>CM057455.1:299999500-301367500 GCA_016271365.2 Neoceratodus forsteri
ACAGCAGCAATGAAGTATGTGGTATGAGTTCAAGAAGCAGGATTGAGCTACATGGGCTAGGGTTCACAGTGAGACTGAACCAGGTGAAAACAATTAAGGTGCATAGCATGGAGAGCAGCAGCAGGAAAGCAGCTTGACCTAAAACAGACAGATAATGACTGCAGTTGCATTGTGAGTAAATTGGAGCAAGCAGCATGAGCTCTGGATTAGTAAAATGCAAGGAGTTTAAAAAACAGAAGCCCCTCAAAAGAAAGCAAAACAAAAGACACACAAACACAGAAGAACAGGGAACAAGGAACACAAAGAAGCACACAGCCGGCGGCAAGCAATTCAAACCAAAAGCAGGAGAACAGACAACAGAAAGCCAACAGAAAGCCAGCAGAAACAAGCAGATCCAAAATACAGCAAGGTGAGGAAGGGGGTCAGGCCCCAGCAGGCTTCAAAGGACAGACAGACAGAGCCTCTGGCTGCAAAAAAGAAGTGCTTTAGAGAGAGGCTCAGAGGAACTGCTTATATAGCACAGGAAGGGAGAGTGGCTGGCTGCTTGTCCATTGAACTACAGGCATAGCCTTCCAAGTGTATGCCACACAAAGTCATCTAGATGCACCAGGAGCAACTGAAAATCTAACCCAGTGATGCCTAGGACATGAGTTCTCCGGTCCACTGCTGTGCACCACCTCGATGGCACTGTCAAACATGATGTACTGCACTGAGGTGACCTCAGGTTGGATGAAATCATTCACTCACTAACCTGTTGGGTAGGAGAGGTGGTTAATTAGCCTGAATTGACCAGGTGTCTTCTTGGGTACTGGGCCAATGGGGGATACCTGTAGCAGGGGAAGTTGGGGGCTAGAAATGGACCTGTCACCTGCCTTGTGGTGAGCTTCTCTAGGAGCTTGAAATGCACCACTTTGGGGGCCTGTTTGGCTGACTTCAAATTGTCCACTTCCCTCACCCTCCTGGGGCTCTGATACGGTATTCTAAACCCTTGTGTAAAACCATCCCTAGTCACCCTCATTGCCCTACCGCTCCTGTAACTCTGTAGCCAATGGGGCAGTCTACTGATCATTCTCAGTGTTATGGCTATCGTTTCTTAAATCCTCGTCAGCCCATATCTTACTCTGGGGCTACTCCCTAGCACCCTCAGCTTCCAGGCCCTGCTGTGACTAGTTAATAGGAAAGCCTATGTCTCATCAGACTCCCCAGCAGAAAAACGCTGGGCTCCCATGAGAACAGAGCTTTTCTACCTCCAATTCACCTGTCCCCTTCCTATTACTCCTGCCCACTGGCTCCATCCCTAATTGGTTCTCCTACCCCATAAAGTCTCCCCTACTCTGCCACTCATATCCTAGACCAGCTAAAGCCAGATCCCCCTTCTTCTCCTCACAGCCATGGTCAGTTTGGACATCTGGCCCTTGGCCTACAATATGGGAGGGAGGAGGAGGAAGGGAGATCCCCTCTTCTCCTGGGGGAAGGGCGGGCTATAACACCCAATCCTGGAAGAGACAATGTATAATGCAATTTTACTGATATCAATACAGTACAGCAAATTCTAAAAAAAAATCAATAAAAAGAAAGAAAACAGACACTGACAATTTTTTTTCTGATATGAGGAGTTCTGATTTCAGTGACTTTTTCCCAGTTTGGGAACTTTGGGACCAGACTAATATAAACACTGCACTGTAGTACTCAGGGACTGCTGCATTGCTGGAAATGTGGATGAGATATTAAGCTAAGGTCACTTCTGCCCCTCTGGTGGTTGTACAGGTGGAAGTTGAAGATCCCACATGGCCATTTTCAAAAAGAGACAGGGATGTCCCTTGTTACCCTGATCAACGTTTCCTCTCTCAGTAAACTAGTTCTCTCTAGCACTTTTGCCCATGCCTGTAGTGGGTTATAGTGTATGGTGGAATGCTGTTATGCATGGAATTCCATGCCTGGAATATACTTGTTCTGCTGCAGTAGTGACATCATTATATTGTTCTGCTGCAGTAGTGATGTCACTACTGCAGCAGAACAACTTGGAATGCTGCCACATAGTTGCTTTCCTCTCTGTCCAGTTAAGCTGGTAGTTTTTGGTTTTTTTTTAAACTTGGACTTGCAGAAACACCTGCAGCACACTGTGTCAGTTAAAAAAAAAAGAAAGAAAATGTTAAAATTTATATTTTCGGTTGTGTTTACTAGTTGGTTTTGTGTGATTTTCTATGCTGTGACTGCCCATACACTACAAAAGATTGTGTATGAGCAGTCATACACAAACAAGGATATTCTTGTATCTCGAGGTTCCCTTGATAACACAGCACCTCTCGAGCTGCGCTCTCGAGGTTATCTATTACCAAGGAGACCTCTCGATGCAAGAATATCCTTGTTGTGTATGACTGCCCATACATAATCCTCCATATTGTTGAACACAGAACAATGGCTGCTCTATTTGCCCTAGCATACAGTCCCTGCACCTCCAATATCTAACTCATGCTTTGGAGATTGGAGACACCACATGTACTATCTGCTGCTCCCCTTAGGCCAGCATGCAGTAATTGGTTTAGCCTTCTCTGAGTTTTAAAAGAGAGCATTTTACATTTTTATAGCTACCCCTTGAGAAAATTGCTATCCCCCTCACAATAATTATGGATCCATCCAGAGTCTGCGTACAAAAGGACACACATGAGTTCAGTTTCTGTCCTATGCCATTTATGCTATGCTATATTTATGGGGTTCAGCTGTTTTGGACTCCTGCAGGTAAGTGTTCAAGTATTTCTTAGACATGGTGAAGGACCTTGTTGTGGTTCTACTCTCACTGTCTTTCTGTGCTAATGTTTTCCCTCTTAGCGTGAGTGAAAATATTATTATTTTTAATATTATTTGGAGGTTTGCATTGTTGGCATATGTAACTTTCAGCTGTCCTGCATTACAAGGAATATTCCTCATTTTATCCCTCAAAATTGTTCTGACCCACATGGAAAAAGTGTTTCACACATAGAGAAGGTGTGGTCTCACATTGTAAGTTCAGACTTTAAAGCAGAAAGCCATAAAGTTATGTGAGTCTAAATCAAAACGAAACTTTGCAGAAATAAAACCCCTAGTATCCACACAGTGTTCTGAGCTTGTATCTCCATGCTTAATAAGGCATCCCACATTTTGTCTTCTGTGAGTGACTGTAGTACATTTCTCACATATGAGTGTCAGTGTACCACATTCTAGTGACACAAGATTGAGAATGATGTATTCTAGCATGGAAAGGGTAAATGCAAGCAGCGACTTTAAGTATGCTATGAAGTTGTTAATATGGGAACACCTTGTGTGCTGCATTCTCTCTCTCTCCTGTGAGCATGCCAGCATTTAAGATTGAGTTTCAGGTAGCGTGGGGCTTAATTGAAAGCCGATCATGCATACATGAAAATCCTCTGAAGCTCAGCTGGGGTTGGGTTACCTGGTTTTCATTCAGCCAGATAATTAAGAGACAATTGATCATGCAGAAGAATGGGGGAATAAGAAATACATATATATATATTTACACACACACACATATATATGTATGTGTATATATGTATGTATACACATAAATAGTGGAAGGAAAGCTCTCTTACGCATTAGGCTTAGGGAACTTCACAATTTAGCATAGATGCGCTGGCAAGGAGCTTCAGTAATTATTCATGGAAGTACAAAAGCAGCAGCTGATCGACAAACCTCATGGCCATTTTAAACACAGCACTAAAATTTCTGAGCGCTCATGAAAGATTCAGGGGCGGCTCTTGTTAAATTTAATTGGGAGAAACCTGACTCACTGTCTTCTCACACGGTTTGTTGGCTTTTACTTAAGAAATCAACTGACTAGCTTGTCTGTGTTCTTCTTCTGTGTTCTTCACCCTCTTTCTCCCCCTTGCTGTTTTACCCTCTACTGTGTTTCCTGAATAATTCAGTGCCTCATCTTCTTTGCAGTCATCTGTATAGTTTTGGGGGGGGGGAGGATTTCTCCACTCAGTTTCTGTTTTACTTGACATTCTAAATAAAGTCTAATATTCTCCACCCTGTCACTTTACAAAAGTTTGGAGTAGGTATTGCTATAACAGAAGAGGATAGGCAATGGTGACTCAGAATATCCCATATATCTTCATTAATGTGAGGGCAGGACACAAACTCACAAGTGTCAGAGCCAGGAGTGAGCTATGTTAGTCCTGCCCCCTCACAAGTGATAATAAATGGCATATAATTACTGCTTGCCCTTGATTACAAAAGGAGAACCATGTTGTAATCTGCTGTTACACACAGTCATGTGTAACAGTGAGTACAAAACAAATGAGAGCTGCCAAGCACATTTACTACTGTGAGTGCATATTAAACAATACTCTAAAACAGTTATTTCATAAGTGTCTTTCTGAAAGCCGACAGCTACAGTACAAAATTAACAACCAGTGGCACAATAGAAGCTGAATAAAAAAAAAAAAATACCTACTGAGCAAATTATAATTTTTCTGGCAGTCTGTCAATTCCATTTCAAAAGTAGCTTGAAAAAAGTGTCAGTTGCTGTTTCGTTTAAAGGCTGTTATAAAAAAAATCTTTAATAACCACAGTAAGATTTATTGCAGTTTCTTTTCTTATTGACGTTAACCAGATGAAATGTTGAATTATTCTTATTAATTGCTGAATTCCTGTTAATAAATTCAAACTTGAGTGTAATCATTGTCCCTTTCTTCAGTGTTAGTAGCCAAAAGTCAGAAAAAGCCATAGTCAGCAATTATAAAAAAATAATATGCGGTAGGAGATGTGTAATGAGATTTTATGCATGCCATCAGTGTGTGATGCTTTTATAAACCCTTCAAGCTTCACTCTTGCAGTTTATATGGTATCACACACCTCAGGTGTGTGTAAAATTTCAGTACACACCCATCCTCATACATAAGTCTTTATATTCTGAGCAAGGCCATTGTATGTCCGATTTTTACAATTTTTTAATCGTAAAATTTCTAAACTTTTTGCAAAGATTCAGCTTTTTCTGGTTGATTTCTCTGCACTGTTGTCAGTGCAGCAGAGGCCATTGTCATGTCATCAGGCTTGTGCAAGCTGCTCTCCCATTGGTTATGGGTGCCTTAATGACCGGCCTAAAGTGGCAAAAAAATGACCAAAATAAAGATATAGGATGCATCTTCATTTAGAAATTTTAAATGGCTAAAACAAATACTTTCTGTGTAAGGTTTGACTCTCACCAACACTGTATAAATAGGAAATATGCAATAGCTTGACTCAAAATATACAATTTATCTTCAAGTGTGACGGGGTCACACAATAATTCATATGGGACAGAGTCACAAGTGAGTTACAAAAGTCCTGTCTCCTCACAAGTGTTGATAAACTGTGTATTGTGAGTCAGGTCGTTGCACAGTCAAATCATACAACATCAGTTTACTAGTTATAACTTTTAAATATGCCATTTGCAGGAAGTTGTAACTATTTTTCATTGATTTCTATGGCCGTCTTCAGTGCTGCAGTTTTATGAAGTCATCACCATTGTGAAAATTGCTCTCTGATTGGTTCAGTAGTCTGTTGTGCTTTACGGTGATAGCAGCCAATTCAACAAATTTTCTCCTGAGTTTCTCTGTAGTTAACATAGTGAATCAGAATGTGGAAACTTGGGCTGTCCCTGTTGACTTCCAGTGAATTGGGCCAGATGTCCCTTTTAAATATCTTTTTCCACAAAGGTTTTTATCCTCCTGGCAGGTCTTAGGCAGCTTATCAGCCCTGTTCCCACTCCCAAAAGTTGTCCTTTATTTCCCTCCAGTTGTAAGCATGTGCCCTTGCAGATTCCCCCGTCGGTGAGGAAGGAAGGGGAGGGCCATCCTCACCCCACGACAGACATATCCAGTGTAGCCTCGGATGGGAGCATCAGGATGGACTTCCAGGACATGGGCAGGGCTTCACGAAGCCCAAGCCTCCATTTTTCTATTTTTTCTCCCTCAGCCCCTTGCAGTGGATCCTTTAGCATGTGTGTGTGGAGTTGCACACATCCTGCAGATCCGTGGCCCCATCCGTTCTATCTGCTCTCTCCTGCACTACCTTTGAGCCTCCCCCCCTCCCCAAGATAGAAGAGCAATTCTTGGAATGCTTGATCCTCTCCACCAGCCTTCCCCCAGCAACCCATGCTTGTTTCTGAACACAGGTCGCCAGTATAACGGGGGGTAAGGCGTTCAATGCCTTAGCCTTCCACGCCTCTTGGCTGGCCTTCGACATCTGTCTATATTGACTTAAAGTTGGTGGGGAGTGGGTTGGAACCATATTTTTCTTTTGATTCACAGAAAATGGCTACGATATAAATAAACTACTTTTCCATAGTTATGTTGTGCGAAACATAGTGTGAATCAGTAAGACAGACTCAGCGCTTTCTTACTGAGTCAAAAGCAACAAAGCCAATTGTTTCCAGCTAACATGAACTGTTGCTTGAAATGGATGAATGGGGGCTATCATTTATTAATAAATGGCCAGGGGACCATGGTATGACTGGCCAGAAAAGTTAGATTTTTAATTGTTTGGGTGCAGTTTAGTGATTTCAGGAGCATTTTTATAGTTAAACAGAATCTTGCTGGTATGCCATGTGATCATTATCAAGGCATGGCAAATGTTGCTGGACCAAACGTGGGGCAGCAGCATTGCTACTGCTTTCGATGCTAATGACCCAGGTTTGAGAGTGAGCTTGGGTTACCAAGGGTTGAGTGGCATACATGTCAAGCATTTGTCACCAAAATGAGGGACACAGACACTCGAAATATGGGACAGTGAGGGACATCGATCCTCATAATGAGGGCCAAATCATCAAACATGGTGATGCAAGCTCAGAACACTGTGCAAACCATTTGTTTACTAGTACAAAGTTTATTTTTGATTTAGCCTTTTAGAATTTTATGAATTTCTGATTCAAAGTCTGAGTTTCCAGCCCAAACAGGGGAACTGGATGGGGAGTTGACAGAGCAGATAAGGAGGGTGTGTAGGAAGGGGAATGTGGTGGTAGTGGGGGATTTCAATCTATCAGGGGTTGATTGGAGTACCCCTGCCCCCAACAGCGCCAGGGAGCAGGTGCTCCTGGATGCAATCCAGGATGGACTCCTGACACAAATGGTAAGAGGGCCTACAAGGCTCAGCAACAGACTGGACCTGGTACTGGCAAATGAGGAGGCAGTGAGAGAGGTAAGGGTTGAGGACCCACTAGCTGGCAGCGACCTCCAAACTGTGTGGTTCATACTCACGTTGGGGAGGGACACTGGAGGCATGGGCACTAACATGGTGGACTTCAGGAGGGTGGACTTTGGGAGGATAAGAGAAATACTGCTAGGGAGACTCCGGGATATAAGGCTGGAGATGGTTGCAGATCAAAAGTGGGAAGTTATTAAAACTGGCCTATCAGAGGCTACAGTAGCCTGCACAAGGACTAGGAGCAAGAAGGGCAGGGCCAGAAAACCATGCTGGCTGAACAATGAAGTGCTGCAGGGGGTGAGGGTGAAGAGAGATGTGTATCAGAAGTACAGGAGAACAGGGAAGGAAGAGGACAAGGAGGCTTATGGGAGTTGGTCCAAGGAGGTGGCCAGGCAGATGAAAATAGCCAAGGCCTCCAGGGAACTAAGGTTGGCGCAGGGCATAAAGGGAGGGGAGAAGGACTTCTTTAGATATGTCAGGGAAAAGAGGAAGTGCAAAGAACACATTGTGAGGATAAAGTGGGAAGGGGAATGGGTGGAAAAGGGAGAGGTACAAGTGGAAATACTGAACGATTACTTCTGCTCTGTTTTCACTAAGGAGAAGGATGGATCACTTCCACTATGGACTGGGGGGGGGAAAGGGGAGGAGGTGACAGACAAGATGATCATGGGGAGTAGAGTGCTTGATTGGATAAGGCACCAGGTCCTGATGGCATCCACCCCAGTGTGCTGAGGGAGATGGCGGAAGTGTTGGCCGAGCCACTGGCAGATCTGTTCAGCACTTCCCTGGAAACAGGTTGTGTGCCTCAGGAGTGGAGGGTGGCCCATGTGATGTCCATACATAAGAATGGGCCTAGGGAACAGCCAGGAAATTATTGGCCAGTCAGTCTCACTTCCATAGTGGGGAAACTTATGGAGACGATATTGAAGGAGAGAGTGGTGGCATTCCTTGAGGGTAATGTCCTCCAGGATAAGCGGCAACATGGGATCGTCTTGAGGAGGTCTTGTCAGACACATCTAATAGAGTATTATGACTGGGTAACAAGGGAGCTGCATGGGGGTCATGGGTTGGATGTCCTGTACTTGGACTTTAGCAAGGTCTTTGATACAGTGCTTCATGGGAGACTGGGGGGGAGCTGGCTGCTGCGGGAGTGGGGAGGAACCTGACAAACTGGATAGGGAACTGGTTACAGGGGAGAATGTCACCCATGGTTGTGGGGGGGGCTCCCGACACCCAGAGCAGTGACAAGCGGGGTTCCGCAGGGTTCAGTGCTGGGCCCAGTATTATTTGGGCTCTTTATCTCAGATATTGCACACAAAGTTGGGAGCAGGGTTAGTCTGTTCACAGATGATACCAAAATGGGGGCGGTAGTTGATGAGGAGGAAGGATGGAAACAATTGCGGGGGACCTAACCAAACTGCAGGCATGGTCAGAAAAGTGGCAGCTAGGATTCAATATGAAAAAGTACAAGGTGATGCACTTCAGGGCAAAAACCATAGGAGGGACTACTGGTTGGGGGGGATGAGGCTGGGGATCACTGAGAAGGAGGACCTTGGGGTGTTGGTAACAGGGAGCATGAACAGCTTGGTCCAGTGCAGGAAAGCAGTGGCTAAGGCAAACAGAATGCTGGGTTGTATCCCAAGGGGTTTCTCATCCAGACATAGGGAGGTGATCCTGCCCCTACAGATCCTTGGTCAGACTGCATTTGGAGTACTGTGTGCAATACTGGAGACCATATCTGAAGAGGGATATAAAATTACTGGAGGGGGTACAAAGGAGGGTAACAAAAATGTTGCAGGGGATGAAAGGAAAGGCCTTTGAGGACAGGCTGCAGGATCTGAATATGTACACACTGGAGGAGAGGCGGGATGGGGGATATGATTGAAATGTTCAAATATGTGAGGGGGATCAATAAACCTAGCACCGAGGGGGTGTTAAAACTGAGGGAGACTAGGGAAACGAGGGGGCATAGGCTAAGATTGGAGGGTGGATGATTTAAGAGGAAGATGAGGAGGCACTACTTCACAGAGATGGTGGTGTCTAAATGGAATGTGCTACCAGAGGGGGTGGTATCATGTAGGATAGTAGGAAGTTTTAAGAAGAAGTGGGACAAAGCAAGAGGAAGGGTCTGGGTGGTGGGGGCTATGACAGGTAAGGGAGGGACAGTGGGGGAGGAGGCTGGGGTGGCTGCAATCTAGGGTGCTAGCTGCACACTTGGGCAGACTTTGATAGACCAGTTGGTCTGTTTCTGCTGGCAGATTCATATGTTCGTATCTAATTTATAACACATTCTCAGCATAGGCAATACATTTTTCATGAAGGATGGATGTGGGTGACAGCAATTTTGTGGGGTAAAATGAGGGACATCCCTCATAATCAAGGACAGTTGAGAGGGATGCTGGGTGGGAGAAGTAAGAGAGAGCAGCCAGAGGCCACATCCCCCTTCCAGTTGGTGGTGGGAGGGTCAGTGTCCTCCGCATTGTGTTTGCCACTCCGACAATGATGCCAGATCAAAGTACAGCTGGATCCACTCAAAAACCAGGGTGTGGGTGCAGTCCAGCACTGGCATGGCTGTGCATAGGTCTACCTTGTGTATCAGTTCATGGTTGATCCCTAGGGGGGAAAAACACAGGTGGAAGACTTCTGACCACAGCTTAATGATCACACGGTCCTTTCCAGGTCTCATACCACTGACGCGGCACCTCCTTCAATTGTATTTCACGGGGAATTTTCAGATTGAAAAGTACTGTGAAGATGAGTTATGGGACTGGCTGGAAGGAAGCTGGCTAGAAGCAGATGGTATAAGGAGATGAAGAAAAATCTATGATACTAGAACTACTTTCTCACGGATCCTCTTTAATAGGACAGTTTCTTACTATGTATGCTTAATGTTCAAGTGTACACTTACCTAGTCATTTACATCGATAAATCAAGACAGGCAATGTTGCCAAATAAAATTATTGAATAACCCTCTTGCACTTGTGTCTAACAGTTGGAAAAGATATATGGCTCTTTGAAAGGCTGGTCAGCAATCTTGGCATACTGTAAATCAGAAATCTTGATATCCAAAATAGGTGAATATGTTTAATTTGCTATGGATGAAGGCAACCAGAGAACTTGCACCTTGTTAAAAAAACTGCTTTTGTTTAGGGAGAAGAGAGGGGTTTTCCCAGAGTTCTTTGTTGACTTACACGGATCATGCTCCAGTGTCGGTCACCCATCTCTGTACATTTGAGAGAACTATCGGAAGACTTAAACCTGTAGAGCTGCAATAGGACAATCCTTGATAAAATAACGTATCACAGACAATGTATTGCAGCAATATCAACAGATTCCATCATTCTACAATGTTGCTGTGTCAGTCAGACATACGATGCAAGTGCTGCTGAGCCTAGAGAGAGCCTAGATGTGACTTTGCCCAGTGTCACACAGGAGTAAGTAGGGATTGTAGTATTCAGAGTCAAACCCTTGCTCTGTTTGCTAAATTACTACTGCTTCCCAGTCTACAGTATTTTATGAATCTAGGTGCAGAAATATTAGATGTGGTTTAGTTATTACTGAGGGAAAACATGGACCATAAAAGTGAAGCATGCCTTAAACCATTGGAAAGTGCAGATGGCTACTTGAGCCAAATAAACGAAGTGCTGTATCCGCGTATGGTCTGAAAACAAAACAAAATGGTAATATTAAATGCAAGCTGAAAATAGAAAATAGAATTAGAATCAATTTTTCAATCATAGGTCTTCTTCAGGAATTATCTAATAAAAGAGAAACAACTTTGCTTTTTTTCTCTTTTAGATAATTCCTGAAGAAGATCTACGGTCGAGACATTGATTCTAGCTCTATTTTCCATCTTCAACATGCATTTAATATTACCGTTTTGTTTTGTTACTTGAGCCAAGTATGCAGATATGGTTTATTATACGAATCTGTCTCTGATGCAATCTGAAAATTGAACATTTGGATGAGATGGTAAACTTTTTTTTGCCCGATAACAGCACACACTGTCATGTGTTATTGCTTATGTAAATTATAATTCAGGTATGATAATGCAATTACTGATTTCTGATTATGCAATACCAGCAACTGAGACCACTTATTCTGAAACAGGCATGTGTAAGTACACAGTGTCATTAGTTTATTTGTGAGATACTCACTGTTCTATGTGACATATCATCTGACCTTGGAAGTTGTTCTGCAGTACTTCTTAAGTTAAATGTATATTAAGAAATAAGTGGAAATTAACAATAGGTTTCAAGAATTGTCAGTCATTCGCTAAAAATATATTTATTACAATGAGTTTGTCACTATATTCTGGGTATGTTTGCAATACAGATACAATAGAAGACTACTTCAAATCAATATATGACTTATGTGTGACTATTTACCATTGCAATTTCATAAGTAGACACAGGTTCTGTATTGATGCACCAGGGAAAGTTAACATGTAATACAGATAGACTCATATACCCAATCAAAACTGGGTGAACATACTTATTTAGAAAAGCATTGTTACATCCATCACATGTAAGTACATCGTAAGCTTGCAGTTGTAGAGTGATTATTGGATGGTTGAAAATAAGTTAACAGTACATTTTTAATAATGACAAAACCAACATGCGGAGAGATGTCAGTCTACTCTCAATGCCTGATTAGATCGGTTACATCAGGAGAGGATTGAAACTTAACTCTCATACACCTGATGTCACCAAAATACAACAAGCATTTATCAATGCTGAATGTTGATTGTGTTGGTCTGTTGAGCTCACTCAGTGGCCCTGTGTCACTCGGTCATTCTGCTTCTCCCGGTGCTGTAGGCTGCACCTTTGTACAGGGCTCCTGCCTGCGTTGGCATGTTTTTCTGCCCACAAAGAAATCTGCAGCTGTCCTGACAGAGATGTGTTGAGGTGGGTCACTCGCCCTATCTCACTCGCTCATTCTGTTTCTGCTGGTGCTGCAAGCTGCCCTTTTGTACTGGGTTCCCATCTCTGTTGGCTGCTTTTTCTGCCCACAAAGAAATCTGCAGCAGTCCTGACACAGGTCCATTGAGCTACCTCACTCCCCCGCTCTTGCTCATTCTGTTTCTGGCAACGCTGCAGGCTGGTCTTTTGTATGGGGCTCCTGCCTGCAATACCACCTTTTTCTGCCCACAAAGCAATCCGCAGCAGTCACGATAGAGGTCTGTTGAGCTCGCCTACTCCCCCTCTTTCACTCACTCATTGTGTTTCTCCCAGCACTGCTGGCTGCCCTTTTGTACTGTACTTCTGCCTGCATTGGCACCTTTTTCTGGCTGCAAAGAAATCTGCAGCTGTCCCTACACAGCTCCATGAGGTTGCTCTCTCTGCCTGTCTCACTCGCTCATTCTGTTTCTCCTGGTATTGCAGGCTGCTCTTTTTGTACTGGGCTTCTGCCTGCATTGGCAGGTTTTGCTGCCCACAAAGAAATCTGCAGCTGTCCCGACAGAGCTCCGTTGAGCTGGGTCGCTCCCCCTCTGTCACTCGCTCATTCTGTTTCTGCTGGCGCTGCAGGCTGCCCTTTTGTACTGGGCTCCTACCTCTGTTGGCAGCTTTTTCTGCTCAAAAAGAAATCTGCAGCAGTCCTGACACAGGTCCGTTGAGGTAGCTCACTCCCCCTCTGTCACTCGCTCATTCTGTTTCTGCCGGCGCTGCAGGCTGGCCTTTTGTACTGGGCTCCTGCCTGCATTGTTGCCTTTTCCTGCCCACAAAGCAATCTGCAGCAGTTCCGGCAGAGCTCAGTTGAGCTCGGTCACTCTCTCTCCTCAGTCGCTCCATACTAATCTGTCCCAAACACTGATTTCCAACAGCAACTGCGGTATTCTGCACCAGAAGCGTGGAAACACATTTTGGCCAGGATGTGAAAAATGACAGGTGTACTGTTCATAAGGAGGTGTGAACAAATGCCAGTGTTGAAAATCTGGCGTGAAAATATTACTAACTTGCAAACTTACAAGGGTGCATGGAACCTACACAACACACACTCGTAACACAGTCATTTTATGGAATTTCATCACAAAATTTTTAACATAGGCATTTTAGGACTTCTGCTAATGGACAGTGTCACTGTCATTTTCATAATGTGTCCTGATCATGGATTTCCCACAGCGACCATGCTATTCTGCGCTGGAACTGTGAAAACACATTTCGGCCAGAATGTGAAAAATGACAGCTATACTATTCATAAGGAGGTGCAGAAGAATGGCAATGTTGAAAATCTGGAGTGAAAATATTATTAATTCGTGAAGGTATGAGCGTGAGTGCAAACTGCGCAACGCATGCTCATAACACAGTCATTTTATGGAGTATCGTCACCAAATTTTCAACATAGGCATTTTAGGACCTCTGCTCATGAACAGTGTCACTGTCAGTTTCATAATGTATGCGGAACACTGATTTCCCTCAACGACCGCACTATTCTGCACTGGAAATGCGAAAACACATTTCGGCCAGGATGTGGAAAATGACAGATGTACTGTTCACAAGGAGGTCTGAAAAAATGCCAGTGTTGAAAATCTGGCATGAACATATTGCAAATTCGCAAAGTTACAAGCGTACGTAGCAACTGCACAATGCATGCTCATAAAACAGTACTTTTTTGATTTTTCCCACCATATTTGCAACAAAGGTTTTTTGAGAGCACACCTCATGAACACTGGCACTGTCATTTTGTTAATCAGCCCCGAAAGGTGATTCCACTCAGTGACCACAAAATCACCTTTTGGGGCCAATTAACGCCATGACAGTGCCAGAATTCATGAGGAGATGTCCCAAAAACCCCATGTTAAAAATGTGGTGCCAAAATTCCAAAAAATGACTGAGATATGCATCAAAGTTGGAAAAACCCTATTTATTCCGTTATGCAGCTTACCGGCATTTCCTCAGTTCGTGGTCGGCTTTGAAGAGTGCAGACGTGTTCCCGGTCCACGAAGATCGTCTTGCCAGCTCTGGAGGTAAGTATGGGGTGAGAGGGGTGTGGGGAGGCAGGGTGCATAGTGGGTGGAGTGCGGGTTGTGGGAGGGGCAGGAGATCACCCGAGGACGTTTCCTTTTTACAGGGTAAAAAAAGACATCTGGGACCGTTTTTCTTTTACAGGGACATGTAGCACGCTGGGGTGGGTTCCCAGTGTGCCAACTCAAGTCTTGTTTTTGGGGGCAGCTGTAGTCAATGGGGATTGGTTACCCGTCAGCACACACAACAAAAGGGGACACGGGGGTGCCAGCGGGGTTGTTACATTATCCGACAGAGATTGGGCACCCCTGTCGGCAGAGAACAAAGGGGTGACATTATGCCGATGGGGATTGGGCACCCTGTCGACGAAAACAAAAGCATTTTTTTTACATAATGCAGATGGAGTGGCTCCCCATCAGCAACATAAAGTGTGGAGCACTGAAGCAAAGCGAGGATTGAGGCCCCATCGGCAAATAAACATGGTGGGGGCACATGCTGCGAGGGGATTGGGACCCCTCGGCGGGAGGGGATAATATTGTTTGTGAACACAGCAGCAAGCCACCACCATGTTCATAAACAATATCACTGTTTCAGGGTCCCGCCCTGCAATGATGGGTTGCTCCCTCATTACAGTAAATGGCTGATGCTGCAATGACGAGGCGGCCCCTGATTGCAGCTGCTAATTTTTCACAACTTGGTGGCATGCTGGCTGAACTAGTGTCAGCAGCAGTGCGCCACAGCATTGGGAGAAGTGGGACAAGCCTTTACAGACTGTGGGGGCATAGTCCACAACAGTGCCGCGCCTCCACAACCTGCTTGTGGAGAAACCTCCCTCAACATGCTTCTTGTGCACGCGCACAATCAACATAAAAATCAATTTGGTACTTAATGTGCAAACTGGAAACAGCCATACATACTGTATTAGTAGTGAGAGTGTATAAATGACTATACTCTTCAAAGATTTTAAAGAGGTTGGACGCAGTGGATCAGAGGGAAACATTCTCAGCTTGTCCAGGACAGTGAAATAAAATCTTACCCAGTACTTACTTAAAGGAGAACTAAAATCAACATTTGCAAAAAATATGTTGTGCAGAGTGTTTTGATTTGTAGGGGTACTCCTAGTAAGTCCTTCCTGTTATTTGCCGAAAAGAGTCTTTTTTTTTAATTTTATTTGCTGGTTTTATGGCCCCTGGGGATCTCCATGTTAGCATTTTTATTGCTCTTCTCATTCCAGTGTAACAGTGATTCCTCCAGGACCACTGATTCAGAGAGTAATAACTGTTGCAGCAGCACTCTACTGTTAGGAGCCTGACATTCTGTCTTCAACTAAATAACTCTGTCTGATCCAAACTTTTTGTTTTCTAGGTATGTGTCTAGGTCTAGCAAGCAGAAGTGAATGTTTTCTTTTTAAAGCTTTTCATTTCCTCAAACTACACATAACCATTAAAAAGGCAAACAAATCACCCATGGTCACAGATGCTATAATTAGTGAAGACTCTAGCTGTTTCCTTACAGAGTAGCCCACTCAATTATCTCTCAGGCATTTGCCATCTGTAAATGTAGCCTTCACTAGAGCTCTGTGGACAGGAAGAGTTACTTAACATCACAGCTCGACCACTGTAAACTTGAGAGAGAGAAAAAACAGGTTTTGCTGAATTAATGGCCCTGGGTCCACCACTGTCACATGGGACAACAGGCATTGTAGGAACAAGAAATGCCATAAAAAAGCTAACATCGAGAAATGCAGGAGCCATAAAAGCAAAAAGTAAATTTGAAAAAAAAAAACATCCAGCAAACAAAGAGAAGGACCTACTAGGAGTACATCTACAAATCAAAATATTCTGCACAACATATTTGCTTGTAAAGTAAATCTTGACTTTAGTTTTCCTTTAAATGAGTACAGCAGTTAAAATATGCAAAAACATATGTTGTGCAGAATGTTTTGGTTTGTGTGTTTAGTCCTGGTGTGTCCTTCCCTTTGTTTGCTATTAGGATTTTTTTTTCTCAATTTGCCTACAAGTTTTATGGCCTGTCCTACTAGTTTTATAGCCTCTGGGGATTATCATATTACCATGGCTTATTGCTCTTCTTTTTCATACAGAGCCTCCTGTCCTATGTGATAGTATTGCATCCAGGACCATAGACTCAGCAAGTACTGGTTTACAGTCAATTTTACAGCAGTACAGCTATGATTTTAAGTCACTTTCCTTATCCAGTGGGCACTGAAAGCTACATTTACAATTTAGCAATCACTTGATGTCTAACTGAGTGGGCATTCTGTAAGAAAATAGCTAGTGTTCTTACTAATTATAACACTGATGACCTTGTGTGATTTGTGAGCTTTTTATGGCTGGGTGTAATTTAATTAAATTAAAAGCTTTAAAAGAAAAGCATTTACTCCTGCTGGCTAGACCTAGAGAAATATATAGAAAACTAGAATATTGAATTGGAGTTACTTAGCTGAGGGCAGAACATCAGGCTTCTATCTTCAGATTACTGCTGTAGTACTTTGCCTCACTGTATCAATGGTCCCAGACACATCACTGTCACGAGACAGGTGGCATTGTAGGACAAAGAAGATCAATAAACCATGCTAACATGGAGATTTCCAGAGTCCATAAAACTAGTAGGCAAATTTAGAAAAAAACTTCTAGTGGCAAACAAAGGGGATGACACACCAGGGCTAAACACAGAAATCAAAACACTTTGCACAACATATGTTTTTCCAAATTTTGACTGTAGTTCTCCTTTAAGGTAGCATTTGTGCATGTGTTGGTGGAGCAGTTTTAGGGGTAATATGAAGAAGGACTGTTTCACACAGAGACTGGTAAACCTGTAGAACAAGGTTCCAAAGAAGGTGGTTTAAGTGTGGAGCGTTGAATCTTTTTAAACTCAGGTTGAATTGATTTCTTACAGGGATTAACATTGCAGGTCGAAAATTTAATTCATTAGAGAAGGGGTGACACAAGGAGCTATCTCATAGCAGAATTAAGAGAAATTAGGAGGCAGTATAGCCTAAAGGTTAGAACATCAAGATCTGGAAACTAGAGATGTTGTGAAATTAAATTTCACCAGCAAAATTTGCAATTTCGCCATATGAAACATTTCACAAAATTCCGCCATGCTGCAAAATGTTTTGTTGGATGCAAAATTGTGAAATTTCAATTGTGAAACTTGAAATTTCACAGTGAAATGCACAATTTCACCCAAATTTCACCTGAATTTTGCCATTTTGTGGGTGAAATTTCATGTTTTACGGGCAAAATTTCACATTTCATGGGTGAAATTTTGCATTTCACCACAGAATTTCACATTTACAGCCGCAAAATATTTCACGAAATGCACACATTTCACAAAATATTTCGTGGAACAAAATGTTCAAATTTTGCACATCTCTACTGGAGACTGAGCAGACCTGGGTTTTAATCCCCAAACTGTCACTTGCATACTGTGTGACCCTGAACAGTAACTTTACCACTCGGTGCTCCTGGGTTCTGGAAACAAGGTTTGCATTAGTGTGTCTTTCTTGACCAAAAATCCCCATTGATTGTTGGGATATAAGTGAGGGCACCAGAACCACTTTGTGCTCCTGGATCCTGAAAACAAGCTTGAGTGCAGTGTGCCTTTCCTGGTCAGATCTTCTAAATAAACAAATTAGTATGCCTTAGAGTAAATGGTGGATCACATGGCTGCAGTCCCCAAAGGTTTCCACCACTGGAGCTTCTACTGTCCATAGTGCCAACATCCATAAAATACAGTATACTGGTCTCACCTTTAATGATTTGCTTATCTAGTTCTCCAGATAATATGTGCTGCAGTTGCTTGGATGCAGGAGTCAAACACAAAATGCTCTTGGGAGAAGCATTTTCAAACAGGAGAACACTGATATATCACAGACGAGGCATACTGATGAGTCCTGGTAGGACAAAACACATGTCTATATCTTCTTCTGGCACCCTTTGCAAACTGTGTGAGAGGCCTTTCGGCACCATGCATTTCTGCTTAAAGTTGAACCAGCATGATATTCTGTGGTGATTTTCATATGCAGCCCATGATGCTCTGCATTATGGGGGCATGTGTGATTTTGTATTTCTTTGAAACTTGGCTTCCTGGCCAATGCCCTTTGGGGTAACCATTGCCTCAGTGCTTGCGCACAGAGGGTCTTTGTCTTTTAACTTGTTTTTGGTTTTAATTGGGTTCACCACAACATAACCCAGATAGACCATCTTAAGATAGCTGGTTTATTCTACTGAGTTGTCAAACAGGCAAGGCATACTGATGAGTTCTGGTAGGACGAAACACGTGTCTATGTCTTCTGTTGGCACCCTTTGCAAACTGTGTGAGAGGCCTTTCGGCACCATGCATT
Organism: Neoceratodus forsteri; assembly: GCA_016271365.2. Classification (NCBI taxonomy): domain Eukaryota; kingdom Metazoa; phylum Chordata; order Ceratodontiformes; family Ceratodontidae; genus Neoceratodus; species Neoceratodus forsteri. Next base: position 300,018,014 of record CM057455.1, read on the forward strand.
TCTACTTAAAGTTGAACCAGCATAATATTCTGTGATGACTTGCATATGCAACCCATGATGCTCTGCATTATGGGGGCATGTGTGATTTTGTATTTCTTTGAAACTTGGCTTCTCAGCCAATGTCCTTTGGGGTAACCATTGCCTCAGTGCTTGCGCACAGAGGTTCTTTGCCTTTTAACTTGTTTTTTGTTTTAATTGGGTTCACCACAGCATAACCCAGATAGACCATCTTAGGGTAGCTGGTTCATTCTCCTGGAGTGTCAAACAGATAAGGCATACAGATGAGTCCTGGTAGGATGAAACATATGTCTATGTCTTCTGTTGGCACCCTTTGCAAACTGTGTGAGAGGCCTTTCGGCACCATGCATTTCTGCTTAAAGTTGAACCAGCATAATATTCTGTGGTGATTTGCATATGCAGCCCATGATGCTCTGCATTATGGGGGCATGTGTGATTGTGTATTTCTTTGAAACTTGGCTTCCCGGTCAATGCCCTTTGGGGCAACCATTGCCTCAGAGCTTGCGCTCAGAGGTTCTTTTACTGATATATGGGTTGATTTTTGGCCCTGTCAGCATTCTCCTGTTTGTAGCAAAACTCAGGTTCCTTGTTCTCAGAGGTGCTAGGAGTTTTGTAACAGTTTCTGTGATTTATGGCTGCTTGTGCCAAAAAAATTATGTATGCCCATTTTCGTGGCTGCCTGTGCTGCCATGTTTGATGTAATTGTGCAAAACCGTGGCAGAAGTTTGGGTGGTACTAGGTCATCTTTTAGAAAATGTAAAGTTACACATAGAAACATAGACAATGACAGAAGGAAAAGACCAGAGGTCCATCCAGTCCGCACACACATAGTCCTGTAATGCAAATCATCATGGGAAGTATATACCATTAACCACAGAAGAACTTAGACCTGTTTTGCTTTAAGCAGTGTATACTGCCAAATGGCCTCTCATACAATTTGCAAAGGCTGAAAACAAAAGACATAAATACATGTTTCATCCTTCTGAGGACTCATCAGTGTGCCTCATCTGTAACAGTCCAGGGGAACGATGAATTAGTCATATTTTGGTCTTAGTAGTTTGGCTCATGGTAAGCCCAAAAGGCAGACAGTAAAAAATCCTAAATATGGAAAGGAGTGTATCCTGAGAGATTCAGTGATGTGTAACACACAGGAGGTCATATATATGATCCTGTATGAAGGTGGGTCATTGTATACTGTAGGCACAAAGCAAGATTGGAGGCAGAGAACTGCAGGACATGAGAGGGTAGTGAGAAATAATGTCTGCACGTATGCTTTTGCACATAACATAAACTGTTAGAGTGATGCCTCTGCACATAGGTATAGATTTATGGGTCTGGAAAGAGTAAAAGATAACTGCAGCAGTGAAGGACAGCAATGGGGTGGTGGCGCTACACAAGGGTTGTGTAATTCAATCAGATGGGAAGGTGCACTCACCCCTTTCGAAAAAACACAGGCTGCTTTGTTCAGTTCAAAAGTTTTATTGCAGCATCTGCCCCTACAAGACACTTCTTCGGGATATGTTATGTTTCACACTCCCAATGGGTGCTTCATCAGAGAATACGCATCAATATAACAGTTAGTAATTTATACATCCATCATAATTTCATTGACCAATTGATTTACAGCATTTTATTTTCAAAAAGAGTCATGTGATTATGACATCAAAAATAAAGAAGAAGGAATTCATAGTACAAAATAAACTATTATTTAAATAAGCAAATCACTTAAATCAAAACAGTGCATTTAAAGTAATACATTCAATGTGGAATGGGGTGGGGAATTTTTATTTGTATGTGTATCAGTGCCCTTTTCCTTGTGTGTGAGCTCCGTTTTTCCTGTGATTCTGATTCTAGTTATTTGTGTAATCCAATGTGGTGCCTGAAAAACACAACACAGAGAGCATGAAAACAGAGTTCAAGCTGTTTCATCACATCCCATATGTTATTATCCCATATATTAGTGTTATTGCATAAACTTCATAGAGCTGTCAGAGAAAGGAAGTGGGGGGGGTGGATTTCAGAATATGTTCAGTATCCCATTTACTTTATTTGTCTCTTATAAGGAACAGAGTGACTTCAAATTTATGCCTGGTGGTTTTAGTGCCCCAAGCCTGAAGAGCCACTCTTGTTCCTTACAGTTTAGTGTATTGTCTAGATCCACTCCACTGATGTTTCTTGGAATGCTTGCTATGCCCGTGGCTCTCCATTTATGATTTGTCTTGTCACTTACTGAGTTAATGTGAACTGCTATGGCATACTTCTCATTTTGGTTTTTGACAGCCAAAACATGCTCATTGATTCTTAGATGTAACTTTCCTTTGGTTCTTCCAACACAGAACCTACCACAGGTACATGTAAATAGGTACACTACTGCTTCAGTCTGACAAGTGATTTCACCTTTAACTTTTTCTTCATTTCGCATCTTAAGATAGAAAATGTCAGTTCTATGATCCATCATGTAACAAGTCCTACAGTTCCCACAGAGTTTTGAACACCACATATTCTGGTTACCAATAGTAATTGTGCCTTTCAGTGGTAAATTGCCACGGACTAAACAATCCCTTAAATTTCTACCCCCTTTTATGTTAAATTCTCAAAGTTTTTTCAAAAAGTGGCTGAAGCTGGGGTGTACCTTTGAATATTATAAGATTTATCTTTACAATTTCATCATCTTCTTTTGTCCCACCCCCAAACGTGGTGACAAAGGTCAGGGCCTGTTCACTTTTTTCCTTCTTTTTCTGGTCAGTAAAGCCACACGTTCTATTGCATCGGTATGTTGTCTACCCTTAGAGATGTATTCCTCTCTATATCCTCTCTCTCTCTTAGTTTGTTTTCTAGTTCCCCAGCTCTTTCTTCATATAAAGTATCATTATCATGGTTCCTGCATACTCTGATGAATTGACCCTTATGTAGATTTCTAATTGTGTGACCAGGGTGACAGCTATGGGCATGTAACAAACTATTTCTGTCAGTGACTTTTCTGCACAAGTCTGCTAATATCATACCATCTTCTACCTTGTGTATGGTATAATCTAAGAAGTTAATATTCTCAAGATCTGCACTGACTTTGAATTTCAGATTTGGGTTTTTTGTTTCCAAAAAAACATACAAATTCAGACCATTCTTCCCATGAACCCTCCCATACAAGAAAGATGTCATCAATGAACCTCTTATAGAGGTCAATCTTATTCCTGCAAGGGTTATTTCTTTTATCAAAAATGTTTTTCTCTTCCCATTCACCAAGGTAAAGATGAGCCAGGCTGGGGGCCAAAACTGCCCCCATGGCTGTACCTTTCATCTGTTGGAAATTGTTACCCTCCAACGTAAAGACATTGTTTTTCAAAACAATGTCTATGAGAACAACAAAAGAACCCCAGAGCAAATGCACTGGGGCAAGGGTCATCCCAGAGGATTTTGGCCATATAGCCAAATGTTAAAGACAACACAAATTGCACATACCCCAATAATGCAAAGCATCATAGGAAGCATATGCAAATACCCATGAATTAATTTGGACTGACTCAACTTCAAGCAGAATTGCATGGTGCCAGAAGGCCTCACAATACAATCAGCAAAGGCTGAGAACAGCAGACACAGACACATGTTTCATCCTCATTTGGACTCATCAGTGTGCCATATCTGTACCTCAGCCCAGGAAGAGATAGCCAGCCACCCTATAGAGGATCTTATTGTTTTGGGTTGTGGGCAATGTCTATGAGATCCAGCAGAAAATTAATTTTTCTCTGGGATATGTCAGTTTGTGTATAAAGATAGTGTTTGATTGCATTGAACCCTCCCTCATGGGGTATATTAGTGTAGAGGATGCCTACATCTAATGTGACCAATAGCTACTCTTTCTCAACTTGCACCTCATTTAATATTGATAGCATATGGCCAGTGTCACTTAAATGGCTTCTGAGTTTTGGCACTATTGGGCTAATAAAGCTATTGACTTACATGGAGATGGGCTTAGTGAGCCAGCCAATCCCCAATATAATAGGGCATCCTGGGGGTTCCATGGGATTTTTATGAACTTTGGGGAGGTTATATATCATGGGTTTTTGGGGGGACTGTACTGTTAAATAGTACAGTTCATCAAGTGTAATTAGGTCATTCTGATAAGCCTCCAATAAATAAAGTTCAATATACTGTTGTATTTTTGATGTGGGGTCAAAGGTTAATGCCTTGTAAAAGTTTTGTCTGATAGCTGTCGTTCAATTTCTGCTGCATATTTCTCTCTGACCTGGACCACAATATTGCCTCCTTTGTCAGCAGGTTTTATTAAAATTTCCTGGTCCTGGACCAGTATTTTCAAGTCCTCCCTTTATTCTCTAGTGAGATTGCAAAATGGCATGCCAGGTGGTTGTTTTGTACAATTTTGTCAGGTCATTAATACAACAGTCTTGATATGTGCTGACATTAGGGTGAAGTGGGGGACAAAAGGTGTACTGGGGTTTGAATTTGGTAGTATTTACTTTCCCATCATTTTAATTGCTATCTTCATTATTATCATAACTGTCTTCTTCCCCAGTGATATTTAAATCCTGTCTATGTACATTTTTGTAAGTAAAGAACAATTTTAAGTTAAATTTTTGTCCGAATTTGTGAATATCTATGAATGCATCAAATTCCTTTAATTTATATGTAGGAATAAAAGACAGCCCTTTAGATAGTACCTTAAGTTGTATTTCTGTAAGGTTTTTCTTAGCAATGTTGATAATCATTAATAGTGGCTACTAGCTGTTGTATTGCAGAAGCAGACAAGTGTAGAGTGGATACCCTTTACTAAATCAGTGTGTTTCCGTTTTCTTATTTGGGGCTGGTGATACAGACAATGTCACTCAGGAAGCAAAGCATTTGAGCCAGTCAAGCACACCTCTTTGTTTTCTAAAATTTGAAGTTTTATTTTTTTGTTTTCAATTAACACAACGATCCCCTGGTGTGCCCCATGTTTCACCCACCTTAGGCTTCTTCAGAGGCAAGGATCTATGTAAATATACAACACTAGTTTTCAGAATATATACTTGACATCAATTATTAATATTATTTTCATTGTTAGTGTCTTTATAATGTTATGGCCCACATCTGGCCTGTAGCAGCTCTGGCACTTTATGTCTCTGTTGCTATATTCATTGTGGAACCTAAGTCATACAGTTTATGCATTACTGAAACAATTATTAACTGCAAGATATGTTTTTCCTTTTTTGACTGGATTTACAAAATGGCCACCAAACTGTGTATTTTACTTTTTACTTCAGAAACTGTCATTATTCAGCTTCTGTATAAACAGAAATTAATTTCTATAGTAAACATTGTCTTTTACTAAAACAATTATTAACTGTAAGACATTTTTTTTTGACTGGATTCACAAAATGGCCGCCAAATTATATATTTACTTTTTACTTCAAAAACTATAACTATTCAACTTATTTATAAACTGAAATTCATTTCTATAATAAACATTGTCTTTTACCTTGTGTCCAGTACTTGTATGTGTATCACATTCAAAAGACGATCTTTATATTTTTCATGATGTCATTCTGTTAATATAAACATTCACTAGATTATTAAAGTTGCTACGTAATGTTCTAAATAAATGTTATGCTTCACATCTGATTTTATGATAGCCACTTTATAATGTATTCTCTCACTCACTTGAACTTCTTATTTTACTCATTAACTTTAAAAATGGTAAGCTCCATGCTCAGTATTATTCTGTTCTTTTACGCTAACCTACCATAGATTTCACTACACTTCCTACACTTTTTTGTTAATTTAATAACAATTCATTCTTCTTATACAACCTCATTCTAATGCTAACAATGTATTTCATTAGGTAAGATAAACAAATGCATTTCTCCCTGATGCTCTAACATTCTGGATTAGCATTGTCTGCTTCAATTCTTTTAAACTATACCTACTGCTTTCTTGGCAGTTTATGTTCTCATTAACTCATTATCTATCTAGATACCCTTTAAATCAATGTTGCATATAATTATATCTATTATGTTAGTAATCTCAATAGCTCACTTTGTTCATTGAAAAACAGAAAATAAAACTTCAAATTTTAGAAAACAGAGGTATGGCTGGTTAGCTCAAATACTTTGTTTCCTGGCTGTTGTATTGCACCAAACACTGTGCCCTCTTACGCCTCCTCTTCCCCCTTCTCATCTTCCTTGATTTCTTTTGTTTCCTTGTTCTCCTCTGCCCTCTTCTGGAAAGTGAAATTGTGTTCTCCTGTTGCTCCTCCTGGGAACTACCCCAGGAGGGGTTGCCCCTAAAAAAGGCCCATTAGATTCACTTTCTTCTGGTTCCGACAAACTGTCACCAGTACTATAGTATAAATGGTCAGTTCTTTTGAGGATAGAGTGAACTGAGTGGCTGCTCTCCCCTGTGGCTGAGGAATCAGTTTCAGAAATAGCAGTAGTAGTGATAGTGGGTGTGGTTGTCAGTGAGGTGGTTTCTTTTTCCAATTAAACATCATGTTATTTGTGGTTTACCTATACCAAATTGACAACATCATTGTAGAAGTTTGGCATAGTGAGATCCCCAATGTTGACAGGTGAAATGTTGCCTCTCCGACATTGGAGTGTTTCTCTCAGGGGGCTGTGCCTCTGAGCCCTCCATTCGGGGGGGCTGTGCCCCATGTGACCCCTTCTAAGGATTAGCTCCGAGTTGGAGTTGATTTGAAAGGGGGGTGACACATGTCAAAAGGGTAAAATTTCATCCTGAGGTTCCCCACAGTGACAATTTTGAAACCTGTCGAAATTGTCGCTGTGGGGGATTTCACTAGATTAGTTTTGTTGTTTGGTTGGCACACCATTATTTTTATAATCATTGTAGTCCCTTTGAAATTTTTGGTTTTTCTGTGCCTGTATCTTTGGATTGTAGGATCTCAGGTATTATTTGAACTGGGATTGGCAGCGTTCATAATCAGTGTGCTCATGGTATGTAGCTACAATCAGTTCCTGTGCTCCATTTAAGAGACACTGGCATACGCTATCAATATTGAATGAGATGCAAGTTGAGAAAGAGTGGATATTGGTCACCTTAGATGTAGATTCCATCTACACTAATATATCTCATGAGAGAGGGCTCACTGCAATCGAACACTACCTGTATGCACAAACTGACATACCTCAGAGAAAATTTTATTTTCTGCTGGATCTTATAGACATTGTTTTGAACAACAATTTCACTACATTTGAGGGTAAGAATTTCCAACAGAAGAAAGTTACAGCCATAAGGCCAACTTTGGCCTCAACCTGGCTAATCTTTACCTTGGTGACTGGAAAAAGTGTTTTTGATGAAAGAAATAACCCTTACAGGAATAAGATTGACCTCTGTAAGAGTTTAATTGATTACATCTTTCTTGTGTGGAAGGGTTCATGGGAAGAACTGTCTGAAGTTGGATGTTTTTTGGAAACAACAAACCTAAATCTAAAATTCAAAGTCAGTGCAGATCTTGAGAGTATTAACTTCTTAGGTTATACCATACGCAAGGTAGAAGATGGTATGATATTAACAGACTTATACAGAAAAGTCACTGACCTAAATAGTTTGTTACATGCCTATAGCTGCTACCCTGGTCACACAATTAGAAATATACCTAAGGGTCTATTCATCAGAGTATGCAGGAACTGTGGTAATGATAATCTGTATGAAGAAAGAGCTGGGGATCTAGAAAGCAAACTAAGGGAGAGAGGATATGGAGAGGAATACATCTCTAAGGCCAGACAACATACTGATGCAATAGAACGTGTGACTTTACTGATCAAAAAAGAAGGCAAAAAAAAAAGTGAACAGGCCCTGACCTTTGTCACCACATTTGGGGGTGGGACAAAAGAAATTGTTGAAATTGTAAAGAAAAATCTTATAATATTCAAAGGTACACCCCAGCTTCAGCCACTTTTAGAAAAAACATTGAGAATTTCATATAAAATGGGAAGGAATTTAAGGGATTGTTTAGTCCACAACTATTTACCACGGAAAGGCACCACTACTATTAGTAACCAGAATAGGTGGTGTTCAAAACTGTGTGAGAACTGTAGGACTTGTTACATGGTGGATCATAGAACTGACCTTTTCAGTCCTAAGATGGGAAATGAAGAAAAAGTTAAGGGTGAAATCACTTGTCAGACTGGAGCAGTTGTGTATCTACTTTCCTGTACCTGTAGTAGGTTCTGTGTTGGAAGAACCAAAGGAAAGTTATGTCTAAGAATCAAGGAGCATGTTTTGGCTGTGAAAACCAAAAATGAGGAGTATGCCATGGCAGTTCACATTAGCTCAAAAAGTGACAAGACAAATCATAAATGAGAGCCATGGGCATAGAAAGCATTCCAAGAAACATCAGGGGAGGGAATCTAGACAATGCACTAAATTGTAAAGAACAAGAGTGGATCTTCAGGCTTGGGGCACTTAAACCACCAGGCATAAATGGTAAATTTGAAGTCACTCCGTTCGATATAAGAGACGAAGTAAATGGGATACTGAACATATTCCAAAACCTAAGCCCCCGACTTCCTGTCTCTGACAGTTCTATAAAGTTTATGCAATAACACTAAGCATATGGGATGTGATGAAACAGCTTGAACTCTGTTTTCATGTTCTCTCTGTTGTGTTTTTCAGGCACTGCATTGGATTACACAAATAACTGGAATCAGAATCAGAAGTAAAACGGAGCTCACACATACGGAAAAGGGGACTGAAACACATACAAATAAAAATCACCCCCTTATTCTTCATTGAATGTATTACTTTAAATGTACTGTTTTGATTTATGTGATTTGCTTATTTAAATAACAGTTTATTTTGTACTATGAATTCCTTCTTTATTTTTGATGTCATAATCACGCTCTTTTTGAAAATCAAATGCTGTAATTTGATTGACCAATGAAATAATGATGGATGTATAAATTACTAACTGTTATATTGACGTGTATTCTCTGACAAAGCACCCATTGGGGTGTGAAATGTAAGACATCCTGAAGCAGCGTCTTACAGGGGCAGATGCTGCAATAAAACTTTTGAACTGAACAAAGCAGCCTGATTGTGTTTTATCGAAAGGGGTGAGTGATTGCAAAGACAGAATTAATCAAAGAGAAAAAGTCTGGATTTCTTACATGGATGCCAGAAATCAGCATGGACTCAATGATAGGCTTGAAGTGGTCCCTTTCCTGAAAATAATGAGTCTCAGCTACAAAACCATCAATTGATAATAGTACAGAGATACTGTCCTGGTCTGATGTTGCCAGAATCTATTGAAGATACAGGGTTTGAATCTGTCCAACTAAGAAAATGAATATGTATACAAAAAATAAAAATCTGGACTTCGATTATATCTGTCTTGTAGTCTCTCCTCATATAAAATAAAATCTTATTTTTAAAAAATTATGTTATACTATGTTAATATGTTGTGTGATTCTTCTCAGCTGTAACCAAATGCTTCCTGCAGAGTGCTTTCAGAAACAGAGAAACATAGAACACAGAATTTGTCAGCAAAAAAGAATTATTTGGCCCACCCAATCTGCTCAGATGGTCCTTGCCTAGTCTTTTTCTGCAGACCCTAACTGGTCTTTGATGACCCTCCCTCCTCCCTACCTATTTACTAATATTCCCCTATTTCTCTCCCAAGCATGCTTGAAGCCCCCTACTCTTTTCATCTCTATCACTTCCACTGGCAGTCTGGAAACTGGAAACTTTCAAATACCTCAAGGGATTCAACAAAGTCTAAGAGGGTAGCATCTTTCAGAAAAAGAGATGTGTAAGAACAAGGAGGTACAATTTGAAGATGGGGGGATAGCTCAGAGGTAATGTGAGAAATATTTCTTCACAGAGAGGGTTGTAGATGCATGGAACAGCCTTCCTGAGGAAGTCATAGAGTCAAAAACAGTGGGGGAATTCAAGAATGCATGGGACAGACATAAGGCAATTCTAGTGGGAGGTAGGAGGAAGTAGGCTGTTGGTTAACTAGGATCTGCAGCTTATCCGTTAGGTAGAGAAATGGGCACACTAGGTGGGCCAAGTGGTCCTTATCTGTCATCAGATTCTGCGTTTCTGTGTGTCTGTTCCAGGCATCTACAACTCTTTCAGTGAAGTAGTACTTCCTCATATCCCTCTTAAACTCCCCCCTCCAGCTTCACTGCATGCCCACTGGTCTTGGTCATCTTTCAAATATGAGACTCACCTTCTGCTCTCTGTTTACCCCTGTGACGTACTGGTGGGTCTCTATCATGCTCTGTCTTGCTTTCCTCTCTTCCAGGGTGTATATTTTGAGATCCCTCAGTCTCTCCTTGTAAGACTTTTGGTGCAGCCCCTGCACCATTTTCATTGCCATCCTCTGGACTGCCTCCTCCCAGTCTATGTTGTTTCTAAGGTGCAGCCTCCAGAACTGGATACAATGCTCCAGGTTAATTCTCACCAGCAAGCAATACAGTGGCAACAGCACCTCCCTCCTCCTGTTGGAGATACGTAACTCTTCTTTTGCATCCCAGCAACTCACTGTCCTTACTCACTGCTTTGTCACACTGCCCTGAAACTTTAAGGTAACCAGATATGATAACCTAAGTACCTTTCTTGCTTAGTGACTGTCAGCACGTCCCCCCATCTTATACTTAGATCTTGGATTCCTATGCCTTAGGTGTATAATTTTGCACTTTTTGGTATTGAACCCCAAATACTATTGCTCTTGACCACTCCTTGAGCTTCCCAAGATCCCTGTGCATTTTCTCCAGCCCATCCTGAGTGTCCACCCTATTACAGGTTTTGGTGTCATTGGCAAAAATGCATATCTTCCCTTCCAGTTCTTCTGCAATGTCTCTTATGAAGACATTGAAGAGGACTGCTCCCAGAACTGTGCTCTGGGGCACCCCCCTGATCACTCTCCCATCAATAGAGTGAGTGCCATTCTTCACCACCCTCTGGCTACTCTCTGTTAACCAATGTCTAACCCAGTTCACCACTTTGGATCCCACCCCTAGGATACCCAGTTTCTTTATCAGTCTCCTGTGCAGCACAGTGTCGAAGGCATTGCTGAAGTCCAAGTAGGCCATGCCCACTGCCCTCTCTTGATCTATTTCCCTGGTCACTCAGTCAAAGAAATTAATCATATTCATCTAGTATGACCTCTCCCCCCAGAATCTATGCTGCATTTGGTCTTGCAGCCCATTGGATTCAAGCTACTCTATTAACCTTTCCTTTAACACAGTTTTCATTAATTGCTTGCCACTGATGTGAGACTGACCAGCCTATAATTTCTAGCCTATTGCTTGTGCTGATCTTATGTACAGGGACCATGTCTGCTCTCCTCCAGTGCTCCAGGGCCACCTTGCAGCTAATATATCCCTGAGCTTCTTTAGTACCCATGGGTCTATCCCACCTGGTCCCATAGTCTTGTTCACTTTCAGAGCTGCAAGTCCCTTCAGAAATCCTTCTTCTGAAAATAGACTTGTGTTTACCTCTTCCTCTTTGTTCCTACTAGTCCTTGGTGTTCTGTCTCACACATCTTCCACTGTAAGCACTGAGCCTGTAGCTGTTCAGGGTGTCTGCTTTTTCTTGTCCCTCTTCTATGCAAGACCTCCCCGCTGCCCTCCTTATCCTCACAATGCCTCTTTTTCCTTCCTCATCTCACTCATGTAGCTGAAGAAAGCCTATCCCCTTTAACAATCCCCTTGGCTATACTTTCCTCTGTCTGTGCCTTTGCTACTCTCAGCCTTTCCTGCTTTCCTGCTTCAGAACAGCATCTTCTCTATGACAAAAATGAGTGAGCCTGTGTTTAAAGATTTTTAATATGCTTAAGAGTTCTATTAATTTTTCTTTACAGTCTGTATAAGTGCATGATAAACAAAAATATTTATAAAGAAACTGATGGATTGGTGGTTACAAACAGCATACAGACACTCAGATAATCCTGTATTTACCTCACAGTGTTCATTGATGAATCACAGTTTTGCTGTAGCTGGAATGCATATATGCTTGATATATGTGCCTTTGTTGTATTTACTTAAAATGCAATAAACATACTTAAAAAAAAGAAAATGAAGGATGTTAATAGTTTAGAGTCTAAAAGGTTTGCCTGTATTCTGGTTGATAGAAATAAGGCCTTATGAATAGGCTAACGATAGCATGCTGGTAGTGATTCTGTCCTGAAATCAAATGGTGGGTGGTTCAAGCCCCAGCTGCAATACATTTATTTATTTATTTAAAAGTTTTACCAGGAAGGCATACTGAGCGGAATACCACTCGATTCCAAATGCGTCCTGGGGGAAGGTGGCAGTGGAGAGGTATACAATAGAGATATACAAGAAATGGAAGAACTGTGAAAGAAATAAGCTTTTTGAACTGGATGCATATCATAAAAGGCTGAAAGGTTTGTTCTGTTTTGGATCGAACATTTGTTTTATGAATAGGAAGGATAGTGCGTTGGTAGTGTACCCGTCCTACAATCAAGAAGTGCATGGTTCAAGCTGCAACTGGAGTATACAGGAGACCCGTGAATGGCAAACTCCTTTATGCAGCACTAATGATTGTCTTACTCTCCACACTACTGCACCTGTACCTTGTTTTAGCAAGATGATTAGTCCTGTGAAGATGATGATCCGATAATATTGTTAAAGGCATCTGGGTAACAAGGATCCATGAATAGAATATGCTGAGAACTCAAAAGTTGAAAATATGGCTATGCAATATGAAATTCATCAGTATAATATTGATATATGGATATTTTACATCTGACAATTATCTAAGTGGTAGCCAGTATTTTGCATGTTATCTGTTTAAATCTTAATTAAGCAAAATCTTGTAAATGAGTGTGTTCACATTTTTCACATTTTTAATGTGGTTATTTGACACTTTAATTGTAATTGACTACACTGTAAAAAGCCATGGTTACTACTGGCAGGTAACTTGCTGGGACAAAAGTTTGTCTTCTGCATTAGAAAGCTAAACTGACTGTGGGGGGCACTGAGACTAGGGGAACCATAGTAAAAGGAATGAGGGAGGGAACTTAGCTAGTGCCACTCCCCCCCCCCCACACCGGGGACGGGCAGCAGTAAACTGGGTAAAAATAAGGTTGAGTTTCAAAAAGGAGTAGTAGTAGTAGGAACTTTATTTATAAGGTGCCCTTCCACCAAGGCTGAGGGCACTATACAAGAACCATCAGGCAATTAAAACCAGTGCAATAAATTAGTAAATAAATAAGTGAACAATTTAAAATAAACACAAGTCATAAAATTAGAGCAGTAGCTGAATCATAGAGAATGCTAGAAACTAATTTTAGTCCCTGAAGGCCTGACTAAACAGGTAGGATTTTAAACCCATTTTAAAGGCTTCCATTGCTGGCACTGTGGCGCTGAGGTGCTGGATGCCACACCTTGTGCCATGCCAGCAAACAAGTTCAGGAATGGACTTGGACCGCTGGGGGTTGGCAGGGAAGGGAAGGGATTGAGCATCTGGAGGACTGCTTTCCCTTCCCGGGGAAGGATCCAAGGCTATGCACCACTCCTTAGCAGCCCCCGATGGAGATCGGGGGCATAACAGAACTTGCGGTATAGCAATGTAAGTTGGAGCATTGGCAGACATCGGCACACTGTGCCTGGATGCCATTGCACAACCGCGCTCCAGGGGAAGACTATGTGGAAAAACCCTGGTAGTCCAGTGGAGGTGAAGGGGACCCCAGAAACCCACCCACATCTTGCGGCCGGACCTGCCTTAGTGTGATCTTCCATCGCCTGCCCCAGTTCCATGGCTGTCCCTCTAATCACAGAAAGGCCACCATGGGTGGGTGGACCCTCCTCTGGGGGGGTGATCCAGGGGGCTGGACAAGCCATGGAGGCCAGGAAAAGACCACTATAGGAGGTTTCAGGCTGGGAGTAGTGGCAGTAGTCAAGTGGGAACCCTGGAGAGATGCTCTGGACCTCTAGAGAATAAATAGTGTAAAAAAAAGATTTCCATTGAGGAGGCCTCCCTCAGTCCCCTAGGCAAGACATTCTGTAAAACAGCAGCAAGCATCGTAGGGTACTTTCACTAACTCCAAGGTAGGGCGCATTACAGTAGTTCAGCCTAGACATCATGAACGAATGCCCCACTCTTCAGGAGGGGTAGAGGACTTAATCCAGCTGATGTTCCTAAGATGGTAAAAGCCACTGCTGACTACAGCTGACACCTGAGCCTCCAGTGTCAACTGATCATCAAAAATGACTGTTAGATTTTTCATCTTAGCAGAATTCAACAGCCTGGATAACCCTAGCTTAAGTCCTGTCTCTCCCATGACTACTTCTGTTCCCTCCCCGACCTGACTCGGTCACCAATATCTCAGTCTCATCCAGGTTAAGTCTCAGCCAACTAGATCCCATCAATTTCTGAATTTCAGGTAGGCACAACTTCAATACTTTGACAACATCAGGCATCCCGGGTGCAAAGGACAAATTCAAATGGGTATTGTCCGCATAGCAGTGGAAACTCAGATTGTATTGTCGAATGATCCCTCCTGGGGCAGCATGTACCCTGCAAACAACATAGGTGAGAGGACTGAACCTTGGGACATGTCTCAGAGTACAGGCATTATGAATGATGAGAAACTTCCCATCATCACCCTCTGCATCCTATCCCTGAGACAGGACTCAAGTCAGCATACGGCAGTGCCAGTAAGTTCAATGTACTCCTGCAGATGATCCAACAGCAACTCATGGTCCACAGTGTCAAACACTGAGGAAAGATTGAGGAGAATGAGAACTGACTGTTCAACCCTATCTCTTTCCCTGAGAAGGACATTATGCACCCTGACCAATGCCGTCTCAGTGTTATGCCTAGACTGAAAATCAAATTGAAGGGACTCATTGATGTCATGAGCTACAAGGTGCACTTCAAGCTGTAGTGCCACAACTTTATTAATAACCTTACCTAGAAAAGGTAGGTTAACATAGAAACATAGAAATTGTCAGCAGATAAGGACCTCTTGGCCCACCTAGTCTGCCCTAAATTCCCTACCTACTGTGTTACCACAGACCCTACTCAATCTAAGGCCTTACCCCCCCAACCCTATTACTATGGTCACCTTGTGTCTATCCCATGCGTGCTTGAATCCTTCTACCATTTTAGTATCCACCACCTCTGCTGAGAGGCCATTCCAGACATCCACCACCCTTCCATGAAGAAGTATTTCATTATATCACCTCTGAGTCTCCCCTCCTCCAGCTTCATGTCATGACCCTTTGTCTTTGAGCATCTCTTTCTATGTAAAATGCTACCCTCCTGTATCTTATTAATGCCTTTGAGGTACTGGAACATTTCTATCATGTCTCCCCTTTCCCTCCTTTCTTCTAAAAAGTATATATTTAATTCCTTGAGTCTTTTCTCAAAGGGCTTTTGATGCAGGCCATGCACCATTTTGGTTGCCCTCTTCTGTACTGCCTCCACCCGATCTATTTCTTTCTGGAGATGGGGCCTCCAGTAATGGACACAGTATTCTAGGTGGGGCCTCACCATTGATCTATACAGAGGTAACACTACCTCCCTCTTTCTGCTGGTGATACCTCTCCCGCTGACACACTGCACTGGACCTGGATACGGGTAGGGAGTTGCTGTTTGGATGTTAGTCGCTACGCGCTCCTGCGTTTGTGAAGTTAGGCACAGAATGCAGGGTTACACAGAATTATTTAAATTTGGAAAGGGTATGATATTTAGTGCTTGCTTGTAAGTGTGTAACCTTACCAGTATATCTTACTGCGACTATGACCTTTTGAGCTGCTGTCTCTTGTTCTCCTTCTGTTCTGCTTTCCACAGGTGGTTTCAGGCTCCCGCAGCCAGCTGGAGCCCAGTTCCCGTGCTTGAGCTACAGTGTGGCAAGGAACGGAAAGCCCTGGCTGGGAATTTTTATTTGCAGAAGACCTTTTGGAGGGTTGCAGGAAGGACTACTGATAAAAGGACAGGATGAGCAGCTCAACAAAAAATACAGTAGCAATGGGCTGAAAGACGGCTGAGAGGAAGAATGAAAGATACCGCTTAAAAAATCTAGTGAAGGAAGATGGCAAAATGATTGAATCAGGTTCTGCCATCAGTCATTCCTGTAAACCACCTTGTATTGCTTGATTTAATTGAATGACTATTGCTGTATTTGTTATTTGTATCTTTTCCCCATTAGGGGTTTGATTTTAGTTGTTAACTTATCTGGCTATGCAGCATCTGGCTATCAGTTATATGGTCGCTATATGGTCGCTTTGCTGGCTGGCTGGATTGTTTTATTCTAGTTCCATTTGTTCTGATTTTCTTGATTGCTCCACTTTACATTTTGCTTTTTATGTATTTTATTATATCTTTATTATATCTTTATGTGCTGTGCTTTTAACAATTTGAAGTTTTCACGCCAAGTGATCTGGGATCACCTGACCCAACCTCTTGTTAAATGTGCAGGCACTGACTTGGCGTCTCACACTCATTCAACGCCGTATTGAGTAAACATCAGCTGCACAGTCAGAGCAGCAATAGTTTTATCTCGGCTGTTTTATTCAGTCTTTTTTCAGGCACCTCAGCTTTTAAAAGCAATATCTAGTGTCCTGGTTGAGCTGGTTACTCTAGGCTCTGTTGGAGTCAGCGTATGGTAGCTCTGATGGCTTTTCTGTGGCTTTTTGCTATTTCTGCGGCTTAGTAAAACGTTAACTGTATACACCGCTGGTCCAGCTGTGTCATGCTGTGCCATGCCTTGTAGTATTCAGAGTCAGCTAGACTGCTATTTATTTGATCATTGTATGCTCCCACGAACATACAGGTAAGCTTTTCTTTTTTCTCCCATTTATTAATGTACTGTTTTTGTGTATATGTATTTAAGGACTAACAAGTTAAAGTATATTAACTTTGTTTTTAAATTTTATTGTATTTAACTTCTCTCTCCCTTTCTAGCCCACTTCTTGGTTCTCCTTTTGTACCCTTCTGTATCCCTTTGTACCTATTTATTTGGGGGTAATTTTCCTTTTTGTTTTTCTTTTAGTGCTGCACTTGGGAGCCAGTTGGAAAAATTTTGCATTTATTTATAAATTACGGGGACATTGAGATGTTGTGATATTGTACCAGGAAAGCTTTCCAGGTCTATTACAGGCCCACCTCGACCCGGATATTTATATATTTGGCTTTTAAGGATCTGCTGGGAATAAGATCCAATTTAAGAATTTCTTGGACACTGTTTAAATGTGAGACCTATCCTTTATTTATCTGTGACTATTTGATATGTCAGGCTTGCTGAGTTAATTTTGCATTTGACCCGTGAATTTTGTGTGACCTGATCTCAAATCATACGAACTGTAGAGGAGAAGAAAGAAAAAGAAAGGGGGAAATCTCAGATAGATTTTGTTTACAGCAGAAATATAGAAATATTTGGACTATATGAAATATTTTCTTCTGGTGTAATCATAAGTGCTGAAGTGCTGAATTCTGTGTGTTGACTAGACAGTGGGAGATCTATTAGTACCATCCATTAGTAACATTAACAGGTTTACCTCTAACCAGGGATTATAAAAAGAATGGTGCATACTAGGTTGCAAAGAATGCAGAGTAATAATGTGTCACCCCTGCAGGTGTTGGTGGGAAAACCCAATAGCAGACAATCGAAAATAACAGAGCATATGGTCTTAATACATAATAACACTAAGACCTCCAACTCCCAGAAATGGTCCCTTTACAGCAGGAGGGTAGTCCCAAGGATTCATTGCCCGTGTTTCAAATATCAAGCAGTGAATTTAATTTACTGCACTGTACCAACAATGAGTTGTTTAATACTAGGTGTACCTCATCTACTGCTGATTCTAATTATGAGGCATATGATATTTCCCTGAAAGATAAGTCAGCAAATTCAACTATTGAACTAGAAGATAAAGAGGTTAATACTGATAATGAGGGTACAACACCGAGGGAGCATTCTGCAATTAACTCCAGTATAGAAAACTCACCAAACTTATGGAAGTTTAATTATTGTGAGTCATCAAACTCATCAGAGGAGATTGATAAAGAAGGTTTAAACTCCAAGTTGGGAGAGGTAATAATGGAGTTGCAGAAGACCATTACTGGTCTAAAACAGTTGAATGACACACCAATGGTAACTCCAGTCTGCAAAGAGTGTTTAAGAATTATGCAGAAAGAGCTGATGATGTACAATCAGTATACACCTTCTAGCTTAAGTGATTCCCTAAAAGGGACATTAAAAAATCCTCAGAATGTGCACTTATTATTAATGGAGCAGCTTGTTATTAACGGGTCTATACTGGAAAGCTTAAGAGCAGATGTAGCAGTTACTAGGGCTAAAATAGATACTATTATTAGTCTAGAAGATAAAAAGATGGGTTCAAATGATACTGTAAGCATAAGGGGGGGTACACCGCAGATGGAGCTAAAACAAAACACTAATGTTAATAAAAAGAGACCAGATTTTAGTTTAATTGAAATACCTGAAATGCCAGTAAGGAAAACTGCTGTAAAAGGCCCCCCAAAAAAAAAAAAAGAAAAGGGGGCTCTATAAAGAGAAATAAGGGAAAAATAAATTGTATCAGATACCTGTGACCCAGGATAGTTACAATAGTCAACAAGAAGAACCTATTGAAACTCAGCATGACAGATTTTTGTAGGGTAATTTGCTACCCTTGCATGACACATTAGTCAATCCTGACCTGCTGGCCAAATTGGAAATTTTGGAAAAAGAAATTTTAAAATTTAATGAGCAATGTGGGTCTTTAATTAATCCATTGGAGAAAGCTCAAGGGTTACACATTATTGATAAGGGATTGAAGCAGAGTTTACCTAGTTCAGATGTTATTTTGGAGAAGGAGTCCAATTCTAGACAAACTACTTGGGCAGAATCTTATCCTCTAATAAGATTATATGGGCCAGTTAATTGGGGGAACTTCAATCCAGCCCAGTTTGAATTTGAGGTCTTACAGTACTTAAATAAAAACTTGGATACCAATTTTACAGAAAATTACATCTTGGAAATTAAGAACATACCAATTGCAGAAGCTACCATGATAGACATTTTATTTTTGTCTCTTAGAGTAGTAAACTACATTTGGGTGAACAACTGGCTATTCTAAGATAGAGATTTAATTATTACTTTTCCTAACTGAACATTATTCAATAAAGTGATAGAGTGGCAGGCTAAGCAGGTTACCCTCAGAATGTTTGTAATGTCTATACTTAAACAAGACAATGAGGCAAGATTAACTAATTCCATAAAAGATTTGCTGACAAATTTCCTAAGAATACCATTGGAGGTCTTGGGAGATATATCAGAAAACAGAGTGGGTAGGAAGAGTCAAGTAGATATAAATGTTTCAAAACTCAAATTGGCTGAAATTATTCCGGAGAAGATTCCGATTCTAGATAGTATGGGACTTAATCTGGTGTCTTAATGTAACAGGGAATATAACAAATGGAAGTACTAATAATGTTAGAATCTCTGGAGTGCCACTGAAGAATAGGTTTTTACAGCTGGCTGGTTACGGAGAGAACTGACTACCAGTAAATTGTCCATCTTCCCCGAGGTCATTGCTGCAAAGTCTGGAATAACTTTTATGACATGGAATTTTGCAGGTTGGATAACATAGGGCCAGATATTCAAAGCTTTGCCCCGGGCTGAGATTAGCATTGCCTGGCATACAGATTTAGCCCGGAGCAAAATGCAAGCCCTATTCAAAAGGTATAGCCCGGGGCAAAACCAGCTGAATATAGCAAGAAAAGGAAGCCAGGCAAACAGGGCCAGGAGTGCAGGGCAAAAACATCCTGGGAATAGCACAGCACTGAATATGGCAAATAAGACAGCACTGAATAGAGCACCCAAGGCAGGCAATGCAAACACCCACAGGAACACAATGCAGATGGAGCTGCCAGGCCCTGGACCACAGGCAAAGGAGCACAGGCTGGAAAGGGACCCCAAGAGCAGACAGCGATGCAGAACCCAGACACTGATACATACACACACAGCCAGGGGACAAGCCAGAGTGTGGCAGGACCCATGAGCAGAACCACAGTACAGAGCAACCCTGTAGCAAATGGCAGGCACACAATAATAACACTTGACACAGTGCAAGTATGAAAAAGGTATATATAATACAAGTGACGCAGGGAACAGAAACAGGTATGCAACACGTGAACAACACAAACAAACCAACTATGGCAATGTAACGTAAAATGACTAGAAATGCAAAAGGAAACCTACACAAAACACTATATACACCTGAACAGTTTCTACAACTATGACTATAACTACAACTACTACTACTATGACTAACACTACATCTACCACCACAAAATCTACAACACACTATGCTACCACTACAACTACACACTAAACTACAATGGTGACTAAACTACAACTAACAAGTGAATAACAGCAACAAAGGTATATACAAAGACAAACATATGTACAGCGGTGGGGGAGATCAGCAAAGCAAAGTCACAGACGGGGATGGGGATATGAACACAACCAATGAGGGATAAGGGTGGCAACAGAAAGCATTGTCCAGGTGGGGGGGTGCAGGGAAAAAATGGTGTGCTGCTGCAGGTTATGGCTGGGAGCTCATGGGTTCTGGCAGACATGCCTCAAGAACAGTGGCCACCCTCTGGGTCTCAGCAATGATCACTGTCTGCTGCTCTATAAGTGTGCATTGCTGGCACACGATTTTCCGCAGGAGTTCCTCGCTGCCCTCAGACTCCTCTGGCTGCATAGCCCACAATGAGGACCACAGTGGACCTACAAGAAAAAGGAGGAGCATGTGAGTATGGTAAACCAGCCAGGAGGCAAACTGCACCACAGGTGGCCAGACAGGGATGGACAGCTTGTCCCGACAGCCATGCCCATGTGGTGCTGAGGAACACACTGGTAGGCACAACTGAGTGTTGCCTACAGGGAAGGCTTGGAAGACACAGTCATCAACCTGAAATCCTACACACATGGAGATGCAGGCCCCGACAACACCAAGGCATGGACAGTACCACCAACTCCAGCACTGCAGACAGTGAGCGAGTGCAGACACACAGGCAGATCCTGAATGTGATAGGTGTGGACCACACAACAACACGCACATGGAAGACCAAACATCACCATGCTGCCCACAGTCAGAAAGCAACGTACCAGACAGCAGAGTGCAACAGCAAAAACAGGGGCTCCCTCTCTCTGCGCTGGGCTGTATGGTCCGCTCTATAGTGGACCGGGGAAACAACAGCATTAGTGCAATGCACAGCAAGAACCGCAATCGCAACAGCAAGATACACACCCACCACTAAGACACCGTACATGCAGGGCAGCCCAGGGACAGTGATAGCATGCAGGGGACACCCACGAAGTAGACCCCATGACCCATGGACCATGCACCAGGCACACAGGGCATATAGGCATGTGAGCTCAGTGTTGCAACCATGTAGGGTGCATGGGCACAGCGACTGGAGGCACACACAGCTGTGTAGGTGGTCTGGTGTCCATGCGTCGGCAGCACCTGCACAACACCAGTGAAGGCTGCAGGACGGGCCTGTATCATGCCCCACTGCCCACAATGCCCATGCATGCAATGCCACCACCGTGACAACCTCTAGGCACAATGCCGTGCCCTCCAGACAACTGTGCCCCTCAACGTGCCCCACAACCTGCGCTACATGCGACCCACCACCTGGCACACCTGCACCCCATGCACGCACCTGTGTGTACACACACACACACACACACAAGCACACACAGGCAGACCATGACACATGCTGTGGATGTGAGCAACATGCACAGGCACTCACCTGGCACCGGCACAGTGCCCTCACGCACCATGCATCTGAACACCTCCAGCTGGCCCTTCTGGCAGCGGAACAGGTCCGTGTACCTGTGTCAGCACTTCTCAGCATCCCTCTGGATGCCCATCCACTCTGTGAGCTGCCTGGTGATGAACGCCCACACCTGCTGCCATGGGAGGTCACCCTCTCTGACCTCCCCAAACAGCCATCTGTGCCACTGCTATACAAGCTGCACAAGGTTGGCGGTCTCCACCTCCCCCCAGCATCTGTCCCTGTGCACCACAGCTCACTGTCTCCCTCTTCCTGGCATTGCCCATGCAGCACAGATACCCTGCCACCTGTTTCACTACACAGCTTGTCCCACACCCAGGACCCCCCAGCAATCAGTGCAGTAGCACCGCGCTATCACATAACGTAGCGTGGCACTACCCGTAAGCGGGCTCACTGCGCATGCGTGACCCCGTCATGACCCTGGAGCCACAACACTATGCATGCGTGTAGCGCTGTGCTGTGTGGGCTAGTATGGTGCTATGCTGTGCTATACCTGAACACTAGCGCAGCCTTGGGGCCTCACGTGCATGTGTGGTGGTCGAGTTATGCCACATAGCACTGCGCTACTGGGCCAGCACAGCGCTGGACACCACATAGCCTGGTGCTAATGTTTGCATGGCGCTAAGCGGTTAGCCCGGTGCTAGTCCGGCCCATATTCAACCGGCATATGCAAATGAGGGTACTTGTGCATGCACGGTGCAAACACTGTGATTAGCATATCATTATCTGATGATTTGCATGCCTAACAGGCTGGATTGCCCAGCTGGGCTATAAAAGGGCAAGCAGTGCTCCACCAGTGTTGTGATGTGGGATTGCAGCACACAGCCGTGGCTGCAGACATACATACACACACAACAGGAAGAGCCATGCAACAGGAGGCAGAGCAGCGAGAGGCAGGTCTGTATAGCAGCCGGGGGGCTGGTGGAAGGGGACCGGTACAACACAGGGCTGTGGCGTACACACAGCATGCCTGCTGACCACAGCTGTACAGGCTGGGGACAGGGCCACTGGATAAGGGTGCACAAGGCCATTGGGCCAGCTGTCCAGCTGGCAGGTCCATGTGATGTGCATGTGCACCAGGATCAGCTGGAACCATGCAGGCACTGCCTGCACACTGTGTGTGCTAAGCCCGGGGGGGGCCAACAATGTGGCATGCAGGTATGCCCAGCAACAGTGGCTCACTGACATGTGGTCCATGGACCCTCACACAGTCACCCTGGATGCGGGACATGGAGGGTCGCAGACGCTCCTATTGTGGTACATGGCTGCAGCCCAGGGGTCATGACTGTGAGGCCCCCAATGTGACATCTACAGCACTGTGTGGTCCGTGCCTGGTAGCCTGCTATTGTATGTGTACCATCCACAGTGTCCACGCCCTGTGTGCTGTGCACACATCCGCTAGGTGGCCGATGGGGGCACGGTGCACTGCCAGGTGACCGGTGTTGGGACTGCCCTGTCCCAGGGTACACATGTCCGTAATGGGAGTGGGCAGTGCCATATTGGTCCAGTGTGTGTAGTCCCTACTCTGACAGCCATACAGTGGTACTGTGCACACAGGGGTGGCCCCAGTACACTGTGGCTGTGTGCACTGTACAAGCACATGCTGGCCAGTGTCACATCCATGTGACCGGTGCTGCCATCGAGGGTGGCATGCACAAACTGTATTGCATGTGCCATGCACCACAGACCCGCCACAGCTGGTGACACATGTCCCTGCCCATCTCTGTCATAGGTAGTGCAGTGTGACCTGAGCGCATACGTGTGCATATCTTTTCCCAGGAGGAGCTGAGGACGTTGGTGCATGGTGTGAAGGAGAGGGAGCAGGTGCTGCGGGCAGCACAGGGCAACAGATGCGGTGGTGCACCAAGCCTGGGATGAGGTGATGGCAGGTGTGAACTCTGTCGGTGGATGTGGCAGGATGATGGAAGCAGTGCACAAGTGCTGGAGCGACCTGCTGCACTGGGCTAAGGAGGAGAAGGCACAGTGGCTCCGCGATAGGCTGTGGACCGGTGGTGGCCTGCAATCCAGACAACAGTGGGAGGAGGACTCACTTATGGCCATGGTGGCATCCACACTGCACCCGGTGGCCATTGCTGGTGTACCAGGGGGGTGGGTGTGAGATGCCTCTCACACCACCTAGGACAGGTCTGTATCCACATGTGTACACCCTGCATGGGTGTGCCAGCACAGGTGCTGGGTGTTGGTGTTGGCATCTTGCCTGGGGTGCACTGTGGGGATGCTCTGCTGTGCACAATGTGCACCTGGGGTGGGTTTGCATGCATACAGTGCCCGACATGGCTGCCCCCACTGTTGACAGGCCAGGGCATGTGCACTGTGGGGTGGGTGCATGCATGTGGGCACAGTCTATGGCTGTGGGGCTGGTGTGTGGGGTGTGCATGTCTGCAGTGGGTGGCATGTTTCCTAGGGTGTGCATGTACTGGTGGTGGTGTGGTGCACCATGCATGTACCGGTCAGTGACCCTGTCCTGTTGTCTTCCACAGTGGTGAGTGCAGGGCCTGCAGCCTGCCAGGACCAGGCTGGGATGGCTGCCTTGGGACCGGAGGCAGAGGAGGAGGAGAACCTGCCATCAACTTCAGGAATGGGTGCCGGTCATGGACCCTCGGACGCGCACCATGAGTGGTGCACACATGGCTATGGGATATAGCTGCCAGGGTGAGGGGGCTCCAGTGATGGCGGGGACCTGGACCTCAAGTGCAGCCGTGGAGGATGCTCAGGTGGAAGATCTTGGGGGTGGGCAAGTGATCCTGCTGACAGTCACCAGTGACTTTGAGACGGATGAGTCGGGGGGTTACATCCCACCTGTGGGGCAGGGTGCAGTCCACAGCATGGGTGTCAGCGGGGTTGTTTGCCATGCTAGCATGGGTGTACCCATGCAGCCTGTGGTTGGCCATGTGGGGGACAGGTTTGTCCCACTGGGCATGTGGTGCCCCCCACGGGCTGGGGTGCAGGATGCACAGGGACCACAGCAGACCACCACTGGCCTGCAGCTGCAGGACAGGCCATCAGTGCAATGTCATCCCCACCCTGGTGAGCTGCAAGCACCAACACTAGCTGACATTGAGGGTGCTGTGGCCGTGGAGCTGGATGCCCCGGGAGCCGCCCTCTGCTCCAGGCTGCACTCACCTCCCAGCAGGGGGCACAGACGGACCTGCATGGCCTGCGGTGGGAGCTCAGGCATGAGCTCTTCCAGATGCATGAGTCACTGTCCCTGGGCTTTGCACGGGTGGAACAGCGGGCCGAGGACAGGATGGGCCGCATGGTTGCCACACTTGACTGTGGCTTTGCTGGGTTCACAGCCGCGATGGTAGACCTCACCACAGTGCTGTGCGGGGTGCATGGTGGACAGCAGGCTGTGCAAGGGGGTCAGTGTGCCCGTGGCACAGGGGCCCACAGGTGGGCCACTCATGGCCGCAGGACTGGCAGTGGCTCAAGCATTACAGCTTCATGTGCATCGACAGGCACCCAGTGCCACCATGGCCGTCCAGCCACCCTGTCCAGCTCCACTTGTTGGCATGGTCACAGGCGATCTGCCTGCCTTCCTCACCGTGGTTCTCCCCCTACTGTGTCCTCAGCCCTGAGCACCCCTGGATCTGTGCCCCGCACACATGGTGTGCACCGTGTGCATGGTGGTTGTCACCAGAGATAGGCACGGCCGCCATGCACTTGTGCACGGTTGACACTCCCATGTGCACACTAGCACTCCTACACGCCTGCTCACACTTACACTCACACTGACTGACACACACACCGTCACTTGAACAGTCTCAAATGCATGACCATGGTGTCCCTCCCCACACTGCCACCACACATCAGGCATCACCCACATCACAGTGCCATGGCCGTGTGACCTCTACACATGTGTGAACTGCACATCCCACCCATCGCACTGCTCACACACGTGCATTCAGTACCACTGTGTTGTGCACCTGTTGTGTTTGTTGTCAGCACTGTTGTAGATGTCTGTGCACATTGAACTGTTCACCATTGTACTGTATCATGTTGTCGTGCAGTCTGTACTCACCCACTGGCTTGTGACAGTGTCCTGATGATGGAGGTCCTGTGCTCTAGGGCCCTGCAGGCCATGCGAGGACCCCTCCTCTCAAGTTGCTCCACTATCCCCCTGACCGCTGGCTCTGGGTCACTGTCGGCCTGTCCCTCAGGTTCAGGTGCCTGTATCCCATGGTTCATTGCCATGTTGTGCAGCATACAACAGGCGAGGAATCACCTGACATGTCTAGGCATTGGAAGCGCCCTCTCTATGATGTTTCTGGTGCTGGTATGTGCCTCGTTGTACATCTCTTTGGCCACTGTGGCTGGCCGGGATACCGTTGTCAGCAGCCAGGGTCATAGGGGATAGGCGCTGTCCCCTGTTGAGAGATGTGCACCTGTTAGTGAAGTACTGCTGTCTGCCCATTGTTGTCTTGCACTACCTGTGTTGCCCTCCCACACCCCTTCCTTAGCCTCCTGTGCCTATCCCAACCCCTGCCATGGTGTGTGTGTTCCCTGTTTGCTGCTACTCACTGACTAGGTGCCCACTGGGTATCCTGCCTTCCTCAAATGCATGGCACAGCTGGGACTGGTGCCAGATGAAGGCGTCATGGGCACTGCGCATAGACATTGCTGATGTGCCCAGTCGCATCGCACACCACCTGGCAATTGATGGAGTGGTACCCCTTCCAGTTGACATATAACTCACTGCCATCACCAGGTGGTGCACGGATGGGGACAGTCAATGGCACCTAGTACCGCTAGTAGGTGCGCAACTCAATGGAATTGCTGCATGGTTTCTCTGCGCTCTGCTGCCATGCTGGGGAATACTATGAACTCCCCAGCATGTGGCAGGAAAGCCTCAAGGAACTGGGTCAGGAGGCATGAGGTGGCAGACTGCAACACCCCGACAGTGTCCCCCATTGGTCGTTGGAATGTCCTGTGGCTAGGAAGCACATCGCTGCTGTCACCTTCTCCTCTACTGTCATGGCATGGCTGCGTCTGGTGTTGGGGCACAGCTGGTCATGTAGGAGTTCACATAGCTGCCTCAACATACCCCTGTTCATCCTGTACCAGCCAGTGATGTGCTTATCTGGCAGGGTCTTGAAGGAGACCCTGGGCTAGGTACCACCTGTTTGCAGCATACCATCTCCTTGGCCTGTGTTGCGGCCCATGTTGGGCCTGCTCCCTCTCCTCCTCCTCCTCCTCCACTACTGCTGCCAGCAGTGGCAGCATCACTGCTATTGGTACAGCACACATTTCTACTTCCTGGTGTAGTCATTCCCCCTAAGTGGTTTGCCTCGGGTTAAGACCATCCTTTTATAGGCGGTAGCTAGCGCTGCACTATGTGTCATGCTACATGTCCTTGTGTGGCGCTATGGCTTTGAATATCTCATAGTGCATGTACGCAGGCCACCCCCCCTCTCTTTGCCCCTTGCATACATTATTGGTTTGCCCTGCGCTACTGCAGTTAGCACGTGCTAACCGTTCCTTTCAATATCGCTGCTCCACGCTAGTCCTGCACTATTCCCGTGCTATTGGTTTGTGCACTGCTCTAAGCTTTGAATATCTGGCCCATAGTAGATGTAGATTTTAAAAATGTCCTTGTGGAATTGGATTTTATTTGCTTGCAAGAAACTTGGCACACTAATAGTGATGACATTTTGTTAAATGGCTATGAGTGTTTCCAGGTTCCTGGTATTAAGCACTCTGGGCCAGATATTCAAACTGCGCTATTTTGTGGCGCAAGCCCTTGCGCTGCACAAAATAGTTGCTCATGGGTGTGGCCGGGGCGATATTCAAAGGAGTTCGCTTATTGAGCAACTTCTTTGAATATCACCCCCCAGCCACAGCCACTGTGCATGGTGCAGTGGAATTTGCGCCACCACAAGTGGTCAGAGTGGAGCATTCAGGTTGCGGTGGTGCAAGTACCATTGTGCCATGCGCACATTTCCGATATTCAAAAGGTGACATGCAAATGGGGCCATAATTCATGCAAAGGTGCGGGGGCCATTTGCATCTATTTATAGCCCCATTTGCATGCCATTAGCATGCAGGTGTGCGATCCCGAGGACTTGCACTGGCACCCTGCAGGCAGCAGCCGATGGGGACCAATGCCCCAGCAGCCCGATCGCGGGCAAAAGTGTAAATCGCCCCACCTGACTGGCCCGATCACGGGCAGCAAAATTCCCCAGAACATATCCCTGGTGGTCCAGTGGACCGCTTAGCCCAATTCCGGGCTGAAGAAGTGTAAAACAACCCCCAGAATGTAGCCCTGGTGGTCCCGGTGGACCACTAAGCCCGATCGCAGGCTGCATTATGTGGCGACATCCACCCACCGCCTGCCACCCACCGCCCACTGACTGACTGCCGGTAGGGCTGCACACCATTGGTGCAGAGCAAGAGCCATTGGGCATGCAGCCCATACCGTACAAGGCCGTACTGACCGAGCAGTCAGTCAGCGGGCAGCAAGCGGCAGGTGGGTGGATGCTACCGCCCACCGCTGCCGGGGGTGGGGTGGTGGGGCTTCATGGGTGGGTGGGGTGGGGGACACTAGATCACCAGGGATATGGTCTTGGGGGTTGCTACATAATGCAGCCTGCGATCAGGCTTAGCGGTCCACTGGACCACCAGGGCTACATTCTGGGGGTTGTTTTAAACATATTCAGCCCACGATCGGGCTTAGCGGTCCACTGGACCACCAGGGATATGTTCGGGGGTTGTTTTACACTTCTTCAGCCCGCGACGAGCTGCGGGGTTATTTAAGCTTTCGCCCATGATCGGCCAGTCGGGGAGGGGGGATTTTATGCTTTGCCCGCATCGGGCCAGTCGGGGTGGGGATTTTTACACTTTTGCCCATGATCGGGCTGCAGGGGGGGCACAGGGAGTAGGCTGAGGGCCAGCCACAGGTGGCAGCTGCTGTGTTGTACCCTGCAATGCGGCAGCTCACCTGTGGGTGGCCCTTGACTTACTCCTTTTTTTTTGGCTCAAAGTTGTGCAGGCGCAGGTTGAGGGTTGTGCCTGCACAACTCTGCACAGCCCGGCTGAATGTCGGGCTGTGCAGTTTATGCATGGTTCCTCCCCCTCCAGTTCAGCATGCATTCATTAGCATTGTGCTGTTGCTCAGCATTTTCAGTGGCGCAACTGCCTCCTGCTGAATATCGCAGAATGGCGCAATTTCGGACTTGTGCAGGCACAATCCTATTGCGCATGGCGCAACCCTTTTGAATATCCCACCCTGTAAGTCTGGTAGAAACTCAGGTGATTTAATTATTTTTGTAAAAATAGGCAAGTTTAGACAAGTAAGGAAAAAATTATCATAATAATATAATTGTAGTGGATATTAAGGTTGGGATATGGATATTTGTGTGCTTAACTGTTATGTCCCTCCCGGAGAACTCTGGGTTTTATTGTGAAGATGTGTGGAATGATATAGCAAACATAGTCTTAAATGTTTATCAGAATGCACCTGCAACAAATATTCTTCTATTAGGTGATTTTAAAGCAAGGATTGCTATGTTTGATGGCTTAATAGGTAATTTGAAGTTCACATATATGTTACCTGATATAATATTGCCTATCAAGAGTTCAATGGATAGTAAGCTAAATAATAATGGGAAAAAATTAATACATCTTATGACAGACAATATGCTTTATCCATTTAACAGTAGGCTGAAGGGAGATATAGTAGGAGACATTACATTTTTGTCTGCAAGGGGAGCTTCAGTGGTAGATTATGCATTTGGTCAGGCAACCCAGATTACTGGAATTCTCTAACTATCCTCGTGCGAGTGGAGAGTGACAATTTCCCCTTCTTTTTGATTTTAATGTTTCAGTACAGTCTCTAAATCATCATACACTTGCTCTTATTTATACTGAGATTAGAGGGGATAAAAGAATTATCTGGCAACATGACTCAGATGAGACTCAGATGAGACTATGGTGCCCCTGCTACTTGGCTCCTGTATTTCTGATAGTACTGTAAACCTTTGGAAAAAGGATGTACAGACTTTAATAATGATGCAAAGTCAGTTATATGCAGACATACGTAGTCATCTTGAATGTAGCCCCAAAAATTAGACTGCTGTTTCCGAGTAATTGGTTTGATAATGAATGTAAAAGGAAAAAAGCCCATATTAGAAAGTTAAACAGAGATTATAGGAATACCAGAACTAAACCAGTATTGATAGAATTAAATCAAGAAAAAAGACTTATAAACAAATGATAAAACAAAAAAAAGATTATATACCATAATAAATTATGGCAAAAAATGATAACTGCGATTGAACAGAGGGACATCAAGTCTTTCTGGAATCTGGTTGCCAAGGGTTGCTCGAGCTCTAAATATGAAATTGATACCTGTATATCTGAAGAAGAGTGGATCAGATATTTTACATCTATCTTTTATGATCCCGATATAGAGGTGACTCAGGATAATTGGACTGTACAAAATGGCTCTAGTATAATTACCACTATAGAGCTTCTTCAAGCAATTGCGGGATTAAAAAGGCACAAAGCTGCCGGTCCAAATGGGATTCCCTCAGAAGTATATCAATCCCTACCATTAAAATGGGCTAGATTTTTAGTTATTTACTTTAATAGATGTATTAATTAAAATATCTTCCCGGACTCCTGGAAGGCAGCAAATATTATCCCTCTACACAAGAAAGGTAGTCTCTCTGATCCATGTATGTATAGGCCTATTAGCCTTCTAGATGTGGACCTGAAAATACTGTCTAGAATTCTGTTGGGAAGACTGGAGAATGAAGTAATAAGAACGGGAGGTCTAGCAGACTATCAGGCAGGTTTTAGAGCTAATTATTCCACATTAGACAATATATTTGTATTGAAGCATTTAATTGAAAAATATGTTATAATTAGCAGAAACTATATGCAGTGTTTATTGATTACTCTTCTGCATTTGGTAATATTTCTAGAAATATACTGTGGTCAACTCTAGAAAAAAGGGGGATAGGTATGAACCTAGTAGCTTTAATTTGACAGCTATACAAGAATAATTGGGTAAAAATTAGACTTGGTAAACAAGGGGGGACTATCGACTTCTTTTAATGTTAATAGAGGAGTCAGACAAGGCTGTGTGTTGGCCCCATTGTTATTTTCAATTTATATCAATAATATGATATCCCAATCTGATACTGATATGTCTGACTCACCATAAATTGATATAATGCCATGCCCCCGTCTTGCTTATACAGATGATATCATCCTTCTATCTCTCACAAAATCTGGATTACAGAAGAAGCTCAATTACATCTATGATAAATCCTCTGAATTAAAATTAAAAATTAACATGAATAAGACCAAGGTTGTCATATTTAACAAAGGAAGGAAAAAAGATTTAACTTTTTGGCTAGAATGAAAAGATAGGATAGAGAAAGTAACCAGTTACCTTTATCTGGGCATATTATTTCAGGAGAGTGGTAAATGGATACAGCATGTAGATCTGCTCCTTGATAAACTAAAGAAAACAGTAGCTGGATTAGTTTGCTTTGATATAAAATATGGGAGTATGACCATTAAACCAAGTTATTAGGTCAAAGTTTGAGACTCAGCTGTTACACGGATCTGATATATGGGAGTGTCAGAATTTAAATAGATGAATGTCGCCACTATATAAATTCTTACATTGAGCCCTGGATATTCAAAAGGGTTGCGCCATGCACAACAGGGATGCACCAGCGCAAGTACGGAAATGCACCATTGTGTGATATTCAGCAGGAGGCGGCTGCGCAGCACAATAAGCAATGCACCAGAGCGCAATAGAAATGAATGCATGTGCAACCGTAGGGGGCGGAACCATGAATACCATGTGCAGTGCGATTTTCAACAGCATGCGCCATGCGCAATAGGGGAAGCGGCGGAAGTTGTGCGACAGTGGAAATTATCCAAAATAAAAGGGAGCAAGAGAGGGGCGCAAGAACGCAAAAGGGAAGCCACAGGTGGGAGTGTGGTGACAGACACAAGGGCAGTACAGAAGGTAACAGTGAGCAGGACTGGGCAGGAGCAGGACAGGGCCCACCAGAACTGAGTCAGAAAGAGGGTAGGAGTGGGGATCCTGTGCCACTGTGCAGGAAAGTCTGTGGAGTGCCACAGTGGACAGAAAGCAGTGGCAGGAGGTAGGACAGCCACAGCCAAAGGCCAGAGGTGTACCTGGTACAGGGGGAGCATCAGTAACGGACAGTGGGAGAAATGAGATAACAGCCGCCGGGGGGGATCACCAGCCAGGGACATGGCCAGCACCACCTTCCAGATGGAGGCGGTAATGAGGGGTGTGAGAAGGCAGGCAGCAGGGGGGCACAGCTGTGGAAAGGCCCATTGGTGGTATGCCTAGAACAGGCAGTACCGAGCCCACACCAGCTACGAACACTACTCTGACACAGAGATTGTGGGCTGGTACCGCCTGAACTGGGTGATCCTGAAGCAGCTCTATGATCTGTGCAGTGATGAGATGCAGGCACCCACACGATGGAGCCATGCTCTGTCAGTGGAGATGAAGGTGACAGCTGTCATATGCCTGCTTGCCACGGGCACCTTCCAGAGACCAACAGGGGACACGACAGGCATAACCCAGTTGGCCGCGTCATGCCTACTCACACAATTCCTCAGCACCCTGCTGCCACATGCTGTGGAGTACATCCATTTCACCAGTACACAGGCAGAGCGCACAGCACACATACAAGAGTTCCACAGGGTAGCACGGTTGCCTGGCATGCTCGGGGCCATTGACTGCACCTATGTGGCCATCCGCACACCACTTGGCCCGGACGGAGTGTCATACATCAATCGGAAGGGGTATGCAAGCATCAACTGCCAGGTGGTGTGCGATGCCAGGGGGCGCATTACCAATGTCTGTGCCATGCACCCTGGGGAAGCACACGATGCCTTCATCTGGCACCAGTCCACACTGTGCCACAGGTTTGAGAGTGGGGACATCCCCACTGGCCATCTAGTGGGTGAGTATGCATATCATGCAGGATGACATGAGCAGATGTGGGGGGTGCATAGTCAGAGGTGCCATGGGTACCAGCCTTGTTGGCCCATGGCAAAGCAACGCAGACCACCATACTAATGTCCACCCTCTATACACAGGTGACAGTGGCTACCCACTATGTCCCTGGCTGCTCACACCATATCGGCGTCCCACGACCCCATCTCAGTTACGGTACAATGAGGCACACGCCACAACACGGAATGCCATTGAGTGGGTGTTCGGGATGCTGAAGGCATGGTTCTGGTGCCTGGACACATCTGGCGGTGCCCTACAATACAGCCCCTTGAAGGCCCGCGGGCTATTCCTGGTCTGCTGTATCCTGCACAACATGGCCACCGACTGTGGGATAGTAGTAGAGGTCGAAGAAGGGGACAGTGCTGGGGACAATGAGGACACTGGTCCAGCTGGTGATGGGCAGCCACCCCCTGGGTGAAGAGACCCCCACCTGATCCGGATGTCACAGCTGCACCGGGACACCATTACAGAGAAACACTTTGGTTAACACAGGTAGGTCATGGGGCCATGCGCAACCACCAATGGCAAGGGCACAGCCCACAGACAGGCAGGGCAGAACACCAGGGGTGGATGGCAGTAAGGGAATGGGTCTGAGTGTGGAACTGCACACAGCAACAGGGATGGGCAGGGCCAAACACAACTTGTGCGCACACACACACACACACACACACACACACACAAGACATGCACAAGGGGTAGACGGCACGCCAACCCCAATTGCCACCCCTACTCCCACACAGGTCCACACACGACAACGCCCAGTGGCCATCACTGCGCATGCCTCAGATGCTGGGCACCATTGCACACTGGCAGACAGCGCAACACAGGCATCATCATGCATACGCCACAGTGGCCAGCAGCCGGGAGGGTGTGCACAGGGACTGTGTGTGTGCAGGGCTGGGTACCCCACCTGTGCATCGCATGATGCACACCACACTGCACATAGGGCAGCGGCAGACAGTGGCTATGGTGGGAGACAGGTCAGTCATATGGCACAGTGCCACACCCCGCCAAGACCTGCCAGCTGTACCAGGCTGACCATTGGCCTCATGGGGTGGCACCGACAGTCCCACAGGGGTGACGCTGCGTGAACATGACCATGTTCGTGCAGGGGTCTGCAACCCACCGAACATGCCTGAGCCAGGCATGCTCGGTATGCCCACAGCCGAACCCGGTGTAGACATAACAGGTGTCACACAGCACCGGGAAGGGGGGGTGGACATGACACTGCGCGGTGTCTGCGGCAGATGGGCACCAAAGTGGGTGCCCAATGTGGCCATGACAGCTGTCAATGCATTGGTCTGCCTGTCAATGGCAGCGGTCACATCCACCCGCTGACGGGCCATCTCTGCCAGGAGCAGACTGTAGTCTTTGCTGCGACGCTCCTCTGCCTGGTACAGAACCACACTGAGTGCATCCACTGCCGTCACAAGCCGCATCTGCTGATCTACTGAAGCCTGGAGAAGACGGCTGTGCTCGTCAAAGAGGTCATCCACTGGTCCGGCACGCTGTCCCTCATGATGTTCCTAGCCCTGCTGGCCAGCACCTCTTGACAATGGGCGCTGCACACCAGAGCCATGCTGGGGCACATCCACATGCAGTGCACTGCCACAGTCCCCGACACTGTCCCCCCATCACCATTGGCCGACTGCTGGCACTGCCCCTCTGGCTGCCAATCACAAGGGCTCACCGGCGGCGCCACAGCAGCTGCAACAGCCCCACCACCCTGGACACACACCAATGCTGCCCCACTGGGGCATAAAGGCACAGGCTGAGACTGTGTTATTACGCAGGCCTCCACGGCGGCACCACCCACGACAACGCCTGTGCCATTGCCTGCTGTGGGACCATCCTGCGTCCCACTCATCTCACTGTCCGGGACATGTCGTCCATCATCATCAGTGCTGGATCCGGCACCAATCTGTGTCCCAGCATGCTGG
This sequence comes from Neoceratodus forsteri, assembly GCA_016271365.2. Taxonomy (NCBI): domain Eukaryota; kingdom Metazoa; phylum Chordata; order Ceratodontiformes; family Ceratodontidae; genus Neoceratodus; species Neoceratodus forsteri. The sequence continues at coordinate 300,052,811 of CM057455.1, forward strand.
AGACCATGGGCACTGTCATGCTGGGACACAGGCAGGGCCTCGTTCATACCCGCACCACCCTCATCAGTCTGGACAGACATGCAGGCATGCACTAGTCCAGTCCCTCGGACACCTGTGGAGGTGGATGGACCATCCTCCATGTCCAGGGCATCCCCCTCAGTGGACAGACCCACCACCACTGACCCATGTAGATGCTCAGGAGCTGTAATGGAACACATTAGCATTAGTGGCTCCACCCTGCCCTGTGGCATTCCCTCCACCACCCACACAGTGACAGCAGAGGACCTACCATGCAGTGATGGCTGCCAACCATCTGGAAGCCACCACCAGGAATGCCCTCGATGGCACAACGCCGCATGCTGCTGGTCACCCACTCCTCCTGTGGCGTCAGGCATGGCACATCCGGCTGGTCCCCACTGGTGGCAGCACGTGCAGCCCTGATGGCAGCCACCTTATCTTTGATCTCCTCCTGTCCATGCCGACCTTCTTCTTACACTCCTGCATGGACCGCTGGTGGCTGCCATGCTGGTTCACGGCATGCGCCACCTCACCCTATGCTGCAGGATGGGCCTGTGGCGTTCCCCACTGTCTGCTGAGCAGTGGTTCCCTGTTGAGATATGCCTCAAACAGGGCATCTGATTCAGCCCGGGTGAAGTTGGGCCTCCTCCTTCTCCCCCATCCCTGTTCCTCCTCTTCTTCACGTTTGGTCATGATCGAGCCTGTGGGAATGACAGGTATTACCTCTGACTGTGCAGTCCCATTCAGCCCTCACAAACCACAGTCCCCACATCCCAACAGCATGCAACCCACCACAATAGACTGCAATACCAAACTATGTCCTCTGCAGCCCCATGTCGTATTTATACAGCACAGCGCATGCAAATGAGGCGATGCTCAACTGTAAGTGGATGCTAATGCAGTGGTTGTGCTGTGGAATGGCTGATGAGCTGATTTGCACATGCTGGTTGAACATCACGCTGTTGCGCCTTGCGCAATGTTGTTGAGTGTGCTCAGGCTATGACGTGTGCAATCGGTACCGAACAGTGCATGCCCAGGGTGCTGACACCGACGCGTGCAGCGCTGCTGATGTGTTGTGTGTGGGAGGCAGTGCAGGGCATGGCCACCACTGTGCTTGTGGTGCTAGTGCACTGTTCACCCGTGTGGCGCTTGTGCCCTGGTGTGCCATAGGTGCCATGAAGCCACAGCGCGGTAGGCCACTGCAGGGTGTCACACACAAGCACCCTCCCGCACTACATGCAGGGTGTCCCAATAGCACTGTGGCGCTCCATGCATAGGCAGACCCATGACCCTGCGGTCGACCTTGGCCCCCTAGACATCATGCATCCGCATGAGTGCACCCCTATCACGCAGTTTGGTGACAGCGTGATGGGGACTGGCAGCGCAGTATCATGCTGCCTCTGCACATGGGGCACGTGAGTTGCAGAGTGCCATTTTGATAGTGATACACACTGCAGGATGGCACGAAGGAGAGCACAGATGTGGAACGCTATACAGCTGGCCAACTTGGTGGCCATTGTTGAGCCTCATACTGGGGCCTGTTTGGTCAGGATCCCCTGGACAGGCCACGCAGTGCTATGTGGGAGGAGGTGGCTGACAGCCTGGGGGAGGCAACCGGGATCGCCAGGTCTGCTGAGCAGTGTCACCACAGGTATGGCGACCTACGGCAGAGGGACCTTGACAGACTGGGGCATCTGCAGGCACGCGCCCGGCGAGGTGCCGTACCAAAGCCAGGTAGGTACTCCATCCATACACTGGTAGCGTCCGTCCGTCCAGGTATTGCGGTGTGCATGTGTCCACCCCACAGGGGGGTGGGGGCCGTTTAGTGGGGTGGTGGTGGTGGTGGGGGTGTGTCATGGCTGGGCTGTGCAGGCATGCACACACCGGGGGTGCTTTGCTACTGGTTTGTACTTATGTTTCCCTCTCCATGTTTGCACCCTAGGCCCGGATGAGTGCTGTAGGGCGAGGCAGACCCATTTACAGCAGGAGCAGGACATAGTGGGTGCACCGCAGATGCGGCAGGGACGAGGTGGAGGGGCCATGGGCCAGCAGCACCCAGCTGGCCTGGATGCAGGTGAGTGCCATGTTTCCCCTTACATCTGTGCATGCTGGGTTGCAGGGGTGGTGGCGGGGCGTGGCCACCAGCACTTGGCCCCACTGCCGTGCATGCCACACGGTGCACTCAGCACTGTCCTGTGGCACTGCATGTGTGGAGGGGCATCGTAGGTGGTCCGTGTGTGCACTGGGTATATGGCTGTGCTACTGCCTTCGGACCACATAGCCATGTCACTGTACGGCCACGGTGGTGCTGTGCAGGACATGGGCGGTGGGTGTGTGCAGCATTCTGCATGGCTGTGGGTGCCTGGGTAGGTGGGTCATGTGGGCGCAGTCACTGTGGGTGGTCGCATGCCATCACAGGGGCGTGGCCCATGGCTGTACGCCATGCACAATGGGTGGGCAGCAGGGGTCTGGACAGTCACGTGTAATGACTCTGCTCCCTTATCCTAGGTGGATAACACTGGACCGCGCTCAATCGGAGTGTGCAGGATCTGCTGCAGCTTGCAAGGGCCACCCTCGAGCTGCTACAGAGACTTGATCAGGGCGGAGGACGGCGGCACTGGAGAATGCATAGAAACCGAAGTGGAGAGAGGGGTTGGCGTTAGGCCCACTATGCCCCTGATTTTTATTCCCCCCCAGACTAACCCTCACACCCCTTCATCCCACTCCCAGTTGTTCACCCTTGCCCCATGTCCACCCCCACCTGGTTTGTGGCCCTTCCCCCCCATTGTAAATAGCTGTATATATGTTTTGTATTTCTTACACCTCTTTAATACATACATTTTGTTATGACAACTGTGGTGGTCTCTGATTTGCAGTGGGCTTATGGTGCTTGGTTGCAGTGGTGTGCATGGCATCGGGGGTGCTGCAGGCCTGGGCATGTGTGTGTCCAGCAGGGACCTGCCTATGGTGTGGGTGGAGGACTTCGTCCCTGTCTGTGGTATGTGTGTTGTTCCCTGTGCACTGGATGCCTGTGTGCAGTGGTCCCTAGTACATGCACTGTGTCCCTGGTGCCCCTACCAGTATGTCCATGGCCCATGCAGCTGGCACCCTTGCTTGTCTGTGGTATGCACAGTCTGCTGGCATGTCAGTGGTGGCTGTCCATGCTGGCCACCCTCTGGCCCCGGCGCAATGGCGGCTTGCCTTCTGTCACTGGTATGGTGCACGTCTGCCTTGGGTGGCACTGTGGCCTATGCTGTTGTTGTCTCCCTCCATGCTGTCACTGGTGTCTGTTGTGGGGTCTGTGCTCTGATGTCTGTCACTTGTGCTCTGGCTGCATGCTGGTGGTGGAAGGCTTCATGGTGCATGCGCAGGATGGCTGGTACACCTGTGCCATGGTGGGGTGCAGGCCATGGGTACACAGCATCAGTGGTTGCACGCCAGCAGAATTTATTGCCCCGTTATTGTGTCCTTGTGTTGGGGTGTCCTTGGGTCTGGGTGGGTGTTTGTCTGTGCCCTGTGTTGCATCCTGTGTGACGCATGCCTCCATGCACCACTGTGGGTGTCTGTGCTGGCTGTTGGGGCCAGTGCTGGGACAGGGTGTATGCTTGGGTGGGTGTGTGGGGTGCTGTCCTGCTGGTGGTGGGGTCCAGGACAGGCCTTGTCACACGTGGAGTCCCTCGGGTACCAACGCAGGGTCAACCTTTCTGCTGTGCCATGGGGGAGCCATGCAGGGTGGCACTGTGTCTGCAGTTGTTGCGTCAGTGGCTGGTGCTGCCCATTGTGGGGTGCTCACAGTGGGGCTGCCATGCATGGCTCCATGGTGCACAGGGTTGCATTGTCACAGTGGGGGTAGTGGCATGCATTCGGTGCCGTGCACTTTTGGGGCGCTGCTCCTGGGCAGGGTGTCTGGGGATCACTGTGCAGGGTGTGCTCTTCATTGATCAGATGGGGTGGCACTGGGTGGCTGGCCCTCCTTGTGTTGCGGTCACTGCTTGCCAGGGGGTGTGCTGTGGTTTCGGTGCTGGTGTTCATGGGCTGGTGGTTCATCCAGCTCACCACAGGTTGTGCAGTTCATGGGGTGCGGGGGCGCTGTCTGATCTGCTGCATGCTCCTCCGCCTATGACTTCCATGGGTGGTGCATCCCTGCATCCTGTCCCTGCGCATCTAGCTGTGCTGCGCTACCACCCTGCTCACTGTGCATCCCTGGTTTGTGCTACTGTGCATCAGCCCTGCACCACTGTGCATCCCTGGTTGCGCCATGGCGTAGTTGGCGTGATATTTAGTTGTGTTGTGCAAGTGCACCTTGGCCTGTGCTGTGTTTGAATATTGCGCGTGTTGCACATGAGCGCACTGCACTTTCGCCTGCTCCTGCTATTGTGCTACTTTGTGGCACAGTTTGAATATCTGGGCCTTAGTTCTTAAAGCAGGACATTCCTGCCCAGCTTTGTATTTAAGATCAGAACTGGGTATTGAAAATATTGGGACAAAAATAGAAACTAGAAAAGTAAATTACTGGACAAGACTAACTAGACAAGGACTTAATTTAGCAAGGAAGGCACTTAAAGAGAAAGAAGTCTGGTTTAATCTGGGTTATAAAACTGATCTTTGGTATACGACATTAATTCATATTTTAAAGAAACATAAGATGATGACCCTCAAAAGGGCTGTAGATAGGGGCATTGTAATCAGTGGAAAATGCAGGAAGTATATGTTGTAGCTAGAAGAATAATCTCTAGCTGGAATTGTAAGGACTTGGAACTAATCAAGGAACTCTCATTATTCAACATGGTTTGCCCAAAATAATTTTTATTTTGGCTTTAAGCCATATCTTGAAATTCTGACAGATCCCAAATTAAGATCCTTGGTCTCAAACTATAAATCGGAACAATGTCCAAGCAACATACTGTCTTATCAATATAAGCAAAAAGGTTTAATCTCAGGTGAATGTGACTGTAGTGTAGGAGGTGAAGAGAATTTAATGCACATTATGTGGGAATGTTCCTGGTATAGTAATATATGAGATTATTGGTTGAGTCCTTTTAAAGCTAACCTTTATCAGATTGATAATGCGACTCTCGCAACAATTCTTTTCCATTCTATGGATGTATGGTCAGTTGAAAGGCTTGCTAAATATTTGAATGCTATTAACCAAATAAGAAAAAGGATTCTGATACTATAAATTGGGTTGGTTAGTGTGATATTTATATTTTACATAAGTACATAAGTTATGATATATCTTAAAGGTCTTACCCAGTGTAGTCGACTGAAATAATATATATATGTATATATATATATATATATATATATATATATATATATATATATATAAAAATCACATGCCCCACAATGCAAAGCATCATGGGCTGCATATGCAAATCACCACAGAATATTATGCTGGTTCAACTTTAAGCAGAAATGCATGGTGCCAAAAGGCCTCTCACACAGTTTTCAAAGGGTGCCAACAGAACCATTGTCTCAGTGCTTGCACACAGAGGTTCTTTGTTTTATATATATACATATATTTATATCTTTAAAATAAAATTGGGAAGTGTGTTAAACAAGACTTAAGACTATGTTTGCTATTTGATCTGAAGAATAATTGTGTATGTGTCCTATGTTAGAAATTTTATACTAGATTTTTATGGTCTAGATGATGTGCAGTCCAATAAGGGAATTTATTGTGAATAAGGTAAAATTGTGAACTATATTTATTATATACAAATGGAAGCTGCTTGAGATGACTCTCTTTCGATGTCACTTGATTTGATTAATTATTAAATACGTGTCTTGTGTTAGAAAGTCTATGTTAGAGTTTTATTGTTTAGATTAGTGCAATAACACTGGATTCTGAATAGAATGCACTTAGATGGTGAATTTATTGTGCAAAAATGTAATACTGTGAACTATATTTATTACATGTAAATGGAAGTTGTTTCAGATGATTCTCTTTCATAATATTTATTAGATCTGTATTTAGTGTCTAATTTGTCTAGTTTGTCAGGATATATATGATTGCGGTAGCTTTTCCTGCTACACAAAAAATTGAAAATTGAAAATTGATACCTCTCCCAATGCACCCAAGCATTCTGCTAGCTTTTCCCAGTGCCTGATTGCATTGCTTTGCTACCTTCAGGTCATCAGATATGATGTCTCCCAGGTCCCTTTCCTGTTATGTGGTTGCCAATACCTCCCCACCCAATTGGTACATTTCCCTTGGGTTTCTGTTCCCTATGTGCATAATTTTGCACTTTTTGGCACTGAAGCCCAGTTGCCAAACCCTTGACGAGTCTTCCAACTTTTTCAGATGGTCCCTCATTTTTTCCACCCCCTCCACCCCAGTGTGTTCACTCTGTTGCAGATTTTTGTGTCATACATGAACAGGCATACTTTCTCTTCCAGCCCTCCTGCAATGCCACTAATAAAGACATTGAAGAGAACTGGGCCCAGTACTGACCCCTGTGGCACCCCGCTGGTTGCCGTGCCTTCTTCAGAGTGAACCCAATTTAACACCACCCTCTGAATCCTGTTTCTTAACCAGCTTCTTACCCATTGTACTACTTTTGGACCCACCCCAGACTGCCCAGCTTGTTTACCAGTCTTCTGTATGGAGCAGTATCGAAGGCTTACTGAAATCCAGGTAGGCAACATCCACTACCCCACCCTGATCCACTTCCCTGCTCTCCAAGTCAAAGAACTCAATCAGTTTTGTTTGGCAAGATCTCCCCCCTGTGAAACCATGCTGCCTCTGGTCCTGTAATCCACTGGTCATAAGGTATTCCCCAATCCTTTCCTTCTATTGTGTTTCCATTACTTTGCCCACCACTGAAGTCTGACTGACAGGTCTGTAGTTTCCTATCTCCTCCCTATTCCCACTTTTGTGAAATGGGACCACATCCACCCTCCTCCAGTCCCCTGGAACTTCCCTCGTATCTAGTGATTGGTTGAACAGGGCTGTCAGAGGAGCAGTCAGCTCCTCCTTAAGCTCCCTCCGTATCCTAAGGTGTACCCTATCTGGCCCCATTGCCTTGTCCACTTTTAGTTGTGCTAGTTCATTAAGGACTCTCTCCTCCCCCAAAAGAACTAATGTCCACCTCCCTTCCTTTAATGTCCTTTTCCCCTATCTGAGGCCTGTCAACTACCGCTTCCGTCGTAAATACTGAACAAAAGTTCTTGTTCAATATGTCTGCTTTTTTTTCTGGTCCTCTTCCACACAACTCCTCTTGCTCCTTTTAGCCTTACTATCCCTCCCTTGTTCTTCCTCTTTTCACTTATATACCTAAAGAATGCTTCATCCCCTTTTTTTATTGACTTGCCAATATTTTCCTCTGTTTGTGCGTTTGCGCTCCTAACTGCTTTCCCTACCTCCCTTTGTTTCTCCTGATTACCCTCCCTATCCTCTTCCTTCTGGGACGACTTGTACCTTCTAAATGCCAGCTTCTTTGCCTTTACTTCTGAATATTTAAAATCATCTTTTCTCAAAAACATCAATTCTCCTTCCAAATTCTGGAGAAGTGATCCATGCCCTATTCTCCCCCCTTCACATCCGCCTCCCCCAGTGCTTAAAATAAACAACTCACTGGTTTCCGAACTGTGTGCAGTGGCTCAAGAGTGTAACTCCTATTAAACCTCCTGCACCACAGCACTTCTAAAGTCCTTCCCCTCTAACTTCCCCCTCCCCATCCTCCCACACCCAGCACTCAACCCCTTCACACCCACCCTTCCTTCTCCTTCTCCTTCTCCTTTTCTGCTGTCTCCCCAGAGGAAACACTAATGGCCCTTCTCTCTCTTAATCCTTCTAAAGGCTCATCAGCAGATGACCTTGACCCTAAACTCCTCTACCTTCAACTTCTGCTATAGCCTACTCTCTCTCCTTAATCTTAAATTTCTCCTTCTTGTCCTCATCTGTCCCTTCATCCTGGAAGCATGCGGTGGTCCTCTTTTTCCAAAGGGTGGTAATCCCTCCTTCCCTGCAAATTTTCACCCAATCTCCCTCCTCACTGCCCTTGCTAAGCTCCAAGAACACCTGGTCCTCTCTCAACTAACCTTCTTCCTCAATGACTCTTCCTTTTATACCCCGTTCCAATCTGGCTTTTGGAAGAACCCTCCACTACCACCTCCCTACTCAGGCTCACTGACTCCATCCTCACTGGGATGGATAATGGCCTCATTACCTCTGCCATCTTTGTCAACCTTGCCAAGGCTTTCAACACAGTCTCCCATGCCCTACTTCTTGATGCCCTTATGGCTGCTGAGTTGTCTACTTCTGCCCAAAACTGGTTTAGAGTTTACCTCTTAGGCAGAACACAGTCAGTCAAGATCCAGGATACAATCTCTCTTCTCCCCTCCCTGTTTCCACAGGAGTCCCACAGGGCTTGGTGCTTGGATCCATTCTTTTCTCCATCTTCCTAAATGACTTGCCCTCAGTATGCTCCCCCTCCTCCTCTATCCAAATGTATGCTGACAACACCATCCTGTTCTCCTCTGGCAAATGCCCCACCAATGTAGCAACCACCCTTCAGCATGACTTCCACCAGGTTCAGCTATGGTTTGCCTCATATCAACTATTCCTAAATGCCAAAAAGACTGTCTCCATGATCTTTGGCACTAGGCAGAGACTCTCTAGGCTCCACCCTTTTCCTTCTTTCCATACCCTTGATGGGACAATCCTATAGGACACCTCCTCATTCAGATACCTTGGAATTGGGTTGGACCAACACCTCAACTTCTCTGACCACATTGATGCCATCCTGAAAAAAAAACTGCACCCCAAGCTTGGTGCCTTATTCAGGAACTGTAGTTGCATCCCTCCTATGGCGCGGCGTGAATTAGTCCAGAAGATGATCTTCCAAATTTTTGACTACTGTGATGTAGTCTATGGTGATGCTCCCAAATCCTCCCTAACCAGATTGGACACTCTCTTTAACTGCTTCTGTCGTTTTGGTCTTGATGCTCCATCACGCACTCAACACTGTGACCTCTACCATGCTGCTCTATGATGTCGGCTCGACATCAATTTTGTTGACCGGCATCACAGTGATGGAATTTTTGTTGACTGCAAGTTGTGGTCGTCATAAATCCTGATGGACTCCAGGTCTATTTTTCTATCAGGGAGCTTCACCCCCTGAATCCCCCATGTGGAGGGGTTTGCCCTCAATTGTAATTATAATCAGCTTCGAGTTGGAGTTGATTCGAGAAGGGGGTGCATGACTGGGAGACAGTGTACCCCTGTCTCTGACACACCAATACAGCAACCTGTCAATGAACTGTCGATTTTGTCAGCAGCAATGTAGGTCACTATATTGGTGTTGCTGTTGGGTGGGTATACCCTACCACTCCCTGTCCCTTTCCTCACTTTCCAACAGACACCTCACTCATTGTGCCAAGCTCACTTCTAAATTTTGGTTAGGAGAACTTCCCTCCTACCTCTCATGCTCACTCTCTTCCCCCCCCCTTCCACCCCCTCAGATCCTCTGACACTGGTACTTTTTTGGTCCCCTTTGAAACCACTCTCATCAGTCAGTCACGCTTCACCCATCATTTTCTACAAATCTGGAACTCCCTCCCCCCAAATACAGCACTCCTACTACTCTACTCCCTTTGCCTCTGCCTTACATAACCTATTCATCTAACTGCTCCTGCTTTAACCCTCCTTCTGTCTCTGCTCCTCTCCATGACTCACATCCCTATTAAACCTTCCTCCACCCCACTGCTTCTCAGCATGCTCTCCTTTCCTTCACCACATACCCCCTCACTCCTACCCCTAACCTTCTTCCATTACCAACTTGCCCCTGCTTAGTTTTGACCTCTGGCAGGGTTCTCAGCACCTGGAGGGGTCTAGCACTGGGCACGCCTCCTCCTTCCTCTCCCCTCCCCCTCCTCTCTCCTTTCTACCCAACTTGTCCTCACCTAAATCTGCCCACTGTTGGGATTCTTAGCACCCTGGTGATGTCTACTCTCAGGTAAGTTTCTTCCCTTTCTCCTTTCTTTCCTTTCTTCTTCTATCCCCCTATTCCCTATTCCCTCTGCCCAAGTTGTCCTTGCCTAATCCTATCCCCTGGTGGGATTCTCTGCATCCTGAAGGAGCCCAGCACTGGACAATTACTCTTCCTTCACGCCCCTTCCCCCTCTATACTTTCTACCCAACTAGTCCTTGCTTGATTCTGCACTCTGGCAGGGTTCTCAGCATCCTGGAGTGGCCTAGTCTTAGGCAAGTTTCTTCTTTCCCTCCTCTTCCCTCTTTTCCCTTCATCCTTTCTTTTCACTTTTCCCAACTTGTCCTCACCTGACTCTGCTATCTGGCAGGGTTCTCAGCATCCTGAAGAGGCCTAGTCTTAGACAAGTTTCTTCCACCCCTCCTCTTCCTTCCCTTTACCATCCCCTCTACTATATCTACCCAACTTGTCCTTGCCTACTCCTGTCCCTTATTCTGTATCCTTGCCTCATTCCACCACTGGCAGCGATCTCCGCACTCTGAAAGGGCCCATTCCAGGTATGACTCATCCTTCCCTACCCTATCCCTTACCCCCACTTTTCTCCTGCCCCGCTCTCTACCCCCCTGTGCTTAAACAAAGTAATTGGTTCACTTGAGCTAATAACTTGCACTTTTTGTTCTTTCTGAGGTGCTCCCAGATTGCACTAGCCCTGTGTCACTTGCCCCTTGCAACTGATTTTTTTGCTCACTTTGCTCCAGTAATGTTCCCCCCATCTTTATCCTCTCTTTCCCCCATCTGGTTTCCCCTGTCTACCCCTCTACCCTCCTTGATGTCCCCTCACTGCACCTCATTCATTCAATAATTGCTAAGTAATCTGCCTCTTAACTATAATCCATTCCAGCAAGGAGTTGGCTCCAAGGCTACATTAAGTTTCTGTACTATGTTCCTCAGATATGCCACTTGTAATTAAATGCATATTCCACAGGTATGATATATTTAACTGTATGTTATGTCACAAATGCGAGTGTATGATTATATTTTTTAAACTGTATGTCTCGTTACAAATGTAATTGAATGTTTAATTTCTTGGATAAGCTAAATGTTAAACTGTATGTCTAATTTTTCATCCAGTTGTACCCCCTCCAGTCGCACCAGGAGATGAGCAACTTGTTGTTCAGTGTGCCTTCGTGGTGAAACATTTTAATAAATAAATAAAATAAATAAATACTTTCTCCGCTACTTCCTTAGAGAACCGTAGCAGTCTCTTTTTTTCTCTTGTTTTTTTCAACCTGCCTAACACAGAAGTTTGATGCCTTCTCAATGCCCTCCTTTACTTTTGCCTTTACTCCACCCAGATTCCCTATCCCTGCTAGGGCTTCCCTGAGTCATTCTCCCATTGTCTTGAAATTGGCCTTCCTGAAGTCCAGGAGCCTCATTTTATTGTTTGATTCTGGCCCAGTTCTTATATCTCACAATACGGGCGGGGGGGTGCTAATATCTGTAACTGTCTTATCAATCTGCTATGGTCTATTAAGTCAAAGGCTTTTCTGTAATCCACCAATGCTGCCCTCACCACTTCCCTCACCTCTCATGATTTCATGTACAGGTCCAGGAACTTCAAAGCTGCTAAAGTCATCCCCTTTAAAGATCCAAACTGACTTCTATCAGTTTCATTTGTCTTAATTCTGAAATCCATCTTGTGATAAATCCATCACATACTTGAGATATTACATAAGTAACGGAGATGGGCCGAAAATCTTTCCTTACATCCTGTGGCACAGACATTTTAGGCAAAGGGATTACATGGGCCTGTTTTCACTGATTATGCAATTTTCCTAGGATGAGAGATTTGTTGAATATGTTACAAATACAAAGGGCAATTAAGCCTGCCCCTTCCCTCCACACCCTGTTTAGTATTACATCAGTTCCTTACTGCCTGGTTTACTTTTAGTTTCTTTAATTCCTTTGCCACATCGACTTTTACTAGAAATTTTTCAGGCACGTCCCACACTTCCCCTTTTATGTTTATGTTCTCTGTGCTCAAGCACAGGGAACTTCTTGTTATGATATACAGGGTTTTAAGAGGTGTGCCACTGTCATCCAATGCAGGGCAGTTTGCAAGGAGCTCGTCAGTGTCACATCAATCATCAACCAGGCTTACCGTGATACTGTTCTGGCTTGCTGGGCAGAGAATTCATGTAGTTCAAAGGAGAGCACTGGCCCAATCATAGTGCGGCTCTTTCCTTTGATCTACTTAATGCCGTCCAGCAAACACAGCTGATCTGTCATTGTTAGTCTGCTGTGGTAACTACCCCCCAACATGTCTATATCTCTGATACCCTGGCATTTGACATACATACATACAAAAGAAATGGCTAACAAAAAGTAATAAATTACTTGGGTGCATATTCAAACATATCAGAAACAGGAGTGCAGATGTAATCTTCCCCTTATTTACTTCTCTGGTAAGGCCACATCTCAAATTCTGTGCCCCGATATGTTCACCTCAAAGTATTTCAGGTATTAATCAGACAGAAAGAGTGCAAAGGACCATGACCATAACTCTGTCAGCGGGCAGCCATGGAAGTGAGATGAGGGCTGTGCCACTCGATGACCGGGAGTTATGATGGGGGGGTGGGTGATTACCTGAGAGGGTGAGGGGGCCACAAGAACACCAGTAGTAGTAGTAGTAATAACATTTTATTCATTACATATATAAGATTTTATTTTTATTTTATTTTATTATGCTCTAGGATTACAAATACCTTTGAGCAGGAACTGCTCATTTACAAAGGTTCCACGTGAAAGGATGTAGGGTAACATACATACAAAGGTCAACAATGGTTCCGGTCTTAAAAACACAAAGATGTCTAAGCATTTATTATAAAGCCAAAAATGTTACAACAAATCAGGGTATTAGAACAATCCCTCTCCGCTTATTCCAACCCAGCAGAATTTGAAAAACTAGAGAGCCTCCGCTTCCGATATAATACCCTTCTTAGAGACAGAGTTGAACACCTCCTTTTACATTCTAAAACCACCTACTTTGACCAAGGAGACAAAGCTGGGAAATTGCTTGCAATGAGACTCAGGGCACATGTGGTGATAGAATTGTCTCAACCATACAAGACGCTTTGGGTACCCTTCATACGTCTCCCAGGAACAATGTCTCCTGCTTCAAAACTTACTACCAATCTCTTTACTCATGTTCCCCCATACCTTTTAAAAATACAGAGTTAGACCAATTTCTTCAATGTATAGATCTCCCAAGACTGTCTCAGCACCAAATTTCTATTTTGCAAGCTCCCCTGACACTAACTGAAGTTCACAATGCCATTGATGCACTCCCATTAGATAAAGCGCCAGGCCCTGATGGCTACACACCCAATTTCTATAAATCCTTTAAAGCCCAACTAGGTACTAAACTCCTCAAATTCTATAATTATATCTATAAGCATGGCCTTTCGGACCACAGTTTTACCTCCGCCACTATTGTGGTGCTTCCAAAGCCAGACAAGGACCCTACAATGCTGCCAAACTACCATCCAATATCCCATATAAATGTTGATTTGAAGATTCTGGCAAAAATCCTAGCCAACCGACTGGCCCAAGTATGGCAGACTCTGCTGAGTCCCAAAAAAGTGGGCTTTGTGCCCGGACGCTTGTCAGCGAATCATCTGCATAAAATTTCCTATCTTATTTCCTCGTCCAGGGATTCCAACATTCCATCGGCCTTGGTATCCCTGGATGCAGAAAAAGCCTTTGATCAAGTGTCATGGGACTATCTATTTAATTTACTTCCAAAATATCATATCCCGGTACAATTTATACAGTGGATAAAAGTTCTTTATTCACATCCGTCAGCTTGCATTCTTTGTAATGGAGCTCTTTCCCCTCCCTTCACATTGCAACAGGGCACCCGACAAGGATGCCCCCTTTCCCCTTACTTGTTTAACTTATTTTTAGAACCCCTTATCAGGAAAATAAATACATCAACCTTAGTCACTGGTATCCTAATCAATCACCTCCAATACAAATTATCAGTGTACGCAGATGATATTTTACTTCATATTACTCACCCGTCTAAATCTATACTGGCTACATTGGACATTATCCAGGAATTTGGGTGTTTATCTAACTACAAATTGAATTTGTCCAAGACAGAGGTCATGCCACTAAATAGCCTGACTTTAAAAGCTGATATTCAATATCTTGGATTCTCCTGAGTAAAGGATAAAATGAGGTATTTGGGCATATATCTATCTCAATCTAACTCCAAAATGAAGCAATATAATTTAGATTAGCTAATAGCACAAATTAAGACTGACCTGAATCATTGGGCATTACTCCCTATTTCCCTATGGGGGTGAATTAATACTATTAAAATGCATGTTTTGCCCCGTTTGTTGTATCCCCTTCAGTTGTGTCATCAATACCTTCCTAAGGCCTGGTTCAATCATGTTCATGGCATTATATCCAAATTTATTTGGAAGTATAAAACCCCTCGTAGGGCACTGTTTAAATTACAGAGATTAAAAGAACTAGGAGGCCTATAAGTCCACAACATTTATCTGTACTATCTTTCCATTAATTGTTCAGTTGTCTCGCAATGGTTGAAACCTGCCCCGAACTCTTGCTCGGAACCTTATACCCCATTGTGGTTACAAATAGAGAAGTCGCTCTGTGCCTCATCTGGTACAGATATCAGGACATTACCATATCTCCCTCTTAACAAGGTGCCGGGACAGCTTAAAACCACTCCCATTATAAGAACCCTTCATACTCACAAGCAGCTAAACAATACTCTAAGATGCTCTATGGAAAAGGATTCCTCTCAACTCATTTTGGGTAACCCCAATTTCAAAATTGGAGGAAGAGTTATTAATCACTTGTTTTGGCCAGGTGGAATGGGGAAAAAAGTTATAGACATAACAGAAAATCATAGGTTGTTAACATTCCCGGGCATAATGGCAAAATACAACTTGCCTATTTCTTTCTGTTTTAAATATCTTCAATTTTCCCATGTCTTAATACGGCATTTTGGTAATGGCCTATGGGACCATCACATGGTTGGCCCCATTCTTAGTACACTACAAACGCGGCCTACCTCTCACCTAATTTCCTTTTATTATAAAGAATTGCATAAAATAGTCATGGAACTAGATGGTACCCCTCAATACGTTTGGGATAGGATACTCCCTCCAACACCCATGGTCCCCCGACAATGGTCACAAATCTGGAACAGGCTATGTAAGGATGTTAGGTGGGACTGTTACAGACTGCTTCAATTTCAGATACTACAGGATCTATATTATACCCCTGTAAAACTTTGTAAAATGGGAAAGCTTCAGTCAGATTTGTGCACCAGATGTGAGACCCAGTGAGGCACGCTGTTTCACATTCTGTGGGAATGTGATAAGGCGTCTCCCCTCTGCGAAAGTATCTGCTCTAGACTTGACCCTTTATTAGGACTACAAAATGCTTTTCAACCAGAGGTTTGCATCCTAGGTGACTCGGGGACACTCTTATTGGAAATCAAAGGAAACATATGACTTCAATTTCCCTATGTGCTAAGAAAGTGATATTATGTCACTGGTTGGATCAACAAACCCCCAAGTATACAGAATGGCACCAAGAAATCCTCTTTGCTCTACAGGCAGAACACCTCCTAGCAAGCATTTCTGAAAGTAGTATGAAATATCAGAAGATCTGGGCCCCTCTGCACACCCTGCTAACCACTTAACATTCCCCATATCCACAATTAGGGTCGATTTGGCTCCACTAAGCTGAATCCAGTGGACACTAACCATCCCAACAACAATAACCCATGCTGTAGACTCACTGAATTTATCCCTAAAGACATGTAACATAATCTGAATTATGTTGAGGTTTCCCCTTTTCCTCTCACCTTCTCTTACCTGTTTTTCTCCAGTGGTGAATAAAATTTGGGGGGTACTGGGAAGGAGGATATGCTGGGGAGGTTAAGGGGGTTGGTTTTTTTTTTTCACCATTAATTTTCTAATAGCAACATAACTTACTCCCTTCTAATATGTCAGATGTAGGATATTGATCTGCAATAATGGTACAATGGACCTAAGTTGCTGGATTACTGTCTCTAAACATTTCTATGTAATGGTGCTTTGTGTCTAATTTGTTAACTGGTAAACATAATAAAGCTTACTAAATTAGAAAAAAAATAAAGCCAAAAATGGAGAGAGACAAGCTTCAGACAAATTTCAGGGTGAACACTATATAGTTAGTATAGAGTAGGAGGGAGTCAGGAAGAAGTAGGCAGGCTAAAGGGCCATTGTCGGCAGGTAAGGTGGGTGGCAAAAGTGCAAGGTGGATGGGCTGGAGGGCCCCGTATCTGAAAGTGCCATTAGACAGGGAAGGGGGTGGGTGAGGCAGTGTGTTGGTGGGGGGGGGGTAAGGGGTGAGAGTGGTGGAAACTGGTGCCAAAAAAGTGGAGCTCTAGGGGAGGTTACAGGTCACCTTTGACTAGGGTAAAATGAGGAGGCAGTTACTTAGGAGAGGCAGTCACATTGAGTGGTAGAGGCAAGGAATAGTCGGAGTTGCCTTTTAAAGGGACCAAGCATTTGGGAGGCAGTATAGTGCAGTGGTTTAAGGCTCTGAGCTGCAAATCTGGAGACCTGGGTTTGAATCCCACAGCCCCCACTTGCATACTGTGTGACCCTGAGCAAGTCACTTAACTTACCTGTGCTCCCAGGTTGCACCTGTAAACAAGCTACATAGATACATAGATGCATAGACAGTATCAACAGATAAGGGCCTATGGCCCACCCAGTCTGCCCATTTGAGCTTGTAAGTTCAGTTTATGTTTTCCTAGAAGTCTGTTGCCCCTTACCCCTGACCTCCAGAATTCCTTTATGTCTATCCCATGCATTCTTAAATCCCGTGATTGTTTCAGCCCCCACCACTTCCTCTGGCAGGGTGTTCCACTTGTCCACCACCCGTTCTGAAGAAATTCTTCCTCACTTTTCCTCTGAATCGTCCTCCCTCCAGCTTCATCCCATGCCCTCTAGTCCTGGAACATCTTTTTCGCTTAAAAATAGTGTATTCCTGCACCCTGTTCCTCCCTGTAAGGTACTTGTATGTCTCTATCATATCCCCTCTCTCCTTCCTCTCCTCCAGGGAGTACATGTTCAGTTCATTCAACCTGTCCTCATAGGACTTGTGATGCAATCCATGCACCATCTTTGTTGCCCTCCTCTGAACCTTCTTACCCTGTCTATGTCCCTACGTAGGTAAGGCCTCCAGAACTATACACTGTACTCCGGTGGGGCCTCACTAGTGTCTTGTATAGTGGAATTATGACCTCCCTTTTCCTGCTGGTGATGCCCCTGCCTATGCATCCTATTTGCTTTACCTGCTGCCTTGTCACACTGTTTCCCTACCTTGAGGTCATCAGAGATGATAACCCCAAGATCCCTTTCCTGCTTGGTGCATGCTATATTCTCACTCCCCAACTGATATATTGTGCCAGGGTTTTTGTGCCCCATATGCATTATCTTTCACTTCTTTGCATTGAATTTCAACTGCCAAATCCCTGACCATTCTTCAAGTTTCTTCAGGTCCCTTCTCATTCTGTCTACACCCTCTGGTGTGTCTACTCTGTTACAGAGCTTTGTGTCATCAGCGAACAGTGAAATTCTACCTTCTAGGTCCTGCGCAATGTCACTGATGAAGATGTTGAATTGGACCGGTCCCAGCACTGATCCCTGTGGTACCCCACTGGTCACTCTTCCCTCTGTGGAGTGACAGCCATTTACCACCACCCTCTGTGTCCTGCCGCCCAGCCAGTTACCTACCCACTACACTACTGTCCTGCCCACACCCATATACCCCAGTTTGTGTAATAGTCTTCTATGTGGCACAGTATCAAAGGCCTTGCTGAAGTCCAGATAGACCATGTCCACTACCCTCCCCTGATCCACCTCCCTAGTCACCCAGTCAAAAAATTCAACGAGGTTGGTCTGACATGACCTCCCCCTGGTGAAACCATGCTGCCTTGGGTCCTGTAGTCCATTGACAACCAGATGTTTCACCAATATCTCCTTCAGTAGTGCTTCCATGATCTTCCCCACTACCGAGGTGAGGCTAACTGGTCTGTAGTTCCCCGCTTCCTCTTTGTTCCCACTTTTGTATAAGGGGACTACATCTGCTGTCCTCCAGTCTTTGGGTACCTCCCCTGTTTCCAGTGATCGGCTAAACAGGATAGCCAGAGGTTCAGCCACCACCTCTCTTAGTTCTTTAAGGACCCTGGGGTGCACCATCTGGCCCCATTCTTTATCAACTCTTATTGCTTCCAGTTCCTTCAGGACCCTTTCTCATGTAAAGGGACTTGTGTCCATTTCTGCACCATTCTCACCCCTTGTACTTCCTTCAGACCCATTACCCTCCTCTTCCTCAGTAAAGACTGAGCAGAAATAGCTGTTCAATGTGTCAGCTTTACTGTTGTCATCCTCCATGCGGCCCCCATCCTCCCCCTTCAGTCTCACTATCCCTCCCTTTGCCTTTCTTTTTTCACTTATGTACCTGTAAAAGGTTTTGTCCCCTCTACCCACTGATTTTGCAATGTGTTCTTCTGTCTGAGCTTTGGCTTCCCTTACTGACCTCCTGCCTCCCTTTGCTTCTCCTGGTACTTCTCCTTATCCCTTCTGTCTTGTCTTTTGTATTGCTTGAATGCAATCTTTTGGCTTTCACTTTCTTTGCTACCTCTTTGGAAAACCATAATGGTCTCCTCTTCCTTTTCCTCTTGCTAACCTGCTTAATGCATAATTCTGTTGCTCTTGTAATCCCCATTTTAAATACTGCCCCTGTTCCTCAACCCTGATTCCTACCCCATTCTGTTTAATGCCTCTTTCAAGTATCTCCCCATTTTCCCAAAGTCTGCCCCCTAAAATCCAGGATACAGCGTTTTGTGTTGGTTTGGTTCTGCTCTTTCTGTGATTTCAAACCACAATGACTGGTGGTCACTGTTCCCAGGTGCTCCCCACTGTTACCCCATCACACTGTCCCTGTTTGTGAGCACAAGGTCCAGTATTGCCTTCTGCCAAGTTGGTTCCATGACCAGTTGCTTGAGGAAGGCACCCTGAAGGTAGTCCAGGATAAAACTGCTCCTAGTTGATGCTGCTGCTGGGATGCTCCAGTCCACATCTGGAATATTGAAGTCTCCAACCAGTACTACCTCCCCCTTGTCTGCCATCCTTTGGATGGCTAGCATCAGCTCCCTATCTGTTTCTTCCTCCTGGGCTGGTGGGACCTGGTTAAACAATTAGAAAAAAAAAAGCGTCGCAGTTGTAAGTGTTTCTTTGTCAAGGGTATTGTACCACTGAGGAGCCCTGTGTGTGAACAGAGTGATGAATGAATCGGATAGCTCAGCTAAGACAAGTTAATTTCCAGTGAGGTCCTTTGTACAAAATTACAAAAGTTACATACATACAATACAAAAATACATATACAGTACAAAAATATGCTATACAGAAATATACAGAATGGTACAGGTGTAATACAATACTCATGTCACATATATCCAATTTCCTACAAAAGCCCCAAAGCCTCCCCCATCCCATACTTTTAGGGCACACTAGGACAGTTCTAATAAAGTTCTTTCTCTTACTTCTTTTATAAACTAGGATCTTATTTCATCTGGTCTGATAGTACCATATTTTAATCGGAGATCCTGGGGTACTGAATTCTAAAGCATTGGTCCCCTGTAAAAGAAATGTGTTCTGCCAATCGTTGTTCTTTAATTTGGCTGGCTATATTCTAGTCGTAATGCTGACCTCAGACCTTGTTTTGTGGGCCTTGGAAGCAACTTTTCGATGATATAATCTGGGGCCTTCCCTAGAACACATTTTGTCATGAACTGTAGTGCATGTAAAAGTCGTCTTTCTTTAAGGCTAAGCCACTGAAGTTTTTCATAAAGCTCTATTCAATGTGTTCTCTTTGGGGCATTTAAAATGAATCTTGCTAACTTGTGATATACTATATCTAATCTGTTTAAACTACTTTGTGTAGCACTTGCATAAACTAAGTCACCATAGTCTATTAAAGGCAAAATTAAAGAGTTAACCAAATGCCTTCTTGTTACTTCAGTCAAGGAAAACTTATTTCTATATAATGTATGGTAGAACGCTGTTAATCTTAGGAAATCATAATTTCCTAAGGTTGTTATACCATCGTTGTGACGTAGAATTGTTATTAATCTAATGATGCTACGTCACATCGATAAATTAACAACGGGATTGATCTCGCATGTCGCCTTTTTCACTCGGGAACCGACGGATGCACGCAGCGGTAAGGGAACGACTGAACGGCTGCGGCGGTGACTTTATTTTAAAAGTAAGGAGCCATTTTCATTTTTTTCTTGGGACCATACACTATAAAAAATAATGTATGGTCCTTCTATCGGCAACTGGTTTCTGTTAACTGTCTCAAGGATGCCACGGTGACGTAAACCTCTGGAGTTTCACTCTCGAGGTTTACACGGTCGCCCTGGCAACCTCTCGATGGTTAACAGACCGGTTACTGATAGAGGCCATACATTATCCTCTATATAAGCAGCCTAGACATTTCCCTGCTTTTTTCTGTTAAATCTATATGCAAATTCCATTTCAAAGGTGACTCTAGAAGTACTATTAAGTATTTATAACTCTGCACATGTTCTAGTAAGATATTATTGTAAGTTTTCATTTGCAGGGTAGATTCAGATGTTTTTTGCTGTCTAGAAAAGATCATTACTTGAGACTTTTTGGGCTTTAAAATTAATCTAGACCTCAGCAGGTAATCTTGTAGCTCATTAAAGGCCTGCTGAAGTATAGATTGAATATTCTCTATAGAAGTATTTTTTACATACACTACAGTATCATCTGTATACAGATGAAATTTTACCGTAGGATCTGACATACAAATATTGTTCATGTATATGTTATAAAAAACAGGGCCCAAAATTGAGCCCTGAGGTACTCCTGTCATTATAATTCTTTGACTAGACGTTCAGTCTCCAATGGTAACTATTTGTTTTCTATGTACAAAATATTGTTGAAACCATTTTGTTACATGATCAGAAATACCAACAGTTTTGAGGCTGGACAGGAGGATGTCATGGTTCAAGGCATCAAAAGCTTTGGACAAGTCTATAAAGACTGCCCCGAATGACATCCCCCTGTCCAATGACACCAGGTATTGCAGGGTGTTTGCAGGGGACTGGAATTGGGAACAGGGGGGACCATTAGACTACCAGGGAATGTTGTTCATCAGGGGGACTGTGACCAGACATTGGTGGAAGGGGGGACCACTAGACTACCAGGGAATGGGTTGTGTTCCATTTGGGGACAGCAATCAGTGACCAGGAAGGGGACCACTACACTATGGAAAATTGTATTTACACATTGGGTGGGTGATCGGGGACTGGGGAGGGACCACTGCACTATGGAACCTATGTTTTACATATCGCGTGGGTGATTGTGGACCGGGGAAGAACCGCTACACTATGGAAAATGATTTAACAATATTGGATGGGGAATCGGGGGCAGGGAGGGACCGCTACACTATGGAAAATGATTTAACCATATCGGGTGGGCAATCAGTGATGGGGAGGGACCACTACACGATGGAAAATGATTTAACAATATTGGATGGGAAATCGGGGGCAGGGAGGGACCACTACACTATGGAAAATGATTTAACAATATTGGATTGGTAATTGGGGGCAGGGAGGGAGGGACTGCTACACTATGGAAAATGATTTAACAATATTGGGTGGGCGATCGGGGGCAGGGAGGGACCACTACACTATGGAAAATGATTTAACAATATTGGATTGGTAATTGGGGGCAGGGAGGGAGGGACTGCTACACTATGGAAAATGATTCAACAGTATTGGGTGGGCAATAAGGGACATGGAGGACTGCTACACTGTGGAAAATGATTTAACAATATTGGGTGGGTGATTAAGGGCAGGGAGGGACCACTACACTATGGAAAATTATTTAACAGTATTGGGTGGGTGATTGGGGATGGGGAAGGACTGCTACACTATGGAAAATTATTTAACAGTGTTTGATGGGTGATCGAGGATGGGGAGGGACTGCTACACTATATAAAATTATTTAACAATATCATGTGGCCAATTGGGGATGGGGAGGAACCGCTACACTATAGAAATTATTTTAAAAATTGGGTGGGCAATCAATACCGGGGGGGGGGCACAGTACCACCGCCAACCACTTGGGTTACGTGGAATAATGCCAGGGTTTTGTCAGATGTAATTTCTCCATGCAAGGGCCTTCGCAAACAGCCCTTGTGTAGAGCAAAAATGTTGTGAATAGTACTGCGGGGATATGCAGGTCCCTTTCCCTTCATTTGCATTGTGTCCCCCCTAGCTTTGCCCAGGTACATACCCAGTTTGCCTGAGCAAACTGGGCTTTGTGAATAGTAATTCCAGGTAAAACCCACAAACTGAGGTTGCGCCCAGGCAAATGTAACCCCCCTATCAATGGGGGTTCCCAAAAAGTCTTCCATGAGCCCAGACAATGGCTGCAAAGAGAAACTTAGCCAATAAAGAAAGATGTGATAAAAAAGTAAAGGCCCAAGAGCTTTGAACTGGAGACCATGCGTTGCTGCAAAATTTGGGACAGCATGGTAAACATAGAATTGCCGACTGATGGCACCATCTCCCTCATATAGTAGTAGGCAAGTTGGATGACTTACCCGTGTACAAAGTGCAGCCTGAAAATGATTTGAAAGCTGTCAAGACCATGCACCATAACCATTTACTGCCTGTTGGTCAAGTCATGATTGAGGCTGAACCCCCTGAATTGTTCCCTCTGGACTGGTGACTCGGGCTGCTGCCAAACAAAGACAGAGTCCACCTACCCCAGTGGTCACAGACTGCAAGTGTCCTCCACAGCAAGCCCAGAACAACAATGACTGCCAGTCCACTTCTGATGAGAGTGAGTGTGACTATGCTTATTACCCCTCTTGTGAACTGAGTCAGCTGTTCCGAGGTAACCCCATGATCAATTGTGGGGATGAAGCTGGGCCTTCTGGACTGCCTAACCCCCTAGCTTTGTCCCTGAAGCCTATGCTTCCTGAGAGTGAAGTACGAAGTGTCATGTCTGATGATATTGAGTCACTCTGTATGGTGGAACTGTGTGATTTACCTGAGAAAGAGGCAGATGATTTGAGTCAGACTGGTGACATGCCAGAACCTGAAGAATACTTTGAGTGTGATGATAATTCCCTTCCAGTGCCAGAGTGCCTTCCAAGTGAGCAAGATGTTGTAGCACCAGAATTCACAGAGCCAGGGTCTGACAGTGCTCCGAGTTCAAACTTTTCTACACAGGGAGAGGCCCCCCTCACTAGTAATGAATGCACAGAGACTGAAGCTGAAAGTGCAGAGACTGGTTGTTCTCCCCAGGAAGACTGGCCGAGCCATCAAACCAATAGTACTCTTCAGTTATGATTCTCCTGGGAGGTCAGAAGATTTGCCTCTCAGTGTGGTCCACAAGGGGGTTTATGTGTCTCAGAGTTCACTGCCCAAACTGAGCCTAGGTGCAAATTACAGGTTGATTGTTCTGCCCTCTAGGTATGGTGCCCCTGCCCCATCTAGCCCCAAGTTAGCTGATAGGGAAGGGCCCCTCTCTCATTGTTCAGTGTGCAGGAAGTAATAACCTGATTCTGTACAGCAGTATGTGTAAAATTACCTGTGTGACATATGCATGATGTAATTCAGGATAGATGATGTACTGTGAAATGCAGAAAATGTGTATAGTAAAGGTTGAATATGCTGACTGATGTCTTAGAAGCAACAGGCTTAGCCTGCTAATGGTATAGATGTATGTTATGAATTGCAATTTCAATTACTGTGATGGTACCCACTTGACACAGACGCCAAGTTTTTCCAGGCAAGGAAGGGTGTAACCCCCCTATCATTGGGGGTTCCCGAAAAATCTTCCATGAGCTTGTCTAATTGCTCGCTGCCTGGCTGGTGTTCCGTGCCGTAGGCGTTTAAATGTATTACCAGTGAGTGCCTGCATGGCCTCCATGTACTGTCGCTTTAAGGGCTGCCTGTTTGCAGTAATAATTAATCTGGAAGGGGGACTGAGTGTTTCCATGCTTGGGTTCCGCCCGTGCTGCCTGCTAATTGCTCCATTTCTGCCATTGCTAGTTGTCCAGATGGAGTTCTGTTGAAGGATGTAACTATTTGTTAGAAATGTTTTGGTGAAATAATGATAATGTAGCTTGCTCTAACCTATCTTCTTTGCAGCCAAGATTGTTCTGATTATCTCCTCCATTTTGGTCCTGAACTGCCACATTGGACCAATCAGTAACAGGGGATTCTAAAATGGAGCTTGCTCGTAGGGGCTGTATGGACCCAAACCCGTGGGATTTGTATTTCTGCACTGCTGGCACCTTTTGCTACTGAAAGGGGAGCTCTTGTGTGATTGACTGTTGTGCTGGACAACTGAACCATTTGGGTCTGGGGGAAATACCACAAGCTGTCTGCTGGCGAGCCAGATCTAAGCTGGGAGTCGAGAGAGAAGCAACTCATGATAGTCGAGCAAGCGTTGCTTAGTTTCGAGTGGGAGAACTGTGCGAAGGCCTAAATAGTGGCCTGCAAGTCAGCTCATTGTGAGAGAGGAGAGAGAGAGAGAGAGAGGGAGAGTATTTATCGGACTAAATCCAAGTCTGGAGAACCCAGTGAGTTGCTGAAGGGTGATCAGGCTTTACCTGAGGAGGACCGAAGATTGTGCTGAATGTGATCAGCCCACCTGAAATCCTCTCCCACCTAGATGTTCTGGTAGGGTGTAGAGACTGAAGTGATTGTGATCAGGGAGTGCTGTTCCTGGTGCTGTAAGTTTCACCGTACATATAAATGTGCTGTGAACTGGAGAGGGGGTCGTCGCAATCTGGTTTTCCCCCTTGTGTAAGTGAGTGCTGAGGGCTGGAAGTGGTACACTGCTCAAACGGACTGAATCTGCTGCTATCCACATGCAGTTGGGCCTTGACACGAGGGCCCTGTCATCCTACTCTGCTGCACAGAGAAGAACCATTGTTGAGAGACCTGCCAGGGGATCAGCCCCCCACTCCATGCCTGAACAGGAACAATGCTGTCGCGAATTGTGTGGGCCCTGCTTCTTCTGGCAATCCAGAGAATTCATCTACTGTCTCAACCATTGTCCATCCTGTGTCCAGTCCTGGGTATCGTGAGTAACTATCAGGGTAGCTCCCTGCAACTATCTTTTAATCTGAGTATGTCATCTGATTACTGTGTTGTTTTCCTCTTTCACGAGCTGAGCTATCTGGCTCTGGATTTACAAATATTGTGTTGTGCAAGGTGTGTTTTTTCCATCACAGGGCTCCTACCAGATGCAACGCTGGCCTACCCTGGGCAACGGTCCTGGCTAACCAACCCCCCCCCATTCACCTGGGCACCCAGAAGTGTGACTGTGCTAGGGATTCTGACTGCTTGCATAACTGTGTGATTGTTAGAGAAAGTAAGCTAATTAACCTGATTGTCCCATCCTTGTTCAAACCCCGCTGAATAAATCAGATCTACTTTTTCTGCCTTTCAAACAGTCTGTGGATCTAGTTTATGCCTGAAGTATTGTGTTGTTGCCATTTGCTCTGTTTAACCTTGTTTTACAGGGGGTCCCCAGGGTCGAGTTGGAGAAACCAATCCTGGTGGCAAGTGCCAAAGGTTTGGATACTAGTAAAGCATATCAAGGGTACTGTGAAGGTCATTGTTGTATTCTGTGTGGGCCACTTGCAGGAACCGAGGGGGGTTATAGTGTCCCAGAGGGCTGTGCCCAAGCTAGTGTGACCACTAATAACCCTGACCTCTGGGTGGAGGCACCCATTTCAGAACTCAGGCCCCTTAACCTTCTGGTTGCTCAGCAGGCAGGGGTAGTAGCCCTTGGGGTAGCACCACCTAGGGGTTACACAAAGATTTGTGAATCTGGCACATGGTGTTTTATTTAACTCCTGAACAAACTTAACTCCTTTATTACATCCTTTTTAAAAAAAAAAGAATTGTGGTAGCCACGTTAGTCCAGTCAACAATGTACATAAAAAAATCAAAAACAAATACGTTGCAGGTGATGCCTTTTATTGGACTAACAAAATTATTTTTAAGACCAGCTTTCGAGAGATAAAACTCTCTTCTTCAGGTCAAAGTGAAAACAGCTGAGCGGTATGACAGATATAAAGGTTGGACGTGGATTCAAAACCTAGACTAGCAGTTTACAGATCAAAGCATTGCAGTCTATTTGCACCTCTTACAAACAGGAAGACTAATTTTCACTGCAGTGTGTCGGTTGGAGAGATCAACTTGTAAGATCAAAAGGCTGCCTAATTTTACTCTGACTCTGGACCAATAATTAACATTTCTAAAAAGTCAAGACAGAAAGAAAATACATACCATTGTCTTAAGAAGGTACCTGTTAAAAGAGCCAGAGGGTGCTGATGTAAGGATTTAAAAAGAAACTCTAAAGCACTGCTTTAAGTATAATCACTGGTAGTGTATTAAAAAACCAACATCTTTATTAAGTCCTTTTTCTTTAGTGTCAAAATATTGCATCATTTTTATTTCAAATGTTTGACGACACACCAACACACTCCAGTGAAAATTAGTCTTCCTGTTTGTAAGAGGTGCAAATTGCAGTGCTTTGATCTGTAGACTGCTACTCTAGGTTTTGAATCCACATCCAGCCTTTATATCTGTCATACTGCTCAGCTGTTTTCACTTTGACCTGAGGAAGAGAGTTTTAGCTCTCGAAAGCTAGTCTTAAAAATGATTTTGTTAGTCCAGTAAAAGGTATCACCTGCAACATTTTTTTCCTCTACATTATTATTTCCTTAAAACCCATATTTTTCTGCCCAGCCCATTTGTCCACCTGACCCCCATGTTTACAATTTTCTAAAAAGACCTTGGTCTTATACCACCACTTCTATGAATTTGACTTTGATTGATTGATTGATTGATTCATTCATTCATTCATTTTTATTTTATGCTGGAAAGGCATGTGGGCAAAATGCCCATTTTCACAAGTGTCCAGTTGTCAAGTCATAACATAGGCAGATATATACACTTTGTACAAACACATGCTTCTAAATATACAAAATAAGACAACAAATGTATGAAGCAGGAGAATTAGGCACAAGCACAGTTACATACATTGAAAGGCAATTTCATACATTGTGAGGAAAAAGGAAAAAATGGCTCATGTACAGCACCTACAGTACAATATTAACAGCATGTCTATACTATACTATATGTACAAATATACATAAGTGAACCTAATGGGAAAAGCCGGGGCTTCCTTAACCCCTCAACTTTCTGAAAATAATGTGTTCTCATTCTTTTTGCTGACCTATTTACTTCATTGCTTAAGCTGTTATATTCTGCACTATCACTCCCTTTTAGTCCCATTTGTCTTTTACATATCATGTCTTTAAATCATGTGTTACCCATGGCTTATCACCCCCTTCCATAACTACTGATTTTACTAGGGCAATTTGGTCTATTATTTCCTGTTGGGTGTCATGAACCCACTCCTAGGGGTCAGGTCCACTGAGCTCACAGTGCCTGCCTTTAAGTTCAATCTGTGACAGGGAAGGGAACAGGGATACTCTCCTCATGCTTTTAGAATGCTTGCTGAGGTCACGACTGCACCTCTGCCATGAGGATCCAGGGCATCCCTCTAGCTCTGGATAAGGGCACAATACCAGTCTCAAGTCTTGTGGCCAAATATGAACCCTTCCTTGGCTATGACACATGGGAGGAAGACCCAGGTATCACACTCTCTTCAGGGTAGCAGTGTAAAAACCTGATTTGCTCATCTCCCTACAGGATATGCAACAGCCTGGTTCAAAATCTTTGTAGACTCTGGTATTCTCCCTGTTCTTCCAGATGTCCCTTCCAGACCCATTTTCAGTTTGGTTGCTTATGGTGGCCCCTCTAAGCAAGTAACAGTTGTCACAATAATAATAATAGTAATAAACCTTCTACAGTCACACATACAATATAAGGAATTCTTGCTCAGGCAGATATTCTTTAGAAACAGAACAGTTTTACTAAAATAGTTATATACAGTTACAACTAAAAAGAGAATATTAATTTGAGTTACAGTATGCAAGAAAAAAATGGAAAAATTTACAAAGAAATGCATTAACTGTTAGCTAGTCTACCAGAGGTTTGAAGATTTCAAAGTCCAGAGAATCACTGGTTTGCAAAATATTTCTGTCTTTCTGTAGTAGCCTTTGGTTCTTAGGCAGTCTCTGTGCTGATGGGTGTTCTCTGTGGTCAGGAGAGGGTTCAAGCAAAATGTGTATCCAAATACCCTGAGCTGGGGGGTTTAAATACCCTTACGTAATCTTGCAGTGTCATCAATTCCCACTTCAGAGCAACTACTCCATTTGGCCAGGACATGTCTCTTTTAGGCCAGAAGATGGCACTGTTGTGCTGTTTCCAAAATCAGAGTTAGCAGTTAGTGTACTGCCTAAAACTAATATTAGTTTTTAAAAGCAGTCAACCATTACCTTTTATATCTGAGGTACTTTTTCTTTCCTCTTTGGTGAATTAGAAGATTGTGTACCTGGTGTTAGCAGGTGTGATTTGTGGAACAGCACTCTTACTGGCAGCTGACATACCGAGCTCTGTTCCACCCACTATATCATCAGCATTGTGACCTCACTGACAGTGACATCACTGCTGCTTAGGAGCAACCACTCAGTAGCTGTCAAGTTAGTCACCTGTGATCAGTGAAGTCACAAAGCTGATGATATAGTGGGGGGACAGCACGGGGTCCAAAGAGAGATGACAACAATAGTGTCAGCAAGGAGCATGTAGGAATAAGGGTAATGATTTTTCACCCATGGACTAAAGGATTCTAACTCCAGGGGGAGCAGATTACCAGGAAAGTTAAAAATTGTGGGACCATGGAATACTGTTTCCATGGCCCCACATAACAGAGTCTAAGTCCCGATTGCAGTAAAATTGTTGAAGACCAGGATTATAACCCTGGTCTCCAATGGCACCTCCTGGATCCCAGTGCTCTTGTCTGTCCTCAGTACCATGGACAGTGAGCAGAGGAGCGCTTTACAGCAAGCACTGTAAATCCCCTCTTGCTGTCCATGGTAGCACTTACCAGACTTGCATTGTGAATTGCAACATTATTTTGGTAGCGCTCTTCTAACTGGGTACCTGGGGGGACTAGAGATAGACATATCAGCTGCCAGGCAGAGAGCTCTTCCACACATTCAACACAATACTATCACATAAAACAACTACTGAATGAGCAAAAGGAAAAATAAAAATACTTCAGAAATAAAAAGTTACAACTGACTGCTTCTTAAAATCTGTATAATTTTCCTGACTGTCTGTTTTGGTTCTGCTACCTCTTTAAACCAATCAGCATTCATCTCACCTGCAGTCATGCCTAGCACCATTTCTGTCTTTGCATTAGACCATGTTCTGCTTTGAGAAACTGCTTCTTACCTCTTTGTTTTCTGCCCCTTCCCTGACTCAATGTTAGTAACATAACATTGTAGTCTGATAGTCAATATGTGGTCAGATAATTGGGGATTTGTACCACTCATACAGATTTGTCATAATTTCATCTAGAATATTCTTTCCTCTTGTCCCCTCCTTTGGTATTTGTTTTAAATTCCTCCCCTGCATTATTCTTGCCATTGGTAGGTGATTTGTATCCCCCACCAGAATTAGTCCACAGACAGGATACTCTTCTGTATTATGTATTTGGAATGTAATATTATTGGTATGTAACTATGTATGTGTAATTATTTATTACAACAATGGACCTCCCTTGAAATGAGCTTTTATTCAATGGAGCATGTAACACCTATTCAATTTCATGTAACATGAATAAAATGTTATACTACTACTACTCCTCCTGTCAATGCACCAATTCAGAGGTACTCATAAAGGAATAGGCAAGCCAGGCGAGACATGATTGAGACCTTTAAATACCTCCAGGGGATAAATAGGGCCAAGTAAAGTGAGCTTTTTAGGTTGAGCACAAATGTAGTTACAAGGGGGAATGCAAAGAAGCCAGTGTGTATGTGTGGGTGGAAAGAGATTCAAGAGGGAGGCGAGGAAGCATTTCTTCACAGAAAGGAAATGGATAGATGGAACAGGCTGCTATGGTAGGTGGCAATGGCAGAGTCAGTGACTAGATGCAGGCATGCCTGGAACAAGCATATAGGTGTTATTATAAGGAAAAATCACCTGGAGAGGGTGAGAAAGCTGGGTGCTAAATAGAGCCCCTTGCCACAACATAGGGTAGGTAGGATTAGAGCAGTCTGGATGGGTCCTTCGGTCCTTTCTGCCAACGTAATTTCTGTTTCTAAATCACTTTCTTGTGCTCCAGTGCCTCCTACAGTCGCTGTTCAGATGGATAGAAGTAGGGATCTAGTACTTAGAGTGGTGAACTCTGAAAAAGGTGATCAGAGGATGACTCCCGCTGGAGCCGCTTTCTTATGGTGTGACCTTTATTTATTTATTGTGATCTCAGATTAGCACCTTTTGAGAACGAGCCCATTACAAAGGTTCCACATCACCACAATCCGCATAGGGGTTGAATACAGATCCCCATCTCAGGGAAGGAAATGGACAAAGAAATGATAGAAGGTATCCTTAGAATGGCAGAAAAAGGAGAGATATTGTTGATGGGGGATCTGAATATGCCAGATGTTAACTGGAGTGCATTTGCTGCAGCCACATCCAAGAATGGGGTCATTCTAGATGCCCTGCAGGGGGAATGCCTTAGACAACTAGTATTGGAACCCACTCAGGAGGGAGCAATCTTAGATCTTGTACTCTCAAATGGAGATGGAGAGAGGATCACAGATGTAGAAGTGGGTAGCCATCTGGGAACTAGCGACCATCAAACAGTATGGTTCATGATAAACACAGCAGTAGAGTCAAGCCACACAAAGGCAAAGGTCCTGGACTTTAGGAGGGCTGATTTTGCCAAAATGGGTGAGCGCCTAAGGAATGCACTAGCAAATGGGCAGGAAGGAGGGGTGGAATAACAATGGGGAATAATCAAAACTGCCATCACCAAGGCAACAAGCCTTTGTGTGACACAAATAAACAAAACAAAACAATGTAAAAAAACACTATGGTTCTCAAAGGAGGTGGCAGGGAAGGTTAGGGAGAAAAGATGGCATTCAGGAAGTACAAGGAATCACAGAAGGAGCAGGACAGAGAACTGTATCAGTTAAAGCAGAAGGAAGCAGGGAAGGCAGTCAGAATAGCAAGGCCCAAGCTGAGAAAACATAGCCAACTCAGTTAAAAAGGGGGATAAAACCTTTTATAAGTACATCAGGGAGTGAAGGAAGACCAAGGGAGGGATAGTGAGGCTTAATAAAGAGGAGGGGGTGGTCAGAGGGTGACTGTGAACAGGCAGAGATACTAAACAAATATTTTTGCTCAGTATTCACAAATGAAGAAGGGGAGGCACCTAAACCAAACAACAGAAACACTCTGGATAGGGGGAGTTGATATCAGCCCATTCACATAAGAAAGAATTCTGAAAGAACTCTTAAAACTGAATGTGGATAAAGCAATGGGGCCTGATGGGATTCATCCCAGAATTTTAAAAGAACTAAGGGAAGAACTAGTGACACCACTGACTACCCTCTTTAACAAATCATGGGAAGATGTGGTGGTACCTGAGGACTGGAGAAGGGCAGATGTCATTCCACTTCACAAAAGTGGGAGCAGGGAAGATGCAGGAAACTACAGACCTGTTAGTTTGACCTCAGTGATAGGGAAAATGATGGAATCACTTCTGAAATAAAGAATTGTTGAGTACCTAGAGGCCAGAGGGGCACAGGACCCAAGGCAGCATGAGTTCACAGTGGGAAGGTCATGTCAGATGAATCTAATAGATTTCTTTGACTGGGTGACCAAAGTAGTAGATCAGGAAGGGGCTGTGGACATAGCCTACCTAGACTTTAGCAAGGCATTTGACACAGTCCTACACAAAAGATTAATATACAAGTTAGCCAGCCTTAGAGTGGGTCCCAAGAGGGTAGCCTGGGTAAAACACTGACTGGAGAACAGGACACAGAGGGTAATAGTAAACGGAGTCCACTCTGAAGAAAGGGAGGTTACTAGTAGGGTACCGCAGGGTTCAGTTCCAGGACTGGTCCCCTTTAATGTCTTTACAAGTGACATTGCAGAGGGACTGGAAGGAAAAGTATGTCTCTTTGCAGATGACACAAAGATCTGCAACAGGGTTGATACACAAGGTGGGGTGGAAAGGATGAGAGGGACTTGGCAAGGTTGGAAGAATGGCCAAATGTATGGCAGCTAAGATTCAATGCTAAGAAGTGCAAAGTAATGCACCTGGGAAACAAAAACCCTGGGGAAGAGTACACAATGGGGGGGTGAGATACTAACAACAACAAAAATGGACAGGGACCTGGGGTAGTCATATCAGATGACCTAAAGGTGAGCAAGCAATGGAAGTGGATGGTAAGGAGGGCTGGGGGGGATACTAGGATGTATAAGGAGAGGCATCACCAGTAGAAAACAAAAAGTTCTTATCCCTCTGTACAGACAGCTGGTGAGACCCCATCTGGAGTACTGCGTGCAGTTCTGGAGACCCAGTCTCCACAAGGACATAGGCAAGATGGAGGCAGTCCAGAGGAGGGCAAATAAAATGGTACAGGGTCTGCACCAGAAGACATATGAAGAGAGACTTAAAGATCTTAATATGTATACCCTCGAGGAAAGGAGAGAGAGGGGGGGAACATGATAGAAACTGTCAAGTACCTTAAAGGAATCCAGAAAAAGAGGTGTGCAAGAACAAGGGGGCACAATTTGAAGATAGAAGGGGAACGGCTCAGAGGTAATGTGAGGAAGTATTTTTTCATGGAAAGGGTTGTGGATGCATGGAACGGCCTTCCTGAGGAGGTTGTGGAGTCAAAAACAGTGGGGGAATTCCAGAATGAATGGGAAAGACATAAGGCAATTCTAGGGAGTGGGTGTAGGAGGAAGTAGGCTGTTAGTTAACTAGGATCTGCAGCTTATCCATTAGGTAGGGAAATGGGCAGACTGGGTGGGCCAAGCATTCCTTATCTGCTGTCAAATTCTATGTTTCTAGAGTTAGACAAACAGTGTAAACTTAAGTGATTGCTGTTAAGCAGCAAGAATTAAATACCAAGTACACAATACATACAATGTTAAACTTAGGCAAGTAAGGTAACAAGACATCAAGCTGGCATTGTACAATGTGTGGAAAAATAAAATTAGAAGCATGAGAGTGAGAGGTAGTAAAGGTAACAGGTAAGATAGGCGTAGACATACATGATAGGATGACTTACATAGGGAAGGGAGAATACATCAGTCAGAGAGGCTTTGTCATAAGGGGTAGGGGGAAGAGGTTATATTAACAAGTTGTGGAAACAGGTCCAGGTGGCAGACAACTTTAGGGATGAAAATTGAGGGGAAGATAAAGGGATGGTTGGAGGGAGATATACTAGAGGAGTGGATAACTATGGGAAAATTGCTTTGGAAGGCCAAGAAAATTAGGAACCAAGAGTAGAAAAACTTTGAGCCATCTAAGGGTTGCTCTTGGAGAAGATTATATAGTACCAAGCCCCTGTGTGAGTGAGGGGATTAGTGAAAGCAGTCACAGCTGGAATTTGCAACAAGATGGTTCTTTAGCTTTTGTTTGAAGGGGCCTAACATGGCTACAGAAGAAATGTCTGGGGTAAGGAGTTAAGTCAGTACAGAGCTCAATGTGAGAAAGCCTTTTGTACTTGGGAGGTACGACAGCATGGGAGTTTGAAAACCATACTATCGGTACTTCTGGTGCAGCGCTTATTATCGTGCGGGATGAGGAGCTTCTGTACCCAAGGGGGCACCAGACCAAGACTTATTTTTTTAGGCATCATCCAGCTTTGAAATGTGAGCCTTCCTTCAAATTTGAGTCAGTCTGTCTTAACATACAAGTCACATGTAAGTGTAAATCTTGCCAAACTGGTTGCAAGGCGGCAGGCTTTGTTTAGTGCCACTATAATCCTGTGGAGTGCCATCTCAGTTGCGGAGCCATGGATTATTAGACCATAGTCTATCAGCAAGACCACCGAACTAAGGATAGCTAGAGTAAGCACCTCCGTGGGCAGACTATTTTTATGCCTGTATAGAAGATCTATGTGCCTATTAACTGCCTTAACTATATTGTCTATGTGGTAGCCATAAGTCAAAGCACTGTCATCTGTTACCCCTAAGTATTTAAAGTGTGAGACTAGTTCCAAAGGTGTTCCAACCTTATTTGTGATGTTAAGAGGGTAACTACAATGTTTTCTGGGGGAGCTAGAGAACAACATTGTTTTCGTTTTCTTAGAGTTCAAGATGAGTTTTTGCTCACAGAACCAACTTTCTGCCTTTGAAAAACTCATCTGGAGATTTATTTCAAGTTGCTTTGGGTCAGGATCACTCACGAACAGGACTGCATTGTCCGCATAAAGCAGAATTCGTCACTGACAGGAGTACGGGAGCTGGTTTAGGAATAGACTGAATAATAACGGACCCAATATAGATCCTTGGGGGACACCAGATCAGACAGGTAAGCTAGTAGATAGGACGTCAGCGATCTTCACTCGCTGTGAGCAGTCTGAAAGGTAGCTCTCAAACCAAGCAACAGTGTCACATGCAAGCCCAATGGACCCCAATTGTTCAAGCAGAAGGACATGATTAACTGTATCAAATGCTTTCATTAGATCGATAAAAACCACACCAACAAGGGCACCCTGATCCAGGGAGTTGTGGATATGACCTGTAAACTCAAGCAAAGCAGTAGTGGTGTTGTGTCCCTTGCGAAAGCCATGTTGTTGTTGCGGACATTATATTTGATAATTTTCTAGGTAGTCAACCAGCTGATCCACTACAATTCTTTCAAGTGCTTTTAATAACGGTGGAAGGATCGAAATGGGTCTATAGCTACTGTGAGACATGCGGTCCCCACTCTTATATACAGGCTTCACTAAGGCGGAATTCCATATCTGAGGGAAGTGAGAGTATCTCAGTGAGGTGTTGATTATATGTGTCAAAGGAGTGAATATTTCATTCAGAGTTAGCACCACCAAGTTAAGGTCCAGGGAGTCACCACTGAATCTAGCCTTCCCTAGGACCCTAAGTAGGTATTTCCTAACTTCTTCCAGGGAGACAGCTTTAAAGTGGAAAGATGGGTGGGCAGGTGGCTGGTCTTCAGAACTAGCATTATGCCTCGAGTTGGAGTGATGGAAGAAATCAGGGGGAAGAATACCTTTCAGATAAAAAAAAAACATTTTTAAATGTATTAGCGATGATACAAGGATCCAAAGTGGGTACCCCACTGACGTTAAGCATGGTAGGGGGTGTCTTGTTTTCTTTCCCAGTTACTTCTTTAAGGTTTGACCAGAATTTTCAGCCGTCGCGCCAAGAGCATGTGAAGGTGTCCTTAAAGTACTGGTTCTTTGCAGTCCGTATGGTCCTTGTGCAGTAATTTTGGGCTTTTTTGTATTTCTGGATGTCAGTCTGTTTACCCGTGGTTTGGGATCTATGCCACAAGTGGTCTCTCAACCTTAGCAAATCACTTGACCTTCCTGTTTCTCATTCCCTCCCAGTTGTCTAAAACTGTAGATGCAGTGACCCCACTGAAAATGAGATGTTGCACCACAGTTGAGCTATCCAAAGTGAATAAACTGTTACATTTAATGCACCAACATGGTTTTATGTAGGGTTAATGACAAGTTGTGAAATCAGAATGACTCCAGTATTGGAAGAAGCTCTCTAGTGATGGACTTTGAACTAGTGCCAACATGTAAATTAAAATAAAATAAAAAAAAAACAAGTGCTAAAATCCTTCCCTCTGAAGGCTAATAAATGTAACATAGTAAAAAAAGGGCACAGCGTGACTTTTGGAGGTGTTAAAGCTAGAGTTCTAAGTAAGAAAATTGTCAGAAGGGCCAAGTGAAGTGGTCAAAGGAAGTAAATTCTGTTAACTCCAGCATCTTTATCATTCTGGAAGTGCTCAAGGAAGCAATTTGTGCTACACTTCATCTGCCCCTCATCTGTCAGTCTGAGTTTATGAACAGAAATTGGCATGTGATGTCTGACTTTGGCACGTCTCAGGATCTGGAAGTGGGAGCCAACAGACAGTTATTACAGACAGTCGGGGGGGGGGGAATACTGCTGACTATGGGGTGGGTATGGACAGTGAAGGGTACTAACAGAGGGGGCCCTGACAGCGGGGTGCTAACAATGGGGGATATTGAGACTGATAAGGCAGACAGCAGGAGTATTGCAAGTGGTGGGTGATAAGGAGGGGGTTATTGACAGCAAATAGGTAATGTGTATTCAGATTTCTGAAGGCGGGGGTTAACTGACAGTGGGGACTATTGATTGTGGGAGTTACTGACTGTGGGGGACTACTGAATCTGGGAATTACTGACAGTGGGGACTACTGACAGTGGGGGACTACTGACTATGGGGGGTTACTGACAGTGGGGGACTACTGAATTTGGGAATTACTAACAATGGGGGACTACTGACTATGGGACTTACTGACAGTGGGGGACTACTGACTATGGGGATTACTGACAGTGAGGGACTACTGATTATGGGGATACTGACAGTGGGGGCAACTGGCTGTGAGGATTACTGGCGGTAGGGGTTGCTGACAGTAAGGGACAACTGACTGTGGGGGTTACTGACAATTGGGGACACCTCACTGAGGTTACTGACTGTGGGGGAAAACTGACTGTGGGTGTTACTGACAGTGGGGGACTACTGACTGCGGTTGTTACTGACAGTGGGGGATTACTGACTGGGGGTTACTGACTGACTTAGTACTGACAATGGGGGACTACTAACTGTGTGGGTCTTCTTATAACAGAAGTATTGACATGTGGTTAATTACAATGGGGTCACAGTTAAAGTTGGTGCTACTGAAAACAGAGATACAGTGCAGTACCGACAGTGAGGGGTTACTGACAGTGGGAGGTAACCGACAGTGAAGAACTACTAACTTTGGAGGTTCTGCCGATAACAGAAGTAGTGACGGTGGGAGTTAATTACAGTGGGGTTTTACTTACAATGGAGGCTACTGATAACAGAGATGTAGTGCAGTAATGACAGTGAGGAGCTACTGACAGTGGGAGGTAACTGACAGTGGCAGTAACGGGGTTATTGACAGTGGGACCTACTAACTGGGGGATACTGATAATGGAGGTACTGACTGTCGGGGTCTACAGACAGTGAGGGGCTATGGATAACAGAGATACTAACTGGGGATACTTACAGTGGGAGGGTTACTGACAGTGGAGTTACTTACAGTGGGGGCTTCTTACAATGAGGGGGTACTGATAACAGAAGTACTGACAGTTGGGGCTACTGAAAGTGGGATGTTACTGACAGTGGGGGCTATTTACAGTGAAGGGCTATGGATAACAGAGATACTAGTTGGGGATACATACAGTGGGGGTTACAGACATTGGGGGCTACTTAGTGGGGGCTTCTTACAATGAGGGAGCTACTGAAAACACATGTACTGACAGTTGAGGGCTACTGATAACAGAGGTACTGACTGTTGGGGTTATTGACAGTGTGGGCTACTTACAGTGAGATGCTACTGATAGCAGAGGTACTGACAGTTGAGAGCTGCTGATAACAGAGGTGCTGACATATAGGGGTTATTGAAAGTGGAGTTTACTGACAGTGGGGGGAGTCTTGCAGTGGTGGCCTACTGATAATTGAGGTATTGAAATTAGGGGGTTACTGACTATGGGAGTTACTGACAGTGGGGGGAGGTTACTGATAGTGGGGGACTACTTACAGAGGGAGCTACTGATAGCAGAGATACTGGCAATGGGGAGCTGCTGGGAGTGAAGGGCTATTTATAATAAGTAAGTAAGTAAAATGTTATTTATATGAGGTGCCCTTCCAAAGCTAAGGGTGCCTTAACAGTATACCTTACAAAAATCGTTCAGCAATACACATTAAAACAGATAAAAATCTTCATAATCACTCAATGAGTCCCTGCAAGTTCTTGGTTGTACAAGTATGTTTTTAAAGATTTTTGTGAATCCTTCCACAGTCAGGCTTTCTTGTATCTCGCGAGATGGAGAATTCCACAGGATAGGTGCCATAAAGGCAAAAGATTTTCCATCCGATATTTTCAGGGATACCCTGGGAATCTGTAGCAATCCCTAGCCAGAGGATCGGAGTGAGCAGGAGGGGCAGTAGGAATACAGGAGTTCTTTCTGGTAGTAGGGTCCCTGCTCCTGTAAGGCCTTACAGGTCAGCAATGCGACCTTGAAGGTGATTCGCCACTGTATTGGCAGCCAGTGCAGTTCATGCAGCACAGGTGTTATATGACTGGATCTAGGTTCCAGTCAACAACCTAGCCATCGTGTTCTGCACTAGCTGCAAGCAGCAAATATCCACCCCCGGTAGCCCTAGGTAGAGGTCATTGCAGTAATCAAAATGACTGGTGACAAAGGCGTGGACCAAGGTAGGAAGATCTACAGGCGGGACCAGGTGTTTCACCCTGGCTATATTCCTTAGATGGTAAAAGGAAGATTTGACTACAGCCGAAACCTGCGCCCTCAGGGTCAGGCCTTCATCAAATATCACACTCAGGTTACGCACCTGGCCCGAGGCCATAAGTGGGGTCCCCCCAAGATATAAACATAGAAACATAGAATTTGACGGCAGATAAGGACCGCTTGGCCCACCTAGTCTGCCCATTTTCCTACCTAACAGATAAGCTGCAGATCCTAGTTAACCAACAGCTTACTTCCTCCTACCCCCCGCTAGGACTGCCTTATGTCTATCCCATGCATTCTTGAATTTCCCTACTGTTCTTGACTCCACGACCTCCTCAGGAGGCTGTTCCATGCATCCACAACCCTCTTTGTGAAAAAATACTTCCTCACATTACCTCTGAGCCGTCCCCCCTCTATCTTCAAATTGTGCCCCCTTGTTCTTGCACATCTCTTTTTCTGAAAGATGCTACCCTCTTGGACTTTGTTGATTCCCTTGAGGTACTTGAAAGTTTCTATCATGTCCCCCCTCTCCCTTCTTTCCTCAAGGGTATACATATTAAGCTCCTTTAGTCTTTCTTCCTGATGGTTTCCCCACCCATGCCCCTGTCGTACCATAACCAGGGTCCACCACCAATACCTCTGTTTTACCCAAATTCAACCATAGCCGGCTAGCACTCATCCAGTTCTGCATCTTCAGCAGGCAGTTATTAAACACCATGACAGAATCTAACTCTTGTTCAGGCACAAAAGACACGTAGAGCCGAGAGTGATCGGCATAGCAATAAAAACTCAACCCATACCGTCTTACAATGTCCCCTAATGGGAGCATATACACCTCAAATAACATGGGGGACAGCACCGAGCCCTGTGGAACCCCGCAGGGCAGCCAGTGAGGGGCCAAAGAATAAATCCCAGACACCACTCTCTGGAATCTGCCCTCGAGGAAAGATCGAAACAAACTGAAGACCGCCCCCCTCAGTCCACAGAAGAGCCACAGGTGCTCGAGCAGCACCCCATGATCCATGGTGTCAAATGCCGCTGAGAGATCAAGGAGAACCAAGATAGAACAGGCTTTCTGATCTCTCGCCATCAGAAGGTCATTAAGTACCCTCACTAAGACTGTCTTGGTGCTATGCCTTTTCCTGAAGCCAGACTGGAGAGGGTCATAGATATCATGGTTGGTTAAATGATCCTCCAGCAGCAATGAGACCACCTTCTCAATAACTTTCCCTATAAGGGATAAGTTTGAGACTGGTCTGTAGTTAGCTGGGCAGTCAGGGTCAAGGGAGGGTTTTTTCAAAAAAGGACGTACTACCGCCTCCTTTAAGAGATCTGGAAAGAGCCCTCTCTCCAATGAAACCACCACTATCTCAGCAAGGACTGGGCTGATAACCTCTACACACCCCACTAATAGGCATGTAGGGTCAGGATCCAAACTACAGTAAGTTGGCCACAAATTCTGGATGATCTTCACTATATCTAGGACTGCTGGCTGGCTAAAAGCGAACCAGGTCAATTGGGCTTTAGTACCAACCGATTGATTAGTGCAAGGTCCAATGGGAAGGCACTGGCTGATCTCATCCCTGATGGTGGACACCTTATCAACAAAAAATTGCTCAAACTCCTCACTCTGAACTTGCGATAATGTGCAACAAGATTGAGACAGGCTGGATTGCACAGTCTGTCTACAGTCCAGAAGAGCTGGGCTGGCCTATTCTTCACTGTAGCAATTTCCCTGGACTGGAACTCTGCCTTCTTATGGGAAATTGCTGATTGGAAGATGTTGTAATGATCCAACAATCTAAGTTTATCTTCCTCCAGGTGAGTTTTCTGCCAGTGCCTCTCCAACCTTCACCCTTGCCTCTTCAGCCCTCAGATTTCCCCATTAAACCAGGGGGCACCTTGGCTGAGGGTAAGAGGGTGAACACGAGTTGGAGCAATGACATCCAAGACCCCCACGACAGCC
Source organism: Neoceratodus forsteri (assembly GCA_016271365.2). Lineage (NCBI taxonomy): Eukaryota > Metazoa > Chordata > Ceratodontiformes > Ceratodontidae > Neoceratodus > Neoceratodus forsteri. The sequence goes on from CM057455.1 coordinate 300,093,317, forward strand.
CTATTATAGGTCAACACTAGGGTCTCTGGGTCAATGCTATACTTTGGAAGTCCTGAGAGCTCAAGTACCATCATTAGGCCTTCTGAGGTAATTTCTCTTAAAGGAAGGAACTGTACCAACTCCTTTGGGGCAGGCCTATTTTGGGGGGCTGCAAAACTGAATCTCAGGGCATGATGGTCAGACCAACCGACCGACTCCACCTCCACTTTGGAGATCTCCATCCCCAGGTGGAACACCAAGTCCAATGAGTGCCCCTTCTTGTGAATTGCAGTGGTAATAACCCATGTCAGGCCCAATGAATCCGTCAACTGGAGGGGTTTTTTTCCAAATAACGAGAGTTCATCGTCGACCCAGGCATTGAAGTCCCCCAGAATCAACCATCTGGGGGACTGCAATATCATCTTGGTGATGAAGTCCACAACCTCCTTCAGGAACTCCCTCTCATAACCTGGTGAACGGTACATGAGAAGGGTCCTGTAGCCTGCACCTGCACCCACTATACACTCAAAGGAGTTGGTAACTCCCACTGGCACCTCCCTGAGATCCATTTCCTGTCTAAAACAGACAGCAACCCCCCTGCCCCAATGGTTCACTCTCGGGCGGTGAATCATCGAGAACCTGACTGGAACTGCAGACTCTAAAATAGGGCCTGCACTTCCATCAAGCCAGGTCTCAGTGATGCAAGCCAGGTCAACAGAAGCCTCAAGATCCGCCACCACTGCGGTCTTATTCCTAATTGACCTGGCATTGCTTAATACTGCCCAAAAGGGATGGGCATCCAAGAATGGCCCCACTTCCTGCCTGACAATGTCAGAGCCCTTGGGTATGGGCACAAGACAAGGATAACCTCATTCCTGTGTCCATTTCACCCCAGGGCATCTCCTGGGCCTCACTGTCTCAATTCACCCACCCTTTTCCCATCCCCCCCCGAGAGTTCCAGGATCCTCAATTCCTTCCGCTCCCTCGTCTCCTTAAGATGCCGATAGCCCGACATCTACTGTAAACTTCAAATGGGAGCGGAGGATGTTCAAATGGATGAAGATCCTTTAGTCTCGAGGGGGAGTACTGCCTGACTGTGTTCCTAACTCCCCAACACATCTCTCAGACACTCCACACACACCAATATTTATCTAACCACACACCCCACTAACACAAAACCTCCCCCTCCCTCTTATCTAAATTTTCTTAGCTTTACTTAAAAATAAATACCTTTCTTACTCAACAAAAAATAAATTAACCCTTAGCAAGTACAGTTAATAAATTAATAACAGCTATGGTGTCCAAAAGTCTCTTCAGATTTCTAAATAATAACTTTAATTTGTTTTCAGCCCCCCCCCCCCACAGTGCTCACACTACTGCAGGGTAGGACCTTTAAAACTTTCCAGCCCCCTCTCACGAAACTGGATTTTAATGTCCAGATATCCTTAAACACAGTATCTTAGCTTACTGCCCAATTTCGTAGTCTCAGCCTCATCAGAATTGAAGATTTTAGTTTATTTCTGCCCTCCCAACAGTGCTCTCATCACTGCAGAGAAGGGATGTTTGCAGCCCCCTATCATGAGGCTGGAATACAATGTCAGACAATTCTTAGGACCAGTATCTCACTTTTCACTCCGTTTACTGTCAGCAAACTTGCCCAAGGAAGAAACAAAGAAGAATGTACTTCACCCTTAATCAATGTCCCACGGGTGGTCTGAATAATCTATTTTTCTCAGTTAGGTCTTCATACCAGCGATGCCAGCAGCGTCTTGATCTCTCAGGGTTGTTCTCACTTTCAGGACTGGGCTCTACCTGGACCTTCACTGTGGGGACCAAAGTTGGGCCACTCTTTGGTGGGCCCCTTGTTTCGCCTAAGGGAGTGGATCTTCTTCACCACCCTCCAGTGGCGATAGTGACCATCTCTCCATCCAGGCCAGGGATCCTGACCCCCTCCAAAACACAGTGAGACCTCTAGCTCTGCTCGCTCACACACCCTCTCTCAGGGCCTCCTTCTTGCTGGTCCTTTCCCAAACAGCAACTGACATCTTCCAGAAAATTGGTCCGACTGGGTTCTCACCCCAGCTGGAACCTGCTACTCACTTATAGTGGGGGCTAGTGCAACTGATAAGCAAGGTACAGGGAAGTGGGACGGGCTACTAACAGTGGGAGTTATGACAGTGGAGTGGGTACTAAAACATGGGGGATGTAGGGTAGGAGCAAACAGTGACAGGATGATTTGTGTGCTTCAGCTGTAACCCATTCATTCCCATTCAGTATACTGGTGAGACAGTAGCTTGTGAGAGTCTAAAGAGCTTTTTCAAAATAAAAAAAAATGCAGAAGTTATATTTTGGCAAAGAAAGGAACTTAGAACATGACACTAGATAAATCAAAGTTTTTGCAGTGCTAAGGATGTGGTTTATTTATTTATTTATTGATACTAGGATTAAGACCTTTGAGCTAGAAGCTCATTTATAGAGGTTCCATTTCATGGAGTAGACAAACTAACACAGATAATACATCAACAGATAGGATTATAATAATGGATTACATTCCATAGAACAGCAAATAAACAGAGTGTTAACATTATCCTAAATTGTATCCGGTTCTAAGGAGTATGATACATTAACCCCAAGAGTAGAAGGAGGTATTCAGGGAAGGACATGAGTAACAGGTTGCCGTCTAGGTTAAGCATTGTCAGGCCTGGGGGGTTATTATAGCGGCAAAAGGGATGCCTTGACTAGGGAGGGGGAAGGGGGGTGAAGAAAGAAAGTGTGAGTAGAAGGGAAGAAGAAACAGCGGGGCGGGGATGAGGGGGTGAGGGTGGTCAGGGAGCTAGTGGCCAGTGTATGAGAGGTTAAGGAGTGAAGGTGGGCAGTATGAGGTCACGGTCGCACTTGTTTTGACTAGAAACCAGGTTAGCCTTCAGATTTGCCTTAAACTGGCCTAGCTTGGTGCAGACCAGCAAATCTGGGCTGAGAGAGTTGAGCCATTTTGGGGCTCTGCATCCAAAAGAGCATTGTCCTTGTGAGGTTCGCCAGAAAGGGATTTGTAAGATATGAGAACATTCACTTCTGGTACTTTTGTGAAAGTTAGAGAGGTGGAGGAGACCAAGCACGCCTGGGGTGGTGAGACCCATGATGGACTTTTTGGCAAGTAAGCAGGTTTGGTATTGGAATCTGCAATCCACATTCAGTAATCCAGTGCGGGTATAGAGCTCACAAGTATGGGTGAGTCTGTGTGCACCCAGAATAAGCCTACAGGCTTTGTTGAGTGCCGGCTTAATTCTCTGGAGGGCTGTGGTCATAGCTGCACCACAGACTAGTAGACATAGCCTGTGACTGATAAAACAGAGCTGGTCATCGCTAGCAACAGAGCTTCATCAGTAAGATTGTTCCTGTGTTTGTAGAGCACTACAGTTCTGGAGTTTACAGTTTTTGTGACCAGATTGATGTGCTGCGCATAGGAGAGGGAGCTGTCCAATGTGACCCTCAAGTATTTAAAATTGAGGACCATTTCAAGGGCTTCTTGATTGTTGTATATTAGCAATTGATAGGTTTTGTACTTGTTCTTAGGGGATGCAAAGATCATAGTCTTTGTTTTCTTACAGTTGAGGAGTAGTTTATGGTTTAGTAACCAGAATTCAGCAACCGTGAAGCTGGTTTACATTTGTTCTTCAAGGATGGTAGGGTTGGAGTGGCTCGTGAACAGCATGGCATCATCTGCGTACAGGAGAGCTTGTCCAGGGCAGTCTTTAGGTAGCTCATTAATAAATATGCTGAAGAGAAGCAGGCCCAGGATTGAATACTGAGGCGCCCCTTTAGAGACAGCACAGTGGTCAGAGACAGTGTTTAGGATTTTCACTTGCTGTGTGAATTCCATAAGGTAGCTTTGGAACCATTTCACAGATGTAGGGGATATTCCAATTGATAGCAGTTGATGTAGGAGGACCCCATGGTTGACTGTACTGAAGGCCTTGGACAAGTCAATACATGTGGCTCTGACCAAGTGCCCCCGATCCAGTGTGTCATAGATGTGGCTAGTGAATTCAACAAGGACTAAGGTAGTGCTGTGCTGCTGCCTAAAGCTGTGTTGTTTGGGCTATGAAGCTTGTATTTATCCAGGTAGTCAATGAGTTGGTCGCTGACTATCCTTTCAAGTGCCTTAGAAAGGGGTGGGAGTATGGAGATGGGACAGTAGTTAGCGATGTTGGTTTGATCTCCATTTTTATATACGGGGGTGACCATGGCCTTTTTCCAGGTATTCGGGAACTTAGCTGTGGATAGAGACAGATTAAGGATATGGGTTAGAGGATGGATCACCTCATTAAGAGTGAGAGCTACTAATTTGAGGTCCAGGGTATCATTACTGTATCTTGATTTGCCAAATGTCTTAGAGATGTATTTTTTTGCTTCAGCAACTGAGACTTTTTTTTAGGTAGATTGGAGGGGGTGGGGATTCCTGAAGAGGGTCGACTAGAGAGTAATGATCATGCTGGTGATCATGGAAGTTGGGTGGAAGTACACCGCTGAGACTGGTAAATGCTTTGTTAAAGGAACTGGAGATTTCTTTTGGATCTTGGAATAAGTTGCCATTGATATTGATTGGGGATTGAGGTGTTTTATTGGGTTTCCCTGTTAAGGTTTTTATGTTCTCTCAGAAGTTTCTTCTATCCACCCAGGAGTCTTTTAGTTCCTGCTCAAAATGCTGACTTTTAGCAACAGGAATATCTTGCGTGCATAGGTTGTGGGCTACTTTGTAATTTTGCATGTCAGTGCGAGATCCGGTGCTATATGCTTTGTGCCACAGGTTATCCCTTTCTTTCATTAGAAGGAGAAGGGCAGGGGAGATCCAGGATTTGCAGGTACCCTTACCTTTCTGCTGGGGTCCAGGTTCAAATTCAGAATTGTTTTTCCCTGTTGTCAATAGTTTTTATTTATTTCTACAGGTAAGCTGTGGAGGCAAGATAACACATGCATCATACATGAGAAAGAATATTTGCAGCTCCAGATACACATGAAAAACTTCTCCCAAAACTGTATCAGTTTTAATAACTGTTGATGACAAGAGTGTTATGCAGCCACACGCTTACACATGCCACTGCATCGTCGTCAAATCCTTTGTTTGCTGCTGTTACTGATCTAGGGGTAAGACAGTTTGTACTTTTTAACTTGTGCTGGTGTTTTCTCCCAGCCAGTGTTAATTTCAAAGAGCATGGCAGTTGGGGTGCAATACCAAAAAGTGCAAAATCATGCACCTAGGGCATAGGAACCCAGAAGCTCAGTATAGGATGGGAGGGAGTGCTGACAGTAACTAAGTAGAAATGGGACCATGGTGTTATCATATCTGATGAACTCAGTGACTGGCAGTGCTACAGAGTAGTTGGTTGGGTCAGTGGGATGCATAGGGAGAGGTATCTCCAGCAGGAGGAAGGAGGTAGTATTGCTACTGTAGTGCTCATTTGTGGGAACCCACCTGGAGTATTGTGTCCAGTTCTGGATGCTGCATCTCAGAAAGGACATAGATAGGGTGGTGGCACTCCAGAGGAAAGCATGAAGGCAACTAAAATGGTGCACAAGTTGTCTCAAAAGCCCTATGAAGAGAGACTGAGTGATCACAATATGTACACTATGTTTAACTTGTCACTGGATATGGGGTGAGTGCAGGGGGACTAGAGGAGGACAAATGTGGTGCTGTTGTACAAGGGGGGGCAGTAAGGAGATTGCGGAAAACTATCACCCATTCAGCCTCACCTTGGTGGTGGGGTAGGTGATGGAGGCATTAATGGGTGGTGGACTACCTGGTGGGTAGTGGCCAGCAGGATGGTAAGCAACATGGATTCACAAATGGGAGGCCATGCCAGACCAACCTAGTTGAATTCTCCAATTGGGTGATGCAGGTGATTGATCAGGGAGGGGTGGTGGATGTGGTCTATCTGGACTTCAGTAAGGCTTTCGACACCATCTCTCACAGAAGGCTAATAAATAAGCTGGATAGTTTAGGGGTGGAAAGAAACATAACTAGGTGTGTGGAAAGCTGGCTAGATGGTAGAAGTCAGAAAGTGGTAGTAAATGGGGTGCACTCTGGATTGATGGGGGTGAAGAGTGGGGTGCCACAAGGGTCACTACTCAGACCCCTCCTTTATGTTGCACATGCTGGCCAGACAACATATTGCATTAGTAGCAAATTTGGAGGTGCGGTCACTGTGGGGGAATGCAGAGCACGCATTAGTAGGTGCGTCCCTCATTCCCCAATAAGCCAGCATGCATGTGCCACATGAGCAATACTTAATGAGGTGAGCACATCTAAGAAAAGGTCCAGTGTAATGAGAGCCAAGCTCATCATGCAACGGCACCAGAACGATCCTCCCAACGTGCCCTTCCTGGTGAAAGCAGTCTAATAAACATGGTGGCAGTGACTGCCACTGCCTGCCATAATGCCAACTTCGGGGCGCCCAACTCCCCTGTCAGCATGCCCCGACCCAGTTCATGTGCTGACATGGGAGCCACTCCCCGTCAGCATAATGGCCCCCCTCCCATTTCAGTTCTCTGCTGAGGGGTTGCCCAATCCCCCTTGGCATCATGCGCCCCCCAAGAGTATTTCTTTGCTGACGGGGGGCCCAATCCCCATTGGCTTCAGTCCCCAGTTTAATTTGCAGATGGGGAGCCCACTCCCAGTTGGCATAATGCCCCCCCGTTGTGTGCTGAGGAAGATGTCCAATCCCCCTCGGCTCTTGCCCCCCCTCGGTATGTGCCAATGGGGGTGCCCAATCCTCATCGGCTACAGCACCCCCCAAAATACTCAGGTGGCATGCTGGGAGCCCACTCCAGCATGCCAAATGCCCCTGAAAAAAAAAAGGTCCCGCGATGTGTTTTTTTTTTGTTATTTAAACCTGTAAAACAGAAAACGGTCCCTCTCAGTCTGTCCTGCTCCCTCCCCCAACCTGCGCCCACCCTCTGCATACCCTGCCTCCCCACACCACCCCTCACCCCATACTTACCTCCGGAGCATGGCGCGATGATCTTCGGTGAACCGGGAACACGTCTGCACTCTTCAAAGGCAACCGCGACTGAAGAATGCTGGTAAGCTGTGTAATGGTGTAAATAGGGTTTTATCAACTTTGGTGCATATCTCGTCCATTTTTGGGATTTTTGTCACCAAATTTTCAACATGGGATTATTGGGACCCCTCCTCATGAATTCAGTTTCTGTCATGGCGTTATTCGGATCTGAAAGGTGATTTCGCAGTCACTGCGTGGAATCACCTTTCCTGACTGATTAATGAAATGACAGTGCCACTGTTCATGAGGGGGGCTCTCAAAAGGCCTATGTTGCAAATTTGGTTAAAAAATCAAAAAAATGGCTGTTTTACGAGCGTGCGTTGCGCAGTTTCCATGCATGCTCGTAACTTTGTGAATTTTTAATATTTTCACTCCATATTTTCAAAATTGGCATTTTACCACACCTCCTTATGAACAGTACAACTGTCGTTTTACAGTTCCTGGCAGAAATATGTTTTTGCACGTCAGGCGCAGAATAGTGCGGTCGCTGTATGAAATCAGATCTCGGGACAGTTTGAGAAAATGATGGTGATACTGTTCATGAGCAGAGGTCCTAAAATGCCTGTGTTGAAAATTTGATGACGAAAGTCCAATAGATGGAGAAAGGTGAGGTTAGGGGTGGTTTACAGACCACCCAATCAAGATGAGGAGAGAGAGACAGGGAACTGATTTCACAAATTTTGGAAGCTCCTGGGAAAGGAGAGGTGGTAATTTTGGGGGACTTCAACCTGCCCAAGGTAGACTGGAGTATACCATCCACAACATGTGCTAAGAGTCAGGTGATCCTGGAAGGACTGCAGAGTGGGTTCTTGACTCAGGGCATCACTGAACCAACAAGAGCTGAGGCAATTCTTGATTGGGTGTTCACAAATGGGGGGCATGTACAGGAAATAATGGTCAGGGAGCCACTGGGGGGAAGTGATCATTGCACAGTGTGGTATCATTTGGATATGGGCAGGGAAAGCATCCTGACTAAGACCAAAATCTTGGGTTTCAGGAGGGCGGACTTCAGGAAAATGAGTGAGGTTCTAAGGAGCTATATGGTGGGCATCAGAGCAGATATGGGGTGGACCTAAAGTGGTCCAGCATGAAGGAAGGAATACTGGTTGCCACAGATGAGTGTGTTAGGCTAAGGGGGAAGAACACAAGGGCCAAAGTGCCCAGCTGGTTCAGTTCTGGGGTTGCCAAGGCAGGAAGAGAAAAGAGGTTGACCTATAGAAAATTAGCTGAAGGAATTAAGAAGGGGGGGAGAAGGCTTTCTTTAACTATGTAAGTGAGAAAAGGGACAAGAAGGAAGGGATTGTTAGGCTTAAGAAAGGTGTGGGGTGGGTTGAGGATAATGGAGGAAAAGCAGAGATACTAAATGAATACTTCTGTTCTGTCTCCACCAGGGAGAAGGATGGACCAGTGCCTTCAGGAGGGAAAAGAGGAGCAGGGGAGGAGGGGAACACAGACATAGTGATAGAGGAGGATAGAGTGAGGGAGGGTCTGCTGGCATTGAAAGTGGACAAATCACCAGACCCGGACAGAGTACATCCAAGGGTACTAAAGGAACTGGCTGAGGAGCTGGCAGGGCCACTAGCAGACCTATTTAATAGTTCACTAGAATCAGGCATAGTACCAGAGGACTGGAAAACAGTACATGTAGTGTCCTTTCACAAAAGCGGTCCCAAGGATGATCCAGGGAATTACAGACCAGTCAATCTGACCTCCATTGTGGGCAAGCTGATGGAGACCGTAAAAAAGGAAAGGTTGGTGAAATATCTAGAGGAACATGGTCTCCAGGATAAAAGGCAGCATGGGTTCATGGGGGAAGATCATGTCAAACAAATCTGATTGACTTCTTTGGCTGTGTCACTAAGACAGTAGACAGGGGCTAAGCGGTAGACATCCTCTGTTTTGACTTCAGCAAGGCCTTTGACTCTGTGCCCCACAAAAGGTTGATCAGGAAGTTTGTGGATCTTGGAGTTGGGGAAAAGATGGTCAGATGGGTGGAAAACTGGCTAAGGGTCAGAACCCAGAGGGTGGTGTTGGGGGAGAGTTATCTGGCACCAGAGAGGTAACCAGTGGGGTCCCACAGGGCTCTGTGCTAGGGCCGGTGTTGTTCAATGTCTATATCAATGACATTGGGGATGGCATTAAAGGCAAAATGTGCCTATTCACAGATGACACCAAGCTTTGTGGGAGAGTGGACACAGCTGAAGGGATAAGGAACGTACAGGAAGATCTGGAAAAGCTGGGGAGGTGGTTCAGGATCTGACAGCTTGGCTTCAATGCCAAAAAATGCAGAGTTATGCATATTGGAGCCCAGAATCCCAGTACAGAGTATTACCTGGTGGAGTTCGAGTATCTGCATTAGAGGAGGAGAAGGACCCGGGAGTAATGATCACTAGTGATCTGAAGCACTCCACGCAGTGCAAGAAAGCAGCAGCAAATGCAAACAAGATGCTGGGATGCATAGCTAGGGGGATCAGTAGTAGGAGAGAAGAGGTTATACTGCCCTTGTACAGGTCACTGATAAGGCCGCATCTAGAGTACGGAGTTCAGTACTGGTGCCCACACCTCAAAAAGGACATTAACCTGCTGGAGAAGGTACAGAGGAGGGCTACAAAGATGATAGCCAGTCAGCAGGGCAAGGCATATGAGGAGAGGTTGAGAGCACTGAATATTTACTCCCTGGAAGACAGGAGAGAGAGAGAGAGAAGGGGGGACATGATTGGGACATTCAAGTACTTGAAAGGGATAAATAAGGTTGATATGAAGAGTCTCTTTAAGCTGAGTAGCAACCATATCACAAGGGGCACAGTCTTAAGCTGGAGGCTGGAAGATTTAGGAGGGAGGTCAATAATCACTTCTTCACAGAGAGGGTGGTGGACACTTGGAATGTGCTGCCAGAAGAGGTCATCTCGTTGAAGTCGGTGGGCATCTTTAAGAGAGGATGGGATAGGCTTAGGGGGACGGTAAGAATCATGGTTAGGGAGGATGGGAGGAGTGGGGAGGGAGGGCAGGGACATTAGCTCAAGCTGTGGACCCTGCAATATGAGCAGACTTGATAGACCAAATGGCCTTCTTCTGCTGGCTTCATCATATGTAAAATGTCTGTGTTACAAACATGTTGTGCAGTTTCCATGCACCCTTGTAACTTCGTGACTTTGCAATATTTTCATGCCATATTTTCAACACTGGCATTTTTTCACACCTCCTTATGAACAGTACAGCTGTCATTTTTCACATCCTGCCCAAAATGTGTTTTCACACCTGTGGCACACAATGGCATGGTTGCTGTGGGAAATCAACTTTTGGGACAGATTAACAAAATCACAGTGCTACTGTTCATGAGGGGAGGTCCCAAAATGCCAATGTTGAAAATGTGGTTAAAAAAATCCCCAAACTAATTGGGTTACAGACACGTGTTGCACAGTTTCTATGCTCATGACTTTACCAGTTTTTTATATTTTCACTCTAGATTTTCAACATTGCCATTCTTTTACACCTCCTCATGAACAATATAGTTGTCATTTTTCACATCCTGCCCAAAATGTGTTTTCATACCTGCAGCGCCAAATGGCGCAGTTGCTGTGCAAAATCACCTTTTGGCTAACAAACTGATAGTGCCACTCTTCATGAGGTGGGGTCACAAAAAGCCCATGTTGAACATTTGGAGTGAAAATACCAACAAATGCTGACGGCGTTAGGGCTTCCAACTGTAACACCCAACCCTGTACAGACTGACAGGCGTCAGGGATGTGACTTAGGAACATCAGCTGTAATGCTCACGCCATTCCACCCCCATCCCCCAACCTGCAGCCAGTGATAGGCATCGAGGTGTGCCTTGCAGTTTTCAGCCCCAAAGTTGACCCTATTCTCCTATACTGCACCCATCTCAGCATATTCCCGTATGGAATGGGATACGTATAAGGCCCAAAGACCCCAAAGCACAACACAACACTTGTCAGTGTCTACAGGGTAGGGTGAGTTGAAATAGCATGAACGTTACAGCTGACGACCCAAAAGAAAACCTGCCTGTCACCCTCTTCAGGGTGGGGGTCAGGTTAGCGTCAGTTCAATACTTCACTGCCATTCCTATTATTCATCTCTAACTCCTGCACTAACAGTACCAATGCCAGCGAGACAACATTCGGCATTGGCAAATGCTTTTTTTTTTCTTGTCTTCGGTAGCTAGATAAGGTCCACCAGGCACAAGTGCCTGTTTTCAGGGATGACCTGGGAGCACTGAGTAGTTAAATGACTTGCTCAGAGTTACACAGTATGCAAGTGGAGGTTGTGAGAATCAGACCAAGGTCTGGTCTGCTGGATGTACCAAGCTCGTTCACGGCTCATTACTCTAACCTCTAGGCTATACTGCCAGCCCATACATCATAACACTTCAATGGGTTGACCAGCAACTACAATCCAGACATTTTCTACAAGGATGAGGAGGGAATGCGGGTGGACAGGTTGATGACACAGGTAAATTGGGATGACAGGCATTCTATTATGCCATTCTGGGGAGAGCTATGTGAAGCTGGAGTGGGAGCAAATGTTAATCAATCTCCGCTTGGCCTGTCATCATAGCAACAGATTCATTAATTCAATTTCATGCCAGCCTGCTGATTAATTCAAACACGCAACACTCCGTAGTGAGTCACACTCATGACAGCAGACAGCCCTCGCTGCCCACATGCAATTGCATGGCTTGCAAGTGACCAACACAACCAATGGATCTTGAATGAAAGAGACATTATGGGAGTTTTTACAGAGGACAGGAGGAGGGAAGACGTAGTCCCTCTTCACGACAGTGGGGTAGTGAGGAGCCTTGAAAGTGGAAACCAATCAGCAGAACCTCAATAGTGTGGAAAATGAGGGATCTTACTACTTAAGAAAATGATTGTTCTACACCTGGAAACCAGTGGAGCACCAGACCTGACCCAGTATGGCTTCATAGCAGGAAGGACATGTCAGACAAATATAATTGATATGTTTGACTAGGTGAAAAGGGAAGTGGATGGGGAAGGGGAGAAGAAGCAGTGGATAACACCTACCTTGATTTCAGTAAGGCCATGAATGCCACTGCACATGGAAAAGTACAGAACAAGCTGGACAGCCAGGGAGTGGTTCATAAGGTGGTAATCTGGGTTTGGAACTGGTTGAGTGATAAATAACAGAGGGTGGTGGTAAATGGAGGTCAATCTAAGGAATGTAGGGTGAGCAGCGGGATGCCACAATTATCTCTTCTGGAGCCAGTTGTATTTCATGGCTTCTTAAGTGACATTTTGGGGAAGAGGGCTAGAAGGGAAGGTGTGCCTCTTTGAAGATGGCAGTAATATCTGCAAGCGGGTGCACACTCCATGAATGGGGGACAAATGAGGGGGACCTAGGTAAACTGGAGTGATGGTGTACGGTGCTGCATCAGAGACTCCACTCAAAAAAGTGCTATATCATGAAATTGGGGTGCAAAACAGAGGAGGATTACATGGTGGGGGGTGATACTGATGATCACCAAGCAGGAAAGGGATTTGGGGATAATTACACCTGTTAACTTAACAGAAACCAAACCATATTACAAGTCAGCAGGGAGAGCCAGTGTGATGATGGGATGCATAGGGATCGGTATCACCAACAGAAGAAAAGAGGTGGTGATGCCACTGTACAGCTCATTCGTGATGCCTCATTTGGAGTACTGTGTCTACTATGGGAGGCCACGTCTCCTACTAAGTCCAGTTCTGGAGGCTACATCTCTGTAAGGAGTTAGACAGTATGGACGCAGTTCCAATAGGGTCAACAAGGATGGTGCAGTGATTAAACAAAATTCATAATAAAAGAGACTGAGAAACCTCCCTATGTATACCATGATGGAGAGAAGAGACAGAGGAGACATAATAGAAACCTGCTAGTATCTAATGGTCATAAATAGTGTATCGGGGAATAGCATCTTCATAAGGTACATGTTCATGAAGGGGAGGCATGACATGAGTTTGGAAGGAGGGTAGTCTCAGGGGTAACATCAGGAAGTATTTCTTCAGGAAAAGGGTGGTGGATGCCTAGAATGAACTATCTCTTAGTTGAGGAAGTGGGGGACAACACAGTGGGGGAATTTAATAAAGCATGGGACTGGCAAAGGGGAACAGTAGCGACAGGAAAGAGAAGGTAAAGCCAGATACCAAGTAGGGAATGCAACTTTTACAGTAAGTAGAGAGAATGGACACACTGTACAACACTATTGGTCCTCATCTGCAGTAAATTTCTATGTTTCTAGAACACCATTCTATGTAATAATGTGCACATCACAGGACCACTGTATCATACTTGGCATGTGGCTGACAGCATTCCTGATAGGACAATGGAAGCATACATAACTACTGAGGTAATAATGCCTGCAGTGACACGTAATTGCAATGCAATCAGACTTTGTTGGAAGGGGTATCATGCCAAAAGAGCAAACCAAAATGAGCGACTGATAAATGAGCATATCATTTTGCTTGCTTTCAGGTTTAGAAACATAGAAACATGGAAGCTGATGGCAGATAAGGACCACAAGGCCCATCCAGTCTGCCCATTTCTTTTTTCTACCTTATGAATGTGCCATCAGCCTTTGCTCTGTCAATGGCCTATCTATTCATACTCATCTGTATTACTCCCTTATGCCTATCCCATGCCTGTTTGAAGCCCTGCACTGTATTCATATCCACCACTTCTTGAGTTATGCCATTCCATGCATTCACCACCCTTTCTGTGAAAAAGAACTTCCTCACATTACCCCTTAATCTGCCTCCCTCTAATCTCATGCTATGTCCCCTTGTCCTGCTATTTTTCTTATATTGAAACATGTTAGACTCTTTCACCTTGTTTATGCCCTTAAGGTGTTTGAATGTTTCGATCAGAAAGAACTGGAAGGGGACAGGATCAGTTGTGTTCCAGGACAGTAGCTGCTGCTGTTGTTTTCACAGGGTTCTTGTGGATTTTACTTGGTAGGTTAGTTCTTTTCTTTCTTACTTCTAAGGGGCTAGCAGGGTATTGTTTTGGGTGCTGTTGGATGTTTGTAAACTGATTTGGTGGCTGTAAGTGGGGCTTATTTTGTGGATGTTTCACTGTGTAACAGGTTGCGCTGGTAGAGACCTATTTCTTCTGATTTAAAACCTATTTGGTCAGGATTTGCTTGGGCCTAGTTCTTTGGCTGCTGGGCTTGGAGGGAGACACAGGGGCTGATACCTCTCTCAAGTCAGGTGTCTGCCTCCACCTCCTAAAGTCTACAAATTTGATGGGAACACCTGCCCTGCAATTGGAGAAAAGGCTGCAGGTGCAGCTCATTCAGTTCTAGCCACTGGGGGTAGGATTTAAAGGCTGGGAGAGAGGAGCTTTGGGAGTTGTTCATTTTCTCTTATAAGTTTAATGTGTTGTACTGCACCTAGTAACAGGGTTACTGGTGTACAGTGGGACTGTCTGTAAGATTAGTGGGTGTCCTGATTAGGCAGTAGGGGTATCTTGGACTAGGGGGGAACCTGGTAGCTCACCCAAGGAAACCTATTTGGAAGGGGATGGAACCACACATCATTAGGGCCGGCATCTTTGGGAGGGTGGTGGGGTGCACAGGGTGTGGAGCAGCCATGATACTGGACTGGGCTTGGAAGTTCGGTGGTTGCCCAGTGTGCTACCAGCTAGCACAGCTTAGGGAGGAGGTTCGGGATTAGGAGAAAGCTGGGGAAGGTGGTGGTATGGTTGGGGAAGGGGGCTGGGAATCTCCCACAGGGTTGCACCAAGCACTGGGGTGGGGGCATAGGAAAGGAGTGCAGGAGAATACTCAGGGTCACATGGGAACCTGGCAGAGGGGTCCAAGGACACTACCAAGAGCAGGCAGGTAACTGGGGGCCCTCAAAAGGGGGACGGAGGGACAACATTCTCAGGAAGTAGGCAGATGGCCAGGGCTGGACAGAAGGAAGCAAGGCAGGAAGTGGATCAGACTCACACTCAGTAACAGCTAATTCTCTTCTGCTCAAGGATGAGGGGGTGATGTAGCCATGACAGGGGTAGTTAGAGATAGAAGGGAGTGGGAGGCAGGAGGCAGGGGCCAGATAGCAGGAAGAACAGGGGGACCTGGAATGCAGGAGAATGGGGGCAGTGAATCAGAGCAGGAGGGGCAGGGGAAGAGGAGGAAAGCACAAGGAGAAGGACCAGTTGGGAGGAAAGGTAAGGAAGGACCAGAGTACAGGAGGATTCAGTAAGGGAGCTGAGGGTTTAGGCCAGGGGAGCACGACGAGCAAGGAGGAACTAAATGGAGACAGGAAGAAGGAGGATCAGCCAGGCTAGTTTAGCAGATGGGGAGAAGGACCAGTTGCGAGCAGTGAGGGGAATTAGCAAGGAACAGAAGGATACTCAGGAGGAGGAGAGGCATAGGATTGGAGAGGAGGGGGTGGCATGTGGCACCCAGAAAGGGGGAGGAACACGGAGCCAGCTGGGTGGAGGGGCCTGTAGAAAGGATGAGGGACATGGAAGGGGGGGAATGGAGGAAAAGGAGTGGTCAGAGTGCTCCTGCTGGGGGATTCTATGATCAGGGGTATCAAATGGGATAGGAAGGGAGAAGCCTGGCCAGTTAGAACAAGATGCTTCCCTGGACTAACGGTGCACAGGGCTAAGAACGAGGTATATCAGCTGGCAAAGGATTGTGGGGTACCCAGACATACTGGTCCACCTGGGTACAAATGACATTGAGGAAATAGCGAGCTAGAGATACAGGCAAGATTCAGGAGCTCGCTGAGGTCTGTCATGACATAGGATGCACAGTTTCTTTTCAGAAATCCTGCCGGTGCCAAGGGCTAGTGGGGAACACAAAAGGAAAATTAGGAGATAAACCAGTGGCTCAGGGAGTGGTGTGAGGCCAGAGGTATGGGTTGATGGGGGATTGGGGAGACCTGGGAGGATAAGGAGCTGTATGCTAGAGATAGAGTACATCTCAATTTGGAGGGAGGAATCCTTAAGTTGAAATAGAGGGGTTCATTGGTAAAAGGGGGTTTAAACTTGTGAAGGGGTGGGATGGGAGAAAAGGCTGTCAAGGGGTGCCAATAAGGAGGGACTCTGTCTCACCCCTGGGGACCAGGAGGATTGCAGGAAAAGGCCAACTGGCAAAGTGCAGACCAGGAAAACAGAATCCCCATGGGAACATGAGCAGGGAAATGGAACTATAGGAAAGGGTGGAAGGTAGTCCTGCTAAATGCCAGGAGCTTGGGCAATAAAATGCCTGAGCTCCAGGCGATGCTAACTGAGGAGCAGTGGATGTGGCAGTGGTCACTGAGACTTGGGCCACTGCAAGACATGACTGGGACCTGAACCTGGAGGATACACTATGTTCAGGAAGGACAGGGGAAGGGAAGGGAGAGGGTAGCAATGATAGTCAAAAACTGCATTGGCATAGGGGAGTAGAGGAGGCGGAGGGAACCGTGGAGGTGATTTGGGTCACCTTGATAACAAGGGGGCAAGAGAGTAAAATAGGAGTGGTGTATAGACCCCCTGCCCTGGCGGAGGAGCTGGAGGACAGTCTGGTGGCAGATGTTAGGAGACACTGCAGACTGGGCAGAGGAATGGTGGTGGTGTTGGGGACTTAAACATGCTAGGAACAGACTGGGAGACTATGACATCCTCTGTGACCAGGAACAGAGGTTGTTGGATGTCTTTCAAGGCAGCTTCCTAACTCAGCAGGTGAGGGAACTGACCAGGAGGCACAGGTACTGGATGTGGTCCTGGCAGACGAGTGACCAGATTGGAGACCTAGAGTAGGGACCCATTGGCGGGAGTGACCATGCCTCGGTCTGGATTCTGCCTGGACCTAGGAGGGTAGAAGGCTGCACAAAGGCGGAAGTAACCGACTTCAGGGGGCGGATTTTAAGGAAATGGGAAGGATCCTTAAGGAGCATTTGGATGGGATTGGGTCAGACATGGACGCTGATAGTAGGTGGAAATCATCAGGAGAGAGTGCAGGATGTTACCAGCACCTGTGCAAGAAAACGAAAATGTGGTAGGGCCCAAAAACCCTGTTGGTGGACCAGGGAGGTCCAGGAGGTGGTGCAGGGAAAGAAAGCAGCCTATAAGCAATTCAAGTGCTCAAGGAGTGAAAGGGATCGAGGGGAGTACGAGCTGATGGCTAGATGGGCCACTAGAGTGGTGAGGGCGACTAAGGCAAGGAAGGAGCAGAACCTGGCCAGGGAAATTAGGAGAGGGAACATGGGGTTCTTTAGATACATTGGGGAAAAATGAAGGGTGAAGGGGCAGATTAGCAGGATTAAATCAGGAGGGATGGGCACAAGACCCGGGGAGCAGACTGAGTACTAAATGAGTACTTCACCTCAGTTTTCACCAGGAAAAATAAAGTGCTGCATCATACATGGGAGGAGACAGAGATACTGAGGAGGGCCCTTACCGATCGGCAGGTCTGGGGAGAGGGAGGCATCACTAGCAGGTGGGGGGAGGGCTAAGCAGGGAGAAGGGGTACCGGAAGTGGAAATCACAGCCGAGAGAGTGAGGGAAGCCCTCAGCTCCCTTAAGACAGAGAAAGCACCGGGGCCGGATAAATTACATCCCAGAGTGCTGAAGGAACTTGCAGATGTCCTGGCAAAACCCCTGGCAGAGCTTTTCACCATCTCTCTGAGGACAGGGTGGGTGCCCCAAGACTGGAAGGTGGTGCATATAGTGCCTATCCACAAGGGGGGATCAAGGGAGGTGGCAGGGAACTACAGAGCTGTCAGCCTGACCTCAGTGGTGGGCAAGGTGATGGAGGGCATTGTCAAGGAGAGGCTAGGGGTGGACCTGGATAAGTCAGGGTGCCTGGACGATAGACAGCATGGATTCATCCCGGGGAAATCGTGTCAGACAAACCTGGTGGAGTTCTATGACTGGGTGACAAGTGCCTTGGACCTGGGTAGACCAGTGGATGTCCTCTTTCTGGACTTCAGCAAGGTATTTGACTCTGTTCCTCATGTGGGCCTGTTGGATAAGCTGGTAGAAATGGGGGTGGGGAACCAGATGATCAGATGGATAGGCAATTGGCTCCAGGACCGGACCCAGAGGGTCGTAGTTGGTGGGATAGTCTCATCCCCAGGAGGGTCATTAGTGGGGTCCCACAGGGATCAGTACTTGGGCCCCTTCTGTTCAACGCCTACATATCTGACATAAGGACAGGAATCAAGAGTGAGATGAGTCTCTTTGCAGATGACTCGAAACTGGGGGCAGTGGTGGATGGGGAGGAGGGGAGGGTGGCCCTACAGGGGGACCTGGAGGCTCTGGAAAGATGGTCTAGAAAGTGGAAGCTGAGGTTCAATGCAGGGAAATGCAAGGTACTCCACCTGGGGGCCAGAAACCCAGGTCAAGTGTACACCCTGGGGAAATGCTACAAGTCTCGATGGCTGAGAGGGACCTGGGAGTGGTGGTGGATGTCAAGATGAACAACTCTGAGACTTGTAGGAGGGCAGCAGCCAAGGCCAACAGGATGCTGGGATGCATCGCTTGGGGGATCACCTCCAGAAGGAGGGAAGTGATACTCCCTCTGTATAACTGCTTGGTGAGGCCGCACCTTGAGTACTGCGTGCAGTTTTGGAGGTCACACTTAAAGTGGGACATTAACCTCCTGGAGAGGGTCCAGAGGAGGGCAACCAAAATGATTTGGGGCTTGGGGGACAGGACCTATGAGGAGAGGCTCGAAGAGCTAAATATGTACACATTGGAAGAGAGAAGGGACCGGGGGGACATGATAGAGGTCTTTAGGTACATGAAGAGGGTAAATAGGGGAGGAACAGTCGGGTGCTTGAAGGAAGGAGGAAGGGGCCACTAGAGGGCATGGCTGGAAGCTGGAGGGAAGATTCAGGAGAAAGGAGGAGGTGCTACTTCACTGGAGGGTGGTGGAGCCATGGAATGCACTGCCTAGGGGGCTGGTGGAGGCAGAGACAGTGGAGGGGTTCAAGAGGGGTGGGACAGGTACAGGGAAGGGTTCTGGAAGCAAAATCCAATGCAGCAAGAATATCCGGAACTGGGAAGGAGAAGCCAGAGAAGGCGAGGGGACAGCAAGGTCAGCACCCAGGTTGGGGACTGACCAAACGAGCAGACACGAAAGACCATTAGGCCTATTCTGCTGGCATTTTAGTATGTTAGTATATCACCTCTCTCCCTCCTTTGCTCTAGGGTATACATATTGAGCTCCATTAATCTGTCCTCATATGTTTTCTGATGCAGTCCCTGCACCATTCTGGTTGCCCTTCTCTGGACAGCCTCAATTTGGTTACTGTCCTTGTGAAGGTATGGCCTCCAGTACTGCACGCAGTACTTCAGATGGGGCCTAACCAGTGTCTTGTAAAGAGGGATTATAATCTCCCTCTTCTGACTTGTGATACCCCTACTAATACACCCCAACATCCCCCTTGCCTTATCTACTGCTTTAGTAGTCTGCTTGGATGATTTCAGGTCATTGGTGATGATGATACCCAAGTCTCTTTCTGCCCTAGTGACTGCCAGCAACTCCCCTCCCAGCCTATAGGTGGCTTCAGGGTTTCTCTTCCCTATGTGCATGATCTTGCACTTCTTTGCATTAAACCCCAGTTGCCACTCTTTTTATTTTACTTATTTTTTTCCCTCTGGTCGCAGTCTATGGAGCCTCTCTCAGGCATCCTGCCTGTTCCTGCCCTACCTGAAGTCTTCCTACCTGAGTCTCCTCTCTCCTCCCTCTCAGCCCACACAACTGGCACCCCCAGCTTAACCCCTTCAGGGTGGGGTCATTCCTCCTCTTGGGCACTCTATACAGTGACTCTCCAGCTCGTGGGTGACAACCCTGGTGGAGGACACTGAAAGGCCAGCAGGATAGACATGGCAGTGGGCATGGGGGCAGGTGCCATCACCTACCCCACAGACCAGTGTTTTCCCTGTTCTGCTGTGCACTCCTCCCTCCTGTGTGTGGTGCACATCCCTGATGCTATGGCACATGGCAACTCTGCCAAGCATCAGTCACACTATGTACTTGCTGCCCTGCGTGCTGCACCACCCCCAGTCTCCACCGGGAGCCGCTGGTATGCTGAGCGATGACCCATCCTCCCCCCCAGGGAGGAGAGCCGCCCAGCAGGCGCTCAATTCTCACCCACCCCTGCTGACCCCCTGTGCCCAAGCTCGCTCCTGAACTCGGGTTGCCGGTGTAGCACGAGGTGTGGCATCCAGCGCCTCAACCCTCAGCGCCACCAGGCCAGGCTCCCAGTTACCACTCTTCTGACCATTTTCCTAGTTTATCCAGATCTTTTTTCATTCTGCCGACCCCATCTGGATCATCTACTCTGTTGCAGATCTTGGTGTCATCTGCAAACAGACAAACTTAGGCTCCTAGCTTCACCTGAGCTCTTTTCTTCTAGGTTGCTTGAAAGGACAGAGCAAAGAACCTTACCAGAGCAAGGGAAAGGGTTAAGGCTTCTTTTGGCTAGGCAGATTTACTGTGTGTTGTTATTTTTATTTTGTACTCACAGGGGTTGTTACTGTTTGTTGGTAACATTTTATTGCTTTATTTTTCTCTGATTCAGATTGTGCGTTGCTGGGTAAACCTTCTGCTGCATTATTACAGGGTGTGCATACAGGTGTATACTAACAGATTACTGCTGTAATCTTCTGATTCAAATTGTCTTTTGCAAGGTATATCTTCTGTTACTGCTTTATTTTTCTCTGTAGCAAAGTGTTTCTTACAGGGTATATCTTCTGTGAAATTATTACAGGTGGTGCTTTACAGATTTTACAGTTTTATCTATCATTAAGATAAGCTTTCAGTAATATGCATTTGTTGCTGGCTGATTGTTTTTGCTCTTACTTCCCTGTTTCTTTTGTCCATGGTTCTTCTTTTTCAGCAGGGGAAGGGCCCAGCCACCCACCCCCATCCTCAACCACCCCACACTACACTCCTTTTATAGGGTAGCACAGTCATGACATTTCCTGTTGCAAAGCAGGAAGGGCTGGATCAGAGGAGTATTCACACAGTGACCTCATTTACAGGGGCACTAATAATTTAACTTACTACATACTAACAAGTTATACAAAAACAAACAAACAAAACACAAAATCAAACTTTTGCTTTCATTTTCTTCCTTCTAATTACTCTGACCAGGTTATAAACCCAGTAACGTATCTGTAATGGATATCATTAACTGCAGGTACTGCAGAACACTTTTCAGAAGGGCAGTTTTACAAGATTTAGGACACTGTCCTACATGCTGGGCCATTGGAGAGCTAAGAGCTCAGCTCCAGGCAGCATGGGCAGAGATTACGTACCTCAAATTGCATATTCAAGAGGAAATATATTATAAGAACCACCTGCCATTAATCCAACAGAAGCACCTCGACCACAGAGGGTAGTTGGTCTGGGAGGTTGGCAGGTGGTTAGGAGGGACAAATCGGGTGCCCCATCACTCGGTGCTCTCCAACATATTCCCTCCACAAAACATATAAAAACTACAAACAGGTATCTGCCTCTATCTCTGAAATCAAACAAAGCGGCAGAGGACACTGCAGAGCAGGACACTGCAGCACAGGAGCTAGCACAACAAAATTTGTCCAAAACAGAACCCAAAACATAAAAAGCAAAATGGAAATCCAAAAAACTTCTGATCATAGGAGACTCCATGATTCAAGGAGTTGATTCCTATCTTCAGCTGGGGTAATGGTCAGATGTCTCCCAGGTACATTAGCATGGAGAAACACTGACTGCATTGCTAAAATTGTTCAAGAAGCAGGAGAAAACTTTGACATCCTGGTACACAAAAGGACTAATGATCTCGCCAGCCGGTCAGTTGTGGAGACCAAGGAACACCTGACCAGGCTGGGTGACAAACTATCATCCATTTCATCCGGCATCTCCTTCTCTGAGATCCTGCCAGTCTGGTTGGGGGGGGGGGGAGATGGATGGAAGGTCAGAGAAGGGGAGATAGGGGAGCTAAACATGTGGCTCAAGGGCTGGTGCCAGGAAAAAGGACACAAATTTGTAGGGAACTGGCAGCAGTTTTGGCAGTGAAAGTTCTTTAAATTTGATGGACTGCATCTGACTAAGGAGGGAGTCAGTGCATTGGGGCAGAAGTTTGACGTCTTTGCAGAATATTTAAACTAGCAAATGGGAAGAGGGGTGCAGCACTCCATACGTCGAATGGGAAGAACACCCTTCCCCCCTCAGCTAGTGGTCAAACAGGAGTTCAAAATGTTTATAGTTCATTTGCATCACCAGGTAAGGTAAAAGGTCCGGCTCCCCATACGACGCATAGGGGAAACGCCAGGCCTCACTCAACAACTAACACACCGAAATCTGGCCAATGGAAAATCATGAACACAAATGCTCACAGTCTGGGAAACAAGATCCCAGACCTGCAAGCAATAATGACAGAGGCTAAACTGGACATAGTAGCAATCAGTGAGACGTGGTTTACCAGTAACCACACTTGGGAGACTTCAGTACCTGGCTATGTGCTGTTCAGAAGAGACTGAGGTGCAAAAAGGGGGGGGTGGAGTGGCCCTGTATGTCAATGAAAATATCAAAGCTACAGTAATTCAGAATACACATAAGGAGTCAGAAGAACTGTGGGTCACCCTGGAAACAGGAAGTGGGACAATCATATGAACTGGGGTTGTCTACAGGCCTCCAGACCAGGGGGAGGACACAGACACATTACTGTTAGAAGATATACACAATATGACAGTTAAAGGGGAGGTTCTGATAATGGGAGACTTCAACATGCCAGATACAGATTGGTCAATACCAGCAGGAATATCTACCAGAACTAGACACATGGTGGATTCCCTGCAGGGGAGGGCCTCAAACAACTGGTACAACAATCCACAAGATACAGGGCTATCCTAGATCTAGTACTGACTAATGGGGAAAGGATCACAGATCTTCAGGTACAGTAGAAGATCACCTGGGGGCCAGTGACCATCACATGGTATAGTTCAATTTGGCCACTAGAACTAAATCATCCCAATCCAAGGCAAAAATATGGGACTTCAGAGAAGCTGACTTTGATAAGATGGCCAACAGAGTTAAGCTAGCCCTGGCAAAAAGAAATACAGGTGAGAGGTACAGGCAAATTGTGCAAGTAATAAGGATGAAATACTTGAATCAACATCCCACTATGTTAGCGAGAAAAGGAAGTGCAAAAGGAGAAGGAAACCACCTTGGTTCTCAAAAACAGTAGCAGAAAAGGTCAGAGCCAAAAGGCTGGCCTTCAGGAAATATAAGGGAACGCAGTGGGATGAAGATGGGGCATACCAAACTTCCCTAGGGAAAGCAGGGAAGGCAGTAAGGCAGGCAGATGCCCAAACCGACAAGACTTTCTATAGATACATTAGTGAAAGGAGAAAGTCCAGAAGGGGTATTGCTAAGATGAAAGGGGATAGCTGGGCGTGTGAGGAGGAGGACGATGTAAAAGCATCTATCCTAGATAGATACTTCTGCTCAGTATTTACTGAAGAGAAGGTAGGGCAGGGACCACAGCTCAGCACCATGGACACAGTGGGGAGGGAGGTGTGCACTAGTCCCTTCACAAAAGAAAGGGTCCTACAAGAGCTTGATAAGCTCAGGGTGGACAAGGAAATGGGACCTGATGGCATACATCCCATGGTACTAAAGGAGCTCAGGGTGGAACTAGCAGAGTCATTATCAAAACGGTTTAGTGAGTCTCTGAGCACAGGAGAGGTCCCAGAAGACTGGAGAAGGGCTCATGTGATCCCGCTCCACAAGAGTGGTAGCAGGGAGGAGGCAGGAAACTACAGACCAGTCAATCTTACCTCAGTAAGGGCAAGATTATGGAGGCACTCCTTAAGGAAAGGATAGTGCAACACCTGGAATCCATAGGAGCACAGGATCCAAGACAGCATGGGTTTACAACAGGAAGGTCCTGTCTCGCTAATCTCATAGATTTCTTTGACTGGGTAACCAGAGTGGTGGACCAAGGGGGAACAGTTGATGTCACCTACCTTGACTTCAGCAAAGCTTTCGATACTGTTCCACATACAAGGTTGATTAATAAGCTGGGAAGGACACATGCAGCTCGCACAACAGTGTAAAACAGAGTTATAATACTAATGTGAAACTCCTAATCATTTACACTGTCTATAAATAGCTGCAGTTCAAGAACGTGAACTACTGACAGTCCAAAATATAATCTCTCTGACCCTCATGCAACTTGGAATGCTAATGGGGGAGGGGAGTTGTCTCCTTCGGCCCATCAGCTGCCAAAGCCCTGATTTCAGAAATAAAGCACATCATGGTAGTACAGGTTAAGCCACTTTATTCAAACACTTCACTGAAAAGACTGAATTCACAAACTGTTATGAGCACCACTAATGAGTGGGATGCCATGGAGCTGCTCCATATAGTACCCACATACAACTGGGAATACTGTTGGGTTGGGGGAGGGTTCCTTCAGCTCATCTGCTAGAAAAATTAAAACTTTTCCAACTAGAAACACAACACGGTCACTATGGGGTAAGATAGTATTTTCACAAGGCACAATAAAAATATTTTAAATCAAAAATAGCAGAGTGCAGTTCTAAGAAAAACACCGCTCTTCAGTGAAACGAGTGAGGAAGCCATGGAGCTACTCCATTTATATGGGCATCAGCCCAGCTCCCACAGCATGTAAACATTAGAAAACTATGCAGCCCCTGAAGTGCACCATAAAATGAGTAAAAAGCTCAAAATTGGGACACAGTTCTCGATCAGGAAGGCATGCAAATGCAGAACAAAATCACAGCAGATAGCAAGTTTTTTTTTTTTTAACAGACTACAGAGGATTCAGTGGCCAAGCAACCAAGAACAGGCATAAACTGAACATAAAAAACTCATGATACATTTTGACACCTGCAGAGTATAGAGTATGGGCTAAAAAGTACCCCATAGGCACCCTCCTCCGTATCCCACAACTGTAGCACGATACCACAAAAGGCTTCACAACAGAGATTGTAACAGTCACCAAACAAGGTGCTCAGGTTCTCAAATAACCACTTGCATCCGCTGTATATAGTTTATATCGGAGGCAGTATAGCACAGGGGGTTAAGACTCTGAGCTACAGATCTGGAGACCTGGGTTTGAATCCCACAGCCACGTAGATGCATACTGTGTGATCCTGAGCAAGTCACTTAATTTCCTTGTGCTCCCAGGTTGCAACTGGAAACAAACTTCAGCTTAGTGTGCTACTCTTGGTTAAACAATGTTCCCCCTATACTGCTTAACGGAATAATATGTTGAAGTTCTGACATTTGACAGGAGCTACTTACAGTAGCTATTATGACTACCTATGACATAAAGTGCATACTACACAAGTTCTCTCAAATATAGGCCACAATGATATAAGGTACACAATATGTACAGTACAGTGTATAGACAGTATCCTTACCCTACTCACATATGAATAAAAGAACACTTAATTCATTGATCTTTTAAGGAAACATTTTATGCATTAATTGAGACACTGGGTGAGGTGTCAGGATTTCCTTTATTTTTTTAATGAGTAACACTGCAACAAGACTAGTGAGCGTGTGTGCGCGCACACACACACACACACACACACACACACACACACACACACGACTCCGGTTTTAACAATGAACTCAGATTACAGAGAAAGGTGATACTCAAAACATAAAAACAGTAATCTTAAGTACCCAAATAAATAAACTTAGTAAACCAAAATGAGTCTACATTGAAAAATCAGATCACTATTACAATATATTGCATGCTGTAAGGATTAAATTAGCATTTGAGTACAGGATACTGTACAATTTCCATTGATTGTCACTGAACATAAGCAGACTAAAACTAAGCTTATCCATCATGCCCAATGATCATTCAAGAGATAGAGGGGACGATATACAGGTTTTGTTTAAAAACTTATGCATCAGTAGATTCAGTGCTAAGAAGTGCAAGGTAATGCACCTGGGAAACAAAAACCCAGGGGAAGAGTACACAATGGGGGGTGAGATACTAACAACAACAAAAATGGAAAGGGACCTGGGGGTAGTCATATCAGATGACCTAAAGGTGGGCATATACCTCTCAACCTCCCCTCATAAATCAGGGACAAGGCTTAAAAAAATCAACTAAGAAAGAACAAGTCTGTAACTTTTATGTTTGGTATTATTTTGTACTTATAACCCCACTGTTTAGTCACAGAAACACAATTTTAGGAGGGCAGAGTAACATTTTTAGACAAATCAAGTCCCTGAAAATCAGGGACAGTTGAGAGCTATGGGTGGGCAAGCAATGTGAGAGGGCAGCAAGGAGGGCTGGGGGATACTGGGATGCATAGGGAGAGGCATCACCAGTAGAAAACAGAAAGTAATTATCCCTCTGTACAGACAGCTGGTGAGACCCCATCTGGAGTACTGCGTGCAGTTCTGGAGACCCAATCTCCGCAAAGACGTAGACAGGATGGAAGCTGTCCAGAGGAGGGCAACTAAAATGGTGCAGGGTCTGCACCGGAAGACATATGAAGAGAGACTTAAGGAGCTTAATATGTATAGCCTCGAGGAAAGGAGGGAGAGGGGGGACATGATAGAAACTTTCAAGTACCTCAAGGGAATCAACAAAGTCCAAGAGGGTATCATCTTTCAAAAAGAGGTGTGCAAGAACAAGGGGGCACAATTTGAAGATGGGGGCAGCTCAGAGGTCATTCAAGAGTAGTTTTTTCACAGAGAGGGTTGTGGATGCATGGAACGGCCTTCCGGAGGAGGTTGTGGAGTCAAAAACAAGTGGTGGAATTCAAGCATGCATGGGACAGTCATAAGGCAATTCTAGGGGGTGGGGGTAGGAAGAAGTAGGCTGCTGGTTAACTAGAATCTGCAGCTTATCCATTAGGTAGGGAAATGGGCAGACTGGGTGGGCCAAGCAGTCCTTATCTGCCGTCAAATTCTATGTTTCTATGTTTGTATTGCCGGGTTTCACCTTTTGCACAAATTTTTAATGCCACATGCCAGACTTTTTCCCCTGCACTTCGCTTTCAGAATTTGCTACCCTCTGACTGTGGCAGTGTGCATGCGTGATGCTAATACACTTGCGCAGTTGAAGACAGTAGCAAATTCTGACTGGTAGCACAATTTGATACTACAACGGGAACATGTCTGCACTCTTCAACGCTGACTGCGAATTGAAGAAATGCCGGTAAGCTGTATAACGGCATAAATAGGGTTTTTTTCAACTTTGGTGCATAGCTCGGCCATTTTTGGGAATTTTGGCACCAAATTTTCAACATGGGGTTCTTGGGTCCCCTCCTCAAGAATTCAGTCACTGTCATGTTGTTATTCAGTCCCGACAGGTGATTTCATGGTCACTGTGCGGAATCACCTTTTGGGACTAATTAATGAAACTACAGTGCCACTGTTCATGGGGGGGGGGCTCTCAAAAAGCCTATGTTGCAAATCTTGTGAAAAAAATAAAAAAAATGGCTGTTTTATGAGCGTGCATTGCAGAGTTTCCATGCATGCTCATAACGTTGTGAATTTGTAATATTTTCACTCCACATTTTCAACATTGCCATTTTCCCACACCTCCTTATGAACAGTATAGCTGTCATTTTACATATCCTGGCTGAAATGGTTTTTTTCACTTCCAGCGCACAATAGTACGGTTGCGGAGGGAAATCCATTTTAGGGACAGATTAACAAAATGACAGTGACACTGTTCATGAGCAGAGGTCCTAAAATGCCTATGTTGAAAATTTGGTGACAAACATCCATAATGACTGTGTTACAAGCATGCATTGGGCAGTTTCCACGCGCACTTGTAACTTCATAACTTTGCAATATTTTCATGCCACATTTTCAACACTGGCATTTTTTCACACCTCCGTGTGAACAATACAGCTGTCATTTTTCACATTCTGCCTAAAATGTGTTTTCGCACATGTGGCGTACAGTCGCGTGGTCGCTGTGGGAAATCAACTTTTTGGAACAGATTAACAAACTCACAGTGTCACTGTTAATGAGGGGAGGTCCCAAAATGCCTATGTTGAAAATGTGGTTAAAAAATTCCCAAAAATAATTGGGTTACGGACGTGCATTGCACAGTTTCTATGCATGCTCATGACTTCACTAATTTTTCATATTTTCACTCCAGATTTTCAGTGTTGACATTTTTTTACACCTCCTCATGAACAATGCAGCTGTCATTTCTACATCCTGCCCAAAATGTGTTTCTTTACCTGTGGTGCCAAATGGCGCAGTCACTGTGCAAAATCAACTTTCGGCTAACAAACTGATAGTGCTGCTCTTCATGAGGTGGGGTCACAAAACACCCATGTTTACAATTTGGAGTGAAAATACCAAAACAACTATGGCGGTTTCCAACTGTAACACCCCACCCTGTAGAGACTGACAGGCGACAGGGGTGTGACTTGGGATCATCAGGTGTAATGCTCCCGCCATTCCACTGCCACCCCACCCTGCAGCCAGTGACAGGCATCGAGGTGTGCCTTGGAGTATTCGGCTCCAAAGTTCACCCCATTCTCCTATACTGCACAAACCTCAGCGTATTTCCTTATGGAATGGGGTAAGTATAAGGCCAAAAGACACCAAAGCACACCACAACCCTTGTCAGTGTCTACAGGGTAGGGTGAGGTACAATGGCATGAGCGTTATAGTTGACAACCAAAAGGCACACCCTAATGCCTGTCAACCTCTGCATTATGGGGGTGGGCTTGGCGTCAATTCAATATTTCACTGCCATTCCTATTATGCATCTCTAACTCCTGCAATACCAATGCCAATGCCAGCGAGACAACATTCAGCATTGACAAATGCTTGTTAATATTTACATCGGTGATTTAGTGGAAAGGCTGGAAGGGAGGGTGTGCCTGTTTGCGGATGATACAAAAATATGCAATCAGATGGACACCCCAGGGGGGTGGAGGCCACGAGGCAGTACCTGAAGAGACTGGAAGGGTGGTCAGAAACTTGACAGCTAAAGTTTAATGCCAAAAAGTGTGCTCTTGTGGGGGGATCAAGAAAACAGAGCAGGTGAGGGATCTGGGGATCATAATATCCAGTAACCTCAAGGTGGGAAACCAATTCAGCAAGACAGTGGGGAAGGTAAATGGAATGTTGGCATGCATAGGGAAGGGGTATCACTAGGAAAAGGAGGGAGATAATGTTGCCTCTCTACAAAGCCATGGTGAGGCCACACATAGAGTATGGGGTACAGTTCTGGAGACTGCACCTATGCGAGGATATAGATGGCATAGAGAAAATTCAGAGAAGGGCAATCAAAACGGTGCATGGTATGAAACATAGAAACATAGAATTTGACGGCAGATAAGGACCTCTTGGCCCACCTAGTCTGCCCATTTTTCTACCTAACAGATAAGCTACAAATCCTAGTTAACCAACAGCTTACTTCCTCCTACCCCCCACTAGGACTGCTTTATGTCTGTCCCATGCATTCTTGAATTCCCCCACTGTTCTTGACTCCACAACCTCCTCAGGGAGGCTGTTCCATGCATCCACAACCCTCTCCATGAAAAAATACTTCCTCACATTACCTCTGAGCTGTCCCCTCTCTATCTTCAAATTGTGCCCCCTTGTTCTTGCACATCTCTTTTTCTGAAAGACGCTACCTTCTTGGACTTTGTTGATTCCCTTGAGGTACTTGAAAGTTTCAGTTATGTCCCCTCTCTCCCTTCTTTCCTCAAGGGTATATATATTAAGTTCCTTTAGCCTTTCTTCGTATGTCTTCTGATGCAGACCATGCCCCACTTTGGTTGGCCTCCTCTGGACAGCCTCTACTCTGTCTATGTCTTTGCGGAGATGGGGTCTGAAGAACTGCACACAGTACTCCAGATGGGGTCTCACCAACTGTCTGTACAGAGGGATAACAACTTCCTGTTTTCTACTATTGATGCCTCTCCCTATGCATCCCAGTATTCCCCCAGCCTTCCTTACTGCCTTCTCACATTGCTTGCCCACCTTTAGGTCATCTGCTATAATTACCCCCAGGTCCCTTTCCATTTTTACTGTTGTCAGTATCTCACCCCCATTGTGTACTCTTCCCTGGGTTTTTGTTTCCCAGGTGCATTACCTTGCACTTCTTTGCATTGAATCTGAGCTGCCATACATTTGACCATTCCTCCAACCTTGCCAAGTCCCTTCTCATCCTTTCCATTCCATCTTGTGTATCAACCCTGTTGCAGATCTTTGTGTCATCTGCAAAGAGACATACTTTTCCATCCAGTTCCTCTGCAATGTCACTTATAAAGACATTAAAAAGGACCAGTCCCAGTACTGAACCCTGCGGTACCAACTAGTAACCCTCCTTTCTTCACTGTGGGCTCCATTTACTACTACCCTTTGCATCCTGTTGTCTAGCCAATTTTTTATCCAGGCTACCACCTTGGGACCCACTCCAAGGCTGGCTAACTTGTGTATTAATTTTTTGTGTAGGACTGTATCAAATGCCTTGCTAAAATCTAGGTAGGCCATGCCCACAGCCCTTCCCTTGTCTACTACTTTGGTCACCCAGTCAAAGAAATCCTATTAGATTTGTCTGACATGACTTTCCCATCGTGAATACATGCTGCCTTGGGTCCTGTGCCCCACTGGCCTCTAGGTACTCAACAATTCTTTCCTTCAGAAGTGATTCCATCATTTTCCCTACCACTGAGGTCAAACTAACTGGTCTGTAGTTTCCTGCCTCTGTCCTGCTCCCACTTTTGTTAAGAGGAATCACATCTGACCCTCCTCCAGTCCTCAGGTACCACCCAACCTCCCATGATTTGTTAAAGAGAGTAGTCAGCGGTGTCATTAGTGCTACCCTTACTTCTTTTAGAATTCTTGGATGAATCCCATCAGGCCCCATTGCTTTGTCCACCTTCAATGTTATTAGTTCTTTCAGAACCCTTTTTTCTGTAAATGGACTGGTATCGACCCTCGTCTTCAGAGATTTTCTCTTGTTTGGTTTAGGTACTGCCCCCTCCTCTTCCTTTGTGAATACTGAGCAGAAATATTCATTCAGTATCCGTGCTTTTTCACTGTCACCCTCTACCCACATTCCTTCTCCTTTATTAAGCCTCAGTATCCCTCCTTTGGCCTTTCATTGCTCCCTAATGTACCTGTAAAAGATCTTATCCCCCTTCTTAACAGATTTGGCTATCCTTTCCTTGGTTTGGGCCTTTGCTATTCTGACTGCCTTCCCAGCCTCTTTCTGCTTTAACTGATAAAGTTCTCTGTCCTGCTTCTCCTGTGTTTCCTTATATTTCCTGAATGCTGTCCTTTTCTCCTTAACCTTCCCTGCCACCTCTTTTGAGAGCCATAGCGTTTTTTTCCTCTGTTGTGTTTTGTTGATTTGCTTTACACAAAGGCTTGTTGCCTCTGTGATGGCTGTTTTGATTACTTCCCATTGTTCCTCCACCCCTCCTTCTTGCCTGATTGCTAGTGCCTTTCTGAGGCACTTTCTCATTTTCCCAAAGTCAGCCCTCCTAAAGTCCAATATTCTTGCTTTTGTATGCCTTGATTGTATGGCTGTGTTTATCGTGAACCACACTGTTTGGTGGCCGCTTGTTCCCAGATGACTACCCACTTCTAAATCTGAGATTCTTTCTCTGTCCCCTTTTGAGAGTACCAGATCTAAGATTGCTCCCTCCAGAGTGGGTTCCAATACTATCTGTCTGAAGCATGCCCCTTGTAGGGCTTCAAGAATGACTCTGCTCTTGGATGTGCCTGCAGCACAGGTCCTCCAGTTAACATCTGGCATATTCAGGACCCCCATCAACAATAACTCCCCTTTTTCTGCCATTCTAAGGATGCCTTCTATCATTTCCTTGTCCATGCCTTCCCCCTGAGATGGAGGTCTGTATACAACCCACATGCGGATTGTGGTGCCATTTCCTGTCTCCAGGGTGACCCAGAGTGCCTCATCTGCTCCCTGTTTACTCTTTAGTTCTGTTGCTTTGATCCCTTCCTTTACGTAGAGAGCTACTCCTCCTCCTGTTTTACCCTCCCTGTCCCTCCTGTAGATTGTGTATCCTGGTATATTGACATCCCAGTCATGGTTCTCTGTGTACCATGTTTCTGTGACTGCCACAATATCCAGGCAACCCTCTTCCATCAAGGCCACTAATTCAAGAAGCTTGTTACACAGACTACGGGCATTGGTACTCATCACCCTCCACTTTTTGATGGCCTTACCCCTTTTAGCCCCATTCCTGTCCTTACTGCCTTTGCTTTTTTTTTTTACACTTACCTCTGTCCTGCTCCCTAATGACTTCTCTACCTTGGTGTTTACCTCACTAATTACCGGGTTTTGTGGGGAAGGCTGGGGTTTCCCTGCTCCTTTTTGGTGCCTCCCCCCTTGGCTAGTTTAAATGCTTGCCAATGAAGCATTTAAACCTCTCACCTAGGATCCTGGATCCCCCCCCGGACAGAAGCAGACCATCGCACCAGTATAGGTCTGCATCCCTCCAGGTGGCTCCCCAGTCCCCAATGAAGCCAAAATCCTGAGCTCCACACCAGTTTTTCAACCATTCAATGAATTCCCTGGTGAGGAGTACCCTTGCATCACCCTTGCCATAGACAGACAGCACATCCGAGAAGGTCACCATATTAACTACTTGTGTAAGGCCCCTTTCCAACTCTACAAACTATTCTTACACTGCTCTGATCCCATTCCTAGCCAGGTCAGTTGTCCCTAGGAGGACAATGACATCCAGCTCCTTCCCTCATGCAACTGCTCCCACGATCCTGAGGATTCGTTTCCTGTCCCTCCAAGCTGTGGTGCCAGGCAGGCACCTTACCTCCCTCTCTCCTTCCTCCCCCATTTCTACCCCCCAATGATCGAGTCCCCCACCCAGAGTTGTTTCCTTCCCCTGTGGGGTCCCATGCCACCCTCCTGTGGGTCTCCTTTGTGAAGGTTCCCAGAATCCTCCTTGGTCTCCACTGCAGGTGCCTCCATAGAGGAACCACTATCCACCAAAAAAGCATATGAACTGTGGAGAGGTACAGCTGGAGGAATGCAACTCTGTTCCACCACCCTCTCCCTCCCTGAGCCCACCCTGGTCCAGCCTCTCCTCATCCAAACATACGAGCAGCAGTGTAAGGAGTTGGGCCCGTACACACTGGAGACCAGGAGGAAGAGGGGGGATAGGATTGAAACTTTTAAATATGTAAAAGGGATCAATAAAGTAAAGGAGGGGAGCTTACTTAAAAGGAAGGAGGAGGCTATAACAAGAGGGAATAGCCTAAGATTAAAGGGTAGAAGATACAGCAGGAATGTGAGGAGACATTTCTTCACGAAGATGGTGGTGGAGATCTGGAGCAAATTGTCAGAGGAGGTGGTGGGGACTGATGTGATAGAAGGATTCAAAAAGGCATGGGGCAGACATATAGGGTTGAGAAGTAGAGGGGGAAGAGGAGGGTCAGTGGCAAGGGATATGAGTAAAGGGGGGGCAGGGGCAGACTTGATGGGCCGCTGGGTCCTTTTCTGCCAACATGAGTCTATCCTGGAAGAGAAGACAGTGAGAAGAGATGTGATAAACATAGAAACATGGAAACATAGACTTTGACAGCAGATAAGGACCTCTTGGTCCACCTAGTCTGCCCATTTCCCTACCTACAGGATAAGCTGCAGATCCTAGTTAATCAACAGCCTATTTCTTCCTACCCCCCACAAGAATTGCCTTATGTCTGTCCCATGCATTCGTGAATTCTCCCACAGTTTTAGACCCCACAACCTCCTCAGGAAGGCTGTTCCATGTGTCCACCACCCTCTCTATGAAAAGATACTTCCTTACATTGCCCCTGAGTCGTCCCTCCTCTATCTTCAAATTGTGTCCCCTTGTTCTTGCACATCTCTTTTTCTGAAAGATGCTACCCTCTTGGACTTTATTGATTCCATTGAGGTACTTAAAAGTTTCTATCATGTCCCCCTTTCCCTCCTTTACTCAAGGGTATACATATTAAACTCCTTTAGTCTCTCCTCATATAGCTTCTCTTGCAGACCCTGCACCGTTTTAATTGCCCTCTCTGGACTGCACTCATCCTGTCTATGTCCTTGCGGAGATGGGGTCTCAGAACTAGACAAATTCAGTGAATCTCCCAACTGTCATGCAAGATACAATGCTGTGGATCTCTCTTAGTATCCCCTAGCCCTCCCTACTGCCTTCTCATTGTTTGCTAACAGTTCATCTGATGATTACTCCTGGTTCCTTTTCATTTTTGTTGTTGTTATTACCTCCTCCCCCCATTGTGTAATCTTCCCCAGGGTTTTTGTTTCCCTGGTGCATTATTTTGCACTTCTTTGCATTGAATCCTAGCTGCCATACTTCTCACCATTCCTCCAATCTTGCTAAGTCTGTTCTCATCCTTTCCACGCTTCCTTGTGTATCAACCCTGTTACAGATCTTTGTGTCATCTGCAAAGAGGCATACTTTTCCTTCCAGTCCTTCTGCAATGTCACTTATAAAGACATTAAAAAGGACCGGACCCAGTACTGAACCCTGCGGTACCCCACTAGTAACCCCTCTTTCTTCAGAGTGGACTCCATTTACAATTACCTTCTGTGTCCTGTTGTTCAGCCAATGTTTTACCTAGGTTACCACCCTGGGACCCACTCCCAGGCTGGTTGATTTGATTATTAATCTTTTGTTTGGAACTATGTCAAATGCCTTGCTGAAGTCTAGGTAGGCCATATCTACAGCCCCTCCCTGGGCTACTACTTTGGTCACCCAGTCAAAGAAATCAACTAGATTCGTCTGATATGACCTTCCCCCTGTGAACCCATACTGCCTTGGGTCCTTTGCCCCACTGGCCTCTAGGTACTCAACAATTCTTTCTTTTAAAAGTGATTCCATCACTTTCCCTACACAGAGGTCAAACTGACAGGTCTGTAGTTTCCTGCCTTTGTCTTGCTCACACTTTTGTGAAGGGAAATCACATCCGCCTTCCTCCAGTCCTCAGGCACCACACCATCCTCCCATGATTTGTTAAAAAGGGTAGTCAGTGGTGTCACTAGTTCTCCACTTAATTCTTTTAGAATTCTGGGGTGAATTCCATCAAGCCCCATTGCTTTTTCCACCTTCAGTTTTAGGAGTTCTTTCAGAACCCTTTCTTCTGTGAAAGGACTGGGTTCAACCCCCCTATACAGAGTGCTTCTGT
The DNA here is from genome assembly GCA_016271365.2 of Neoceratodus forsteri. NCBI lineage: Eukaryota > Metazoa > Chordata > Ceratodontiformes > Ceratodontidae > Neoceratodus > Neoceratodus forsteri. The sequence continues at coordinate 300,128,486 of CM057455.1, forward strand.
TAATTGGATTAGGCACCTCCCCCTCCTCCTCTTTTGTGAATACTGAGCAGTAGTATTCATTCAGTATCCCTGTTTTTTCACTGTCCCTCTCTGCCCACCCACAGTCCTTTCTATTCAGCCTCACTATCCCTTTCTTTGACTTTCTACGCTCTCTGACGTGTCTATAAAAGGTTTCATCCCCCTTCTTAACTGAGTTGGCTATCTTTTCCTTAGTTTGGACCTTTGCTATTATGATGTCTCTCCCCGCTTCCTTCTGCCTTAACTGGTACAGTTCTCTGTCCTGCTCATTCTGTGTTTCCTTATACTTACAAAATGCTATCTTTTTCTCCCTAACCTTCCCCACCACCTCTTTTGAGAACCATAGTGGCTTTTTCTTTCTTTTTGATTTGTTTATTTGCTTCACACAAATGCATGTTGCCTCTGTGATGGCAGTTCTGATGTATCCCCATTGTTGCTCCACCCCTCCTTCTAGCCTGTTTGCTAGTGCTTTTCTAAGGTACTCTCCCATCTTGCCAAAGTTAGCACTCCTGAAGTCCAGTACCCTCACTTTCATATGTCTCGACTCTGTAGCTGAGTTTATCATGAACAACACTGTCTGGTGGTCACTTGTTCCCAGATGACCACCCACTTCTAGATCTGAGATCCAGTCACTGTCCCTATTTGAGAGTACGAGGTCTAAGATTGCTCCCTCACGAGTGGGTTCCAACACTAGCCGTGTGAGTCATGCCACTGTAGGGCATCAAGAACGGCCCTGCTCTTGGATGTGGCTGCAGCAAAGGTGCTCCAGTTAACATCTGGCATATTCAGGTCCCCCATCAACAATATCTCCCCTTTCTCTGCCATCCTAAGGATGCCTTCTATCTTATCCTTGTCCATTCCCTCTCCCTGCAATGGAGGTCTGTATACAACCCCTGTGCAGATTGTGGTGCCATTTCCAGTCTCTAAGGTGACCCACAGTGCCTCCTCTCCTCCCTATTTACTCTTTTGTTCCATTGCTTTTATCTCTTCCCTTACATAGAGAACTACTCTTCCCCCTCTTCTACCCTCCCTATCTGTCCTGTTGGTTGTGTACCCTGGTATGTTAACATCCCAGTCGTGGTTTTCTGTGTTCCATGTTTCTATGACTGCTACGCTATCCAGGCATCCCTGTTCCATCAAGGCCACAAGTTCAGGGAGCTTGTTGCCCAGACTATGGGCATTAGTACTCATTATCCTCCATGTCTTGATGGCCATAACCCTTTTTGCTCCATCTCTGTCCTTATTGCCTTTGTCATTTTCTCCATTTACCCCACCCTTCTCCCTATTGACATCTCTAGCTTGGTGTTTATCTTGCTTACTACCCTGATTTTTTGGGGGGGGCTAGGATTTCTCTGCTCCTTTCCAATGCCTCCCACCTTGGCTAGTTTAAATGCTTGCCAATGAAGCATTTAAACCTATCACCTGGGATCCTGGTTCTCCTCCTGGACAGATGCAAACCATCACACCAGTATAGGTCTGCATCACTCCAGGTAGACCCCCAGTCCCTAATGAAGCCAAATCCCTGAGCTCTGCACCAGTTTTCAACCACTGATTGAACCCTATGGTGTGGAGAACCCTAGCCTCATCCATGCCATAGACAGGCAGCACCTCCTAGAAGGTTACCGTGCATGCTACTTGTCTAATGCCCCTCCCCAACTCCACAAACTCTTCCTGCACTGCTCTGATCCCTTTCTCAGCCAGATCATTTGTCCCTAGGTTGACAATGACATCCAGCTCCCTCTCTCCCCCATGAAGCTACTCCAGTGATCCTGAGGATTCATTCCTTGTCCCTCCAAGCCATGGCACCAGGCAGGCACTTTACCTCCCTCTCCCCTTCTTCCCCCAGTTCTAACCCCTTAACAATGGAGTCCCCCAACAAGAGTTGTTTCCTTCCCCTGTAGAGTCAGAGGCCACCCTCCTGTCAGTCTCCTTTTTGGAGGTTCCCAGCATCCTCCTTGGTCTCCACCATGGGTGGCTCCATAAGGGAACCACACTTTGCCAGAATGGCATATGAATTGTTGAGAGGTATAACTGGAGGGATGTGCTTCTGTTCCACCACCCTCACCCTCCCTGAGCCCACTGTGGTCCAATTGCTCCTCTTTCTTTGCAACTTCTAAGGCAACAGCAGTGGCCCTGCTGGTCCCTGGGTGGGAGAGGAGGTTTCCAAATCCTGGCCAACTCAGTCTGGAGATGAGCAATCTCCTCCCTCAGCCCAGAGAGGTGCCTGCAGATGGGACAACACCATATCCTCCAGAACATCTCCCGGAAGACCGCTGCTCCTGAGCCACTGCACTGTACCACTTCCATCATGTATTATTTCTGGCCCCTTAACTGTTGTTTGGAATACCTACTCTGTCCTCTGTTTTTTTCCCTACTTACTTACTGTCTCCATGCCCTTTAAGCTCCTGATCTTCCTGTTCTGAGACAAGAAGTTTCTATATTTCTCCGTAGTCTCCTTACTTGCTCAGAGTCAGACCTCCAGCAGCTGGTGGGGGGGAGAGCTACTCTTTTCCTTCTAGGATGGTGAGTTTCTTGTGGCTCTGTGATCTCTCACTTCCTGCTCCCAAACAGGAAGTTCCTGTTGTCAGTCTAATCCTGTGCCTATAAAAGTAGAACTGGCTTAGGGTGGGGGGGGGGAGGAGTGGAGGAGAGGGAAGGAGGGCAATATAGTCCCAGTAGAGAAGTATAGTTATAACAGCAGCTTCTTCTTCTTGGTGTTCCCTGCCTGTTCTCTGGCAGAAGCTATCTAGGGCAGTTTTTAAATCTGACTTTAACCTGGCTTCCTTCTAGCTAAGTCACTCCCCCCACTTCACAGATTTTTCTACACTTGGTTAATTGCACAGATAACAATTTCCTTCAGCTACCTGAGACAAACACCTAGATAACTGCACAGATAACAATTCACTTCAGCCAACTCAGACAAACTGTTTAAACTCTACAATTGGTTTAAATGAAACTTGTGACTGGAATGTGTACTGGAAATGAGTGTGCCCTGAACCTTGAAGGTCCCAGTAGTAGATTCTAGTTCTTTAGTCCCAGTAGAGAAGTATAGTTATAACAGCAGCTCCTTCTTCTAGGTGTTCTCTGCTTCTTCTCTGGCAGAAGCTATAAAGACATCCAAGTACCTCACAGGGGTGAGCAGGGTGCAGGAGGGTAGTCTCCAAGATCACAAGGCATTCGATAAAGCTGGGAGGGGTAAGTTTAAGAGAGAGATGTGGGAAGTACTACTTCACTGAAAGGGTGGTGGATGCCTACAGCAGACTGGCAGTGGAAATAGTGGAGGTAAAAACAGTAGGGGCTACAAATGTGCATGGGGTAGGCATAGGGGAATATTAATAAATAGGCAAGGAGGAGGGAGATTCACCAGTGACTAGTTAGGTCTATGGAGAAAGACTAGGTAGGAACATCTTGGCAGACTGGGTGGACCAAGACATCTGCCTACAAATTCTCTGTTTATATGTTGCTTTTCTTTCTTTCCTATTATTTCTTTATTTAGTTTTTCCCTTTTTTGCCTGTCCCTAGTCCACTCATCCTTGGTGCAGATACACTTGTGCCACACACTGTGGGACACCCCACCCTACTAGCTACTCCTTCCATTCATCTAGACCTCCACCGGACCTCCACCTGTTGGTAACGGGACTATGGGATGGATAGTGTCCTCCCCAGGAGTGGAGAGCTGCAGGTAGGTGGCTCAGTCCTGCTCCACCCTCCCCCAGCCAGCTCACTGATGACCTGAGGTAGTTCCCAAACCTGGGTCACCGGCATGATGCAAGGTAAGGCTAGATGCCTCAACCCTCAGTGCCACCAGGCAAGCCTGTTTATATGTTTCTAAAGGGTGGTGCTATGATTGAAGAGGGACTAGTGAGATGACAACAGGGACAGCTGAGTAGAGTGTGAGAGGCTGCTCAGAACTCACGATCTACTGTGCCACCCAGCAACAACAAGCCTGCCGCCACTTTGTCATTGAGCCCTGTGTTTGCTGCTGTTACTGAGCTAGGGATAAGACTGTTTTGCACTTTTTGTCCTTTGCTGCTGTTTTCCCCTCCGAGTCAGTATTAATTTCAAAGGGTGATACCACAACTGAGAAAGAACTGGTGAAACACTGGCCATTACAGCTGATTGGGGAATCACAGGGCACAAGGCATTAAGCTGCAAAGCTCCCCATGGATCTAGTGGCCATCTACAGAGTAGATCAGAGCACAGTGGCAATAGACCGTGGAACTGAGGCAAGAGGCTTAGGGGAGTCTGCTACTATATTTTCTTATCTTTGCATGTATTTATTGTGTTTGCTTGCCCACATGTGCAAGAAACGCACTGCGTCAGCTTTCTTTACAAAGGATTTGTGGAGGCACGGCAGTGTTGTGCCGAATGGCAGCAGCCCATTCAGAGGCTGGTCTCTGCCTGGCCAATAGATAAGCATGCCCTGGATCACCACAGTTAAACAAGCAGGCCACAAGATCAAAGAAATTAAACTGCTTCAATCAGGGAGTGCCCCGTCAGCACACACAGCTGTTCAGTATGCTCTCTGGCTGCAGCAGTCAATTACAGAGTTGCATGCCACCGGTCCCCACCCCCCTTAGTGTGCCCTCCTGGTGAAACACTTAAAAAAACAAACACAAACTGACGGGGTAGCCCACTCCCCGTCGGCATAATATCCTCTAAAAAACATTCGGGTTCTTTTTTTTTTTTAATTCTCCTTTTTTCCTGGGGGTCCTCCGTCACTCTTCGGCCTAGTCACGGCCCCCTGAGCTCCCACCACCTGCCAATTTGCCACCCCTCCCGGTCACCCCTGGCTTACCCCCCGGAGGGCGGGGCCGGGGCACTGGTCCCCTCAATACCAGTGCCTCGGAGCAGTAACTGGTTGGGAGTGCGGCAGCAGGGGTGAATTGAAGCCCGGGGAGGCTTCACTTAGACGGAGGATCCCCCCTCCTTCTTTTTCCTCCTGAATTTTTCTCCCGGAAGCGGGGACGTGCAATGACGCTGCGTCCGCCCCGCCTCCTCCCCCCGGAGATTAGCACGGCAGCGTGAGAGCTCCCAACCTCCTCCAGGAGTCCTCAGTGCTCTGGATGCTGTCCGAGCCTTCCCCCCAGAGAAGGAGAGCAGTCCAAAGGACGCTCTATCCTTCTCCCCTTGGCTGGCCCTCCAATGACTCGGGTCCATTCCCAAACCCAGGTTGATTGTCATAAGCAGAAATCCCACTGCACATTCAGGTTCTGCCGGTGCCCAATTCCCTTGGCTCTTGGCCTCCCCTCTGAAACATTGTTTTGCCGACAGAGCCCAATTCCATTAAGTCATTCCCCTCTATCATTTGCCGATGGGGCCCACTCCCGTCAGCATAATATCCCCAAAACATTTGGTTTTGTGCCAGTGGGTGCCCAATCCACCTCGGCTCTTGCCCACCCCATGTGTGTGGTGCAATTCCCCATCAGTTCAGCTCCCAAAAAATGTCAATGGGGTGGCATGCTGGAAGCCCACCCCAGCGTGCCAAATAACCCTGTAAATGGAAAACAGTCCCACAATTGTTTTTTTTTTAACCTGCAAAGTAGAAAATGGTCCCACATTGAGTCCGGTGACCCTCTACGAACCCGCACCCACCCTCTGTGTACCCCACCTCACCACACTCCCCTCATCCCATACTTACCTCTGGAGTCTGGCGCGACGATCTTCGGTGGACTGGGAACACGTGTGCACTCTTCAAAGCTACCCATGAACTGAGGAAATGCAGGTAAGCTGTACAATGGCATAAATAGGGTTTTTTCAACTTTTATGCATATCTCAGGCATTTTTTGGAATTTTGGCATCAAATTATCAACATGGGGTTTTTGGGACCCCTCCTCATGAATTCTGACACTGTCATGGCGTTATTCGGCCTCAAAAGGTGATTTTGCGGTCACTGCACAGAATCCTCTTTTGGGACTGATTAACAAAACAACAGTGCCAGTGTTCATGAGGTGGGCTCTTAAAAAGCCTATATTGCAAATTTGGTGAAAAAAATCCAAAAAATGACTGTTTTATGAGCATGCATTGCACAGTTGCTATGCATGCTCATAACTTCGCAAATTTGCAATATTTTCATGTCACATTTTCAACACTGGCATTTTTCCACACCTCCTTGTGAACAGTACAGCTGTCGTTTTTCACATCCTGCTCGAAATGTGTTTTCGCACTTCTAGCACAGAATAGCTCGGTTGCTGTGAGAAATCAGTGTTCGGGACAGATTACAAAAACAACAGTGACACTGTTCATTAGCAGAGGCCCTAGAATGCCTATGTTGAAAATTTGGTGACAATACTCCATGAAATGTGTTACGAGTGTGCATTGCGCAGTTTGCACGTACGCTCGTAAGTTCACGTATTTATAATATTTTCACTCCAGATTTTCAACATTACCATATTTATGCACCTCCTTATGAACAGTACAGCTCACATTTTTTCCCATCCTGCCTAAAATGTGTTTTCGCATTTCTGGCGCAGAATAGCACGGTCACTGTGGGAAATCAGTGTTGCGGACACATTACGAAAATTACAGTGACACTGTTAATTAGCAGACGTCCTAAAATGCATATGTTGAAAATTTAGTGACAAAAGTCTGTGAAATTAATGCATTACGAGCGTGCATTGCACAGTTTCCACACATGCTCGTAACTTCACACATTTGCAATATTTTCGCTCCAGATTGGCAACATTGCCATTTTTCTTCAGCTCCTTATGAACAGTACACCTGTCATGTTTCACATCCTGTCCGAAATGTGTTGTCGCACTTCTGGCACAGAATAGCACAGTCGCTGTGTGGGAAATCAGTGTTTGGGACACATTACGAAAATGACAGTGACACTGTTCATTAGCAGAAGTGCCAAAATGCCTATGTTGAACATTTGGCGACAAAAGTTCATAAAATGACTGTGTTACGAGCGTGCATTGCAGTTTCCATGCACATTCGTAATGTCACACATTTGCAATTTTTTCATGCCAGATTTTCAACATTGCCATTTTTTCACACCTTCTTATGAACAGAACAGCTGTCATTTTTCACATCCTGGCCGAAATCTGTTTTCGCTCTTCCGGTGCAGAATAACACAGTCGCTGTGAGAAATCTGTGTTCGGGACACATTATGAAAATTACAATGACACTGTTCATTAGCAGAGGTCCTAAAATGCCTAGGTTGAAAATTTGGTGAGAAAAGTCCATGAAATGACTGTGTAATGAGCCTGCATTGCGCAGTTTCTACGCATGCTCGTAACCTCGGACATTTGCAATATTTTCACTCCACATTGTCAGCATTGCCATTTTTCTGCACCTCCTTATGAACAGTACAGCTGTCATTTTTCACATTTCACCCAATATGTGTTTTTCAGACATGTAGCATACAATGGCGTGGTCAGTGTGCGAAATCAACGTTCAGGATTCCGAAAATCACAGTAACACTGTTCATGAGCAGACGTCTTAAACTGGCTATGTTGAAAATTTGATGATAAAAGTCCATAAAATTACTGTGTTATGAGTGTACATTGTGAAATTTCCATGCACCCTCGTACGTTCACAAATTCGTAATCTTTTCAGTCCAGATTTTCAACATTTGGCATTTTTCCACACCTCCTTATAAACAGTACAGCTGTCATTTTTCACAACCTGGCTGAAATGTGTTTTCGCACTTCCGGTGCAGGATAGCATGGCCGCTATGGAAAATCAGTGTTCAGGATAGATTAAGAAAATCACAGTGACAGTGTTCATGAGCGGAGGTCCCAAAATGCCTGTGTTGAAACTCTGCTGTTAAAAATCCCCAAACTAATTACATTACAGGTGTGCTTTGTGCAGTTTCTATGTACACTCATGACTTCACTAGTTTTTCTAAATTTTCATTCCAGATTTTCAACATTGCCATTTTTTACACTTCCTCATGATCAGTACAGCTGTCATTTTTCACATCCTGTTTGAAATGTGTTTTCACACCTGTGGCACCAAATGCTGCAGTCGCTGTGCAAAATCACCTTTCAGCTAACAAACTGATAGTGTCTCTGTTCATGCGGTGCGACCAACCAAAAAGCCCATGTTGAAAACTTAGAGTAAAAATACTAAGAAATGGCCAGGGTGTTAGGGTTTTCAACCATAATGCCCTACAGCTGTCGGGTATATGACTTGGAATTGTCAACAGTAATCCTCATGCCATTCCACCCCCCCCCACACCCTACAGCCAGTGACAGGCTTTGAGGTGCACCTTGGACTCTTTGGCCCCAGAATCCATCCCATTCTTCTATATTGCACCCATTTCAGCATATTTCCTTATCGAATGAGATGAGTAAAGCCCAAACACCCAAGGCACACCTCGACACTTGTCAATGTCTGCAGGGTAGGGTGAGGGGAAATGTCTTGACCGTTATGGGCAATGACCCAAAGGCACACCCCAGTGCCTGCCCATCTCTGCAGGGTGGGGGTGGGGTTGGCATCAGTTCAGTACTTCACTGCCATTCCTATACTGCATGGGCCTGATTCTCATAGGTGTCTGTGTCTGGCACAAGCTTGGCAAGCAGCATCTTGCACCAATGTCTAGTGCACCAGGGACCCTGCACCTGACTCAGGTACAGGAGGGGTCCTAGTAGCTAAGTCCCCACTCTAGCACTGACCAGAACCCTGAGGCAAACCCCTGGCACACTGCACAGGTCCACCGCGGGCCACCAGAAACTAACAGAGGACCCCCTGTCCCACTAGGTAATGGGCATGTGGGCCCAACCTGATGGGTTGATGTCCCCCCACCATGCTTGGTGCAATTGGTGCCTGGCCCCAGAGGTGAGTGGTGAGATGTGCTGGGCATTGGGGAGCAGTCTGCACTGGTGTACGGGGGGGATTGGGCACCACCTGCTGGGGCATGGGTGGGCACTGTACCACCATACGGTGGTGCTGCAATAGCACTGATAGTGCAGGTATCGAGGATCAGGAGAGCCACATCAGGACGGGGGTACCAACATGGTATATAGATGGCATCGGGGAGCTGTGAGGGGTGCCATTGGACCACTAGGATGGGGGCCACACATATGAGGCCACACTCTGGGGTGTATGATGGGTGGACCATCACCCATGGTATGCCGCACACAGGCATGTCACCCAGGGGAGAATGTCTAAGTCCCCTTACGGCTGCCCTGGCTGGTCTAAGGACACTTAGAATTTCTCCCACCAGGTGATGCTTGTGAATCGCAGGATGCAGCTTGCATTAGCCGCAGTCCTTCTACCGTCCGCGGTCGGTGTGCGAAATCAATGTTTGGGACACATTACGAAGATCACAGTGACACTGTTCATGAGCAGAGTTGTTAAAATGGCTATGTTTAAAATTTGATGACAAAAATCCATAAAATGACTCTATTACAAGCATCCATTGTGCAATTTCCACACACCCTTGTAAGTTCACAAACTTATGAACAGTACAGCAGTCATTTTCACACCTGGCAGAAATGTGTTTTCACACTTCTGGTGCAGAATAGCATGTTTGCTGTAGGAAATTAGTGTTCAGGACAGATTAAGAAAATAACAGTGACACTGTTCATGAGCAGAGGTCCCAAAGTGCCTATGTTGAAAATCTGCTGTAAAAAGTCCCCAAACTAATTACATTATGGGTGTACATTGCGCAATTTCTACGCATGCTCATGGCTTCACCAGTTTTTGTATATTTTCATTCCAGATTTTCAACAGTGCCATTTTTTACACCTAATGAACAGTACACCTGTCACTTTTCACATCTTGTTCGAAATGTGTCTTCGCACCTGTGGTGCCAAATGGCACAGTCACTGTGCAAAATCACCTTTCTCCTAAAGAACTGATAATGTCACTGTTCGTGCAATGAGGTCACAAAAAGTTCATGTGGAAAACTTGGAGTAAAAATACCAAGAAATGCCCAGGGCGTTAGAGTTTTTGACCATAATGCCCTACCCTGTAGGGACTGACAGGCATCAGGAGTGTGACTTAGGATTGTCGACAGTAATGCTCATGCCATTCCACCCCCACCCCCACCGTGCAGCCAGTGATAGGCATCAAGTTGCGCCTGGGACTCTTTGCTCCCAGAGTTCACCCCATTCTCCTATACTGCACCCATTTCAGTGTATTTCCTTATGGAATGAGGTGAATGTAAAGCCCAAACACCCCAAGACACACCTCGACACTTGTCAGTGTCCGAAGGGTAGGGTGAAGTGAAATGTCTTGACCATCATGGGCAACAGTCCAGAGGCACACCCCAATGCCTGTCCATCTCTGCAGAGTGAGGGTGGAGTTGGCATCAGTTTAATACTTCAATGCCATTCCTATACTGCATCTGTCTAACTCCTGCACTTCAACTGCTAATGCCAGCAAGCAAACATTCGGCATTGACAAATACTTGTTTTTAGTTGTTTTAACATTGTAGTCTATATTATTTGTAGCATGTGTCTGTTTTTAATTGATGCATTGTTTTACTCCTGCACCAAAATGTTTCTAGTCTGTTGCATTGTAACACTTGTTTACTGAAACTCCCTCCCTTCCTCCAGTCTACCACACTATGGCAGTCAATCAAGAAGCTCTCTCGGGAGCTGCTCTGCACTTCCTCTAACTGCCTTCCAGTTGCTCTGGCTAACTTGAACTGGTATCTCCTGATACTGTTCTCAATCCTCATGTTGAACTTGGTTACCTCAATGTAGTATTACTCTGCACTCTAGTTTTATGCACAAGTGGAATCAGGCTCTCCTAATGCTACTATACATAGCTTCTCTTGTGGTATCTTGTGTTTTTGCTTCCCTTTTCCCAAGGGCACACCTGGAAATGAGCAATTGCAGATCAGTGTGCCTTTTTTCTGGCCAATGTTTAATTAAAGCAATCAATCAATCAATAAGTTGTAATTTGGGAACTTATTGATACCTATCACTTGTCTACACTGTTCCCAGTGTACCAGTTGAGCAGAATTTACAAATGTCATGCAAGATTTCAGTTGGGTTCTTTGGTCTCATACTGCTCTTCATATAAATAGCAACCTCGTACATAAAGAACCACTGTGGTTTTAATTTAAAAAATTGTTTGTACAGTATATATTTTTTTATTCTTTGGTAACCAGGTTAGGCCCACTGGGCACAAGGCCTGTTTTCAGGGGTGACTCAAGAGCACTGGTGTGGATAAGTGACTTGCTCAGAGTCACACAGTATATGCAAGTGGAGGTTATGGGAATCAAACCCAGGTCTGCTAGATGTACCAAGCTCATTCACAACTCATTACTCTAACTTTTAGGATATACTGCCAGCTTAAAAGGATATCAGAATCTGCATTTTATTCATTTTCTGGCTCCAATGGCTCAATCACAAATTGCGGATGCCTTCAGTTTCCAAGAATCAAGTTTGTGCTCTCACTGTGCTTACATTGCTCCAGCAATGTAAAACTAGGTCTTGTCCCTTTCGTCCTTTCCAAACCTACTGATTTTGGAAGTTGTAAAGGTATTCAACTCTTGCTGTTTGTGCTTGCCAAAAACATTTTGGTTTAAATGTTTGGATTACATATACCTCCTCAGATATTTTAGTTGTAATCAAGACTTGGCTAAGTATAGTAATAGATTACACGGAGTTTCAATCAATCAATCAATCAATCAAACAATCAAGTCTTTATTTAACCAGGCATTCATCGTTGAGCAGAAGCTCATTTGCAAGATGGACCTGGGTGTAGCATGAACAATTGTATATACAGGTCAACACAGGTATTTACAAGGCAATACAGATAATACTGTTTACAGAGAGGAAGAAAAATAAGTTCATATGTACATAGAATTATACAGATATTGTACCGTTTAATCTAACAGGGTACACTGTCATTGTCATCTAAGCCATGTTTACATGACTGCAGCACTATACCATTTGCTCCACTCTGCTCCTGCTGTGATCTCATCAGCCAGGTGAATTCACTGTTCAACAGCCCTCTCTCATGCTGACACAGGTTGCATAGGAGAGGAGCTGTGGGGCCAGGTTGGAAGCAGTAGTGGAGTCTGGGAGTGGCTGCTTGTTATTGGAGCAAGCGTGCAGTGCATTTACACTACCACATAATATGCTCACTCTGATAAATGAACCCACTCCTGCACCAGTACAGAAAATGGATCAGAAACACTCTTAGCATGATCCAGTGAGTGTTCACACTGCCGACTTTGCAGCACATCAACCCATACACATGGTTTGACATGCTGTAAAAGTGGCAGTGTAAACATGTCTCTAGAGTGCTCATCAAAGCCAGCCTGGTGGCACAATTGTAGCGCTACTGCATGCTATGCCAGTGACTCATGTTAAGGAAAAAGCATGGATTGGGGCTGATAGGGGAGGAAGGATTGAGTGACATAGGGACTGCTCACCTTCCTCGGGCAGGGATACCATTGTAACAGTGATGCTGTTACAGCAACAGCAACCCGCAGATGCCCACAGTGTCGATCAGGTTGCTGGACGATGCCAGAGTCGTTGACTCTGGAGTTTGGTTGCTCTCCCCTGAGATCCACCCTTCCCGGAGTTGGAATCCTTAAGTCCAGGGGGGTGAGGGGGGCACAGCCCCCCCACATAAACGCTGATAGTGTGTTGGTACATTTTACGGTCAGGGACCGGAGTATGCAACATCAGGGATGTTACGGCAACATGGAACCGAGGGGGGGAGGGACACTGCTCTTGCAGTATAACTACTGAGACCAGTCGGTAGCACAGATGGGAGCACCAGATAAGAGGGGTCACTGCTGGACACCTGTAATGCATGCATGCCAGTGTACGCATGTGCATACATGTTATTTCACACGGACATTCTGGGAAGAAAATGGAGGTTGGAGGAACAAGCCAGGCTGTCCAGGCTAGCACCACGCTGCAGGTTCTCTCACAACTAACACTGCTGCTCACCGACCATTTTGTGGTGATACTGTAGGTAAGTAAAGGATAACCTGAACTTTTTGAGAAGTTCAGTAACAAGGTTGGGGGAGCAAGGGGAAAGCTCTGAGAGAGAATCAGACTGGTAGAAAACAAAACATTGTTCATTGAGGGACTGAGAAGTGATCAAATATATATATAAAAAAAATTAACACTGCTTTGCTTGAGTCTATGGTTCTTCCAAAACTGTACAAATGTTTGACTGTGAAACTAATTCTCTGACAAAATGAGGGTTAAATGTTTCATATTGTAGCAGACCTGCAAAGGTAAGCACTACAATTTTACTTTTCATATTGTGGGATTTAAATTGGGGCTGGTCAACCTCTAAATTTGACAAACTAAAATTGTTGTGAGATTCTTTAGGCCTTATGCAGTTGCTACAGATTCCTACTAGATAAGATGTTAATAGTCAGACTCCGGTGGCTTTTTTTATATTATAGTGAACCTACAAATATTCCCCCAAAATTTTAGGAATGGTTGTTTTTGCACTGACTTCTGTGATCACACCATAGTTGGTTGTGTTAGGAAGGCCAGCACCCCTTAACATAAAGCAACATAGAAACACAGATATTGTTGGCAGAGAAAGAAAGACCCTGCAGTCCATTCAGTCTACCCCAAACCTGTCTATTAGTGGAAAATGCCCTCAGAGGTCATTTACCTCCTCTCTCCTCCCTCCCCTGCTGTACCACCCGTACCTTTAAAGGTGTCTTTCCAACCCCCCTATTTTGAACCCCATAAACATATGCAGTATTTTCTGAAAGCCTGTTCTATTGTTCCACTGCCTTTTTCGAGAAGTACTAATTGTTGACATCCTCTCTGAGCCTCTCCCCTGCCAGTTTTATGGTGTTTCCCCTGGTGTCCATGTTCCCACTCAGTGTGAACATGTCCCTGCTGTCCATCTTGTATATCCTCTGGGTAACTTGAACATCTCTATCAAGTCCCACTCTCTCTTCTATCTTCCAGTGGTACTTACTGAGGTCTTCCAACCTCTTCCCCTATGACATTCCCTGCTGTCCACCTTGTATATCCTCTGGGTCACTTGAACATCTCTATCAAGTCCCACTCTCTCTTCTGTCTTCCAGTGGTACATATTGAGGTTTTCCAGCCTCTTCCCCTATGACAGTCCATATTGTCCACCTTGTATATGCTCTGGGTCACTTGAACATTGCTATCAAGTCCCACTCTCTCTTCTATCTTCCAGTGGTACATACTGAGGTCTTCCAGCCTCTTCTCCTATGACATTCCCTGCTGTCCACCTTGTATATCCTCTGGGTCACTTGAACATCTCTATCAAGTCCCACTCTCTCTCTTCTATCTTCCAGTGGTACATATTGAGGTCTTCCAGCCTCTTCCCCTATGACATTCCCTGCTGTCCCTGTAGCACTTTGGTCACCCTCCTCTGCACCACCTCAGGCTTCTCTCTATCATTTAAGTGTGGGTTCCAAAACTGCACACAGTACTCCAAGTGTGCTCCAGTCATAGATCTGTAGAAGGTCACTATCACCTCCCTTCTCTTGCTACTGATCCCCCTCCCTGTTCATCCAAGCATACCATTTGCTCTGCCCACAGCCCTCATACAGGGTGCTGATGCTTTCAAGTTCTCCATTATTAATGTCCCCAGGTTCCTTGCTTCAGTTATTCTATCCACCACCACCCTCCCATCCTGTATTACATTGTTGTGCATGTTCTAAATTTGTTCTGCACATTCTAAAAACCATATTGTGCTCATTCTATCATTAACTGCAGCTGTGATTCCCTTATGCTGACTTCTGCTGCCTCATTTCAATACTCTGCTCACTGTACCTCAGCATTACTGTAACTCTGGTATAAAACAAAAAGACATATTGGTCACATTTTGTTTTAAACCATACACTATAACAAATAAAATATTGGTGCCCATACACAACTCCCATTGTGTTTCCATCTCAGGACTGAGATACCAGCGTTGCTCTTGAGGTCCATATGCTGGTATCTCAACCCCCTTGATGGAAACACAGGCTTGTTGTGTATGGGCGCAAATACATTATTCCTTATCTTAGATTTCTGTTTCCTATGTGCATGACACTGTCCTTTTAGCATTACATTTCAGCTGCCACACCCTTAACCAGCTCCCCAGCCTTTCTAGGACCTCCCTATGGTCCTATTCTGCTCATTGCTGCCTACTTTTCCACAGACCTTAGTATTATCTGCCTAGAGGCATATCTTTTCCAAAGAGCCCCTCCCCTATGTCACATATAAGTATGTGAAAGAGAAATTATTCCTGATCCTTGGGCCTTCAGGTGTGCAGCCGAATGGCCCAGCCCCTCTTCTTCACCTAGCTAGGTGTGAGCAGAGACCCTCAATTATTAGCAGTGTGGGTGGTTATGGCATTGGGTGCAGTGGCATTTATCTCTCCAGAACGTATGTTTTCACACAGAGAGAATCCTTTGAGCCTCTTATTGTAGGTAAGGTAAAACTCATTGAAATAAACATGTGTTTAAGCATTTCATAAATATTTGAAAGCTAGGAACTACTCCAAGCATGAAGAAAATGCTTGTTTATTTTTTAGAATTAGCAGAAACGGCTTTGATTTGGGGAAACGGACTGTATTTTGAAACAAGCAAACACCGTGAGCACTCAAAGTAAGAACTGCTTGCTAAGTGGGAAAGCGGAAAAGAGTAATTTTCATTTCTTTAATTATTGAATCCCCCTCTAAAAAAATGTCCTTTTGTTTTAGGTTTGAGATTTGAGAGAGGGGTATTTGGACTAAGAAGTGATATTTTTCAACCCTCCCCCCAGTAATGTCTATGCACCCATGTTGTTCTTTGATTTTTAAGAACTCTAGTAGAATATGAAAGTTTTGCAGGTCAGTTCCACCTGTTTATATTGCCTTGTATTATATTTTTGAATGTTATAATAATTTTTGAAGAACTTCTGGGAAAATAGAATATTATTATATTTTCCATCTTATTGTTTGGAATCTATTTAGATGTCTTAATAGCTCCAAAGTTTGAAGAAGGAACTGAGAATTGTTCTGAAACATCACATGATATAAAAAAACATATAAAGGTGCTTACAGAAATATATTTTTATATTGAAAAAACATACAAATGAGATTATTTGCACTGTATCTTAAAGTTTCAAGCAAGATTAAACTACAAATTAATAACTCTTATGGCCTTCACTTCACTTATGAGAGGGTTGAGTGAGACTTTTATTGTTTGTTTCCACTGATTTATCCACTTAGTCTCACTCCCCTGTATTTTAAAGTATTATGAAAAAATGAAAAGGAACCGTGGAATACTTTTTGTGAATTAGTTTGATTAGTTATGTTGCCTTGGTCCTTCCCCTGATTGCATGTGTGTGTGTGTGTGTGTGGTGGTGGGGGTGGGGAATAAGCAGTTAGGGTTTTGAACCCTAACACTGAATATCCCTGCTTTTGTCGCTGTGGAATAGCCCTAACTGATGCATTAATGGAGTTTTTTTGCCATGAATTTCCCTTCTTTTTGAGAATGTGCAATATAAATAGTGAATGGAATGTGGGGGATGGGAGCGTGGGGCCCTTTGGTCCCCGCACTCTCACCATGCTGGCCATTTGTGTATAATAACTCTAACAGTAACAATAATGCTAACCGTAATGATGACGCAAATGCAAATGATAATGGTAATGGTAATGCCAATGCAAACATGAACGCAGATGCAAATGCTAATGGTTATGGTAATGCAAATGCAAATGGTAACAGAAATGGAAGCACAAACAGAAAAAGAAATGGCAACAGTAACAATGACGCAAACTTAAATGCAAATGGCAACGCAAAAGCAAGTGTAAATGCAAATGGTACTGGTAACATAAAAAGAAACACTAAAGCTAATAGTATCGTCGATGGAAATGCAAACATTGATGGTCATGGTAACGCCAACATAAACGTGAACAGAAACGCAAATGCTAATGGTTACGGTAACGCAAACGAAAATGCAAATGATAACACACAAGCAAGCACAAATGCTAATGGCAATGGTAACATATACACAAATGCTAACTGTGAAGCAAACGTAAATGAAAATGCAAATGGTAACACAAATGGTAACAGTAACAATAACAGTAACGGTAATGCAAACGCAAATGGTAATGCAAGCACAAATGGTAAGGTAAATACAAATGGCAACTGTAATGTAAATGCAAATGCTAATAATAATGCAATTGGTGATGAAAACTTTAAAGTAAATGCAAATGCAAATGGTAATGGTAACGCTAGTGGTAACGGTAACGCAAACACAAATGGTAACGCAAGTGCAAACAGTATTGGTAACATAAATGCAAACGGTAACAGTAATGTAATCACAAGCTCAAATGCAAACATAAATGGTAACAGTAACATAAATGCAAACGCTAATGGTAACACTAAAGGTGACACTAACGCAAACGTAAATGCAAACACAAATGGTAAAGCAACCGCAATCAAACGCAGACGCAAACAGTAACGGTAAGGGTAACACAAATGCAAATGGTAACAGTGATGGTGAACCAAATGTAAATGGAAACACAAACAGTAACGCAAATGGTAATGCTAACAGTGATGCAAACGGAAACGCTAACGCAAACAGCAACGGAAATGTAAAAACAAATGTGAATGCAAACGAAAATAACGACTACACAAATGCACAAGCTTTGTGTCTGAAAGAGGTGCATCCAGAAGCACAGTGAATACAAAGAATATGGGCATAATAGTGGCCCTCGGACAGGAAAATGAGCACTTGGAATACTAAAAAAAATGTAAATTTAAATGTCATATTATTTATGACTTTGCAGGCTAGTTTTGGATTTAGCCTCCCAGTGGGGGACTTAAGCATTTTTGCGATGAAAAGTCCGTATCTCGAACCATTTTCAGGATACGGGACCCGAAAGGCATGGCAAACGCTGTAATGTTATCCTATGGGAACAACTGTCAACTCCGGAGTGCTGTAACTTTGTAGTCAAGTAATATTTTGGCACCAAACCACCAAAAGGCACATCTGTGGGATGTTGTCTTTCTTCCCTGCACATTTCAGTCCAGAAGACCAAACTGTTGTTTTGTAGGAGGGTAGCAAAGATTTCTTGTTATTTTGGCCATCCTTTCACAAATTGCTTTTGCAAAATCATGACAGTTTTGCTAAAAAAAAAAAAATCATGAAAGTGTTGCATTTGCGAAAGTACTTTGTGACACTGCTTTTACAAAAATGTTAAAAACATATTTCTAGGGGGTTTATCTTCCCAAAAAAGACATGGCTAACATCCTCAGGACTCAACTAGGTGAACACAACAAAAATTGTGTCCCTAGAGGGTCCCAAATTTAAATGCCAAGCATTTTTCTGAGCTGTACCTGAAAAAAAACGAAAGTAAAAGGCTCATTCGCAACACTAAAAACAACATTTGTGACACAGTCACAATTGTTGTTAACTTTTCCCATAGACTATAATGGGATTCAGATTTATTTGAATAACTTTTGAAACATTTCATATTTTTTCACGAAATCTTTGAAAGGCACATCAGGGAGCCCGGCTACATGTTCCCTGAAGTTCTTGGACAGATTGCACAAACCATGCAGGCTGTAGGCATGAACAAAGAAATGTGCAAACATCTGTAATTTATGCATTATTTGGTGCGCTGTAACTCCGCAACCATGCATCCAACCATAACGCAACTTGTCAGATCCAGATATCTATTGTACCAGACTGTACATTCCAAATTTCAGGCAAATTCATTGTACAATTGCAAAGTTATTAAGGTGCAAAATTTGAGATTTAACCTTAAATGGGGTACTCAACCCTAACTATAGTGGCACTACCATGCCACTATAATATATTATAGTGGCACAGTAGTGCCACTATAGTTAGGATTGAGCACCCCATTTAAGGTTAAAGTGTGAAAGTTTGCACCTTAATAATTTTGCCACCATTTGATGGATTTGCCTGAAATTTGGCAGACCCAGAGCAGTAGCATAGATCTTGAAGTCTGCCAAGCTTTGTATTGGTTGGATACACGGTTGTGGAGTTATTAAGCGACAT
Source organism: Neoceratodus forsteri (assembly GCA_016271365.2). Lineage (NCBI taxonomy): Eukaryota > Metazoa > Chordata > Ceratodontiformes > Ceratodontidae > Neoceratodus > Neoceratodus forsteri. The sequence continues at coordinate 300,147,421 of CM057455.1, forward strand.
TCTGTAATGCATTTATGCTTTTTTGCACAATCTTTGCTCGTGCCTACAGGTTGCACGGTTTGTGTGACTGGTCCAAAAACTTCAGGAAACATGCAGCCAGGGTCCCCAATGTGCCTTTTGAAGATTTCGTGAAAAAATATTGAACAGTTCAAAAGTTATTCAAAAAACATGTTTCCCATTATAGTCAATGGGAAAAGTTAACAAAAAGTTTGACAGTGTCGCAAATGCCATTTTTTGTGTCGCAAATGACCCCAGTAGTGTCGCAAATCCACAATTTTTTTTTTCAGTTACTGATCACAGAAATGCTCAACATTTAAAATTGGGGCCCTCTAGGGACACAATTCTTTTTGTGTTTACCTAGTCATGCCCTGAGGATGCTAGGCATGTCTTTATTCTGGGGTTAAACACCGCAGAAATATATTTTTGAAATTTTTGGGAAAGTAGTTTTGAACATGCGACAGTTTCATGATTTTTTTTGCAAAAGTGTCTGATTTGCGACACTACTATTCAACACTATGGGGAAAATAACAGGAATTCTTTGCCACCCTGCTGCAAAACACTGGTTTGGTCTTTTGGGTTGAAATTTGGAGGGAAGAAAGACAACATCCCACAGATGTGACTTTCAGTGGTTTGGTGACAAAATGTTGCACTGATGGAGAGTTACAGTGCTCCAAAGTTGATGCTTTTTGCCATAGACTAATATTGCGGCGTCCGCCACACCTTTCGGGGCCCGTATCTCAGAAACGCTTCGAGATATGGACTTTTCGTCATAGAAAAATGCTTGCTAGGGGGCTAGGTCAAAACTAGCCAGGAAAGTCATAAATAATATGAAATTTAATTTTTTTTCTACGTCGTACGGTTCCTGAGACATAAACAATTTAGTTTTCTAAGTGCTCATTTTGTGGTCCAAGGCCCATTATTATGCATACGTTCTATGTACTCACTGTGTTTCTCTATGCAGCTGTTGGGGAAAACCAGGGTGTATGCTTCTGTTACTGTTACCCTTAGCGTTTCCACTTGCATTTCCATACCCGTTTGCGTTTGCGTTCCCATGTATGCCACCGTGTGCGTTACCCTTTGCATTTTCGTTTGTGCTTGCGTTTGTGTTACTGTTACTATTTGAATTTCCACTACTGTTTGTGTTTGCGTTTTGATTTGTACCACCGTGCACATTTTCATTTGCATTTGTGGCCGCCCTTCTGTTTGCATTTGCGTTTGTCTTTCGTTTGGCATCATCGTTGCTGTTACCGTTACCATTTGTGTTTCCAATTGCGTTACCATGACTGTGCAAGTTACAGTTTGCATTTCCGTACATGGTTGCATTTCAGTTTCTCTTTTCTTTGGCATTATTGTTGCTGTTACCATTACCATTTGTGTTTCCAATTGCGTTACCATGACTGTGCACTTACGGTTTGAGTTTCTGTACTCAGTTGTGTTTGTGTTTCCATTTCTGTTTCCTTTGGTGTTATTGTTGCTGTTACCATTGCCATTTGTTTTTCCAATTGTGGAACAATGACCGTGTGCGTTACGGTTTGTGTTTCCATATGCACTTGCGTTTGCATTTCCATTTCCTTCGGTGTTATTGTTTCTGTCACCATAACCATTTGCGTTTCCAATTTTGGTACCATGACCATGCTCGTTAACACTTGCGTTTCTGTATGCTCTTGCGTTTGCATCTCCATTTGCATTACTGTTCGCTTTGGCATCACTTTGAGCTTGCGTTTCTATTACCGTTTCCGTTACCTTTTACGTTTGCTTCACAATGTATGTTATCATTTGCAGTTACATTTGCATTGCAGTTACCATTACTATGTGACAAAAAATCACATGCTGGGAGCACGGAGCCCGAAGGGCCCATGCTCCACCACCACATTCCATTCATTATTCATACTCCTCATTCTCAAAAAGAAGGGAAATTCATGACAAAAAACTCAGTTTAATGCATCAGTTAGGGTTGTTCCACAGTGACAAGGGCAAGGAAATTCAATGTTGGGGTTGAAACCCCTTCTCCCCCACCCCACCCCCAACCGCATCAAGTGCGTTGGGGTCATCGGTCCTAACTCTCACCCCAGTTCTATACTATAACCTCAGCTTCTTTACATACGGGATGGGGTGAGAGTTAGGACAGATGACCTCAACGCACACCCCGATGCCAGTTGGGAGAGCTGGGTGGGGGGTTGAAGGGGGAGTTTTCAACCATAACATTGAATTTTCTTGCTTTTGTCACTGTGGAACAACCATAACTGATACATTAAATGAAGTTTTTTGCCATGAATATATTATAGTGGCACGGTAGTGCTACTACAGTTAGGGTTCAGTACCCACTTTATGGTTAAATTTCAAATTTTTAACCTTAATAACTTTGCAACCATATGACAGATTTGCCTGAAAGTTTGCATGCACAGTCTGGTACCACAGATCTCTGGATCTGGCAAGTTGTGTTATGGTTGGATGTACAGTTGTGGAGGTACAGAGAGCCAAATAAACGCAAAAAAATGTACTCTTTGCACGTTTCTTTGCTCGCACCTACAGCCCGCATGGTTTGCATATTCAGTCCAAAAACTTCAGGGAACATGTAGCCGGGGACACCGATGTGCCTTTTGAAGATTTTGTGAATAAAATATTAAACGGTTCAAAGGTTATTCAAAAAACCAGGTTCCCCATTATAGTATATAGGAAAAGTTAACAACAGATCCAAAAGTTTGGCAAATGGCCATTTTTACTGTCGCAAATGACCCTTTACTTTCTTGAGTCAGCCATTTTGTTTTCATTTAGAGCTCAGAAAAATGCCTAGCGTTTAAAATCAGGACCCTCTAGGGACACAGTTCTTGTTGTGTTCACCTAGTTGGGTCCTGATGATGCTAGACATATCTTTTTTGGGGGGTTAAACCCCTCAGAAATATGTTTTTAAAATTTTTGCGAAAAGTACTTTCGTAAAATACTATGCAAATGTGAAAGTTTCATGATTTATTTTGAACAGATCCAGAAACAAATGATTTGATACCTTTTATTGGATCAACATGGATGTTACAGAAAAGAACAAAGTGCTCTAGCTTTCGAACCTACCCAGTCCTTCTTCAGAAGCTTTATGGCAGTTATTTTGAAAATCCCATACTATTAACACCAAATTATGTTGAAAAAACAGAAATAATTCTCATTGGTTTAACATATACATTTAAAACATAACAGAAGATTATGTCAGAGAAGCTAATTAACACCAGTATGCTTTTAACTGAGGAGTCTCAGAAGGGCAAAGGTTATCAAGAATTCTCAACAACCAGAGAGTTCTTCTCACATAAATTTTAAAATGTCTCAGTATGTTAAGAAAGCATTCTAGTGATAAAAAACTTTGGGCTAACATTCTAATACATGTAAGATGAGGTTACAACTTACATTCCAAGTGTCCTGGTGTATTAAAGAACAGATAATGAGAGACAAAATCCTGAAATTATGTATATCTGCAAGTTGAAAAAGAGCACCAAATTAAACATACAAATATATACATGATGCATGATACTATCACTTGTAAGTGTAAGTGCCAAATAAAAATACTTGTCAAGGACCCCCAAGAAAATGAGACCATGAGCCTGATAAATGCAGATTTCAACACAGAGTCAGTGTATAACAAAAATGCACAGAATCAGTCTAAGGAACCTAAATTAAAACTTCCAAGGATGAAATCCTCCAGGCCCCTTTCTTTTTTTTCCTTTTCTCTCCTTCTCTCTCTCTCCTTGGGAAAGATACTGTAACTAGTAAGAATGAGATATACTGTATGTGCAAGAGTCATAATACAGCATCATTCACACCAATATTAATCGTTACCCAAAGGAATTACACCTTTTACGAACCCCCAAGTAAATGAGATATGCATCTTAATATGAGCAGATTTAAAAATGTGACAGTGTGTAATCCAACCACTGACAACTAGTAGAAGGAAGTAAATGTACACTATATGTGAAAACTAAGTGTCCTAGCCTCATAACAATTGTCCCATGCCACGCTCCCCCCCACACAGATGATTTATTTTGAGAAACGTTCATGATTTGCGAAAGTAATTTGCGAGAGTATGGCCAATTCAACAGGAAATCTTTGCCACCCTCCTGCAAAACAACGGTTTGGTATTTCGGTCTGAAATTTGCAGAGAAGAAAGCCAAGATCTGACAGATGTGCCTTTTGGTGGTTTTGTGCCAAAATATTACAGGGCTCCAAAGTTACAGCACTCCGAAGTTGATGATTTTCCTCATTGGACCAACATTCGATTGTCCGCTACACTTGGTCCCGTGTCTCGGCGAATACAGTTTGAGAACGGACTTTTCATCACAAGAATTCTTAGTCCCCTTGGGGACTAAGCTCAAAACTAGCCTGGAAAGTCATAAATAACATGGAATTTTAATTTTTTTCCCTACCTCGTACGCTTCCTGAGATATAAACAATTTAGTATTCCAAGTGCTCATTTTCCTGTCCGAGGGCCACTGTTATGCCCACTTTCTTTGTATTCACTGTGCTTCTTGACACACCTGTTTTGGACACAATGCATGTGCATTAGCGTTACCGTTGTGTTTGCATTGTTAGCGTTATGGTTAGCGTTAGTGTTTGAGTTTACGTTTGCGTTTGCGTTTCCATTACTGTTTGTGTTAACGTTTACGTCACCTTTAGAGTTACCATTACCATTACTGTTTGCATTTGCATTACCATTTATGTTTGTGTTTGCCTTTGCGTCACTGTTAGCGTTACCGTTAGCATTTGCATATACGTTACCATTACCATTAGTGTTTACTTTTGCTTTTGCATTTGTGTCACTGTTTCTATTACTGTTTGTGTTTGCATTACCATTTGCATTTCTGTTTGCGTTACCGTAACTGTTAGCGTTTGCACTGACATTTGCGTTGACGTTACTGTTACCATTAGCATTTGCATTTGCATCATTGTTAATGTTATCATTTATCTATGTTACCGTTACGTTACCATTTGAGTTACCATCGCTGTTAGTGTTTGCATTTGCATTGACATTTGCATTGGCAATACTGTTACCATTGCCATTTGCATCTGCTCCACTGTTTCTGTTACCATTACTATTTGCATTTGCATTTCTGTTACCTTTGCCATTAGCATTTGTGTTTCTGTTTGCATTTTTGTGGCTGTGTTACAGTTATCATTTGCGTTAGCATTTCCATTTGTGTTGCCGTTTGCATTACCATTAGCATTACCGTTTGCACTTGGTTACCATTTGCATTTGCATTTCCATTGGCGTCACTATTAGCATTCCCAATAGTGTTTGCATTTCCATTACCGTTACCATTACCATTTGCTTTTGCATTTGCATCACTGTTACCGTTATCATTTGCATTTGCATTATCGTTTGCATTTCCGATTGTGTTTGTGTTACCAAAACCGTTAGCGTTTGCATTTCCATTTGCGTTGGCATTAGCATTTGTGTCAACTTTAGCATTACTGTTTGCACAACCATTATTGTAATGTTCGCATTTGTGTTTGGGTTTGCATCACCATTACCATTAGCGTTAATGTTACTGTTAGCGTTACCATTAGCATGTGCATTATCGTTACCAATAGCATTACTGTTAGTGTTACCATCAGCATGTGAGTTACCATTAGCATTTATGTTTGCATTCGCATTTGTGTTTATGTTTGCGTTATTGTTTTTGTAACCATTTGCGTTTGTGTTACTGTTTGCGCTTGCATTTGTGTTTATTTTTGTGTTATCGATTTTGTAACTGTTTGCATTTGAGTTACCATTTGCACCTGCATTTGTGTTTCCATTACTGTTACCGTTAATGGCAGCGTTACCGTTACTGTTTCCATTACTGTTGGTATTTGCATTTGTGTTACCGTTACCATTTGCATTTGCATTACAGATAGCATTACCGTTAGCATTAGTGTTACTGTTAGTTTTACCATTACTGTTTGCATTTCTGGTACCATTACCGCTACCGTTAGCGTTACCATTTGCATGTGCATTTCTGTTACTGTTCACGTTTGTGTTTGCATTTTTGTTACCATTCACGTTACCATTACTGGTTGCATTTCCATTTGCGGTACCATTTGCATTACCATTTTTGTTTGCATTACCATTGCCGTTAGCGTTACCATTACTGCTACCATTAGTGTTAGCGTTACCATTACCATTTGCATTACCGTTAATGTTAACAATATTGTTAGTGTTAGCGTTACCATTACTGTTACCCTTAGCATGGCAAATCACTGTTACAAGGTTTTCTTACACTACAGGCTGCACTATGGTGTCCTGCTTTTGTGTATGGGGGAGTGCAGGGCCTGAAGAGCCTGCGCTCCCACAAACACATGTGATTACGATGCGGGCCCCGTGCTCTTACCAAGACATATCATTCACTATTTATAGTTCACATTCTCAAAAAGAAGGGAAATTCATGACAAAAAACTCCATTAATGCATCAATTAGGGTTGTTACACAGCGACAAAAGCATTCAGTCTGTGATTGGTTGTGTTGCCTTGGTCCTTCCCCTACTTGCATGTATATGTGTGTGTGTGTGTGTGTGTGTGAGTGTGTGGTGGTGGTGGTGTGGGTGGGAATCTGGAGTTAGGGTTTTGAACCCTAACACCAAATTTCCCTGCTTTTGTCACTGTGTAACAACCCTAACTGATGCATTACCTCTCACCCATCCCATGTGTAAACAAGCTGAGGTGGTGCAGTATAGGAGAATGGGGTGAGAGTTAGGACTGATGACCCCAACACACACCCCAATACTTGTTGGTGGGAATGGGGTGGGCTTGGGGTGCAAGGAGTGGTAACCCTAACACTGAATTTCCTCACTTTTTTTGCTGTGGAACAACCCTAACTGATGCATTAAATGGATTTTTTTGCCATGAATTTCCCTTCTTTTTGAGAATGAGCACTATAAATAGTGAATGGAATGTGGTGGTGGAAGGGCGGGGCCCATGTAATTTTTTGTCACATAGTAACACTAACGGTAATGCAAACACAAGCACAAATGGTAATGCACATGGTGATGCAAAAGTAAATGATAACGCAAACAGTAAGAGAAATGCAAGCACAAATGTTAATGAAAACAGAAATGGTAATGCAAACAGTAATGCAAATGCTAATGGCAACAAAAACGCAAATGGTAACAAAAACAGTAACGTAAGCGCTAATGCCAACAGAAACACAAACAGTAAGAAAAATGCAAACGGTAACACAAACGCAAACAGAAATGCCAATGGTAAAGGCAACAGCACTGCAGAAGGAAACAGTAATGCAATTGAGAACAGAAACGCAACCGAAAATGCAAATGCTAAGGCCAACAGAAATGCAAATGGTGATGAACATGCAAATGGTAACACAATTGAAAATGCAAACAGTTACAGTAACAGCAACGATGATGCCAAAGTGAACAGTAACGCAAATGGAAATGCAAAAGCAAGCACATATGGAAACACAAATGATAATGAGCACATTCATGGTACCACAACTGGAAATGCAAATGCTAACGTTAACACCAACGATGACGCCAAAGGAAACACAAATGCAAACAGAAGCGTGTACTCAAAGGCAAATGGTGATGCACACAGTGATGCAAAATGAAACAGAAACAGTAATGGAAATGCAAATGGTAACAGTAACACAAACGCAAACGCAATTGAAAATGCAAAGGGTAGCGCACGGTGGCGTAGACGGGAACGCTAATGCAAACGGTTATGGAAATGCAAGTGGAAACACTAACTGCTAACTGTAACAGTAACGAAAGCACACACCCTCTTTTCTCCAAAAGCTGCACTGAGAAACACAGTGAATACAAAGAATGTATGCATAATAATGGGCCTCGGAGCAGAAAATGAGCACTTGGAATACTAAATTGCTTATATTTCAGGAACCATACTACGTAGAAAAAAAATTTAAATTTCATATAATTTATGACTTTCCTGGCTAGTTTTGCACTTAGCATTTTTCCAGCAAAAAGTCCATATTTCGAAGCGTTTCCGAGATATGGGCCCCAAAAGGCGTGGCGCATGCCGTAATGTTAGTCTATGGGAAAAATAGTCAACTTCGGAGTACCGTAACTTTGCAGCCCTCTAATATTTTGTCACCAAACTACCAAATGGCACATCTGTGGGATCTTGGCTTTCTTCCTTCCAAATTTCAGCCCAAAAGACTAAATCGTTCTTTTGCAACAGGGTGGCAAAGATTTCCTATTCTTTTGGGCATAGTGTCGCAAAGTAGTGTCGCAAATCACAGCACTTTCACCAAAAAAAATCATGAAAGTGTTGCAAGTGTGACACTACTTTATGACACTACAGTTTACAAAAATTTTAAAAACAAATTTCTGGGGTTCGTAACCCCCCAAAAAAGACATGGCTAGCATCATCAGGGCTCAAATAGGTGAACACAAAAATAATTGTGTCCCTAGAGGGTCCCAAATTTAAATGCCAAGCATTTCTGTGACCAGTAACTGAAAGAAAAATGGCTGACTCACAACACTACAGGGGTCATTTGCAACACTAAAAACTGCACTTGCGACACTGTCGAATGGTTTGTTAACTTTTCCCATTAATTATAATGGGAAACTTGTTTTTTGAATAACTTTTGAACTGTTTAATATTTTTTCATGAAATCTTCGAAAGACACATTGGGGACCACAGCTACATGTTCCCTGAAGGTTTTGAACCAGTTGGGGAAACATGTGACCTGTAAGCACGAGCAAAGAATGCACAAAAAAGCATAAGTACAACTTTCTATTGCGCTTTATATTTCCTCAACCATATAAACCACCATTACGACACTTGGCATAGAAACATAGAAACATAGAATTTGACAGCAGATAAGGACCGATTGGCCCACCCAGTCTGCCCATTTCCCTACCTACTGGATAAGCTGCAGATCCTAGTTAACCAGCAGCCTACTTCTTCCTACGCCCACCCCCCAGAATTGCCTTATGACTATCCCAGATCCAGAGATCTATGGGAACGCTCCAAGCCTGCCAAATGTCAGGCAAATCTGTCATACAGTTGCAAAGTTATTAAGCTGCAAAATTTCACACTTTAACCTTAAATGGGATACTCAACTTAACTATAGTGGCACTACCATGCCACTATAATATATATATATATATATATATATATATATATATATATATATACTACCGCATTCCATGTATAAGGAAGCTGAGATGGTACAGCATAGGAGAATGGGGTGAGCATTAGGGTCGATGACCCCAAGACACACCCTAATGCCTGTTGGTGTGTGGAGGGTGGGGGCTGTGCAATGGTAGGGTTAGTTGGGGGTGGGATGCCACATTTCCATACTTTTGTCACTGTAATATGCACCCTAACTGATGCATTAATGGAGTTTTTTTGCAATTACTTTTCTAACTTTTTGTGAAAGTATCACCATAATTATAGTTATTTATGGGAGCGCAGGGCCCCCATGGCCCTGTATTCCCATCTATTCATAAGTGTAGAGGCAATGAAATTAACATTCATCTCCCTGTCGGAGCACAGGGTCCTTCGGGCCCTGCACTCCCATGCCCCGTAAGTTTTTCTTATTTTATTGTGTGGGAACAGGGTCTTTCAGACCCTGCGCACCCATCCCTCCATGGATGCAATGACAATTTATTGCCATAGCCATCTGATTACCCCAGAGCATGTACCTAGTACAGAAAATGTTCAAATCCCCACCAACACATAATTCTGCGCAACTGCAATGCCATTCCAGGTCACAGGTGTGAAAACACATTTTGGGCAGGAGTTGAAAAATTACAGCTGTGACATACTCCTTTAAAAATGCCTTATCCCTTGTTGATTGGTCCCCCTTGGATAATCGTAATGACATAGATCAAGCACTTCAGTTCTTCTCTGACAGGTTCAATGGCATCTGTGATATTTTTGCCCCAGTGAGGAAAAGGAAGCTAAGGGGATCCCCAAATGGGTGGATTACAAGAGACCTTCTGGACCAGATGAAGGACAGGGACAATCTATGGAGTATGGCCAGATGCATTGGTAATCCAGCTGACTACCAGAAGTACCAGGCAGCCCATAACAAGTGTACCAACCTCACTAGACAGGCAAAAGCAAAATACTACAAGAAACAACTGGACAGTAGCTGGGGTAATGGTAAAAGGTCCTGAGAGACTATCAAGGGACTGCTTGGTAAAAAGGATAAGAAGCACCCTATCATGCTAATGATCAATGGTACCCCAACGCTTGACCCACATACCATTGCTGAATCCTTTAATTTGGCCTTCTCTGATCTCAGTGCTGTCCTCCCACCTGACTGTCTCAACCACCCTGGCTCACCTGTGCAGAACGCTAGAGAAAGCCAGCCTGAAACACCCTCGCCAAACACTAGTGTAAGATGAAACCACCCTAATTTCTACTTGAGAAGCATCACATCCAAGGAAGCCAGAACATACATATTCAAAGTGTTAGGCAAGACAAGACTTGGCAGTGATAACCTGGATATGAAGCTGGTGGCAATTGCACTGAAAGAGCTCTTGGTACCTATCACCAAATTGTTTAACAAATTGATCTCCCTAGCTAAGTACCCAGCCAAATGGAAGCTTGAAGGGGTCACTCCTGTGCTTAAAAGTGGAGATCGGACCAGTACAGCCAATTGCAGACTGATATCCATCATCTCCTCCCATCAAAAGCTCTTGAGAGGATAGTGGCTGATCAGATATCCGAACACCTTCATAAATACAACCTCCTGTGCCCACAGCAGCATGGATTTCGTAAGTGCCATAGTAAGACCATGGCATTAGTGGAATTCTCTGACTTTGTACTCAAGGCTCTGGATGGTAGTAAACCAGTGGGCTCTATCTTCATAGATCTCACTAAAGCCTTTAACACCGTCAACCACCCCATCCTGCTACAGGAACTGGTGGACTTGGAGATCTCCTTGAATGCAGTCCACTGGTTCAAGGACTACATTTCCCATAGATCCCAGTGTGTAAAAATTGGAACTGTGACCTCCTCCCCTAGGGAAATTGCACTTGGGCTTCCCCAAGAATCCATCCTGGGCCCCCTCCTTTTCAGTTTGTTTTTAAACAAATTACCAGAGGCATGTACAACTAAAACTATCCTGTATGCAGATGACGTGGTCATCATGAGCAGCAGTGCCAAGCTGGATCATGTGCAGCAGGAGCTGCAATCCACTTTCTCCCTCATGGAAAACTGGTTCAGTATGCAGAAACTTCTTCTTAACTATACAAAGACTAAAACAACACTGATCTCAAGCCCCCACCACAATAAATCATCCCAGGTCTTGTCTATAATGAACAACATGGACGTACCCCTAGTACAGGTACAGGTACAGTCTTTCAAGTATCTTGGGGTCACCATTGATGACACACTCTCATTTGTACCTCACATTGATCAAGTCATAAAAGTGGTGAACTCTAAACTTGGTGTACTGTACAGACACAGAAAATATCTTATGCCTGCTGTCCTGTGCTGGTCTGTTTCCTCCTCCATCTTATCAGCCATTTATTATGGCTAGGTACTGTATGGGGTTGGCAATTGACACTGCAGTCAAGTGGGTATCGATGGCCCTAAATAAGGCCTGTAAACTCACCCTTGGAGCTGACAACCTAACTCACTCCTGCTCACTCTACAAGCAAACCAGATGGCTCAGCCTCAGAAATAGAATAAAATATCAAAATGTGCCTCTTAGGTAAGAAAGCTATACTTGGAAAATCCATCCCTAGCCTCAAGGAGATGTTCACAGAATTTTGCTCCAGCAACTAGACCAGAGGAAAGAAGGTGCTCGTTGGCTGTCCCATTCATGAAGATGACAATAGGTCAGAGCTCCTTTGCATACAGAGCTCCCCTCTGCCTAAATCAAATCCTTGTGCATATATTCCACAATTACTCCCTACCATCTTTCAAGGCTGAGCTGAAGATACATCTCTCTGAGGCAGTTGCCTGTAATTGCAGGTAGTTTGGGTGCTACCAGTTTGCTGAGTTTAAATTTCGATCCTCCTCCCCCACCCCAACTCATTCTTTGCTCTTACACTGTTGTTCCTGTTGACTAGTGCCTCCAATACTGCACCTGCATCTCCCCTGCGCCTTTCCACTTCCCTTATCTCGTGGTCCCTTTCGCATAAAGCATTCATCCCCCCTCAGTACCAGCTCCCTTGACCCATGCCCTTCTCTCCACCAACATGGTCATGACCTCATTCCCCCTTCTAGGACCTTTGACTTAGCCTGACCTCCAGGCTGCTACCCCTTTTTCTGCACTGTGTTCCCTTAACATTCATCTCCTGATGGATGTCAGTAACTGGTTGTTTTTGGTTTTTTTCTTCTACTCGCAGAAAGTATTTTCACCTTTACTTAAGTTGATATTGTAATCACCAGGCATTGTTGACATATTTATAGGAGTCATGCAATTTGTCTTTGTACTAATTGTATAGCATTTGTTGTATTTTCTGTCTACTCCTGTAACTTGATTGTATGTTGTTGTACAGACGTGGAACCTTTGTAAAAAAAGCATTTGCTCAAAGGTGTTTTCCAAACTATTCGAAATAAATGAAATAAATAAAAATACATGAGATGGGTAAATCTAGGGTAACAATATTGAAAATTTCCATAGCTATGAGCGGCCATACTGAAATTACAATGAATGGTCATATCTTAGTCATTTTTCCATATTTTAACCCAACATTTTCAACGTAGTCTTCTTATTACCCCACCTCATAAACCCCATAGGTGAAAATTTCGTAATCCATGGCAAAATGTCATTCCACGCCACAGGTGCAGGAACACATTGTGGGTAGGATGTGAGAAAAGACAACTGTAATGTGCATGAGGTGGTATGGAAAAATGGTTATGTTGGAAATTTGGAATGAAAATATTAAAAATTGCCAAAGTTTGCACTTGCGTACAAAATTTCAATGAGAGCACATAACTCAGGCATGGTTTGGTATTTTTGCACTAAATTTTCAACATGGGCTTTTTGGGACCCCACTTCATCAACAGTGGAACTGTCATTTCGTTACTCTGTCCTAAAAGGTGATTTTGCACAGCCACCATGCCATTCTACGCCACAGGTGTGAAAACATGTTTTGGGCAGGATGTGAAAAATTACAGTTGCACTGTTCATAACGTGGTGTGAAAAAATAGCAATGTTGAAAATCTGAAGTGAAAATATTAAAAATTGCTGAAGTTACGAGCGTGCGCAGAAAAATTTCAATGACTGCGCATAACTCAGGTTTTTTTTTTTTGTATTTTGGCACCAAATTTTCAACATGGACTTTTTGGGACCCCACCTCATGAACACCAGCACTGTCATTTAATTATTCAGTCCCAAAATGTGACTTCACACAGCAACCATGAAATCGCCTTACAGGTCCGATTAATGAAATGTCAGTGACAGTGTTCATGAGGTGGGAACCCAAGAATCCAATGTTGAAGATTTGGTGAACAAACTACTGAAAAATGGCCGAGATATCAACATAAGTTAAAAATACCATTGACAGCCATTATACGATGCTTATCTTTGATTCTTCAGTTCCTGGTTCAGCTTTAAAGAGTACAGATGTGTTCCGCTCCACAGAAGATCACAGCTGCCAATCTCGGAGGGTAGGTATGGGGTGCTGGAGGGTGCGGGGAGGTGGGTGTACAGAGGGAAGATTGGGATGGGGAGGGAAGCTCGCCAGGATGGAACCCAATTCTGCAGCATTTTGCAGCACTCTGCAGCATGCTACAACAGAGTTACTGTGGAAAACAATGTAATTTCAATGGGAATTAATCCCTTTTATCATACAGGAAACTATGACATTTACTTTATCCTGGCAATGTCACATTTTCCTGCATGACAAAAGGGATTAAAGGGACACTGTCAACCTTTTTTTGAGTCATATTATTTTTAGTTAATGATTTCATGATTGATACCTTCTCTATGATTCATTGATGTTGCTGGTTGTTTTATCTGCCTCCTTTCTTATTAGAGTTGAAATGCATAGTAATGTATAGCTATACCCAGCCTTGTTTTGTCTCAAATCATTGAACTATTTTTATTGCATACTTCTTGAATATTAGAAACACCCTCAAACAGTGCAGCCACTCATGATACAATAGTCTCCTCTACTCCCACTGCATGAGTGGCTAGATTGTGTTGGGGGTGTTCCCGAGTCCAGGAAAGATAGAGTGGGAGATGGTTAAGAAATGTAAACAAACATGTTTTGGTGTGGTAACACCAGTATGGTGGGCACACAGTTTTTCACTTTTTAAAAGACAATAATGATCTGAATCAAACTACTAGCTGCATAAACAGTAGCCCAGATATTCAAAAGAGCTGAGCCATGCTCAATAGGGTTCCGCCTGCGCAAGTCAGAAATGCGCCATTCTGCGATATTCAGCAGGAGGCAGTTGCGCCCCTCAAAGCATGCTGAGCAACAGCTCAATGCTAATGAAGGCATGCGCAACTGAAGGGGGGATGAACCATGCATAAACTGCACAGCCCGGTATTCAGCCGGGCTGTGCAGAGTTATGCAGGCGCAACCCCCTACCTGCGCCTGCACAACTTTGGGCAAAAAAAAAGGATCAAGTCGAGGGCCACCCACAGGTGAGCTGCTGCATTGCAGGGCGCAACACAGCAGCTGCCAGCTGTGGGTGGCCCTCACTGTCCGGTGCCCCCTGCAGTCTGATCGCGGGCATAATAGTAACCCCCGTAGCCGATCGCGGGCAGCAAGTGAGTTCCCCGCAGCAGCCCGATGGTGGGCACAACAGAATGTTCCCCCACCCCCGACTAGCCCAATCACGGGCATAACAGAATGTTCCCCCACCCCCGACTAGCCTGATGCAGGCATAAGTTCTAACCCATCACCCCAAAGTCCAATATCCTGGTGATCTAGTGGCCCCCACCCCACCCACCCACAGAGCCCCACCACCGCTCCCCCGTCAGCGGCGGGCAGCAGCACCACCCTCCTGCTGCCCCACCACCCACCGACTGACAGCTTGGTAGGGCTGCACACCCATTGGTTCAGAGCATGAGCCAATGGGCATGCAGCCCATACCGTACAGGGCAGTCCAGATATGTACGCAGTGTGTGACCATATGTGATTGTGTGCCACCCAGCACTCATTTGGATGGTGTTTATAAATAAATCCCAGAAATATTTTGAATGATGGGACTTGGGGAGGAGAGAAAAATACCTTACTTATTTAAAAATATCTGTCACTCCTATGTGGTGTACTGGCCATCATCCTGCTGTGTGTCCCTTGGCATTTGTGTGGTAACTTTAAATAAATCCCAGAAATATTTTGGGTGACTGACGATAGGACTTGGGGGAAAAAATACTTCCTTCATTTTCATTTTAAAATATCTGTGACTCCTATGTGGCAAACTGGCTATTATTGCCATGTGTACCCTTTGACTGCACTGTACACACTGTGTGACTGTGTGCCACCCAGCACTCATTTGGGTGGTATCTTGAAATAAATCCCAGAAATATTCTGGGATACTGATGACAAGACTTGGGTAGAAAAAGCCTCATTCATTTTCATTTGAAAATATCTGTCTCAACCTATGTGGCATACTGGACATCATTGTTCTGTGTTCCTTTTCATTGCACTGTAGCCAGTGTGTGACTGTGTGCCGACCAGCATTCCTTTGGGTGGTATCTTTAAATAAATCCCAGAAATCTTTTTAAAGACTGACTATGGGACTTGGGGAGAAAAATACCTTATTCATTTCAACATATCTGTGATTCCTGCATGGCATACTGACCATAATCCTGCTGTGTTCCATTTTACTGCACTGTACCCAATGTGTGACAGTGTGCCATCCAGAACTCATTTGTGCGTTCATGATCATAGATAACTGGCACTCAGAGAAAGTCTCTTGGGAAAATCACAGACAACAAGTCTAATTCAAAATAAGGTCAATACCTTTATTGTAAATCCAGTGAGTCGGCATTCGAGCAGCAAACACTTGTTATCCCCCAGTGCTTTGATGGAAGTCTTCATCAGGGGGTGAAGTTAGAGTGATGAAGCCCTCCCTTAAGTACCTGTGGGCTAATTACAAAGACATTGCCCCCACTGGTATATTAATGAACATTATTTTAAATTCAAGTGGCTCAGGGAGGGATTTGAACATGCTAACTGAAATCAACAAATTCACATACATTTTTACAAAAACTAAATAAAAATACATTATTACAGAAGCATGTTGTAACACATCTTGCCAGATTGGAAATACAAGGTTGTAGAGAAGTGTGTGTCTTTACAGTAAATAAATCCCAGAAATAGTTTGGGTGACTAATAACAGGACTTGGGGAGAAAAATATCTTATTTATTTTCATGTAAAAAATGCCTGTGACTCCTATGTGGCATACTGGCCTTCATCCTGCTGCATTCTCACTGTTGGCAACACAATTAAAAAAACAGGGTTCGAGGTCTAAAAAGTCCTCAAAAAGCTTAGAACCGCCAAACTTTTTCAAAACCTCTACTAGCACCAGAACCCATTGCTCAGGTGGTGCTTTTGTGGATTCTACCACTATCTGTCAGATAGTGCTGGTATCCTACCATGGATCCTGCTAGAAATCCTACCAAACACAGACGTAGGATCCAGGGTCAGATAGTGATGGATCCTAGGTCAGATCCAGGGATCCTAGGTCAGATAGTTAGGATCCAGGGTCAGATAGTGATGGATCCTAGGTCAGATCCAGGGATCCTAGGTCAAATAGTTAAGATCTGGGGTCAGATAGTGATGGATCCTAGGTCAGATCCAGGGATCCTAGGTCAGATAGTTAGGATTCAAGCTGGATCCTAGAGGGTAGGATCCATGGTCAGATAGCACTGCTATCCTACCACAGCAACTATCTGGTCAAATCGGAGGTATCTGTTGGTATCCTAATTTCTAGGATACTATCTGAGCAACACTAGTTCTGACATCTCAACCACAAACTCACTGCTGGGGATATCCAGGACAGATATGCAATTTATTTATTCAGGAGATTGCACAGTTTTGCTGTCGTTTTTGTAAAGGGGATTGTGGGGAGGGAGCAAGTCCCTCCCGACATCCTAGGAGATAAAAGGAAGACAACATACCTACTTTTCCATCCCTGGGATTCCAGGGCTACCCAGGAAGGCAGAGCCCCCTCTGATTCCAGTGCATCTTTGATTGAGGACAGTTGGACAGCAACATAACAGAATTAAAAATTAGGGAGGCTTAGCCTTCCCCCTTTTATGGGAGACCATAGGGTGAACTGCTTAATTCTGTCCTGTTTACCTTGCCATAAGAAATCGGTAAGGTATCCTTTAATGCAAGTGAAGTACTTGAGGGGTACAGTGCCTGGTTAAGTCTGATAGAGGTACAAGTATAAGGACAAAATGCACATTTTAATCATGTTGATTCTTCCCATTAGAGAAATGGGGAGAGTTTTCGGCTTTTCGCAATTTGCCTTTTTGCTTTGGAGGAGAGGTGAGGTAGGTAACTGACAGCAACAAACTGGGAGATCTTATTTGGCAGAAGTATAACCAGATATTTTAATTTGGAGGTGGGTTGTAAAGTCACTCCTGAGACTTTCAGTGGTGCTGTTCTCGCTTTTCCCAGGGGAAGCCACTCACACTTGAACTATTTTATGTTATGTCTTGATATAGGTCCATAAAGCTTGGAGAGCTCTGTCAAGGCAGAAACACTAACTGGAGCATATGTACCAACGGGAGAATGCACAAAGGTAACCGGTGTTTTCCTTTAGCAGATCAGACATTTTCTTTACATGCTCTGTTCTGTTTATAGGTGTGCCAATAAAAATGAAGAGAACATCTGCTTTGGAGACCAGGATGGACACACTGAAGCAAAGTCACACAGCATGCACAGAAAAAATTAAATATGAAAGACTGTGTTGTTTTGGAGACAGGAAAGCAAAGCTGAGTTGCACAGTGGAGAAAATATAAAGACTTTTGTACTTTTTTACTTTTTAAGTAGCTTTTTTTTTACTTTTTTTTAATTTTTTTTTTATGTTTTCATACTATTATTTGATTGTTGTCTGGCCTGAAAGTTAATGGCATAATAAGAAGTAAATGATGTAACCCAGTGCCAGGCTGTACCAAGACAGAAGTCACATTACGAAAAACAATAACAAAAAAAAAAGTTCAGTAATTTCCAAGATCATTGTCATTTTAACAGCAGCAGTGGTGATAAAACAATAACGTCAGTCAAAACTCCAAGCAGCAAGCACAACCACATCTGACGTCATTATTCCAGAATCATTATCAGTAAATATAGTAGTGAATTCAATATTAAAGCAGGCAGGCAGTGCCAGCACATTGTCAGGCTGTGACTAGTATACCCTATTCACTTAAAGGGACACCGTCAACCCCCTTAGGCCTCAAATTGTCCCTAGATTATATAACGTATTTTATGATTGCCCAGATTTTGCAGAGATTGCTGTTGTAGCTGGTAGCTTGATTCTGATTAATTTCTTCTTTTTAAAAGTAAAAAACAGACTGCCCACCATGCTGGTGTTATCACACAAAAACATGTTTGTTTACATTCCTTGACAAACTGCCACTGCATCTTTCCTGGACTTGGAAACATCCCAACACAGTCTAGCCACTCGTGATGCAGTGGGAGGAGAGGAGATTTAAGCAATATACCATGACAGGGTGTGGGTTAATGCTGGGATTTACCATGGCTGGTGTGGTTTGACCATGAGGCCACAGGCCGAGTGGTCAAATCCTGGCCAGTCGTGGTAAATCCCAGCATAACCCACAACCTGTCATGGTATATTGCGATTATACAATGTCCCCCTTTTTAAAAAAATTTTTTTCTAAGATTAAAATGCTTTTAGTTGCAAATAAATCTTTTTAATTTACTTTTTTTATAATATCCTTCCTCTATAGGTTAAATAGTTCTCTGCTGGTTGAGCATGGTGCTGTCATTGTTGAGCAGAGATCAGAGTGCGTGACAGCTAGTTTTTTTTTTCCATCCCCCCCAGAACAGAAGCCCCCAAACATTCCGGAAGCCAATTTTAAAAAGCATAACTTTTTTTGTCGTTAAATGTAGTGATGTACCTGTGATAGGGGCTTTCTCTCCACTCTGCATTCCCCAGACCACACTGTGTACCAGGTGCCATATTATGAGGGAGAGCAAAGGATCTGCTGTGTTTGTGCAGCTTGAGGTTCCATGTCATAATGGCGACTGCCAAAAGGCAATCAGTGTCATGGCGAAGTCAGAGTACTGAAAATCAATTTTGGTGCTCTGACTCCCCGGCGCAAACAAAACAGCACTGGGGACTTGCATTTCAACATTTTAAGTGGGGGCTATGACGCACCCCCATAAAATTCTCAACTCCGAGTTACGTAATAGCCGGGGGTGCAAAACATTAAAAAAATTTCTGTGCCTGGACCCAAACCCAGCACCCTGCCCCTCAAGTCACGAACCCACCACCATGCCGGGGCCAGCTCGGCAGCCACCATGGCACCACTCCTCAAACCCCTCCCACCCTCACTGAGCATGCTCACTCTCACCCCACCCCTTGTGCATACGTGTAGTGACATCAAATCACTATATGCACTGACCCACCTAATCTGGTCACCCTACCTCATCGGTAGCCTGCATGACATGCACTGGGATTGAGTTGCCGTTATTGCAAGCACTCAATCACCAACACCCATGGCATGGGCTAACCAGCTGGTTTGTCATTTTTCTGGCTAGGATTTCCCCAGTTCTGCTGCTGGTCTGGGGTACCAGTAGCAGTCCTGTGCTTGGGGGCATGGTAATAGTACTGCAGTAGAGGACGAAGAAAAACGTCGCCATGGGACACTGGAAGTGAAGCTGGGGTAAGCAAGGGTAAGAGGTGCATTACTGGTGATGATGGGCTGTGGAATATGGAGAGAGTGGCCATTTAAGTGCTAGAATGACTTCTGATCCACGATCGCCATCAGAGATGGCATGGATGGTTCTCGCACATCCAAGCTGTTTCCTGAAATGCCATCAAAGCTCTGTCTACATTGTCTCCTGAGTGTCACCAGTGCTCTGTATAAACATGCATCCACTCCTCTGAAGCAAAGTGAGGAGCAGATTGTTGTATTGATTTAAGCATTTAGCAGTATTTCTTTTTTTTAAATGGAGTTCTGACTGGAACGAATGATGATTTGGGGAGCGTGGTAATCCAAGGTGAGTACATTGTGGGTTTAGCGGACATTCACAATGGCAGCTAGGAGGGTCATATTAATTTTAGAGATGGGACTGACTGGCACCTTTTTCTGTTGGTATATTGAAGGATTTACCACAGGTAAAATGTACCAGTAAGCCAATCACAGTCAAGAATTTTCAGACGCCATTGTGTAATTAAGCAATATACCATGACAGAGAGTGGGTATATTGGTGGATTTACCACGCCTGGTGTGGTTCGGTCACGAGGCACAGCCGAGTGACTTAACCACACCAGAAGTGGTAAATCCACCCATATACCGACTCTCTGCCATGGTATATTGCTATTATATGATGTTCAACTTGTTTTTGGTTTTTATAGTGATATAAAACTTTTACAGTGGGTATACTGGAGGATTTATCACGGTCATGTGATGTGTTTTGACCAATGAGGTTACAGGATTTCCATACTCCATTGTATAATATTGCATCATGAATGGCAGCACTGTTTGGGGGTGTTCGTTATGTTCAGGACGTATTCAGTAAGAGCAGATCAAGGGCTAAAAGCAAAACAAGGCTGGGTATAACTGCACCATCTACATGCATTTCAGTTCTACTAAGTAAGGAAGAAGATCAAACAACTAGCAACTTCAATCAGTTTTAGAGAAGGTAAGCAATCATAAAATATGGGTTTTCAACTAGAATAATATGATGCGAAAAGGGTTGACAATGTCCCTTTAAAGACTCAAGAAGCTGCATATTGAGCTAAATAAAAAGAAGCTGCCTGCACTTGTTCAAGCTGTGAACAGAAGGGATTCGCCTGAACAATATCTCCTGCAGTGCTCAAGAGGCGCTCTGAGGGTATGCTTATTGGGAGGAACACAAGATATTTACATGCTACCTGGACAAAGCAGGACATGATTGCTTTTTGGTGTTCCAGTGGGCAAGAGGTTTAATATTAAAGCCCACAGTCAGCTCATCCAAATAATTAGCAAGCGTCCGCTCAACAGAATGTGACAACAGCATGTCCTCTGCCGCTGCTTGTTCAGCAGAGAATTTGTCAACAGCGACAAATCATAATGATGTGCTTTTGCAACTTGAGTGCAGCGTCATGGGCCTGTGTTTCTGACGCACCCTGTCTTCCTGCATCAGCAGGCAACCTCATCGTCAGTGGCATGTCACCACTCACACCACCATCACTTGAGCTGCCACTGCCGCTCATTCCATTGTTCCAGAATTTTCTGACCCACCAGCATCCTCTGAATGGAACAGGTCCATTTCCCTCATGACTCCCTCAAGTTCACTACACAGGTTGCTGTTGGTACTCACTCACTCTGTGACTCTGCATGGCCAGGCATAGTGCCACACATTTGTATCTTGGGTCTAGCATGGTTATAAACATGTAACTAGTATTGTCAGATAACTTGCAAACCGTGATCTTAACTCCCTAGAGAGCCCGTCACTTAATTTTTTGATGAATTCTAGAAACAAGTCCATCTTGCTGTGTTCCTGGAAACTCTCCATGCTTGACATGAGGACATGGACAGCTGGAATGACCTGACTCAGTGAAGCTGTATTGGAGTTTAGGTCATGGGTGCATTTCTCAGAGGGAGATAGAACCTGAACCATGCCCTCAGTGATACTCCAATCCTGGTAAAGCAGTACCCATCAATATCCTGCTTGATGAGTAACTCATGTAGAACACGCTTCTGTTCCAATAAGCGTTGCAACATATAAAATGTGCTTTTCCATCGTGTACTGACATCTTGGATTAGTCAATGGTTTGATGAACCAAGCTGGTCCTGAACAGTTTGCAGCTGTCTGGTTGATTTAGTAGAGCAATGGAAATGGCTACAGATGTCTCTTGAGGTATCAACAATATGAGAAACACACACACACTGCTCTGGAGTTAGTAATTTTTACTGTAATAACAACTACAGTCAGAAAGGTAAGTCTAGGCTGCATAGGTGCCTCCAGCCCCAGCCCAGCCTGCCCTAGGGCACAGATAATGTCTGTGGTATCAAGAGACAAAAAAGAAAAGACTTCAACAATTTTCTTATATCATCTATAACTTTACTTTAACAATAGTCAGAAAGCTAAGTTTAGGCTGCATGCAAAAGTGCTCCCATGGCCCCTGCCTACCCTAGGGCATCGATAAAGCCTGTGATGTGCAGTTCAGAAACAAAATGACTAATAATTTGTTTCTATTGTTGTTTCAACTTTGTACTATTCTATGAACAGTCAGAAAGCTAAGTCTGGGCTGCAGAGGTGCCCCCAATCCCTGCCCTGCCTACCTTAGGACACAGACAACACCTATGGCATCCAGAGACAACAAAAGTAAAGATTTCACCAATTTTTATATTGTTGTCTGGAATGAAGCCACAAAGCTAAGGTGGCGGTGCTTCCTCCTTGCTTTCGATATACTATGCGCTGACTGCAGTGGTGGCAGGCGGGCAGCAAATGCCTAAATGCACTGCCAAAACATAGACTGCAGCATCAGAAGACAAAAAAAAAATTTTAGTTAATCAATAATAATTAAAACAGCTACAGAAGAGGAAGCAAAGTTGCTGTCCCTGCTCACTAGCAGCAGCTTCAGAACACAATAAACATGGACTGAAATTTTTGCACAGATACAGTAGTATTTACTGAAAAATTAAAACAAATGTATATATTTTAGCACTGTAAGTCTAAGTCTGAAGAAGTCACAGAAACATGCCCCTTTTCAACCAGATATCCAGCAATCAAGAGCTAGCCTAAAGCCTAGCCTGCAACTGCAAACAGACCCTGACCTGATGATCACAGCACAATTTGTTCGGTTGTAAAAAACTACTTAGCAGTTAATCAGTCAGTCAAGTGGAACACCACAGTCTCCATTAAGAGTCAGTAAACAGAAGAGTCAAGAAAGTCTGCAAAAACTATTTGTTTCCTAAATCTGACTCAGAAAAGCACAACTCCTTCACAGAGAACTTCTTCCTCTCAGCTCGAGTGTCTCTTTGCACTAAAGTAGGTCACATGGTAATGCCTTGGAAAGCTCCTTGTGCAGACTGAGGATTGACAGAGGAGATCTCACTAGATTTTGAAGTCTCAGTGAATATGCACCATTGAATATCTTGAATGCATCCCAGTATTTGGGTATTCATCAAATATGCCAGGTATTCAAGAGCAGATTTGAATTTGTCACACACCCCTAGACCACGTTAAGTGGCGAGATTGAATGGAAGGGTCTGCGCTAAGTGGGGTCCTTTCCTAACTTAGAAAAGACTGTGATTGTGGTGGCAATGGGATGGTAGGAATTCTCCCCATTCCAGACACTCCAAACCATGTTGTGTAGGAGATGTTGTAAACAATTCCAAAACAATTTATAAAATTCAGCAGGTAGCCAGTCGGCCCTGAGGCTCTGCCCAATATCAGGGACATCACTGTGCTGCAAAGTTCAGATGTGGCGGGTGGGTAGATCTAGTCATTCTCTCTTATTGTCAGACAGAAAAGGCAACCTAAGCATACCTAGGAATTTACTAGGGGAGGGCATATCCGGCGTCACCTCTGTGGTGTATAATGTAGAGTAGAAATTGTTAAAGGCCGGATCAATATCCTCCTGTTTAGGAGATACTGTGCCATCCAGCATAGTGATGGCTTGAACGGTACGAAAGGATTCCTGTGCCTTCATCTGCCAGGCCAGTCATTTTTCTGCTTTGTTACCATTGAAACAGGCCCCTGCTCGAGTAAGGCATAGATTCCATTCTATTTGGGAAGAAATGAGCTGATTAAGCTTACCTTTAATGGTGCGAAGCTCCCCCAGTTTCTGGTTCATCATATTTCCCATGAGACTTTTCTAAGGACTGTACCTTATCTAGCATCTCCTTCTCACAGGCCTGCTCGGTTTCCCTTTTGTGGGAAGTGAAGGATATCACTATCTTTCTATCGTAGGCTTTTAGAACCTCCCAACACACTGAGGTAGCAGTATCCTCCTTTTTGTTTAAAATCATGAACTCCTGTAAGGCCTCCAATATTATTATTGAATTCTGCATTAAGCAGTAACCTGTGGTCCAATCTCCACTGCCAGGTTGGGAGTGGATCCAAACCATAGCACAGAGACACAGACAAAGGGGCATAGTCAGATACCAGTGACAGTCCATAGGAAGCCATCTGGCTAACTGAAACAGAAGGATGGACAGGAGGAAAGCATCAATTCTTGTGTAGAGTTTTGGGGCATGGGAAAAGGAGAATTACTTGTCCATAGGGTTCTGGAACGTCCAGACATCTGCCATATCCTGTTCTGCAGCCATCTACCTAACTGCTGTAGAGCTCTTAGGGGGATTCATTATTAGAGAGGCTGAGTGATTCAGCACTGGGTCCCAGGGTGTGTTGAAATCTCCTCCCAATATAACTCAACTGTGGAATTCTGCTAGTGTGAGGGAAAGCTTGTGAAAAAATTCTTGGATATCAAAACTGGGACCATACACAGTGGTCACCATAAGCTGTTCCTCTCCCACATTTACTGTGGAAATAAGGAATTTTCCCTGCTGACCTGCTGTTTGGCAATGCACCCTGGAGCAGACTCCCGGGTGGAACCACATCACCACCACCACCCTTGCCTTGGTCATGAAACCTGATGCCAACAATCGAACACCCCATGACTTTTCCAGTTTGTCTGTCTCCTCTCTGACCATATGGGTCTCCTGCAGAAACTGATGTCTTCTTTTTCCTTTTTCGTGTATGTCAGTACCTTTTTTCACTTTACCACCAATTTTAGACTACAGTATTTACATTCTAAAAGTGTTTAAAGTATGCATTTCTTCAATCTGCTAAGTACGTTAGTTCCTGTTTGGGAGCAGGAAGTGAGTGACCACAGAGCCACCAAAGACCCACCATCCTAGATGGGCAAGAGTAGCTCTCCGGCCCCCTCTAGCTGCTGGAGGTCTGCCTCTGAGCAAGTAAGGGGTTTACTGAGAAATATAGGATATTCTTGTCTCAGAACAGGACAATCAGGAGCTTAAAGGACACACAGGCAGAAAGTAAGGAGAGAGAGAAAAAAAAAACAGAGGAAAGAGTAAGGATTGCAAACAGTTAAGGGGCCAGAAATAAGACATGATTGGAGTGGTGCAGTGCAGTGGCTGTGGAGCAGCAGTCTTCGGGAGGCGTTCTGGAGGATGCGGTGTTGTCCCATCTGCAGGCACCCCTCTGGGCTGAGGGAGGTTGCTCATCTCCAGGCTGAGTTGGCCAGGATTTGTGGGACCTCCTCTTCCATCCAGGGACCACCAATGCCACTGCTGTTGCCTAAGAGGTTGCCAAGAAAGAGGAGTGGTTGGACCACAGTGGGCTCAGGGGGGGTGAGGGTGGTGGAACAGAGGCGCATCCCTCCAGTTGTACCACTCCACAATTCCTATGCCATTCTGGCAAAGTGTGGTTCCTCTATGGAGGCACCCGTAGTGGAGACCAAGGATGATGTTGGGAACCTCCACAAAGGAGACCCACAGGAGGGTGGCAGGGGACCCCGCAGTGGAAGGAAACAACTCCTGGTGGGGGACTCCATTGTTAGGAAGGTAGAACTAGGGGAGGAAGGGGAGAGGGAGGGAGGAAAGGTGCCTGACTGGCGCCATGGCTTGGAGGGACAGGGAGCGAATCCTCAGGATTGCCGGAGCAGCTGCACAGGGGAGGGAGCTGGATGTCATTGTCCACCTAGGGACAAATGACCTGGCTAAGAAAGAGATTAGAGAAGTGCAGAAAGAGTTTGTGGAATTGGGGACGGGCCTTAGACAAGTAGCATGCACGGTAACCTTCTCGGAGGTGCTGCCCATCTATGGCGTAGGAGAGGCTAGGGTGTTCCACACCATGGGATTCAATCAGTGGTTGAAAAACTGGTGTAGAGCTCAGGGATTTGGCTTCATTGGGGACTGGGGGTCCACCTGGAGTGATGCAAGCCTATACAGGCATGATGGGCTGCATCTGTCCAGGAGGAACCAGGATCTAGTGATAGGTTTAAATTGCTGTTGGCAAGCATTTAACACTAAAGGGGAGGCACTGGAAAGGAGCAGGAATCCTAGGCCCCCAAACAATTGTGGTAGTAAGTGCGGTAAACACCAACATAGAGGTGTTGATAGGGAGAAGGGCAGGGGTAAATGGAGAAAGTGACAAAGGCAAGAAGGACAGGGATAGGGCAAAAAGGAGTAAGGCCATCAGGAAATGGAGGGTAATGAGTACCAATGCCTGTAGTCTGGGCAACAAGCTCCCTGAGCTGGTGGCCTTGCTGGAAGAGGGATGCCTGGATATCGTAGCAGTCACAGAAACATGGTACACAGAGAACCATGACTGGGATGTTAACATACCAGGGTACATAACCTACAGGAGAGACAGGCAGGGGAGAAGAGGGGGAGGAGTAGCTCTCTATGTAAAGGAAGAGATAAAAGCAACTGAACAAAAGAGTAAACAGGGAGGAGAGGAGGCACTGTGGGTCACCTTGGAGACTGGAAAGGGCACCACAATCCGCACAGGGGTTGTGTACAGACCCCCACGTCAGGGGAGGAATGGACAAGGATATGATTGAAGGCATTCTTAGAATGGCAGAGAAAGGGGAGATACTGTTGATGGGAGACCTGAATATGCCAGATGTTAACTGGAGCACATTTGCTGCAGCCACATCCAAGAGCAGGGCCATTCTTGATGCCCTACAGGTGGCAGGCCTCAGACAGTTAGTTTCAGAACCCACTCATGAGGGAGCAATCTTAGACCTCATACTCTCAAAGGGGCAGTGAGAGAATCTCAGATCTAGAAATGGGTTGCCATCTGGGAACAAGTGACCATCAAACAGTGTGGTTCATGTTAAACTCAGCTACAGAGTCAAGCCATACAAAAGTGAGGGTACTGAACTTTGGAGAGGGCTGACGCGAAGAGAGAGAGTGCCTCAAAAAGCACTAGCAAACAGGCTAGAAGGAGGTGTGGAGCAACAATGGGGAATCATCAAAACTGCCATCACAGAGGCAACAGGCCTTTGTGTGAAGCAAATAAACAAATCAAAATGAAAGAAAAAGCCACTATGGTTCTCAAAAGAAGTGGCTGTAAAAGTCAGGAAGAAAAAGATAGCATTCTGGAAGTATAAGGAAACACAGAAGGAGCAGGACAGACAGCTGTACCGGTTAAGGCAGAAGGAAGCAGGGAGGGAAGTCAGAATAGCAAAGGTCCAAACTGAGGAAAAGATAGCCAACTCAGTTAAGAAGGGGATAAAACCTTTTATAGGTACATCAGCGAGCGTAGAAAGACAAAGGAAGGGATAGTGAGGCTGAATAGAACGAACGGTGGGTGGGCAGAGGGGGACAGTGAAAAAGCAGGGATACTGAACGAATATTTCTGCTCAGTATTCACAAAAGAGGAGGGGGAAGTGCCTAATCCAATTAATAGAAGCACTCTTGATAGGGGGGTCGATCCCAGTCCTTTCACAGAAGAAACTCCTAAAACTGAAGGTGGACAAAGCAATGGGTCCTGATAGAATTCACCCTAGAATTCTAAAAGAATTAAGGGAGGAACTAGTGAAACCACTGGCTGGTCTTTTTAATAAATCATGGGAGGATGGTGTGGTACCCGAGGACTGGAGGAAGGCTGATGTGATTCCCCTTCACAAAAGTGGGACCAAGACAGAGGCAGGAAACTACAGACCTGTCAGTCTGACCTCTGTGGTAGGGAAAGTGATGGAGTCACTTCTGAAGGAAAGAATAGTTGAGTACCTAGAGGCCAGTGGGGCACAGGACCCAAGGCAGCATGGGTTCACAGCAGGAAGGTCATGTCAGACGAATCTAATAGATTTCTTTGACTGGGTGACCAAAGTAGTAGACCAGGGAGGGGCTGTGGACATGGCCTACCTAGACTTTAGCAAGGCATTTGACACAGTCCCACACAAAAGATTAATAGTCAAATTAACCAGCCTGGGAGTGGGTTGCAGGGTGGTAGCCTGGGTAAAACATTGGCTGGACAACAGGACACAGAAGGTAATTGTAAATGGAGTCCACTCTGAAGAAAGAGGGGTTACTAGTGGGGTACCGCAGGGTTCAGTATTGGGTCCAATCCTTTTTAATGTCTTCATCAGTGACATTGCAGAGGGACTGGAAGGAAAAGTATGCCTTTTACAGATGACACAAAGATCTGTAACAGGGTTGATACACAAGGAGGCGTGGAAAGGATGAGAAGGGACTTGGCAAGGTTGGAGGAATGGTCAGAAGTATGGCAGCTAGGATTCAATGCAAAGAAGTGCAAAATAATGCACCTGGGAAACAAGAACCCAGTGGAAGAATACACAATGGGGGGGGGGGGAGGTAGTAACAACAACAAAAAAGGAAAAGGACCTAGTGGTAATCATATCAGATGACCTTAAGGTTAGCAAGCAATGTGAGAAGGCAGTAGGGAGGGCTGGAGGTATACTGGGATGCATAGGGAGAAGCATCAGCAGCAGAAAACAGGAAGTTGTTATCCCTCTATACAGACAGTTTTTGAGACCCCATCTGGAGTACTGCGTCCAGTTCTGGAGACCCCATCTCCGCAAGGACATAGACAGGATAGAGGCAGTCCAGAGGAGGGCAACTAAAATGGTGCAGGGTCTGGAAGAGAAGCACATGAGGAGAGACTAAAGGAGCTTAATATGTATACCCTTGAGGAAAGAAGGAGAGGGTGGACATGATAGAAACTTTAAGTACCTCAGTGGAATCAACAAAGTCCAAGAGGGTAGCATCTTTCAGAAAAGAGGCGTGCAGAACAAGGGACACAATTTAAAGATAGAAGGGGCGGTTCAGGGGCAATGTGAGGAAGTATTATTTCACAGAGAGGTAGTGGATGCATGGAACAGCCTTCCTGAGGAGGTTGTGGGGTCTAAAACTGTGGGAGAATTCAAGAATGCATGGACAGACATAAGGCAATTCTTGTGGGGGGTAGGAAGAAATAGGCTGTTGGTTAACTAGGATCTGTGGCCTATCCTGTAGGTAGGGAAATGGGCAGACTAGATGGGCCAAACGTCCTTATCTGCCATCAAAGTCTATGTTTCTATGTTATGTTCTTATGTGCTCTGGAGTCACCCTTCAGTGCCACCCATTGCCCTTGCCCCATGCCATAAACTCTGCATAACACAACTTTCATGTTCAGCAAAAAAAAAAAAAAAAAGCTTGTAACCCAAATAGTCAGTGTAAACAGCACCCCCCATCATTAGAAAAACAATTCAAAAGTATTAACATACATAGAATTGCAACCATAGAAGAAACCCCAGTCCTCCAGTCCCTCTCTCTCCCCCTCTGATGCTCCATCCTCTCCAACCAACATCCCTCCATGGAGAAAACAGCTCCCTGTGGTCACTTGGGCAAATGGCTTGCCTGGCTGAATCACCCCTTCTGTTCCCCTCCCTCCCTCATGAATCTCAACAGATTCTCTTTCCCCACCACTTTTCATGGTATGGGCCAGATGAGAGAAAGCAACAATCATCTAGGCCATAATGAACCAGTTACAGTATGGTGTAAAGTTCCACCATCTTATACTCCTCAGCAACTGCTGTATTCATACCAGGATGTGCCTCCTCGAGTGGTTCCTATAAACCTCCCCACCGTCTCATAGGGATGACAATCCACATCTCAATAGCATTATGAAGGAGATTACAGACAAAAACACCTACCGCCTTGTGGGAGTTAGAGGGCTGTCTCCACATGGCCTGACCTCATGGACACCTCACATTGACCAATTCCCCATCACTCCCATCTCCCTATGCAGTATGCAGTGCTCAACAGTTATCTTTATTGCTCAGACAAAACATATATTTGGGAGAGCAAATAAGGGCATATTCACATCAACTGTACAGTGACTATTAATGACCAATCAGCACTATGAATGCAGTTCAACAAGGCTTAGTGGGGTCAGTCACAGAGGGTCCAGAGGCATGCCCCTGTCCTTAAGTCCAACTGTTCCAAACAGAGGTTAAGAGTGTCTATACTGACCTCTCATTTAATCTTATTGCAGAATGGCATCCTCCAAGCAGAGACCATGAAGAAGACATTTTTAAAATTCATACACAGCAGTGACTCGATCATAGAGAAGCCTTACATCCACAAGACATTAGATAGTGTCATATTCAACAGAGTGCCAATAATCCAACCTCTGAGACAAGTAGCAGAGTAAATGATGACGCTCCAGTTTTTTTTCTCAACCTTTGGAAAGTCCACTGGGTGAGACAGTCGTGGGGAAGGGGTCACCAGAAAAGAGGTCAGATCACATAGCTCTCTGAGTTGCCCAAGGTTCCATCTCCCTTTTCCTGCCATGGCAATGCTTACTGTGCATCTCCTTGCTCCTCCCCAAAATCAGAAGACCGCTTTCCTCTCTGTCCTCAACCATCTCCAGACTCTCCCTAACAATGTTGACATCATTGCCCTCGGAGACTTCGATACAAACTGGCTGGCTGAAACTTCAGCCCATGTTAGGGATGCTGCAAATGCTCAAAACCTGACCCCAGCTTGTGACTACTGCCACTAGAATAAACCAGAGGACTGGTACTGCCACCCTCCTAGATCTAGTGCTCACTAATGCCCCACATAAAGCTACACAGATCAGGGTACTATCTGATGCTCTGAGTGACCACTCTCCAGTGCTATGTCACTGGTCATACTGTATTAACAACCCCCCCCCAAAACTGTCTTACAACACCGCCTCAAACCTTGCAAACTACAATCCCTTAAACAGTACCATCTAATTACTGACTGGTCCCCCATAAGAAATGCTCAGAACATTGACTCTGCCCTCAACTATTTCATTCATATGTTCAACACTGCCTGCAACCTGTTTCCACCCTTGACCAAACAAAAAATTTAAGGTGCCAACACACTGTGGCTATCTCAAGCCCTTTTGGACCAGATGCGGAGACGAGACAATCTGTGGCACATTGCACAGGATACCAGAAAACCCTCTGACAGGCAGCGCTACCTGGAAGCGCACAATAAATGCACATGGGATATTCAAAAAGCAAAGGCTGAGTACTATAAAACCTTGCTCACCAACACATGGGGCTCAGGTCGCAAGTTTTGGGACTCACTCAAAACGCTAAGTGGCAAAGCCTCCACTGCCCTGCCTATCCATGTCAGAGCCAATGGATCTATCACCTCAGACCCAGCCCTTATCGCAGACACATTAAATGACACCTTCTCTGACCTCTCTGGTGTTCTCCCCCCCAACTTTTTCTCCCCCAACCACCCTACACCACACTGTCCCCTCCCCAACCCCTCTTTCCACTTTAAAGCAGTTTCCCAGCATGAAGCTGCCCCTCTCCTACTCAAAGCCCTCAGTAAATCTCGTTTCAGAAGTGACACACTGGACCTGAAACTGCTTAGACTCACATTCAATGAGATTCTCCCTCCCCTTACCATGCTTTGAACCCACTCCCTTTTCTGGGCCAGTTACCCACCAAATGGAAATCTGCCCTCATCACTCCTATCCTTAAAAGTGGTGACCGCACCCTGCCTGGGAACTACCACCCAATATCAATCCTGCCTCCCCTCTCTAAAACCCTGGAGAAAATCGTGGCCACCCAACTAACAGACTACCTCACTAAATATAGCATTCTGTGTCCTGAGCAACATGGCTTCCGCCAAAACCATAGCACCACCACTGCCCTCTTGGAATTTACTAACACCCTCCATACATCCCTGGACACCGGCTACACTGCTGGCGCTGTCTTTATAGACCTCTCAAAGGCATTCGATACCGTGCACCACTCGCTTCTCCTGGACTCCCTCACTCAGATAGGCCTCTCTCATGAGACCATTGACTGGTTTGCCAGCTATCTGTCTGAGAGAAGCCAGACAGTCTGGATTGCCCACTCCCTGTCATCCCTCCACCAAGTCAGGTCTGGGGTCCCTCAAGGCTCTATTCTTGGCCCACTTCTCTTCTCCTTGTTCCTCAACACCCTGCCCAATGCCTGCTAGGGAAAAATTCTATTGTATGCAGATGATGCAGTCCTCTACAACTCACACACTGATCCTGCAGCCCTTCACTCTGCACTCCAGAAATTCTTCTCTGAAGCTGAATCCTGGTTCATTCAGCATAGGTTAGTACTAAATTACAAAAAAACTAAATCCATGATGTTTGCACACCCCCACAATAAGAACCTAGGACAACCCTTGATCATTCTGAACTCACTGAAAGACCCCCCCCCGAGCAGGTTACCACTTTCAAATACCTTGGCATCACCCTAGACACTGGTCTCACTTTCCACAACCATATCCGGATGCTCAGCACAGCCGTCAATACACGTATTGGTCTCCTTCACCACTATAAGCACTGCTTCCCCCCTGAATCTCTCCGCCTTGCCATCTCTGCATCTATTCTATCTCTAATTGATTATGGAATCATCATCTATGGTGCAGCCGACACCACCCACCTACACAAGATTAGACTGGCCCTCAATAAGGCTTGCAGACTTGCTACAGGCTGTCCTAGACTTACACACACCTGCACCCTCTACACCTCAGCAAACTGGCTCAACTTCGATGGGAGGCTAAAGTACCAGGCCTGCCTCTTCACTAAGAAAATCATCTCAGGATTACTTCCACCAGGCCTCTCCCCACTACTTCAGTCCCCACTGTCTACCCGCCTCACACGGCAATCGGCGACTACCCACTTTAGAGTACCTCACTGCAAGGCCACCTCAGGCCAAAGAACGTTTCGATATCTGGCCCCATCGTGGCTCAACTCACTCCCAAATTCCCTCCTCTCTGAGCCCAAACTTGGTGGGTTCAAGTCCCAACTAAGGGACCTTATCACCCAGGGATCAGTATGTGACTGCCCTTAAATCTGACCTTCCATTTCTACCACCCCCCACCTCCCCCCTTCTCCCTTGACCATAGACCTAACACTGATCCACCGCCCCTGGGCATACCTATACTGTGACAATGGACCGCAATGTCCTGCCTTGGCCAACGAAGAACTCCTGGGCATGGCTAGTGCCATCGCCCTGAAATGTTATGCTTGTACCTGTAACCTTTTGCACTTTGTACCTTGTTAGCAGCTCTCTGTTACCATGTATTCCGTGCTGCTATTTTGTATTTTCTGTATTCATTTGCAACCATTCTGTAACCATTGTCTTTAATTACTATGTTAGTTGTTACTTTTGTCATGGTTGTCTCTGTCTTATGTATGACGTGGAACCTTTGTAAAGGAGTCTTTGACTCAAAGGTGTTATCCGATATTTATCAATAAACAAAAAAACAAAAAGGCCCACAGACTGGAGAAACCTTGTGGCCTTGGTTGCTAGCAGGCTGCCTCTGCAGCCATGTTGTACAAGCTGTGAGCTGCGTAGCAAAGTCTATTGACCTGCCGTGGTCTCAATGTTATGAGCATAACCCCATCAGTCATTCCTCTCAACCCAACTCACTCACTCACCCCAACAGTGCATCAAAGGATACCTCACAAAAGTCATGCTGCTCAAGCCAAGGGACCATTCCTCCTCTGCGATGACTGGACCTTTTTGGATGCCACTTTAGTGTCGATTCATAGTATGGCAATGTCCAGTTTAGCGAAAGACTTTAGCGGCATGCCCTCCCACTGGATAATAAGGTGTGAGGGACAGATGTGGGCGAACTGCCAGCGCAGTTCATCAAGGCATTTCTTTACCACATTAATGTCCTGCTGCATCATTTCCGGATGTCAGCTGTAATCTGGGAAGGTACTAACTGTGCTGTTATCAGTCCTGATGGTTCCTTGTTTGTGGGCTACTTGGAACACTAACTGGAAATCTTGATACCGCAAGAATATCACTAGAAAGTGGCAAGTGTGTTCCATGGGTGCCGATTTATTCCCCAGAGAGTGATGGACCCTCTGAACCTCTAGTACAGTGTCTGTCAGCAGGTTCTATGTAGCCAGAAGCCAGGTCACGAGGAAAGCCAGTGGGTGGGAACCATCAGGTCCCTCAGGGAGACCCATTACTCTTATGTTATTCCTGAGCTCTCTGTTTTCATGGTCATCCATGGTGTCAGAGAAAGAACCAATCGGCTTGTGCGCTTGCAAGAGTTCCAAAACCAGTTTTTTTTAATCAGTCCTCTTGTTCCTCCATCTGGCTCTCCAGCTCTTTGAGCCACCTCCCATGAGAGTCAACCGTCTCCCCCACACTGTTGATGGTCTGTTGAAGGTGTGCAGATGGAGCATTAGGTTTTCAAATCCAGCTCTAAGCTCAGTCCTGAGTTCATAAATCAGAGATTCTAGGGTAGTTTCTGTCCTGAGTGTTGAGCCATTGCTGGTGACAATGGAGAGGATGGCTCTCCTACTCCCACCTTCATGGCTAGACAATATTGCAACTCTGCAGGCCCTCTTCCTTTAGGCTGTTCAGCTGTGGTTTTAAATTGAACCTGTCTTCTTTCTTGCCAGTTCTGGTGGGGCAGGCACCTGTGGAGCAGAATGTTGCTGCTGGAGCTGCTGGAGCTTATGATAGTGGAGATATATTGTCTATTCCCTCAGAGCACCAAGACTACGCAGCCATCTTGGTTCCAGGCCAGGCCACACCCATTGGTGAAGACCTTACTACCTTGATTATATTTGTTAAAGGGAGTCACTGATGAGGACTTCAAGGTCCCTCTCTTCTAATGTTGTGTCCAGCTTAACCCCCACAATACTATACTCTGTTCTGGGGTGTTTGATCCCTAAGTGCAAAACTTTGCACTTTTTAGCACTGAATTTCAGCTACCAGACTTTGGAACAATTTCCAGACTTTGCAGGTCTCTCTGCAACTCCCTTGTCCCTCCACATTGTCTACCTTCCATTAGAGTTTAGTGTCACCTGCAAATAGGCATAAACTGCCCTGGATTCCCTCTACCATATCACTGATGAAAATATTGAAGAGGACTGGGCCCAGAACAAATCTCTGTGGTACTCCACTAGCGACCTGTCTTTCCTCTGCTATGACCCTATTCACCACAACTCTCTGCTGCCTTCCCTCCAGCCAACTCCCTAAACACCTTACTATTTCCTTAGCTGTTCCCAGATCCCCCATCTTCAGCAGCCTTTGATGTGACACTGAGTCGAATGCCTTGATTAAGTCAAAGTAGAGTAAATCTACAGCATGGCCCTTATCAACTATCAATCAATCAATCAATCACTTTATTTAACCAGGCATATATTGTTTATCCCGTCAAGGAATACTATCAGGTTGGCCTGACATGACCTCCATGTCATGAACCCACACTGCTTACTATCCTGAAGTCTGTGTTTCTCTAGATATTCCACTAGATTTGCTTTGACTAGTGTCTCCATCGGTTTCTCTACCACGGAGGTAAAGCTGATGGGTCTATAGTTTCCCTACTGCTTCTTGTCCCCACCCTTGGGGCGTGTAACAAAGTCTGCCATACTTCTGTCCCTGGGAACCACCCCTTACTGCTTAGAGCTTTTGAATTGCCCCCACAGTAGTGTAATTAACACCAATACCAGTTCCTTTAACACCCTTGGATGCATCCCATCCAGCCACAGGGCATTTTTTACCTTCAGGGCAGCTAGCACCTTTTTAACTGTATCACCAGTTAATTTCTGCAGTTTCAGTTTTGGGACCCCTCTATCAGCTGCCTTCACACTGCTCTCTGGTAAGGGCTCGCTATTTCCCCTAGTGACTATTGAGCAGAACTAGTCATTTGGCACAGTTGTTCTCTGCCAGTCCTCCTCCATAACCCTACCCCCTCTTTTAGTCTGATAATTGCCCCTCACATCTTTCTTTTTTCTCTTATATATAAAAAAAACTGTTTTTCCCCTCCCTTGATCCCCTCTGCAATACGCAGCTCTGTGTCTGTCTTTTTGATCCTGACTGCCTTCTTGTTCTCTCTAGTTTTTTCCTGCTACCCATCCCATTTTTCATCCCCCTGCTTTCTTTTGTACCTTATAAAGACCCAGTAGTTTAAACAGGTAAGTTCAGCAGACAAGCAGAATAGGCTATGCCTCCTCTTTTCTGCAATGTCTATGTTCTTATGCATCTACTGGAGGAGGGCTTCAGCGGTCTAAACTGATAAGTTTGGCAGACAAGCTTGATAGGCTATGCCTCCTCTTGTCTGTAATACCTATGTTTATATTTTCCTAAGACCCTTTATTTAGCCTCCACAGCTTCCCTGAACCTTTCAGAGATCAGAATTGCTCTCTTATATAGTACTTGTTTCTCTTGGTAACTGTTCTCATGCATGTTTTAAGAACTTAAAGCCTTAAGAACAGCCCATAACCTCCATTTTTATTCCATTCCCTTGATGCTGACTACCTCAGCTATCCTGTCCAGCACAATTTCCTTCCTATGATTGAAATCTGCCCTCCTAAAGTCTAGCATGTCAGCCTTAGATGAGGGCTTACAGGTTCCCAGAGCTGGACCCCAGTGGTTCCCCAACCCATGCTCCACCTACTCTTTCGAGTAGGTGAGTACCACATTAAGAATGACTGACTGCCTAGTGAGATCCCTGACCAGTTGTACCAACATGCAGTTCTTCAAGACATCATACAGGACCTGACTTCTGGCACTCCAGGTCATTGGGATGTCCCCGTCAATGTCTGGCAAGTTGAGACCTATTACAGCCTTCGCTTTGTTGCCCCCTTCCCTACTTCAACACCCAATTCCTTATCTCTTATTTTCTTTGCCCCAGTTGTCTGCAAACCACCCCCAATGCAAGTCTTCCTATCTGACTCTCTGTGAGCTGAGCTCACAGTCATTCTACCTCCTTGTTCTCCCAATGGTAGCATCTTCTACTGCCTTGATCCCTTCTCTGATATAGATTGCCACTCCCCCCATCTCTATCTGTCCTTCTATCATGCCTGTTTAAGGTGCAATATGGGATTGCTATGTCCCAATCATTGTTCATACTATCAGGAATATCTAGACTGGAATAATTTACAAACCACCTTAGCCATGGAAGGAAATTATTTCTCTTTCCAAGTTCAAAGAATTGTTTTGTAGGTGCACAAACAAAACTTGCACCTGTACAGAATATCATTATCTTAATTGTGTAAGTTTTTTCTTTGTTCCTCATGATTGCATGAACTTTATTGTAGCTTGTTATAGACTGAGGACATCTATTCAAATGAGTATTTGCTCAATGGACTCTTTCCTGGTAAAACAATTACATGGATTTAAGTTGAGTTATATAACAAACAAACTGACATCAAAAAACTATGTCAATTGTATCTCTGTACTGAGATAATATTACATAGTCCCTGTCTATGTCCCATTAATAGGCATATACCAAAGGGGGGGGGCATCCAAAATGTTAGTACCCAATGTGCAAACAGGGGTATGGTAAGTGAATGGCTGTGATTAAAGGGGCCTTGTTCCCATCATAATCTCCTATGTGATATGGAAAGGACAGGAATCATAGAGATTGTATGGTATATACAGGTATATATAAAAAATAGAGGGGACATCACATAGTATTTCTGGGGCACTTGGTTTCCATATGCAAGTTGTTTCCTATTGTTAACAATAGAGAAGCAAAAACCAGAAAACAAAAAAGTCATGTGACGTCCCCTCTAGTTGTTTTATATATCTGATGTCTATGATAGGGACACATGCCACTCCCCACTGGCAACTAGCAGATGACTAATGGTCACACAGCCCAGGCAATAACTGGCAATTCTTCTCTTCAGCCATCTGTAGGCATGCCTGAACCAGGCACATAAACATGTCAGTATTGGTTTCATCAACACTGGGGGGCTTAGCTAGAATCTGGGTATCAGGGCAGATGAGAACCAAAGTGTCAGTCTCCTGTGGGACTCCCACAAAGGTCTATGGAAATTCAGTCTGAATCCCTATGTATCCATCGTAGGGGTAAATGACATAACTGAAACCCCACATGAGGAGTCCTTTCAAAGATCACAGAGGCAAGTATCCAAAATAGATCCAGTAGAAAAGAGTAGATGCTGGCACTCCTTACTCACTTAATCCCTGCTCACAGGATTTGTAAAGATACCAACTCCAGTCAGAAAAGTTCCAAAAAAGAAGTAATTTATTTAAAGCAAGGTGCAGATTTTAAGTCACCGCCACACACTGCCCCAGCGCTTCAGCAGATTGCCTTCCTTAGGGGGCGTGGCCATAAGGTTAGGACACATACATTTTATAGGGCTCACAGAGCCTTGATGTCACTACCCTTTCTCTCTCTCTCTCTCATTTATCTTAACCAGTACATAAATTATTTAAAAGCATAGTAAACAATACATTCTTAATACTAGGCTAAGATTATTAAAGTCAATTAATACATAAAAAATCAATAATTAAAAGAAAAGAAAAGAAAAAAAAAATATCCTGTCAACAGTTAATTCCCGGGACATTGCAAATAGCTATTAAGTGCACGCAGTTTTACAAAGTTTTTAAATTAAGCGCTACATATTTCCAGATAATCTGAGCAAAAGACATAAAGAAAAGATTGGAGTGGGGGAGGTATGGAAGGAGAATATTTTACCTCAGTCTAAAGAGTAGCCTGTGGATAATACAGAAGAGGAGGAAGTGCCAATTACAGAAAAAGAAAACTATGAAAGGGCATAAATGTACACATTAGTACTCTTTTTAGTCGTTAAACATAATGAAGTTCATTAAATGTGTAAAAACATATAATTATGCCCAATAATAAAACTTATAAAATTAAAGAAATGTAAAATTGAAAAGGTAGACATTGTGGGGGTGTAGGAAAGGGAAAGAGTAAAGGAAAAAACTTTTGTTATCGCATAATTTCCATTATGACTTTTAGACAGAGGTAAAATATTCTCCCTCCATACCTTTTCCCAACCCCCCCCAATCTTTTCTTTATGTCTTTTGCTTTACATATACAGATAATTGTAACGCTTAATTTAAAAACTTTGTAAAACTGCATACTCTCAGGGACGGATATTCAGACTGTGCCGGGCAATGGCGCAAGGGGAGGCGCAGTGCAACTGAGATGCACGGGGGCCAAGACAGGAGATATTCAGAGTGATGTGCCATGGTGCATCCCATTGAATATAGCAAGAATGTGCATGGCACATACACAATGCGGTGGCACACTCCCCAGACAGGGAGGACCGGGAATGCTCCAACACAACTGTAGTTGCACTGGGCGCATTCCCCGTTATATTCAGACTTGGGCATGCAAATGGGGCCATAATGTATGCAAGGGGCACATGGGGCCATTTACATGTCATTACAGCCCCATTTGCATGAGTTGAGCGGGGCAGCCTGGTGAAATGCGCCTGGTGCCCTGCACAGAATGGTGTGCAGACTGAGGTGTCTCAGGGGCACCCCTACCCCATAACCACAATACAACTGAAGACAGGCAATCCCTGGTGATCTAGTGGGTCCCCTCTCCCTACCCGTACCCCAATCACGGGACATAGTAAGATAATACAAGCCCTGGTAGTCTAGTGGAGCCCGCTCCCTCCCATACCCGATCGCAGGTACAAGTGATGTAAATAAAATCCCTGATGGTTTAGTGGAATACC
Source organism: Neoceratodus forsteri (assembly GCA_016271365.2). Taxonomy (NCBI): domain Eukaryota; kingdom Metazoa; phylum Chordata; order Ceratodontiformes; family Ceratodontidae; genus Neoceratodus; species Neoceratodus forsteri. The sequence continues at coordinate 300,186,946 of CM057455.1, forward strand.
CCTCCCTGCCTGTAGCACTAAATGTGGGTAAACTGATATGCACATACTCCCTGGTAATCTAGTGGTCTCCTTCCCCATCCTGACCCTCTGATCGCCATCGTATAAAGTAGAAAAACATCCCAGGTGGTCCAGTGGATCTCACCACCCCACCCAAATCCCTGATCACCAGTGCAGTAGTGATAGTCAAATCCCTGGTGGTCCGGCTTTCAGGTCATACTGAACTAGGGAAGGGAAGAGGAAATTGTTTAACTTGAATGACTTCACATATGTGCGCCTGTCTAGTACAGTATGGCCTGCAAGCCCATTGGTCCACAATGTGGACAAATAGGCTTACAGCTCATACTGTAAGCTGTCATTCGGCAGGTGGCTGGGCGGTATGCAGGCAGGTTGCAGCCACCCACCGATGACGGGGGGGGGCTGGGGGTCCTGTGTGGGTGGTGGTTACCACTGGTTCACCAGGGATTTTAATGATCACAACTGCACCGGTAATCAGAGATTCAGGTGGGATGGGGAGATCCACTGGACCACCAGGGATGTTTTTCTACCTTATACGATGGCGATCAGGGGGTCAGGATGGAGAGGGGGACCACTAGACTACCAGAGCATATGTGCATATTAGTTTACCCATGATTGGAGCTACGGGCGGGGAGGGGGGTTCCACTAGAACATCATGGATGTTATTTACATCACTTGTACATGCGATTGGGTACAGGAGGGGGGGTACCACTGAACTGCCAGGGATGGTATGTGTGCTTGTGGACGGTGTTCTTGCTGGTCGGGGTGGCCACCCACGGCTGGCGGCTGCTGTGTTGTGCCCTGCAATACAGCAGCCCGCCTGTGGGTGGCCAGCATTTGAGCCAGGATTTTCTGGCTCAACATTGTGCCTCAATATGCGGCGCATCTGGGGGTTGTTCCAACAGATGCACCGCAGATGCCAGGCTGAATATTGGGGTGTGCCACATATGCATGGGCATGCCCCCTTCAGATGCACCACATACATTACCAATGCACCCCGGCACATCGGGACTTGCGCTGCACAGGTCCACCTTTTGAATATTGCACCGGGGCGCATTGTGAGGTGGCGCCAGGTGCAACCTCTTTGAATATCTGGCCCTTAGTAGCTTTTTTGCAATGTCCCAGGAATTAACTGTTGACAATATCATTGTTTTCTTTTCTTTTAATTATTGATTTTATATATATTAATTGACTTTAATAATACAGTATTAGCCTAGTGTTAAGAACTTATTGTTCACTGCGCTTTTAAATAATTTATGTTCTGGTTAAGATACGTGAGAGAGAGAAAAGGTAGTGACGTCAAGGCTCTGTGAGCCCTATAAAATATATGTATCCTAACCTTATGGCCACGCCCCCTGAGGAAGGCAATCTGCCGAAGCACTGGGGCAGTGAGTGGCGGTGACTTAAACTCTGCACCTTGCTTTAATTAAATAACTTCTTTTTTGGAACTTTTCTGACTGAAGTTGGTATGTTTACAAATCCTGTGAGCAGGGATTAAGTGAATAATGAGTGCCAGCATCTATTCTTTGGCTATAGTTCTGGGACTGCTTCCCCTATCTTTTCTGTGCTGCACAACTCCAGGACATTTTCAAGTGTGGTCATCCACTTCCCTGTTTTGTTCGATCCAGTAGAAAGAATGGTATATGACTGTCACTTGAGATCCACTACTGTCCAGCAATAACTGACATGGATATCCTTCGATAGCAATCAGTACAGTATGTGTACCAGGGGAAACAGTAATCCAGGGGGACTTATCTGTTGACAATTTTGACATCGTGCACTTGACAGAACTGTTCATTGTTGGAGTCCTAGTACTCTCCCTACTGAGCTCTGCTGTCTTTTCCTGTGGTGGGATTGCTTCTTCCACTTTTGAGACACCAGCTACTGGTTCTGTGGGTGTCAACATCCTCTGACAAAATGTCCATCTGCACCACAGCAACAACAAAAATGTTGTCACAGGACAGAGTTAAGGGTTGAGGCCTGTCCTGTGGGGTAGAAGAAACATAAAAGTTTATAGGTAGTATAGCCTAGAGGTTAGTGTAATGAGCTGTGAATAAACGCATCCAGAAGACATGTGTTTGATTCCCACAACCTCCACTTGCATACTTTGTGACCCTGAGCAAGTCACTTTGCCTCCTTAGTGCTCCTGGGTGACCTCTGAAAAAAAGGCCTTGTGCCTAGTCGGCCTTATCCAGTTACCAAAGAGTGAATAAAAAAGGAATGTCCTCATCAAGTTGGCATTCATGCCACTCATGGCTGAGGCACCCATCTCATCAGTAAAGCTTCACATGAGTCAGTCAGTTCTGATGGATGTACAGCCACGTCTGGGACAGCAGGCTTCTCTTTGAATCATGTGACCTGGTGTTGCAGGGTGATGGCTTTCCTTGATGTCACCAGCAAAGAATTGGATACAGCCTCTTATGACTCTTTGTCTCTCACTTCATCCAGTACCTGACAGAACTGCAGAGAGTGCTTCCTGTATTCTTTCAATCTCAGTGAAATCACCATTAGCCAGAAGTATATGGCTTCTCTCAAAAGATGGTCCATTCTTAGTTGTGCAGACTTTACAAGAGTGGTTACCCCAGCCTCCACAAGTTATGATAACACTGCTTCTGCTCTGGTCATGTAGTGGGATAACCTCTCTCCTTTATTTTGAGCGGTGGCTTCCAGTGGTAGCACAAGGACCTTCCACTCTGTACTGGCTCCTAAAGCACTCTTAAGCATGGCTAGATGATCTTGAACAAAACAAAACTGAAAAGTAAGCTCTGCCGCAGCACACTGTCAGAAGTGATAAAAAGTGATAAAAAAATTCTAACTTTCAGCTGGTTTGCTGACAGTATAAAGACATCAGTCACCTTGCCTGATTCCTGATACCCGAGACCTTACTGCAGGAGATCATTCCTGATCCCCTAATCAGCACAGGTGCTGTACAGCAAATTCTTACCTGTTACATTTACTGCTTGGACCCGAACCCCCCAATCATCAGTTCAGGTACTGTACAAGTACTGTATTGCACAGCAAAATCTTTAAACTCTTATTTGCTTTTCCGTTCCCAATCAGTTGCAAGTAGCAAGTCCCCATACTCTTGGTTGGCAGAGGAAGGGGTATATTCTTATTTTAACTCCTGTGTGTGAGTTGTGGTAAAGTAGATTTATATCTTAAGACTTTGGGATATAGTGGACACCCCTTTTAATGGACAAAACCTGCTTGCACAAATGTGTCCATTATAAGAGAGTTCCACTGTACTTTTAAATCTAGGTTGGACATTTACATTACATGAACAGGAACACCTTACTTGGCTATTCCCACTGTTAGGTGGGGTGACAGCTCCATAGGGACCCTTGTTTTCTGCTATCTGCAATAAGCTAGCACAAAACTTAACATGAAACTATACAGCTGAGATGGCTGGCATTCTAAGACCTGACTATGTGTAGATCCATACCTTGTAGGCTGTCATTTCTGCAATAGCAATTTTTTGCTCTTCTCATGCTCTGAGCATTCTCACACTTTGACCGTCTGTGTGGCTTGGCTCATCTAGCTGTCATAGTCATCCTCCCCAGAAGGACTGTGGGTGATACCAGAGCTTGTACTGACTGGATTCAAAATTTAAATGAAGATGTGTGGCCTGTCCATGTCCACCAGTGGGGGTTCCAGTTAGGGATAGGCAAACCAGTTTGTCCAAAATACGAACAGACCAGAACATGCCGAAGAGCTCCAAAATGAATGGCTTTCAAGCACTTTTGGATCAGTTCAGATGGCTGTTGTATCACGGGAAAAGCTGCGTGAGAAGTGCCAGAGTAGGAGGAACCCACAGGAGGGGCCAGAGACAAGACTTTGGTTCCTCATTGGATGGCTGAGCTGTCCATCTCTCTAAGGTGGCACTTAATTGGGTTGCTGCTTTAACAACCCACATGGCCCAGCTTAGAGCTACACAGAGGAATCAGGACAGAGAAGGAGCAGTAGCTTCTGTAGGCTGCTTCATGCTGTGTTGGATTCTGTGTGCTTGACTTGTGCTGCTTGTGTTTTTGTTTTTGCTTTTTTTTTGCCCCTTGGAAAACAGAGGAAGAAGTTGACTCTTAAAAAAAAGAAAGATTTTTTTTTATGTAAAAAAAAAAAGTACTAAACTAAAACAAAACAAGTGAGGAGAAGTTGGGGGTGGGGAGTAGGGACTGGGAGTCAGGGACTCGGGAGGGGATTGAGCCAAGGACTGGGTGTGGGAGTCGGGGATTGGGGTGGGAAGGGGAGTAGTTATTGTTGGGAGAGGCGACTTGATGAGGGGAGGAGAAACTTGGAGGAGACTGGGGGCAACTTGTTGTAAGAATGAACTTGAACACAGAGTGCTGCAGACAAGAAAGAAGAGATCAAGAGATTGAAGAGAGGCTTCACTAATAAGTGCCAGGGCCAGACTGCCTATTTTTTTTGGGGGGGGGTAGCAGTCTAGCAGAGTGGGGGAAGTCTGTTGAACTGTGCCAGTGTGCCACCCAATACCATACCACTCCCAGTTAGCCTTCTTGCTGTTTGCCCAATTGCACCCCAACAAGTCAGCTCTCTCAGTTCTACTTTCTGTGCTCAGTCACTTCGGTGGGGATTTCTCATTATTTTTAATTTTTTATAGTATACAATCTGTGTGTGTGTGTAATAAATTCTGTGTGTGTGAAATAAAATCTGCCAGCCAGTCGTCAGTGCACCAGTGCCACTTCTTACATACTGTGTGATGACCCCAGAAGTCAGTCATCTGTCATCTTCCTCCCTGTGCCCACTCAGTGGGGTATAAGCTTTGGCTTAGTGGGCAGGGAATTCTGTCACATCACATAGAATAAATTAAAAAAAATCCTTGAAGGCAGAAAAGTACTGTGTTAGAGAGGGTTTGGCCAGGCAGGGTCCCTAAATCTGTGTGGGTAGCAGCAGTGTCTCCAGCATCGCCCTTAGCATAGGTGATGTGTGAAATAAATTCTGTGTGTGTGTGTGTGTGTGTGTGTGAAATCTGCCAGCCGGTGGTTCAGTGGGCAAAGCATTCTGTCATATCACGTGGAATAAATAAATAAAAAATAATAGCCACTTTTTGACCCTGAACAAGCAACAGACTGGCATTATGAGTACTCCAGAAAATAGTAAAGCAAAAGAAGGGTGCAAAGGAAGTAATAAACATTAAAAGGTTTATTCAAGAGCCCAGAAAGAAGTGGTCCAAAAAGTAAAGTACAACAAAAACAGCAAGCACCACAGTCCGTAGAAGGGGCTGAACTAAATGCTACTACTACCCATTGTAGGCTAATTCTATATCAGAAGGGCTCAGTAGTACAGCCAACAAAGTGTCATAAGACATTGGCAATAGCAAGTTATCTGAGGAAAAAAAGTGCAAAAACAATGAGTATTCCAATTGTATGACAAGTTAAAGCACTTACAAGTACAACTCACAGTGGAGTTGCTAGATTTGCAACACATGCATATCGAATAACTCAGTCTGTGAATGCAGATTTTAGCGCTACTGAGTCTGACAATGATGATGGTGAGGACCACGGTCATGGTGAGACTGAAGATGATGAGGTGGTGACTTTACCTTTAGCTGTGTCTCATTCTGGTTCTGACAGTGACAATGTGGATAAAAATAATGACAGCAGTAGAGTGTCAAAAGGGAAAAAGAAAAAGTGAAAGGCACAAGCCACACAAAGTGATGTAAAGTCTGACAGCAGTGATGATGATGATGATGGCAGTGGTGCTGCACAGGATTCTATGACTGCCTCACCTGATGACCCTGAATGCTCCACTGATATGTCTTCCTCACGTAAACCCAGCCACTGGACTCCTAGTCCTACTGAGGTTCGTTAATATACATAGATGGTCCACCTCCACTGTTTGGAATCATTTTTACGTAAACCCCAAGGATGCCTGCCAAGCTATATGTGTGCATTGCAACACATGTGTTAGTAGAAGAAAAAATAAAGATCATCTTGGAAACACAACAATGATGTTTAATCTTTCACTAATTCACCCTATTATTGTATATGGTTCAAAAAAACAGTCTAACATTGCTGGCTGGAAATCTAGCAGGGCTCTTGGTGAACAGGAACATTTTGCTGAAACAGTGGGAGACGAGCACCAGGCAAGATCCAAAAGTCCACTTTCACTTCATGGTCACGGTCACAATAATTCTGTAAGGTCCTCTATTTTATCAGGCAATGCATGTAGTCATACAACACTCCCAGCCAAATGTAATTTTATCCTCCCCCCCCCCCCGATAAGAGACAATTGACGTTAAAATAAGTTTTTGAAAGAAAGTCTAAATATTCACGAAACCATCCCATAGCACTGGCAATAAATTCTAAAATAGCAGAAATGATTGTACTTCTTGTGCAGCCATACTGTGTTGTGAAAGATGTAGATTTCAGAAGGCTTATGGAATACTTGGAGCCACAATATTTTATGCCATGTAGAAAATACTTCTCAGTAACCACTGTGCTAAGAATATACTGTATGACAGTTTAGTAGTTCAAGTAAGGCATGCTCTCCGAGAGGCTGAGGACAAGGTAGCTCACTTCACTGCTGATATGTGGACCAGCAGCTAAACCATTGCCTATCTTTTTCTTACCACACGCTGGGTCAGTTTTGCGGGTAACTCATCATCATCCTCACGTACTAGTCTGTCTGCTACCACTTAAACCAGTACTACTATTACCACTACTATCTCTCACGTTTCAGAAAATGGCAGTTCTCCATGTACAGTATGTCACTTTCAAGATACACACACACACACACACACAGCACAGCATATTCAACAAGAACCAGAAAGACTACTTACTGCTTGGGTCACTTCACAGCGTTTGAAAGTTGTTTTTTTGTTGCCGACAATGGTTCAAATATTAAAAAAGCACTTCACGATGACAACTATGTACTTATAAGCTGTTTTGCCAATTGTCTTGACCTAATCATGCAAAGCTTCCTGGAAAATGACCAGCAAGTATCAACCAGTGTGGTTACAGTGCACTAAGTGTGTGGCCACTTCAACTATTTAGTGAAAGCATGTGACATCCTTGCTAATATCCAGAAACTGTGGGCAATATTGCAAACTGAGCCTTTATTGGTATGAATCACAAAACAACCACCAAAGGGCCTAATTTACAGGATACATTGGTTCATAGTCTACAACCGGCCCTGAAAAAGGAAAATCCAATGTTACCATTCAAGTGTGGTAGGTGTACACATTGTGATGTCATCACCAAGATTGGCTGTTTTACTTCCAAAAATGTTGATAGGGACTACCAGACGGAACAATTTAATTGTTCGACTACAGGGTTTATATATTTGGCCACCTGTAGGTGTGCAGCATTTTATGTGGGCAAAAATGGTAGGGCCCTTAAAACCAGGGTGGGGGGAACATAGAGGAGCAATCAGACATGGGGAAATGAAAAATGCACTTGCAAAAGTCATACACACAAGCACCAACTCACAAACACATGGCTTCAAATTCTGGAGAATTGAAAAGGTAAGACTAGGTGAGAGGGGAGGTAACCTGGAAGACTTGCTATTACAACGTGAGTCATTCTGGATTTACCATCTGAGGGCACTGACAAAACCAGGACTCATTGATGGGATTAATTTGATGCAATTTCTTCAGAAAACAGAGATAATAAAAATAAAAATAAAAATAAAAATAGTTGACTGGACAGTATGAATTGATTCTACACATGATTTAAGGGTTATGCTACATTTAGAATATTGTATAGTTTGGTCTCTTGAACATTAACAGCCCTTGAACAGGGCTGCTTCAGCTCCCCCATGGTTGGACGGCACCCAGCTGACCAAGACCAGGACGCCCACCTGCAGCTCCTTGGAAGGCACGGCAACAGTGCAGCCAATCGGAACATGGGCGCTTCCAGCAAACCCGATCCGATTGGCCAGGACTTTTCACTTACTTTTTGCCCTTTCAAACTCACAATAGATTTAGCTGCAACTAAGCAAAATTCAAGTGTCTCATAGAAGGATTTCAACTGTATTAGCTGGATTGCAATTTCTACTACGTTTTAATGTGCTTACAGCTCTTCTGTTGTTTCCTTGCTCCTGCACTCCAACCCCCGCATCCAAGCACTGTGCCTTGGCGCGGAAAAGTCTCACACTCCTTTGTCTTGCTAAATTGCTCAATCTAAACCTGTCCTGCCTCTACGCTGTTTAACCCCTGCTATTTTTCTTCTCTCCAGCTGCCTGCCGTTGAACAGGGCTGCTTCAGCTCCCCCACGGTCAGACGGCACCCAGCTGACAGAGACCAAAATGCCTGCCTGCAGCTCCTTGGAAGGTATGGTGACTGCGCAGCCAATCAGAACACGGGCACTTTCAGAAAACCCGCTCCGATTGGCTAGGACTTTTCCCTGCTTTTGCTGCCTGGTGCTTTTACAAATAGATTTAGCTGCAACTAAGCAAAATTCAAGTGTCTCATAGGATTTATGGCCCTCACCACCCCCTCCACTGATTAAATACACCTATGGGGTGCCCACCCACATTTCCTTTTGCTCCATCGTTGGTTAGTAAGTCTAGCAGCACTCGCTCCCTCATTGGCTAATAAGCCTACCAGCACTGCTCGCTCCCTCATTGGCTACCTAAAACCCTAATTCCCGCTGCTCCCCCATTGGTTTCTAGTCCTTACAGGTCCCTATCATTTCCCTGCCCCCGCTTTCCAGCCCTCCATCTTCTCCACTATGTAACTACAGCACCTACCTTCCCGGCTAAGTAACCACAGCAGTAGGGTCCTCCTAGCACCTGATCAGCACCATGATCCTTCTACCAGACCACCTGACCTTGCTCATCCCTATTCTCTTCTCCCTCCCTCCCTTCCTTTCCAACATGCCACCCACCTCTCCCATGCCCCCCTCCCAAATCCTGCCAAACCTCGTTGAGCTCTCCCACTCCTCCAGCCCGGCATCCACCTCCTCTTTCACCCAAGCATGGGGACATTCTGCCACACGTCCCAGCCCATTTCTTTTCAACCCATCACTCCCCTGGGTCATTTTTCAACTTATTCCCCTATGCCCAGCTCATACATGCCATCAATCTAAGAGACGACCACTCACAGTCAGTCATATACAGCTAATCGCTCACTACCTAACTCTCGCTCTCCTGCTCCTTGTAGCAGGTGACATCCACCCTAACCCCAGCCCCAATACTACCCCCCCATGACCCTCTCCAACATCGGACTCTTCTTCACTTCATTCTGGGGACCTTCTCCCACGTGGCCTGTGCCTTCTGCACCTAAATATAAGAAGCCTTGTCCACAAGCTTGACTCCCTTCAGGTTCTTGCCATCCACTACACTCCAGATATCCTCACCCGGTCCAAAACCTGGCTCAACAAAAACATCAATGACCCCTCTGTCGCTATCCCAGGCTACACTATGGCCCACCAGGATAGAGCCTGTAAAGGTGGTGGAATAGTCATCTACGTAAATTTGGGCTTGCACTATGCAGTGGTCCTGACCAAGTCCAAACCAAAAGTCCTTGAAGTAATACTAATTCAGCTTGTCCTTCCCTTCTCGCTACCAATCTACATTGCTGGGATATACTGCCGACCTGGTACACCAGCTTCTGCTGTCACCGACCTCCTCAAGCAAATCTCCTGCCTAACCATGACAGGGGAACTATACGTTATGGGCGATCTTAACCACAATTGGCTGGCTCCTGCCCTCAACAAAACCAGGACTGAAATTTCTGCCCTAAACCTCTCACAAATCATTACTGAGCCCACCCGGCTTAACCTAAAATCTGGTAACCACTCACTCATCAACTGGGTCCTTACCACACACCTCCACCGGGTCAAACAAGCTGGTATTCTTCCTGACTCCCTCAGCGATCACCATGTAACCATCTTAGTACGTAAAATCCACTTACAAAATCCCCCATTAAATTTGTAGTCTAATGCTTCTATAAATCCCTCAATCTAGCCCCTGTATTAGATGACCTTGAGCTAGCAAACTGGGCCCCTGCCCCTCCTACGATCTCCATTGATGATGCCTTCCTACACTTTAAAGACACATTCCTCAGCATCTGGAACACACACGCCCCACTGCGTCATACAACAGTACGAGAAAATCACCTACCTTGGATCACCCAAGAACTGACTGCACGTCAAATTGCACGGGACAAAGCCTGGAAAAGGCATAAATCCTCATTCCTCCCACAACACCTCTCCACATACCGCATGCTCCATAACAAGTGCACCAGAGACACTCGTCTTGCAAAAGCAGAGTACTTCAGCCGCTCCCTCCAGTCAAACCTAATTAAACCCTCAAAATTCTGGAAGGTCATTCACTCCCTTTTCACCCCACTGGCTGCCAATCCCACTCCAATGCTAAATGTTAATAACTCTCTCCTATCAGAGCCCACAGCAGTCACCACTGAGTTCAATGTGTACTTCTCCACTTGTGCTGCCACCCTCCTCTCTTCCCTGCCCAACACTACACCTCTCGCACCGCCTACAGACATAAAGACCCAGACTAGGCATCGCTCCTTTTCCTGCAAAGACATCTCTGTAACTGAGGCCCTAGATGCATTACTTTCTCTCAACCCTTTTAAAGGCAAATCCCCGGATGGATTAGACCCCAAACTTCTATACCTCTCCACCCCCGCTATAGCAACTCTGCTTGCCAAACTCCTAAACCAATCCTTTGCTGCCACTGCCATCCCCCATTGTCATCCCTCTGCCAAAAGGAGGTGCCCCTACTTCCCCCTCTAACTACCGCCCTATCTCCCTCCTCCCAGCCCTAGCAAAACTACAAGAGCACCTTGTGCTCACCCAACTTACCTCCTTCCTCACAGACTCCAAATTCTTCACGCTATTCCAGTCTGGCTTCAGGAAGGGACACTCCACCACCTCCTCCCTGATAAGGCTTACAGACACTATCCTAACAGGCATGGACAGTGGACTGATTACCTCAGTCGTTTTTGCCGACCTTGCAAAAGCCTTCAACACCGTCTCCCACCCCATATTGCTCTCGAGTCTCGCTGAATCAGGACTCTCTGTCTCAGCCACAAACTGGTTTAGATCATACCTCTCTGACAGTCCTTTAGAGTTTCAAATGTGATCTCCACCCCCCTTCCCTTAACTACTGGTGTCCCACAGGGGTTGGTTCTTGGTCCCATTCTGTTCTCTATATTCCTAAATGACCTGCCACTCGTCTGCTCTACTTCCTTAATCCACATGTATGCAGATGATACTGTACTCTACTTCTTGGGCTCCGCCCCGATGTGGTACAATCAAACCTTCAAGCTGACTTCAGCAAGGTACAGCAATGGTTTAACTCACACCAACTCTCCCTAAATGCAAAAAAAACTGTCACTATGACCTTCAGCACACAACAACACCTGGCCAGACTCCCCTCCCTTCCCTACTTCACCACCCTGGATGGCCAAAAACTTGAAGATGTCTCCTTGTTCCGTTGCTTGGGGGTCTGGCTCGACAGCCATCTCTCCTTCTCTGACCACATCAATGCTATCTCAAAAAAACTATGCCCCATGCTCAGTGCACTATATAGGAACTGCAGCAGCCTCCCTCCCAGAGTCTGACGTGAACTGGCCCTGAAGATGATACTGCCCTCCATCGACTACTGCAACATTGTATACAGTGCAGCCCCTAAGTCCACCCTATCTAAACTGGACACACTTTATAATGCCTTCTGCCACTTTGCACTCAATGCCTCTCCCCTCACCCACCACTGTGACCTCTACCGAGCCTTGGCACTACCGTCTCTCGAAACCCACCACATCTCTCACTGTGCTAAATTTGTCTCCAACCTATGGCTCAGGTCCACTCCCTCCTATCTTGCCACCAAGCTCACAGATGCCCCACCCTCCTCCCATCATTTTAGATCCAGTGACTCCCGCCAACTTTCAGTCCCTAGGTGGAAGTCCTCTGCCGGTCAAGCTGCCCTCTCACACTGGCTACCCAAGCTCTGGAATGCCCTCCCACCGCAAATTTGGCACTCCTCCTCTTCCTACTCTCTGTCTACTGCCCTAGCAAATTTCATTTCTACAAATTGCTCCTGTCTCTGAACCTGCCTTGCCCCACTACCCCCTCCCCAATGCCTGACCAGTGGTCTTAGCCTTGCTACTGAAGCTGGCATATAACCCAAACCTTGCACTTATGTCCTGGGCCTATTTTTCCCTATGTACTGTGTATGACTGTATAACTGTGATATAGGTCCTCTGTTGTTTACAGCTGTTACTACTGTGCTAATTTACCTTGTCTGCTGCTTCTTGTCACAAAAATTGTTATTTGATACTATAATATCCTAAGCATTCAATGTGCGCTGCTTGTATATTCATGCAATCGTGTATCCTTATGCTGCTTTTTATTTGCTTCTGTTAACTGTTCACTTGATAATCTGAGTGTTATCATATCCATGTGTACCCCCCCTCAGGTCGCACTGGGAGACGAGCATCTTGTTGCTCAGTGTGCCTTTCCTGGGGAAACAATTGCAATAAATAAATAAATAAATATTCTTACAGTAATAATATTTCGTAATTTGTGCCTTATGTTTTAATGGATGTTTATTTTTAGATCCACTCCCTGTAGTTAAGTTAGGGATTAAATAGAATTATAGTTTCATATGAATGATAGGTCAACAACACAGCGATATATCTACTTTTGAATATATTTAAAATATTCAAAATGTTTTTCCCCCAAATTCTTTGATTTCTTACTTGTATTTCCTAATAGTGGAATCATATATTATAAGCTAGGTACTGGCTCTTATCACCTATGTATGTATTAAATGTGCAGGATGTAAATAATGCCTTGAGCATACTTTGACCTTGGTGATCTTCCACATCAAGACATACTAGAATCTAGTATGTCTTGATGTGGAAGATCACCAATCAATATGCTCAAGGCGTTATTTCACATCTTGCATATTTAATTTAATTTCATTTCATGTTTATTTTTTATACTTGTAAGCAGGATGAGCAAAACTGCCTGTTTTCACCAGCGACAAGTTACAAACAAAACTTAACATACATAATTAAACAAACATTTAAAAACAATACAAGATACAGAGAACATTTAACAGTGAATTATTAGCATGTACATGTTCAAATATTATTATCCATCAGCCAGTATTTTAGTCTAGTTTTAAAGGACCACAATGTCGTACTTTCTACAGTATCAACAGGTAATGAATTAAAAAACAAAGGAGCCCTAAATAAAGTGGATCTCTGGCCAAAAGCAGTTCGAAACAATGGAATTTCATAAGACAATTTAGTCTGAAATCTAGTTCCACTGGAATTAAGAGACATAGGAAATAATAATGAGACTACAGGAGAAATAAGGCCATTCTTTACCTTAAACATTAATCTTGTGCAAAATCCGATTTTTAAGGGATAGACTATGTGAACATTCAAGCAAAAAGCAATGATGTGCTCAAAAAGGGACATCAAGCATGAAGTGCAAAATAGAGTTGTAGGTTACCTTAAGTTTATTGAGTAAATGACCAGAGAATGAGGAATAAATAATTATGCCATAATCCAAGACACTCAACAAAACACTATAAGAAAGCAAAAACCTTGATTCTCTGGTCAAAAATTGCCTAACTCTATAAAGAGAACCCAATCTCCGATGAAGGATCTTTCTTAATTTATTCAAATGAAGTTTGAATTTTAACTTTTAATCGAAAATTATCCCCAGATATTTAAAACTATCCACCAATTCAATCACACTGCCATCCAAAGTAACAACATGAGACAGGCTATTAGACTCAATGGTCCCTTTCGAAAACATCATGGTCTTTGTTTTGCTTGGATTGAGTACCATGGAATTCAAAAGCAACCATTTTTGGAAGGGATTAAAATCAGATTGCACTATTTCCAAAGTGTCATTAGGAGTAGAACCTACACTATAAATTACTGCAACATCTGCATAAAGTATCATTGATGAATATGAGCAAACCAAAGGAGCCGAATTCATGTAAATTGAAAAAATCAAAGGGCCATGTATTGACCCTTGAGGTACCCCACATTTGATGATACTAGGAGAAGAAGTACTGTCATCTATACAAGTATAGTGGGATCTATCAGTAAGATAATTATAATACCAAGAAATAACATTATCAGAAAAGCATAAATCAGAAAGAATACCATTTAGCAAACCATGTTCAACCAAATCAAAGGCCTTGGTGAGATCCACAAAAAGTGCTGCAACAACCTGCCCTTTATCAAGGGTGCACCGAACGGCACCTGTGAATCCCACCAAGGCCGTCTCGGTACTGTGACATGGCTTAAAGCCATGCTGGCAATCAGAAAGCAAATTATGCTTTTGTAGATATTGAGTAATTTGGTCAAAAATAGCATGTTCCAAGATTTTAGATCGGGGGGATAACAAAGAAATGGGACGGTGATTAGACAGTAAAGTGGGATCACCAGATTTCAAAATGGAGTGACAATAGCCATCTTCCAGAGACTGGGAAAAACACCAGTTAACATGGAAAAATTAAACAAAACTGAAAGAGGATAAGAAAAGGAATTTATTCCCAGCTTGATAACTCAAAAATCTAATCCATCACATGAAGTATAAGGTCATGGATCCATTTTTAATACATATTCTTTAACCAAATCTGGAGATACCCAAGTTAAACGAAATTTGAGAAGAACCATTTCATTTACCAACTTTGGGACACTAGGAGGATCACCATGGAAAGAATTTCCATGGGGAAGAGTTCTATAACTATCGAGATTACCAAAGAATTTATTGAAGGCTTCAGAAACAAGCAAAGAATTACTGATTAATTTTGTCCCAGCTTGAATAGAAATGTCAGATGCTTTTTTCCTCCTCCCAGTAAGATTGTTTAATATATCCCAGGTTTTCTTTGGATTACCAAAACATTTATTCTGTTCCGAGAGAAAAAAATGCTGTTTTAGCTTTACGAATTGCAGATTTGCAATGATTACTTAGTGATCTATACTTTGTCAAAAGAAAAGGATCCAAACTTTGTTTATATAATTTCCAACTTTTATCCTGTAGTCTCATAAGGTATAACAAATCAGATGAAATCCATTTATGTTTAGTAGCCTTAATCTGCATTCTTTTAAGTGGTGCAATCCTATCAATTACCCCAAGATAATGAGAGACAAAGACAGCCAACATTGAATCAAGGTCCTTAATGGACTCAAACCCTGTCCAATCAATATCTGAGCAGGCAGCATCTACCAGTTCAGATGTAAGGGACCTAATTTTCCTGAATTCAATGTACTTAGGGGGTTGTTTAACTAGCTTGACCGACCACTGACAGAAAACTGAACAGTGGTCACTCATTACATCAGGCAACACACCAGAATCCTTAATCCAATCAGGGTACGTAACTACAATCCAATCAAGTTCCCAGACCAGTTTTAGGATTAAGTCTGGTAACCTCATTAATCAGCTATAATAAACCCATATCCACTAATGAATCTTTAACAAAACATGGAGACTCTGCTTCCCAATTACAGTTAAAATCGCCTAGTAATATCCATTCTCCATGGACAGGAAATTCATGCTTAACATCTGAAATAAGGTTAAATCCAGACTCAATCTTTCTAGGGGGTATGTATATGGAACTAATAATAAGATGCTTATTTTGACCCAAAAGCAGATCTATAGAAATTAAATCACAGCCAGAATTACAAGAAGAATGAGAAGCAATAGTAAACCTAAATTTATTTTAAAAATAAATCATAGACCCACCCCCACGTTTACCCACCCTATCACTTCTACAATGTTCATAGCCCTCCAGGGAGATGTCTGCATCCTTAACATTGTCATTAAGCCATGTTTCAGAAAGAGTAATAATATCAAAACTATGCTGTTCAACCCAGACTACAAATGAAGTCCATTTTGTTGGTAGGCTCTGAACATTAAGGTGAACAATTTTTAAAGATGAGTCAGATGGGGACGAACCATTTTTGACATACCCATTACCCAAGTGGTAACTGGACCAGGGTGTGGGTGTACAGTACCAGAAATTAATAATAATAAAACTGAGATTCTTCATAGTCTGGTTTTATTCTCAAAGTGTCTCTCCCTCCTTATATAATGCTTAACAAATTTAAAACAGCCTTGAGAAAAATAAGCATTTAAATAACAACAAGGGACAGGCAATGAGAGAAAGCCCACACCATACTCAAATGTATCTGGGGAAAAACCTTCCAAAAAACATTTTAAATACAAAAATAGGGGGACGACTGAAATTAGAAAACTCCAGTTCAACATAAAACCTCCTTCTGATGTGAGGAAGGTTTTAGCACCACCATTATTCAGAACAGTCAGACAGCTCAGGACACAAAACCAAAACATAATTAAAACATAAAAGAACTCCTTAGATTGTAAATATAAAATCAAGCAACAAAACTATAATCCTAAATAACCTAGGTATACGTGATTATAAAACTAATTAAAGGCACAGGTAAACCCCTTACTAAACTAAAAGCATTGTATTCACCCTCAAAAGCTAGAGTAAAATAGATATTGCACTAAACCCTTAATTCTGTCTAATCTTATAAAGGGCTAATATATAAACTACAGAATACTTTTAAGCTCAGACTAATAAATCTCTACCTCAAACAAACGAACATTCCAAATATAAAAGTTATTTTTGTCTGCGGAGTGGCACTTGCGCCACTCACTACCGCTCACTCTACGCTCACACTAGCAAGCGGTGTGGGGCTTTAAACAATGCAGCCCTCTCCCCAATAATAAATGTTAGCAGCTGATTCCCTTTAGCCCCCTGCTCACTGTTAGGATAGCAGACATGGAGTATATATGCAAGGCAGTGTCTCCCACAGCTCGCACATTAGATCACACACTCCGGTTCCATTCAGCAGGAAATTGCAGAGGTACTCACAATGGGAGGCAGACTGTCAATGGTTAGGTGTCCAAGTGCAATAACTAGATGGAGGTCCAAATAAGTCAGGCATTGCATCTTAGTACCTATATATGAATTAAATATGCAAGTTGTGAAATTATGCACTGAGCACACCTTGACTTTGGCGACCTCCTACCTCAGACATATTAAAGGGAGGTCAGAATGAGCTACAAAGGGTATTATCACTTTTGGTGTATTAATTGCATTATAGGGATGTTCCCTTGCAAATAATTTAAATAATTACAGCAGCATATGATAGTGCATAAAATAAAAATATATTTTTTGTGGGGGTTGCACCTTGCAAAAATCAACACATATGTTTTAATACTATTGGGCCCACAAAAGAGTGCTAAACCCAGCAAACATTGTCTGATGTGCCATGGTGCTTCTTACAAATTGTGTTTTGCATTGTTACAAGTATTGCCACTTTTTTAGTATAGGGTTATGTTTCATTCATTATGTGATTGCACCCAGCTGTGGGTGCTTTTAAATATTTTGATTCACCACATGGCCAGTCTACCTGAGGAAGCATGCAGGTGCAAAACTGGTCGGAGCCACAGAGAAAATGTTTTCACCATTTTGAAAGCCTTGTGTAAGCAAAGTCATTTTTGCAACATGTAGTAATAAATTTTCAGTTTCAGTTTACACACCTCAGTGGTTGGTGCTCTTTTTTCAGTATTCATGTTTTCTTTAAATGTAGCAGAACCTGTACTGGAGAAGTTTTTTTTGGTTCTTCTAATATCAAGAAGGACAAAGGTCTTCCTCATCTCCAGCTTGTTCAGGATGGAGCAACAAGGTGGAATTCAACTTTCTTTGTGATTGAACACATCCTTGAACAAAAGGCAACTATCACTGAGTATATCATGTACAATGATATCCAGAAGGGCATTGTACTCCATTCTACTGAATGGCCTCTGCTGGAACAGTTGTGTCACATTCTGGAATCATTCATGGGTATTACACAAGAGGTCAGTGCATCCCTTAGCCAAATTATTCCACTAATTCTACTTCTCAAAAAAAGGTTGGAGAAAATGAGGAGCAACTTAAATATGAACCAATCTCTAGTCGATAACATGCTTACCAGACTTAGCAATGATGAAAAATTATCAGCCATGACACGGAGCAAAGAGTATCTTTTAGCAACATTGCTAGATCCACATTTCAAGCACAGACACCTTCCTGATGTGGTTTCTGATGATATGGAAGAGTTGAAGTGCAGGCAACGTTTGATTGATGCAGTAGATAAGGTTTCATTAAGAGGACTGGCAAGCAGTACTACAATGACACCACCTTAAATTCAGTTTTGAGACTGGACTGCTTAAAAGTAGAGATCTGGGACTTGCCTACTGTTCGACCACATCATTGTCATTCTGGGGGTGGGTGAGAGTTGCAGCCAGTATATCATGTCATCATGTGCTGGTAGCAACTGTGGCAGAGGAGTCCCTGACCTCACACACAGTCACTTTCTTAGTCTGATGAGATCATTTATTTTATTACCTAATGCACCTAAGAATAATTATTTCTTTTATAACCATAGCTCTGTTCCCCCCAACCCCCGACAGTAATGGTAGTAGTAGCAATGGTGAAGTGGTCTCTGGACTGCCTGGTGCTCTTCTTTTGCATTGCTTCACATTGCGTTCCATAACGAGACCCATTGCTATGCTAAAATAATTGGTGACATACAAAAAAACACACTGACTCCTTCATCATAAAGTCAGTCTCAGGAGACTGGTTAAAAACAAAGATAGATATCTGGGACTTGCCTGCCTTTTTTTGGACTGCATCATCGTCATCCTGGGAGTGGGTGAGAGGTGCAGCCAGTACATCACATCATCATTGTACTGGCACTACTGTGGCAGTCAAGTCCATGTTCACACACACACACACACACGCACACACACACACACACTGTTGCTTTTTTATTCTAAGGAGATCATTTACCTAAATGTGCACAATTAAATAACCACATTGATAAATGCTGCTAGCTCTGTTTTTTTCCCCTGGTAGAAGTGGCAGTACTACTACAAAGTACAATTATTTAAACACATTATTATCCCCTTCTAATAAATCAGACTCAGTAGGAGACCATTTATTTACAAACTAAAGAACTGGTCTGGGACTTTTTTTGCCATCACAGTCACTTTCTCATTCTTTTCTAAGCAATCATTTTTATTTTGGTTGCACACATGTGCAAGCCAACCTATTGTGGCAATAGGGAATTTTGGGGGGTAGGGGGTACAGCCAAGCCCATTGCAGTACAGAAAACCAGGGTCTCAACAGCCTACACCAATAACCACTCGGTGTGGTCCTGATGCAACTCTCTGCTGGGTGGACTGAATGGTCATGCACTTCAAAGGACTGAAGCCACTGCAATCAGAGAGGGCTTCAGTCCTTTAATTTGCATGTGCGATTAATCTGATTGCAAAGACATTTGAGTCTACTTTCTCCTGACATTTCCCCATTGTCATTAAAAACTGCTTTTCTGGTTGCTGTCACGTTGGCCACTTTTTCCCCTGGATTACCAGTAGCCTCTCACTCTCTCTCTTGGCATGCAAGCAATATGAGAGTTTGCGGTGAAGGAAGCTTGGACTTTTTCACATCCCCTAGAAAATCCTCCATTACTGGTTAAAGCATTTACTCAGACCTTTTCACTTCCCCTAGAAAATCCTCCATTACTGGTTAAGGCATTTAAAGTATTGTCAAGCTTTTTTCCTGAAAAGGTAACCATGAGGGAGCAGATACCTCCGCTTAAAAAAAAGGCAACAGTTTTAACATCATTTTCTTTTTGAGTCTGATTGAGAATCCAGTCAGTGACACCTGGAATTATATTTTTTTTGGTCCGATTATGATAACCAGACAAAAAAAGTATCAGTTGTCACTGACAGGGTTTCCAATCAGTCTCAAAAGAGAATGATGTTAAAGTTGTTGCATTTTATTTAGCTGAGATATCTGCTCCCCCACGGTTACCCTTTCAAGAAAAAGCTTTGACAATGCTCTAAATGCCTTAACCACTAATGGAGGATTTTCATGGGGAAGTGAAAAAATCTGAGAGAAAACTTTGCAAACGGCTTCCTTCGCCATTGGGAATTCCAAGTCTATTGATCAAGGCAGACCCACTATTCATATGTTCTTACATTAAAATTGTTTTTTATGTTCTCAGTGTTTCAATTTAAAGCATTGTTCTCCTTTACTGCAGTGATACATAAAGCCTCCTGAGTTGCAGGTCAGGCTTCATGAAAAACATTATTTTTCCTGTACAACTTTCAATTCAGATTTTCTGCTAACTATGTGGACTGCAGGTATTTCTGAAAGAAACTAATCTTGACATTTAGGGCTTTAAATTTTTCAGATTTTCTACCACAACCCCCATAAACTGGCTACATAGCAACTATAGGCCTATATCAATTCTCCCTCCTCTGTCAAAAATACTTCAGCGTATTGTTGCCAACCAACTAGTCAACTACCTCAGCAAATACTCCCATCAGTGTGAACAACAACATGGCTTTAGGAAAGGACACAGCACTACCACTGCTTTTCTAGAGCTCACCAGCTCCGTCCAACAATCTATTGACCAAGGCAGACTTGTGGGGGCAGTCTTTATAGACCTAACTAAGGCTTTCGACTTGGTTAATCACCAGTTCCTCCTTAAACAACTCTCTAACTGGCCTCTCCCCTGATTCACTGTCCTGGTTTGCAAGTTATCTTGGTGACAGATCACAATGCGTGAAGATTTCCAGTGCTATCTCTGACCAGAAACCAGTTCGGTCTGGTGTACCCCAGGGCTCAATTCTGGGTCCCCTCCTCTTCAGCATCTTCAATAACAATCTACCACCTGCCTGCCACCTGTGCACACTGCTCTATGCGGATGACGCTGTCCTTTTTGCATGCCACTTTGACCCACACATGCTCGAAAGCAACCTACAGAATGGTTTCCTGGATGTTGAGCACTGGTTATCCAAACAGAAAGTTTTGCTAAACTACAAGAAGACAAAAGTCCTATTGTTCTCCTCTGCCCGCAGTAGATATAAAAGTCATGCTCTCACTATCAGAAATAACCAAGGTGACTTCCTTGAACAAATACAGCACTTCAAGTACCTTGGGATCACCCTTGATAGTCACCTCACCTATATACCCCACATCAAAAATGTTGCCAGAGCCATCAACGCTAGGATTGGTCTTCTCTACCAACTCAGAAAGTGTCTAACATCTGAAGCTCTCAATCTGGCAATTCACAGTTCAGTTCTCTCTCTATTCTCAACTATGGCTTTGTCATTTATGGAGCTGCTACTGATACTGCTCTCAAAAGGCTCACTGTTGCACTAAACAAGGCTTGTAGACTCCAAACTGGGGCATCACACCTCACCCACAACTGCGATCTCTATAAACAGACTGGGTGGCTCAATCTATATGGAAGAATTAAATACCACACCTGCCTTCTCACAAAAAAGATTCTCCTTGGGTCCATGCTGATGGGACTGTGTTGTCTACTTCATAAATCTCCAAAGACTCAACACACGCGCACCTCATACACTGAACTCCTACTAGTCCCAAGGTACCAGACCACACAATGCCAACACGCTTTTTGTAGCAGGGCGCTTTCCTGGTTCAATGGTCTTCATAATAGTCCAGCTAACCTTACTAATCTTAGAGAGTTCAAGCATAAACTCTGAACTCACCTCCTAACTGAACCCTCCTATGATTGCTCCACCTAACTTCCAGGTCCCTCTTCAGGACCCCCTCCATTCCATCTTCCCCAGCCCCCCGTTTTTCTCATGAACCTCCCCTCATTGCAGCTACCTCTATCACCTCTGTTCTACCATGCTCCTCACTGCCTTTTCACCTCTCCCCCTCTTCCCCTCTCTCTCACCCCTTTCTAGTCTCCTTCCCCCCACATCGTTATTGCAATTTGACAAGGCTGCTCTTCTGCTTTTCTCCCTCCTAGTTCTTCCTCTACTTCTCTATCCCCCTGCCTCTGATCAGGTTTTGCTTGATGTGTATATAATAAGAAAATAATTGTTCTATACTATAATCTGAACATTACATGCTCTGAAATATTCTGCATAACTTGTCTGTTTCCCAGTATCTGAATGTAACCCTCCCTACTGATGTGGAACCTTTGTAAATGAGCTGCCTGGTGCTCAAAGGTATTTATAATCCTAGAATGAATAAATAAATAAAAATAAATAAATAAACAAAATGTCACCCAGTACAGCAAAAACACAATCCATAGCTTACTCTTGTTTAATTTCTGTTTGTTTCAGAAAATAGATTACCTCAACTTGATAAAACTTTGTATCAGGTATCCTTTTAGAAGTGCTTCCCTTGGCAGCAGGAATGTCTCTTTTAGGATAGATGAATGCCAATAGTCCAGTATCAGGCAATGGAGAAGCAAATGCTTAACCCCCATCACTGGCTGGTCACAGGCTGAGAATTTTGTTCCGAATAATGTGTCCAGTGGTCCATGTCTGAGCTGTATAAATTCACCTGGTGATATTTTGTTGCAGAATTCATTTGCAAGTCTTCCCCTTGATTTATAAGTTTCCTTTTTCCAATGGATTTCTATCAGTAGATTAATAAAATCATAAATTTCAGTTTCCGTGCTTACATTTCAAAAGGCACCCCCATCAGAGAGACAGATCTGGTGCTGGAGTTGATAGAAGGGCTAGTAGTTAATAAATGTCCATATTTGGGGTTCCATATTTATTTATTTTATTTTAAGTCTTTGGTAACCAGGTAAGTGCCCTGATCTAGGGGACAATTTTCGGGCACGACCCGGGTCACAAAGGTGGCACTACAAGCATCTTGTACAATAAATTCAAGCAGGGAATATACAGACATTAGTGGTGTACAAAATGAATACACAGGAACAGCAACTGATAGGCCACTAAGCAGGTTACATAGTAGCTAGCATATAGTAGACAACAGTTAAATAACAAGTTCAAAAATCAATGTGAAATCAGGATGCTCCAGAACTATCTGTACATAATGTTTAGCAGAATAAGTGATGAGTAAAAATAGGTGCAGGACTTTAGAAACACAAACAAAACAGTTGGGGTACACAAGCATGTATGGACTGGGACAAACACAATAGATAGAGGGAAAGAGAAGGGGGCGGGATTAGCCAGGTGAGCAATGGCATTTGGCCTCATCAAACAGCCAGGATTTGAGATGAGCCTTGAAAGTAGTATGAGTTTCCAGAGAGAGGATGGGAGCATGGTGAATTCCGGACTTGATGGGTGGACAAATTCGTGCAGCTTTCCCCGTCATTTTTTTGTTTTTGTGTTTTTGTTAATCAAGTCCTGAGAGAATGTTTGAAATGGCAACCCCTATATACAGAGAACTTTTGGTGGGCAAACTAAACTTCAGTATGGCTCCAATACTGAGATGAAGTCCCGGCTTCTGTGATCAACTGTTAGTTATCTAATTTACTTTCAAAATAAAAAGGAACATTAGCATACTAGGTCCTGATTTCATGAGCTGATTGGCCGTCTGTAACTGAGAGCTCTTCAGTTTAATTTTTCATAAAATATCTTGACCGTTCACCCTGAGGTAATCTCATTCTGGTTTTGCTGCCACATATTTTGAGGTTCCGTGTTTTGGCTTATATCCTGTTTTATCACATAAGCATCCCGAGGCAAGGCCCTGTGTGTAGAGCCAGATGAGGTCGGGTCTGCATCTACCATGTGTATCCATTTTATGCACCTGAAAATTGCAAATTGCTCCCAACACAGTTAAAATGGCAGGCTGGTATACAAAAGGAGGCAAGCATTGCCCCGCTGTCACAACACACAAAGTTAGAGAGTGGAATTGGTATGGTACTGTAAATCAGTGCAGGACCTACTGCACTGGCAGATCTGTTATCCCAGCACTGGATAGAAACTGCCAGCGATGCAGCATGTTCAGAAATTTGTGAAGTGCCAAGGACATGCGTTGTGATTGTAAACTGCTCAGCCTTACTAAGGGCACCACCAGTCACAAAGGAGTCTGTCCAGTCAGCTCAATGGTGCATCAGCAGCCCAGCACTCTCTCACCCCTTTCAACTTTAACCCACCACATTCCAACTCATCTCACTTTATTTCAATAAAAGCGAGATGGGCTGGAATAGCAGAATCATCTTCTCTCAAAGGGAAGGGGATTCTACCATTGTCTAGATTGCTGGTCAGACCCCACCTGGAGTACTGTGTGCAGTACTGGCACCTGTACCTAAGGAGGGACATTAGATTACTGGAAGGGTGCAGCGCAGAGCAATAAAGATGATCCAAGGTCTGGGGGAGTTACCATATGAAAGTAGACTGAAAGAGTTGAACATGTACTCACCGGAGGAGAGGAGGAACAGGGGGATATAATCGAGACCTTCAAGTACATGAGAGGAATAAACAGGACAGGCATGGAGGGACTGTTTAAGGGATGGGTGGGGAGGGACACTTGAGGTCAAGATATGAGATTAGAGGGTGGAAGGTTTAGGAAGGAATTGAGAAGGCACTTTTTTACAGAGGAGGTGGTGGTAGAGTGGAACATGCTACCAGCAGAGGTGGTGGTCTGTAAAACAGTGGGATGCTTCAAGAGGCGCTGGGACAGGGTAAAAATGAAAGTCAAGGAAGGGGGTTGCAGGGAGGGAGAGACAGCTGCAGAATAGGGTTTTTAGCTGCAAAATCAAGCAGACTCGATAGACCAAATGGCCTTTTTCTGCTGCCAGTTTTCATATGTTTGTACAACCAATGAAAGACAATATTAGTGCTAAATAAACCAGAGTGCATGATCTGAAAGACATGCAGTTTTATTTACGGAGTTGGATGGAAAAGAGCACAGATACTGAAAGAGGTTATCTCAATCCCACCCTAACCCGGAGCATCTTTAAAGGAGCCAAGCCCGTGGCCAGAAGATTAAAGTATGCCAGAGCCCCTCACTGTCCCACTACCAGTGTTTAAATATTGCTATTCATATTAAAAGTTTTTATATCGTAGTCACTTACTGGCCACCCAGTGCACTGACTATGGCTCTGAAGATAAATGGTAAATTTTCTATATAGCTGTACCTGGGCTTGTAAATTTATCAATGAATATTTCAAGGCAACCAAGTGTTCTCTTATAGCAAAAATCCTGCAAAAAAAAAAAATAAACATAAATAAATATGTAGTATAAATATTGTCAAATAAAATTCACCTAGATATATCACTGCGTGTTTCAAAGGTTCAAGCCTCTCCAATTCACATAGTTTTAGATGGTGTAACAATTAATTACAGAAATGGATCATGCTATATTTTAAGTAATTCATACTGATATAGTAGACATAATTAAATAAAAGTATCTGCATGCAACTTCTTATTCATCTCCTAGAACAAAACAATGATGTAGCCTTATAACAGTAAAGTGACCAAAGTACTAAGGTACAGAGTGCAAAAATATGCTTAAATTACATACAGAGTAGCCATTTACCACATAGAACTGTATGGTTCTGTTATGTTTCTAACTTTAAATGTTTTGTTGAATTGTGTAACAAGCAACCAGTGTTCAGCATTGACAAATGCTTGTTGGTAAATGTGCCTTAACCGTATTGATTTCAGTGCTGGTAGACTACTTCTGGTTTTCCCCTGATTGTAGTAGGTGGGGGTAGTAGCAGACTGCAGTCTTGAAGTGGTAGCTGGCTGACTGGCTGCCCTCTGCTCCTATACCATCGGGACAGCGACAAAACAACAGTGAACCCACCCTAGCGACACCCCTACGGTGATGGACTGTGCAGCAACAGGGACTGCTCCATGATGGACTTTGTGGTGATGGGGGTAGGCACCTAATTCTACTGTCTGTGTGATGTGGCATTAGATATGTAAAGTGGGGGGGGACACAGCCCCCCCCCCCCGGCATTGATGTGGTCTGCGTGTTGTGGGTCATGGTAAGGATGCAGCGGCATTGGGGATGTCGGCAGGAATCCATCACTGTAAAGAACATCACTGTGATTTATTTTAATTTTTTATTTTATTGCAACTAGGATAACAAGTACCTTTGAGCCAGGCTCTTTTACAAAGGTTCCACATCAGAGAACAAATACAAGTTACAGAAATAGGAACAAAACAATAAATAGGTCAACATATTAGGTTACAATGGTAGATCAATACAATAGCTAGAATAAGTAGAATGTATACATGGGAACACAGAGTACCAGAGTGATAAGTAGGAGGGATGGTGGAAGATGAAGATAAACGTGAGGAGCGAAGTTGGAGAGGGCAGGAATTGCAGCCAAAGGGCATTGTCATCAACTGGGAGCAGGCTGAAACTAGTCAACAAAAAGGGAAAAATCATTAAGGGCTCAGAAGAGGCAGGGGGGTGAAGGGGGGAGAATCAGGAGTGGTGAAAAGAAAGAAGAAATAAAAAAGTAACAGAGGAAAAGGAGGGGGTGGAGATGTGGTAGGTGACAATTGGAGGGAACAAAAATGAGAGGGCTGAGGAGATTATAGGTAGCATTCACAGGAGCTAGAGTTAGTAAGGTGGAGGTGGAGTTTATGTTTGAATGAGCCAAGGGTGGTAGTGGAGGAGATGTCAGGATTGAGCGCATTTAACCAGCTAGGCGCTCTGAAGGCAAAGGATCTTTGGCTGTGAGAGGTGCAATGGCGGGGAACCTGAAGGAGCTGGTATTCAGAGCCCCTGGTGTTACGTGGCTTTAGTCTAGAACTAAGCAGTGCTTGGACTCCTGGCAGAGTGAAGCCCATGGTTACTTTCTTTGCCATAATGCAGGTTTGGTATTTTATGCGATTTGAAAGTTGAAGCCAGCCAGATTCCCGTCATTGTGGCATGGTGGAACCCCCTCTGCTCTGGCCTAGTGCTGTTTTTGTATTCCTGGCTTCTTCTTCATCACTTAACTGTCTAAAGCACATCTGGTGCCTTCCTGTACCTGTTGAAAAACAGAAATCACTACTGTTAATAATATAACTTATACATAGTATTAGTATTACTTTCTTAAATGTTAGAATCAAAAGATTGATTAGAGAGCATTCTCTACTACTAAGTAGTGGTTTGTTTTTTTCTGCAGATATATTGATTAAAAGCAGTTTAAAATGATTTTTTAATATACGGTTACCATAAAACAATAAAGGTAATAAAAGGTTCAGATAAGGTTAAGATCTGAACCTTTTTTTTGCTTATCAGAGCCTTTTAGAACCTCAGAAACTTTTGAGGTTCTCCCATCCCTAGTTCCTGTGGAAAGGACTGGCAGTTGCATGATACAACTCTTTCACACCACTAACAGTCTTTATAGCTCCAGCTGGGAGTAGCTTCAATTTCTCTAAAATTAATTTTCCTCTTTGGGGCACATAGGGGAGGGGCCACAGTCTCAGTCTCAGGTTATGAGATGACCTCCCGTTTTTGAGTTATTTGGAGGAGGTAATACTCCCTCATGACATTCAACTAGCACAGCCAGTCTTTGGCAGGCACAATCATAGAATCTCCCTCAAATGGCAACTTTTACTAAACTCTTGAAGATCCTACATAGGCTTTCCATGCACTCTCTAGTGGTATCCTCAGCGATCCATTGAACCAGGATGACTTTGGCAGTTTCTAGGTCTTCATCCCTGCACTGGCCCAGATGAGGTGCCAGTCAGTTCCTTCACCAAGGTGTAGTGCTGTAGAATTTTATAGATTGATCCCAGACATGCCTCCTATTTGTAGCCACCCCCATGAAGTGTGGAACAAAGTCTCTGCCACGTTAACTTGAAAAAGTCTATATGATGACTAGTGCCTGGGCTTAGATGGCATTGGAGGTAATTTTAAAGTGGTGTGGTACCTCTCCCTATGGGGATCCTTTTGACAGATGTCTACCAGGGTGGTGCCACACAGAAAATGAATGCAACCCCAACTCTTAGTGACAGAGAACCTCCATGAGTATGCACAAAACCCGTTTGTACTCTTAGCATGCAACAGGAACAGACACGATAATGTCAAGGTGCACAATAAATAGCAATTCACAAAACAAGGGTGTTTATTGGGGGACAAGAGCTAGCTCTGGATGGGAAAAAGGAATGCATTAAATGCAAACAAACAACAGTTCATGGGTATCCCCAAATCACTCCATGCTGCCATCTGAAATCACTCCATGCTGTCATCTGCTGGGACCAGGGTATGAATTGGTGGCAGAGGAGTGCTGTCAGGTGCTGTACTGGGAGGAGCAGTTTTATTGGTTGTGGGTGGCTGATGATGTAGTTGCTACACAGCTTTGAGAACCACTGAAGAATGGTGCAGGCTCCTCAGTGAGTTCCGTGACCCCAACTGCAGTCCTTGAGATTGGGCCAGCAAAGGTCTTGTGTAGCTGGGACTGTTGGTGTCCATGGTGTGGCTGCAACAAAGGAAGAGGAACTGCACTTTGAAGTTTGTTCCCTGGCCCCAGTACCGCAGTCCACAGGTGCCAGGAAAGTGAAAAACATGCTTCTCACCAATTGTAGTGAGGAGGGGGCTTCCAAGCCTGAACACAAGATAAAAATGTGTTCAGTACAGCCTGCAGCACCGCGGCTGCAGTCTAGACTGAGTCCAAGCTGGGGAAGCTGTGCACAGGGGATGGCAGCAGCACACCAGAGGGGAGCAAAAAGACAAGCCAGCTTTGGGAGGGGGTATAGTATATACTGTATTACTGCTGTATATGCATCACTTTTTGAATTCTTTGGTCTGGGTAGTAAAGTGGCTGGGTAATCCCTGTAAATAAGTGCATAGTTGCACAATGTATTTATTCATCCCTACATATGAATTACAGGGATGGCCCTGATGGACTTAGAGTCCCTTCAGATCTCAAAATCCTATGTTACTACTGTATGTTAGTATTTTTATGGAGCACTAAAAATCTGGCCTGAGATATTCACTCTGGGGTTCCCAGATAATTTTCCCAAGAAAATGAATTGCACTTGCCCCATATGGTGCCCAGTATTGTTTACTAGTACCTATTGTTTGCAGTACTTTTTACCCTTCATTCCCACTGCACTGCATACTGATAACTGGGTTTTCCCGCTCTAGGAGGGCAAGCTAGTGCCTGACTTCACAACAGACACCAATGTCCCTAATTGCTACCAGGGGGTGCTGTAATGCTTGGTATCCTGAGCCCTCCCTCCCTTCCTCTCCTGCCCAGGAACTGAGCCCCTCACCTGAATGATGCGTCTGGCCCTCGGCCTCCCACATAGTGTGACTCCAAGGTGCATCTGCAGTAGACAGCATGGTGCACTTCAGCTGAATCCCTGCAGCAGCATGTATGCTAGTATCTGTAAAGTATGTGTTCCCATAATGCTTGTCGCCATCAATAACTGACAGTATCTAGTGCTCCCCAAGTCCCACTCAAATGACTAAAGCCATGCTGAAACCATCAGAAGGAATTAAACAGGTTATGAGACATGTTATCTGCTTCTAATTTCCAGGTTGAAATATATTACATTCAGGGGAAGACATCATTTCTGTGTAAGTGGATGTGTGCAGCAATAATATTAGAACAGTTAACTTCAATAATTCAGCAGCTATTATCCTTGGTCATTAATCATGGCAACTACAGAGGTTTCTACTCAGAGTCCATACAATGCGCAGCACTTCAGCTGCTGGCCTGGCACTGATCACTGGAGTTTAATGTTGCCATTGCTTACTCTCTCTGCAGTTCGTTCTATAGAAATCTGTGGGGAGAACTCTGAGGGGAAGGCTAAGTCAGATGAATCTACCTTAGGGCAACAGGGTAAACTAGATATACTTTTAGTTTTTTATTGATGTTATTTTCTATCTTTCTACAGCAGTACCTCCTAAAGGTGCTATCTGATTTTAGTCAAAGCTTTTCATCTGCAGGCTTTGTCACACTTTTCTGTCTCTTCCAGTCACAGTACTCCACTAGTGTTATGGCTGTGACTTCAAACTCGAAGCCTTCACCCTCTTTCCTGCTTTCCTCCTTCAGATGGCAGCCACTCACAAAGAACTGATTTAACACAGTACACATTCAGCAGGCCTTTAGTGCTATCAAAAGTAGTACATGGTGGAGTCGGTGTGCAAAAACAGCAGTATGTAGGATCCATATTAATATTCAGGGAGAGAACAAAGGTCTAACTTCTTTAGTCTCTCTCTCTCTCTCTCTGTCTCTCTCTCTCTACCCCAATCACATGCGTGCAGTCTAAAGTCTCAAAGTACAAAGCATCATGGGCAGAGTTGAACTGGCTCACAGGATACCTGAAAATGTATAGGTGGGTTGCCCTTTATTGGTTATCTGGCCAAATCCATACAGAACAAGCTGTCTCTATACACTATATTATGAATAATGTATGGGTGTCCATACACAACAAGCCCGTGTTTCCTTCAAGGGGTTGAGATACCAGCGTATGGACCTCGAGACCAAAGCTCGAGAAGTCCGTGCTGGTATCTCAACCTCTGAGAAACACAGGGCGAGTTGTGTATGGGTGACAATATCTTATTTCTTATAATGTATGGTTTTTAAAGTAAAGAATCAAATGGTGTAATAGGGTTTTTAGTTAACTTTACTGTTTGAAATGAATCTCAGTAGCTCTGTTTGAAATGAAGATCAATACATTCTGAACTAACACTGACCATGAAACAATACACTTTATAAGTAAAATCATTGCTCAGATTAGTAGTTATTTTGCTTTTTTTAGATTCTTATAATTATTAGTTTAAAACAAAACTGTGGTCTTTGAAACTGTAGTCATCGCTGTCATTTTGTTGCAAGTATGGCTACGTTGCAACACTGTTGTGAGAAAAAAAAGGAAGGGTCCTACTTTTGAGTTGCAGGTCTTCTAGTGAGGGTTGGATTTAGCAGTGGTCTACTGCAGTGGTGCAAGTGGTAGACAAGAAGTACAGGAACTCAGGCATTGGCAAATGTGAAGTGCAGAATGAAGATCCTCAATATGAAGGATAGCCGTGTCAAGACACGTCAATCTGTTTAGACACTAGTTGATTCAGTTAGAGATACTGAAGTATTTCTAGGAAAATATCATTGTTGTATAAGTCAAATGTTGCTATGGAAACTCTGATTTCATGTCACAGGCCCAGAAACTGTCCTTATGTTGCTGGTTTAAGAATATCAGTTCCAGTGTCAGTGGGAAGAAGTACAGGAACTCTGTTCCTGCTGCAAAAAAAGTACAGGAACCAAGTTCCCGTGCGTTCCTGTTCACTTTCATCACTGGTCTACTGGAGAAAACAAAAATAGAAAGACTGAGTTTTTTGTTGTTGGTTTGATGTTTCGGTGTTCGAGGTGGCGTGACTGCGGTTGTGTTCTTACCTTAGCCACTCTCCTCAGAGCGGTCATGGATTACCGTTCTTCTACTTTTCTGTGGCTGGCCTGTGTAATTAATTATTTTCACATTTACTCCTGAGTGAAATGTTCATTGGTCTCGGAATAGTCTCATCGAATGTACATCTGCTGGAGACTTCCTGGTTGCCCACCCATGTGATTAAGTTGCTTAGGGTCACATTGGTGGCTTCCTCTATTGCCTTTTTGGGGCTGGAGTTGGTGGGATACTGGAGTCATTTCTGGAGGAAGAGGTGGAGGCAAGAACTGCAGAATGTTTCTTTTGTTTTGACTCTGACATAACAGAGTAGTATTAATACTGTAGATTGTAAATTTTTGTGGTCTGAGACCTGTTGTACTATCATTGGGGGGCTGTCTGTATCCACTAGTTTCTGGGTTGACGTTTTCCTTGTGGAATCATTAGTAATTTGTTTGCTGTCAGGTAATCAAGATTGAATTTCCATACTTTGCATCATGCATCTGATTTATTCTCTCCTATGCACATTGCTCTAAACCACACTTGTGGTTTACATTTGGAGCCAGATAGAATGGCGAGTCTGGCTTTAGCATGGACACTGGTCTTTCAGCTGTGTATTTTACGTAGGCTACAATGGGGTCTTTCTCTGGCACAGCGAGGCTTCCGTACATCCAAGGCTTAATGGGTCTAATGTTTTTGGGATTTTCACCGGTCCTAGTCTTGGTTTGTCTGTTGTCACATTCCAGGTATTGCTGGCCTTGAGAATCGGTTAATAATGTTAAATCCCCCTATTTTAAGTTTACTGCTGTGAGGTTCTCAGAGCGAAATAAAGTCCTTTATTAAAAAAAAACATGGAAAAGCACCAGAGCTGCTCAAGAAGTCAGGGTGCCAGTGACAATTAGCAAACCTGAAACAGTAAATGTCATAGCATCACTCCTTCAATATTTTGTTTATTTGTTTATTTGAGTCTAGGATTACAAGTACCTTTGAGACGGGGCTCTTTTACAAAGGTTCCATGTCAGTGAGTGCAGGCATATAGTTTCAATTACAGTATAGCACAATCAGTAACACTGATGGTCATAACATGTTATTACAAGGTTACTACATGAAACACAAGGAAGTGTACACAAACAAGGGAAAAAGAGAAATGAGAGATGGATAAAGGAGAGGGCAGGGGCTGGATGAGACCGGGGCGGGGGTATGGCAGCCTAGGGGGGCTTTGTCAAGGATGGACAGGGGTAAGTGCATTAGATGGGCACTGGTGTAGGCAAAGTGCTAGGTGGAGGGGCAACAACAGTCAGCAGAAACAATGAGCAGCAAGGTGGGAGTACTGCTTAGTCATGGCAGTCACAGGAGCTAGAGGCAAGAAAAGCGAGGCAGAGCTTGGACTTGAAGGCGCCCAGCATGGGTGAGGCAGAGATGTCACTACTGAGACTATTTAGCCAGCTGGGTGTCCTATATGCAAAAGACCTTTGGCCTTGGGTTGTACGACAGTGGGGGATTTGCAGGAGTTGAGGTTTAGACCTCCTGGTGTTGATGTTGTTGTTTCTGGGTTTAAGGAGAGAGCAGACTCCAGGAGGAGCACTGCCCATCTTTATTTTCTTAGCTGTGATGCAGGTTTGATATTTTATTCGGCTGTTGAGTTGCAACCACCCAGTTTGACAGTAGAGGTCGCAAGTATGGGTGAGACGGTGGGATCTGATGATGAGTCGACAGGTTTTATTGAGGGTGGTAGAAACTCATTTGGGAGAGGAGCAGTGGCGGAGCCATAAATGATGAGTCTGTAGTCAATAATGCTAACAATGGAGTTCTGGATGGCGACTGACAACGCTTCAGGGGTTAGATGTTTCCTGTGATGGAACAGTAGGCCCGGCCTGATGTTTGCAGCTCTCACTACAGTATTAATGAAGGTAGCATAGAAGAGGTAGGAGTCAAGGGTGATGCCAAGGTATTTGAAGGTTTGGACTTGTTCGAGAGTGACCCCTTGCTTGGTTTTGATGGAGAGGTGATACTGCTTATTTTTGTTGTGAGAGCTGCTGAAAAACATGGTCTTTGTTTTTTTCTGGTTTAGGATCAGTTTGTGCTTTAAAAACCAATTTCTGATTGATGTGAAGTCACGCTGTAGGTTTTCTTGCAGTTGTTTTGGAACATGGTGGGAGGCTAGGATTATAGCATCATCTGCATAGAGTATGATTTGCTCTGGACAGGAATCTGGTAGCGAATTCAGGAACAGGCTAAAGAGGAGGGGGCCCAAAATAGAGCCCTGGGGGACACCAGAGTGGACCAGTCTGGCATGTGAGAGTGTCAGCAATTTTCACTCATTGAGACCAGTTGTCTAGGTAGCTTTTGAACCAGTTTACAGAGTTGGGTAAGAGCTCCACTTTCTGGAGCTGGACAAGCAGGAGGCCATGGTGGACGGTATCAAAGGCCTTTGTTAAATCGATGAAGGTAGAACCAGTTTGCTGCCCATTATCTAATGAGTGGTGGATGGCGCCAGTGAATTCAAGTAGTGCCGTGGAGGTGCTATGCTTCTTTCTAAAACTGTGTTGCTGCCTGCATAGGATGTTGTGCTTGTCTAGGAAGTCAGTCAGCTGGTCAGTGACAATACGTTCCAGTGCCTTTGAGAGGGGAGGTAGGATGGAGATTGGATGGAAATTCTCATGGGCAGTTTTGACACCACTTTTGTGTATAGGGGTTACAGTGGCAGATTTCCATTTGTCAGGGAACTGGCTGAGGCTGAGGGAGAGGTTAAAAATCCTGGTCAATAGCCTCAGTACTTCTTCAAGGGTGAGGGATAGAAGTTTGAGGTCGAGTGAGTCATTGTTGGTTCTGGACTTGCTAATGGCTTTGGTAACATAATTTCGAACATGGTACATCTTGACCAATTTAAAGTGGAAGGGGGGTGACTAGTAGGAGCAGAAGAAATTGGGGACATAGAAGCGTCCACTTCTTTTAAAAAATCAGGGAGAAGTACAGTACTAAGGTTGGTAAAGGCAGTGTTGAAGGTGTCCGCAATGATTTTCGGGTCGAGTGTAATATCTCCATTTAAGCTGAGCACTGATGTGGTGGATTTTGACTGCTTCCCAGTGACTTCTTTTATGTTGTTCCAGAAGTCTCTTCTGTTGCTCCAGGAGTTAGTAAGAGCATTCTTGAAATAGGCTGAATTCATTTGCCGAATAGATTTGATGCAGTCATTCCATGCACGTTTGTAGTTTGTGATGTCAGTTGGCTTCCCAGTGGTTTTAGCGAGCTCCCAGAGGTGGTCCCTTGCCTTTGGCTGCCTTTGGAGGTCTCCTGAGAGCCAGGGTTTACAGAGGGCTTTTACTTTTTGCCTTTTAAGTAGGGAAAATTTGTTGCAGGCCTCAATAAAGATTTTGATGAAGTGGTCTAGGGCAGTATTCACATTAGTTGCCATGAAGATTGGTGACCAGTCCTATTGGAGGAGATGAGATTTGAGATGAATTAATTGGCAACGGGGTAGAACTCTACTGGTGATGGTTTTAGGGTGAGGTTTATTGAATTTGTTAGACCAGAAGCAGCTGACAGGGGGAGTGGTCACTGAGTGAGTCTGGGAGGACGGTGGTGTTTGAAATCCGGGTGGGGTGGTTGGTAAGGATCCAGTCCAGAAGGGTGCTTGTGCCAGTTTTGTAGTTTTTTCTGGTTGGTGAGTCTACCATCTGGGTGAGGTTGGACGCTGCAATGGAGTCCCTATGTGCCCCTGCCTCGGCAGCGGGCCAGTTTATATTAAAATCACCTAGAGGATAGATTCAGTATCCTGTGGGAGTGACCTGACAAAGTCCAGCACTGTAGTAAGTCCACTACCTTGCTCTTTAGGTGGCATGTAGACCGTGATGACTGTGAGGGTTTTATTGTGAGCACCAAGGATGATTCTAATGGGAAGAATCTGCGCCGTAGTCGACTGGGGAGCAGTGTTGATGGGGTGTCCCAAGGTAGTCTCTATAAGGTATAAGGTGCAACTGCTACCTCTTTTAGTCGTTCAATCAAGCTTAAAGACATTGTACCCAGAAAGGGTAATAGCCTGGTCAGGAACTGATGGGGAGAGCTAGGTTTCAACAACTGCTAGGATGTCCGGACTATGCTGGCTAGTAAAGATCAGGAGGGCATCCATTTTGGGGAGGAGGCTGCAGATGTTAAACGTTATAATTCAGAGGGTGCCTGAGTGCTTGTTCTGGTTGGTGACCTTAGTGGGGGCTGGGCCAGGATTTGGATGAACATTGCTGACAACAGCAGGAGGAGGAGCACTAGCTTCAGAGTGCACGTACGAAGTTCGCTGATCATGCACTTATGCCTTTTTGTCATGTATGAATGTGTCATAGGGTGAGAGAGATGGTTCTGGGACAGAGCAGTAAGAGGTGAAGAGGGGAGTAGCCACCATCCACAGGTGGGAGAGGACAGTTCCTTAGAGGTAGGCAGGATCCAGGGCGGATGGTTGAGCTCTAGATATAGGGTACCTAGGTGGTGATATGTGGAATCCAATAGGTAGCTGTAGGGGAGAGAGGGGAAGCAGGCTCTGGGAGGGTGGAGTAGGGGAAAGAGAGGAGCAAGGAGAAGGGGGAGCAGAGTACAGGAAGAATGCATGTTAAGATGGCAGAGAGGAGGTTGAGGGGTGCGGGTGCTGGGATAGGCAAGGTGGAAAGAGAAAAGTAAGGGAGGCAGGTGAGACGAGGAGTGGAGCAGACAGAAAGGCAGCTGCACTGCAATTGTAAGTGAGGGGTCAGCACAGAAGTACAGTGAGATAGGAGTTAAATTGCAGGAGGGTGAGGTGGAAGGGAAAACAGGAGGAGGACCTAGCAATCCAGCCTGAATTTTCATACTTTGCATCATGCGTCTGATTTTATTTTCTCCTATGCACAAGTCACTGACAGGCCAGTGCAGGTTATGCAAATGCTGCTCTACACTTAACAGTGTTTCTCTGCAGTCTTATGCCCTAGTCCAGTGATTTCAACAGATTAGAAATGCAGGGAAAGTCTTAAGTTCAGAAAGGTTCAGTTCCCACTGGGAGGAAAGCTCAAATATCCTCTTTCCCTTGTTCTGGGGTCCAGGACCAGATGTTACCTTATGGGCTAAGGAGGAGCATGGGCAGCAGGTGCCTTCTTGGCCTGTCCGAGGCAGGCAGGTTGCTTGTAAATGGGGACCGCGTCAGCGGTACCAGCCCAGTGGGCTCCGATCAGCCTTATGGGCCAAGGAGGCGCGTGAGCAGCAGGCGCCTTCTCGGCCTGTCCTAGGCAGACGGGTTGCTTGTGTGTTCACAAAGTCCACACCACGAAGTGAAATCTTTCCCTTTTATCTTTTTTTGCGATGCCAGATGTAACAGATATATAACAACAGTTGAGAGCAGGCAAATCCTCCTGACGTTACACCTGTCGGCCTTTTCAAAGGATAGCACCCTCTAGGGTAAATATCCTTTTACAGCAAAAAAAAAAGCACACACCTGTGACTATTAACAGTGACATAATGCTCACAAAGTAAAGTGACTGGATGTGATTATGCTAAAACCATACCCTGCTACTTATCTGTATAAAAGCACATAGAACAACAATCCATGTACAGTGTGCCTGTATGTTCTTGAAGTACCAGGAAATCCTTGGTTATTCAAACTAATTAAGAAGGCACATTTATGGATCGAGAGTTAAAGTAAACTGGGGAATTGTGTTTTTTATATAATTAAATTCAATACTTGGTATACAATTAAAAATCCCCATATAAGGAAAAGAATCCCACAAGGGGTTGGGAAGAGGGGTGGGGTAAAAGGGAAAGGGGGTCGAGAGCTGGAAGGAATTGCAGGACAAAGGCACTCTTCATTTCATGGTATCTCCTAAGAGCCTTTCTTTCTGGAATCAATGGGAAGATAGAAAACCAGGGGCCAGATATTTAAAACTTTGCCCCAGGGCTAAATAAGCACTGCCCGGCATACTAAATTAGCCAGGAACCAATAGCCCGCTATATTCAAAAGGGATAGCCCAGTGCCAAACCTGCTGAATATAGCGTGCTAAGAAAGCCGGGCAAACTGGGCTGGGAGTGCAGTACAAAAATAGCCCGGGAAATAAGACAGCTCTGAATATAGCAACCAGAAAGTGCAGACCACAACATCAGCCAGTGCACAGCAATGTGAAGGAAGGTAAAGGTGAACTATGCGGCCAATATGTGTGCTAGCAAAGAAGTGGATTCATTAAAGCTGCAAGCACCAGCGCATGTGAAATTCTGCAGAAATGTACCATGTTTTCAAAACATTTGCATGGCGCAGACACATTTGTGCAAGTTTTGGGGGAAGCTAAGACTTTTTGCCTGGTACTATCAAGTTTGCCTGGGGCAAAAATTTGCTATATTCAAGAGCGACATGCAAATGAGCTTATTTAGGCAGTCTGTTGGCAAACATCTAGATTAACATTTCATTATGTCCTGATTTTCATGCAGTTTGTCCAGCGCTGTTGCATGGTCCCACAGCTCCACCTGTAGGTCAGTCTGGAAGTACAGGGGCTGGCTGGGTCTGCCCACAGCTCCACCTGTAGGTCAGTCTGGAAGTGCATGGTGGTAGCTGCAGGCTACAGTTGTACAGAACCGCATAGAATATTGTGCCCCAGGGGACTACACAGCACAGGCACAGGTGGTGGTGCTGCATTCAATAGTCAAACTGTAGTTCCTGCTACAGTGCACAGCAGACATTATAGTAACAAGCGGGCTAGTAGTGCGAGGGACACAGCAATGCCTATGGTGTGTAGGGCATCAATGACTGCTGCCGTTTACACAGTAACAGGTCCATCTTGCAGGTGTGTACTGACAGTGCACATTACGTTTATGCTGTTGTTTGACCCACAGATGCTGCACCACTGGCATGGGATACTCACAGAGACATATACACGGCTGGCTGTGTGTGCTGTAGTGTCTCTACAGATGTGTAGTATGTGGCTAGGGGGGCACATACCATCAGACAGGCACACTGGTGCTGGTGTATTCCCTACCGGACCATTTGCACTGCATGGATTGTCACAGCCTTGTGGCCGCATCCAGTATGTGGTGAAGCCTGGCCACCTGTACACCCTTCCCTCAGCACCCTCCATGTCCCCAGTGTTGCATGTGTGTTCTGGATTCTGTTGGTGTCCACTGAAGGGTGGTCTGCAGGTATGTGCTGTATGGACACACTGCCTTGGTGTCCACTGGGCACCAGGTCACAAATTAATGCCTGGCATGGTTGAGACTGGTGGCAGATGATAGCAACATAGGAGGTGCCGTCCGTGTGCAGCATGTTTATACCCTGTCTGGTGCCTGTCTATGTTTATTTTTACAATAGGGGTGAGTGATAAATGAGTGTGATAAATCCTGTTATTGTCACCAGAGTGTGATAAATGTAAGAAATTACATTTATCACACCCACTCAAACCATGCAAACCCACACAAATGGTAGTCTTTGCAAGAATAGGAGCCCCTATTGTATAAATCGGATACATGATGCACACTCGTGTCATATGGAAAACATTTTCACTCCTGCACAGTGACTTCTGGATACTCATGAGTGGTGGAATATCCAGAGGTCTCTCTAAAGGAGTGAAAATATTTCCATATCACATGAGTGCCCATCATGTATCCCCTATTTATCACCTTGTTATTTGGGTAAGTACACTGGGCCAATGCACAGTTCCAGACACCTCCCAGAGCCATAACATGTGTGGCTGGGATGACACAGTGTACACTAAACACAGACCATTAACAACACACACAATTCACACTGTGCAACATATTGTCACATTGACATTGTCAGCCACTCTCTCAGATCAAATGATGCCTGCACCTTGACGGTCCCTCGCCACTCCACCCTCATCGGTCAAACTGGTTTAGTCCATTGTTTCCCTAAAATCTGGAATTCCCTCCCCCCTGAAAAATGAAACTCCTCCTCCAACTACTCCCTTACCTCTGCCCTACACAATTACCTTTCCCTCAGTTGTTCCTGCTTTAACCCACCTTAATACCTAGCCCCAGTTTCTGCCTTCCTACCATGACCCCCCTGGCAGGGTTCTCAACATCCTGAAAGGGGGAATCAGGAAATGGCTACCCTTTCTCCTCATATTCAGTTCTTGCCTCTCCCCCCTCCACCTGCCCTTCTGGGTCACCAGTGTGCACAACCCATCCACATCCTCTTTTCTCCAACAGCACTTGCGTACTACCTCAATCCTGCTCCTGGTACACTCATGCACTATAAATGGTTCTATCACATTATTACTGTCTTGTACGTTTATATGTTCTTTTGTATGATTTTGGACGTATTGTAATTTACCCAATGTTTCACTACTGTTTATTGTACAATACCTTGTGTTCCAACTGTTGCACAATCTTACAATGCTGTATTGTTTGTACTACCCACATACTATTGTAAATGATCATCCTTCACTACCTTATGTAACCCTTCCCCCCAGGTTGCACCGTGAGACGAGCAACTTGTTGTTCAGTGTGCCTTCTTGGTGAAACATTTCAATAAATAAATAAACAAAACATTGCAAACCATTACTGCTACAGGTGCTGTTTCAGCGTAGTTCTATCACTGACTGGCTGGTTGGCTTCTAAGCAATATAACTGCATTGTATTCCACAGTTTGGGTGCCTGTGCATATGGAGAGGCCTAGGGAGGCAGTCCACCCCACACTGCTTCCTCATTGGCTGCAGACAGCCTTGTTCTCTGTTGTTGCTGTGTCCTTGCCCCCCAATCTTGGTTTGGCTGGAGTTAAGACTACTTTTTCCTGGGTGGTAATTTGCACTGTGCAGTGTCACGCTACATCACGCAAAAACACTTTGCGCAGCGCTAATGCACTTAATATAGCATTGCGCCTGTATTCATGTACAAGCTCCCTCTTTTTGCTCCTTGCATACATTATATTTTTGCCTGGTGCTAATGCAATTTGATCATGCTATTTGGACTTTTGAATATAGTGGACCCGTGCAAACCAAGCACAAATGGTTTGCGCCCAGTGCAAAGTTTTGAATATCTGGTCCCAGGTCTTGTAAAAAAATCATGGCCACCTAGAAGAAAGCATATGGAAAAGAGTCAGACTCATTTAATTTCATTTAATCTATCAACCAAGAAAGGGATGACAGTAACCCCGGCCCCTCTTCCCACTCCCTTGTGGGTTTCTCTTCCTTATATGGGGATTTTTAATTGTATATCAAGTATTGGATTTAATTATATAAAAAATACAATTCCCCAGTTTACTTTAACACTCTATCCATAAATGTGTCTTCCTAATTAGTTTGAATAACCAAGGATTTCCTGGTACTTTAAAAATATACAGGCACACTATACAGTAAGTGGATTGTTATTTTGTGTGCTTTTATACAGATAAGTAACAGGGTATGGTTTTAGCATAATCACATCCAGTCACTTTACCTTGTGAGCACTATGTCACTGTTAACTAATGGTCACAAGTGTGTGTTTTTTTGCTATAAATAGATATTTACCCTACATGTGCTATCCTTTAAAGAAGCCGACCGGTGAGACATCAGGAGGATTTGCCTGCTCCCAACTGTTGGTTTATGTCTGTTACTTCTGCCATTGCAATAAAAGACAAAAGAGAAAGATTTCACTTCGTGGTGTGGATGTGAACACAAAATACCAAAGAAGTGAGTGCTGTGACTTTTACCGTTTCAAAAAAAACATGTTTAGCAGTGCTGTGGGGTTGTGAAGTCCTAGTGTTCCAGAGCAGTACAGTAGGTCAATTTCATTGTCTGTCAACAATTCGGCTCTTTGGGGTTTGTTGCCCTTTCCAATTTTTTTAAGGTACTTTTGGTTTGCAGCCATTGTTTTCACTGCTTCAGTAAATTTGGTATCTGCGCCATGATACCTCTAAAACTGCAGACACGTTCAACACCATGTTCACCGACCTATCTGCCTATCTCAATAAACTCCCCCCTCAACTACTCACTGGAAAGAAAAATCAGCCCAAATTGCCATCTTTACCACATTAATCCCACCTCACCACCCTCTTTTTATTTCAAGGCCATTAGCCAGAGAGTCACTATCAAACTCCTGAAGACACTGCCGGTCAGAGGTAGCCCTGACAGTGATGGCCTTTACCTGGCTTTCCTAAAACTAATTTCCTCCACCATTGTCATACCCCTTGCTTTCATCTTCAACCTTGCCCTCTCATCTTCCACTGTACCTGACTCCTGGAAGCTTGCACATGTTATCCCAATTTTCAAAACTGGTGACTGACTAGCGCCAGAAAACTATAGGCCCATCTCTCTCTTCCCTCGTCTCAGCAAATTACTTGAAAAAATCATTCATTACCAGTTGTCTGAACATCAGGAAAAGTACAATCTCCTATGTCCCCTCCAACATGGCTTCAGCAAACATCATAGTACCTCTTCTGCCTTGACACTTTTTACAGACCACATACTTAGAAATATGGATAAGGGTAAGGCCACAGGTGTGTTTTTTGTGGCTCTATCTAAGGCATTTGACCTTGTAGACCACCAACTTCTCAACTCCACTCCTCACAGTTTTGGATGCTAACCTAACACTACGTCCCGGTTCCACAGTTGTCTATCTGGTAGATCCCAGACTGTCATCATAGGCAAAGTACACTCTTCCACTTCACCAATTCATACTGGTGTCCTGCAGGGCTCAATACTTGGCCCTTTGCTGTTTTCCATGTTCATAAATACACTCCCAGCAGATAGCCTCACTTGTAAATCACTCCTCTATGCTGATGACTTAGTCCTATACCATATTGACACCTGGCTTGACTCTATCTCATCCACCCTCTCCATCAACTACGGCACTGCTCACAACTGGTTCCTCTCCAACAAACTGCTAGTCAATGACAAGAAGACTAAGGCCATGCTCTTTGGCTCCAAACCCTTCCTGACCAAGGCCGCCAAAGCTAATTTGTCCCTCCTGGTTCATACCCCTGCATGTCCCACACTTGACAATGTCTCCACTTTTAAATACCTTAGTATTACCCTCGACCCCTCTCTTATTTTTGTGGAACACATCACCAACACCATGCGGAAAATCCATCAAAAACTTGGTGCTGCCTACAGGCTAAAACAACTACTATCCATGGAAGCTCACCTTGCCATCATGCAAGGCAGTCTTCTGCCCCTGCTAGACTACTGCTCCCCTGCCTACTCTTTCATGTCCTCCTCATTGCGCACCCGTTTAAACACCACTTACAATTCCATATGCCGCTTTGTACTTCAAGCTCCATACTCCACCCACCACTCTGCACTCTACCGGTCTCTAGGATGGCTCCCATTACAGGGTCACTTTGATTATACCATGAGTTGTCTAATTACCAACTACCTCAGGAGCCACCAGTCATCCCCCTACTCTTCTCTTCTCTTCTCTTCTCTTCTCTTCTCTTCTCTTCTCTTCTCTTCTCTTCTCTTCTCTCCTCTCCTCTCCTCTCCTCTCCTCTCCTCTCCTCTTCTCTTCTCTTCTCACAGACAGAGTGGTACCTAGAAGCCTTTGGATAACCTCTGTTCCCCACCTCGAAGTTCCACACACATCTTGTCATGTCATGAGGATCATCCAGAATATTGCGCCCTACGTGCTGTAGTTTGGATCCTGGACCAACTTCCCTAATTTTGGGTTGTATTGATATCATTGGTCCAATCCTTGTGCAGATAGTCAGGTGCTCCTTGGAATCCGGTGAGTTTCCTAGCTCCCTGAAAGAGGCGGTGGTGACACCTCTCTTGAAGAAAGCTACCTTGGACCCTGACTGTCTCAAAAACTACAGACCTATCTCTAACCTTCCCTTTGTTGGGAAGGTGATTGAGAAAGTAGTGGCAGCACAACTGGAGGACCATTTGACCATCCATGACATCTATAAACCCCTCCAGTCCGGTTTTCGTAAAAGACATAGTACTGAGACAGCGCTGGTTCGGGTGCTCAATGATCTCCTGAAGGCCAGAGATCGGAAGAGCAGTTCCATCTTGGTTCTCCTTGACCTTTCTTCAGCGTTTGACACCATAGATCACATGGTGTTGATAGAACGCCTGAGGCTGTTATGTGGGATATCAGGAACTGTCTTAAGATGGTTCACCTCATTCCTCACTGGAAGATCACAAAGAGTTGTGTCTGGGTTTTTTCCTCGGATTCAATGGCTTTGTTGTGTGGGGTACCTCAGGGTTCTGTGTTGTCACCCATGTAATTGGTGGTGTATATGCTACCCATCGGAGACACTGTAAGGAGGTATGGGCTGAGGTTTCACTGTTATGCAGATGATACCCAGCTGTACCTTTCTTGTGCCCCCAACCAGGAGGAAGCTCTCTCAGACTTTAACAGCTGTCTAAAAGAAATCCAGGAGTTGATGAATTCTAGCTGGCTGAGGTTAAACTCGGAAAAGACTGAGGTACTGGTTGTGGACCCTGGTCGACAGATAAAGAGGTTGGGAGGTGTAGTGTCCTCCGGAATTTTTCTTGGAGGTGTCTCCCTCCCACCTTCCGAATGGATGCGGAACCTGGGGGTAGTTCTTGATGATAGGCTGACACTGCATTCGCAGGTGTCGACTGTTGTCAAGACTTCCTTTTATCACCTTAGGAACATCGCCAGGGTTAGGCATCTTGTTCTGCCTGCTGACCTTCCAACATTAGTCTACGCCTTTGTGTCTTCGCACCTGGATTACTGCAACTCCCTCTATCTAGGGCTTTCAGGGGTTGAAATCCATCACCTGCAGCTAGTGCAGAATGCTGCATCCCGGCTTTTAATGGGTTCTGGTAGATCCTGTCATATTACGCCAGTGCTACGTGAACTGCACTGGCTGCCAATTCGGTGGCAGATCACCTTTAAAGTTGGCTTGCTGACTTTTAAAGCCATGCATGATCTGGGCCCTGACTATCTGAAAGAACTTCTGGTTACATACCGCCCCGATTGATCGCTCCGTTTGGCCGATGA
This sequence comes from Neoceratodus forsteri, assembly GCA_016271365.2. Lineage (NCBI taxonomy): Eukaryota > Metazoa > Chordata > Ceratodontiformes > Ceratodontidae > Neoceratodus > Neoceratodus forsteri. The sequence continues at coordinate 300,230,960 of CM057455.1, forward strand.
GGGGTTGCTAGAGGTTCCAAGGGTGAATCTGAAATCTTCTGGCACTCTGGCTTTTTCATATGTGGCCCCCACCCTTTGGAACTCTCTACCCTATCGGTTATGGGAGTGCACTTCTGTGGAGGGTTTTAAGAGCGATTTGAAGACCTTTCTTTGGGAAAATGCATTTTCAGAATATTGATTGGTTTATTGTCTTGTTTCTGTTGAATATTTTAAGGTTTTTAACTGTTTTAATTGTTGTTTATGTACGGCGCCTTGATAATTGAAAGGCGCCATATAAATAAAATTATTATTAATATTATTAAGCCATAAGGCATGACCAAGGGTTATGTTAATGGTCTGTTAATCACCTTCTAGGGGTGTACTGTGGCACAAGGTGTAGCTGAGTACCACATGCCCCTAGAGGGTGATTAACTGACCATTAACATAATCCCTGGGAGTGCCTTATTGCTATTACAATAAAACATGTTTTTAAACAGTGTTAAACCTTGTTCAGCATATGGCTAAGCTCTACATGTATGTTAATAAGATTAACATAAGACTGTTAGAATGTTTGTAGCCAATCAGAAAGTTCCATTTCTCAGACCCTTTTTATAATTATTATTATTATCTTCTATCATGGGCAGTCAAGCCTTCTCAGTCTCTGACCCAACCCTTTGGAATAAATTACCTGCATCCATCTGCTCTTCTGCCTCCCATCTGTCCATCAAAACTAATCTGTGCAACTGGCTTCTAGTTGGGTCAGGCTGTAACTGCCCCAAGACAATACCAGAGGGAGCAGGCTATCAAGATGCTAGGACCTGTTGAGCTGTTGAGACCACTCCCTCCTCCTACATATTTTGCCTTTCCCACTCTGTTTGTCCCTTAGAATTCTCTACCAGCATCAATGCCCCCAATATACTACCAGTGGGTGCAGGCTATCATGGTGCCAGGACCTGCTGTGCCATTTTGGGACCCCTCCCCCTCCTCCAACTTGCCTTCCTGTTGCACCTTAGCATTCTCTACCTGCAACACGCCTCATGGCACTCTCTGCTCTCCTAATCTGTTCTGATTTCTTTGCAGTACTGCTGATCTACTGATTTAATATTCTCTAGCAAGTCTGAGCTTATTATCCTAGATCATTGCCTGCTTGTGTAGCTTGTAGGCTCTTTGTAAGCTTCCATGCACCTACTAATTTAGCCTACTGTTCGCTGTTACAGCAGGTAGGCATCTTTGTAAGACTTTTGAACACTGAAACTTGTGCTTGCAAAACTGCTTTGATTCCATTACGCGTTAGTTTTCTTGTCTTGATGTATGTTACCAAATCGTGTATTATATGTGTACTCTGTACTATTGCTGTTTTTGTACATTGTCACTGTTGATTATGTTATTTTGTAGCCACATCTGTGGCCCGGGTCGTGACTGTAAACAGTCCTTTAGATCAGTGCACTTACCTGGTTACCAAAGACATAAATAAATAAATAAATAAAATTAAATGTGGGTAGTTGTTTTTTTTCAGGGATCGATCTATGCTACCCAGGAATCCTCATAATGTTGTGGGTTCATATTCTGTGTCATCTATTCTTTTAATTTGGTAAATAAACCCAGCTGTTAAGGGATCTGATTCTGTGACTGGTATAGTGGTAATGTCTGTAGTCTCACCCTTGTTGATGAGGAAGGAGTTTACCAGTAGTCTCATGCCAAGTGCAGTTATTTGGGTAGTCCACTTGTTTTCTACCTCAATAATAAATTGTTCTCTTTCTGACAATTCATTGGACTGACCCATGCTTGACTGAGCCGCACCTGACATTTTTTTTTCTTTCACAGAAATGCCATTCCAACTTCTCTGAGGAACTGCCACAAAGTGCCACAAAGGAAAACAGTCAAAGAAGTCAGTAGGAGTCAGTGTGAGCTACGGGGTGCTGCATAAGGAATGTGCAAAAAGGGGTTGATTTGAATATGGAATGTGCACAATAAACTTAGGACATGTACAATAAGCCCTTGGGGAGGAGTATAGTAGGGTTATTGACTTGTGCAATTTCAGTGCACAGTAAGCCCAAACCATACACTATAAATGACTGCTATTTGCTATCCACTGTGAGTTGTCTTTTTATGTGCTTTCTTGTTGTGTATTTTTGGCTTAGCTTTTGTTTTGGTTACAGCAGGGTGTGTTGCTGGCCCCCAACATGCTGTTTCTTCTGTGCAAGTAGGGACTCCTGTTTCTCAGGATTCATCAATATAGCTGTGCCTGGATACATTGGACAGAGTCTGCTCAATGAGCAATAAAGAGCCACCACAAAGCAGCACTGGACAAAGCCTGCCTGGTGGGCAATAGAGAACCGCCACCAGTGGCATTGGACCAAGCCTGCTTACTTGCCAGATTCAATTCTATCAAAGCCTGAGAACATGGCTAGTTCCTCCTCCTGTGATCCCAATGTGCCTACCTGCACAGCCTGCTCCAGCCTTCTCTGGTTCGGCCAGTGAAGAGATACTTATGACTATTGCCTTTGGGAGAGCATTTGGGAAGTGGACAGGTCTGGCAGCAGGAGGGACAGCCTGTTGGTAGTTGTGGGAGTGAGATCGAGAGGGGGGCAGGTCTGGCAATGGGAGGGACAGTATGTCAGTGGCAGTTTAACTTTCTCAACATCTCCCCCACACCAGTCTTTGCACATATAGGTGCTGCTGGGACAACTATGACACTTGGTGGCATTTTATCTCCCCCCCACCCCACTCTTTGCAAATACCCACTCTGCCAGCAAAAATCTACCTTTCAAGGGCACTTCACCTTCTGCCATTGCTGACACCACTATCTGTAATATGCGTTCCTGACTGAGAAATGAGCATTGCAAATACCAAAATGGGCAGCCTGATTATACTGACTGTGACTCTGAGCAAGTGCACCCACATCTGGTGTACATCACACAGAAAATAGGATGCTATTGCAAATACTTAGAGTTACTTACAGTCAATGTGTTTAAGCAGACCATTCTGTCTTTTGTATGTATTTGTTTCACACTGGGGCTTAGTTTCAAAAAAGGCCCTACTGGTGCTTCTTTCCAGCCATGTGTTTTGTTTTGTATGGTCAGGAATTGCATATTTCAGAGAGTTTCCTGGAGGAGTCAGAAACTTCGAGCTGCAGAGTTTTCCAGCAGGAGAGAGCAAAATGATCTCTTAGAAGTTGCTTAAGAGTAGGATAAGAGGGGGGCAAGGCAGAGGTGGGTACAAAGGTTGAGGGAAGATGAGCATATTGGCACATTCTACAAAATAATATAGACACTGTTGCCAGGGAATGTTAACTATAAGGTGACATGCATGATATGGTCATGTGTTGGTAGTCAAATGAACCCACAGCTACAAACCACTACTGGCTGATAGTTAAGAGTGGCTGTTTTCTCTATAGCTCACTGGCTAACACTCTGATGCAACTACAGAGTCATCACGCGGTACAAACATGTTTCCTTGCATTCTGCAACCAAACGTAAAAAATACCCCTGAATATCTACCTGCAGCTTGAACAAGCTCTCATCAAAAGTAGAAAAACAAAGGTATCTGCCAGAACACTAGCAACAGGCTGGGGGCACAATTAACCTGTGAACAGGTTGAGAGTAAAAGCCTGATCAAGTAAGGATAGAGGAAATTTAAGCCAACTTAATTTTCTTAAACTAAATGCCTTTATTTTTCATTAGTTTAACAGTTCAGTAGTTTAGCAATGCAAAAATTACTAAAACAGTAGGAACTACTTTAACAGGTGGATATATCTGAGTCAATTTCTTTAGTTTTTCAACAACTAAAACATATTTCTTTTTTTTATTTTTTCATCATATTTTCATGTTATATGTGCAATAAGCCACTCTAGGGCAGTGTTGCATGCTATATTAATGAACACTCAGACTGTGTAAAGCACTCCGCTATTGGCCTTATACCTTACTACACAGCTGAGGCTTACATTAGCTCAGATACACTAATGCCCTGTTGTGGCTTCTTAACAACATAAAATCTTTTATATCCCCTTCCTGCTACAAACCATATTGTGAAAAAAAAAATTACTCCGCTAGTCCATGGGTACCACCCTGCTGCCAAGATCTCCACTGTGAAATGAAAGTACCCTGGCAGTCCAGTGGTACCCTCTTCTACCCCAATTCCCACTGTAATACATTGTGCCTCCTACCCACTCCACCCACTCAGCACTCCCTGTCCCCCTTCAGGCTCACAACTCAACCTAAAAAGCCCATGGACATGGCAGACAGAGCAGAGTTTGGTGAACAGCACAGACCATCCTCATACTACCACTGCCATCCGCCATCTAAATGACTGGGACTGGGTGTGTGTGTACTGTAGAAACACATGCTCAGACTCTGTCACGCTGACGCTGGGCAGCAAAGGTCTTGATAAAAGGGTTCATGTTGTTTGTCATCCACCATTCTCCCTGCAACATCCAAGGGCTCTACGGTGAGTTGTGTGCCGTATGGGGGGGGGGAGTGGTGGGTGCTCAGTGAGTGGATCAGGTCTGAGAGAAGGAGACCTCATTTTATAACAGGGATCAAGATGGGAGGGGAGACCACTGGACTGCCAGGGTAATTTCTTTCCACAGTAGGGACTGAGGTGTGAGGAGGGTACCAAAGGACTACCAGGGTAATTTCATTTCACACTAGGGATCAGGTTGGAAGGGGGATACCACTGGACTATCAGAGTAATTTTTTTTTTATCATGAAATATTTTATTATTTTCCACATTAGTAGTAACCATTACATTACATAGGGTAAAGTATAAGGTTACAGAGACATACGTCAGCTCTCTGTCATACAGCTGTCTGCAAATGTTAAATTATACACTCCTCAGTACAGCCAGAAAAACAGTATGGAGAGAACATCACCAGACTGATCAAAAAAGAAAACAGTTACAGATCTTGCATTTAGTCAAGTACAATAATCAGGATTCGTCACAAGACAAATTAAATCATGTTCTTAACCAACCAGGAAGAAAACTGTCCAAAGTGGACCAGCGCTTAGTATTGTATATATTCCGTACCAGGTGTACATACCAGTTATTCAACAAAGAAAGAGGGACAGTGGAACAGCTAGGCACCAACACAGTCAAGTGGGGGGGGTTGCCAGGGGGTATAGGTGGCACAGAGCATAGATGGGAGTGAAGGTATGCATTCCATTTTAGGTAGTACTTAGGCCCCTTATGTAGACTATAATAGCAAAGGCGTTCAAAAATAGATAGTTGGGCTATTGCCGCATGCCAGGCTAGTAAAGATGGGGGACCAGGTTGTCTCTACTTCATAATGAGGGCACATTTGGCCTCAATCAGGACTGACATTACCCAGTGTTTTAAGGGGTGTGGGAGAGGATCTAATGTAGATGTGTCCCTTAACAGAACTGGGGGGGTGATCAATGTAATATCCTGTCCACTCACTTTGGAGCAATCTTCTAGTATTCCAGCCCAGAAATGAGATAATTTGGGGCATCGTCACAGGACATGTAAGAGGTGAGCAGGGCTCTGCTGGCATCTCCAGCATTCCGTATTAAGGATAAGGCCCATCCAGTGTAACTGTGCTGGGGTTCAATACCAGAGACGGAGTATTTTCAATTGTATCATTTGGCTTCTTTAGTGTCTATAGCTAAGACGGGCTTGTTTCAGACAGCGAGCCCATAGCTCAGGGGATAATGTGATGTTCAAGTCCTGTTGCCAGTGGGACCTATAGTTCTCCAAATTAGGAGGACATGAGTCCCGTAGCACCTTGTGTATATTCCCAGCGATACCCTTCTGTCTCTCAGGTTTATGAAGGACATCAAGTCAGTCCCATTTTGGTGTCTTACCCATGGAGTACCGGAGAGACTTCAAGGCATCCTGGAGCTGCAGGTACCTCCAAAAATCCTGCTTGGGAAGGGAATACCGCTCCAGAATCTGTTGGAAGGACATTAGTACCTCAGAGGCAGGTATGCATAAGTCCCCTATTGCACATGAGGGCCAAGAAACTGGTGCCTTTCCAATTAGCAGGGTGGGATTGTCCCACACTCTAGTGAACTTGAAGGGGAAGACCAAGTCCCCTTTGGTGTGTTGGATAGTGAGAGTCCCAGCTGCTATGCTCTTCAGATCTCGACCACTATGAGACCATATGAATCTTTTGGAGGCTTTCTGGCATGTAGCAGTGCCACCAGCCAGTGACCACCTGCAGTGTCAGTCTCTAACAATACCCAAAGGGGCGTATTTATCATAGGTGGTAGAAACCATTTAGTGGCCTGAGCTATCCTATATGCCAGTGAGTATCCTAAGAGCCATAGCAGTCCTAATCCTCCCTTAGACCAATGCACTCTTAGTTTTGTCTTCCCAAATCTGGGGGCCTTCTCTTCCCAAAGAAGTCTGGCTAAGGACTTATCCAGAGCGCTGAGAATCTTAGGGGGTATACACACCAGGAGATTAAGAAACAGATAGGGTATTTTGAGGAAAGTGAACATTCTGATGGCTTCCTCCTTCCCTTTCAGCGATAACTTGAGTCATCTCCACCGCTGCATTTCAGCATTAATGGCACCTAGCAAGGAAGTAAAGTCTGCATCCACCAAGTCCTTCCAGGATGCTGGGATCATTATGCCGAGCTATGCAAACCCCTGGGTTGCCCATACTAAGTCAGAGACAGTTAAGCAGTCCTTTGTACAGGCAAGGTTAAGCAGTGATAGGGTGTTCTTTCCCTATTAACTTGTAGGCCAGAAAAAGTTGCAGTTTCCATGAGGGTGGCCAGGATCAGAAGCAGAGCCTTGTCTGGGTTAGTAATAGTAAGGAGCAAGTCATCTGCTTAGGCACTGACCAGATAAGACTTCTTGCCTATCTCTATGCCCCACATCCATGTATCCGCCATTAGCCTTCTCTCGTTAAGGGGTCCAGGGCCAGCAAGAAGAGCTGGGGTGATAATGGGCATCCCTGTTGGGTACCTTGCCACAACTTGAATGATGGAGAGAGTTGTTTGGAAGCCTACCTGAAGGTGGGGGGAACCCCACAGGGACTTAAGAGTTTTAAAAACACCTGGTTGTGAATAGGAGATAAAAGAATTTATGTATTTTTCTCTGTAGCAAAGTGTTTTCTGCAGGGTATATATTCCATGAAATTATTACAGGTGATGCTTTACAGGCTTTGGTGGGGGGGGGAGAAGGGGGCCTGGCTTGGCACTCTGGGTGTGTGGGGTAACATATTGCAGGTTAAATGGAATTATATGGATGTTGTGTCTTTTATTATTAAGAATGGTATGTACTAAAAAAATTAATTTCTTGGAATGTACATGGGCTCCGGACAAAAGTTAAACGGTATCAGCTACTGAAGCACATCAGATTACTTAAAGTAGAGATTACTTTTCTCCAAGAGATGCACCTCTTGGAATCAGAAGGGAATGTTCTTCGGAGGCAATATGTGGGCCAGGTTTTTAACGCTGAGGATAGCACTCAGAGTAGGGGGATGGCCATCCTGGTGGCTAGGAGTACTCCCTTCATGTCTGAACAAGTTCTTAGGGACCCATATGTTCGATATCTATTTGTTAATGGGACTTTGGACAGAATTGCAATCTTACTAGGGGGTATATGTGGACCCAACACTGACTCTCGCTTGTTTTTCACGAACCTGTTACAAGTTTTGGTGCCTTTCACAACTCTGCCGTGTATACTTTGGGGCAGGATTGGAACTTACCCCTTTCCCCTGATTTAGATAAATCAGACCCCAAAAGAAAGGGCCTCTCTCCTGTGCAAAGATCCATATGGGAAATGGTGGATCATTTAGTGTTAGCTGTAGGGGTGTCATGCAACCTGAAATTTTGGAGAGGCACAAAATCCAAACCTTTCTAGGAGGATCCAGTGCATGCTCCCCCGTGAACATTTTGAAAAATTGAGTTCAAATAGTGCATTTTGAAGACTTTTAGCAGGCCAGGAAGCTGTTCCCCAACATGCTAAATGCCATCATAATGATAGAGCAATGATAATTTTTTTTTCAATAAAAGTTACATTTTTATTATTAAAATTACAAACAACCCAGAAAAACTGTGATCAGGAATGACAGAGACCATGATGAGCAAACCAAGACAGAAAAATAAGGGGTGGGAATGATTACATCAGTACCACATCCCCACTAACAGGTCCTCCAAACTACTGCAAACAGAGCAAACAAGATTGCAATATAGTCTTGCCAACAAAACTAAAACTGGTCAGGCTGGGCACACACAGTCATTCAATGATCCATTTAGTTACACCCCAACTCCCACAGGATCTCCATTAATCCTTCATCAGGCAATGAGTGTTTGCAGTGCTTCTTTAAATATTGACTGTTATTTAAAAACAGATTAAATAAAGTCCATGTTAATCACTGTTTTATATTTTTACATTCATTTCATATGGTAATATATTATGTGTTATATATTCTCTATAATGGCTTCAAAATTAATTCAAATGTCAAATATGCAGGAGGAACAAACCTGCTAATCAAGCCCATTTCTTTTTTGTACTATATACAATAATGTCTTCTTGGTAAATGGGTGGGAGGTGGACCTTAAACCTTGCTGTGGGCTGGCCTCGTTTAAGCTGAAAAATTATGCAAAAATAGGGTTTTAGCCTACTCGGTTCAATTTTCTATATTATTTCCAAAAGTAAAGACTTTACAAAAACTTTACTTCATCTGTATTTCAAATCATTCAAGTTAATTTTACCTAAGCGCTATGCTTTTTAACTTATTCATTCAGAGGATAGAAACAAATGCAGGCTGAAATGTTAACGTCCCTTTATTTCCTAGAAGAGGAGAAATAAGGGCAAGCCTTACTTAATTGGAAATCAGCTAGTTCGCTTCGTAAAATATGCAAAATGTTTTCAAAAGGCAGGATTTACAAGTTTACCTGTTTGTGCTTCAAATTCAAAACATTTCAAAAAAAACATTGAGGCTCCACTTATTTTAGCTTGCTCTGATGCTCTCCCTCCAATGACTACCACCATTACTACTAAACAATATGGTATTCTACTGTTCTGAGCCTTCTACCTGACTGAGGCTAAGTGGAGGGTACAGTCAGGTGCTGCATGCTGATTCCCGCCACTACCCAGGGCCTGAGCAGCCACACTTCCTATGGTTCACTGGCCAATGTGGCGTGCCACGTGCGGACTGTTGCAGGGCGGGGGGCACTGCCTGGACTGAAGTGGAGGAGAATTTTCTTCTTTGGTATGCTGCTGGCCTGCAGTGCTGGAGCTACTTTCTTGGCACAGCAGTGACAGTTAGTACAGCATGGCTGCGCGTGGCAAATAATTAAATTGTGGGGGTCGGGGCCCTCCTGAACCAAAGCATACATTGTTTTGTACATTGTGATTGTGGAAAATAAAATTAAAAAACATAGTTTTTTCCTGTTTGATCAATTACATTGGGGGAGAACACGCCCCCTCAGGCCCTATGGGCATGACGCCACTGGTTAGCTGACCCATATCCCACTCTAAAAGATTTTACTTTTTGTTCCAGTGTCCATGGCTCCTCATCAAGGATAGACTATTTCTTCTTTTTTTTTTATTATTTATCTCACTTCTTGTCCTCCCCATTGTCCGTCAGAGCTCTGCCCTGGTCACGGTACCCCCGAGGCTTCCACCGCCTGTTGAGCCCCTTGCTCTCCCGGTCACTCCTGGTTTGCCCCCTAGGAGGCGGGGCATGGCACCGCACAGGTATCAGTACCATGTGTCCATAACTGGTTGGGAGAGCCCTCGGCCCGGTGGCTAATTGAAGCCCAGGTGCAAGGCATCATAGAGATGTTCGACAAGGAAGGATTTTTATCCCTATAGACTGGGGTGGAGACGTGCAATGACGCCTGTGTCTGTCCCGCCCCAGTGCCCCTTGACGATGCGCCAGTGCTCAGGGTGATGCACCTAGCTTCTGCTAGGCATCACTCCTGCACCGAGTGCAGGAACCCCCCCCGGAGAAGGAGAGCAGTCCTAGGGATGCTCAATCCTTTTCCCCCCGGCTGGCCCTCCACTGACCCAGGTTCGTTCCCGAACCCGGTTCACCGGCATCACAAGTGGAAATCCAACCACTGCGCCGATGGGCCAGCCAGGATAGACTATTTCTTAATCAGTCAATCACTGTTGTGAGAAGTTGTGACAGCTGGTATAGTATCTTGGGTGATCTCCGATCACTCGGTGGTATCCTGTACTATAGCTCTCTTGGCAGCTATGTCCAAGGACATGTTGTGGAAGTTAAATGTTCCGCTACTTAAAGATGAAAAAATTATTGAACTTATCACTCAGGAAACTGAGGAGTATACTGAGGTAAGTTTGAATTCCACAATGAGACCTCATCTAGAATGGGGGGCTTTGAAGTGTGTATTGTGGGGAATTTTTATAAGGTTGCCTCACGAAGGAAGCGGGAAAGAGATCAAAAAGCCCTTTCTTTACTGACTAGAATACATAGCCTAGAGGCTTCACTATCTCCAACCACTACAGATTCAGATAGAGCACTCATGGTTGGCCTGCGAGACCAATATAGTTCTCTTCTTCGAGAGAAAGCAGAGTATGCCATTTTAAAAACAGGAGTGAGGTATATTGACCAAGGGGAGAAGGCGGGTCATTTATTGGCTCTAAGATTAAAAAACGTAGAATCCTCCCATATAGTACAAAGCATCAGGTCACAAAAGACCGGATCTCTTTGTCTCACCCCTAAGGAGATCACTGCTGAATTTGCAGAATTTTATAAGGACCTCTATTGCCCCATGCCCAGTCGGCCTGCTTCTTCTTTTTTTTTTTTAATTCAGGTTTATTTGTTTTTCATTACAGAGCAAGAAGCATTCCAAACATACAGTAGATAATTTAACTGTCATGACATGAGATGAAATGGGACACTTCTTACTCGCCCTCCCCCTTCCCTTCCCCCCATGCCCCCCCCACTACCTCACAGCTTACAATAGTAATACTGTATTGTCAGAGTCTTCGTTAGCTGTGAGCAATGACTAATTCCAATCCCCAGCTTACAACCTTGTTATACCAAACTACCCAGATGACTGTATACCTGGTTGCAGCAAGTATAAAGTGTGCAGTTTTTCCCACGTTGACGTACATGGATAGACAATTCCTCCTGCTTGCCCCCAATATTTCCATGTTCAGGTTTAACAGCAACTCCTGCAACCATTCTGTATAAGTTACTGGGAGATCATCCATCCAATATCTCAGTACCACTTTTTTAAGGGAGGATGAAATCATGGCCAAATAATACCTCTTAGCTTTTACATTAACATTCACGTAATCACCCAGTAAACACACTTCTGGAGTGAAGTGCTGTTCAATCCCGAGCAGAGGGTCCACTTTACATTAAATCATCTCCCATAATTCTTTTATTGGAGGGTAATCCCAAAATATATGGTATAGTGTCCCCTCCTCTTGGTGGCATCTATTACATAAAGGACAATGTAGACCACCAATTTTATATAATTTAGAAGGGGTCCAAAACAAGTTATTTAAAAACTGAAACTGCATTACCCTTAGTCTGTCCTGGGTAATGTGCTGGTAGGTATGTTGCCAGATTACTTCCCACTTTCTTTCTTGCTCCACAAATTGACTGGACCAATAATGAGGCTTACCAGCAAGCTCCGCATATGCTTGATTAAATAAGAGATAGTATAGTTTGGATACCACATGTGGTTTCCCTATTACCTGAGAAAGGGACTCAAAGAAGGCTCCGGGAGTCCTTTCATCTCTAATCTTATCCTGTATTTGCACTAGCAAATGTCTTATCTTGTAAACCTTAAAGATTTGATTGGATCCAGTTTGGTACCTGTTAAGAAGGGCTTCAACCGGGTAACATTTACCACCCTGTAAAAGATCTTTAATCCTTAAACCCTTCAGTTGAGGTAATGAGGAATCTGAGATCATTTTCCCACCAATTTTCAAATTAGGGGTTTTGACACATCGGTTGGTATCTATCCTTACTAGGGGAGTATCATAAAAAGGAACATAGCTGAGTATGAATTCTTAAGGAGACTTGTAGTGGTGTAGATGCCAATTTAGGGCAGAGAGTTTTTTTTTTATAGAATAAATTAGGGAAATCAGAGCAATACCCGCTGCCTTGATCAACTCAATTTCTGATTTGACCCATGAGGGAATGTAGGGTAAAGCAAGCTCCTCTGTGGGGGTCAATAGCCATTTAAGATACTTACTGGCACTACTTGCCCAGTAATATAAACCCAGATGTGGCAGTCTTAAACCAGCCTTCTCTCTGGGGCTGCCAATTTGTGGTAAGCTCTCCGCGGAGGTTTCTCCTGCCGAATGAAGTCTGAAATTATTGAGTGGACTTTCTTAAACCATTTCAGTGGTAACCAGACATTAAGCATACTAAAAAGATAAAACAGCTGTAGTAACACATTCATTTTGATTTGATTGATCCTTCCCCAGAGAGATATTGGAAGTTTACGCCACTTGAGCAAATCCTGTTGAATCGTATTACTAACTGAGTCTAAATTTAGTTTCACCATTTTGGAGTCACTCCTTGCCAATACAATTCCTAGATACCTAAGGGTGTGTGGGCTCCACTGTAATCCTAGTTTTGTCACTTCGGTCCTATATAACCTAGAATTGAGTGGGAACACCAGTGTTTTCCCTACCTTAATTTTATAATTAAGACATTTTTCTATAATCCTGTATGAGTTCCAAAACAGCTGGTATGGTTTTCTGAGGATGAATCAGATGGAGAAGGATGTCATCCGCATATGCAGAAACTTTAAATTCCTGTAATCCTATTATTACCCCTTGAACCTTTGGGTCTTGCCTGATTCTGGTAAGGAGGGGCTCCAGGTAAAGGTTAAAAAGAAGGGGTGAAAGGGGGCACCCTTGTATGTTTCCTTAAAACAGGGAAAAATGGAAGAAAACCCCCCATTACAATATATCCTTGCACTAGGTTGGTTATATAAGAAGAATACACTATTAATAAAAGAGAGGGGAAATCCAAATTTCTCCAAGGTCAGAGACAGGAATTGCCAATCAGCTCTGTCAAACGCCTTCTTCACATCCATTGACATCAAGCCACATAGTATATTGGAGTCCCTGGATGCAGAGAGGACATGAGACAGTTTGCATATGTGGTCAGAGGCCAGTCTTCCTGCCATAAACCCTACCTGGTCCTTATGTATAAGTAGGGGCATGACCTTCGCTAGTCTAGTCGCCAACATTTTGGCAAGAATCTTGACATCATAATTAATAAATGAAATAGGCTGATAACTGGAAACCTTGTCTGGATCTTTCCCTCCTTTGGGAATAACTATTATAAGGGCTTCAAAGAGATGTTTATCCACATTTTCTGAATTAAGTATACTGAGAAACAATCTTTTTAAGCCTGGAACCAGTTTAGTGAAACATTTATAAAAGTTTGGGGAAAACCCATCTGGACCTGAAGTTTTGTCCAGAGAGAGTGACTGAATAGCCGTTAAAATCTCCACCTCACTCAAAGATAGGGGAGGACAGTCCATCCCTCATCTCAGCCAGCACCGATGGTAACTGACAAGATGAAAGGTACTTTTCCACCTCTACCCTCCGAGAATGGAGACTCATAGGACTATACAAATCCCTATAATATTGTTCAAACTCCCAAACTATATCGTGAGGAAGTATTTTAGTTGCTCCATCCCTCTGGGATGTAATACTCCGAATAATTTTAGAGGATTCCTCCGCCCTTAACTGCATGGCTAATAAATTACCTGATTTTTCCCCCTGATCTAAATACAGTGCCTTAGTTTTAAGAATGGCATATTCAGCTTTCTCTTTCAATATTTCTCCATATTGATTTCTTAGTCCAATCAGTCTTTCTTTAATCTCCACCCATGTAACCGCAGAGACAGTGCATTCTATTTCATGAATTTGAGCTAATAAATGCTTTGCTTTACTCTCCCTCTGTTTCTGTCTGTTCACTGCTAATTTAATTAGCTCCCCTCTTAGGACACATTTCAGAGCCCCCTTCAATATCTTCTTTACCAGTTGAATTAAGATTTTCTTTTTCATATTGTTCTGTTTTCTGAATTATATTACTTTCAATTTGATTTGACTTCAGTAATTGATTATTCAATTTCCAAATAGTCTACCTGGGGAGGTTGGGGAAAGATCTAGGGAACATCTGACCATCGAATGGTCCGAGATAACCCCAGGAATTATTGTACAAGATGAAAGTCCTGGAAGGACTGATTGACTTATCAAAAAATAATAGATCCTAGACCTTGATTTATTCACCTCTGATGTGGATGTAAACTCTCCGAGTGAGGGGTGTAAAACCCTCCAAGGATCACATAAACCAGCATTATCAGACAGTTCCTGTATTGCTCGTTGAGCTGGAGTTAAACCTGTTCTCTTTTTCCCATCTTTATCCACTTCTGGGGTAAAAGACAGATTCCAGTCTCCTCCCAATAATACCAGGAGGTGGGCAAAGTTGGACAAGATCTTGAGTAATTCTACAAAAAAAAATGGTGAATCTACATTAGGACCGTACACACTCCCTATTACTACCTTTTTTCAAAACAGAAGGCATTGAATGAGAATTAACGTCCACTGGGATCTTTAATAGTTTGCTCACAAACAAAAGTGACAGATCTTGCTATTAAAAAGCTACCCCTCTACTGGCTGTGCTATCTGCAGCCATATAAACATGCCCCACAAATTGGCGTCTAAAAAGATTGGCCTCAGAGTCAAGCATATGCGTTTCTTGTAAACATATAATCTGCACCTTTCACATTTGCAAATGTTTAAAGACTTTATACCTCTTTGTCTTATTCCTAGCCCCTTTAATATTCCATGTAATCAATTTGTAGGGATTACCCATTTGAGATATGAAAAAAATATATCCCTGTTGTGATACCATTTAGTTTACTACACACTACGTCCACCTCAAAGGAATTTCCCATTCGATAACAGCCCTCAATATCCATTGCCTTCGTGCAAGGTCTCCCCCCCTTCCAATCCCCCTTCTCCTGTTCTCCCTCACCTCCATCCTCCCATACCCCAGTACACTAACAGAACAAAACCCCCATAAAACATTACAAGATCCCCCCATCCCACCAACAAAAACACATTTCAGCCCATGACAACAAAAGTTCCAACTTTTCTGCTCTCACTCCATGCCTTCCCACCCTGTTGAACTATTACTTAACAGGAAAATTCGCCAACAATATACAATAAACTTTTCAGAGCAATTGCTTACCATAACATCCATTCCCTTCCCTGCTATTGGAGAAGTCCCCCAAGAGAAAAGAAAAAAGAACCATGAACTCCTCTAACAAAAGGGCCAGTCCTTGTGTTATGGGTTATTAAAATTAAGATGGCACAAATTAGGTCCAATTCAAAAACCTTAGGACCATTTTGGCCATTTAGAATAACTGCCGGCAGTTATACTCACTGTTCCCTGCCACCACACCCAAAGCTACTTTGAGGGCATCTTAAAAGAGCCTTACAAGGTTCATACTAAATTAATAGCCCCTCTAGAGTAAATCCCCCCACACAAGTACTTCTCCCCATATACTACAAACTTTAAATGTCTCTTCAATAATGAACAGTCATTTCTTGTGTTAAATTTATAGGCAACATTCACTGAAATGTGTCTATATAATGGCTGAGTCCCCTAAAAGCTATTCCACTTTTAGTTTTCCCTAATGTCATACTCAGACCTAATCAGAAACCAAATATAAAGAAATAACAGAACAGAGGAAAGAGAAACTTAATAATAAAGCCTTTAAATCTTTAACTCTCCATCTGTAAGAATAACAGCAGTCCATCCGGAGATTCAAAGAGAACGGTCTCCCTCTAGTGGTAGCACATAGTCTGCTGCAAATGAAATCTGAATGTTGCACACGATTGTGTGAGTCCTCATTGGGGTAATATTAGTCTGACAATAAGTTGCTTGGCTATTAGACAGTTCCACTCCCAATACACACCAACCAGATATAGCTGCAGTTTAAAATCAGCTTCACCCAAGTCTCACCATTCCACTTCCCGGGTTGGCCAGAAGGAGAAAAAGTAAGAGATACACAAAGAAACCTTAGTGACCTCTGAACCTGTAGGAAACAAGTCCTCTGGCACATTAGACGGTACAGATTTCTTAACTGAAACATAGGGGTAAAACAGGATCGCCTCCATTAGGCCACTTTAATCCTGCTCCCCCATCAAGCGAATTTAAACACAACTGTGATCCAAGCCCTTTCAGCCCAGCTCAAACAGTTCTGGAAATGTCGCTTTCAGGTCTGCAGTCACAGCATGAACATCTTCATGGCTGACCCAGATGTCAGACAACAACACCTGTAGCTTTGCTGGATATCCCATGCAGAATCGGGTGCTAGAGGCAATTAATTTAACCACCAACGGGTGGTATTCGTCTCGCTTTTGTCGAACAGACAGTGGCAGATCCTGCATTATGGTCAAAGTGGAGCCCTCCCATTTTATCTTCTTTAATTCTGTGATCTTAGTAAGAACATGCTGCCTTTCTTGATAATTCAAGAATTGAAAGATAAATGTACGTGGTGGGGCCCCAGGTGGTGGCATTGCTCGCAAAGCCCTGTGTGCCAGCTCTATTGTGTAGTTGGTCCTGAAGGATGTAGGGCCTGCTATTTTCAGCAGGAATTTCTGAATAAACAGAATTGCATCAGCTCCCTCTTCTTTCTCCGGAAAGCCAATAATAATAACATTATTGCACCTACTCCTTCCTTCAAGATCCTCTATTTTGCTCTCCATTCTGGTCATCTTCTGTCTCAAAGCTACAATCTCCGGTTCCTGCTTAGTAAGATGATTTTCTAGTGAAGTAATTCTAACTTCACTATCTCCAGTTCTTCTTGACAGATCTTCCAAGGTCTGAGTTATCGATTTCAGTTCTTCAATAGCTGACAGAAGTTCTGCTCGGAAAGGTTTAAACTCAGCCAAAAACTGTGCCAGTTTTAAGGTTTGTTTTCTGTGATGGCAGGCTCAGTTTCCGAGTCTCCTGTAGCTAGCGAGGCCCTGGCTTTTTTGGGGGCCTTCACCGCAGTGGCTGGTAGAGTATGTCTCGGTTGTGATCTCCGCATTTCAATTTCCATTTGCTTCCAAACTTCCTAAAAATACTTCCAGACACCTTCGGACAAGTTGTTAGAGTAGTAGTTTTGGTCACTTTGCCTTCTTGAACTCTTAAATGATATTAAATTGGGACGGAAGGCTGGAGCTGCAAGATCAGGTTGCTAGTCAGGAACTTGCATCAAATGACTCCCAGTCGTCCTGCTTCTGAGGTACTTGGAAATTATCTTCATCCTCTCACCTTTCCGACTTTTACTCAGGCCCACCAAGAGATGCTGGTCACCCCTATCGCGGAAGCAGAGATTAGGGCTGCCATTTTCTCATTATCAGCTGATAAGGTGCCGGGCCCAGATGGGTTTTCTCCAAATTTTTTCAAGGTATTTAGTAAGCAGTTAACCCCATGGATGTCCCGCCTGTTTGAATGGATACTGGAGGGGAACCCAATAGACAGCTCCCTGCTAGAAGCTGTAATTATCGTATTACACAAACCAGATAACGACCCCGAATTAATAGGTAATTATCAACCCATATCACTTTTGAATTGTGATATAAAACTATTATCAAAACTCCTTGCTAGCAGGTTTAAGGTGGTACTCCCACACATTATCCATACAGACCAGGTGGGGTTCATGGAAGGGAGACACTCTGCGGATCATTTCCGAAAACTAGCTCACATCTTCTCTGCATCCAGGGACTCAGATACGCTGGCTGATCTGCTATCTCTGGATGCAGAGAAGGCATTTGATTGTGTAGATTGGCAGTTTCTGTTTCAGACTATGCACAAATTTGGATTTCCACCTAAATTTATTACATGGGTTTAATCTCTATACCAAAACCCTCCAGCCAGAATATGTTATAATGGAGTGTTTTCAGAGAGATTTTCCTTACACTCTGGGGCTCGACAGGGTTGCCCTCTCTCTCCCCTCATGTTTAATATTTATCTTGAACCTTTGTTATTCAGGCTGCGAGCTCATGATGGGGTGCAGGGGATACCTGTCGGAAGACACATTTTTAAATTGTCGGCTCATGCAGATGATGTGCTTCTTCACCTGATTCATCCAGCACAATCTTTCCCAGTAGCTTTGTCTATTATTACAGAATATGGGGCACTTTCTGATTACAAAATCAATCTAAGTAAGACTGCTGTTTTTCCCCTGAATCACAGGCTCCATAAGCAAGTCATCTCTTCACTAGCTGTTCAATGGAGGCCTAAGACCCTAAAGTATTTGGGACTGATACTTTCTAGATTCTCTGCTAGACACTATTCAGCAGGATTTTAAAAGATGGCAATCTCTTCCCAGATTTCTGTGGGGACAAATTAGTATTATTAAAATGAATATATTACCTAGACTTTTTTAGCCACTCAACATGCTAAACTCTTGGTTACCTCTAGCCTGGTTTAAGAAAGTGCATGCCTTCATCTCTTCTTTCATCTGGTTAGGAATACGCCCTAGACGGGCCTACCTCAAATTTGCAACATCCACAAAGGCTGGGGGCCTGAAACTCCCACGTTTTGGTTTGTATTACTGGGCTAGCCAAGCGGCTAAGTACATGAGATGGTTTATACCCCAAGAAGAGGTTGCCTCCTGTTCCTATGTACCTGAATGGTTAGCTTTGGAAAGAGATTTAATATCCAATCTGAAAATTTCTCGATGGGCTCTTTTGCATGCCTCTATTAGAGATCTGCCTACTAAATTGTGTACATCTCCTATAATATCCTCCCTCCGGACACATGTGCAGTTCTGTGCCTTCCTTATACTAAGGATCTTAGGCAACCAGTGGTGGGAAACCCGAATTTGAGGCCGGGGGCAAAATCATCTCTCCACTCTGGCTTCCCTCAATTCATAATCTCAAGGTAAGAGATTTCTTTAGAGGGGGTCCTGTCTGGCTTCTGATACAATTATGTCCCTATATACTTCAGATAGAAAGCATGTTTTTAAGGTCTGGCAGTTACGATATCGCCTGATAAAAAAATGTTCGGGTATAAAGGAAAATGAGGGAGGGCACAATTAGGTAGAATCTTTGGTCCCATTATGTGGCAAACCCCATGCAGTTTCCCAAATATACACATGTCTTTGGGAAGGAGTGCTTAATGCTTTCAGTGGGGTTCCTAGGTACTGGAGCACCTAGTTTCCCAATCTGCTGGACAAATGGGATTCTATTTGGATAAACTGTCATTGGTATGTTTCCCAAGATAGACTGAAACTTATGCAGTATCAGTTTTTAAATGATATGTACTGGACTCCCATTAAGCTTCACAAACTGGGTAGAAATTTGGATGCGCTATGTTCTAGGTGCCAGCAGGAAGAAGGGGATCTTAAACATATTTTTGGGACTGTCCCTCGATTAAAGATTTGTGGGAGATGATTAAGAATAGAGCGGATCCCTGGTTGGGTCTTGCAGATTTATTCATACCTGAGATATGTCTCCTGGGTGATTTTTCTCAGGTTACCATTAAAAATCGTAAGTATCACATGGCCATGACATCGCTTACCTTAAAGAAGTTAGTCTTATGCCACTGGTTGGATGGCCACATTATTTCTAACACTGGCTGGTTAAGGGACTTTTTTATTTAATCTTCATGCTGAGCAAGTAAAAGCTAGTCTTGGAGGATCTCTACCCCGCTATAAAAGGATCTGTGAGGGCCTCCATGCTTTACACCTTCTTCAGACTGGGGCCCCACCACATTAGGTAGGTGATTGTAGTAGATCATTTTACACTGTTTTTCATTGTATGCCATTCTTCTATTATTGATGGACAATATTTGTCATTAGTGGTGGGCGAAGTGGGCTCAATCCGCTCCGCAAAGCGATTCATGCAGCAAAGACAGATTCGCGGAGTGCTCCGCAATGCGAAGCGGAGTACTTTGTGTTATAATGTGGTACGCCAAGTCCATTAGAAACAATGACTTCACGTTACTCTGCCTCCCCAGGCCACTACTCTGACAATTTTAAGGCGAAGTGCATTGCGGGCAGTGCACTTCACCTCACTTTGCCTTGTTTTTGAGCTCCAAAAGCGATTTTGCAGTGATTCATGGGATTTCAGGTCACATGGGCTCTATATTGATCAGCACAGTCTCAGTTTGGGGATAGTATGAGTAGGAAGGAGTAGGAGACAGTGTGCTCTGATAGCTGTCTGTGATAGGAATCTTGCAAAAGCTTTTCAAAAAGCATTTTTGCTTTTTTTTGGGGATCCAACTTTAGTTCATCGATTGTAGGAAACCCTTCTGCACCCATATCATCGAGCGTTTTTGTTTTTGTGTGGATTTTGAATGTTAATTTACAACATTGAGTGTGTGTGGTGAAAGACAGTGAAATTGTGCTTTGGGGGAGGGGCGTATCTGTGGTGTAGGTAGATTTAAGTTGGAGAAATAGTGATTTCTTTATTTTTTGGTTATATTTTTGTTATATAACTGACTGTGTTAATGTATATATAGCAATATTGTCAGTAATAGTAGAAATGTTCTTGCTGTTTGTTGTGTGGATGTGGTGCAGTGGTTCATAAGTTCAGGTTGTTTAAATTACAAATTTACAATACGTAACGTGGCATAGTACTGAACTTTTGCATTTGCGGCACACTCCTCGTTCAGCATTGTACACAAACTGTTCTGTGTGTGAGTGTGTGTGCAGTGTTGTGTGCATCAAATAATACACCTTTTATTGTGCCACAGACTAGTGTAATTGCAAGTGAAGCAGTGTGAACCTGCTATCCACTGCAGCTGCCTGATTTTGTACTGCGATCGTGGTATCTGTTCTTAGTTTTGCTGCTTGTAGTGCTGTAAAAATCAACACTGTCCGTATTCAGTGCTCCCCCCACCCCCACATTCAAAAGGTATTTTTTTACCAGATTGGATTGTTTTTGTGACCTCATCAGCACCACTGGTTACTGAAGTTGTTTTAATTCAGTGACAGTCTCAGAGTAGTCTCTTATCTGTTGCTAAAGCCACAGTTGTTTATTTGGCTTCACATCCAGCCAGCATCCCTCTAATCAGAGAGTGAATGTATCAAAATCTGAATTTGGTTATAATATTTGTGGTTGATCCCCCAAAATGCCTACAAAGAGATGTGCAAGCAAAGCTGTTTCTCGCCATGGCAATGTTGGCAGTAAGATGGTCTGTGGGCGTGGTAGTAGTACGCAGACGCAGAAGTGCATTGCTGATGTGAGGAAAGGTATTTCTCCTGCAATGTTTTTTACAGCCCAATCAGTAGCTTCACTCATAGTTGGAGGAGATGATGCTTTCCCAGCCGGTGGTGTTAGTGTTACTGGTGTTAGTGGTGGTGGAGGTAGTATTAGTATTGTTGCGTCAAGTTCTAATTCTGACCAGTGTACTGTTTCCGAAAATATTGAGTGTGAAGCAGTGCAAGTGAGTGGCAGAGTAGATGATGTCATACTTCCCAGTAACTGAACCTGAGGATTCTGATGATCATGTCAACGATAGCATACAATGTGATATTCCGTCTACCGTGGCACTTAACATCATGCATTTTCCATGCAGTGATTCACAGTGTGGTGAAAAAATATCAAGTGATCGTAGTGTAGATGCTGATGATGAATGTGTGATGATGATGATGATGTTGTTGTTGTTGCAACATGCAGTCCACATGCTAGCATCCAAGCAGAAGATGTGGATGTGTGTGACGTTGATGAATATGACGATGATGTAATTGATCCCAGTTGGGAACCGGAGAAAAAGAAATTAAAAGTGGCTGTGTCTGAGTCTTTTTGCAGGAATTCCCCCCCCCCCCCAGTAAAAACTTGAGATCTACCAGTTTTAGTTGATGATGATGATGACCCAGTAATCAATATGATAGGTAGTCGTGGTGGTCAGTTGCAGTCCAGGTGTGCAGTGCCTGAAACATCATGTGCCCCCCCCCACTTCAGTGCTTAAAATAACGGACTTAAATAAGTCACACCATGGACATGTTAAAAGCAGAGCATCACAGTCCCTTGTTTGAGATTTTTTTGTTCAAGATAACAATAATGATTCAGTAGAAATCTGCCAGGTTTGCCATGTGCGTGTGAGTTGAGGTAAAAAGGGGAGCCATCTGGGCACAG
This sequence comes from Neoceratodus forsteri, assembly GCA_016271365.2. Classification (NCBI taxonomy): domain Eukaryota; kingdom Metazoa; phylum Chordata; order Ceratodontiformes; family Ceratodontidae; genus Neoceratodus; species Neoceratodus forsteri. The sequence continues at coordinate 300,253,003 of CM057455.1, forward strand.
GAGGACAGCATATGCATCTTAAGAACAGACACTTGGCACTGTGGACCCAGCACAAGTTGGCAGCTAATACCACAGTGGGCATTCACCTGTGTCACCGGCAACCATAGCCAGCATGCTATACCCTTCCCTGACTGTTAAGCCCAGTAGGAAATTAAACGTGTGCAGTAGTGTGGTAATAAGAGCAGAGGATTACTACAGGCATGATGAGGTGGAGGACCATAATGACTTTGAAATGTTGTCCAGTGCTTGTGGGAGTAGCAGTTTTTGTGGTGGTGGTGGTGAATGCAGTATGTCTAGTGCAAGCGGTACATCAACCCCGGTTGGCAAATCTGGCAAAATATCATCACTGCTGGGTTTGTCATCCTCACCTGTGCAACCATCTTCATCAAATGTCCACACTCCATGCCCTGCCAATGCCATTCATCACAGAGCACAACCATTTGTTATCAACACACCACGTGTAAAACGTTTAAGTCAGCCCACGTTACAGAGTGTTTTTGCACATAAGCTGAAGTACCCCCCGAATCATACAGTGTCACGTGAACTCAATGCTGCTGTAGCGGAAATGCTGGCAATTGATCTTTTGCCCTTCTCCTTTGTGGAGAATTCTGGGTTCCAGTGGTTTGCTGCACATGCCTGTCCAAAATGGAAAGTCCCATCCAGGACATACTTTTCTACCCGTGCTGTCCCCAAGTTGTTCCGCACTGTGTCCGACTCAGTAAGACATGCCCTTCAACATTCCTCCTCTCCATTCATCCATTTAAGTATGGATATGTGGACAAGTAACAAAACAGTGGGGAGTTCATATCTGTGTATAACTGCACACTGGGCGCAGGTGCCGGGGGTTGTTTGTGATGTTGGTAGTGTGAATAATCAGAGCAGTAAGGTGGATTGCTGCGGTAGCAATCTTCCAGGAATTCGACAGCATGCAACGATTGCTATGCGCAGTGTGACCTGTTCACACACTGGTGAGAACATGTTGGATATGGTACTGACTGAAATTGACAGATGGCTAAACCCTCTGTCCCTGAGAGCTGGGTTCATAGCAAGTGACAATGGGTCAAATGTGGTGAAATGCATCACGAATGGTGTTTTTTTTCATGTTCCATGCATGGCCCACTGTTTAAATCTTGTGGTTCAGGAGTTTCTGCAGCACCCTGCTATAAAGGAAATGCTGACCATTGCACGACATATCTGCTCTCACTTTTCAAGATCTGGAAAGGCCCGTGAACAACTGCAGCAGTTGCAGATACAAAACAGCCTGCCTCAGCACCGCTTGAAGCTGGAAGTTGTCACCCAATGGAACTCCACGTTATACATGGCAGAGATGCTGTATGAACAATACAAAGCCATCTCAGAATATCTTGTTATGCACACTAGCCATGACAGTTCCAGGGCCTCCATGTCTATGACGACTGAACAGTGGCGCCTCATGGACTCTGTAATAACAATTTTGCGGCCTTTTGAACAAGCCACACAGTCACTGAGTGGCGAGTCTGCCTCCATTAGCCAATCAATTCTACTGCTGCGGGTGCTGAGGCAGACATTGGTGAATGTACGGCATAGCCTTGATGTTGCCAGAGACGGTGGTAGCAGTATGTTGCTGCAATACATGCTAACAGTATTCTGCCAGAATCGTCACATTGTGAGCATTCAGCATAGTGACAACTTTGCCATAGCAACAATGCTGGACCCACGATACAAACATGGAATTGAATCAGTACTGGAGGGAGGGCCTGAACAGGTAAGAAATATCAGTGGTCAACTGGTGCGCTTGGTTCATGGGGCACAGAAGTCACGTGCCAAGGTCAGCAAACCTCAGCAGCATAATCAAGCTGAAGGCGTACCTGGAGGACCATCAAGCATATACTCAAAGGGAAGGGGACTGCAGTTCCAGGTGGTCTGTCATCCAAAGTGGCTGGCGCCAACCCACTTTGGAAGGCTTTGTCCCAAGTGGGTATTTGTGAAATAAATGTTTCGGGAGAACAGGATGATGCATCAACAATTGGACTTAGTGCAGCACAGAGAATGGTTGAGTCATATTTGTCTGAAAACAGGCATCTGTCAATAACTGATGATCCTCTTTGTACTGGAGTGGAAAGGTCAGTGAATGGCCAGAGCTAACTGCAGTGGCACTGAAGTACCTCACATGCCCACCCTGCAGTGTAAGTGTTGGGAGGGTATTCAGCTCAGCAGGTGCAATAGTCAGGATCGGCAGACAAACCTGTCTCCTGCAAATGTTAGTTTAACATTCATTAAATGAATGAGAGGCACATACCTAGCAGAGACTGCAACCTCGGTATTCATACCCTGGCCTAGTCATGGTGGTCTTGCTGATGTGGAAATGGAGCATCCTGGTGGCACTGGCAGTGGCTGCCTGAAACGGCCCACCACTGATGAAGATGATGACACAATGGAGAAAGAATTTCCCAGTGGTCAGACTTCAGACATCGATGACTGTGAGGGCAGTTTTCTTTATGAGGATGATGATTTGGTTAATGTTGGCAGGTTTTAATTGAAGTTTTTAAAAGGCGGTGTGCCCCCCCAGACCACACCACCACCGGGACTGATGTTATCCACTGCCACCATGAGTCTATCTGCCCCCTTGGACCACCACCACCACCACCGGGACTGATGTTATCCACTGTCACCATGAATCTGTCTGCCCCCCCCGGACCACTGAGACTGATGTTATCCACTGCCACCATGAGTCTGTCTGCCCCGGGACCACCACCACTGGGACTGATGTTATCCACTGCCACCACTGCCACCATGAGTCTGTCTGCCCCCCGGACCACCACCACTGGGACTGATGTTATCCACTGCCACCATGAGTATGTCTGCCCCCCCGGACCACCACCACCACTGGGACTGATGTTATCCACTGCCACCCTGAGTCCATCTGCCCCCGGACCACCACTACCAGGGCTGTTGTTATCCACTGCCACCATGAGTCTGTCTGCCCCAGACCATCACCACCGGGACTGTTGTTGTCCACTGCCACCATGAATCTGTCTGCCCCCCCCCCGGACTCCCACCACTGGGACTCTGGGACTGATGTTATCCACTGCCACCATGAGTCTGTCTGCCCTCGGACCACCACCACTGGGACTGATGTTATCCACTGCCACCATGAGTCTGTCTGCCCCGGACCACCACCACCGGGGCTGATGTTATCCACTGCCAACATGAGTCTGGCTGCCCACCAGACCACCACTGCCGGGATTGATGTTATCTACTGCCACCATGAGTCTGTCTGCCCCCGGACCACCACCACCGGGGCTGATGTTATCCACTGCCAGCATGAGTCTGGCTGCCCCCCCAGACCACCACCACCGGGACTGATGTTATCCACTGCCACCACTGCCACTATGAGTCTGTCCGGACCACCACATCCATCAGCCAGAGACAGAAAGCTTCTTAATATTTAAACCATAAAGTGAGTATGTGTACTCATGATTGTTATGCTGCTTCACTTCCTTTAGTTGTATGTTTTGTTTTCTGTAGCTTTTCAGAGCTGCAATGGTAAAATAAATACAGTACACTTCTTTTGTTTCTTTTACAGGGTAACAAAAAAAGGCTCCATCCTTAAAACTCGTTGGGAATGGTACTGTAGTTGTACCGTACAGAGAGGAAGCGATGTGATATCCATGTGAAATCCATTCTGGTAAGTATGAAGATTTTATTTCATCCGCTTCATTGTTTTGTAAAGACTGCAGAAAATATTGCACACAGGTTGTTAGTTGACAAGATGCGGGTTTGAAATGTAACTTGACTTTAGATTGAGATTTGAGAACCAGGGAGGGACACATAACAATTAAGTTGTAAGAAGTCATTCATTTCTTTTTTTAGGAAACTTCCAGATGCTTTGTTGTTCTGACAAAGTGACCTTATCCAAACAAGTTCTTCAACATCAGGCCCCCCGGCTGGGGTGCACATGCAACACCAAAAGTTGTTTCATTAGAGGACCATGACCATCATTAACAACCAGACTCGAGAAGGATGCAGATGAAATCTGTGAAGAAGTAAGAAAATAAGAAACCATTACAGGCAAACCTGCAAATATGCTTCCCCCACCCAAAAAAATTAAAAAATACTTATCTTCATGTGCTTGACAGTTATCCATTGCAAATTTCTACGCAAAAAGTTCTAATCGAGCACTGGAATGTGCACACCAACAGTATCTGTGACCTGTGATACAGAACAATACCAAGAGTACACGTCCATGTCAACCCCCCTCACCTACAAAATACAGAAATACATATCTATATATATTAACTCACCAAAGCTACTATTAGTGTACAGACAAAGGGCACCCTTCCATCCAGTTGAGATGATCACATTGCATTTGCTCAAATCACAGCACACATTGGACCAGCAACAGTTCGCTCACGGTCATCATTTTATTCTGGGGCACTGCACGCATGAGTGACAGCGCAATAAATTCTGGTGTACTTTGCATGAGCTGAAACAATCCCATTTCACTTCGTTACCACTTGTCAATTTTCTGGACACAAGGAGGATGCATTTTGGGCCTGCAGAAAAAATCTAGGGACTCTGTGCTACTTTTGTGCGCGTGACTGAGTGCGTCATTAATTCTGGGGGACTTTGTATGTACTGAAACACTCTAATTTCGCTGTGTAACCACTTGTCAATTTTCAGTACACAAGGAGGATGCATTTTGGGCCTGCAGAAAAAATCTAGGGACTCTGTGCTACTTTTGTGCGCGTGACTGAGTGCGTCATTAATTCTGGGGACTTTGTATGTGCTGAAACAGTCTCATTTCGCTGTGTATCCACTTGTCAATTTTCTGCACACAAGGAGGATGCATTTTGGGCTGGTAGAAAAAATCTGGGGACTCTGTGCCACCACTGCGCACATGACTGAGTGCGCCATTAATTCTGGGGGACTTTTTATGTGCTGAAACAGTGTCATTTCACTGTGTAACCACTTGTCAATTTTCTGTACACAAGGAGGGTGCATTTTGGGCATACAGAAAAATTCTGGGGACTCTGTGCCACAACTGCGCGCATGACTGAGTGCGCCATTAATTCTGGGGGACTTTGTATTTGCTGAAACAGTATCATTTCGCTGTGTAACCACTTGTCAGTTTTCTGCACACAAGGAGGATGCATTTTGGGCTGGTAGAAAAAATCTGGGAACTCTGTGCCCACACTGCGCACATGGCTGAGTGCACCATTAATTCTGGAGGACTTTGTATGTGCTGAAACAATCCCATTTCACTTCGTAACCACTTGTCAAATTTCTGCACACAAGGAGGATGCATTTTGGGCCTGCAGAAAAAATCTGGGGACTCTGTGCCACTTTTGTGTGAATGACTGAGTGCGTCATTAATTCTGGGGACTGTGTATGTGCTGAAACAGTCTCATTTCGCTGTGTATCCAGTTGTCAATTTTCTGCACACAAGGAGGGTGCATTTTGGGCTGGTAGAAAAAATCTGGGGACTCTGTGCCACCACTGCGTGCTTGACTGAAAGTGCCATTAATTCTGGGGGACTTTGTATGTGCTGAAACAATCCCATTTCACTTTGTAACCACTTGTCAATTTTCTGCACACAAGGAGGATGCATTTTGGGCTGGTAGAAAAAATCTGGGGACTCTGTGCCACCACTGCGTGCCTGACTGAGTGTGCCATTACTTCTGGGGGACTTTGTATGTGCTGAAACAGTCTCATTTCGCTGTGTTTCCACTTGTCAATTTTCTGCACACAAGGAGGATGCATTTTGGGCTGGTAGAAAAAATCTGGGGACTCTGTGCCACCACTGTGCACATGACTGAGTGCGCCATTAATTCTGGGGGACTTTGTATGTGCTGAAACAATCCCATTTCACTTCGTAACCACTTGTCAATTTTCTGCACACAAGGAGGATGCATTTTGGGCCTGCAGAAAAAATCTGGGTACTCTGTGCTACCACTGCGCACATTACTGAGTGCGCCATTAATTCTGTGGGACTTTGTATGTGCTGAAACAGTCTCATTTCGCTCTGTATCCACTTGTCAATTTTCTGCACACAAGGAGGATGCATTTTGGGCTGGTAGAAAAAATCTGGGGACTCTGTGCCACTTTTGTGCTCATGACTGAGTGCGCCATTAATCCTGCGGGACTTTGTATGTGCTGAAACAGTCTCGTTTTGCTGTGTAACCAATTGTCAATTTTCTGCACACAAGGAAGATGCATTTTGGGCTGGCAGAAAAAATCTGGGGACTCTGTACTACTTTTGTGCTCATGACTGAGTGCGTCATTAATTCTGGGGGACTTTGTATGTGCTGAAACAATCCCATTTCACTTCGTTACCCCTTGTCAATTTTCTGCACACAAGGAGGATGCATTTTGTGACTGCAGAAAAAATCTGGGGACTCTGTGCTACTTTTGTGCGCATGACTGAGTGCGCCATTAATTCTGGGGCACTATTTATGTGCTGATACAGTCTCATTTCACTGTGTAACCAGTTGTCAATTTTCTGCACACAAGGAGGATGCATTTTGGGCTGGCAGAAAAAATCTGGGGACTCTATGCCACCACTGCATGCATGACTGAGTGCGCCATTAATCCTGGGGGACTTTGTATGTGCTGAAACAATCCCATTTCACTTCGTTACCACTTGTCAATTTTCGCACACAAGCAGGATGCATTTTGGGCTGGCAGGAAAAATCTGGGGACTCTGTGCCACTTTTGTGTGTTCTGTGATTTTTGCTGTGAGCTCATGATGTCATACTGACATTTTTACAATTAAAGCAACATTGCAAGAATGTCCTCACAGTTCTGAACTGTACTTTTTTATGCTACTTTACAATTTGCCACAGCCACCACTACTTACCTCCGAGTCGTGACTTGAATGATACGATTCTTTTCACAATTTATGTCTGCTTTACTTACTTAACTACTTTTTTCATGTATGAAAAAAATGAGCACTTCTTCCAATATTGTTCAGACCAGGTTTGTATTTATTTGCAGCTGCTTTTCAATAACTATTGTTCCATGGTGTCATAAAACATTACCTGATGCATAACTGTTAATTAACAACAGAAATGTTATATAACAACTACTTGATGTAATGGAGAAAAGCAGAGGAAAACAATGACAAAGAACTGGTCAGCACCAATTTAAAAGAAATGCTCCTTTCATTATTTCACACATGAAAAAAGGTAGTACAGCAGACTCAACTACTGCAAATTCTCGTATCATTCCAGTCAGTCAGGATGTAAGTAAAGGAAGTTGTAACATAGCATTAAAAAATATAGGTCAGAGTTCTCAACAGATTGTTGCGCTGCTGCTTTACAGACAGTCACTGCATTACATAGTTATGGTGTTGCACATAAACTAATACGTGGGGGCATTACTACCACTGGAATATTTCTTGCTCCACAGAGTGCAATATATTTCTGTGAAAACCACCCATAATTTTATTACAATGAGTCACATGATGGAGGAATTACCGATCAGAAAAGCCACCCACATTCTGCCACCCTTTCTCAGCAATGTTAGGATGTAATGCCAGGGGGAGCGCAGGTGCATGCTCCACTATAGTGAATGTCCTGCAGCTATCCCAATGTTTCCTTATGTTATGAGGTTCACTTTGTGGTGAAATGTGGGATGTTTTCACTAACAAGGCTCTTCTTACTGGAAACGTGGCCACACATTTCACCACAAACTGACCATTATGACATAAAGAAACATTCGGAAACCTGCTGAACAATCAAATACTCACTGTAAGGAGCACGCACATGCGCTCTTCCTGCCATCACGTCCTAACATTGCTGAGAAGGGAGACAGAATGTGGGCAGATTTTCAGAACGGGAATTCCTCTGTCACGTGACACACTGTAATGAAATTACGGGTGGTTTTCACAAAAATGTATTGCACTATGTGGTGAAAGAAAGATTCCCTTGGAAGGGAAAATGTGTATGATTAAACAATAACAAACAAAAAACACACAAAAGAGTACAACACAGTGGGGTGGGGTCAGGGGTGGGGGTGGGGGGAAGAAAACAATCCCCTCATTTACTGTGGCCGTGGAATGCCGTGGTGGTCCAGCAGCAGGTGCAGCATTGAAAGTATTTGCTGCTGCTGTGCTTCCACTCTGTTCACCTGCTGCTCCAAAGCATTGAACCGCTCATTATTTTCCTCGAGCGCTGCCCACACCAGGCAGATGTCAGACTGGGTTGCAGGGACTGTGGCAGGGTCCACTGCAATGGGGAATCCAGGTAGTGGGGCTGGTGGTGTACAGGGTGGTGCTGGTGGCTGTGGTGGCGGTGGTGGTAGAGCAGCTGCTGTATTAGCCCTCCTCCTCCTCCTGCTGCGGTGGTGACTACAAGGCATATCTCCCACCCAAGCAGCAGCCTTGGCCACTGCCATGGAAGGGCCAGCAGGTAGACATCTGGCCCCTTCTGTGGCTTCCTGCCACTCTGCCCTGTAGTGGTTCAGCATGTGGGTGCGCTGGCCACCAGTCCCCAAATGTGTCCCAAGGGGGCCACGGCACACCAGCACACCACACACACAGCACTCCACCACTATGCTGTCTCCCCCCACACAGTTAAAAAGCTCCCACACTGGGGAGCTGTGGGGGGGGGACCAGAAACAGTCCTCACACATCAAGCATGAGTTCCACCACCACCTACAATTTCCGGGGCCACCTCCTGTGGCGGTGGAGGGGGTGCTGCTGGAGCCCCAACAGCTGCTACTAGTGGTGGTGGTGGTGATAGTGGTGGTAGTGGTGGAGAAGGTGGCTGCACAGCAACCACTGGTGGCACTGGTGCTGCTGTTGCTGTTGCTTCAACGGGGGAAGCAACACTAGCCAGGAGTCAGGAGCAGTCCAACATCACACGACCACCCCGCCCCCCACAGGTCCTCACTCCTCCCCTCCTAACGCGCCCACAGGCTTCCGACTTGCCTTCTTCTATGTGACCCTCCATCCTCCTGAAGTCCACGGGCCGACACACACACACAGACAGTGGACACACATGGTCAGTCACACACACAAAACAAAACAAAACTTATACAAAAAAATTCACTAACAAAAAAAACACAAATACAATACCAAAACTAAATAAAGAAATAGCTTTTAAAAAAGCTGTTTGTTTTGTTCTTGCACTGAAAAGCAATGAAAGGCAAGCAGTAACGCCTCTCCTTTCACAAATGCTTTCTCCCTCTACAAATGCAAAGGAGAAAGTGAAACTGCTTCTGTGACTCACTTCCTTCCTGCCTGGCTAAAGCATGTGACTTACAGTACTGCAAGCCATGTGATGTGCCTATATTCCTCTCACTTCACCTTACTTCGCATTAAGGCATAATGGCAATGCAAAGTGGTAATAATGATAACGTAAAGTGAGCACTTTACAGGGTCCACTTCGCGTTGTGCTCCACAGATGCGAAGTGTTCACTTCGTCTCCACTTTGCGGGTGGATTAAAAATTTGCTGCATCTCTATTTGTCATTGCTTTAATACCTGCTTTGTATGGAAATTCTAGTGTTGGGGGTGGGGGAGCCCTAGCATGGAGCTGTTGTTGGTGTTACTTTATCTGTATCTGTGAACATTCTATGCTTCATGTTAAGGCATTTCTGAAACATTTCAATAAAGTTGGAATTTAAAAAAAAGAACTGTATGATTTATTAGGTCACTAACATATGCATTGGTCTTTCTTCCCAAATAGGTACCCTGCTGCTTTTAAAGTATATATTACCAAGTATAGTGTGTGTATGTACCTTTAAATCTGTCTCTATTTAAGTGATGTTGTATGTGATGTGGTCAGGTCCTCTTGATGATACTCTACTGAGCGAAACCAGTAGAGAGATTGTATTCCCCGAGCTGAATGGCGCTCTGGCTATTTTGTAACTAAAGCCTTTTATTTTCACCAGAAAACTGGTGCTGGATTTGTTTTTCTAGCAGAGTTGTTTGTTAGTAAGTATGTTAGCTGTGGGTAGAGTATATAATGTTTTAATCCAACTCTGAACCCCCCCCAAAGCCATAGGCCTCTAGACCAAGGTGCAAATAACCCCATTCTATGGAGACGAATGCCTTGGAGAAGTCCACCACTGGGGTGCCATAGGTACCTTGGACTGGGCCGCATGCCATTTCAGGTTGAGTACTGTGCAGAGATTATCTGCTCCATATTTGCACCTGCTAAATCCAGCCTGTGAAGGACGGATTAGTGAGGGAAGCACCTTTTCTAGCCTGTTGGCCAGAATTTTCGCCATGATGTTGGTGTCCACAGAGCTCATTGAGATAGGGCAGAAATTGGCACAGTCTAGAGGGTCATTAGATTTTTTTCTGGAGCAAAGTGATGATTGCATCCCTCATGGTCGATGGAAGCAACTCCTTTTGGTGATCTTCCTGGAGGGCCTTCAAGAGGGGTAGGGCAATCTTCTCTTGTAGCACCTCAGAAAGCTCCACAGTCATTCCATCTGGGCCTGGTGCTTTCCCTTTTGCCATCTGTGAAAGGGCTGTTTTAAGTTTGAGGAGGGAGATACTTGCCTCTAACATGTCTCTATCTTCACTTACAAGCTTAGGAATGGGAGTGAAATCCAGGAAAATACGCATTGTCTGTGTCCATTCCTGTTCTGTTTAGGGCAGTCTAGAGCTGTACAATTGAAGAAAAAAGTCTCTCATTGTGTTAAAAAAGCCTGAATCGTTGATAACTCAGCTTGTGCTATCTTGCAAGTCATGGATCTGAGATGAGGCCTGCTGCTTTCTGAGGTGATAAGCAAGGAGTTTGCCTCCTTTATCTCCCCCCTCCCAAAACTTATGCTTAGACCTTATAAGCTGCCACTCAGACTTCTGTTGAAGAATCATATTGATCTTGTATTTCAACCCAGTGATGGTGGGTAACAAATGGTGGGGGGGGGGGAGGTTAAGGGACCTTTTGCACTGATCTTCCAGTGGTTTGAGCTGCTGTTGAAGTTTCTCAACCTCTTCCCACCTTTTCCTATTCTGTGCCACAGTGTAGGCTATAATACGTCCACGCAGGACTGCTTTGAAGGCTTCCCAGGCCATTCCTGGGCCCATCTCACTCGTGGAGATAGTCTGGAGGTAATCCTTCCATCATTTGGGCACAGAGGTCCGTGTCTCTCAGTAAGAGCAGACTGCATCTCCACCGTGGGGAGGCACTTGTGTTTCCAGGGGGCAGGAATCTCATGGTTAGCCAGGTTAGCCAGCCTGGGAGTGGGTACCAAGATGACAGCCTGGGTAAAGAATTGACTGGAGAATAGGACACAGAGAGTAATAGTAAATGGAGTCCACTCAGAAGAAAGGAGGGTTACTAGTGGGGTACCGCAGGGTTCAGTATTAGGACCAGTACTCTTCAATGTCTTTATAAGCAACATTGCAGAAGGACTGGAAGGAAAAGTATGTCTCTTTGCAGATGACACAAAGATCTGCAACAGAGTTGATGCACAGGATGTGGTGGAAAGGATGAGAAGGACTGGCAAGGTTAGAGGAATGGTCAAATGTATGGCAGCTTAGATTCAATGCTAAGAAGTGCAGGTAATGCACCTGGGAAACAAAACCCAGGGAAGAGTACACAATGGGGGTGAGATACTAACAACAACAAAAATGGAAAGGACCTGGGGTAGTCATATCAGATGACCTAAAGGTGGGCCAGCAATGTGAGAGGGCAGCAAGGAGGGCTGGGGGGATACTGGGATGCATAGGGAGAGGCATCACCAGTAGAAAACAGGAAGTTATTATCCGTCTGTATAGACAGCTGGTGAGACCCCATCTGGAGTACTGTGTGCAGTTCTGGAGACCCAATCTCCGCAAAGACATAGACAGAATGGAAGCTGTCCAGAGGAGGGCAACTAAAATGGTGCAGGGTCTGCACCGGAAGACATATGAAGAGAGACTTAAGGAGCTTAATATGTATAGCCTCGAGGAAAGGAGGGAGGGGGGACATGATAGGAATGTTCAAGTACCTCAAGGGAATCGACAAAGTCCAAGAGGGTAGCATCTTTCAAAAATAGAGGTGTGCAAGAACAAGAGGGCACAATTTGAAGATAGAGGGGGGCAGCTCAGAGGTAATGTAAGGAAGAATTTTTTCACAGAGAGGGTTGTGGATACATGGAACAGCCTTCCGGAGGAGGTTGTGGAGTCAAAAACAGTGGTGGAATTCAAGCATGCATGGGACAGTCATAAGGCAATTCTAGGGGGTGAGGGTAGGAAGAAGTAGGCTGCTGGTTAACTAGGATCTGCAGCTTATCCATTAGGTAGGGAAATGGGCAGACTGGGTGGGCCAAGCGGTCCTTATCAGCCGTCAAATTCCATGTTTCTATGTAATAGGAGCATGATCTGAAATGAGGATAGTCTCTATGGTGGGGTTGTGAATTACCTGGGCAGCTGCCCTATCAGCCAGCCAGAAATCAATGTGGCTCTATGTGCCATGCACCGGGAAAAATGTATAATCCCTCGCTGTGGGGTTATCCCTACGCCAGGGGTCACAAATGCCCCATTCCTCCTGCATTTCCACAAGAGTCACTTAGGCCTTCAGATGAGTCTCAGGAGTAGGCTGTGTTTTATCTAAGAAAAATCCTCCACCAGATTAAAGTTCCCCCCAACATAACTGGGAGGGTAACTTTGTCATTTTTAAGCTCAGCTATGGCACAGCTGACCTGTGGAAAAAAATCTTCTGAGTCCTGGTTAGGGGTATAGGTATTCCCAACCACTAGCTTCCCCCCGGAAAGGCAAAATGAGCAACCACCCAGCGTCCCTGTTTATCTGCTTTAACACCCTCTTCCACACATGGTCAAGCCTTATTTACTAGGATAGCTACTCCTCTTGACTTGGATGAGGTGGAACTATGCACAACATGTCCAACCCAATGCTTCTTAAGCCATCCCACTGTCCTGGCTGTGAGATGTGTCTCTTGGAGCAGGGCTACATCTGCATGAAGGGATTTAAGATGGTAGAGCACCTTTGTCCATTTAACTGGATGATAGAGGCCCTTGACTTTCCGTGAGACACATGTCCACCCCTGATGCATTGGATTGGTCATAGCAACCAAATCACCCCCTTGCTTCCACTTATCTCGTATAACAACAGGCCTTTAGTCTAGCCAATGTGGCCAGATGAGAGAGCAGTGCTGTACCGGGTAGGGAACCAGTCCATGTCCTGGTTCTATACTGAAACAGGAAACACCAGGAAAGAAACCAGTGCAGGTATACTGTAACTAGAAAAAAGAAGACAAATAGAGAGATTGATAAACAACAAATGAGATGCAGAACTAATTTTGTCCAACACAGATATATCAACTTCAACAACAGGTAACCAACGTATACACTATTAAGTGACTCTGGAGGTGAGGCGAACCTGGTTTGTAGGAGTTGGGGGGTGAGAGGAGCCCCCTCTGAACCAATGAATCTTAAAGAAATGAAGTTAGCATAATATAACATGTCCTGCAGTTAACCAGACAGATCAGCCTGCAGGACAGTGTTTCAGAGAGACAGGCCTAGGAGTATCCATCCTTATTAGTGGAGAAGGCGATCCGTTAGGCAATATATTGGTAAACAGGGCTTAGGAGCCCCACCACCCCTTTAGCAGACTACAGTTGCCTTGGATCTACTTGGGGATGGAGGTTGACGAAGGGGGGCAACCAAATAAGGAGATACGTGAAGCCATGTGCATTCCTCTGGGGGTCCCCATACCTCTATTAATAACAAACCTCAGTCATCATAGTACCTCGGGGGGGCTAGAAACAAAAGTAGATCAGCATTATATGTCCTAAGGAGCACTTCGCCCCTCATTACCAGCCAAATATCCCAGCCCCAACCCACTCTCGACTACTACCCAAGAGGCAGGGTCAACAACCATGGGGAGGGCAGTACCACTGCTCCATGAGGTTCCTCCCAGGAGTCTGAGCCCCAAATAGAACTTCCTCAAGTGCAGCGGTTTAACCTTAAACCTTACAGACATAGCATATGATACAAAAAAAAGATTTAAATACAAATCTGTTTAAACCCAGACATGTAAATGTGCAGAGCCACAGGCCTGGCAATCATTTTTAGCCATCAGGTATATTGGGGTGGTCATCTGCTCTGTATTTGCCAGTCCTGGAGGAGCAGCAGCCACTTCTGTGAAAGATCTTAGTCCAGGTTTAATGTGTGCAGCCAGGTGTGTCCGTGTACGGACAATTCGCCCACGGACATAAAGTCGCGGTCAAAATGTCACAGGGACAAAATGTTACCAATACCAATGTTGCATAGCACAGTTGTCATTAGGCAAAATATAGCGCAACTGAAAATGGAGCAGGCTAATGATGGATCAGTTTCAGTGCTTCAATAAGAATAAGAAGGGACAGATGGCATTGGGGTCTGCGGAGCACCATTGGAAAACCGCTAGTGATTTTTGCCAATCGGCAATTTTGTTTTGAAGTATTTCCCTGACTGCAATCATGCTTGCTGTGAAAGCTACTTGTGCTAATGACCCAGCTGTATCGTAACTATAGTGCATCACTTGTTGAATTGGAACCCTCTATTGCCAACTGCACATGAACATGACTCACAGTACTGCATAGGAACAGTGGGAATACACAAAACAGGGTCCCACAGAAGTAACAAAAGATGTGATGTGACTTGAGGGGGGAGCTTGGCTGTAAATTAAGCACCAGCCATATTTATGTGGATCCACAACAGTGGAAGTAAATCTGAAATATCTAAAAAAAACACTAAACATTGCTAGAAAAAAATATTTACAGATACGGAAACCGGAACTATGGCTGCATGCCTCCAGCCAAAGAGCAGAATTTTGATAATCACTCCCTGATTGTCCAGTACTGCTGCTTTCAGTTATTGCAGTCTACTGTTAAAAGTAATAGTCTGAATTTCACCCTTGTTGGTATGCATAGAGTCCCTTATGTCATGGAAACATTTGTCAAGATCTCTAGCTTTAAAGAGGAATGAGTTATAAGCCTCCAAACAGCCAGCATTTTGTTTCACTACATTCCGCAAGAATGGACAGTGCACTGCACAATTTTAAGCCCCTATAACATTAAGAGTAGAGAACACAGTATCCCCAATTTTGGTAGGTTATAGACTCACATGTGTTTGTTTAATTTAGATACGTCAAAGTTGATGGCAGAAAAAGGCTCTTGGCCAATCCAGTCTGTCCATCCTACCTCACTATTCTACCTTATCCTAGTGGCAATCCTCCCCTTTTCTATAGTCTCCATTTTTCTAAATACACCCACCAGCCGTTCCCATCCCTACTTGAAGCTGCTGATCAATTTGGCCTGTATCGCCTCTTTAGGTAGCTTATTCAACTCATTCACAACCTTTTCCATGAAGAAGTGTTTATGGATGACTGTTTTGAACCCCCCCCACCAGCTTCAGTGGATTCCTTCTCATTCCTGTGTTTGAACTCAGTGAGAATAGCTCCCTGGTGCCTACCCTCTTTATCCCGTGCAGGTATTTGTACTGCATGCCTCAGTCATTTCACCCCTTTCTCTCATTTTTTCACGGGAGTACATGCTTAAGTCCTGCAGCCTTTCCTTGTACATCTTATCCCCACGACACTGGACCATCTTAGTTGCCTTGCACTGTCCTGCCTCCTATTGGTTGCAGTCCTTCCTGAGGTGTGGGTTCCACTACCTTGCACAGTACTGCAGGTGTAGCTACACTAGTGACCTTTACAGTTGCAGAATCACCTCTTGCCCTCTACTGTTTATCCTCCTCCCTCTGCAGTCCAGCATTTTGTTTTCTTTAATCGTCACCCTGTTGCCTTGTGCAGATGTTTTTAGGGTTTTCATAACATCACTCCTAAAATCTTTTCTTCCATAGTGTTATTAAGCATTATGCCTTATCTCAGGTTACACCCTTGGGTTCCTTTCCCAATGTGCATTACTCTCTATTTTTAGTGTTAAATTTCAGCTGCCCAGATCCTCCCTTGGTTCTTATCTTCCTGCCTCCATATCAACCCTTGTGCATGTCTTTGTATCATTTGCAATGAGGCTGATCTTACCCTTGTTACCTTCACCAATGCCACAAATGAAAATATTTTATTTATTTAAAACATTTTACCAGGTAAAATAAAACAGGGCACAGTGGACTTGTTTCCCGTTGTGACCTGAGGGAAGGGAGAGAATGTTGTCGTCATTTGGAAAATTATATTCAAAGGGTATATTGTACATAGTGCAACTAGATGCAATTATAGCAAGTTGCCTGTTTGGCTACCAGGTAAAGTATATACATAAGCATAGTGCAAGCAACCTGAGTAACCTTAACAGAGGCTAAATCCCATTTGTCACACAGTGTATGTTATGCAGTCGTATATTTCTGACTGAAGCCCCCTGACCCGAGGAGAAGTGCAAGCTCCTGGGAAAGGTGCTGTTGGATCAGTAGGAGAACCCAAGAAATGTCTGTGGCAGTTGTGGCAGGTCACTGAAGAGGACCAGTTTGAATACCAACCCCTGAGGCACCCTGCTAGTCACATTCTGGACTTCTGAAAACTCACCATTGACTACCACACCCCATTCTGTCTAGGGTCCATCAGCACATTCTCTTCTAGGAAGTCCATCAGGTCTTCCCTCAGTAGAGACTTCATGATTTTCCTCACTGCAGATGTCAAGCCAACTGGTGTATAGTTCCTCGGCTCATCGCTCTTCCCGCTCTTGTATAGCAGTATGATATCCACTGTTATTCAGTTCCTAGGAACCATCCATGTGTTTAGAAAGCAATTGAAAATGTCCACTAGTGGGCCTGCTTTAATTTCTGCTACCTCATGGACCATTCTCAGGTGTAAGCCTTCAGGTCCCATACATTTATCGACTTTCAACCCATAGATTTGTCTACTGTCAGTCCTGCTAGCTTTTCTAGCATAATTTTCTCTGTTATTTGGACCTTTCCCCCAGCATCTTTGCTTTCCCCCTTCCTATCCCCACAATCTGGCAGTTTCCCATCCTTCTCCTTAGTAAATACAGAGCAAACATATTTGTTCAGTATCTTTGTCTTCCCCATGCCCCCTCCTCCCATACCTCCCTGGTACATTTCACTACATCGTTCGACCTTGCACTTCTCTTTGATGTACTGGAAGAATGCCAATGAACCACTTGTACTTATTCATGTAGGGGTTAACGATGTAGGCAGCAGAAATCTTAAAAACATCTATGATGATTATGAAGCCGTTGCCTCTGAAATGAAATTCAGGGGAGGGGACATCATAATGTCAGGAGTGTTACCTGTAAGAGGCAGGAACTACAAAAAAAAAGGAGATCCGAATGTTAAACAGTTGGTTACGGGAATAGAGTAAACTAAAGGGTTTTGGCTATGTCATTGAGGCACAGGTCAGGAAGCATAGGAAAACCAGGAGCAGTTGTAAAATTCTCAACAAGAGTTTTATTATGAATAACAATAAAATAAAAAAATAAAATTGTTCAGAATAACTATTTACAAAGGCCGAATAAATAGAGAAGATCCATCTGAGTTTTCCTTCATTCTCTGTGTCCCTTGCAAGCAATTGCAACTCTGTCTTATAAGTCTTTGCAACCCCCTTCTTTACAAGCATCCTGTTTTTTTCTAAAAATGTTCTTGTATGTTTCAGGCAGGTGCATCAAGAACAGAATGTTCCAGAACTGAGGCCCCTTTTCCACAACTTCTGAAAAATGGCTTAAAAATTGCATTTTAGGTTACCCCATTGAGTTCACAATAGCTTTTTGCAATCATCTCAAACTATAATTATATACATTTCAACAGTAACACTATATAATTTCTAAACAAAGGGCTCCCAATATCAGTTACATTTCCACACAATGATTTGCATATATTTTTATACCAGCAGATATGCAAGGGAGGAAAAGACAGAATAGCAATTGGAGACTGAGAGACAGTGAAAGGCAGAGAATTGCGAGACTGCCAGGGTGATCAAATCCTAGGTCTCAAGGGAAAATTTGGTTGAGCAACCAGACAGACAAGAGACAGGAAAGGAAAGAACAGAACAGATCCCTGCATTCAAACTCTCCATAACAACTGGGACTGGGTCCTATTCTACTCTGTCACAGGCAATATTGACAACTGGAGCACTTATGGGGATGAAAGACTATTAAGTCCTGACAGACTACACCTTAACAAAATAGGATCTCAAAAGCTGGCCCGTACTTTAAATGAACACATAAATGCCCATTTAAACCAATAAATGGGGCAGGGGAAAATGTAGAGCCCCTATAAAACACAAAACCCATGTCTAATCACAAAACTAATGTAGAAGAGTGGAAAGGCATACTCATAAATGCAAGAAGTGCTCTGAATAAGTCTGAGGAACTTAAATGCATTCTTGAATCCCAGAAAATCGATATCTGTGCCATTATAGACACATGGTGGGACACAAAAGACAACTTTGAGCTGAAAATAAGGGGTTTTAACCTATTTTCTAAATCAAGAGACTATAGGAAGGAAGGGGGTGTGGAAGTGTATGTGTCAGAGGACATATGGGCACAGAAAGTTACCATCCCTACTGGTATGACAGAACAGATTTTGATCAAAATAATCCCCCAGTAAGTCCCCCAAAATCTTCCTAGGCATAGCATATAGGCCCCCATCCATCAAAAAGGAGAACAACATTGTACTGCAAAATTACATTCAAAACCTTAACTCTGCTGATAGGATAATATTGCTTGGGGATTTTAATTTACCAGGGATAACATGGGACACCCTTAAGAGCACAAACAATGCTAAGAACACTTATTTGGATATATTTAATCAAGTGGGCCTGGAGCAAATAGACACTCAGAAGGCAAGGGGGGAAAATACTCTGGATTTGATCCTCACTAATATAAAGGATCACATCCAAGAATGTCATGTCACTACACCTCTGGGAAATAGTGGCCACCGTATGGTAACATTTAATATAAAAGAAACGAACATGCACCAGTCGGGGGAGACAGCTAAACTGGATTACAATAAAGCTAGGTTCACCACGATTAAACACACCCTTACAATATGGAACTGGAACCAGGAATTCAAAAATAAGAATATCACAGAGATGTGGGATTCCCTAAGCAATAAATTAAATAAATGCCTGAAGGACTATGTCCCAATAAAAATTAAATATAATAAAATATAATAAAAAAAACCAAAACACCATGCTGACTAACTAGTGAAATTAAAAAAATGATTAAAAAGAAGCAAAAACTTTTTAAATCACTAAGGGGTGACAATCAGGAGATAGGCTGGATAAGATTCAGAAACCAACAAAGAAAGGTCAAGAAAGAAATTAACAAGCATTTGTCAATACCGAATGTTTGCTTGCTGATATAAGCATTGGACATGCAGGAGTTAGACAGATACAGAATAGGAATGGCAGTGAAGTATTGAGCTCATGCCAATCCCACCTCCACCCTGCAGAGATGGACAGGCATTGGGGTGTGCCTGTGGGTCGTTGCCCATAATGCTTATGGCATTTCACCTCACCCTATTCTGTAGACACTGACAAGTGTTGAAGTGTGCCTTGGGGTGTTCAGCTTGGCAGTCACCCCATTTCATATGGATATACACTGAAATGGGTGCAGTACAGGAGAATGGGGTGAAGTCTGGGGCTGAAGAGTGCAAGGCACACCTCGATGCCTGTCACTGGCTTCAGGGTGGGGTTGGGATGGCATGAGCATTACAGCCAGTGATCCAAACTTACACCTCTGATGCCTGTCAGTCTGTACAGGGTGGGACGTTATGGTTAGAAACTCTAATGCCCCGGGCGTGTGTTGGTATTTGTGCTACACATTTTCAACATGGCCTTTTTATGACCCCCACCTCATGAAGCATTTGGGATCTCTTCTCATGAACAGTGGCAGTGTGATTTTGTTAATGTGTCCTGAACTTCAAGTTCCCAAGGCAACTGGGCCATTCTGCACCAGATGTGCAAAAACACAGATCAGGCAGGATGTGAAGTATGACAGATGTACCATCCATAGGGAGGTGTGAAGAGATGGCAATGTTGAAAATCTGTAGTGAAAATATTAAAAATGCTCAAAGTTCCGAGCATACGTGGAAACTGTGCAACACATGCTTGTGCCACAGTCATTTAGTAGAATTATTTCACCAAATTTTCAACATAGGCATTTTGTGACCTCTTCTCATGAACAATGTCACTATGATTTTCTTAATCTGTCAGAAACATTAATTTCCCACAGCGACTGCGCCATTGTGTGCCAGATGTGCAAATGCATATTTTGGGCAGGATATGAAAAATGACAGCTGTACTGTTCATAAGGAAGTGTGGCAAAATGCCAATGCTGAAAATCTGGAGTGAAAATATTACAGATTTGTGCACTTCCACGCATACATGGAAACTGCGCAACACACGCTTGTAACACAGTCATTTTATGGACTTTTGTCACCAAATTTTCAACAAAGGCATTTTAGGTACTCTGCTCTTGAACAGTGTCACTATGATTTTCTTAATGTGTCCCGAACACTGATTTCCCACAGCAACTGCGCTCTTCTGTGCCAAAAGTGCAAAAACACATTTCGGCCAGGATGTGAAAAATGACAGCTGTACTGTTCATAAGGAGGTGCGGAAAATGCCAATGCTGAAAATCTGGAGTGAAAATATTACAAATTTGTGAAGTTATGAGCATACGTGGAAACTGCGCAATGCATGCTCGTAACACAGCCATTTTATGGACTTTCATCACCAAATTTTCAACATAGGCATTTTAGGACCTCTGCTCATGTACAGTGTCACTGTGATTTTCTTAATATGCCCCAAACACTGATTTCCCACAGTGACCACGCTATTCTGCGTCTGAAAGTGCGAAAACACATTTCAGTCAGGATGTGAAAAATGACAGCTGTACTGTTCATAAGAAGGTGTGGAAAAATGCCAATGTTGAAAATCTGGAGTGAAAATATTACAAATTCGTGAAGGTACGAGCATGCGTGGAAACTGCGCAATGCACGCTCGTAAAACAGTCATTTTTTGGATTTTATCCACCAAATTTGCAACACAGTCATTTTGAGAGCCCACCTCATGAACACTGTCACTGTCATTTCGCTAATCGGTCACAAAAGGTGATTCCATGCAGTGACCGCAAAATCACCTTTCAGAACCGAATAATGCCATGACAGTGGCTGAATTCATGAGGAGGGGTCCCAATAACCCCATGTTGAAAATTAGGTGCCAAAATTCCCAAAAATGCCTGAGATATGCACCAAAATTGAAAAAACCCTATTTATGCCATTATGCAGCTTACCGGCATTTCTTCAGTTCGCGGTCAGCTTTGAAGAGTGCAGACGTTTTCCCGGTCCACCGAAGATCATCACGCTGGGCTCCGGAGGTAAGTATGGGGTGAGGAGGGTGTGAGGAGGCAGGGTGCACAGAGGGTGGGCATGGGTTGGAGGAGGGTCCACCAAACTCAACGAGGGAGCGTTTTCTGTTTTACAGATTAAAAAAAAAAAGGCAACGGTAATTCCATTATTTAAGAAAGGAAACAAAAAAGCCAAACTAATTATCGGCCAGTTAGCTTAACATCTACCATATGCAAGATTTTGAAGGGGATTATAAAAGAACGAATGATCAAATTCATCCAGGAGGAACATCTAGGGGATGATTCACAACATGGCTTTACTAAGGGGAGGTCTTGCCAAACCAATATGCTGGAATTTTACAACAGGGTCAGTAAAAGTTTGGATGGGGATGGATCAGTCGATGTGGTATTCTTGGATTTCACAAAGGCCTTCAACAAAATACCTCACTATGAGCTAGTAAAGGCATTAAAAGCCATGGGCATCCATGACAATATTGTTTCATGGATTCATCTTGGCTTAAGGACAGAAAACAGCATGTCAGCATTAGGGGTGTCTTTTCTGATTGGACTAATATAACAAATGGCATGCCACAGGGCTCAGTTTTGGGTCCATGCCTTTTTAACACCTGTGTAACATCACTGCAACATGAGCATGACAGTGTATGGATGACTAAATTTGCAGACGACTGTAGACTGGGGGCCGAGCTAAAGGAGATTACGAGTCACTGCAAGCAGCCCTAGACCACACTGATGTGTGGTGTAGGACTAATATACTCCCCCAAACCCCAACAAATGTACAGTTGTGCATTTGGGAAAAAATGATCAAAACCATACATATCATATAGGTAGCACACTACTTAGAACTGTGAAAGAGGAAAGCGATTTTGGCATCACTATAACGAATGATCTGCAATTTAAGACCCATTGCAGTAATGTGTGCTGAAAGGTGAATGGGGTATTAAACTGCATACTAAAGCATGTAGCCAACAGAGCCAGAAAATTTTTGGTCCCCCTTTATGGATCCCTGGTGAAGCCAGTACTCGAGTACTGTGCACAGGTGTGGTCACCTTACCAGAAAAAGGAGATATGTATGCTTGAGAATGTTCAGAGGAAGGCAACACACTCCATAAGGGATTTGGAAGAAATGGACTACATTACCAGACAGAGGGACTTGAATTTGTTTTCTCTGCAGTACAAGAGGATAAGAGGAGATATGTGTCTACTGTTTAAGGCCATAACAGATGAAGATCTTTGGGAGAAGCTAGGGCTAACATTTCGGGATCAAGTCTATAGTACTAGGGCACATTTACTACAGTTAAGAGGGGAAAATTGTAAAACCTGGCAGTGCTAAAGGTGGATTAACCAAAGGGTGATCTTGGTATGGAACTCTGTGCCCGAAGAAATGGTTGGTAGTCCATCAGTGGAGAGTTTTAAATTGAAACTGGATAAGTTATACCAAGAGGATGTCCTATTAGTTTAGCAAGGGCTAGCACTATGGATGCAAGTCTTATTAGCTCTGTACAAACCGATGTTACCTACATTCCTCACTCCCCCCACTGCCAACAGGCCCTCTGTCTCCATTTTGGCCTCCCTCACCTTCCTGCTGGTTTCTCTTGTAGCTTTCTGGTACTTCACCCTGTCTTCCTCTCTTTGTTTTCCCTTATACTTGGACAATGCCCTCCTTTTGGTTCTTACCACCACCCTTACATTGGCTGTGAACCACAATGGCCCTTAGTCCTTTTTTTCTTGGATACATTCGGAACTGAGCTATCTGCTGCTTCTATCATCACCTTCAAATACTTCCCACTGTTCTTCTGTGCCCTCTACCTTCACTATAGCCTTCATGCTTATCTCCAATTTATGCCTCATCTTGCTGAAGTTCCATACCCTTATTCTTTTTGCACCCCTGCCCATCTTGACCTAGACCTCCAGGGCTATTGTCCTGGGGTCAAGTGTAACCAAGTGGTTCCAGAACTGTTACATTTTGAATTCTTTCACTGTTGGTGAGGATAAAATCAAGCAGGGCCTCATCCCTTGTTGGGTCCTGAACTAATTGTTCTTGAAATGCCTCTTGGCTGGCATCCACCAGTAACTGGCTGCTAGTACTAGCCGTGTTAGGAACTTTCCATTCCTCTTCCAGCATATTGAAATCCCCAAGTACTACTACCTCTTCTCCTAGACTGGTTGTCTACTTAAGTGTCATTCCCAATTCCCTGTCTATCCCTTGATCCAGGCCCATTGGCTTGCAGGCCACCCCAGTATGGATTTGTTTGCCCTTGCATGTTGCTGTCAGTACCCACAGAGTTTCCAATTCATCTGGCCCCCTTAGACTATCTATTTCTATTGTGTCAGTACCCTCCTTAACATACAGCACTGCCCTTCCCCCTTGCCCCTTGCTCTGTCCTTTCTGAATAATGTGTAGCCTGGTATAGTCATGACCCAGTCATGGTTTGAGGTTGCTCACGTCTCTGTTACTGCCAGAAGGTCATGTCTACTCTTTGTGACCAGTACCTAATGTTCCAGCATTTTGTTCCCTAGAATCCTAGTATTGGAACATGTCATTTTTCAACATTTCCCCCAACCCCCTCTTTTACCTCTGCCCCAAGTTTGCTTGATCTTGCTGAGTTCAGTGGGGGAGGCCAGCAACTGGCTCCCCTTATCTGTCTCATTGTGCATTTGCCTTGCTACTCTGACTCCTCTTTTATTAGTTTAACTAGCTATGTGCTGTGCCCACCTTTCTTCCAGGACCCTCCTGCCCTCCTCATTTGGGTGCAAGCCATTGCTTTTGAACAACCTCCAACCCCTCCATGTTGGCCCTTAGTCCCCAAGGAACTGAAATCCCTACTCTGTGCACCAACCCTTCATCTTTGCATTGAATAGAAACACATGGAACTATTCCCTTTGGTTCAGGTATGGCCACTGTAGTAACTCGGAGAAGGTTACCACTCCTTCTGTCTCCTTCACTACCTTTCCCAGAGCACAGAAGTCTGCCTTCACCGGTTCCATGCTCCACTTTCCCAGGTCATTCATGCTCACATGCACAATAAGATCTGACCTTACCTCACCCTCTCCCATGAGTTCCACCACCCTGACAATAAATCTATCTGCTATTCCTTCAGGATAACAGCAGACCATCTTTTAACCACTGGGGACGACACCCAGCTACCTTCAAGTGCCACTCACTAATGAGTCTCCCACTATGTGTACCTTTCTCTTGCCACCTTTGAGGCTTGACCCTCCATCCAGTCTGCTGTCTGACAGGGCATGTCTGGTGGGTGTGCCAATTCCTTTGTCTCTCCTGGGAGATTGTGGGGACCTTCTGTTGCAACAGGGTGAGCTTGCTGCTGGTGCACAGTTCTGGATCCTCAGGCTTGGGCTTCTCATGCCCCCTTCTTCTTATCCCAGCCCCCTGCCCCCACTACTGTCCAGCTTCCGTCAGGAGCCTGAGATGGTCTATGAGGTGCTGTGGCAACAGTGCCCTATGTGGCCTAGTGACTTCAGCTCTCAAGTGGCATATTTCAGCCCTAGCAGCTTCTGTCTCCACCCTAATGTCCTGGAACCTCCTACATCTGAGACAGTGGCTAAACTATCAAAGCACTCTTTTATTCACTACTGTCCCACAACCCTTACACTCCTACCACATCCTATCAAAATGTTCTACCTGCATTGTATCTTCACTGTAGTAGTGTGGGTGTTGTATTTGTATTCAAAGGGTACTCCTGCTAGAGAGGCTGTAGGATTTACTTGCACTGCTTTCAAATATAAATATGCAACATGTGGGTACCCCAGATATTGTGGCTCTGGGATATGTTTACTCTCCAGCTTTGTTATCCCCTCAGATAGATACTGTACTTGTTACCTGTTCCTGCAGTGTACCCTGTAGTGCTGCAGTCTACCTGTGGATGTCCTGCAGAAGCTCCTGGGTCAGATATTACTCGGTATTACTCAGTTTCCAAAGGTGGAAGAAGGCGTTAGCCCATCGAGACCACCTTCCCCTCACCTGCGGGGTGTATTTAAATTCCATGGTTAAGGAAATAGTCATCTAAGGCATGTTTCAATATATCAAATGATTCTTTTTCTACCAAATTTGTGGGTAGTGAGTTCCATAACTTGCTCGTTCTAACTGTGAAATAATTTTTCCTTTTATTAGTTCTAAACTTAGGAACTTTAAGTTGTCTCACTTATACTCTGTGCCACTCACACAACAGGATGTCATGCAATGAGACGCTTGCAGGTATGGGACTTAAATCTCTTGCCTCCTCTAAGCCTGCTTCAACCCCTTCCCAAATCAGACACCCAGTTTCACAAGGTGTGATTATCCAGACAACCCACAAAAGACTTCAAATATTCTCCCAGCTACAGTAGGTTCTCCTTTCTGACTGCAAAGACTCACAGAAAATAAAAAAAACAGCCCCAAAATGCTGACTCAGTAGCACCTACTTCTGCCTATACACTCACATAGATCCTTTAAGTATGAAATACAACAAATTTCCTTTTCTGCTTAGGCTAGTGGGCCTGGTCTGTCTTTCCTCTCAGCTCAACTTAAACAGAGTCAGCAGCAAGCTCCCTTTTCTAATCTCTTGCTTAAAGGATGGAATGGCCAAGTCATAAAAAGCCAAAAAAACTGCAAAATAACAGAGACTTTGAAACATAGAAACATAGACTTTAACGGCAGATAAGGACCACTTGGCCCACCCAGTCTGCCCATTTCCCTACCTACTGGATAAGCTGCAGATTCTAGTTAACCAACAGCCTACTTCCCGCAACCCCCAACTATAATTGCCTTGTGTCTGTCCCATGCATGTTTGAATTCCCCCACTGTTTTAGACCCAATGATCTCCTCAGGAAGGCTGTTCCATGTATCCACCACTCTCTCCGTGAAAAAAAATTTCCTCATATTACACCTGAGCCAGCCCTCCTCTATCTTTAAATTGTGCCTCCTTGTTCTTACACATCTCTTTTTCTGAAAGATGCTACCCTCCTGGACTTTGTTGATTCCCTTGAGGTACTTGAACATTTCTATCATGTCCCCCCGTCCCTCCTTTCATCAAGAGTATACATATTAAGCTCTCAGTCTATCTTCATATGGCTTCTGCTGCAGACCCTGCACCATTTTAGTTGCCCTCCTCTGGACTGCTTCCATCCTGTCTATGTCCTTGCGTAGATGAGGTCTCCAAAACTGCACGCAGTACTCCAGATGGGGTCTCACCAACTGTCTGTACAGAGGGATAACCACTTCCCTTTTTCTACTTGTGATGCCCCTTCCTATGCATCCCAGTATCCCCCTGGCTCTCCTTATCGACTTTTCACATTGCTTACCCACTTTTAGGTCATCTGATATGACTACCCACAGGTCCCTTTCCATTTTTGTTGTTGTTAGTACCTCCCCGGCTATTGTGTATTCTTCTCCTGGGTTTTTGTTTCCCAGGTGCATTACTTTGCACTTCTTTGTATTGAATCTAAGTTGCCACATGTCTGACCATTCCTCCAACCTTGCCAAGTCCCTTTTCATCTTTTCTACCCCTTGTGTATCAACTCTGTTACAGATTGTTGTGTCATCTGCAAAGAGGCATACCTTTCCCTCAGACCCTCTGCAATGTCACCTATAAAGATGTTAAAGGGACTGGACCCAATACTGAGCCCTGAGGTACTCCACTAGTAACCTTTTCTTGGAATGAGTTCCATTCACTATTACCTTCTGTGTCCTGTTGTGCAGCCAGTTTGCTACCCAGGTTACCACCCTGGGACCCACTCCCAGGCAGGCTAACTTGATTATTAATCTTGTGTGTGGGACTGTGTCAAATGCCTTGCTAAAGTCTAGGTAGGCCATATCCACAGCCCCTCCCTGGTCTATTACTTTGGTCACCCAGTCAAAGAAATCAATTAGATTCATCTGACATGACCTTCCTGCTGTAAATCCATGCTGCTTTGGGTCCTGTGCCCCACTGGCCTCTAGGTACTCAACAATTCTTTCTTTCAGAAGTAATTCCATCATTTTCCCTACCACTGAGGTCAAACTTACAGGTCTGTAGTTTCCGCTTCTGCCTGCTCCACTTTTGTGAAGGGGAATCACATCTGCCCTCCTCCAGTCCTCAGGTACCGCCCCATCCTGCCATGATATGTTAAAAAGCGTGGTCAGTGGTGTCACTAGGTCCTCCCTTAGTTATTTTAGGATTCTGGGGTGAATCCCCTCAGGCCCCATTGCTTTGTCCACCTTGAGTTTTAGGAGTTCTTTCAGGACTCTTTCTTCTGTGAATGGACTGGTGTCAACCCCCCTACCCAGAGTGCTTCTATTGTCTGGTTTAGGTAACTCCTCCTCATCTTTCGTGAATACTGAGCAAAAGTATTCATTCAGTATCTCTGCCTTTTCACTGTCTCCCTCTGCCCACCTCCCCTCTCCTTTATTAATCTTCACTATCCCTCCCTTAACCTTTCTATGCTCCCTAATGTACCTATAAAAGGTTTTATCCCCCTTCTTAACTGAGTTGGCTATTTATTCTTCGGTTTGGGCCTTTGCTAGTCTGACTGCCTTCCCCACTTCTTTCTACTTTAATTGATACAGTTCCCTGTCATGCTCCTTCTGTGATTCCTTATACTTTTTGAATGCAGCCTTTTTCTCCTTAACCTTCCCTGCCACCTCGTTTGAAAACCATAGTGGTTTTTTACTCCGCTTTGTTTTCTTTATTTGCTTCACACAAAGGCTTGTTGCCTCTATGATGGCAGTTTTGATTTTTCTCCATTGTTCTTCCACCCCTCCTTTTTGGTCATTTGCTAGTGCATTTTTCAGGTATTCACCCATTTTGCCAAAGTCAGCTCTTCTAAAGTCCAGTATCCTTGTTTTGTATGGCTTATCTCCATGGTTGTGCTCATTGTAAAGCATACTGTGCAGTGGTCACTTGTTCCCAGATGTCTACTGACTTCTAAATTTGTGATCCTCTCTCCATTTGAGAGTACCAGGTCTAATATTGCTCCCTCCTGAGTGGGATCCAACACAAGCTGTCTAAGGCCTGCCCCCTGCAGGGCATCGAGAATGACCCTGCTCTTGGATGTGGCTGCAGTACCTGTTATCCAGTTAACATCTGGCATATTCAGGTCCCCCATCAACAGTAGCTCCCCTTTTTCAGCCATTTTGAGAATGTCCTCTATCATTTTGTTGTCCATTTCCTCCCCTTGAGACGGGGGTCTGTATACAACCCCTGTGTGGATTGTGTTGCCATTCCCTGTCTCCAAGGTGACCCAGAGTGCCTCTTGTCCTCCCCCTTTACTTTTTAGTTCTGTAGCTTTGATCCCTTCCCTTATGTATAGAGCTACTCCACCTCCTCTTTTACCTTCCCTGTCCCTTCTGTAGATTGTGTACCCTGGTATGTTGACATCCCATTCAAGGTTCTCAGTGTACCATGTTTCTGTGACTGCCACAATATCCAACTGTTCATCTTCCATCAGGGCTACTAGCTCAGGAAGCTTGTTTCCCAGACTATGGGCATTGGTACTCATTGCCCTCCATTTAATGTTGGCTTTATCCATTTTTCCCCCCATCCCTGCTCTTACTGTCCTTGTCTATTTTTCCATTTACCACTGTCCTGCCCTGTGTTGAGCTCTGTACCTCAGTGTTTACCTTACTACCTGCCATGTTTTGTGGGGGAAGGCTTGAGATTTCCTGCCTTTTATCAGCGCCTCCCCCTTGGCTAGTTTAAAAGCTTGCCATGAAAGCATTTAAACCTATCACCTAGGAGTTTGGTTCCCTTTGTGGACAGATGCAGACCATCAAGCCAGAATAGACCTTTATCTCTCCAGGTGGCTCCCCAGTCCCCAATGAAGCCAAAGCCCTGTGCTCTGCACCAGTTTTGCAACCATTCATTAAACTGCATAGTGTGCAGTACCCTAGTCTCACTCCTGCCAGGGACTGGTAGCACCTCTGCAAAGGTTACTGTGCTTGCTACCCATCTGAGGCCCCTCCCCAACTCCACAAATTCATTCTGCACTGCACTGATCCCATGCCTAGCTAGGTCATTTGTCCCAAGGTGGACTATGATATCTAGTTCCCTCTCCTGTGATGCTGCTTCTGCAATCCTGAGGATTCGCTTCCTGTCCCTCCAAGCCATGGCACCAGGCATGCACCTTACTTCCTTCTCCTCTCCCTTTCCCAGGTTTACCCCCCCTAACAATAAAGTCCCTTATCAGAAGCTGTTTCCTTCCCCTGTGGTGTCCCTTGCTACCCTTTTGTGGGTCTCCCTTGTGGATGTCCTCAGCTTTCTTCTGGGTCTCAACTGAGGGTGCCATCATAGAGGAACCGTGCTCTGCCAGAATGGCATATGATTTGTGTAGAGGTACAACTAGGGGGCTTCGCCTCTGGTCCACCACCTGCACCCTCCTAGAACCCACTGTGGTCCAACTGCTCTTCATACTTGGCAACCTCTGAGGCAGTGGTTGTGGCAGTGGTGCTCTTTGGAAGGGGGAGGCCTCCTTAGTCCTTGCTAGTTCAGTCTGGAAGTCGGCAACCTCCTCCCTCAGAGCTGACAGTTGCCTGCAAATAGAACAGCAATGCAGTTTCCAGAATGTCTCCTGGAAAACTGCTGCCTCACAGCCAGTGCATTGCGCTACTCCCCACATGTCCCTCTCCCTTATAATATACTATACATATATCTTTTTTATTATTATTTATGGTGTGTACCTACCCTTTTTGCACTGTACTGGGTTATTAAGAATATGACAGTTCTGCCCCAAGACCTGTTGAGGAAGTGATGTCAGAACTGTGGCTATAAAGGAAATGCCACACCTGGGGGGTGGGTGTGGGGTAGGGTGAGTGGGTGATCCACAGCCACTGGTGACTGTTAGAAACAATAAAATACACAACTGCTCCACCACCCTGGTGAGTATTGCCTTTTATAGTACTTCAACTAACACCACAATTTACTAGACCACGTCTCCTGCACAAATCACTCTGCTGAGTCCAGGGATAAAAATTAAGTCACTCCTCAGCCAGCAGGACACTTTTAAAATGTTGCAAAAATATCCTTCCAAATCCTAGGTCTCAACCCCAACACTCAAGCAAATTCAGTTGTACCTCACTCCCTCTGGTTATAAAATTACTACACTTTTAATGGAATCCTGCAATTCTCTGCTTAATGCCAATAAGGAAAAAAAAATGAAACTTTTTGTAGAAAGCGTAGCTCCCTTTCTTACAAGTATTATGCCTCACCAGGTTTCCAGGTCCTAAATGGAGTTATAGTTTGTTCTTTGCAGTGTAGCAAGGTTCTCAGCTTCCACAGACAAATCAAAGTCAGACTGACTGACTTCTAACTGTGAAGGATGCCTAAGACAGCAATGATGAAACCCCACCCAGAGCCAATTGATTGACTAGTGACACCTGTGATGTAAGCAGGCTTTTCAATGTAATTAAAGTCAAATTACATGAATGTTTGTGAAAATTGTGGAGTTTTGTGATCATTTTGTAGAACCTATATTCATATATTTTGTACAGTTATGCACCTGAGCTGCCATCAAGGAGGAGGGAGGGAGGAAAAGGTTGGGTAGAGTAGTAATACAGTAACATTCATAGGGGGCTCCATTGTAAAAGTACAGTGGTGTCCAGCATCAGGTACTCTTATGTCAATCAGTATCTTGTCTTAAGTGAAGAACCATCAAGAATATTCAATGCCCAGCCCAGTGGGATGGAGGGTTGAGGCACTGGATGCCACACCTCATGCCATGCCAGAGACCCAGGTTTGGGAATGGACTTGAGCCACCGGGAGTCAACAGGAGAGGGAGAGGATTGAGACACTTGGAGGATGGCTCTCCTCTCCTGGGGTTGGTTGCAGGTTTTGCTCAGCACTTGAGCAGCCCCTGATGGAGATCAGAGGTCTTGCATGAGCTGGCACAGTAAGGGGTGGAGTGCAGCAGACACCAATAGCATGCTTGTGCAGGCATCATTGCACACCGCGCTTCTGGGGAAACCATGAAAAATGGAAAAAGACCATTGTCTTTGGTAGGTGATGGAGAGGACCAGGGGCTGACCTCCATGCCCAATGCCAGGTTCCCAGTCCACCTTTAATGCTCCTCTCACTCCTTGGCAACCTGTCTAGATTTTAGAACAGTCACTGGGAGGAGTCGGCGGTCCCATCCAGAGGGGGCTTAGATCCAGGGGCAGGGGAAGTCAGAAGAGTGAGCAGGAGTTGCATCAGCTGAGAGGTGAGACTGAGATTTCAGGTGGGCTGGCAGAGTCATGTCACGAGTCCCACAGAGAGAGTCCAAGGGCAAGAGAGAGGAGGCACATAAAGAGAAGGTAAAAAAAAAAAAAAAAAGAATATTCAATGCCATCACTTTACTACTAGAGCTCATAGACTAAATGGCTTGTGGTGGCACACATGTGCACACACATGCTCACACATGCTCAGTTTGGTTTCTGCACAATGCCACCTGCTGACTCTTTAACAACCCTGCAGATAACAAAGTATATTTTTAGCATATGAAAACAGTGGCACCAAGTGATACCAAATATTCCAACTAGATGCTACTGAGACCATTGTAACAAAAGTATCATGTCATCTTTAGTCATAGTAGAACATAATTCTGTGTACCACTGTAACAGGAGTCTCTCAGGAGCATTGCATGACCATGATGCATGTGCAGGTATGCTGAGCTGCCTGCCTGCAATACAAGTCAACTGAAAGCAATCCATAGCCAAGCCCAATTGGACTTTAGTTCTGGCAAGAGGAAGGGGCTATGGTCATGTCAACGGGAAGGGAAATCAGGGGGATTAAAACTATTGCATTAGGGAAGTAGCTAGTGCATAGGTCAACAGGGGTAGGAGTTAGATATACCAAGCGAATGGCAGCAGAGCTGAGTAGCAAAATAATAATAGACCCCCAATTGGAGCAAGGATGTATACCGGGAATATTCTCATGTGAAAGCAGTTCATATGAGAATCACACTCCGCAAAATTGACTGGCCTGAGAGCCCAATATACTGTACCTGGAAGTCCACAATTAAGAGTCACTCATAGAGACCTGGTAGTAGAAAAAAAAATTACTGGGGCACAAAGCAATCAATCAATCACTCAAACAAACTTTATTTAACCAGGCAAGTTACATCGTTGAGCAAGGTCATTTTCAAGATGGTCCTGGACACACAGGACAAATTCATTCACAATAACATAACAGTTCATGGTACACTAGACAGTGATACAGGAAATTATAACAATATAAGGTCAGTAGGCATGAGCGCAAGGCTTGGTATAGAACAAGGAAATAGACAACAATTCAACGTATGCTAGTTGAGTTCATTAGAGTA
This sequence comes from Neoceratodus forsteri, assembly GCA_016271365.2. NCBI lineage: Eukaryota > Metazoa > Chordata > Ceratodontiformes > Ceratodontidae > Neoceratodus > Neoceratodus forsteri. The sequence goes on from CM057455.1 coordinate 300,285,530, forward strand.
TTGAGGGAGGAGGGGGTGGGAGACAGTGGAGGGCAGAGGAAAAGGTAGTAAACAGGACACAAGAAGGAGAGAGTGAAGGGCAGTCTAATAAAGAAGGAGAAAGTTGGCTATTCTAGAAGAATGTCCAACAAGACAAGGTATAGATGGTGCTCTCTTTTGAAGAGAAGTTGTCTGTGCAAAACATGGAGGAAATCAGTGTGACAAACAGGTGCACTGGGACACATTCAGACCAAAAAGCAAGGTGGGGGACAAACTAGTGAATCAGAAAGAAACTAAATGTCCACAAGCAGCCCAGCGGAATGAATATAGGGGTGATAAGTGCTTTGTGAAAGTTTTATTTCATAAGTGGAATTCATTTGGCATTACCTATTACACTGCCATGAACTTTTTAGCAAATGTTGCCAGTTAGTACTTTGTGACATTGCCACTGTAAATGTTAAACTACTAAAACACATTTCTCAGGTTTTGTTAGATTCCATGACTTATTGACAAAAGATATGATTGCTAAATTTGGGGTGTATACCTGCAGTGTCAGAAGAACTGCAAACATCTACATTTTTCGAAAATGTTCTCAGAATTTCACAAATAATGAAATTGTGAAATTATCAACCAATGTAACTTAAAACTCTTCTTAATCAACTGCCTCCCCATTTAACAGTTTCTAAGACCCTTCCAAGAAAGTTATGCATGCCAAACGTCAGTTATCTAGCTCCAAATGTGGTTGAGTGATAAGCAGAGAAATATTTTCCAAAGTTTTGTGAAAAATTAATGACAGGTTTTGAGCCCCAATAACTTCCAAACCACTCCTGCAAATGTCATAGAACTTGGTATCCCTGTCATCTCCTTACCCAAAGTAAGCATGCCAGCTATCAAGTATCTAGCTGTAAAAATGGATACATTGTAACCAAATAAACATTTAAAAGAAATTCCTAAAATTCCATAACATTTTGTGACATTTGTGGAATGTCACAACAATTCTGTAAAAGTGGATTTGCCCTACTTGTTGCATTAGGCTGAGTCCTTAAGGTTATTGCTGTTAATTATTTCCATATCCTTTCTTCAGTAGCCTCAGACACCATCTTTCTCTTCATGCAGTAGTCAGTTCCAGGGTGTTTTCTACCAATATCCTACCAATATGCAACCCTGATGTACAATACTATGTTTTGAACTGTTTCTGTATTTGCCACTGTTTGTCATCTCTGTAACTGCTGTGTAATTCTCCCGGGTCATGCCTGAAAATAGTCATCTCTATGGCTAGCGCATCTACCTGGTAAACAAAAATTAAATAAATACAAAAATATGACAATATGCATAGCCTTACATTTCTTGGCATTGAATTTAAGGTTCCGCACTGTAGACCATTTCGGCCTTTGTAAATATCTTTTCATGTCCCTTATTCCCTCCTTTGTATCCAGCCACTCACAGAGATCATGAGACAATTCGAAGGGTTGGTGAAAATTAAGACAAGAAAGGTGGTGGAGAGTGGGGGTGATAAGGCTGACCTGCCAATGGGTATACAGCCTAAGCAAGACCAAGGGTAGCTGGATATGACTCAGGTAAGACAGTGGGCAGATATGATGGACTGTAATGACTGGGTTTTCAGCAGCATGTTGGGGATTTGAATGATGATCGTGCTGCATCCCTAACATTTGCACCGATACCTTAGACCACAGAAAAGGTAGTCTAACTATTGTGCACATCTACTGCAAGTTGTGGTGAAACGCAAGCCTTATAATGATCCATGCCTCAGTATTTGATGCATGTTGCTATTTTAATGCAAAGTGGCATCATGTGCCATGAATGTGGCAAGACATTTATAAATAGCATTCAAATGTTTTGCTGCATTTATCCTGCCACATGCATATACCAAAACTGGATCCAGCACCTGCGGCAGGACTTTGGATCCAGTCTTAAAACTTTTTCTGCCAACACCTCACTTTGTTTCTGTTCCCAGCATCTCCTAATATGACTTTCCCTGCTGCACCCATATCATCTTGCTTGCATTCTTTTGCACAGATTTAGTGATATCCCTATCTTTTTTCGGATGAGAGCTCCAGAACTTGTGTATTATTCCGGGCATAGCCCCAACAGGGACCTGAATATTGAAAGAATCTGCTCTTTCATTGTACTGGAAAATCCCCTGTCAATGAACCGTAGTATTCTGTTGACCTTCCCATATGCCTTCTTACACTGGGCTGTGGACTTGACTGTCAAAGAAACATAGAAACATTGAAGTTGCCAGCAGAAAAGGATCTTTTAGCTGACCTTGTCTGCCCAGTCCAACCTACAGTATCTAATGTGGAACGTGAGCCCCCTAGTGGCTCCTCACTCCCCCTCTTTCATTCCCCATTTGTTAACTGTGTCTCTAGGCCTTTCTCATCTGCAGCTACATCATCCTATGTATCCTTACCATACTGCCCACTCAGGCAACCACCCTTCTTACAATTCCCTTCTACATTCCCAACCTTTGCCTTTTCATCATCCTACCTACCTCATCCTTCTTCTCTTTTCCATGTCAGCATTCAGATTCTGGCCAGCTCTGGTCCTACTGACTTTGAATGGCCTTGTTGGGCTGTTCAGTCATGGAGGTCAATGAGCTTCAATGAGCTCACTCTGTTTCCCTGAAGTTTAAACTCTTGCTCGTATGGAAGGCTGCTTGCTTACTGGAAACCGTGGTGCTCATAGTAAAGAAATATCAACTGATATCATAAAATAACTGGGCACTCAGCCACAAAAAATATATGCATCAAATGCTATAAATACTCTCAACATTTTATTACAGTGGAATACACGCAGTGCAAAATCACTAATGCCATGGGCTGCTACACTGTGTATATTGCACTCCAATAGAACTTTGCAAGTATTTGTAGCATTCAATGTATGGACATGTTTTTTGTGGCTGAGTTTGCAATTTGAGGGCAGGGCCCTCAATGAGCTGGATGCTTTTAGCCTCCCAGATAGACTCAAAGGCACCTCTTAGCATCTTCGTTGCCCTTCCCCGCCGAATGCTAGGACATTTGTGACAGGAGCACCTTTAGCTATGTAGATTGACTTGGTGGCACCTACAGTGCAATACTGGATTTCTGTTTCTTCAGGATGGAGCCCTCTGCTCCTGCAAATTTGTTTAGCCATACAGATAAGCTTAGCAACAATCCTCCTAGTGTCTGCCAATGGCTCACTTTGGTTTCACTCTGTATTCCTTTTTCTTTTTGTCCCTTACCAGCATCATCATTCTGAAGTGAGGCCTCCTCTCAGAACCTGAGGTCAAGTGAAAGCCATTCAGCAGTCACTTTCCTCATCATTCCTTGCTGGCTAGAAGCTATGGAGATTGACTTGACTGAACTTCAAGGAATTATCTTGTTAGAGGGTTAGAAGGAGAGCCTTCCCATTGAAATGCTTCCACTGGATTGTATTTCAAAAGCAGCAGTGATCACATTCATCCTAACTGTAGCTCAAGACAAGAAGAAAGCCAACCAAGATCTTGGTTCCCCAGAGGATTCCTCCACAGTGGGAGGGGTTCCTCTCCTTCATACCAAAGGTCATAATGTAATATTAATTTCACTTCCATTTCCACTAAAAGCTGAAAATGGATACAAGCCTGCATTTAAGTCCTACTGTTCCCCTTCTGAATAATTGTACCCCTTCCAGGCTGCGTCTCTTTCTCCTGTGGGAAGTAAGTGCTTAATTGTTCTTTTGGGTGCCCCTTTTGGTCATTCTTCCTTCAAGTACCTCTGGTCTAGGGGACTTCATCCTTGTGGCCCTTCGGGGGGGTAGGACCCACCTCAAGAGAGTTCCTCTGTCTTTGTTGCATCCTAAAAGGGTTGACGTCCCCTATACCAGGAGCAGAGAGAGGGTAAGCCAAAGTTACAACCATGTTGCACAAGTGTGTTACATACTACTGCCCGACTACTGCAGTATCCTCAATTATCATTTGCCTCCCTCCATCATTTCAAGCCTAAATCCAACCAATCCTTCCCTGTGACCCCTAAGAATTTTTACATAAGGAGCCAGCTGGTCCACTGAACAAACAGGCTGACCTATTTATACTTACATCCCAAACAGATATACTGCATTATTGCACAGTTCAGAGAAATAACCACAAAAATTGTTTATGTAAAATAGAGAGACAGTCTTTTCTAAGTGCATTTTTATCAAGTAAAAATGGTGGTTTTGGAGTTATATAAAAATGCTGATCATCAGAAATGTAACAACATGAAATGGTGTAAAAAGCGAATCATAAAAAAACTGTGGCAGATAGTTGCTTTAACACAGGGATTTCTACAAACAATATTTTGGGACAACTACAAAACAACAATTGTTACAGGAATTGGGTAACAACCCAATATTGGTATTTAAAAATCAAGCTGATAACCTTTTGAAAGAGGCACCAACTCTGGGGTTGTTTATATCAGAGGAGAAAACATGTTTAACAGTAGATTACCCAGTGACGTCAACATTTTACATATTACCACTGATCCACAAAAGTCTCTCCAGTCACCTAGGGTATCATACTGTTCACTCATTAATTGACCAATTTTATTTATTTATTTATTGAAATTGTTTCACCAGGATGGCACACTGAGCAAAAAGATGCTCGTCTCCTGGTGCGGCCTGGGGGGCGAGGGTACAGTGGGAGATAACTTGCAGGTTATCAAGAGTTACATATGTGAGGAAAAACAGTAGAACATAGCTGAGCACAATTACAGCAATACAATAGCCAGATTCAGTTGAACAGTTTACAGAGAAAGTTCAGTTATGCAGTTGCAGGATACAATTGTGTATTGGACTAGGGACAAGACAAACAGTACAATTCAATTCAATTCTGTTCAACTTTATTTTTATAGCGCCTTTCAAAACCAAGGCGCTTAACATAAAAGCAGACAACCAATATAAATAACATTAAAAAATTACATTATAAATCACTAGGGAAAGCCGGGTCAAATAAATAAGCTTTAAGCTCAGTTTTAAATCTACTGATGGTTGGGCATTCTCTCAACCGACGAGGCAGAGAATTCCACAGGGTTGGCGCTGAAAAAGCAAAAGCACGGGAACCAGACATCTTTAATCATACCCAGGGAATCTGTAGCAATCCCTCATCAGCGGAACAGAGAGTTCAACAACAACAGTAGGCAGGCATAGATTATATTACAGAATGGCATAGTATTGGATAGATGAGGTGTGATACTGAGTGGAGAAATGTGAGGATCAGGCAGTATCAAGGAGTGTTTAGGACAGGGTAAAGCCTGTGTACTAGAAGTGCTGAAGTTGGTATAGATAAGCCAACTTCCATAGCGTAAGCTAGGTGCCGCTGGTCAGGCAGTCGGGGGGCAAAGGGGACACCTTGTGTTTTAAGTGCAGGAGCAATTTAGAAGCAGTAGAAGGTAGATTGTCCAATAGTGGTTTTCCGCCTAGGGATTTGAAGCTTCCGATCATCAAGGGATCTGAGGGCATGAGAAGGGGAGGGAGCTGGGATAAGTAAGCTAGAGAGGTATGAGGGCAGGGCGTCATTCCAGGATTTGGCTACAAATTTAGCGCAGTGCTGAAGGCGACAGTTTTTGAGGGAAGGGAGTATGAGGGCATGGTAGAGGTTACAGTGATGGGTTCGGGGGGTGGCATCGAAGGCAAAGTGACAGAAGGCATGGAAAAGTGAGTCCAGTCTGGCTAAAGTAGATTTGGGAGTGACACTGTATACTATGTCGCAGTAGTCAAAAGAGGGGAGGATCATCTTATGCACTAGCTCATGCCTGGCCATGAGAGGGAGGCAGTTGCGGTTCCTGTTAAGGGCTCCGAGCTTGGAGCACAGTTTTTTAATGATGGCATCACTGTGGTCGGAGAAGGACAGGTGACGGTCGAGCCAAACCCCGAGGTAGCAGAAGGAAGAGACGTCCTTCAGTACTGTCCCGTCAAGGGTGTGGAAGGTAGGGAGGGAAGAAAGCCTGGTTAGATATTGCCGAGTGCCAAAGGTCATGGTGGTAGTTTTGTTCACATTGAGAGAGAGAGCTGGTGAGAGCTAAACAATAACTGTACCTTATTGAAGTCAGCCTGGAGGTTGGCTGTTACCTCTTCTGGGGAGGAGCCAGAGGCAAAAAGGACAGTATCGTCTGCATGCATTTGAATAGACATGGATAAGCACACCAGAGGGAGGTTATTTAGAAAGATGGAGAACAGGATAGGACCAAGTATTGATCCCTGGGGAACTCCAGTGGCTATAGGGAGGGGTGAAGAGGTGACGTCGGCGATTCTAACTGATTGAGTTCTGTTAGCGAGGTAGGCTTTAAACCAATTGGTAGCTGAGCCAGCTAGGCTCAGTTCTGAGAGACATTGAAGTAGCAGAGGGTGGGAGACCTATCGAAAGCTTTGGCAAGGTCTATGAAGATGGCCGAGGTGATCAACCCTTTGTCCATGCCTGAGAGGATGGAATCTGTGAACCTAACCAGGGAGGACGCTGTGGAATGGCCCTTCCTGGAACCAGACTGGAATGGCGTGAAGAAGTTGGTGTCAGAGAGGAAGGAGGTGAGTTGATTGAGCACTAAGTGTTCCTGCAGCTTTGTGAGTGCAGGGAGGAGGGAGATAGGGTGATAATTTGAGGGGGAGGTGGTGACGCCCCCTTTAGTGAGGTGGATGATGATGGCCTGCTTCCAGACCTGGGGGACAGCGGCAGAAGAAAAGGAGAGGTTTAAGAGGGTGGCAAGGGGGGTTACAATGGCTGGGGCAGAGAGGTGGAGGAGACTGCAGTCAAAGTCATCAGGGGATTTACCTTTTGTTGTGTCAAGGGCCTGAAGGGCTTCAAGGATATCAACTGGCAGGATTACTTTGAAGGTGAAGGTGGGGGGCCCACTGAAAGTAGAACATATAGGAGGAGGACTGAGTGGCACCAAGGTGGGCAGGGAAGAGAGAAGGGCCGAGGCACAGGAGGAGAAATATGTGTTGAAAGCAGTGGTGACATCCTGCAGCTCAGTGAGGAGGGAGTTGTTCACGAGGAGGAGGAGGGAGGGTGGGCAGCTGTGGGGGAGAAGATGGAGTGAATAACCTTCCAGAATTTGGATGGACAGTTTAAGTTGGAATGAAGGGAGGAGCTGAAATATTCCGCTTTACCTAGGTGGGTTGCTCTGGTGCATTTATTGCATAGAGACGGATAGATGACAAGGTCGCTTGGGAGGTGTGAAGTTTTGTGGGTGCTCCATGCTTTGTCCTGGGAGATTTGGCAAAGCTGTCAGTTCCTGGGTGATCCAGGGCAGGTGATAGCCACATACCCTGGAGCGACGCAGTGGATCGTGAGCATCCCAGACTTGGAAGAACGTGTTTTGGAAATGAAGGAAGGCATCGTCAATAGAGCAGGGTTTGGCGGGGGATTCCCAGCAAGCAAGAGCTAAGTCTTCAAGCACAGAGGCGAGGTTTAGAGATTTGTAGGAACATTGGAGTATGTACTTTGGAGGGGGACTTGGTCGGTGGATTTTCCGGACTAGATAAATAATGTGGTGATCACTTAGGGAATCGGGTAGGAGCCCTGAAGTGATAACCCGGTGGGGGTGATTGGTGAGGCCCCAGTCAAGTAGTGAGTGGTTTCCCATTTTGGAGTTTAGGCGTGTGGGCTCGGAGATGGTTTGTGAGAGGTTGAGCAAAGCAATGTCCGTCTGGGTTTTGTTGAAGGAGGGGAGCTAGCCAGTTGTGATTGAAGTCACCCATGATATAGAGTTCACCAGTAGGGGTTTGGGAGGCAGTTTATTCTAGGAGATCAGTGACAGATGAAGCTGGGAAGCCAGGCCGGCAATAGAATCCAGCTATGTAGATAGGAAGGGAGAAAGGGAGAGTCAGTTGAAGCAAGACAATTTCATAGGCAGTGGGTTCAGCTTTGGCTAGGGCAGTTGAGAAACATAGATTAGAGTTTACATAGATAGCCACACCGCCACCTCTAGTTGACCTGTCCTGATGGGCAATTGCATAGTCTGGAATAGCAATCGAGGAGTCAGGGATTTTGTTTATTTAGCCAAGTTTCAGAGAGGACAATGGCATCAGGGGCATAGTGTGCTGCGAGTAACTGGAGGGAGTCAAGCTTAAGGGCCAAGCTACGTATATTTAGGTGCAGGAGACACAGACCCCATGGGAGGTGGTCTCCAGTGGAGTTAGGGTTGTGTTAGGGTAGGGGCCTGCTGTTGAAAGCACCATGGGTAGGTTTGAGGGGCCAGGCTTAGGATGTATGTCCCCTGCTGCAAGTAGTAATTGACCAATAGTAAGGTAGCTAGTGAACTTTGTGTGCATAATTCAACAGACACAATTAGGGGGAATAAGCAGGGGGAGAGTGGGCAAGGAGGTATAAAGGAACTAGTGGTAGTAAAAGATGCAAGAGGCAGGGAACCGACTAGGAATAGGCGAGTTTGAGCTTAAATGCGACCTCTGGTGGTCAGTGAAGATAAAGTGCGAGTGGAAAACAAGGGAGATAGAAAAAAACGTGACCCTGGTGACATGCACGATATCGCAAGACACTCTTGAATAAAAGAAAAGCCGGCTAAGGGTGGGAGGGTATTGGGGGCAGGCGGGGAGCAGTCACGAAGTGACTGCAAGGTTAACAGCTGTACAGAAGGTCTCCTTCAGGGAAAATCGCGGTCGGCGTACCTTGTATCGGTTCAGGGGTGGTGGAGGGCTCCTCCGGTTATGCTGTCGAGACCTGGACCCTGCAGCCAACGGATCCACAACCTGTACTGTGGAGAAAGGAGATGGATGAATTTATAGCCAGACCAAGTAAGGCATTTGCATATTTCCTAACAATGAAAATGGAGTGTCTGGATTGGAGAGTCAGACTGTGCTGTTGCTTCCCCAGAGGTTACAGGCTGACGCAGTATAATTAATTAAATCACAAGTAAGCTGTACCAGTTATAAAGGCAAAAGTTTCCCTTAAAGTTAGAAAATGGAGTCTCTGGATTGGAGAGTCTGATTGTGCTGTTGCTTCCCCAGAGGATACAGGCTGACACAATATAATTAATTAAATCACGAGTAAGCTGTACCAGTTATAAAGGCAAAAGTTTCCCTTAAAGTTAAATAAAACCCTCTTAAGGTGCACCGTGCATAAGGCAAATATATCCCTAAAGTAGAATAAAATCCAGCTTAAAAACTATCTCCACTGTTGGGTCGACGTAAAGGCAATTCGAATTTAAAAAAGGCGCCAACATCAACAGCTGTGGAGAAGGTCTCCTTCAAGGAAAAGCGCGGTCGGCGTACCTTGTATCAGTTAGGGGTTGGGGCAGGGCTCCTCCAGTTATGCCCTCGCGACCTGGACCCTGAAGCCGATGGATCCACAACCTGTGCTTGTATCGGTTCAGGGGTTGGGGGGAGGGCTTCTCCGGTTATGCCCTCATGGCCTGGACCCTGCAGCCGACGGATCCACAACCTGATTACAGTATAAGCATTCTGTCGCTGTTGCTTTTGCTATTGTTTTGGCCTCAGGCCTATTGGTTGGTACCAACTCATTTTCAGAGACTGGACCAAAGACAGTTGACTTAATTTTTGGGGTCCACCAGATATCTCACTCTTACTTTTGTTGCATGGATGAGGATTGGATTGCTATTTGTGGCCATTTATAAGTGTGGGATTCAGTGGGCAGGATTTTGAAAATGAAGCACAGGGCTTTTGGCAAGCCCTACACCACGACACTTAGGTTCTGGCTGTGCACCAACCACTTTGCTGCAAATGCACCCAATTTTGCAATCTCGGGCACAGTTGCGACAGTTTTCATGACTTACGACTGCTTGCACTAAATATGTGGTGCAAGCTCCATAAAAAAGGCCCCCAAGACTGCCGCATGTTAAACCTGAAAAAGTTGGTCTAACGTGTGGCAGTTGCCACATGGGAAACTCCCATTAGATAGCCGAAAGCCCCATGCACCATATCATCGGCGCAACCGGGGCTTGAGGCAATCTAAACCTTTGAAAATCCTGCCCAGTGTGTTAAATATGCTATAAATGGAGGATGAAGGGATTGTGTTGTTGCTTTAATTATGATGACTTCCCTCCTCCTCCTCCTGCTCCTCCTTCTCCTCTCTACCCACATAAATTCACCTGTCCCTGATCATCATCATCATCATCATCATGATCACTGTCTGGTAATGATGCCATATGTTCACATCTTTTTTTCTTTCTTTTTTTTTTTGGTATTATTTCTTTTTCCCCACGCTGGTCTTTTAGGTCTCTCTCCAGCTCTTGCTCACTTATCCACAATGTCCCGCTCTGCCTGAAACCTCCCGGTGCACTGTCACTTGAATCCATTCCATTTCCTCCAGGCTACAAGACTTCCTGGCTCTGAGCCCCCTGGGTATGGGCCACCAGCTCCTTTGGTGCACTATCTATAGGGTCCAAGCTGCAGTCTGTAGGTTGGAAGGAAGGAGAAGTGCCTGAGTGAGTCCGGCATTGAACGTGGTTGGGGAGTAGTGAGCAGGCCTTCGCCTACCCAGGTGCCAGCTATTTTCCCTTTTTCTTAGTTGCCCCAGGAGATCAGATGTGCAAAGACATCCAGCGCGAGATGCACACGCTCCCATACCCACCCACAGGACATCTGCCACATCTCCCATACCCCTATGTTTGTCTCTGCTGTCTTGGATCTCCAGCCACCACTACAGGTTGCTCCTACAATGACCAACATTACCTTCCCCCTCACAGGAGAGGAGAGGAGAGCAGTCTACAGATGCTTAGTTCTCCCCTGCCCCTGCCAACCCCAGATGGCCTGACTCAGCTCCCGAACCCTGGTCGCCAGCGTGGCGTGAGGTGTGGCATCCAGTGCCTCAACCCTCAGCACCACCGGGCCAGTCATATGTTCACACCTTGTCTCATGTTGAAACCTATGTGACTTAAGCAACTGTATTTTTATGGCAGGTGTTCCCAGTTGTGTGCCCTCCTGATCCCATCTAAGCTTATCCTTGCATAGTAGACATACCATATGTGTACATGATTCTTTATCGGCATTAAAGAAATCCCACATCACTGACATCGCTGGTTTAGTCTTGCCAAGTGGTACTTTTTGGCGTAGTGGCCCAGGCTGGGGACCATAGCCTTCTTTTTCCATATACACCTTCTCCACCACCAGCTCAAGCACCTCAAAAAGATCATGGGCCAGTTCCCCCACCTCAACTATGTCTAGTGACATACTTCTTTCCTTCTGTACTTTATCTCCTTCTCCATCTCCACTCTTTTTGGGAGGGGTTGTGTTTACTTTGCTTTTTTTGAGGTGTTATTTTTCATCTTATTCTTTTGTGAACCACTGTCATTTACTTTTGATCTCATGTGTTCTAAGTTCCACCTATTCTTGCTCCTCCTCCTCCTCCTCCTACACCAGAACATCTTAAATAAGGTATATGCTCATGATCAGTGTCTCTGTCCTCACTGGCTCCTCATTATCTTTCTCTTGTACTCCACTTCAGCTGTATGTACCTGCTGCCATTTATGTTTGCCTTTTTCCAAGTGTTTTTGCCTGAGTTCTAACCCTTGCAGTACCACATCAAAGGATAGCTACACCATGTGATACTTAATGAAGTGTCTGTTCACTTTCCACACTATCCATTGAGGGTATCTGACTAATCTAACCTTGCTTAACTTTTTTTTTTTTTGCTGCATCTGCATGATACTACACCACATCACTTTCTCCTTTGTGGTGCTCCACTGCTGCTTTACTGCAGCAGATTGCCCACACACAGCCACTTACTACACACAAATGTACTTCTAGTGAACTGCAAAAAAAATTGTTTGATTTTTTTTACATTTTTTTCTTTATTTGTGATTTGTTTTTTTTTACATTTTGTTTCTGTTGTCAATCTTTTTTTATTAAAAATGTTTAAATGTATACACAGAGAGAGACAGATATTTTATTTATTTATTTATTTTAACATCAGTTTAACAACCTTTGAGCCGGTGGCTCATTTACAAAGGTACCTCGTCACAAGGAGGACAATGACATACATACATACATGAGACAATAGCAGGTCAGCAGTACAGTTCAGCAAAAAAAAAAGAATACAGTCAGGTTACAAGTATTGAGGGACATAACACTGTTAACAGCAGATTCAGATATGCAAGCTCAGATAAGCAACTATGGAGTTGAAGGGAGGATATAGAGCATGAATGCCAGGTTATCTACAGGTTTGGATATTAATCTATGAGCGAGTGCCACAGGCATGTGGTATACAGTGTAAAGAGTTCCATTACGGGGTGGGTAAGGCTCTGTCCCATTTGTTATGCAGAGAGTGTTACAAGCAAGGATCTATTCTCTCCATTCCCATTCTGTCACTTACTATCTATTGCCTGTTTTATTGTGCAATCAAATTTTCCTTGTGGCACCTGGGAATTGGCCACTCTGATGGTCCCACAAGTTCCCCACTTTCTCCCCTCCTTCTCTTGCTGTTTCTATTCCTCCTTTCTTTCCTTGCTTCTCTGTGGTTAAAAAATATTTGTGAATCTTTATGCAAAACTGAGATCCCTTGGTTTGCAAATGTATATAGTTACACTGCTGAAATGAATGCAGAAAGCTATTTGGGTTTATCTGGAACACAGAGGATTAACCTTGAGTTGCATTTTGACCTCCACAAGCTTGTTTGCAGCATTATCAGCAGGAAATCAGCCCTGGGATAGGAAATCTTAATTGGTTGCACCTGTTAAGAAGACTAATGTATGCTTCAGACTGGTCACAGGAAAGTAATTGACAAAATCTTAATACATTTTGTGGAACACAGGTGGTGTAATTTACAAGAACAGGATGCAGAATTGAATTGCCAGGTGAAAATATCTTATAAAAGAGAGCAATGTTTTGTTTACAGATAGAGGAAACTTGAGATTCTCTCAAAGGAAGGATGTTTGTTTGAATTACTTTTGTGAAGAGCTATCCTGTACATCTTTATTTTATTTATTTTATTATTTATAATAATAATAAAATGCTACTTGAAAATTTTATAACTTTTCTTGGTTTGTCCATGCTTCTTAACCTATGTCTCAATGATAAGTTCATATTAGATAGTTGTGTGAAGGAACTTTACTGTCGAGGAGCAATATTAGTATATTTCAACTTGCACTAGTGTAACAAAAAAGCAATAATGAGTGGAGTTATGCAATCTATGTCTTGCTAGGTATGTAAACAGAGAGCCCTCAGTAGTAATATCTGGGTGTACATATAATTCAACATTTGAACCTATGTACAGACCACTGCAATTGTGAATGGGCCTCATAATTTCATTATATACAAAAAGCCCAGTTAACAGAAACTGGTATACAAAGAGGACCTTGAATTGGTCATATAATGTAAATATTTATTAAAATAGCATAGTAACGCTCACCACTGTGAAAAAATTCAGAACATTTTCACACATACGCTGTGTGCTTTCTCAAGCGAAAAACAGCACATGTGCAACCGGATCAGCACTTTTTTGCTGTGGTGAGTGTTACTATGTTATGTATTGTTTTGGCCATGGCCCCAAACTGAGAGCAATTTAATTGGACCAGTAAAGCAATCCAAGCTTCTAAGACAGCCACTATTGGAATGAGTCCTCAAACTGATCCTTCTCAGTGCCTGAGTGACCATCAGCCCACTCCTGTATCTAGATGGTTGCTGTAGGTACTTTGCATCTCCACTGACATCTATAGAAACTGTAGGAAGGGAACCCGTACCTTGTGGAATTTGTTGATGGTGTCTGCAGCAAAATTACTAAAGCTCTCAAATTTGGCCAACTGAAAGATGTTAGCTATGAGCTCAACCTGTGTAGTGATGTCTGTAGATCTTCAGCATCTCAAGAGGAGTCCCTTGGCTTCCAGGCACACCATATACACTCATGGTTTGTCTCTTAGCTTGAGGCTGGGAGCTCCACTGAAGGAACCCAGCAAGGTTATTTCTGGTGAGGAGGGAATGCTGTGTTGTGTGATCATGTTGATAGAAACATAGAAACATAGACTTTGACGGCAGATAAGGACCGCTTGGCCCACCCAGTCTGCCCATTTCACTACCTATTGGATAAGCTGCATATTCTAGTCAACCAACAGCCTACTTCCTCCCACCCACCACTATAATTGCCTTATGTCTGTCCCATGCATGTTTGAATTCCCCCACTGTTTTAGACCCCACAACCTCCCCAGGAAGACGGTTCCATGCATCCATCACTCTCTTCTTGAAAAAAAATGTCCTCACATTGCCCCTGCCATCCCCCCATTATCTTTAAATTGTGCCCCCTTATTCTTGCACATCTCTTTTTCTGAAAGATGCTACCCTCCTGGACTTTGTTGATTCCCTTGAGGTACTTGAAAGTTTCTATCATGTTCCCCCTGTTCCTCCTTTCATCAAGAGTATACATATTAAGCTCTCTCAGTCTCACTTCATATGGTTTCTGCTGCAGACTCTGCACCATTTTAGTTGCCCTCCTCTGGACTGCCTCCATGATGAAGTGGAAGACCTGCTGCCAGTATAAGTGTATCAGGGATCATTGCCAAAGTGCATGGTATAGGTTACCTCTCAGGTTCCCACATCTCTAGCAGTGGTCATTAGTAAATAAATGTGCAGTATGAAGAACTGTAGGCATGTGGTACCATAAGTGGAGTACTTTATTCTGCAGCAGTCTGCTTCTGGAGTCACGTACTGCTTTGTGGAAAGCCATTCAGCAGGAGTTCCATTCATCCTGAGATATGGGCTTGTTCAGGAGGGTTTCATCATTGATGATGGGCAGTGAGTGACTGATCTGGAAGCAAGTCTCCTAATGCATGATAGATAAAGCCTGCTTGCTCTCTTGGGCTCTTAAGCCAAGCCATGAAGCAGTGCTTTTTGTTTAGGAGGCATGTTTGTTACAGTGTCTCTAGGAGGGAGGCCAGTGCACTGCGGAGTTGTAGATAGCACCAGAAGTCTTTTTTGCAAAGACTGTACTAACGTTAAATGCTGGCGAATGAATCTAGGGTCTTGTGATCTGGGGTGAAGAAGTCCATATCCTTGAGGATCCCTGCTGACACCCAGGTGGACCAATTTACCATTTCACCTCCTATCTGGATTCTAGGGTTATTTCATAGGGGCATCTCTGCTCTCTGTCAGGTGGTCAAGATCAAATTGTAGGCATTTATGTAGTTTGGTCCAGATTCTTAAGGAGTGACCACTGTTGGGATGAGATCTTTCCGTCTCATGTACTAAAGTAGAGTACGGCTGCAGAGCAGGTTCCCCCAAGATATTGCATTTCTAGAAGAGCCCGCAATAGGGATCTCTTCTCTGTAATGGGGAACCAGCGCAGGAGCTGGGTGGTATGAAGTTCCCAGTAGCATCCTTTGAATGGTACCAGTTCACTATAATGCAGACAAAACTGGGCATGAAGAACCGTGCTGTCTTAAGTGCGTAAGAAAGTACAGCCACGAAAATATTGCTACACCTGTTGCTGTTGAATGGAAGATGGAAGTGGTGAAAAGGGATCTGAGCACTGCTGGTTGAGTACTCGGTCGAGCCGCTCCCGTGGTGAAGTGGCCAAGGCACTCGACCCAGCAGTAAGTAAGGTGGGGACACCAGGGTTTGAAACCCTGCTTGAGGAAATTTTTATTTTGATTCTCACGTGTGCTGCCACAACTAAGTGCCACAGTCAGAATTTTAACTTGCCCCTCTGTCCACACACCCTCAGAGTTGATTATAATTATTTCAAGGGATGTAAAAATGAAAGAATCCATCTAGTGTGTGGCCTTGTCATGCGGTCGGCATTATGTACCGCTGCTGTGTTGCTGCACACTGTTTACTGTGCATGGTGTTTCCTTGCACAGTTTTGTCCATGACATTATGACCCCATGCCCTTTAAACCAAGGAAGGTTCCAGCCCCCTTTCTCCAGTGAGTTTGCAGTTTCATGCAGCTACCATCTTTCAGATGAGAAGTTAAACCGAGGTCCCATCTGCCTGGATTGGTGGTAGTTCAGGTGGATGCTAAAGATCACATGGCACTTACCGAAAAAGGGTAGGGGAAAATTTTATTGAAACAAAACTGAACAATTCATACATTGAAAATGTAAACAACAAGGATGTATACAGAGAAGCATGTACTAAAGAATCCAACAATTAATATTCGAAACTTGACAGTCACATCATCCAATTTTGTCTTTAAAAAAGGAACAACTATCTAATTTTCCACATTGGATACAGCATATTTTGTTGCTCAAACTGACACTGTTTACTAATTTCTGATTTGATAAGCCTAACAACAGTCTTGGTCTATCGTTGTAGTACAAATTTACACTGTACTTGCCATAATATAAACTTTATAAAGGACAGTATAAGTCGTAACATTTCGACTGGTATACCCAAATCTACAGTACTAAAACCACCCACCACTTCAGCATATGTAATATTTCCCCAATGGGTATGTTTCCATTCTGTTGCCAATATTCCCCATATTTCCTTTACAAATGGACAGAGAACATAAAAATGTATCATAGATTCTTCCTGTTCCATACAACACTGTCTTGGACACATTCTCTCTTCCTTTTTTTGTGTGCTTTGCATTTCCTTTAACATTCAGACAACCATGAGCACTGAGACATGTTACATCCCACAATCTGGGAGGGATATTTGTATCTTTCAAAGTTTCCAATAATCTTGGGTTATTTATCATCTCTACCCCTTTAAATGTTATCTGAGACTGTGCAATCCTTTGCTGAATTATCCTGTACATTATTTTATTGGATGAAGATGTCAAAAAACTCATGTCCAATTTCCGTTGTTTTAATTTCCCCTAAGCAGGTCGAAATAAAACACATTTTGTTTTCACTTGGGCTAACAAAACTCCCTGTTTACCCCACACTTGATATAAGGGTCTTAGCCAGTGTTCAGCAAATGGAAGCCATAATGCATTTTGAGGCTTTGTCAAGTCTAATAAATTGTTTCTAAAGAAATTTGTAAAAAAAAAAAACACTATAGGATTTAGTAAGCTTAAACCGCCTTCATCTATTGATAGACACAAAATATCTCTCTTAATAGGATTAAGCCTACTACTAGGGTTGTCAGAACCCTCTGAAGTTCTGGGTTCTAGTTCTAGTCTAGAACTTTTGAAAAAGTTCTAGTGTTCTAATCTTTTTTAGAACTTTTTAGAACTCGAACCCTATTTTTTTATTGTGCTGCCAGTAACGAAGATAGTAATAAAATACATGTAAAGGAAAAACTGTTTAAAATAAGGGGGAGAGAAATTATTTTGTGTGACATTGATAGGAATACAACTAGGTTTATCTATAGTTTCTTCTGTTTGCTAAAGTCAGCAACTTAATAAGTAACAGGCCCACCCACCCAGCCATATGTTAAAAGTTTTCGTGCTGCAGCTGCATCATAGTTCCTAGTGAAAGAAGAGGCACATTAGCCATTTATGTACTCAGCTATATATACTCATCGTCATGAATTAGGAGAAAAATAACTGATATTACCTAATTTCAGCTATTTGCTGCTTTCTGTTTTAAATGAGTGAATCAAAAGTTGCTATGTTTAAAAAAGCTTTTATAACAAAGTCAACCAAGTACTACAGCAGCAACATGTGGAACTGTTACAAAACAATATTATGTCATAACATATTCAGTCAAGACATTGGAATAAAAAAATATTTGCAGAAACCACAAGAAGGCTGCTCCAATCCTAAGTTGTGCCTGTGTGAAAAGCTGAGCACAAGAACAAAAGACACAGCACCAACACTTCAGAAATATACTGTGTTATGCGTTTTAACTGATAGCATCACAGTAGAAGCCATGAGGACAAAACAGTTTAAACAGACAAAAGTTCCTTTTGTCTGTTTAAACTGTTTTGTCCTACATGGCGTTCTTACACTGTGATGCTATCAGTTAAAACGCATTACAGTATATTTTGAAGTGTTGGTGCTGTGTCTTTTGTTCTTAATAAAAAATATGCCAGTCATTGTTGCTGGCAAATGTATCAATTTTCTAAGGTAATGCATACATATACCAACATTTTGTTGGCAAATTGAAGTAATACATACAAAAATTCTAAGATGATGCATTTTGCAGCTGATACTTCAATAAAATCTGTATTTCAGTCACATAAATAAAAACAGTGGTTTCCTCACCACATACTAAGGAACATTTATGTAGCTGCAGCAGTTGGCATGTGATGTTTAAGGGACAGCGTCTGTCAACCCCATTATGTATCAAATTATCACTACTTATAAAGCAAAACACTATGCTTTCGTCACATTCTGTGAAAACTGCTGATGCAGATTTTCTTTATTTCTGATTCCTTTATTCTTTTTTAAAGGGGACAGGACAATTGTGCTAGTGGCAGCAGTTTGCAATGTATTTAATAAGAATATATATTATGTGCACAGTAGGTTCGGTCTGTCATCATTTTTTCCTCACCATCCCCAGCTGATCACGAATCTGTAAATGAAAGAACTAAAACAACACCCCCTTTCACCCCATCACCCATTCCACTTTTCTTCCACCACCTCATCTGTGCAGTAGCACCCATGCCACCCTTACACCCATGTTAAAACCAACCCACAACCCTCACCCATGTACTAGCATCCATTTTCGTTTATGGCTAACATTTCTGTAATTGAAAAATAATAAACAGCTACCAATTAGAACTCATTGTTTTGTCCTCTTTAAAATTGAAAAATAGACCGTCTCCTGTCCCAGCCCATGCTGATGCACCACAAAGTCACAGAAGGTAAATCAAAAATATATGTTTGCACTTTAACTATAAATAATATGATACAGAAAGGATTGACATGACAGTGTCTTTTATGCCAAATTAGGCCTGTTCCACTGATGTTAAAATTGCCCTGTATATAAAACTTGTTGACTTTAGTTTAGACCCTAGCTACAAAGCAGTTCGCCATGAAATGGTGAAAGTTTTGGGGGGTATATAGTCCAAGGTAATAGATTGAGAAAGGAGAGAGACGACAACCAAAGTCATCACAGTCTGTAAAAGTTTCCTTTTTGGTGCAGAGAGACTCCGTCCCACACAGTATTTTTACCAGCCACCACCATCTGAGTTGTCATCATCACCATCAACATCCACAACATCAATCACTTCAGGATCAGTTTGTATACTCTTGTAGGGATACGAAAATCTTGACTTATTAACTTTAATAAAAGTTAACGTGTGTACATTTCTGGCAGCAACCTATTTCTGGTGTCTGTCACAATATTGCCAGCTGTACTAAACATGCATTCTGAAGAGACACTTGTTGCAGGACAACCAAGATATTTACAGGCTTCATCATACAGCTCTGTCCAAATTGACTTTTTTGATCTCCAGTATTCAAAAGGGCATGCATCAATAGGAATAGGCAGTTCTTGCAGGTAACTGTCTACCATGTTGGACAGAGACCGCTCAGAAGAGGAATCAGCAGAAGCAGCTGGTATGGCAGCAATTTGGGAAAGTTTTGCATATTTGCTAAAGCTACTAAGGGCTGAAGAAGTGGCAGTTGTGGAACAACTACTGTTAATGTTTGGTGACTTTTCCAGTTCTGTATCCCTTTGTGAAGATGAACCTGCATGTTGTGGTGATGACAACTGATGGTACTGTGCGTGTCTGTGTTTGACTCCTGTGAGTGCTGCAGCTCATCTAGCAACATACATTTGTACTGCTCTATATCATCTGTTTTGGAAGATGTATAGCCTTGAACCTGGGATCTAAGAGAGTTGCAAGGATGTAGTGTCTTGATTTCATCATTGCAACTAATTTATCGTGGTTTAAGCGCTCGCTCATTCTCTTTCACAGATTCCCATGATATAGGCGACATGTTGTCTGCGCTTCAGATCTGTCTTTTTCTATTTGTAGATTTAGAACACTAAGATGATGTGAAATGAGCATTATGGGTGGGATAACTTGACTCACAGATGCACCTTCAGAAGACATGTCCTGTAGCTGTCTCAAAGGAGCTAGGATACAGCACACAGTCTCCATTAATTTCACTGCAGCACAGACAGCATAATGCCATCTCCAATAATGTAACTGGAGCAGTACTCATGTACAGCTTGCTTTTGCTCAAGAGGCGCTGCAGCATATAAAGCGTTGAGTTCCAATGAGTGAAACATTTTGAATCAGCTTTGCTGGGGCAGCTTGTGTTTTGCAGTCGGACAATGTCCGTATAGCCTTAGTTGAATGAAAAGTGAGTCACAATTTTTTTGCAAACAGCAATCATACCATCCACTTGTGTTTCGTTGCTGAGAAATCCCGTGACAATTAATGTAAGCAATGTGCAAAGCAAAGCATGCAGAAATCCTCCATCCTGTATTGCTTTTAAGATGTTGGCTCCATTGTCACTTACTATGAAGCCACATTTTAGACCGTGAGAATAAACCCATTCGTCAAGGAGGTCATTTAGTTCCTGCAAGATGTTTGCAGCAGTATGACTTTCCCAAACTTCTTTATATGCAGCAGCGCCATCTTTTGGGTGTCTTTGTTTTTGAAGAAGCACAAAAGCGTGACCCAATGAGCTGTAAGGGACATGTAATCTATGTTTTGAGTGCTGGTCCACATATCTGTTGTGACATGAATAACCCCACCCTCTGCAGTTTTAAGTGCAAGCATCACTGTAGCTTTTAAAGCCTGATAAATGTTTGGTATTTCAACATAGGAAAAGTACCTTGATGAGGAACATTATACGAGGCTCTGCTAATGTCATGAGCTCCTAAATCCTCATGATCTACCAAAGAGTATGGAGAAGGGCTCCAGCTAACAGTTCACCAATTCGGTGATTAAGATGAAGGGTCTTTGGATGATTTCTAGTAAAGGTATTCTTCCTTTCAAATGCCTGAGACAGTGTTAGCTGTTTGCAACATGTCCCTGCTGGTTTATTATACACCGTGCTTCAATGGGCAGATGGACGCAGAGATGGTGGACTAGGACTTATACATTCAGTGCTATCACTGGATGTGCAACTGGTACTAATGGTGCTGGCATTGGTGGTAACAGTGATCCTAGGGCTGGCAGTGGTTCTGCCGCATCAAGTTCGAACAATTCAGTATCCATTTCAGATTCCTGATCCTGACCCTTCTCACGTGCGGTCTGGAAGATGGAGACATGGGTTTGGTTTTGGATGATCAAGCCGACGAATGCTTTTTCAGATGGCGTTTAAGAGCTGTAGTGCCAAGGCATGACACAACTTTACCACTGCTTACACTCTGTTTACACAGGGAACAAATTGCTCTGCATGGATCAGTTTTACTGACTGAGAAATAATTCACACCTCAGATGTGACAGATTTTGTTTGAGTGCTAGGAAGATAGCTAAAGACTGTTTGTGTCTTTTCACCTGTCCTAACAGAACCTGGGACATGCTCCTTGGTGCTAGAAGAGTGGACAGAAGACTCTGATGGATTTTCATTGCTGGCCAACACAGAAGTGGTGGATTCAATTGATATGTCCTTTTCATTGCCAACAGTGCTGGATGTATTTGCAAGTGCACTACCTGATTCATTGTCAGCAGACTTGCTCATTTCACTTTGTTGAGGAAGTAATGATTTGTCATGAGACACAACAGTGTGGGACTGAGACAAAGAGCTACTGTCTGAGTCAGAGAGGACTCACTGTCACTTGCATTATTGCTGCTAGTCACAGGATCTTAACGGCATGAATGGCACACTTATGGTGCCTCTCCGTGTGACCCCAGCAGCTGTACAGGTTTTCTTAAAGGTCCCCTTTACCACACTTCACTGTTGCTCTTTTGCTGTTTGTTGAATTTTTATCACGTGAAACATTTTGGTTATTTCTGTTAGCACCAGGATTACCCTCCGACCAACACCTGCTCCAACACCAGCACTAAATGCTTCATCTATGTTGGTGTCAGCCATAACAGACAGTAAGTACCAGTACTACCAGTCCAGTATACTGCAGTGAACACACCAACACCCAAACAATTCCTGTGTAACAAAGCAATGTGATCTGTAATCGCTGGCTACAACTCCAAAATTTTATTTTGGTTGTGTGACACTGTGATCGTGGACTGAAAGTAATTGAAGAATATGACAGTTTACAACTAAAGGATCCCAGGTTCAAGGCTTACAGAATGATTGGGCTGCTGGGCATAGGCATACACATAGCAATCAAGGGCACACAGCAGCAGGGTGATGGGCTGACCACAAGCGGAGTCACTCGCAACCAGAGGAATGGAATTATATTTCTCGTTTCTGTCATGTAAGGTTAATGCCACCACACAACTGGCCACTGGGCTTCTCTCTATACACACACACTGGGTAGGGTACAGTGCAGTCAAGGGCACACAGCAGCAGGGTGATGGGCTGACCACAGGAGCCAGTCTGTCACAAACCAGGGAATGAGAATTATATTTCTCGTTTCTGTCATGTAAGGTGAATGCCACCACACAACTGGCCACTGGGCTTCTCTCTGTAAACACACACTGGGTGAGGTACAGTACAGTGCAGTCAAGGGCACACTGGGCTTCTCTCTGTGACACACACACTAGGGTTCAGAAAGATTTATTGCCTTTTTTGCCCCTTGTATGCTTGTTGCTGGCAGCTGCTGGTGTGCAGTGTGCTGCAGTTTCAAATAATCACATTTCACATTCACAAGGTTCTTATAATCTTCAGTCTTCTTATTTTTTTTAGTCTCTCCCAGAGTCCTCCTCCAGTCCTCCTGATATTGGTCTCATCAATCCCTCCTATTCCCCAGTCCCTTCCCCAATCTTGATTAATCCCTCCCGATTCCCTCCTTCTGTCCTGAACCGCCCCTAGTCCCACCCCAGTCCCCCGATTTTTAGCTTTTTTCTTGTTCTCGGTCTCACAGGAGAAGAAGTGGCCACGACTGGACAAGAGTGGCTGGACGCTAACCGCTTTGCTACAGTTTGCTGGTGCTGCCTGCTGCTGCTGCCTCTGTCTGCGATGATCCTCAGTCAAATGGCGCTCCTCCTCGTGGCGCATCTCTTTAAATACCCCCACAGATCCCACTGCTTGCGTTGCTTACTCGACCCCACGTCGTCTCGCATCTCGCGGTGATTCGAACCCTTTTGCGAACCGTTTAGTGTTCGAGTTCTTAGTTAGAACTCGAACACCAGGGTTCGAGGAGGGTTCGAATCTTTGCCGAACCTGTTCTGACAACCCTACCTACTACCCCATATAATCTGAAATACTAGACCTAGAAGGGTTGATTCCAAAGCCCTAGGCAAAGGGTATACTGCACTTACATATACAAATAGTGACAAAAAATAAGTTTTGACTATCATGACTTTCTTCGTTTTTGTTTGAGTCCATGACTTGCAAGTGGTCACCTTTGTAGAAGCATAGTCCAGCAATCTAGTCCAATTTAACAGACTATTATCTTCAGCCCCAAACTGAACCCCTAAATATTTGAATGGGTCACATGAAACAACTATATCCTGCCAAGTCTGTGGCATAGGTATTGATCTGTCTAAAGGGTAAATCACACTTTTCTTTTCATTTAAGCATGCTCCTGTAACTTATGAGATGCTATTGATTAAATACAAGACTCATTCTCCTGACTGTGTATCTGCTACAATAACCACATACATCGTCCGCGTAAGCTGAAACACGCATCCCCCCCCCCCGTGGTCTTATACCCCTGATATTGATATGTTGCTGTATTAAATGTAGCAATGGATCTAGACAAAATACATACAATAATGGGCTGAGTGGACACCCTTGTCTCACCCTCTTAGAGACAGTAATATATGTACCTGGATATCCATTTACTAGTGGAATTGCTCTAGCATTATCATATAAAGTAGTTATCCATTTAAGAAAAGTCTCTGGAATCCCATAAGCCCTTTAAACTTGAACTATAAACCTATGTGGAACCCTATCGAAGGCTTTCTCCTGATCCAGTGACATTATAAAAACCCGTAAGCTCAGACTCCTTTCCTTGCTCTACCAAGTCTCTTATTAGCAATAAGTTATGCTGAATAGAGCGGTTAGGGACTGTATAGGGTTGAGCTGCTGAAATCAGATATGGTGTAATAAGTAACAACCTGGAATGCATTATTTTCATCAAAAGTTTGTAGTCTGTATTTAGTAGGCTGAGTGATCTCCAATTATCCAGATTTGCCTGATCACCATGCTTATAAACCATGATTTGTATAGCTATACAAAAATGAAAATCTACCTTTAAAGTCAACAATACCCAATTAAATACCACTTCTAATATTTGAGCTATCAAATCTATAAATGTATGACAAAATTCAGCAGCTAGACCATCAATGCCTGGGGCTGTACTTTTTCTAAGTCTACCAATAGCTTGTTTAATCTCCGCAACTGAAATAGGCCTTGCGTCATCAATAAGTCTAACGGTACAGTTGGGATGGCTATGTGTGACAAAAATTCCACAGATGCTCCCACTACACTAGGAGGGGCAGCATACATTTCTTTCAAATATTTTGACACTGTGTTCAATATACCTGGACCATCCTGAATTACATCACCCGTACTTGTCAAAACAGAGGACATAAATAGGTTTTCTATCCTTTGGGAACAAGTTTTAAAGGCGTCTCCTAAACCTTTCTTTCCTGGAGAACAAATTTTGTGTTCATTCAGCATCGCTGCAGCCCGATTATAATGCAAACATCTTTCTTTTAACATTTAAGCCCTGCTCAGTTAAAGGTATATGATATACATTAATACTGGAATATATTTTATTCAATTGTAGTCTCAGTCTCAAATAGTGTTTATAGTTATCCTGTTGCCCTTTAATAGAATAATTTTGGACAAGTCTCTTTAATCCTGATTTTGAGCTCTCCCACCAGCTACTAATATAATTTACCAAACCCGCCATAGACATACGAGATCTGAGAAATTCAGTAACCCGATTTTGAAATTTCTTTTCTGTTAACACTAAAGTGTTCAATTTCCAATACCCTCTTCCATACAGAGGGCCATTAATGTTAATTAAGGTTACCTGTAAAATAGCATGATCTGAAATCTCCAAGGGACTCACCATAGCTTTCGCTATTCCAGTGTTAGTGTTAGTAAAAATGAAGTCTAACCTTTTGGCTAAGGAACCTCAAAAATAAGTATTCCCTCCCTTTTTATGAATCCGTCTATAGGAATCTTGTAAATGTCCTAGTGACAACATAGAAATAAGATAATTTAGAAACATAGAAACATAGAAACATAGAAACATAGACTTTGACGGCAGAAAAGGACCACTTAGCCCACCCAGTCTGCCCATTTCCCTACCTACTGGATAAGCTGCAGATTCTAGTTAACCAACAGCCTGCTTCCTGCAACCCCGCACCATAATTGCTTTGTGTCTGTCCCATGCATGTTTGAATTCCCCCACTGTTTTAGACCCAACAACCTCCTCAGGAAGGCTGTTCCATGTATCCACCACTCTCTCCGTGAAAAAGAATTTCCTCACATTACCCTGAGCGTCCCCTCTATCTTTAAACTGTGCCCCTTGTTCTTACACATCTCTTTTCTGAAAGATGCTACCTCCTGGACTTTGTTGATTCCCTTGAGGTATTTGAACATTTCTATCATGTCCCCGTCCCTCCTTTCATCAAGGGTATACATATTAATCTCTCTCAGTCTCTTCATACGGTTTCTGATGTAGACCCTGCACCATTTTAGTTGCCCTCCTCTGACTGCTTCCATCCTGTCTATGTCCTTGCATAGATGAGGTCTCCAAAACTGCACACAGTACTCCAGATGGGTCTCACCAACTGTCTGTATAGAGGGATAATCACTTCCCTTTTCTACTTGTGATGCCCCTTCCTATGCATCCCAGTATCCCCTGGCTCTCCTTACTGACTTTTCACATTGCTTACCCACCTTTAGGTCATCTGATAGACTACTCCCAGGTCCCTTTCCATTTTGTTGTTGTTAGTACCTCCCTGCTATTGTGTACTCTTCTCCTGGGTTTTGTTTCCCAGGTGCATTACTTTGCACTTCTTTGCATTGAATCTAAGTTGCCATATGTCTGACCATTCCTCCAACCTTGCCAAGTCCTTCTCATCTTTTCTACCCCTCTTGTGTATCAACTCTGTTACAGATCTTTGTGTCATCTGCAAAGAGGCATACCTTTCCTCAGACCTCTGAATGTCACTTATAAAGATGTTAAAGAGATTGGACTCAGTACTGAGCCCTGAGGTACTCACTAGTAACCCCCTTTCTTCGGAATGTGTTCCATTCACTATTACCTTCTGTGTCCTGTTGTGCAGCCAGTTCGCTACCCAGGCTACCACCCTGGGACCCACTCCCAGGCTGGCTAACTTGATTATTAATCTTTTGTGCGGGACTGTGTCAAATGCCTTGCTAAAGTCTAGGTAGGCCATATCCATAGCCCCTCCTTGGTCTATTACTTTAGTCACCCAGTCAAAGAAATCAATTAGATTAGTCTGACATGACCTTCCTGCTGTAAATCCATGTTGCTTTGGGTCCCGTGCCCCGCTGGCCTCTAGGTGCTCAATAATTCTTTCTTTCAGAAGTGATTCCATCATTTTCCCTACCACTGAGGTCAAACTTACAGGTCTATAGTTTCCTGCTTCTGCCTTGCTCCCACTTTTGTAAAGGGGAATCACATCTGCCCTCCTCCAGTCCTCAGGTACCACCCCATCCTGCCATGATTTGTTAAAAAGTGTGGTCAGTGGTGTCACTAGGTCCCCCTAGTCCCTTAGTTCTTTTAGGATTCTGGGGTGAATCCTGTCAGGCCCCATTGCTTTGTCCACCTTGAGTTTTAGGAGTTCTTTCAGGACTCTTTCTTCTGTGAATGGACTGGTATCAACCCCCTACCCAGGTGCTTCTATTGTCTGGTTTAGGTAACTGCTCCTCATCTTCTTTTGTGAATACTGAGCAAAAGTATTCATTCAGTATCTCTGCCTTCACTGTCTCCCTCGCCCACCTCCCTCTCCTTTATTAATCTTCACTATCCCTCCTTAACCTTTCTATGCTCCCTAATGTACCTATAAAAGGTTTTATCCCCCTTTTTGACCGAGTAGGCTATTTTTTCCTCGGTTTGTGCCTTTGCTATTCTGACTGCCTTTCCTACTTCTTTCTGCTTTAATTGATACAGTTCCCTGTCGTGCTCCCTCTGTGATTCCTTATACTTTTTGAATGCAGCTTTTTCTCCTTAACCTTCCCTGCCACCTCTTTTGAGAACCATAGTGGTTTTTTACTCCGCTTTGTTTTCTTTATTTGTTTTACACAAAGACTTGTTGCCTCTATGATGGCAGTTTGATTTTCTCTATTGTTCTTCCACCCTATTTGGCCATTTGCTAATGCATTCTTCAGGTGTTCACCCATTTTGCCAAAGTCAGCCCTTCTAAAGTCCAGTATCCTTGTTTTTGTATGGCTTATCTCCATGGTTGTGCTCATTGTGAAGCACACTGTGCAGTGGTAACTTGTTCCCAGATGTCTACTGACTTCTAAATTTGTGATCCTCTCTCCATTTGAGAGTACCAGGTCTAGGATTTCTCCCGAGTGGGTTCCAGCACTAGCTGTCTAAGGTCTGCCTGCAGGGCATCGTGAATGACCCTGCTCTTGGATGTGGCTGCAGTACATGTCCTCCAGTTAACATCTGGCATATTCAGGTCCCCATCAACAGTATCTCCTTTTTCAGCCATTTGAGAATGTCCTCTATCATTTTCTTGTCCATTTCCTCCCCTTGAGGCGAGGTCTGTATACAACCCCTGTGCAGATTCGATGCCATTCCCATCTCAAGGTAACCCAGAGTGCCTCTTGTCCTCCCCTTTACTTTTTACTTCTGTAGCTTTGATCCTTCCCTATGTATAGAGCTACTCCACCTCCTCTTTGCCTTCCCTGTCCTTCTGTAGATTGTGTACCCTGGTATGTTGACATCCCATTCATGGTTCTCAGTGTACCATGTTTCTGTCACTGCCACAATATCCAATTGTTCATCTTCCATCAAAGCTACTAGCTCAGAAAGCTTGTTTCCAGACTACGGGCATTAGTAGTCATTGCCTCCATTTAATGTTGGCTTGATCCTTTTTCCCCATCCTGCTCCTATTGCTCTTATCTATTTTACCATTTACCCCATCCTGCCCTGTGTTGAGCTCTGTACCTCAGTGTTTACCCTACTACCTGCCCTGTTTTGTGGGGAGGCTTGACTTTTCCTGCCTTTTATCAGTACCTCCCCTTATCTAGTTTAAAAGCTTGCCAAGGAAGCATTTAAACCTGTCACCTAAGAGCTTGGTCCCCTTGTGGACAAATGCAGACCCGTCATACCAGTATAGACCTTTATCTCTCCAGGTGGACCCCAGTCCCCAATGAAGCCAAAGCCTTGTGCTCTGCACCAGTTTTGCAACCATTCATTAAACTGCATGGTGTGCAGTACCCTAGCCTCATTCCTGCCATGGACTGGTAGCACCTCTAAGATGGTTACTGTGCTTGCTACCCGTCTGAGGCCCCTCCCCAACTCCACAAATTCATTCTGCACTGCACTGATCCCATGCCTAGCTAGGTCATTTGTCCCAAGGTGGACAATGATATCTAGTTCTCTCTCCTGTGATGCTGCTTCTACAATTGTGAGGATTTGCTTCTTGTCCCTCCAAGCCATGGCACCAGGCAGGCAGCTTACTTCTTTCTCTCTCTTCCCCAGTTCTACCCCCCTAACAATTGAGTCCCCTATCAGTAGCTGTTTCCTTCCCCTGTGGTGTCCCTTGCCACCCTTTTGTGGGTCTCCCTTGTGGATGTCCTCAGCATTCTTCTGGGTCTCCACTGAGGGTGCCATCATAGAGGAACCTTGCTCTGCCAGAATGGCATCTGATTTGTGTAGAGGTACAACTGGGGAGCTTCGTCTCTGGTCCACCACCCGCACCCTCCCAGAACCCACTGTGGTCCTACTGCTCTTCATACTCTGAAACCTCTGACTCAGTGGTTGTGGCAGTGGTGCTCTTTGGGAGGGGGAGGCCTCCTTAGTCCTTGCTAGTTCAGCCTGGAGGTGGGCAGCCTCCTCTCTCAGAGCTGACAGTTGCCTACAAATAGGACAGCAACACAGTTTCCAGAATGTTTCCTGGAAAACTGCTGCCTCACAGTCAGTGCATTGCACCACTCCTCACATGTCCTGCTCCCTTATTCTATACAATATGTAATTATATATGTATTATTATTTGTTTTGTGTAACTGCTCTTTATGCACGTTGCAGGGTTATTAGGAATATGGCAGTTCTGCCCCAAGACCTGTTAAGAATCATAATAAAGTTTTGTTGTTTCTCCACTTTTATTACCCACATTTACTATACAATTAAAATCACCCCCCCCCAATTAGCTTTTTAGTGGTCAACAAGTAGGGTTTAATTGAACTAAATAAATCAATTTGTCCTTTTTTGGTAAGAGGAGCATACGCATTGATCAACCTCCACCCTATTCCCTCATATGAGAAGTCTATCAGCAACGCTGTCCCTAATGAAATTTCCACTAGTTTAGAAATTCAAAATTTGTCCCCTTTAAACAATACACCGACCCCTTCACAAACATCTGTACCAAAGGAAAAGATGGTTGGTCCCCAATACCACAACTGCTGTGCTGAGCTAACTAAATAAAAATAATTCAACCTTGTGTCTTGTGAAAGACAAATATCACAATCTAAATCTTTTAATACAGAAAGAGCTACCAACCTTCTTTTAGCATTTTTAATGCTATTTACATTTATTGTGGCTACCCTCAGCTGAGGAATATTAGTGCATGACATTTAGATTTAGCTAAGTTAACTCAGGGTGGTTTCTTTAACCTCATACTTCGACGCACCCTTAATTTAACCCTTGGCTCACTAGCCACCTTTTTACATTTGTCTTGTAATTCACCATCTGTGTCTGAAGAGGGAGAGGCAAAGGATGAGGCCTCCGAATCCCCACCAGGTTCTGATTCTTGTGAATGGAGCAATAATAGCTCATATTTATTAGAAAATACAACATTGTCAGCCTCCACCATATTCGTCTTGGCCACTTTTGATCTAGGTTTGTTTTGTTTTAAACTTCGCTTTTGCTACTTTTCACTACTCGGGGGCATATCATTCAAATCCTGATCAGGAACAGGAAGAAATTCTGTTGGTAACTGTCAAGTCTGGTTCCCCAGGACATCAGGATCAGTATTAATAATGTTTTCTGGCTCCTCAGAATTCTCAATCACTACAGGTGAAGAGGGAGAAGGGGGGGGGTCGATTCTCAGGGGGCTCAGAGGGAGGTGGCCTAAACTGTGTTTTTCTTTTAGACATTTCCCTTTTCTGTGCCTCCTGAATAATGACATCCTGGCTTTTTCTGTCCTTTCGATTATGAGTAGCCCAGGGACATGATCAGTATGTATGGCCAGAGTCTAAACACAAGTTACATTTTAATTCAGCTTGGCAATCTATGCTATGGTGTCCAAACTCCAAACAGTGGTTACACCTCAATCTATCACATGCTATGCTTAAGTGAGTGAGTGCACCACATTTAAAACATGCTGTTGGTTGTCCTGGGTAAAGGCAATGTCCCCTTTCATTCCCTAAGAATACACTATTCGGCAAATGAACTGGGCCAAGACTGTTATTCCTCAGACGTACTTTAAATAACCATTCTCCTTTCCATACACATTCCTTATCGAAAATGGGGTAGGGAAAACCTAACACTTCACATTTTTTCTGCAACCAATATATTATGTCACGTACTGAAGCTGATTAATTTCTAAACAGAATAGTCACATTTTTAATATATGGCTTCATTAAAGGAATTATTTTGAAAGGCATCCATAATTCTGTATATTTGAGTGAGTCCAGTTTAGGCCAGAAACAATCCAAACCTTGTGGAGTTGAAAAGCTAACATCATATATTGCAGAGCCTGATACATGTATAAGAGCATGGATTTCATTTGAAAAGAATCCCATGAAGCTTTTTAATAGTGTTTTTCCCACATAGACACAGTCTGGATCAATGTCCAATCCCCCTTGATACTCCAAACATGCTGCATTTCTTCACTGTGGAGGGGGTACCCGAGAAAGGATCCATCTTACGAAAGGATTCCCACGCTGCTTTCGCTTGTTTAATAAAATCTGGTTTTGGGTCTGATGGTATTAAAGTTTGGTCAGCAATATCTCCCCACTCCTTTTGTGTTGAAACATCTGAATCCATGGAAGAAGCAACAAATTGGGCTGAGTCATGTCCTGGTAACCGTAAATGTGCTGTAAACAGCTGCTCTGTTACAGACTCACGCTGAGGGTTCTCCGCTCTCATTTCAGCTTGTTTATCTGGCAAAACCGACTGATTGCCCGGTATAGGGCTATGCGCTGGGTCGGGAACTCAAACACCCTTTTCTCCCTGCTTCCACCTGCTCCACAAAGTGAACACTCCAGTGAAGATGCCAAGCGTTTTCAAGCAGCAAGAGGGGGAATTTCATTGGGTCTACCTTTTCGCATTCCTAAGTTTAAGCAAACTAGTTCTTCGGGTACATTAGATGAAAGTTCAGGAGTACTCACAGTGTCCAATAAATGCTGAGAAAAAGATCCATTACAGTCTGTACTGTCAGGCCTAGAATCAGTTGTCTGACGTGGCATTTCAATGAAAGATTCTGTCAAAATGCCGCTCTTTGATGAGCGTACATCATCATGCTGACTCATACACATTTCCGTTTGAATCTCAGTTGCTGTCTCTTGCACAAGCTCGGCCTGAATCATTCTGGCAGCATCTCTCATCAGAACTGCATCACTGCTATTCACCTCAGTTGTAGTGGAAATCGCCTCACTAGGCAAGTTATTTCCCATAGAATCGTTTGCAATCTTGTGATGGAAATTTTTATTGTTTTAAAATATTTTCTAACCATACCAAATCCGATCCAAATAATCCAGTAGTAGCATCAAGTGTTGCTGGTCCAAAGTCTGGAGTAATCTGTTCCTTTACATTACAATTCTCTGCAACAACAGTAGTCTCCTAGGCTGGACCTGAGAGAGGGGAGACCTTCTCTCCCTCAGGTATACCAGCAGAATGAATCTCCATCATGTCAGCTTCCATAGCAGCAGCATCCCTACTGTCAGAGTAGGGGAATTTCCCCAGTGTCCTGGCCAAATTTCTCCCATTCACTAAAAATACCACCAACAGCTTAATCTGGTTCAATTTCAGTTGCTTACCATCTGTATCTCCCCTCCCCCCAGTCGACCCTGAAAAAGGGACTTCTCCACCCAGTGGACTTACCGAGTCAACATAATTCAATAAATAAATAAACAGTGGGGTTGTATTCCTTCCCATATGAAATTACTTAGTGGTGCATCAATTTGATCAAGCCATGTCTGAGCTATAGGTAAGGGTATATGGGACAAGAGGTGAAAGATTTTTGGAGCAGTAACCATACTGAGAGGCTGAATTTTCCTGGAGAAGGATAATTGGAGGTGTTTCCAGTGATCACATTCAGTGCGTAATTCGACCAGTAGGAAAGTGAAGTTAAGAGTACACATTTTTTCAAGCTGGGGTAATTTGGATACCTGGATAGGTAAGCTGGGTTGGTGTGTACCTGAATCCTATTGCCTGTATGTGCTGCTTTGTGCAGGCTGAGTTCAAAGGAAGAACCTCAGTTTTAGATAAGTTGATTTTGGGACCTGAGATTTGAGATAAAGCACTGCAAAGGGGCACAAGATGAGGGAGGGAGGACTGTGCTTTGTCAGTGAACACCAGCAGGGCGCTATCATGGAGAAGGGCCGAGTGATATTCTTGCCCAACTGAGACTTCAAGTATATCAGGGCCCTGATGAATAGCAGTGACTAGAGACGCGATTCCTAGCACAAACAGGCGGGGGTACAAGGAGCAACCCTGCCTTATACCCTTGGCTAGGCAGAAATCCTGTGATAAGGTATTTTTTGTAAGTACTTTGCCCTTGGGGTTCATACACAGGGTTCCAAACATGAGTTAAGAGGCCTGGAGCAAAACTCATCCTATGCAGAACCCTGTAGAGGACCCTCACTTCACTGAATCAAATGCTTTTTCAAAGTCTATTGCAATTGCAGTGGTGGGAGTGGGGACATTTCTGGCAGAGTGGATAAGATTAACCAGAGTCCTAAGGTGGTCCAAGCTTAGTCATCCTTGGATAAAGACAACTTGAGATGGATGGACAAGTGATGGAAGAAGGTTTCCAATCTCAGAGCCAGAGCTTTTGCTTATATTTTACTGTTGGCAGTTATTAGGGAAATAGGCCTATAGATAGCCAGCAATGTAGGGTCTTTTCCTTTTTTGGTTAAGACCACAATTGTGGCTGTACGCATATAGTAGAGGGAGGGAAGCAACTGGCCTTCAATATTTCTGTATGAAGTCTACGTAGGATCGGACATATCATGAGAGATATGGCTTGCAAAAGTTCTGTAGGTAGGTCGTTGGCCCCAGGAGCCTTGTGGGACTTAAGTACCTGTAGCACCTTCTCTGTTTCAGATGTCATGAATGGGGCTTCTAGTGCAGCTGCTTGTGTCTCCAAGATGGAGGGAATAGTAAGAGGTTGTAGAAAGGCACCAGCTGTGGCAGTATCTGTGGTGATGGAGAACTATAGAGCTTACTGTAATAACTGCTCATAGGTTCATTGATGTGTTTGGCAGAGGAGCCAAAATTGCAGCGTGAGTTGGTAAGACCAGCAATATGCTTTTTGGCTTGTTGCTTCTTAAGGTGGCATGCAAGTATTTTCCCATCTTTCTGTCCCCCATTCTAATATTTATGCTTTAGACTGAACAGAGCCAGCTTGGCTTTCCTGGAGAGGAGTGTTTCAATAACCACTGTAATCTTGGCTATAGCCTACTGTAGGGGTAGCTGGTATCAGCTGTAGTAGGGCTTTGAATTCTGCTTTCTAGTTTAAGCTGTTTTTCCAGCTCTGCTAGGTGGTGTTCCCTCTCCTTTCTTCTGTGCAAGGCATTAACTAATTATCTGGCCCACGATAGTGGCCTTATATGCCACCCATAGGGTGGCAACACTGTTGGGCCCATCATCATTCAGAAGGGAGAAAGCCTTTGTTTCCTGTGTAACCCAGTCTACAAATATTTAGTATTGCAGCAGTAAGGGGTCAAGACATCACAAAGTGGAGCGAGGGCTGGTCGGGCACCATATCATGTCTAGTTGTATAGGGGCATGATCAGATACTTTGAGTGGGGTGATGGAAGTTGCTGTTATTTTTTCCGGCACAGAGCTGGAAGCTAGCCAAATGTCTAGCCAGCTGTAAGCTGTGTGTAGCTGAAGAACAAGCGTAGTCACATGTATGCAGATGAAGTGATCATCACACATACAAAAGACCCTAGTCTGTGAGCCACTCTAATGTGGGAATCAGGGGTCAAGGGTGAGACTGAAATCCCCCGCCAATCAATACTGGAGCATTTACAGGGCTGAATTGGAGTATCTTTTCTGCAAAGTCATGGGGGAAGCTGGAAGAGTCTGAGTTAGGGGCAAATAAGTTACTGACAACCAGGGGATCAGTTTGTGTCTCAAAGTGGCCCGTCATCATAATCCGAGGTAGTATTCACAATTTTTAGTGTAAGACCTTGTGAATTAGAATGGACATGCCCCGCTTTTTAACTGGTGCTGAGCTGTGAATTTCTACACACCAACTCATGTTAGTTGTAGGGTTTCAGGGTTCAGTAGTTTAGTCTCCTGTAGGAGAGCGATTTGAGATTATAAATGTTTTAGATGGCCCATCACTTATTTGTGCTTCACAGGGGAGTTCAAGCCCTGGACATTTCAGGAGTGTAATCAAAGATCCTAAGATCAGCCATCTGGGACATGGGGAATCAATTCCCTGCAGGTGGAACTGCCCGTGAAATTGCAAACAGGTACTGCTACCCTTGCCAAAGAGGGTTGTGCAGAAGCTCGGAGCCTGCCGGTACAAGATACGAGATAAACCCATTCACAAGGTACAAAGGACATGATACATGTCTTGGGGTGCATTGCACAACTGATCACAAAACAAAATACATATCTGCTATGCAACAAACAGTGGGAAAGAACAGTAGTGAAAACTATATACAAAAGGAAACCATCCAAGCATAGCTGCTGCAAACCCCAGTCATCGAGAGCAACCCCAGGCTCCTAACTGTGTCTGTGGGCCATATGTAGCACAAATTGTCAGGTACAGAAGATAACATTGTCCCTCCCCCACCTTCCAACCCTAATATCTTGATTTTCATTAGATTTACCATAAATGCATTTGGAGTGCTATATCGGACAGGTGTAGTTTAAGGAAGATGTTCAAGGAGAAAGTAGCTGGGACCAGGGTGCAGTTTCAAATGTCACACCAGCCCTATCATCCCTGAGGGCCATAGTTTCTGGTGGAAAGTATTGCGTGACCCCCCCTAATCTGTCCAAAAAGGCTGAATCTGCTGGGCTACCATTTAGACAGGTTCAGATGGTAGCCTGGGGCTGGTGTCTGCATGGTCCAAGTGGCATCAAACCACTGTGCAGAGGAGGATGTCGCTCTGTGGATTACAATAGTAGCTGCAATTTATATTTAATATGACTGCCCCATAGTGTCTTAGCCATCTTTGCAAATAGGGTGCCTGTTAGCACTGACTGCAGGTGAAAGTAAGCCCTACATGCATACTGGCGAGTGCTGCCATGTCCTAAGGGGATGGTTTTGCTGGAAGGAGAGTAAACCAGGTTATGCCATGGTGCACCCTACTTGTAAAGACAAGTGGTTCACTCATGGAACTGTGAGGGTGTGCCGCAGAGTGGGTCCTCCAGTGGCCATCCTGTAAGTATGATACCACCTGGTAGGGGCTAACCCCACAGAACTGCCTTGGCTAATTTATTATTTCAGTATGGTGCATATAGCTGTCTCCAGAGTACCACAGTGGGGATGGCAGATAGGGCCTTTACATGACTGGTAGCGCATTCTCCTTCCACATCCTGCTGACAGTCATCTGGGGACCAGACTGCTTGAGGGGGGTTTGGGGTGTGGGGAAGGGCCATGCGAAGTGCAGAGCCTACTGTTTGTTCTTCATGCATCCAGTGGTGCTAGTAGGAACATAAGAGCATAAGAGAGGGCACCAGTAGTGAGAACTGTGTCGGTCATTTACTTCACTGGCTTTGGTGTAAGAAAGAGAAAAAGGCTGTCCTAGCCAGCAGTTTCCATTTGTAACCTCTGGGATAGTGGTTCATGTGAACTGAGCTTCAGGTTGGCATTGTGCAAACCCTGGGAGAAGTCTGCTCAAGGTGGGCTCTGTGGGAATATTATCTTGGGGACCTGCAAACACTTTGAGAATAGGAGCAAAATATTTAATGGTAACACACCTTAAGCAATAAAGTGTCAGTTCAGTTGCAATTCATTTGTATTTTTACCCCTCCACCCGACCCCAGGTATAACTCACTAATTGCAAAAGGATACAAACAGTAATTTCTGTGCCAGTTATGTGAGCATCAGTGAGGGACAGGAATAAAAGTTAAAGTCCTGTAGTTAGTCTTTCAGTGGATGAACTTTGTCTGGTTGAGGAATTTGTCTTCTATGTCGACTCAGGGGTGAGCAGGAGCCACTGATGGATCAAAGCCGGGGTCTACACTAAGCAGCGACAGGTAAGAGCGGTAGCTGACACACCGGGTAGGGGACAGGCACAAACCATGCAATTTACTCAGTCAGTGTTGAGAATGCAGGATCGCTGACCTGTTAGTGTCGCGTTTCCCTGTTGGCTGTCACCCTTCAATAAGCAAAAAGGAATTAGGTGGCCATCTCTCTCTGAGGTCAAGCCACACCCTCTCCGTTAAATTTTGTTTCTGTAAAGAAAAAGGGCCAACTAGTAGAAGGCACTGGAAAGCTGCCAACCAAAGCTCACATTCTGCCTGCGGCTGCTGCTCACTGCACAGACTCCTGGTCCCTCTTTATACTCTAGAGGGCAGGCACAAGTGAGCTGGACCCATACAAATGCTATACTTTTAGTGCACCTTCTGAAAATGTTTTTGTGAACTAAAAAATATAATAATATATATGTATATACGTATGTGTGTGTGTATATATATTATACGTATGTGTGTATGTGTATATATATATATATATATATATATATATATATATATATATATTCATGACAAAAAACTAACAACTTTGCAAATAATGTATCATATCTGAAGTTGGATTTCTCCACTTCTACAAGTACACAGCTATACACCTCCTGCTGTGTGTGTGTGATTGGTCGTGTTACCTTGGTCCTTCCCTACTTGCATGTATGTGTGTGTGTGGTGGGGGTGGGAAATCGCAGTAAGGGTTTTCAACCCCTAACACAGAATTTACTTGCCTTTGTCGCTGTGGAACAACTAACTGATGCATTAAAACAGAGTTTTTGGCATGAATATATATATATATATATATATATATATATATATATATATGTTCTGGCAATAAACTCCATTTAATGCATCAGTTAGGGTTGTTCCACAGTGACAAAAGTGAGGAAATTCGATGTTAGGGTTGCCACCCCTTGCACCCAATGCCAACCCCGCCCCCACCAACAGGCATCGGGGTGTGCATTGGGGTTGTCGGCCCTCTCACCCCATTCCATGTGTAAATAAGCTGAGGTGGTGCAGTATAGGAAAATGGGGTGAGAAGACAGATGACCCCAATGCACACCCTGATGTCTGTTAGTGGGGGCTTGGTGGGCGTGGTGTGCAAGGAGTGGCAACCCTAACACCGAATGTCCTCACTTTTGTTGCTGTGGGACAACCCTAACTGATGCATTAAATGGATTTTTTGCCATGAATTTCCCTTCTTTTTGAGAATGTACACTATAAATAGTGAATGGAAGGTGGTGGTAGGAGCTTGGGGACCTTCGGGCCCCACGCTCCCACCATGTGAATTTTTTGTCACTTCGCTGCACAAAAACTGTATGACTGACTAAAATAAAAATTGGTACAGTAAATGAAGACATGTTCCATTCCACAACATGTATAACAAATGTTATCTGAATCTGTTCAACAGTTGCACAGCATCACGCCGGGAAAACTGCACAGGAGTGCCAAAAAGAACATTTTTGCCACTTCACTACACAAGAACCATATAACCAATGGAACCAAAAACTGGTAAAAGAAGACATGTACCATAGCAGACCACGTGTCCAGAATTGTGTGAACATCTGTTCAATGGTCGCACAGCACCATGAGCAAACAACTTTACAGGCACAATTCAACAACTGTAAGTGCCAGTGACCTAAAAATTGTCAGTCAAAGATCTATTATAAATCTTTCTATGTTCCAAATGCCAGGCAAATTGGACATGCAGTTCAAAAGTTATTGAAGCAGAATGAACCAAATTTTTATTTGTCAGAGTGGGATAATTCCACACCTGTTTATGTTTTACACACCAAAACACTGCAAGGCACCTCTGTACTACTAGGACTACCTATGCTATAAGTTTCAAGCCAGTAGCACTATGCAGAACGCTATGCACAAAACATTAAATGTGTCACGCAGTATCTCTGCAGCGAATTATTTTTCCAACATGTAAACAACATCTTTCACATCTCCAGGCCATCCACTCAGCACCATCACAATTTCATGAGAAAAGACCAAACCATTCCAGAGATATTCAATTTTAAAGTGTGTGCACCTTTAAGAAGTCTTCCAACACAAAATGGCAGAAATCGAGGCCAAAAATGCGCTAAAATGGCAGACCTGATGGCCAAAAAATCTTTAACCATGAGGGGGGGCCAATTTCAGATGGCAATAACTCTGGAACGAAACAACATTTTGTCACCAAACAACTGGCATGTTCCTTGAACAAAGGCCGTTCTACATGCCAAGTTTCAGACCAGTCAACTACACACTGGCTGCACTATGCATCACGGAAGACAGTGCAGAAAAATAGCAAAAGCATAATGTTTTGCACTGCACTACGCAAAAACCGTATTGACCAGTGAAATATAAATTGGTAAATCAATAGATGTACCATTCCACTCCATGTATACCAAATCTTATCCAAATCTCTTCAACAGTTGCAGAGCAGCACGAGTGTAAGGCTTTGTATGAGTGGCGGAAAATACATTTTTGGGCACTTCATTCTGCAGAAAAGATAAGCAGTTGTCAAAAGAAAATTGGTAAATGCACTGAAGTACCATAGTAGACCAAGTATTGCAAATGTCAAAGAAATCCATGGAAATGAAAGTGTTAATGCAAACGAAAATGGTTAAACAACCAGTAACATAAACACAAAAACACAAATGGTAATGTTAATGCAAACGGTGATGGCAACAATGAGGTAAAAGAAAATAGTAACGCTAATGGTAACGCAAATGCAAGCACATATGGTAATGCACACGGTGACGCAAACAGAAATGATAATGCAATCAGTAAGAGAAATGCAAGTGCAAACAGAAATGGAAACAGAAATGGTAACGCAAATGGTAACGCAAACGCTAACGGCAACAGAAATGCAAATGTAAATGGTAATGAAAACGGTAATGAAAATGCAAACGGTAACACAAACACAGAAAAGCAAACGGTAATGGCAACGGCGATGCAGAAGGAAACAGTAATGCACTCGACAATGGAAACACTACCGAAAATGCAAATGCTAAGGCCAACAGAAATGCAAATGGTAATGAACAGGCAAACGGTAACGGTAATGCAATTGGAAACGCAAACGGTTATGGTAACACCAACGATAACACTAAAGGAAACAGTAACGCAAATGGAAATGCAAGCACATACGCAAATGCAAATAGTAATGCACACAGTGATGCAAAAGTCAACACAAACAAAAATGGTAACGGAAATGCAAACGGTAACAGTAATGCAAATGCAAAGGCTAACGCACACGGTGATGTAAACATAAACGTTAATGCAAACGGTAACGGAAACGCAAGTGGAAATGCTAACGGTAACAGCAATGCAAATGCACACCCTTTTTTTCCCCAAAAAGGTGCATTCAGAAGCACAGTGAATACAAAGAATGTATGCATAATAATGGCCCTCGGAGCAGAAAATGAGCACTTGGAATACTTGATCCCTTATATCTCAGGAACCGTATGAGGTAGAAACAATTTTTAAATCTCATATTATTTATGACTTTCTCGGCTAGTTTTGTACTTAACCACCTAGCAGGGGACTAAGCAATCTTTTGATGAAAAGTATGTATCTCGAACCATTTTCGAGACACGGGCCCCGATAGGAGTGGAGGACGCATAATGTTAACCTATGGGAAATATTGTCAACTTTGGAGTGCCGTAACTTTGCAGCCCTCTAATATTTTGTCACCAAACCACAAAAAGGCACATCTGTGAGATCTTGGCTTTCTTCTCTCCAAATTTCAGCCCAAAAGACCAAACCGTTCTTTTGCTGCTGGGTGGCAAAGATTCCCTATTGTTTTGGCCATAGTGTCTCAATGTACTTTCGTAAATCATGACACTTTTGCAAATGAAATCACGAAAGTGCCAGATATTCAAAAGTACTTTGTGACATTACTGTTAACAAAAATAAAAAATATATATTTCTGGGGTGTTTTACCCCCCAAAAAAGACATGGCTAGCATCCTCAGAGCTCAACTAGGTGAACACAACAAGAATTGTGTCCCTAGAGGGTGCCACATTTAAATGCCAAGCATTTCTCTAACCACCAACTGAAAACAAGATGGCCAATCTGCGACACTACAAGGGTCATTTGCGAAAGTAAAAAGTGCATTTCCGACACTTTCGCATATTTTGTTAACTTTTCCCATAGACTATAATGGGGAACAGTTTGTTTTGAATAACCTTTGAACCGTTTAATACTTTTTCATGAAATCTTTGAAAAGC
Organism: Neoceratodus forsteri; assembly: GCA_016271365.2. NCBI lineage: Eukaryota > Metazoa > Chordata > Ceratodontiformes > Ceratodontidae > Neoceratodus > Neoceratodus forsteri. Next base: position 300,326,145 of record CM057455.1, read on the forward strand.
ACATTGGGGACCACGGCTGCATGTTCCCTGAAGGTTTTGGACCGGTCGCGCAAACCATATGGGCTGCAGACGCAAGCAAAGAAATGCGCAAAAATGCATCATTTATGTGTTTTTTGGTGCTCTGTAGCTCTGCAACTGTACATCCATCCATAACAAAATTTGGCAGATCCAGAGATCTATGGTACCAGACTGTGCAATCTAAATTTCAGGCAAATCCGTCATACAGTGGCAAAGTTATTAAGCAGCCAAATTTCAGATTTAACCTTAAATGGGGTACTCAACCTTAACTATAGTGGCGCAGCCGTGCCACTAATATATATATATATATATACATATATAATTTTGTTTCAGCAAAGAAAATGAACTTGCTAGTAGTGGGCAGTGGCAGGCTGCCAGCTGACACCCATGCACTGGCTACTGCTCACTGCCCAGGCTTCCTGCCCCTTCTTATACACTACAGGTCAGCCACAGCTGAGCCTGACACACATAAATACTGTACTTCTGGTGAACGTGAAGAAAATGCTTTTGAAATAAAAATACTTATTTTTTCATTTTCTTTCTGCTACAAAAAGTGCCAGCTAGAAGTGGGTACTTGCAGGCTGCCAACCAACACCCACCTGGTACCCACTTTCCTGGCTCCCTGTCCCTACCTTCATTCTACCATCATGTGTCAGGTGATCTTTGCACCGCACAGCCTGAAACATGAAGAAACCCACCTGTAGCAAAACATATTTTTATGTTGTATTTTAAAAAATTGACACCAGTGGTAGTGGGCACTGCCAGGCTGCCAACTGATTCCAACGTGATGGCTTCCCACTGTCCAGGCTCCCAGTCCTTTCCTTCACTTTATCCCCAGGCCTCTGAGGTCTGCAGTACACATCCAGAAACACAAAGAAATCAGCAAATCCTCCTGTAGCAGAAGTAATTTTTTGTTATCTTTTTTTCTTTTATCATTGCAGAGAAAATATCAACTGGTACTGGTCAAAGTCAGTCCACCAGTTTAAAGAGACCCACTGGACTTGAGCCCAGTCCACAGAACAGCACTGCCTCCCATTCTGGCTCTATCATCTGGCCCAGGGCCCTGTTGCACAGCTCAGACTGACACATACTCAATAAAATGCTACTTTTCTGTGCTTTCAGGTTGGATTTTCCTGCAGAAAAAAATAAAACCAAAAAAATTTCTATACGTTTTCTTTAACATTGACAATCTTTTTATCAAGTGCAATTGTATAAGTCTAAAACCTAACTAAACTAGTGACTACAATCAGAGGTCCTTGTCTGTCTAGCAACTTGATGCTGGCCATGCAAGTGAGTTCTCTCGCAGCAGTTGAGCATCAAGTTGATACCAAAATGAGGTGTGTATCATGTGACTGTTTCATTTTTCAACCTCTTGATTTCAATAGAGCGTGACTGTGGTTTGCCTGCTAGTCCATCTGACTGATTAGACTGGTCCACACTATTCAATCCAGTCAAACTAAATGATCACCTTTTGGCCCAAACATTTGTGCGAGTTCATAAGAATCGAGCACACAAAGTTTGACCCGTTTGATTTTCCTGTAGAACCAAACTGGCAGCTGTAATCCACATCACTGTCTTAACTCTTTGATTGAGAAGGGAGTGGGCAAGTTCTCCTTAATGCCATGCCACTCATAAAAGATATCAGCTATAGGGACCTGACCACAACGTGGCCTACTGCTATCCCCAAGGAGTCTATGAACACCCCTTTCCGAAAAATGTGACCCTAAGAGCATTTTGCTAAAATGGAAATAACTTAGCAAGACCAAATAAAACAGTGCCAACAGATATTCCTTTGCATTTATTAGACAATAGACTGTAATAGTATAGCCATTATGAGATGCAGTAACTGATTTTCATGGGGGTCCTGTTTCTGTCCAATTAGTATGGCTGGGAAGACTAAAGGACAAGTGACCTGCCGAATGTTACAAAGAGAGCCAATGGCTATCGAGGGATTCAAACCCACACGTTCACATTCAGTTAGGGATGTGCATGCCCTGAATATTACTCTTGAATATTACAATAGTGGGCATTTGTTACTCAGGACTGAATAATGAATATTTTTGTTGTGCATGGTATTGTTACTGAGGAACTTTCAAACATTTATAAAAAGATTGAAAAATACTTTATCCCTTCCCCAGTGGCCAGGGCAAGTCCCTGGATCTTTTTTTTATTATGATTATTTGTTCACCTTCCAAATAAAATACCATAAATAATGAAAAATACTTGTTTTTATCTCCCCAAATAAAGAATACCTCATTTTTTGTATCTGGAAATTAATATTCAGGGCATGCATGTCTCTAAGTTAATGTGAAAATGAAGATAGTTTCTCCACATTTCACTTCTCCTGGCATTTTTGCTAATTCAAAAATTGTGGACATTTTTTCCCAGTCTGCAAAAAGTTGCAGCACAGAGGACTTTAGAGGATGTTCCCTCCTCCACCATCCTTTTAATCTGGTTAGGATATCTTCCCCACTCAGCCTAACAGAGAGTTAGCCCTCGGTAAACCCCCTTGTTCAGGTGAGGGAAAGGGATGACCATGCCACAGGAATGAAGACAGTTGATGGATGGGTGCCGATAGGGTGAGTAACAGGAGAGTGTTTAAAAAGGGGCTTTCAGTTCCCTCTCCCTCTTCATCCTCCTCCAGCAGCTGTATTCCCATCCTTATAAAGGGAGGGCACAGGGCACTGCCAGTGGTAGTGTAGGAATATTTTTTTTGTACATGGATAGGATTCAGAGTTAACTGAGATGACACATGCAAGAACACATCTGGGCCATCAGCTGATAGACAAAATGACCTGGGACAGCATGTTTGAGGCAAACATGGCTACAATCTAAGACGTTTGAAATTTAGGCCACTGGAGTTCATCACCAGTTTTGAAAGCAGTTGCAACAGGCTTGAGGTCTTAGACAGGCGTGAACTGGCATGGATGCAGGATTGGGAGGGGCTCAGTGAGATGTTTGACCTTGGGCTTTACCTGTAGAAAGTTCAGCTCTGACTAATACATCCCCTGACTGATATTTGAAATGAGCTTGTCATACTGTATCTGCTCTTATACACCTGTTTACTGAGAAAAGAATTGGGATGTCTTTTAAAATTTTCAAATTACATTTATTCCCATGTACTACATTGGTTAGACTTGTTAGTAATCTTACAAGGTGGTCAGGAAAGTGGTGGTTTTTGTTTTTGTTGCATGAATCACATGAAGTGAGATTCATAGAGAAAAAGGGGCATTGCAAAGCTCAACCAGGGTCAAGTTAAGGTAAATCAAATTATAAGTATCAGCATTTGAATCACATATCTTTACAAGTTTACATCATTTCAAAACTGCACACCTTAGTTTTCTATGACTGGCCACTACACTTTTAGGCCCTCTGGCTTTATGTTCAATTGTTCTTACTCAACTGGATGAGATGTATGCTTGTGTGACTTTGATACATTGTGGTTATTTGCCTCTCTATCCATGGGATATACCACCCTGTAGGGGTATGATGCAAGCAACCCTAGAGGAGGGTTCCCCCCTTATTGGTGCAGTGGGAATAATTCCCGTGGCTAAAGGTAGCTTAGGAAGAAGCCCAAAAAGAATACCCCAAAGGGTGTCGAGCATCGAAGAGGTGAGAAATTAGAAGATATCTATACCTGAAACACATGTGACAGACATAGATAGGAAGGACAGAAGAAGACCGAGAAAAGGTGAGGATGATGAACAAAAGGAAATTTGATGAGATGCAGAAGGGCGAACTTCCTAAGGAGAGAGGGAACAGCTGGGGGCATCATCCGACTCCATCCGACAACAGAACCTAACTAAGGAACCTAAGAAAGCACCAACCTCAACTAATATTATGACCATTGGCATGAAGGAGAGGGAAAAAAACCCTTTGAGGAGGAAACTTTTGGGGATCCAAGGCCTAGGTCACCTTCCCTCCAGGCTGAAGGACGTTTTTGATTAGGGATGGCTCTGCTACAGCAATTTAAAGTAGAAATCAAGGAAGGAGGAAAAAATCCAATTTTAGATGAAGCTCTTTACTCTGTCCCTCTAAATGGACATCTGTCGAGGGATGCGAGCGATGTCTTCAACTAGAAGCTCAAAAGCAAGAGAGGAGGTGCAATGATGGAAAGAAGCCTTGAGGGCTTGAATGTTTTAAAATGAGACATGAAATGAATGATGAATGATGATAGAGAAAAGCCTGCCAGTCCCTAGCAAAGGGGCAATAGACATGAAGGCATGTCTTTGAGTGGAGAGCAGGTCAAGTTAAGGTAGCATGGACCCGAGAGGGTTATGCTCGAGTAGTCAATGTGATGGAGTAGACCCATGTAGAGGTCAGATGAGTGAGGGACACCCAGATGCAAGCATGAGAAGACTGATGGTGATAACAGCCACAGGAGTGCAGCAGTTCGGTGAGGTAGCATAGGACTCAATGAGAGGTATACTCAATTAAGTGATGAAAATAAGTAGACCCTGAGGTCAGACTGAGCAAAGGAGAACCAGATTCAGGCACCTGGACACCATATGGACTGAAGTAAGAGGAGGATATGAATAGGGAATGTGATGGCAGGATAGGGAAACCCCCAAAAGAAGGCAAAGGTCATAGAAGAAGCAGAATGGAGGGATGAGGGAACAGGAGGAGGAGGGATCAACGCATATTGAAAGCACCCAGAAGCATGGAGGCTGAGAAACGGATGATGTCAAAGGAGAATGCAGTAGGGTGAAAAAGATCAGCTGTGGAAATGGGGGTAACGAGTGGTGCTGAGTGAGTTAGACACTGAATGCAGGAAGAACGAGCAGGAGGGGAGAGAAGAGGAGCAATGAAGGGAAAATGTACCACTCACCCACTCAGCATCAAAGAGCACAGCACCAGCCTTCAAAATAATTGCAAATGGCCAGAATGTGCAGCACTGTCACATCTGAAACAGGTATAGGTCCAGAATAGTGGGCCCCATATGGTGGTGATAATAGATGATCCTATCCACATTGTGTGATGATTGAATAATACGTGTGCCCATAAATAGTTTGAACAGTAGTAAGAATATCAGGAAACCTACATGAGAAATGGGAAAATTGAGGGTAAAAATCAGAAGGCTACGTGAATGTCAGAGCAGGTGAGAGGCTAGAGTGGAAATCAGAGGAGCTATGAACCAAAAGAATGTGGCAGGCAGAGAAATGGCAAAGCTGAGACAGTGAGGAACCACATCGGTGCTTGACTTCCTGAATGTTCGTCTGATTGTTCACCTGCCTGGTTTCTGGAAACTTACTCGTAGGATGCAGAGAACAGGCTAAACGTTCCTGCACCCAATAAGAAGCTCCAGTTCTCTCAGTCCTAACATCTGACACAACTAAAGAAAACAGCGTCCATACTCTACACCTGAAATGGTACAGTACTGGCTGTAATTGCAAACATGGGGAAGGTAAGAACATGGACAAAGTTATGACAGCATGGACAAAATTAAAAATTAAGTTCAAGTGAGGCAGCACAGCTGGGAAAAGGAGTGCTGAGGCACCAAGACAAGGAGGGAAGAAAACAGGGAGGAAATCAAATGAGCGGGAGGTGATCGGAGAAGCAGGAAGGAAGGAAGGGGGGGAAGCAATTGATACAGAGCAAAGCTGATGACCAGCACTAGAGCATCCTTTAAGGGCTGCGAGAGGAGCGAGAAGAGCGTGAAGCAGAGACAGAGCCAGTGGCTAGAGGCACCCCAAACAAGTCACAGTAGAGCAAGGAGGAGTGGCGCCTCCAGCTGCATCGAAAAGATGAATCCTGGAACAGTCCATGAGGAGTGGCCTTTTAAGGCCTGATGAGGGAGTAACGTAGTGGCTCCGCCCATTGAACCTCAGGCTTAAAGCCTTCCCATTGCTATAAATGGTTCAGTGTCCCAGTGTGCATTTAGTGTGTTAGTTGGCCTGTCTTTTGTAAATTAACTTTGTAGGCCACTAATAAAATGAACAGTAAACAAAGGCAGTTGCCACGAATGAGGAGAGGGAGAGAGCAGTTATCTGTTTAATATTAATTGCAAGATGTAAGAGACAATTTAGACCCCCCAACCCATTTTCTGATAGTGCAGTACTAATCTGACAAAACATCCTGGTCTGTCCTAATGAATTATGCTGGAGCCAACTGACTTTTTTTCTAAAATATTTTAAACATCACACAAAAATGAATGCAATTTACATTTTTAGACGGTGAGTTCACCACACTCATTTAATGTATTTAGCACTTTAATAAGCTCCAATATGTTCTTTGGATTGACATAATTGATTTTAATATTTAAATGTTTAAGCATATGCATTATCATCAGACTATATACGTTCACTTGTGATTCTCTAACACTGTCCCCTGATGAAGCCTTGTTAGAGTCAAATGCTCACGCGTGTTAGCTCACCTTGTTTTGAATTCTTAAATAAAACTTTGCCAGCTCAATGATGAGTGTGTCCCTCTCCCTGATTTTCTCTTTAGGAATATTTTCAGCCTAGTTGTGGGAACCGTACTAGGAGTTAGGGAGGATGTTTTCCTTTTTTTTCTCCAAGGATATCATTAACCTGGGTTTTTCAGCTCCTCTGAAGGAAAACTAGAGGATGCATACATTGTCACAGTCACTGTGAAACATGGCACCACACAGGAGTTTCACAGGAAGAAGTGGTGCAAATGATAGGAGGATCTGCATCCATCCAGACAGATCCCCATGGTCTGTATGAGTGGAAGGAGCTGGATGGTCTGCCTCCTGGTTCAGGCGGCGTCTGGGCTTCCTGCACCAGGCTTGTCCAGTGGTTGAAGTGATCCACGAGACAAGAAGTGAGGCACAGTCTTTCCAGCCCGTTGGTACCCTTACTTTTGGAGGCTGTGGTCCCTACAAAAGCATACACATGGTCTCTAGGGTCCATGTGAGGAGTCCCTTCCACAAGGAAAATGACAAGCAGGAAGCTAGAGGTCAGATAAGGGAGTCCATGTCTGGAGCCCACACATGCAAAGTGGCAACCAAAATGGAAAACAGTGGGGCTAACAGACCATAGTGAGGCACCAAAAACAAACCATACATTTCAGTTTGTAGTTAACAAAATTGCTTTAATTCCATACCAGCCACACACTCACCCCACTGGCATCCACCAATGTTTCACTCACATCATGTGAGCTTTCTCAAGGTGTGACTATGTAGTGTAGAGATCTCCTTTTAAATTGTGATTCTTAAAGTGACAAGTGACATATTTTACAATATAGTTAATTGAGCGAATAAATAAATAAGATCATGTCTAATAACTAATCAATTATGTGTACTTGTTCCAGCAGTGAAAATAATGTATACCCCCCCAAAATCCACAAAACAAAAAAGCACAGAGAAAAAAGGAGGGCAAGGTACTGAAACTAATGGGAAGGGGACCAGGAAGAAAGATGAACTCAGGAAGGAACAGGAAAGAGAAACAGGAATTAATTTATCTCTCAGCCTTCAGTAAAAAATCGATATTGCTTGGCTGTAAAAAATATATCTATGTGGCATTAATATCAGATTTGCATTAAACAGTTCTGCTTATTTAGAAAGGTCACATAAATCCTATCTATATAAAACTAATACTGTCAGTAGATAAATTGCTAAATGACCTTATCAAATAAATATCTAACAAGCATTTGTCAATGCCAAATGTTGTCTCGATGGCATTGGCATTGGTAATGCAGGAGTTAGGGATGCATAATAGGAATGGCACTGAAGTATTGAACTGACGCCAACCCCACCCCCACCGTGCAGAGACTGACAGGCGTTGGGGTGTGCCTTTGTGTCGTCAGCTATAACGCTCATGCCATTTTACCTCACCCTACCCTGTAGACACTGACAAGTGTCATGGTGTGCTTTGGAGTCTTTGGGCCTTATACTTACTCCATCCCATAAGGAAATACACTGAGGTGGTTGCAGTATAGGAGAATGGGGTGAACATTGGGGTCGAGCACTCCAAGGCACACCTCGATGCCTGTCACTGGCTGCAGGGTGGGTGTTTGGGTGGAATGGCATGAGTATTACAGCTGATGATCCCAAGTCACACCCTTGATGCAGGTGGGAGAGGGGGCAGGAGAGACCGCGAGGGACCGTCTTCTTGTTTCACAGGGAGGAGAAAAAGACAACGAGGGTTGGCTTTCTTTTTTTTGCAGGTGTTGCTTGGTACACTGAGGTGATCTCCCAGTGTACCACCGGCATTATGGGGAGAGGGGCCGCAGCTGACAGGTATTGGGCCCTGCTCGCACACACAGCACTAATCGGGGGCTCTGTTGGCAAACTGAACTGGGAAGTGGGGACTGAAGCCGACAGGATTGGGCAGCCTCTGTCAGCAAAGAAAGACTGTTGGGGGTCACATGATGCCGAGTGGGATTGGGCACCCCCTTGATACACAATTGGAATAGGAAGAGGGCATTATGCCGATAGAGAGTGGGCTCCACCTTCAGCAAATGAATTAGGTCAGGGCATGCCAACAGGGGGATTGAGCACCCCTGAAGTCGAGATTGTGTGCAGTAGCACTCAGTGCCACCAAGTTTACTGGAAAACTTCTCCAGCAAAGGCATGTCGGGAGGTGTGTTATTCTACCGTTGCATTATGAACTTGCCTCTCATTGCAGCAGCACTTTTGTTAGATGTGGTGGCCACTTTACGTATGCCTGGTGTCAGCGCATGCATGCTGGCTTATTGGGGACTACTGATGTGTGTTCTGCATTCGCCACAGTGACCGTGATTCTCCAAATTGTTATTATCAAGAAGATGCCACAAGACGCGCCGAACCAACATAAAAATGGCTATATGTACATGCATAGACAGATAGGAAAGACGGAGACCATTACTTTTCTTTAAAAATGGTGACAACTGGAAAAATACATTCAGTCCAGGATGAGACATGGCTCTGGACTCATACTGCCAATAGCTTTCTTTTCTTAAGATGTTGTTGTCTGTATTGTCCCCACCCCCACCAACCACCCCCACATGTGAGGGGAAACCTTTTTCCAAACCAGCAAATTTAAAAACATGTCCATGACCTTTTTGCACAGTACATGATGCCAATGCATTTGTCAAATATCTCTTTTCTATTGATCTGAGATGTTCGCTTATTCTTCTTTGAAAAGCTCTGACTGTTTTTCCAACATAAAAGGTGGTATATGTATGCACATTGCAACATACTGTACATTAAAGATTCAGGTGAACATGATGTAAAGTCTCGTACCTTATAAGTTTTGTTGCTGACTGGATGGATGAAGCTGTCACCTTGTAAAATGTTGGAACAAAACTTACATGTACCACATCTGAAAGTTCCCACTAGCAATGCTGGTCCTAGCGCTGGAGTGGACAGTTGCTAGTATAAGCTATGTACCAGATGATCTTTTAATTTTCTTACTCTTTTGCATACCATGTGGAGGGTCTTGGCAGACACCTTCTGTAGTTTACTTTCTATCTGCAAAATGTGCCAGTTTCTTTCAATTGTGGCCTGTACATGTTCAGCCTGCAGACTGGATGTAGTGACAAAGTTAAGTTGCGTCTGATTAGATCTCATCATATCCCTCATTTCCTGTTATCTGTTTCCCCTCATCAAATCATTTCTGTTGCAGTCTGACACTTGATTTTCAGCACTTTGAATACATTGACTACTGTATCCCCTCTATCTAAAATGGTTATGTAAATTTGTAGTGCCTTCCAGGTAATCGCTTTCTTCACTGCAGTTTCTTTTTTTTTTTTTTTTTGCATTATTTATTTACCCCCTGTGTCCAACCGGCCTCTCCTTCAGGCCTTCTGCCAAGGAGCTCCCCCATTCTCCACTCTGAACCCATCCCAGCACCTGCTTCCTGATCCCATATTGCAACCGGCCCAGGGTAGTCCGACATAACCCATCTTTGGGTGGGTTCCCTCCTTCCAGGGGGAAATTGCCTTGCAGCATTCCTTTTCTTGGCCCTGGGTGCTGCTGAAATTGGTCCTGGCTCTCCAGGGGCTCCATGGAGGTGAGGATCCAGATGGCCGTCATCCGGTCACTCGGACACCATTTTTCTGTGTTTTCCTGGCACCCCTGACATCGCGCCACATCTTGTAGTGCTCTCTTTCTCCACCAGGGGCCACTACAGAGTGAGGCATCACCCTAACCCACCCCAGGAGAGGTGAGCAGACCCCAAGTGACCCGAGACTGTTCCCGAACCTGGGTCACCGGTGTGGTTTTGAGGTAAGGTGCCAGCGCCTCAACCCTCTGCACCATCGGGCCGGCCCCACTGCAGTTTCTTTTAAGGGGGGCATGTACTGTCCAACAGGAATATTTTCAACCAAGTGCTGTGGATGGCATTTTGTAAAACAAAGAATTCCTGTCAGTTTGTTTCCTATAAAAACTGGCTGTGACACTGCCATATCATCCTTATTAATTGCCAAGTCCCAAAAAATTTTTGAAAATCATGTAATGGCAAACTTAAAGTTAGCATTTGTTTCTTCCAGAAATGTATTTATTTAATTTATTTATTGAAATCTTAAAGTACATGGTTACACTCTGCTGAGGTATTGTACAATGTATGCCCACATCAAGGAGAGACAAAAATCGGTAGAGTAGACAGAGGGAGGAGAAGGGGGGAGAAGATGGAGAGGTAATGGTGAGAGGAAGGGGTGGGTGGGGGTAGGAGGTGGAGGGGTAGGGAAGAGAGAGGTGAGGTGGGGCATGGCAGCACCATGGGAGAGGATGGAGGGGTCAGTGAAGTGCAACATTGGGGCTGCCCAGTGGAACAGTTACAGGGTTAAAAAGTGCTAGTGGGTAAGCAGAGACTACGGCAATGGGATTACTGACTTGAGGCAGGATTTAGTGGGGGCAGGCACAGGTACTCATGGAGAGAAGGTGTTGGTGCAGTTTGTGTTTAAAAGAGCCAATTGTTGCTGCATCACAGATGTACTGAGGTAGCACATTTGTCCAGAGGGCAGCCCGGTATGAGAAACCCCACTGAGCCAAGGTAGTGTGGCATCATGGCACATGGAATACCTGAGAGGCGGCACTTCTGGTTTGCTTTGTGCTCCAGAAAGGGGTCAGTTGGTTCCTTACTCCTGGTGGTAGAAGGTTTAAGGAGGAATTTTTGATGATGAGGTAAGTTAGGTATCTAATTCTTCCACTGAGCTGTAGCCAGGCAGTCATGGTATAGAGATCACAGGTGTGTGTGAGTCTAGCAGCACCTGTGAGGAGATATCAGGCTTTATTCAGTGCGGATGAGATGCGGTGGAGGGCTGTGTTTGTTGCAGATCTGTAGATCACCAACCCATAATCAATGAGTGAGATGATTGAGCTATTGATGGCAGTGTTCAGGGCTTCATGTGTGAGATATTAGAAAACAATTTTAAATCTGTTACACTGCCCTTCCATATTAAGAATTAATTTATAAATCCTTTATATAGATCTATTTTCTCATAGTATGGATTTCAGTCAGATAATGAGACGTAACCTGTCTTCCCACTCAGTCAAATACACGTTAGTAAAGTTTTGGGCAAAAGATGCACCCATAGCAGAACCTTTTGTTCATTGAAAAATCTCTGTAAAAACGTAAATATATTACAGTGCAACACCTTCTCTGTTAGTGTGACTAAAAATTGTATCATGGCATCTCCAAGATTAGTTTTGAAATATAGGGCATTTTCAATTGCCCTCACACTACCCTCATGTTGAATATTTGTATACAGTATCAAGCATAACTAAATAGCAATTTAACTGCAAATTTGTGTTTCTAGTATACAGTATATGAGATGTCTCAAACACATGCCCCACTAGAGTGAGCAATTGGTTTCAAGTACTGATCCTCATATTGGGCTAATGGTTCAGTTAACGAACCAGTGCTGGCAACTTTCAGTCTCCAAGGTAGATTTTGGTAGTCTTTATGGACTTTTGGGAGGCCATATACATTATGATGACTATCACCAGGTGTTCACCAGTTAAGTACTGTACTCATAAGTTTGTTTCACATGGCTATTGTGTCCTTTCTGAATTTAATAGTGGAGTCATCAAGCAGACATTCATAAACATTAATGCCAGAAGCATGCTTTAACAGCTCTTTCTCATACTTAACATTTGACATCACAACCAGCAAATCACCCTTTTCTGCTGGTTCTATTTCAATTTCAGTATTTTTGGCAAGATCTTCTGTAGACCTGCGTTCTTCACAGGTGCAGATGTTGTATTTTAAGCTGTGGTTCTGCTGTGACATTTCTTGAATCTCATGCTCACGTATTTTTTTCAAAAATAGTCACTGCAGGATTTGATGGAGGTAGAAAAGTAGATTTCCTTTTTAGCTGGTCCCATAGTACTTATGCCTGGTGTTCATGATGCTCTGTGCCCTGAATATCTCCTGTTGTCTCTGATATCCCAAGTTCATCCGCTGGCATATTTTTCAGAGAATTCTTTTTAATTTCTACTGTTTAAAAAAGCAGTCAACATCAATTTCAAGTAAATTTGTGGTGTTGAATGTATTTGCAGTACTGGTCGGTATAAAGGAAAGGCCCCATTGTAGCATCCTGTTCTCTGTCTCTATTAGTGCATAATCACATATATAATGTATGGTAGAACACTGCTGAGCATGGAAATCCATGGTCCCAACAGTGTTGTTATGCTGCACTAGCTACGTCATCATAGCTGTTGTGCTGGACTAGCTACTTAGCTAGTGCAGCATAACACCTAGAAGGTGGGTGCGCATGAATGGAAAAGCTGGGTGCGCATCCGTGATCGGGCGATCAGCGATGTGCCAGGAAGGGCCGTAGCAGTGAAACAGCACAGATGAAGAGAAAACTGCACACGAAAGTGTAAAAAAAGGAAGTGCAGTTTTAGTATGAGCGACCATACATTATTAAAGACTGTGTATGATTGCTCATACACAACAAGGGTATTTTTCATTCTTGAGGTTTCCATGGTAACGAGACCTCTCAAGCTGCGCTCTTGAGGTCTCCAGGTACCATGTAAACCTCTCGAATGAAAAATACCCTTGTTGTGCATGAACGATCATACACACTCCTCTATATTTATGACAATAGAATTTCTATTGTCTCCCCCTCTGCTGATGGTTCTTGTAATAACTGTGGGTTCCTCTCACTGATTGCTGGTTTCTAGACTCTCTTGCATCTGGAACAGTTTTCTCCCCTTCCCTCTTGTTCCTCTCCTAGACCTCCTTCTGTGAACCTCACAATTTGGGGGCTGCATCTGGCTAACTGTTGGGGAGGTTGTGCCTCTAGTGGTAATCTCTGGGAGTGGCGTGGGTCCATCTCCATCCTCCCTTGCTGTTGTAACTCTCTCTCTCTGTTTGTTGGTTGGTTAGCAGAGGGGGCTGTGAAGTCTGTGTTTCTTCTAAAAGACAGCTTCATCAGATTCTGAGCCACTGCTGTAAATACCATTTTTACCAATTATTTTTTTTTTTTACCAATTATTTTACCAGGTGAGACACACTAAGCTGAAAGCTTGTTTGCAGGTACAACCTGGGAGCACGAGGAAGTTAAGTGTCTTGCTCAGGGTCACACAGTATGCAAGTGGGGGCTGTGGGATTCAAACCCAGGTCTCTAGATTTGCAGCTCAGAGCCTTAAACCACTGCACCATACTGCCTTTGTTTCTGATTTGTAGGTTTTGATTTGTGCCTTTTCCCCCAGCTGAATATGTGACACTCCAAGTAATCCAAACTATTATGTTTGAACTTCATTTCCTTAGTGTGTCTAATAATTATGAAAATGTGGATGATTCTTAAAGTTTTTCAATTGTCTTTCTTTCTCTTCAAGCAGGATTTTAACTTCTTCCTCAACTTCCTCAGCATTCTGTAAAATTAGGCATATGAGTATAGCTCAGGATTCTAATAAGTGTTTCTGCCATTTTGTCAGAAATTGGTCCCACACATTTCCAAAAGATGACTGTTTGGTCCAATGACATACGCCTCTCATTTCCCTTTGTACACTAAAATAAGCCTACATAGTCACATGCTGCCAGTCAAGCCTGTGAGACCTGAGGGCTGTTTTCTCCCATTTGTGCAAAAGCTTCCCTAGTATCAGATGGGGGAACAGGGCTATCATATTATAGATTTACATTTAGTTGTCTCATAGTAAAATCTGAAGATGCTAAAAGTGGGCTAGTGTCACCTTCTCTGTAAAACACAGAATCTATGAAACTGCTGATAATGGCCGATGCTTTATATCTTGTTCATCTGAATGCTTGATATTTGTTGCAGTGTGCACATGTATTGCCTTTTACGTTGGAAAAACGGTCAGAGCTTTTAAAAGAAGAATAAGTGTACATCCCAGATTGATACAAAACAGATATTTGACCAATGCATTGGTATCATACAGTATATTGTGCAAAAAGGTCATGGACAGGTTTTTAAATTTGCTAGTTTGGATAAAGGTTCCCCCTCACATGCAGGGTGTTGGGGGCGGGGTGATACAGACAACAAACTCAAAAGAAAGCTATTGGCAGTGTGAGCTCAGAGCCTCACCTCATCCTGGACTGAATGGGCCAGATATTCAAACTGCGCCATTCTGTGGCGCAAGACCTTGCACTGCTCAAAAAAGTTGCGCAGGGGTGTGGCCAGGGTGATATTCAATGGAGTTGCGCTATTGAGCAACTTCTTTGAATATTGCCCCTGGCCACAGCCACTGTGTATGGCGCAGTGGAACTGCGCAACCGCAAGTGGTCAGAGTGGAGCATTCAGATGCGGTGGCGCAAGTTCCATTGCACCATGCGAAACCTGAGATATTCAAAAGGTGACATGCAAATGGGGCCATAATTTATGCAAGGAGCACGGGGGGGCCATTTGCATCTAATTAAGGCCCCATTTGCATGCCATTAGCATGCAGGTGCGCCGATCCCCGATGACTTGTGCTTGGCGCCCTGCCAGGCAGCAGCCATCGGGGAACGACGCCCCCTGCAGCCCGATCGTGGGCATGATAGTATTCTCTCCCCTGTAGCCCAATCGCGGGCAGAACGTTATGTCCCCCCATTAGCCCGATTGCAGGCAGAACATTATTCCCCCCCCATTAGCCTGATCGCGGCAGAACCTTATGTTCCCCCAGCAGCTCGATCACAGGCATCAGACTTTCCCTCCCTAAAGTCCAATATCCTGGTGGTCCAGTGGACGCGAGGAAGCCCGATCGCGGGCATAAAGTCAAACCCTCCCCAAAGTCCACTATCCCTGGTGATCTAGTGGCCCCCACCCCACCCACCCAAGGAGCCCCACCACCCCGCCTCCCTGTCAGCCGGCGGGCGGCAGCACCCCACTCGCCTGCCGCCCCGCCGCCTGCCGACTGACAGCTCACTAGGGCTGCACGCCCATTGGTTCAGAGCAAGACTCAATGGGCATGCAGCCCATACCGTACAAGGCAGTCCAGATATGTGAATGAATTCTACACTATTTAATGCAATGGATATCATCCGGACCCAAGGATTTATTAATATCCAAATTTTTTAGCCTCTCATGACCGTCAATTGGGTTAATTAATATTTATCCAGGTGTGGGTACTGAATTATCCTCTATAAAAGTTAAAGTAGATTTGGAAAACACTGAAGAAAACTATTAATTCTGAATGTCAGCCATTAACTTGTTATTAGTGGAACATCCTGAGTCGTTGGTAAATGGGCCACTGAATTCAAGGATCCCCTTAGTTTATTTACATGAGAAAAGAACAGTTTGTTGTTGCCATTGACATTTGTTGCTAAGAATGTTTCATGTTCAGCTTTAGATTGTTTAATTTTGAGTTTAATGTTTTTAGTCAATGTTTGATAAGCTGGTATTAAATTCTAATTGCCTTTTTTAATACTTTTGAATATTCTACTTTTTTTTATTTATAAGTTTTTTTTTTATATGAGGATTCATCCAATTAGGGGGTATTCTTTTATTGGGATATTTCTTCAACGTTGGTATATGTTTTTTAACCTCACTCTTTATCTTTGATGTTAGCTGATCCCATTTCCACTCAGCTGAATGATCACAAAAACCTTTTTCCCAGTCCCATTTTACCATTTGTTCTTTTAAAGCAGTAAAATTGGCCTTCCTAAAGTTAAGTTTTTCAATAACCCCCACTCCTGGTTGTCTAGTTTGACCTAGAACCTTGAACTTTACACACAAATGGTCACTGTTACCTAAGGGCATCATAGTAGAAACATCAGCTACACTGTTACTCATGTTGGTTAGTATGATGTCTAAAGATTTATCACTGCTGGTGGCACATGTTACTATTTGTTCAAGTCCTAACTGTGCAAAAGTATCCAGATATAAGAGATCAGTTTTACTAATCCCACTGTGTGATATGCAATTAATATAGGGCAAATTAAAATATCTCGTAAGTATTATATTGTCAGATGGGTTCAAATTACTAATGTGCTCCAAAAACTTATTATCATTTCCTATAGGTGTGGAGGGTGGTCGGTATACTAAACCTAGTTTGATGGAGGCACCATTTTTGGGGGTATATTTTAACCCACAGTGTTTCTATACCCTCTACCTCTTCTGACATCTCTTCACATTTTATAGTATTGTGGACGTATACAGCCACTCCTCCACCTGTTTTAAACTTCCTGTTTTTGAAAAAAAGTTATAACCCAGTATGTTTCTGTCCCAATTATCATTATCAGTGCCCCATGTTTCTGTAACTAAAGCTAGGTGGATGTCATATTTATTCAACAACAGCTTAACTTCATCACATTTTTTGGTTAAGCTTCTGGCAGTCATTAATAATCCATTCCAGACTGAGTTAGCAGGATTAATAATATTTTTACTAGAGTAAGTAGTGATATGGTAGGGATAATTAAGCTCCTCTGGGGTAATGGACAGGTTGTTAATGTCATAACCTGCTATTCTCACACCCGCCCCATGTTCCAGTTTAAATGAAATGCTAAGACTTCATTAATCTTTTTGCTAAGCATTCTGGTGTCAAAATAGTTTAAGTGTAGTCCATCTAATTTAAAGCAATTCTTGTGGGGGGTAGGAAGAAATAGGCTGTTGGTTAACTAGGATCTGCAGCTTATCCCATAGGTAGGGAACTGGGCAGACTAGGTGGGCCAAGCGGTCCTTACTGTATCTGCCATCAAAGTCTATGTTTCTATGACAGCAGATAAGGACCGCAAGGCCTATCCAGTCTGCCCATTTTTTCTACCTTATGAATGCGCCATTGGCCTTTACTCTGTCAATGGCCTATTTATTCATACTCATCTGTATTGCTCCCTTATGCCTATCCCATGTCTGTTTGAAGTCCTGCACTGTATTCATATCCACCACCTCCTGAGGTAGGCTGTTCCATGCATCCACCACCCTTTCTGTGAATAAGAACTTCCTCACATTACCCCTTAATCAGCCTCCAATGTATTTTTATCTGACAATTTCTTCCATATTATTAAAATCAGTGCCCCTCATTTTCCTACATTTTGAGTGTCTGTATCCAACATTTCAGTGACAAAATTCCAAGAGGCATACAGGGTCTACTCTGCATGTGGTGGGTTTTATCCAAGCCTCACCGTAGCTGCTCCCCCTGCCCTTCAGATCTCTCAACGCTGTACTTTTCTTATATTTCCCTACATTTTGAGTGTCTGTATCCAACATTTCAGTGCCAGAATGTTAAGTGATACACAGGGTCTGCTCTGCAGGTGGTGGGTTTTATCCTAGCCTTGCCATTGCTGCTTCCTCTCCCCTCTAAATCTCTCAACTCTGTACTTTCCCTGGACACCACTGCAGACCAAATGCCTGAAATGACTATCCATAGACCTGTAGCTGCCATTGCTGGCAAGTGCAGGGAGCCCCAGCTTTTCTAAATGGACAATTCCAGCCAATGCCATCCATACAGTCCCACCCTTATCCTACCCAGCATGTACCTTCATCCTAAAAACAAAACTTGGAACATGTATGGTACAAAATACCTTAATAAAATATATAATTTGAAAGGTTAAAATAAGCATTCCTTTGGTGCATAAATCATCCAATATAGAAACAGGAGTAGTATAGTATCAAGCCTGTATACTATTTACCCTGGTGCGATGCAAGGAAAATGTTTTTTAAAAAAGCTGTTATTGTTGGGGCATCGCATGTTAAAATCAAAACTTGCAAAATTAAAAATGTTATAAAGTTTTCTGTTTTCCAAGACCCTTAGGTTTGTGTAGCCCCCTCCCCAAAGAAAGCCTAGATGTGCCCCAGGCTCACTTGACACTGTATGAAAACTTCCAGAAGTGCCAGATTCCAGTTGATCACAGGGTGGGGGATGAGAGTGTCTTTCTCTGCCTGACTCTGTTCATTGCCCTGTGGGTGTGGGTGAGAGTGTGATGAGGTACATGATGATGTCGGCTATTGTGTGTGCAGAGCTAGGTCTGTGGGCAGATCATGCCAGACAAACCTGGTAGAGTTCTATGACTGTGTGTCATGAGAACTGGACAAGGGCCATGCTGTGGGCGTCCTGTTCTTAGACTTCAGTAAAGCCTTTGATTTAGTGCTGCATGGGAGATTGGGGGCTGGAGTATGTGAGGGCAGGACCAGAAATGGTAACCTGGATCAGAACTGACTGAGGGGGAGACAGCAAAGGGTGGTGGTAGGGGGGGAACTCTCATCACCGAGAGTGGTGACAAGCAGGGTACCACAGGGATTTTCATTGCAGATATCTTGAATGGGATCTACAGCAAAATCAGTCTGTTCGCAGACAATACTAAGATGGGAGCTGTGGTAGATGACACAGAGGGGGGCAAGGGGTTGCAGGAGGACCTGAATAAGCTGCAGGAGGGGGCAGATAAATGGCAGCTGGGGTTCAATGCCAAGAAGTGCAAGGTTCTGCACTTCAGATCCTGGAACCAGGGAAGGGGTTATCACTTAAATGGGGTTCAGTTGGGTTGCTCCACAGAAGAGAGGGACCTGGGGTGATCATAACGCAGAGCATGATCAGCTCTGTTCAATACAGAAGGGCGGCAGCAAAAGCCAACAAAATGCTGGGGTGTATAGCTAGAGGGATATTCTCCAGAAGTAGGGAGGTTATCCTGCCCTGTATAGGTCACTGGTCAGGCCCCACCTGGAGTACTGTGTGCAATACTGGCACCCGTTCCTAAAGAAGGACATCAGATTGTTGGAGGGGGGTACAGCATAGAGCTACAAAGATGATCCAGGGATTGGAGGGCAAGCCATACGAGGAAAAGCTGGGGGAGTTGAATATGTACTCTCTGGCAGAGAGGAGGGAAAGGGGTGATATGATTGAGACCTTTAAGTATGTGAAGGGAATAAACAAGACTAATACAGAGAGGATTTTCCAGAGGATAAAGGGGAGGGACACGAGAGGACACCAACTGAGATTGGAGGCAGGGTAGATTCAGGAAAGAGATGAGGAGATATTTTTTCACGGAAAGAGTGGTGGATAAGTGGAACTCCTTGCCGGGTGAGGTAGTGGCCTGCAAGACAGTAGACAGCTTCAAGAGGGGTTGGGATAGGATGAGGGGAAGGGGTAATAGGATGGGGCGAAGGGAGGGGCAGCAGCATTATAAGGTGCTAGCTGCGCACTCAAGCAGACTCGATAGACCATGAGGCCTGTTTCTGCTGCCATTTTCATATGTTCGTATGCTTGACTGAACATTTGCTGCTGTATTATCCTCTGGTTTGGGGGAGCAGAAAGAGGAAGAGAGGAGGTCATGATGCAAAACAATGGGGGCTTACTGTGTGTGATGGCATTGCAGTCTTTTTTCTGCTGGGGCAAGAAGCAATGTGGTAGCAGGATAAATGCACAATAATCAGTATTTTCTTGGCTTGCATTTTTCCTATATACTGTAAGTGATCAAAAGGTACCATTACAGTTGTGGTCTAGTGCAACCATCTGAGGCCTAGTGCAATTTTGAATCAACTTGTCCTGCTGACTAGTGTAAAGAAAAGTTAAGGTTGACCCATAAAACAGATGGAAATAGGGAAAGCAGTAAGGAGGACAAAGACACAAACTGAAGCCTTCCAGCAGAGGTGTTGGGGACAAAAACAGTGGTGGAGTTCAAGAATGCATGGGATAGGTACAATGGGGTTTATAGTGGAAAGAAAGGGCAGGAGGGAGAAAAAGCTGTAGATTGGGCACAGTCTGTGGTATTTGTGTAGGTAGGGAGAAATAGGCAGACTGGATGGGCCAAGTGGTCCTTATCTGGCCTCAAATTCAAATCAAATCAAATCACTCTTTATTTCTAAAAAGCGCTTTTCCAGAAACCAAAGCGCTTGCACATAAAACCATACTGTATAAATGGAAGAATAAAAACAATCAATGAATTACCAATCAGAACATATATAAATAGATAGCAGACTGAAAAACATACACCAAAATGTAAGATCATGCAACAAAGTCTGAAAACGTCAGGATAAATAAATATGTCTTTAATGCTGTTTTGAAGCTCTGGTTCTAAATTCTAGGTTTCTATATTACATTTCTGTTTTTTCCCAGACAAAAAACTACCTTCACAAAGAAAAGGGCTAGGAACTTATTTTTCTAACTGAAAGCTTGTGGTCTGGTCCCTTGGAGACTTGGGCCCAGGACGATGTCTCATTTGCCCCCTCCTTAATCTGCTTATAATTAATGCTTACCACAGGGTTGCTAGAACTTCCTCTCTTCAGTGACATCAGATTGGCAGCCATTTTAGGTTAAAGGGAGGCCTTTGGAACAGGAGAAGCATCTTGCTCGTTTCTAAATGCTACAAACTTGCATTTATTTCATTTAAAGCAATATCAGAGAGTGATTCTTAGGGGATTTGACTCCGAGGGGACCAAAGTCACTAGTGGAGTACTCCAGGGCTTGGTACTGGGACCACAGCTCTTTAATATACTTATTTCAACTATGCATACATGTAAGAGGGTCTAGATCAGTAAATATGCAGACGACTGCAAAGTCGGTTGTATTGTAAATGATTCTGCATCAATCAATAACCTACAAGAGAACTTAAATAAATTATGTAATTGGGCCAATCATTAGAGAATGAACTTTAATGAATAGAAATGCAAAGTTATGCATATGGATAAACATAATATTAAGACAAACTACAAGGTGAATGGAATGCAATTATCTACTACTACGGAAGAAAAAGACCTAGGGGTTATAATCTCTGAGAATCTGAAGCCTGATACACATATAGATAGTGTAATTAAAAAATGCTACGGCATTTTTGGATATATTCAAAGGCATATTAAAAGTAGAGATAAAAAAGTTTTATTACCATGATATAGCAGTCTTATTCGACCTCACATAGAGTATTGTGCTCTATTTTGTACACCAACTACTTGAGAACTAAAAAATTAGTCGAAAGAGTACAACGAAGGGTAACTAAAACAAGCATTTGTCAATGCCGAATGTTGCTTGCTTCTATGTGCTGTTTAGGTATTTGGAAGTCATTGGAGTGCAAATATTGAAAATTTGCGAACTTACAAGCGTGCGTAGGAACTGCGCACTGCACGCTCGTAAAACAGTCATTGTTAGGGAATTTTTCATGAAATGTTCAACATAGCCATTTTAAGACCTCTGCTCATGAACAGTGTCAGTGTGATTTTGTTAATGTGTCCCACACATTGAGTTTGCACACCGACTGCGCCATTGTGCGCTACATGGGCGGAAACACGTTTTGGGCAGGATGTGAAAAATGACAGCTGTACTGCTCATAAGGAGGTGTGGTAAAATGGCAATGTTGAAAATCTGGAGTGGAAATATTGAAAATTCGCAAACCTACGAGAGTGCGTGGGAACTGTGCAACGCACACTCGTAAAACAGTCATTTTTAGGAATTCTTTCACCAAATTTTCAACATTGCCATTTTAAGATCTCTGCTCATGAACAGTGACACTGTGATTTTCTTAATGTGTCCCATACACTGAGTTTGCACACCGACTGCGCCATTGTGCGATACATGGGCGGAAACATGTTTTGGGCAGGATGTGAAAAATGACAGCTGTACTGCTCATGAGGAGGTGTGGTAAAATGGCAATGTTGAAAATCTGGAGTGAAAATATTGAAAATTTGTGAACTTACGGAGCCTATGAGGAAGTGCGCAACGACGGTCGTAAAACAGTCATTTTAGGAATTTTTTCACCAAATTTTCAACATAGCCATTTTAATACCTCTGCTCATGAACAGTGTCACAGTGATTTTCTTAATTTGTCCCGGCACATTGATTTCGAACACCGACCGCGCCATTCTGCTACAAGGGCAGAAACACATTTTGGGTGAGATGTGAAAATGACAGCTGTACTACTCATAAGAAGGTGTTGTAAAATGGCAATGTTGAAAATCTGGAGTGAAAATATTGAAATTTGCGAACTTACAAGCCTCGTAGGAACTGCATAGCAGCCTAGTAAAACAGTAATTTTTTGGAATTTTTGGACCAAATTTTCAACATGGAGTTTTGGACCCCTTCTCATGAGTGATATCACTGTCATGGTGGTATTCAGGCCCAAAGGGTGATTTCGCAGTCACTGCGTGAAATCACCCTTCGGGCCCGAATAACGCCATGACAGTGACATCATTCATGAGAAGGGGTCCTAAAAACCCCATGTTGAAAATTTGGTGCAAAAATTCCCAAAAATACCTGAGATATGCAATAAAGTTGAACCCCCATCTAGCCCATTATACAGCTTACCGGCATTTCCTCAGTTCGCGGTCAGCTTTGAAGAGTGCAGACGTGTGCCTGGTCCACCGAAGATCGTCGCACCAGAGTCCAGAGGTAAGTATGGGGTGAGGGGTGGGGAGGCTGGGTGCTCAGTGGGTGGGTGTGGGCTGTGGGAGGGGGTCAGGAGCGGCCAAGGGACCGCTTTTGTTTTACAGGTTTAAAAAAAAGACATCGTGAGACCATTTGCCACACTGGGGTGGGCTCCCATGGCACAAGGACGGGGGCATTCAGCTGATGGGGATTGGGCACCCTGTCGGCCAAGGACTGATTGCCACACTGGGGTGGGCTCCCAGCGTGGCACCAACTGGGGGACGACGCAGCTCAGGTGGGGATTGGGCACCTTGTCCGGCTAGCACAGTACATGCAGGGGTGCGATGCTCGCGTGTGGGGGGGAGCTACACTTCTTATCGGTGCTCACTGAAGCGTAGCTCCCCCTTTCAACTGTATGGCATTGCATTTTGGAGCGTGTCATAGACAGCTCCAAAATGCATTGGCTTACAGGGGCTGTGCCTGCCAGCACACTGACTGAATTGGAGGAGGAGGTGACACACCTTTGAAATCTCCGATGATGGCACTATGTTTCTTGCACATGCGTGCAAGCAACATAAAAATGGGCAGACTAGATAAGCCAAGAGATCCTGCTCTGCCTAGAAGTTCTGTGTTTCTGTGTTTCTATGTTTGAAGGAAAAGAAGTGAGTAGGAACCATAACAGGATGTTAGGAGGGAAGAGTGATTTAATCCATTTGATTTCTGTGCATCTTTCTAATCTAGATACACTCTGCAGCCTCAAATACACTGCAATGCATTGTGCAGTAGGTCTGCTAATCCTGGTGTGGGACAGGCTGCTAAGGCTTCTCCAGAAAAGAAATCACAGTCTAGAAGGTTTTTCATCTGAAACCATTTAGACAGAAAAATTGCTATTGATGTGGATTTAATCATATCTGGACTGCTTAATGCAGTGCATTTTCTGGACCAAGTATCAGATCTACCACGGAGGAAAAACCAAACATATGTTGTGTGCTATCTCTACAGGTGAGACTGCTACCTGAACAAAAAACGTTCAGAAACTATTAATTGTGGATTGTTGTAAAAATAAGGAAATCAGTTGGTCACGACATGAGAAGTTGTGAAAAGCATGATGCAGTGGTTTCCAAATCATCATCTACAAGTACACTTTTCATTGTTGGAGTATGCTTGCTTCTTTTTCTTAATCCGCTAAATCCAAATTTAGGAGAACTGTACATTAAGAAAAATAAGATGCATAAACCCTACACAGTTTAGGGGAAACATGCATTAAAAACAACTAGAAATACATCTATGTATAGCATTGGATTAAAAAATTCATCCAGCCGTTTCCTGGAAATTATTGTGAATGCGGTATAAACACAAGTAAGGTGCAGAAGTTTTCATTACTTCAGAAATTGTAGCAAATAATACATCCACATTTTAGATCTATAGCACTGAATGTAAAATAGGTTTATATGTTCCCCTACGATGTGACTCCGCTTGGTTTTCTTATCGTGAGAACCTGAGTCCGTATCACTGTGGTGCTCAAGGCACATAAGTAGATCGCGCTGTCAACTGGGCGGACTGTAGAAATATTTAAAGGAGCTGCCGGTGCATCCAGAGAAACACCGACTCGATTGCCTGCTTTCTCTCTGTGGTATGCCTGCTTTCTGTAATCAACATGGCATAAGTAGTCCAAGGTGTTGTCAGAATACTGCCGGTACCAGTAGATGTATACCGTTGTAAATTTTGCTTTGTAAGTGCAGCTCAAGGTTACTGTATCCCCTTCGGTTACAGTCAGCAAAGGAGGAGACTGGGTCACAGAGTCTTGCTCTTCACAAGAAATATGAGAAACTAAAAAAAGGCATAAAAAACAATCTGTCAGCAAGGCTGTTTCAGAGAATAATACTGTGCAGGGCTCACACAAAAACAGCAAATACTCGAGTATAAGAAAATGGTGTTAACATTACAATATTAAAATAGTTAAATACATTCAGGAAACTGCTTCTTTTTTCATGCAGACAATGCAAACTAAAATGGACTGACACAAATAATTCAATAAAATGGTAATGCTGAAAACGGAAATAAAAGATTGGAAATGGAGTCCTTAAAATTACCAGTTATCAAAAAGCATACAAGAGGAAGAATGAGGTGCTCCATGTCTTCTGTAAAAGCAGTAAGTTGTCTGTTGAATGTGATGTAAAGAGGTTACAGAAACATTAGAGTGACTAACGGAAAGAGTGACGACCTTGATGATTTGTGTCTTGTGATACTAGCATGACTATTAATTTCAATAAAGGTATACTCAGTTTAAGTCTGCTGTCGTGTGTTTAGACGAAACACATAAATAAAGAGCTGGAACGCTCTAACAATGACTAAAATTGTATCAGATTTTATTACTTAAAGCGCTGTTTACAATTTCTTTCTGCAGTTGATAAGGTATTTGTATTGAGTGCCAGAATTTTCCCTCAAAAAGTGAAATGGATTTTTTTTGCCTTTGCCTAAACTTAAATGGGTAAAACCATTGCTGCAAATAGCGGGGCCGTGCACGCCTGCGTGTGGGGGGGGAGCTACGCTTCTTATCGGTGCTCACTGAAGCATAGCTCCCCCTTTCAACTGTATGCCACTGCATTTTGGAGCGTGTCATAGACAGCTCCAGAATGCATTGGCTTACAGGGGCCGCGCCTGCCAGCTCACTGACTGAATTGGAGGAGGAGGTGACACACCTCCGAAATCTCCGATGATGGCACTATATTTCTTGCACATGCGTGCAAGCAACATAAAAATGAATAATGTCAAAAATAAAAGCTATTGTAATCAGCTAAGAACTCTGAATTTGTATTCCTTGGAATACAGATCACTAAGAGGGGATTTAATTATTATATTTAAGGTATTTCAGGACAATGCATTATTTACTACAATTTGTCTTGAAAGACAGGAAATTTTATAAAATAATACAAGGTCACATAACCTACAGCTCAAGACAACTGTGTGCAGAATAACAAGGCGCAAAAGTTTTTTTACACAAAGGGCTCCACCGATTTTGAATGCCTTACCAACATATGTAGTCATGAGTAAGACACTGGAAAATTTAAAACAAACTTGGATACTCACATGAAAGAGAATAAATTTAGTTGCCATCACTAAATTAGTGGTGGCGGATTCGTAATGGGTCTTTGGCCTCATGAACCTGTATAATACTATGAAACCTTAAAGCAGCATTATTTCAAGTCAATTCAATTCAATTTTATTTTTTACCAGGCAATACACCACTGAGATACTCATTTGCAAGGTGGTCCTGGAGGGACAACACAAGGTATGATACGGGAACACAACTACAATTTATACGGTACAGAGTGGGTAATACAAAAACAAAGCAGACATACCAGATACACAGAATAAATGGCCACAACATAAGTGCAACATTACTGCCAGATCAATTAGATTGCAGGAAAGAAGGTAAGGGAGATAGCAAAGGATTAAGGATCGGGGAACGGGTTAAGGGAAGCGAGAAGGGCAAGGGTACTATGACAGAGAGAGAGAGAGAGAAGGTGAGAGTACAAGGGCTAGAGGAGAATGGGAGGGACAAGAGGAGCAGAGAAGGGCAGCCAGTTATGAGAAGGGTGGCAGGAAGCGCTGAAAGCAAGCTAAGTAGGTATAAGTGCCAAACTGGCTGGACCTCATAGAGGGAGCGGTTAAGATTAACATTGCCAGTTCTCCTTTAACAGGGGTTTTAAAAGTGATTTGCAGGAGGACAGTCTAACAAAGTGGGTCAACTTTAAAGTCCTTTGGAGGGAGTTCCACAAAGTAGGTAGGGAATGACCAAGAGAGGAGATGCCAAAGCGAGATCTAATCCTGGGGATAGCAAGCAGTATGTAAGCGTATTTCCTGAGAGAGTACTCACATGGCATAAACTTAAAGATATTGGATATGTACTGGGGGAGTTTCATAGTGAGGGCTTTAAAGGTCCAGATAGAGGCATTATGCCACCTTCTGGTAGCTAATGAGGTCCAGCCAATCTTGGCGTAGAGCAAACAGTGGTGAGTTTTGTACAGGGACCTGGTCACCAGTTTTAAGGCCGTATGGTACAGTACATCAGATTTAGCAAGTATAGTGTTGGGACAGTTGCTATAAAGAAAATCTGCATAGTCTAAAAGAGGGAGGAATGTAGTTTGTACTAGCCTTGATTTTAATTTTTATTTATTTTATTTATTTAGCTTTTGTTGACTGGGTAAGTGCACTAGACAATTTCTTGCCTATTTTCAGGCATGACGCAGGGTGGAGGGGGATACAGATGAATGCCAACTGACCTTGAACCAGATTAAGCTGTTGGTGCTAATCTTAGTGAATGGGGGAAATTTGGTCAGAACACCTGGGAAACTCCCTTACAGAGCTGCAGGGGGAGCTGCTGTCCAACATTCGGGATGGCCAGTTCGGCCGGTGAGCCAGGGAAGTAGGACGTGGAGGAGACTGGGGGCCTGGTCTCCCCTCCAATCTCTGGAGTACAACAGACTGAGATATTTTTTTATGCGGATGCCCCACCGGAAGGTCCACATTTCCAGAATGACTACCAGAACACACAAAATGGATCTAGAATTGCTGATTCCATGGCAGAAAACTTTTTAGGTAAAACACCAGAAGAAATTCTGACAAAATGAAGAAAGGCGTTTTCAAGAGAAATGCTCGGTGCTTGAAAAAGCAAAAGAAAACAGTACAACTCGTAGAAACATGCAGGATCCAGCGCTGGGCCTCCCTGACAATGGAACCAGCTGTAGCAGTAATCCCTGTGTATCTGGACTACCAGCACCACAGGTATGCAATTTAAACACTACCTATCAGACTGTACATAATGACTAGGCTAGTGCAACAATCTACTTTCTCCACATGGAGTATTGGGGATTTTGATCAGAGCAGACATGAGCAACCGCTCATCTGTCTCCCAGGTTTTTTTTTACCAGAATAAGCCATGGCCAGTAGCGATGACAATGTCTAAAGAAGTGTCACCCATGGACAGAAATGAAGTGGCTTACTTACCACAGTCAAAGGTAGAGGGGCTGCTGAAGGGAGCCCGCAAGCACAGGACCACAAATTCGGAAATTCAGAAGGAAGAGCAGTATGATGCAACAGAGATACAGAATGATAGGGAGGCCCTATCAGATGACAGCAAGGCACAGGAAAAGAAAAATGGGAAGTTTGAGCCGGGAACGGCACAAACGGGGGGATGCTACCCCTGGCCCAAGGCTTACCCATGATGTACCAATCCCTGTTGATAGGGATAAGAAAGAACCACTGGAAAAAGAGATTTCGGACCAAAAAGCAGTCCTCCTTAAAATCCTAGCAGAGGATGAAAATAATCAGAAGTGCAAAGCTGAGGATCTGAGACATAAAAGGGACACCGCATTGTTATCACATAGAAATATCCCTGCTGGTACTATACCTGGGGAACATCGGGTACCAGATGATGTACCAGGAGCTAACTTTTTACTACCAGGAACAGCGGCATCTGCCATTCAAGCAGCCTTTGACCTTGCAACCCCCACAGAGACAGATAGGCCTTAGATTGATTATGAACTTAAAGGGGCTGGATGGACTCAGGATCCAAAGGGTAAATGGGTTGCAGACCCAGCATGGGACTCCCCCCCTATTCACACAACCAGCAATGCCCCAGTGGTGCCCTTCGAGAGGTACACATGATCCTGGGATGGACCCCCTGCCTAAAGACCCTTTGGGGAAAGCAGCAGTACAACCTCAAACAGCACCTACTATGAAAATATCCTCTGAACCAGGTTCGAGATTACCTGATGGTGCCATCCCCTCACAAAATACTGTGACGTTATCGTCCAGTCCAATTGCTGACCAGGAGAACGTCTCTGTGCCCAAATTGACACCTGTGGGAAAGGGTGATGTAATAGGTCCAAATGTTCCCCCTTCGGAACAAAAACCCTCTACAGAGCAAGCACAAAGACCACTGCTTTGACAATTGTTCAAAACAAATAAAACAGACCCTTTATCCGGGAGACATGCTGTGAGAGTAAAGTATAAGGGAGGCCTGGACCCATGTCCTGACCATCAATATGTGATTAAATCTCTTATTAAAGATTCATTGCATTTCTACCCAGCTGACGTATTTGCTCTTATACATATATCGGGGAAGACATGCTCTGCATCAGCTTTCATTCAGCCCACCTGCTGGAACTGTTCTGGATAAAATACAACCAGGTAAAATCACTCCCATTGTGGATCCCTTTTATGGCCATCCCCCTCACAAAACCACTGGTTAAGACAGTCACCATCATATTTAGAAATGAAAGTGTCCCAGTGGGGGACATTTACCATTGGCTTCAGTAGAAATTGAAGTATTAAGTACACCAGAGGCCATTCAAGATGGAGAGCAATTCTGGTTGGGTGGGGTGGTGATTTAAAGTTAAATTACAGCAATCAGAAGAGGGCATAATACACACCCCAAAATGTTTTTTTCTGGGACGAGATGGGGGGTTTGTTTCTACCCTGGACAGCCAAAAGCGTGCTATAGGTGTGGATCATGGACACACCTTTCAAGTGTCTGTGACAAATTACATTGTGGCATGTACAATGAAGTTGGTCATACAAGTTATCAGTGTAGTAATCTTTCACGATGCAACTTATGTGAGGAAACAGGACACCTATACCAAGATTTCCCATGGGCATCTGTAAATAAAACCCAGAACCTGGATCCCAAGCATTTAATTAATAAGGCACAGGCAGAAGAATCAGCAGACTCGGATCAGCACACTCACCCCACTAGACCTCAACCAACAACGAAGGTACCTAAGGATACTGTACCTCAGCCCACTCATGATCTGATTATCATTATGGACTCTTCACCTAGTGAAGCAGTACAGAATATGAGTATACACCCCACCCTCCTAACTCTAGTATGCTACACAGAAACTCCAGGAAATACAGCAACCCCAGGGCAACCAGACAATTCACCCTCTTCTCACCCCCCACCAAATAGGAGATCATCCTAATGGCTAAAGAAAGAAGAAGCAACAATGACAAGCATTGTAACAATAAATGCATTTGAGGTTTTAGCCCCCTCCAATTGAGGAGATTCAGAGATGGAGGAAGACTTAAAAGATGCAATGAAGGTGAATGCTGCTCCACCATGATCCCCTGAAACATTCTACATGAAAAGGAAAAAAAAGAAAAGGAAAATGACTTGATGACCTCTGGCAATTATGGATAACACTACTGTGGCATATTTAAATTGCCATAGCTTAATTAATAATAGAAAGAGACAAGCAATATTTCAATTGTTGCATGATTCAGTACTTGATATTATATTGTTACAGGAGACATGGATGGGCCTGGTTTCCCAAGACACCCTGTTCAGTCAGATTGGCCCTGGGGACCATCTTTCTGGTTCTTTGGAGACAATAAGGCAGATGGGGTGGGGATTCTTTTTGTCGGAACAAGATTTTCACTGTTCCGACTTATAGACCTTGTACCTGGGAGACTTGATTTTAGATGGGTATTGGGATGGAACTCCATGTTAAATTATCAAGGTATATGGCCCTCAGACCAAGGTGGCTAGGGTTGCATTATTGAATACTTTACAGCCTTACTTCGCTAAGGCTAAGGTTATAATTTGGGGGGGGGGGGGCGAGGATTTCAATTGTACCTTAAGGGTTCCAAAAGGGCACACATCTGTACCCAAGATATACTGTGATTCTTTGGCACTCCGACCCTGCATTAATATAGCTGAGCTATTAAATTGTAATGACCATATAAAAAATCCCTCTTATTTTACCTACCACAATTATAGATTACTTATTGGTTTCAAAACACCTGACTATTAGACAAGCAACAGTTTGCCCTATTGAATTCTCTGATCATCAGATGATTATTTCCACGTCTGGTACAGACCCCATATACCCTGTCGCTAAATCTTGATGGAAATTAAACACTAGTCATCTTTTAGACCCACTTGTTCAATCCACTATTAGACAGATGTTAGCTACTCATGCATCAGTTTTAGTCTTATATAACAACATAGGAGACTGGTGGGAACACACTAAAACTGACATCCAAATGGGTTTTCAACAACATGGAAAGAAAATATCCTGTACTCAATATTTTAAATATCTTACTTTAAGAAGGCAACTACAACACCTCTTTTCATTAACTCCCACGTCAGAGAATAAGCTGGAGCAACAAATACAGGTAGTCCAATCAGAAATGAAAAAAATTGCAGTATAACAGGGCAGCTTCCTTGCAAGCTGAGCTATCTTATGGTACTCAAAAATTCCAATTTTTTGATCCATGTGCAGCCTGTAAATCTAAAAGAAAAAGCGCATCCCTCTTTACAGAATAAGAGGGGAGATATAGTATCCTCCTTTTGTGACATAATAGACATAATTCAAGAATCCCAATCACAAGTAGATCCACAGGAAAAAAATAATGAAGCACTTAGGTCACAATATGTAGAAAAATACAATGCCATACACTAGCAACAGGAGATATTGCCCGGCTGTCCTTCTTTATTCCTACACATGAAATATCAGATGTAATTCAGTCTAGGAAGTTAGGAGCAGCCCCAGAATTGGATGGGCTACCTTTTGAATTTTATAAAACTTTTCATACAGAACTATCTTTATGTTTGGCAACAATATTTTCAGTTTTTTTTCCAGCAAAAATCAGTCCCACATCAGTTTTCTAAAAATTTAGTGATTTATCTATATAAAGCAGGAGATAGGACTCTTTTTAAGACTTGGAGACCAATAAGTTTCCTGAACGCGGACTTTAAGATCTTGTCACAAATACTTCCATCTCCACTTACAGTCAATAGTTTCTCAGGTCATCCATCCTCTTCAATTTTGTGGCCTACCAGGGAGGTCAATATCTCACCCTGTTATTATCCTCCAAGAGTTGTGGAAATATTACCAAAAAACACAAGGAATAGGATGGATTATTTCTCTGGATCACCAAAAAGCATTTGACAGAGTAAATCATTCTTTCCTATTTTCAGTACTAAAAGCATATGGGATCCTTGAGAACTTTATTTAAAACATTAAGATGCTCTATAGTCAGGCCTCGTATTGTCCTCTTATACAGAGTAAAATAGGCCCAGTGTGTGAGGTCGGGGGGGGTTCGTCAAGGTTGCCCCCAAGCCCTTTGCTTTACATATTCACCCTCAACCCTTCAATTACGCACATTATTTAAACCCCTCAAATCCAGGGGTTATCAGGAGGAATAGCAGGGGATGAATTAAAGCTTGTAGCATATGTAGATGATACCTGTCTAACCCTAAAGAATAACACCTGCATTAGGGAAGCTTGCAAAGAAATACAACACTTTTCACAAGTCTCATCTGCCACTTTAAACCTGGATAAATGTAAAGCTGTTCCACGGGGAACGGTTCTGGACCCCTGTCTTATAACCAGCAAAATCTGGGTCTTCCCAGTTGTGATGGACCCAGTGAAAATCCTAGGGATTATCTCTGGATCCCAGAATACGGGTCTCATAAATTGGGAGAAGGTGATTCAGGGCTGTGAAACAAAAGTAAATATGTGGAAGGGGTGGAAACTGTCTAAAAGGAAAAGAATACATATCATCAAACAGTTTTGATTCCTAGTCCAATATACATCGGTACAATATTCCCCATACCCAATAGTTTAGAAACACGGTTGTACAGTGTATTTTTTTGTATGTTATGGGGAAGTAGTTTAAATCTGGTAAAAAGGGGGTATATGTACCTACCATGATGCAAGGGTGGGTTAGGTATGATAGACCCGGTGTTTATTTTTTCATTCCTTATTTTTCTTTCATTCTATTAATATTCTATGCCTCATGTCAAATTCACTCATAAATCTCTGGTTTCAGAATAATTGGCAAACTTACTGAAATGGGAAGATGCTCCACCACAAGTTTCGAAATATTTGTTAATTCCTATATCAATGAAGTTGTTGATACAAAAAATACACAAATGGAACATTCAAAATTCCTTTTTAGAACATTCCTCCCATAAACAATTATACCAACATATTCTTGTAACAATAGGCCCCACCCAACCAGATTTTAAGTACTGTAGAACACATAAACAAGAACATGTACTTTCCCTCTTAAATGAACATCGAATACCTGAACATTCAGTATGTGTGAAATTGTTTGGTTCAGTCTGTATGGGAAGTTGAACGTGAGAGGGAACAACAAACATAAACCTCTAGAGGATCATGTAATTTCCCGGGTTGTGGTGCCCCTGAGGAAACTATGGTGCATTTCCTATTTCAGTACCCCTTTTCCCAGAACCTATGGAGGTTTTTGACAATGGCATGGAATATGCCTTGGTTACAAAATCTAACTTATGAAGATTTTATATTGGGGGATTATACTGCCCAGCTGAAAAAATTTCATAAGGGGACATTGACTGTGGTTTTTGTTGTATTAAAAGTTTATATATGAAATGCTAGAGCACAACGGGTTCTGAGACAGAAACGGATGCCCTACACCATATTTCAGGTTATTTGTGAGAATGCTTTGAGAAATACATATGTTACAGAATGTTCAATATCTGATACCAAGAAAGTTAAACTTGGTGGAGAGGTCTCGCTTTCTTTATTAAATATAAGTAGAAGACTATGGCCCAGATATTCAAGAGGGTTGCGCCATGCACAATAGGGGTACGCCAGCGCCAGTCCGAAAATGCACCATTCTGCAATATTCAGCAGGAGGCAGATGCACCCTCCAAATCACAATGTGCAAGAGCGCAATGATAATGAACGCTTGTGCAACTGAAGGGGAAGGAACCATGCATAAATGACGCAGTGCGATATTCAACAACATGCACCATGTGCAATAGGGGAGCAAATGGAAGTTGCACGATAGCGGAAATGATCCAAAATAAAATGGAACAAGAGAGAGGCACAAGAATGCTACAGGGAAGCCACATGTTGGTGAACTGCAGGCAGCCACACAGGCACACAGAAACTGGGAGCAGGACAGGGCAGGAGCAAGACAGAGCACTTGGAACCACCAGGAACAGGGAAGGTATGGGAGCCTGCAGCCACAGTGCAAGACAAAAGGGGGAAGTGCCACACAGCACTGAGGGCACAGCTAGTGGGCAGTACGCCACTACAGGAGGTGTTCCTGGTGCAGGGGAGTAGCAGCAAGGACAGCGGGGGGAACAGTGAAACAGCTGCAAGGGGGGGTTACACAAGCCAGAGACATGGCCAGCATCACCATCCAGATGGAGACAGTTATGAGGGGGGTGAGAAGACAGGCAGCAGGGGGGCAGGGCCCTGGAAGGGCCCATCATTGGTATGCCCCCAACAGACAGTACCAAGCCCACAGCAGCTTCGAGCTGTACACTGATACTAAGATCGTCGGCTGGTACCACCTGAACCGGGCGATCCTGAGGTGGCTCTGTGAGCTGTGCAGTGATGTGCTGCAGGCACCCACACAACAGAGCCATGCTCTGTCAGTGGAGACCAAAGTGACAGCTGTCATGTGCCTGCTCATCACGGGTACCTTCCAGAGACCAACGGGGGACATGACAGGCATAACCCAGTCGGCCGCATCACGCCTCCTCATCCAATTCCTCGGTGCACCACTGCCACATGCTGCAGTGTACATCTGTTTCCCCAGCACACTGGTGGAGCGCACAGCAAACATACAGGAGTTCCACAGGGTAGCACGTATGCCTGGCGTGCTCGGGGCAATAGACTGCACCCATGTGGCCTTCCGCATGCCACCTGGCCCCGAAGGGGCCACATACAAGAATCGGAAGGGGTATGCAAGCATCAACTGCCAGGTGGTGTGCGATGCCAGGGGGTGCATAATCAATGTCTGTGCCACGCACCCTGGGGGAGCACATGATGCCTTCATCTGGCACCAGTCCGCACTGTGCCACAGGTTCGAGAGTGGGGACATCCCCACTGGCCACCTAGTGGGTGAGTATGCAAATCACACAGAAAGACATGGAGCTTGGGAGGGGCATAGTCAGTGGTGACATGGGTATTGGCCTAGATGGCCCATGGCAGGGCAACGCTGATCACCAAACTAATGTCCACCCTCTATACACAGGTGACAGTGGATACCCACTCCGTCCCTGGCTGCTCACACCAGCGGCCTGTGACCCCATCGCAGCAATTCTACAATGAGGCACATGCCACCACTCGCAATGTCATCGAGCGGGTGTTCGTGATGCTGAAGGCACATTTCCGTTGCCTGGACACATCTAGCGGTGCCCTACAGTACAGCCCTTCAAAGGTCTGCGGGCTATTCCTGGCCTGTTGCATCCTACACAAGATGGCCAATGACTGTGGGATAGCCGTACAGGTCAAAGAGGAGGACAGCGATGGGGACGATGAGGACGCTGGTGAAGTTGGTGATGGGCAGCACCCCCCTTGGTCGAAGGGACCCCCGACTGATCCAGATGGCACAGTTGCACCGGGACACCATCACAAAGGAGCACTTCAACCAACCCAGGTAAGTCATGGGGCCATGTGTAACCACCGGTGGCAAGGGCACAACCCACAAACACGCATGGACAAACCCCAGGGGTGCATGTCGCTAAGGGAATTTGCCGAGCATGGAACCGTACACGACATCGGGGATGGGCATGGTCTAACACAGCACGCGGTCACACACACACACACACACACACACACACACCACACACACCCACAAGACATGCACAAAGGGTAGGAGGCATGCCGACCCCAACCACCACCCCTAGCCACACACATGTCCACAGACCACCACGCCCAGTGCCGGTCATTGTATGTGTGTTCGACACTGGGCACCATTGCACAGTGGTGGACAGCGCAACGCAGGCATCATCATGCACACGCCACAGTGGACAGCAGCCAGGAGGGTGTGCAGATGGAATGTGTGTGTGTGTGTGTGTGCGCAGGGCCGAGTACCCCACCCATGCATTGCGCGTTGAACAACACAATGTACACAGGGCAGCATCAGACAGTAGCCATGGTGGGAGACAGGTCAGTCACATGCTACAGTGCCACAGCCACCACAGATGCATGGGCAGCCCCGCCGAGACCCGCCAGCAGTGACAGGCTGACCAATGGCCTCGTGGGTGGCACCGCAGTCCCCAGGGGTTCCGCCAGTATAACGCCAATCGCGCCCGCGCAGGGTCAGCGCACACTGAACATGCTCGCGCCTATGCATGCTTGGGATGTCTTACAGCCGAACCCAGTCGACAAGGAGAGGTCACACCACAATGGAATGGGGTGACATTGACTACCAGGTTCATGACGCATGGGCAACAATCAGGTGCCCACTGTGGCCATGGCAGCTGTGATTGTCTGTATCAGCCTGTCGATGGCAGTGGTCATATCCTCCCGCATCCAGTCCATCCCTGCCAGGAGCAGAGCGGTGTCCCTGCTGTGCCGCTTCTCTGCCTGGCACAGAGCCGCACTGAGTGCATCCACCGCCATCACAAGCCGCAACTGCCGATCGACTGATTCTTGGAGTATGCGTGTGTGCTCTTCTAAGAGGTTATCTGCCTAATCGGTATGCTGTCCCTCACGGTGTTCATGGCCCTGATGGGCAGCACCCCTTGAGGGTGGATGCTGCACACTAGGGCCAGGCCTGGGCATTTCCACAGGCGGTGCACTGATGCCGCCCCCTGACACTGTACCCCCATGGCCATTGGCTGGCTGCTGACACTGCCCCTCCGGCTGCCGCTCTCCAGGGCTCAGCAGTGCAGCCGCAGTGGTCGCAACAGCCCCACTGTCCTGGACACACACCAGTGCTGTCCCACTGGTGCAGACAGGCACAGGCTGGGACTGTGATGTCACTCAGGCCTCCACAGCGGCACCACCCATGGCCATGCCCATGATGTCACCTGCTCTGTGGCCATCCTGCGGCCCACACATATCACTGTCCATGAAGTGAGCTCCATCATCATCAGTGACAGATCTGGCACCAGCCCGAGTCTCAGCATGCTGGCATCCATGGACGCTGGCATGCTGGGACATGGGCAAGGCCTCCTCAGCACCTGCTCCCCCAACATCAGTCCGGACAGCCAGGCGGGCCCACTGTCGCTCTGACCCTTGGATGCCTGTGGAGGTGGACGGGCCCTCCTCTATGTCCATGGTATCACCCTCAGTGGACAAGCCCACCACCGCTGACAAATGTAGATGCTCAGGAGCTGTAAGGGAACACAGTAGCATTAATGTATCTGTACTACCCTGTCTCCCCCCCCATTGACAGACCAGGACCTACCATGCAGTGACGGGCTACCACCCATTTGGAATCCACCACATGGAACACCCTCGATGGCACAACGCCGCATGCTGCCAGCAACCCGCTCTTCTCATGGGGTCAGGCGTTGTATGGCTAGCTGTACCCCACCAGTCGCAACCTGTGCTGCCCTGATGGCAGCCACCTTGTTCTTAATCCTCTGCCTGTCCATGCCCATCTTCTTTTTGCACTCCTGCACGGTCCACTGGTGGCTGCCATGCAGGTTGAAGGCACACGCCACCTCTTCCCATGCAGCAGCACAGGCCTGTGGTGTTCCCCGCCATCCGCTGAGCAGCGGCTCGTGGTCAAGGTAGGCCTCAAACAGGGCATCTGTTTCTGCCTTGGTGAAGTTAGGCCTCCTCTTCCTCCCACATCTCTGTTCCTCTTCCTCCACCTCACGATCGCTCATTCTTCATCCTGTGAGAATGACAGGTGTTATCTGTGACTGTGCAGTCCCATGCATGTCCCACACACCACAGTCCACACTCCCAAACAGCATGCAACTCACCACAATAGACTGCAATAACAGTTCTATGGCCACTGCAGCCCAATGTCACATTTTATAGTGCAATGCATGCAAATGAGGTGAGGCACAATTATAAGTGGATGCAATGCAGTATCTGCACCACTGAATGGCTGATTAGCTGATTTGCATATGCCGGCTGAATATCGGCGCTGTTGCGCTTTCGCAATTGTGTTGAACATGCTCAGGCAGGGAGCATTTCTGTGACATGCGCAGTGGGCACCGAACGGTGCATGCCCGGGGTGATGACACTGACGCCTGCCATGCTGCTGATGTGCTGTGCGCAGGAGGCAATGCAGGACACGGCCACCATTGTGCCAGTGGTGCTACTGTGCTGTTCACATGTATGGCGCTCTGGCACTGGGGCACGGTAGGCGCACTTGGTTCACAGCATGGTAGGCCACTACAGGAAGTGGCACACAGGCACCCTACTGTGCTACACACGGTGAGTACCAATCGCGCTGTGGCGGTCCGTGCACAAGAGACCCCTGACCCTGTGCCGACCTTTGCCCCCTAGGCACCATGCGCGCCTGCATGGTGCACCTCTATCCCACTGTTTGGTGACAGCGCTGATGGGGAATGACAGCGAGTACTCACAGAGTATCCGCAGACGTGGTGAACGTGCACTACAAAGCGCAATTTTGATACCAAAATTGTACAGGATGGCAAGGAGAAGTGCGCCCATCTGGAGCCAACTTGAACTGGCCAATCTGGTCCAGTTGGTGGAGCCCCATGCCACTGCCTTATTTAGGGAGGCACCCCTGGACAGGGCCAGGAATGCGGTGTGGGAGGAGGTGGCGGTGGCCCTGGAGGAGGCCACAGGAATGGAGAGGATGGCAGAGCAGTGCAGGCACTGCTATGGTGACCTGCAGCGGTGGGACCCAGACAGGCTTACCTGCCTGTGGGCATGTGCCAGGAGGGGCATGGCACCACGGGTTAGATGCCCCATCGATACATTGCTAACAACCATATGACGATGCATGTCCAGCACATGTGCTGGATCCACCGTGATACCCATATGGACGCTAACAGTGTGTGATGGCATCTACCATGGCCGTCCAGTGTTGGCCATGGTGGTGGTATCGGGGTGGGGGGAAGATGGGTGTGGCTGTGTGGGATTTCACACACCCGGGGGCAGGGGGACTTTGCTACCGGATAGTACTGATGTTCCTCTCTCCATGTTTGCATCCTAGGCCCAGAGGAGCACCGGCAGGTGAGGGAGAGGAGGCTGCGCCAAGATGAACAGCAGGCCAGGAGGGCTGCCGGACAAGACAGTCGCAGGGACCAGCCTGATGATGGTGAGTGCCTTACATCCATGATTACTATTGCATGCTGTGTAACAGGGCAGGCAGTGGGGCATGGCCACCATCCATTGTCACCACTGCCATGCATGCAACTTGTTACAGTCAGCACTGTCCAGTGTCACTGCATGCCTGGGAGTGTGTCAATGGTGGTCCATGCGTGCATTGGGTACATGGCTGTGCCACTGCCTTCACACCGCATAGCCATGTCACTGAACAGCCATGGTGGTGCTGTGCAGGACTTGGCTGGTGGGTGTGTGCAGCAGTCCGCATGGCTGTGTGCACCCTAGGTGGGCAGGTCTTGTGGACACGATCACTGTGGGTGGTCACACACCATCACAGAGGCATGTCCCATGGCCGTATGCCATGCACAGTGGGTGGGCTGCATGGGGCTGTGAATTCACACCTATTGACTCTGCTCCCTTGTCCTAGGTGGACGGCAGCTGCAGGAGATCAGCGTGGCACTGCGGGAGATTCTCCAGGTAGCCAGGGCATCCCTGGAGATACTCGAACGGTTGGACAGACTCGGTGTCCGAAGACATCATGGAGGGAGGAGAAGCTGGAGAGGGGAGCGGGACTCCTGCTGAGCTTGGAACTGCTCCTGATTTCCCCTACTCCCCCTGGACACACCCTCATACCCCTCTTTCCCTCTACCATTTGTTCACCCCGCCTTACCCACCCCACCTTGTTTGTGTCCCTCCCAAACCTTTGTAAATACTTTACAGTAGTTTGTTTGCTGTTTTAAATACATTTCTTTTGATATGCCTACTGTGGTGGTCTCTGATTTGCAGCGGCTATAGGTGCTCAGCTGCAGTGGTGCATGGCGCCAGGGGTGGTACAGTCGTGTGCGTGTGTGTGTGTCCATGGGGAAGTGAGTATGGTGGGAGTGGCTATCAGTCACTGTCTGTGGTGTGTGTGTTGTTCCCGGTGCACTGGACGACTGTGTGCAGTGGTCCACGGTGCATGCTCTGTGTCCATGGCGCACCTGTCAGACCATCCATGGCCTGTGCAGCTGACACCCTTGCATGTCTGTGACATGCACAGTCTGCTGGCATGTCAGTGGTGGCTGTTCATGCAGGACAGCCACTGTACCCGGCACAATGCCGGGTTGCCTCCTGTCACTGGTGTGGTGTATGTCTGCCTTGGGTGACACTGTGGCCTCCACTGTTGCTGTCCCACCTCCATGCTGTTGCTTTTGTGTGTGTTGTAGGGGATGTGCACCACTGTCTGCAACTTGTGCTCCGGGAAAATGCTGGTGGCATACAGCTCCACGGTGCCTGCGTAGGGTGGCTGGCACTCCTGTGCCATGGAGGGGTGCTGGCCTTGTGTACACGGTTTCTGTGGCCACACTCTGGGGACTTGGTTGCCCTGCTACTGTGTCCCTGTGTTGATGTGCCCTTGGGTATGGATGGGTGTTTGTCCATGCACTGTGTTGCACCCTGTGTGGTGCATGCTTCCATGCACCACTGTGGGTGTCTGCGCTGGCTGTTGTGGCCAGTGCTGGGTCAAGGTGCATCCTTGGGAGAGTGTGCAGGGTGCTGTACCACTGGTGGTGGGATCTGGGGCATACCCTGTCACATGTGGAGTACCCACGCGTGCTGACGCATGGTCGGGTCTCCAGCTGTACCGGGGACGGTGTGGTAGCACTGTGTATGCAGTCGTTGCATCACTGTGTGCTGCCACCCACTGACGGGTGCTCATGGTGGGGCTGCGTTGCATGGTTCTGTGGTGCACAGGGTTGCATTGTCACAGTGGGGGGGTGGCATGCATGGGGTATCCTGCACTGATGGAAACTGCTCCTGGGTAGGGTATCTGGGGGTCACGGTGTAGGGTGTGCTCTGCATTGATGGGATGGTGTGGCACGGGGTGGTCGGCCCTCCTTGTGTGCCGGTCACAGCTTGCCAGGGGGTGTGCTGGGGCACCATGCCCCGGCTGTGGGTTGGTTGCTGTTATCCATGGGCCAGTGGTTATTCCGGCTCTCCACCGGTTGTGCAGTGCATGGGGTGTGGGGGGCGATGTCTGTTCTGCTGTGTGCTCCTCTGCCCAGCTGTGGCATGGGTGGTGGGCCCCTGCATCCTGTCCCTGTGCATCCCTGGTTGTGCTGTTGCACTGCTGCCTTGCTCCACGGGGCATCCCTGGTTGTGCTATAGTGCATCTGAACTGCTCCACTGAGCATCCCTGGTTGCACTACGGTGCATCTGAATTGCATAACTGCACATCCCTGGTTGCACTATGGTGCAGTTGGTGCTATATTCAGTCATGTGCCGCAGGCGCATCTTGACCTGCGCAGTTTTTGAATATCGCGCTTCTTGTACATGAGCGCAGTGGACTTGCACTTGCTCCTGCTGTTGCGCACTTTTTGGGCGTAGTTTGAATATCTGGGCCTATAAGTCAATGGGTATTCAGTAGGGTAAAAGAATGAAAAGGGTTATTCACATTGTTTTATTACTGCTTTTATACAATTTATTTATTTATTTATTTACGAGTTTTACCAGGAAGGCATACTGAGCAACAATGCTCGATTCCAGATGCAACCTGGGGGTCAGGACCCAATACAAAACAAATCACAGTGTCAAACTGAGGCATTTCAAACAGTGAGAGGTATGGCTAACTATCTTACAGACAACGGCAGAATAGCTACAAGTAGACAGTTTGATACAGCAGGGGAAAGATAGAGAAATACATGATCCAACCTAGAAAAAACATCCTTATAACATAGAGCAGTATGGTGCATTGGTGTTAGGAATAGTTAGAAGCAGGTGCAGCTAGAAACATGTGCAGCTGGAGGAGAAATGCTTGCTGAGTAGCTGGTTGTGATGACTAGGATAAGATGCATTTCTTATGGTAGGTGGTAGGGCATTCCAGATCTGGGGAATCCGGTAGGAATAAGCAGCCTGACCTTTAGTTGTGTGCATGTAAGGGACGTGGAGAAGCCTTGGGTCTGTATGTCTTAGGGAGTAGGCTGGGGGAGATTGTTGGGCTAGGGTGGATGCCAGGTAAGGTGGCAGGGAGAGGGACCAGAATTTTGCAGTGAACCTGGCGCAATGTATTAGTCTGCGATCTTGGAGGGATGGCAGGGGCTAGGGAACTGTAAAGTGAGCAGTGGTGGGTGGATTGAAGGCAGTTGAGGATGAAACGTCAGAATGAGTGGAATAGGGTGTCGAGGCTGGCCAAAGCAGATGAGGGAGCGATGGAGTACACTATGTCACCATAATCGAGTACAGGTAGCATAATTTTTTGGACTATGGCCTGCCTTGTAGGAGACGGGAGGCAGCTTTTGTTACGGTATAATGCACCAAGTTTGGGGAGAAGTCTCTTATGCAGGGAGTCAATATGAATGGCAAAATCAAGGTGCTGGTCAAGCCAGACACCTAGATATCTAAAGCTGGTGCAATTATCCAGAGGGGTCCCATCCAAGGTTTTGAAAGGGGGGGCAGGAGGCTTGATGGAAGAGTCTTTGATGGGAACCAAAAGTTAACGACACAGTTTTCTTGGGGTTTAGAAATAACTGGTTGGACCGAAACCATTCCTGGATGGCGTTGAATTCCTCCTGAAGGAGGGTGGCCACGTTGCTTGTAGTTGGGCTGGAAGCGTACAGGATAGTATCGTCCGCATACATCTGGATGGAGGAGTAGTGGCAAGCTGATGGGAGGTCATTTAAAAATATGGAGAAAAGCAATGGGCCCAGGACTGACTCTTGTGGGACGCCAGTGGATACGGGTAGTGGGTCTGAGGTATGTGAGACGATTTTTACCGATTGGAGTCTGCCTATTAGGTAGTCATGGAACCAGGCATTTGCTGATATGGAGAGCCCGGCGTCAGTGAGTTTGTCAAGGAGCAGAGAGTGGGAGATGGTGTCGAAGGCTTTGGCTAGGTCAATAAAGATCACAGAGGTGATGTGTCTGTGGTCCATGCTGGAGAGAATGTCACCAGTGACTTGTAGAAGGGAGGTGATGGTAGAGTGGGATTTGCGAAAACCAGATTGGAAAAGGGTGAAAAATGAGGTGACGTCCAGGTGTGGGGTGAGTTGGGAGAGGAAAAGGCATTCCTGCAGTTTGACCAGAATTGGGAGTAGGGAGATGGGGCGATAGTTGGCTAAGGAGGATGGGTCACCCCCTTTAGGGAGGGGTATGACGGTGGCCAATTTCCAAGCTGTGGGTAAATTTACCCAGGGTGAATGAGAGGTTGAAAAGTGCGGTAAGAGGGGCTGCAATGGCTGGGGTGGATAGGAAAAGCATCTTGGCATCCAGGGACGTGGGGCATTTGCCTTTGTTGGGGTTTAGGGCTCTTAGGGATCTGAAGACTTCCGGCTTGGGTTACAGGTTGGAAGGAGAACTGTGGGACTGGAGGGTGAGCGCTGGAAGACTGGGCAGGGGCAGTTTGGGCCGGACACGGGAGGGACGATAGGAGCACGTCGGCACAGCTGGCGGAGTGAGTGTTGAAAGCCTCAGCAACCCTGCAGGGGTCAGTGATGAGGGTGCCTTGGACTGATAGGTTCGGGGGTGGGGTTGGTTGGGGGAGAGCAGGGATTTTAGTGATTTCCAGAAGTCTGTGGGGTCATTTATGTTTGCACTAAATGCTAATAAAAAATAATGTTTCTTTGCCTGGTGAATGATGTATGTACATGAGTTACGGAGGGCTCGATAGGTAAGGAGGGAGGCCAGGGAGCCCTGTTTCTTATAGGCTTTCCATGCATGGTCCCTAGAGTGACAGGTCCTAATTATGTCAGCTGTGATCCAAGGGAGGTGCGCCCCTCTGACTCATTTAGTTCACGGGGGGCATGTTTATCCCAGACTTGAAGGAAATTTGTCTTGAAACCATCAAATGCGGCATCCATGGTTGAGGCCAGGAGGATGAAAGACCAATTTATGAGTCCTAGGTCCAATAAAAGGGATGCTATGTCCAGGAAGTTGTATGATCTGGTGTGCAGCGTCTTCGGGGGCTGTGGGCCTGTGCACCTTTCTGATCAGAAAAATCATGTGGTGGTCGCTTAAGGAGTCAGGGAGCAGGCCTGTGCAGAGAACCCTGTGTGGGTGGGTGGTAAGAGCCCAATCCAGCAATGTATGGTTTTGGGTCTTGTGATTTAGCCTGGTGGGGTTGGCTATGAGTTTGAGAGGTTCAGGGCCTTGATTTTAGTCTTGAGGTGAGCTTTATCACTGGCTAGCCAATTTTTGTTAAAATCACCGGTGGCGTGGAGCTCACCTCCTGCAGCTAGGGACTGAAGGGTGACCAGATGGTTAAGGATGTCCGGGGTGTGTTGGTGGGCAGTGGTGCCGCCACAAAAATAGGGGTGGAGCGTGGGAGAGAGAGTTTAATTAGTAGGCAGTCAATGTGGGTTAGGAGTGAGGGATGTTCACTATTAAGAACTGTCGCATGTTGGCGATATACATTGCGGTTCCACCACCTCTCTTTTTGCCTGGGCGGTCGTGTCTGATGATGGTGTATCCAGGTATGGACACTTCTGCATCAGTATGCTGTGGTTTTAGCCAGATTTCTGAGATAACCAGGATATCAGGGTGCTGTGTTAGGGCGATAGGCTGCAGGAGAGAAATTTTGGATAGAAGGCTATATGTGTAAAGGTGCAGGATCCTTTATCCTTTGGGGGAAAGAGAAAGGATTATTAGTGAATGAAGAGTTTGGACCAGGATTTGCCTCTATATCCCCGGACATGAGCAGTAGTAGGCAGATAAGCTGTTTTATTCTTGGCCAGGTGTTTTGTGGACGGGCAGAAGGTGTGTGGGCAACTGCCTGTGGGGGGCGTCTGGTTGGTGTGTGCAGAACGGAGAGCCCCGGGTGGAAAGAAGGAGGTAGGATAGTGGCACTAATGTGCCAGTTGTGGATGTGTTCCTGGGCATGGGCAGTAAGGGGGTGAGTAGCGACATGGAGGGGCTCTGTTGTGAGGCATGGTGGCAGGTGGTTGGTGGGTTTTCTACTTGGAAATTCGGCAGGGGGCTGGGATAACAGCGAGGCCATTGTGAAGAGGAGCAGGAGTGTGAGAGGCAGCATGTCTGC
This sequence comes from Neoceratodus forsteri, assembly GCA_016271365.2. NCBI lineage: Eukaryota > Metazoa > Chordata > Ceratodontiformes > Ceratodontidae > Neoceratodus > Neoceratodus forsteri. The sequence goes on from CM057455.1 coordinate 300,370,831, forward strand.
TAGTGAAAAGGGAGGAGAACAGCTAAACCGGTTGTGCGCCCTCTGGTGTAGGCAGCTGATAAGCTGCAAATGGAAAAGTAGGCTAATAGGTTATTTTCAGCCACTTGACACTGCCTATAAGAGGAGGAGCTCACCAAGGGTGGTGGTGGGGGTGGTGGGGAGCCAGCGCGCAGCGCCGGCGGAGCAGAAGCACTGAGAGCCGAGGAGTCACTCGGGCAGACTGCTGTTGTTCAGCGCCGTTTGAAATTGACACTGAAAACCACACTCAACGGCTTGAGGAGGAGCGGACGTTGTACCTGGGAGCCTCGGGGGGTGGGGGTCCTTCCGGCGGTGTCTCCTGGGGAGGGCTGGGCTTCAGAGTGGGTGCCCTCGTGACCCGGTCTCGATAGTTGTGGAGAGAGGGAGAGGGAGAGAATATATAAGAACAGCACTGGGAGGAGCAAACTTTGCTAAAAGTAAGTGTGGCTGCTTATTGGGCTGAGAAACAACTGTTAATCTGGGGTTTAACCTTTGTATTGTGAGAGGCTTAATTATTTACATTTCAATGCCAGAGTGCCTGGAATTGCTGGATTTACTGCGTTGGGGGTCAGATTCCTGAACAATATGGTGATGCCTCGAGCATTTCAATAGCAATGAGGGCGAGGAGGCAATTTACAACAGGGTTTGGCCTAAAATGGCGAATGCTTAGTGGGAGATAGAAGGGGCAGTCAGGAATGGAGCTCCGTGTCCCGAGTGCTCTTAAATTCATTCTGCTTCTGCTTGCAGGCTCAAAACTGGTGCACTTAGCCTCCTGGGGTAGTTTAAAGCTAGCAAGGGCAGGCTGAATTTGTTTAGCTCTGGTGCCTGTGTACAGTGTAGGGATAAGGGCTGCTTTAGCCTTCTAAGACTGATTTAGCACAATATTCTCTCGTGGCTCTGAGTGCAGGCTGCTAAAGCAAGTCACAGTACTGAACAGCAGAAATAACGAGCTGCTTGGCCTTATAACTACAAATGTGCTACGTTTTTTGGCTACAACTCAGCAATTTCAGAACAGTAACATAGACACTTGTGCCCAAACACTTTCCACTTGGTTTTACACCTCCAACTGCACCTTTTACAGATCAATTTAGGGCAAATACAGGTACTAAGAAACTGGAGGTCAAACGTATTGTGGGACCAGCTTGCAATCATATAGTGTTACATAGAAATTAATTAAGGTGCTCGTTTAAATGAGGTTTGCTGTGCTGTTTACAAATTAATTAATTACAGTCCCTAGAACAACACAGAGAATGAGCAGCGTGGTGGTTGTGGTCTTAAGGAACCTCTTAAAACAAATAATTTCTGGTGCACAATATAGTATTACTTAGAAATTAATTAAGGTGCTCGTTTAAAATGAGGTTTGCTGTGCTGTTTACAATTTAATTACAGTCTCTAGGACAACATAGAGAATGAGCAGCGTGGTGGTTGCGGTCTTAAGGAACCTCTGAAAACAAGTAATTTCAGGTGCACAAGTCGACTTTTAGCAAAGAAAAAAAACTATCAGTACACATCTGCCAACAACACTGAGAGCCGAGGAGTCACTCGGGCAGACTGCTGTTGTTCAGCGCCGTTTGAAATTGGCGCCAAAAACTGCACTCAAAGGCTTGAGGAAGAGCGGACATCGTACCTGGGAGCCTCAGGGGGTGGGGGTCCTTGTGGCGGTGTCTCCTGGGGAGGGCTGGGCTTCAGAGTGGGTGCCCTCGCAACCCAGTTCTGATAGCTGGGAGCCTCGGGGGGTGGGGATCCTTGCAGCGGTGTCTCCTGGGGAGGGCTGGGCTTCAGAGTGGGTGTCCTCGCGACCTGGTCTTTTTGTCTGTATGTGATTTACTGTACTAATCCTTCTTCACTCCTCCATCTTTCTTTTTAGGGACAGTGTGTATTAGCATTCCATGGTTTGGTTTTTACGTTTTGGTTTATGTATTATGATTTTTTTGTGATTATTCTTGTATTTTGACTACTTTTGGTTATTGACATTCTTTATGTACGTTGGATATGGTTTGGTTTCCTTTAATAAAAAAACTCTCCTACTCTTTTCGAGTAGTGCCATGGGATCTTTAACATCCACCTGAACTATCACCAGAACAGGCAAATGGGACCTTGGTTTAACGTCTCATCCAAAAGACGGCACCTCAGGAGTGCAACACCCCCCTCATGCTGCACTGCAGTGTCAGCATTGGGATATTAACCCAAGTGCCTGGTGTGGGGATACAACTCACAGCCTTCTGATCTCCCAGTCTCAGAGGCAAGTGTGCTACCTGTTGAGCCACTGACACTGACACTGTGTCATCAGTGAGTAATCGCTTAATGGGGAAAAATAATCCCAGCCTTTATTTTAGTTTTTTGGAAAGCTTATCAACATGGGGGATAAAAGAAAGATTGCAGTCCAACCTAAAGTCTAAGTAGTTAAATGTTTCCACTTTTTCCAGGGATTCACTCGTTATAGTTGTAATTCCAACGTGGGCAGTAGGGTCTGGTACGGAAGTAGCTTTAGACAGTGGGGAGATAAAAATGATTTTGTTTTTTTAGCATTTAGAAGCAGCTTCATATGAAGCAGGTTTTACTGTAGTGTGTTGAATTCTTGTTGGAGAAATATACACATGGACTCAATGGATGGCAGAGCAACATAAAGGACAGTATCATCTGCAAATAGATGAGCACTGGCAGAACTGATGTTATGGTCAACGTTGTTGATATATATTGCAAAAAGTAAGGGGCCCAGGACTGAGCCTTAGGAGACCCCTCTAAGGAGTGTTTTACTGGGAAAGAGGTCACTTAGTGATTTCACCAGTTGCAGTCTACTGACAAGATAGCAGGAAAACCAATGTAGGGCAGTGTCGTCTATCCCAATGCTTTTCAGTAGGGTCAGTAACAGATTGTGGTCCACCATATGAAACGCTTTACTTAAGTCAAGGAATAGCACAGCTATGTGATTTTTGGCATCGAGTGTAGTTTGCCAATCATTGGTGACCTTGGCTAATGCAGTGACCATAATGTGATTTGGCCTAAAACCAGACTGAAGAAGATTTAAGAGGTTATGGTTTTCTAAGAATTCTCTTAGTTGAGAATTTACCAGTTTTTCCGGACACTTTGACAGAAAGGGTAATAAGGAGATAGGTCTGCAGTTGTTTAAGTCACACGGGTCACCTGATTTAAACAGAGCAATAACATGGTCTGTTTTCCACACTGGAGGGAGTGCTCCTTCACTAAGGGACATGTTAAAAAGGTGGGTAACTGGTGAGGCTAGTTGGTAGTAGCCTAGTTTCAGTAGGATGGGATCTGTTTGGTCAGCCTCTGCAGCTTTATTAATGTCGAAGGAGGTTAGCAGATCTTCTGTCTGCTTAAGAGTGATGGCAGTGAAGCCAAATTTAGCTGGAATGATGGGGGTAGTGGTGGGGCGCCACAGAGTACTATTACTTATATGCTGGTTTAACAGGTTGCTTAAGGGGGAGAAATCAAATGCAAGGCCTACTGTGGCAAAGTAGTTAATGAAGGCTTCTAAGATGTCATGTTCATTTGTGTAAGTACTGTCCCCAAGGGTGATTTTGGATGGTAAAGAGGAAAAATATTTATGTCCTTCTACTTCTTTCAGAATCTACCAGAATTTGGCAATGTCATTCCTGGACATCTCAAGGGCACTTTGAAAGAATTTAGATTTTTCAGATCTGATCAGTTTAGTGAAGTTATTCCTAGACATTCTGAATGCAGTACAGTCGGAATCTGACTGAGTGGCCCTTTATGTCAATGAAAATATGAAAGCTACAGAAATTCAGAATACACATAAGGAGCCAGAAGAACTGTGGGTCACCCTGGAAACAGGAAATGGGACAGCCATAAGAACTGGGGTTCTCTACAGGCCTCCAGACCAGGGGAAGGACATAGACACATTACTGTTAGAAGCTATACAAAACATGACAGCTAAAGGGGAGGTTCTGATAATGGGAGACTTCAACATGCCAGATACAGATTGGTTAATACCAGCAGGAGCATCCGCCAGAACTAGACACATAGTGGATTCCCTGCAGGTGGAGGGCCTCAAACAACTGGTACAACAACCCACAAGAGACAGGGCTATCCTAAATCTAGTACTGACTAACTGGGAAAGGATCACAGATCTCCAGGTAGAAGGTTACCTGGGGGCCAGTGACCATCACATGGTATGGTTTAATTTGGCCACTAGAACTAAATCATCCCATTCTTAGGCCAAAATATGGGACTTCAGAGGAGCTGACTTTGATAAGATGGCCAACAGAGTTAAGCTAGTCCTGGCAAGAAGAAATACAGGTGAGGGGGTATGGGCAAAGTGGGTAAGCATTAAGGATGCAATACTTGAAGCAACATCCCATTATGTTAGAGAGAAAAGCAAGAACAAAAGAAGGAGGAAACCACTTTGGTTCTCAAAAACAGTAGCAGAAAAGGTCAGAGCCAAAAGGCTGGCCTTCAGGAAATATAAGGGAACGCAGGGACTAAGATAGGGAGGCATACCAAACTTCCTTAAGGGAAGGAGGAAGGCAGTAAGCAGGCAAAGGCCCAAACCAAGGAAACACTAGACCGAATAGTAAAAAAAGGGGACAAGACTTTCTTTAGATACATTAATGAAAGAAGAAAGTCAAGAGGGGGTATTGCTAAGATCAAAGGGTATAAGGGTGTGTGTGTGAAGGAGGACCAAGGAAAAGCATCCATCCTCAATAGATACTTCTGCTCAGTATTTACTGAGGAGAAGGTAGGGCAGGGCCCACAGCTCAGCACCATGGACACGGGGGGGAGGGAGGTGTGCACTAGTCCCTTCACAAAAGAAAGGGTCCTACAAGAGCTCGCTAAGCTCAGGGTGGACAAGGCAATCGGACCTGATGGCATACATCCCAGGGTACTAAAGGAGCTAAGGGTGGAACTAGCAGAGCCATTACCAGAACTGTTTAGTGAGTCTCGGAGCACAGGAGAGGTTCCAGAAGACTGCAGAAGGGCTCATGTGATCCCACTCCACAAGAGTGGTACCAGAGAGGAGGCAAGGAACTACAGATCACTCAGTCTTACCTCAGTAGTGGGCAAGATTATGGAGGCATTCCTTTAGGAAAGGATAGTGCAACACCTGGAATCCATAGGAGCACAGGATCCAAGACAGCATGGGTTAACAATAGGAAGGTCCCGTCAAACTAATCTCACAGACTTCTTTGACTGCGTAACCAGAGTGGTGGACCAAGGGGGTGCAGCTGATGTCGCCTACCTTGACTTCAGTAAAACATTCGATACTGTTCCACATGGAATTTTAATTAATAAGATGGGTAGGCTCAGGGTGGGTCAGAATTTGGTTAACTGGGTGGAAAAATGGTTGCTGTGCAGAAAACAGAGTGGTTGTAAATGGTATACAGTCAGAAGAGATGCAAGTCACTAGTGAGGTACCTCAGGGATCAGTCCTGGGGCCAGTCCTCTTCAATATCTTCATCAGTGACATTGCAGATGAACTGGAGGGTAAGGTTTGTCTGTTTGCAGATGACACCAAGATCTGCAATGGGATACTTCCGATCGGCTGAAATGCATCGGCCCGACCGGCAATATCCCGACCCCGGGCACCCAAAACACAGTTGCTTGACATCGGGATTTCACCCTACTGGAGTGAGAATCCTTAAGTATGGGGGGTGCGGGGTGAAACCCCTTGAATCACTCCCTGGAGGCAAAATCCCGATGTTGGACAACCGTGTTTTGGGCACCCAGGGTCAGGATAATGACGGTCGTGCCGATGCATTTTGGCTGACCATAGAATATCCTCTGCAACAGAGTAGATGATCCAAATGAGGTGGGCAGAATGAAAAGAGATCTGGATAAACTGGCAAAATGGTCGGAAGAGTGGCAACTGGGGTTTAATGCAAAGAAGTGCAAGGTCAGGCGCATAGGGAAGAGAAACCCTGAAGCTACCTATAGGTTGGGAGGGGAGTTGCTGGCAATCACAAAGGAAGAAAGATGTGGGCATCATCATCTTAGAAACATAGAAATGTAGAAACATAGACTTTGGCAGCAGATAAGGACCGTCTGGCCCACCTAGTCTGCCCATTTTCCTACCAACTGGATAAGCTGCCGATCCTAGTTAACCAACAGCCTATTTCTTCCTACCCCCCCACAAGAATTGTCTTATGTCTGTCCCATGAATTCTTGAATTCTCCTACAGTTTTAGACCCCACAATCTCCTCAGGAAGGCAGTTCCATGCGTCCACCACCCTCTCTGTGAAAAAATACTTCCTCACATTGCCCCTGAGCCGTCCCCCCTCTATCTTCAAATTGTGTCCCCTTGTTCTTGCACATCTCTTTTTTCTGAAAGATGCTACCCTCTTGGACTTTGTTGATTCCACTGAGGTACTTAAAAGTTTCTATCATGTCCCCCTCTCCCTCCTTTCCTCAAGGGTATACATATTAAGCTCCTTTAGTCTCTCCTCAATGGCTTCTCTTGCAGACCCTGCACCATTTTAATTGCCCTCCTCTGGACTGCCTCCATCCTGTCTATGTCCTTGTGGAGATGGGGTCTCCAGAACTGGATGCAGTACTCCAGATGGGGTCTCACCAACTGTCTGTACAGAGGGATAACAACTTCCTGTTTTCTGCGGGTTATGCCTCTCCCTATACATCCCAGTATCCCCCCAGCCCTCTCTACTGCCTTCTCACATTGCTTGCTAACCTTAAGGTCATCATTACCCCCAGGTCCCTTTCCATTTTTGTTGTTGTTACTACTTCCCCCCATTGTGTAATCTTCCCCTGGGTTTTTGTTTCCCAGGTGCATTATTTTGCACTTCTTTGCATTGAATCCAAGCTGCCATACTTCTGACCATTCCTCCAACGTTGCCAAGTCTCTTCTTGTCCTTTCCACACCTCCTTGTATATCAACCCTGTTGCAGATCTTTGTATCATCTGCAAAGAGGCATACGTTTCCTTCCAGTCCCTCTGCAATGTCACTTATAAAGACATTAAAAAGGACTGAACCCAGTACTGAACCCTGTGGTACCCCACTAGTAACCCCTCTTTCTTCAGAGTGGACTCCATTTACAATTACCTTCTGTGTCCTGTTGTCCAGCCAATGTCTTACCCAGGCTACCATCCTAGGACCCACTGCCAGGCTGGTTAATTTGATTATTAATCTTTTGTGTGGGACTGTGTCAAATGCCTTGCTAAAGTCTAGGTAGGCCATATCTACAGCCCTTCCTGGTCTATTACTTTGGTCACCCAGTCAAAGAAATCTATTAGATTCATCTGACATGACCTTCCTGCTGTAAATCCATGCTGCTTTGGGTCCTGTGCCCCACTGGTTTCTAGGTACTCGACAATTCTTTCCTTCAGAAGTGATTCCATCACTTTCCCTACCACAGAGGTCAAACTGACAGGTCTGTAGTTTCTGCCTCTGTCTTGCTCCCACTTTTGTGAAGGGGAATCCTCCAGTCCTCAGGTACCACATCATCCTCCCATGATTTGTTAAACAGGGTAGTCAGTGGTGTCACTAGTTCTCCCCTTAATTCTTTTAGAATTCTGGAGTAAATTCCGTCAGGGTCCATTGCTTTGTCTTGTCCACCTTCAGTTTTAGGAGTTCTTTCAGAACCCTTTCTTCTGTGAAAGGACTGGGATCAACTCCCTTATCCAGAGTGCTTCTGTTAATTGGATTAGACAGGCACCTCCCCTCCTCCTCTTTTGTGAATACTGAGCAGAAGTATTCATTCAGTATCCCAGGTTTTTCACTGTCTCTGTCCACCCACCGTCCTTTCTATCCAGCCTCACTGTCCCTCCCTTTGCCTTTCTACACTCCCTGATGTGCCTATACAAGGTTTTATCCCTCTTCTTAACTGAGTTGGCTATCTTTTCCTCAGTTTGGGCCTTTGCTATTCTGGCTTTCCTCCCTGCTTCCTTCTGCCTTAACTGGTACAGTTCTCTGTCCTGCTCCTTCTGTGTTTCCTTATACTTCCTAAATGCTATCTTTTTCTCCCTAACCTTCCCGCCACCTCCTTTGAGAACCACAGTGGCTTTTTCTTTCATTTTGATTTGTTTATTTGCTTTACACAAAGGCTTGTTGCCTCTGTGATGGCAGTTTTGATGTTTCCCCATTGTTGCTCCACCCCTCTTTCTAGCCTGTTTGCTAGTACTTTTCTAAGGCACTCTGCCATCTTGCCAAAGTCAGCCCTCCTGAAGTCCAGTACCCTCACTTCTGTATGGCGTAACTCTGTAGCTGAGTTTATCGTGAACCACACTGTTTGGTGGTCACTTGTTCCCAGATGGCTACCCACTTCTAGTTCTGAGATCCTCTCACTGTCCCCATTTGAGAGTATGAGGTCTAAGATTCCTCCCTCACAAGTGGGTTCCAAAACTAGCTGTCGGAGGCATGCCACCTGTAGGGCATTGAGAATGGTCCTGCTCTTGGATGTGGCTGCAGCAAAAGTGCTCCAGTTAACATCTGGCATATTCAGGTCCCCCATCAACAGTATCCCCCCTTTCTCTGCCATCCTAAGGATACCTTCTATCATATCCTTATCCATTCCCTCTCCCTGACAATGGGGGTCTGTATACAACCCCTGTGTGGATTGTGGTGCTATTTCCAGTCTTTAAGGTGACCCACAGTGACTCCTCTCCTCCCTGTTTACTCTGTTATTCCATTGCTTTTATCCCTTTCCTTACACAGAGTGCTACTCCTTTCCCTCTTCTACCCTCCCTATCTCTCCTGTAGGTTGTGTACCCTGGTATGTTAACATCCCAGTCATGGGTCTCTGTGTACCATGTTTCTGTGACTGCTACGATATCCAGGCATCCCACTTCCATCAAGGCCACAAGTTCAGGGAGCTTGTTGCCCAAACTATGGGAATTGGTACTCATTACCCTCCATTTCCTGATGGCCTTGCCCCTTTTGCCCCATCCCTGTCCTTATTGCCTTTGTCATTTTCTCCATTTACTCCTACCCTTCTCCCTGTCAACATCTCTATCTTGGTGTTTTCCTCACTTACTACCCTGATTTGTTTGGGTGGGCTAGGACTTCCCTGCTCCTTTCCAGGGCCTCCCCCTTTGGCTAGTTTGAATGCTTGCCAATGAAGCATTTAAACCTATCACTTGGGATCGTGGTTCCCCTACTGGACAGATGCAGACCATCACGCCAGTATAGGCCTGCATCACTTCAGGTGAACCCCAGTCCCCAATGAAGCCAAATCCCTGAGCTCTGCACCAGTTTTTCAACCGCTGATTGAATCCCACAGTCTGCAGCTCCCTAGCCTCATCCATGCCATAGAAGGCAGCACCTCCGAGAAGGTTACCGTGTGTGCTACTTGTCTAAGGCCCCTCCCCAACTCCACAAACTCTTCCTGCACTGCTCTGATTCCTTTCTCAGCCAGGTTATTTGTCCCTAGGTGGACAATGACATCCAGCTCCCTCCCCCGTGCAGCTGCTTCAGCGATCCTGAGGATTCACTCCCTGCCCCTCCAAGCCATGATGCCAGGCAAGCACCTTACTTCCCTCTCCCCTTCCTCCCCCAGTTCTACCCCCTAACAATGGAGACCTCCACCAGGAGTTGTTTCCTTCCCCTGTGGTTTCCCATGCCACCCTCCTGTGGGTCTCCTTTGTGGAGGTTCTCAGCATCCTCCTTGGCCTCCACTGTGGGTGCTTCCATGGAGGAACCACACTTTGCCAGAATGGCATATGAATTGTGGAGAGGTACAACTGGAGGGATGTGCCTCTGTTCCACCACCCTCACCCTCCCTGAGCCCTCTGTGGTCCAACTGCTCCTCTTTCTTGGCAACCTCTGAGACAACGGCAGTGGCCCTGGTGTTCCCTGGGTGGGAAAGGAGGTCCCCCAAATCCTGGCCAACTCAGCCTGGAGATGAGCAACCTCCTCCCTCAGCCCAGAGAAGTGCCTGCAGATGGGACAACACTGCATCCTCCAGAATGTATCCCAGAAGACTGCTGCTCCACAGCCACTGCACTGCACCACTCCCATCATGTCTTATTTCTCGCCCCTTAACTGTTGTTTGGAATACTTACTCTTTCCTCTGTTTATTTATTTATTTATTTATTCTCCTTACTTACTTACTTACTGCCTCTGTGCCCTTTAAGCTCCTGATCTTCCTGTTCTGAGACAAGAAGTTCCTATATTTCTCAGTAGCCTCCTTACTTGCTCAGAGTCAGACCTCCAGCAGCTAGGGGAGGATGGAGAGCTACTCTTTTCCTTCTAGGATGGTGAGTCTTTTGTGGCTCTGTGATCACTCACTTCCTGCTCCCAATCAGGAAGTTCCTGTTGCCAGTCAAATCCTGTGCCTATAAAAGTAGAACTGGCTTAGTGTGGGGGGCTGGAGGGGAGGGGAGGGAAGGAGGGCAATATAGTCCCAGTAGAGAAGTATAGTTATAACAGCAGCTCCTCCTTATTGGTGTTCTCTGCCTGTTCTCTGGCAGAAGCTATCTAGGGCAGTTTTTAAATCTGGCTTTAACCTGGCTTCCTTCTAGCTAAGCCATGCCCCTTACTTCACAGCTCTTTCTATACTTAGTTAATTGCACTGATGACAATTCCCTTCAGCCACCTGAGACAAACACCTAGATAATTGCACCGATAACAATTCACTTCAGCCAACTCAGACAAACACACTACCTTTTTTGTTTTGTTTTTACCCTAAATTAAAGGTCCAGGTAGTAGAGTTCTATTTCTTTAGTCCCAGTAGAGAAGTATAGTTATAACAGCAGCTCCTTCTTCTTTGTTGGATTAAAATACCAAATCAATTCCATTTTACAGCAAAAGGCTGAGTGGCTCCTCTTGCACTCTAAACATACTTACTGGGAGGGGGGAGAAAAAGGGGTCAGGTTGCTGGCTTACCAGTTAAGGAAGCAGTGAGCTGCCACATGTATCCATGCCCTGTGGACCCCCAAAGGCCACACTGTCTCTGACCCCAAGGGAGTGAATAGTACTATGCAGCAGTACTACTACCAGTCCCTCTATCAATCACAATCCTTGTTGACCTCTGAACAGATAGCCCAGAGCTAAAACCAGTTCAGTCATTGAGATTCAGTGCCCAGCCTGACACCTGAGCACGTTAGTGTGCTAGACACTCTTGTTTCAGAGGAAGAATTAAGCTTAACTCTTTCTCAAATGGCTATGGGTAACTCTCCAGGCCCTGATGAAATGACAGTTGATGTTTATCAGGCCCTTGGCCAGGTAATAGCTCATCCGTTACTCCTTGCCCTGCAAGAAGCACTTTCAGTAGGCATCCTTCCACCTACTATGAGGGAGGCTTTAATTATCTTGCTTCCAAAGAAATAGGACGACCCACTGTATTGTGCGAATTTTCATCCTATTTCCCTCTTGTCTGTATATACCAAAATTGTAGCCAAGGTTCTGGCCACTAGGATGATCAGTGTATTGCCCTCCATTATTTATCCAGCTCAGGTTGGCTTCATGCCAGGAAAATCCAGAGCAGATAACACCAGGTTGCTCCTTAACTTAAAATGGCTTGCACTCTATGCTAAAGTTCCAATGGCTGCACTTACCGTCAATTTTTCAAAAGCCTTTGATTCGGTAGAGTGGAGTTACTTGAATGAGGTACTCTGACTCTGGTTTTGGCTCTTATTTCAGACAGTGAGTGGCTATGTTGTATAGCTCTCCTATGGCCAGATTCATGACCAATTCAGATATCTCTCTGTCTTTCCCTCTCCGCAAAGGTACTCCTCAAGGTTGCCCCCTCTCACCCCTGTTATTTCTAGTGGCTTTAGATCCTTTAGTAAGGAGGTTCTTGGCTACTAAGAACATCTCTGGGATTAGGGTGTCGGGAAAACAATATCTGGTAGCAGTCTATGCTGATGACTTATTGCTTACCCTGTCACACCCACAAAGTTCCTTGCCTGCAGTGCTAGCGATTTTGCAGGATTGTGCCTGTCTCTCTGGACTGCAAACCAATCAGAAAAAAAACACATTGGCTCCCCCTTAATGGGGTCTGTACTGATGCATGTCTAGCGACCTAGGCTGGCTATCCCCAATTGCCTACCTACTATATTCCCTAGGGACCCTCACAGGCTCTGTAATCTGTAACCAAACCCCCTCATCCCTTGCAGCTCTACTTGTACCACAGACACCTGCCCACGGACTTTGCTCACAAACAAATTTCTACTCACCATACCCAGGTGTCTTACTTCAAAAGGCTCTACAGCATTTCACTGCACTGCCCCAGCCATCTGGAACTCCCTCCCTCCCTCCTGCCCTGAGGCAGGCTAACTCCCACCCAATCTTCAAAAAAGAACTATATCGCCACCTGTCCCGGGACCCCTGCACATGCTTTGATCCCACTTAATGCCTCACAGCTAACCACCCTTTTTCGCCCAAGACACTGCTGCACTTCTAAACAAGCTTTGCTATAAAATGTCTTTATAGCTGCCACTTAGCCCAGTTTCAGTTATTTGCATGTACTAATGTCACTTTTGTCATCTCTGCGTAGCTATATGTATTATCTCGAGTACTGTCTGACTTGATTTGTATTCTAACCTACCTGTACTATATACTATGTACCTGTACTATATACTATGTATTGTATAATCTCATCTCATTTTATGTATGTATTCTCCCGGGTTGTGCCTGAAAATAGTCAACTTTGGCTAGCGCACCTAACCCAGTTAACAAAAACTAAATAAATAAATAAAATGTCTTCAAGGCACCGAGCTGGTCTGGGCTCCGAAGAGTTTCACATATCTGGGAGTTAAAATTCCATACAGTTGGTCGGAGATTGAAGCGATCAACTTCTCTCTGGTCTTAGCCCAGCTAGCTGCAGAGATTGAGAGGTGGCTCAAACTGCAGCTCTCGCTGCCAGGGAAAGTAGCGGTGATACGTATGCTATTGTTACCAAGGGTGGCTTACCTGCATAACAATCTTCCTTTGCGACTGTCCCCTAAATTGTTTAAATCTATGGAAAAGCTACTGTCACATTTCCTGTAGGAAGGAAGATCCCCTAGATGGAGCCGCAATAAGCTTCAGGCCCATTGGTCGGACCCATTGGTCCCGGGGCGGGCTAGGCCTGCTGTGGATCCAGGGGTACCATTTGGCCTACATGGCCGCACAGGCCACTAAATGATTCATTCCTCCTCGTTCCATTCCACCCCCCCCCCCCGGTTTGGGTGGAACTGGAAGCTGCCATTGAGGGATCCCATTCACTTAGATCTATACTGGCTGCAGACGTTATTATGGCCCCCAATTGGACACCTATTATACATGAAACTAAGCATGTCTGGTGCAGACTTATGACCCTATCCAGCACCCCTCAGCAAATGTGCCCCCCATCCACTACACAGCTCTATGGGACAACAGCCTCATAACCGTAAGGAATGAGCCTCTGCGTTGGCTCTCTTGGGCAACACATGGTATTCTCTATGTGCAGGATTTCTACATGCTCAATTCTGCAGAACTTATGTCATTTGAGCAGGTCAGAGTGAGATTCAATCTCCCTACTCAAGACTTCTGGAAGTACCTGCAGCTCCGTAGTGCCATACAGGTGCGCGGTAGCCTAGACCCCAGATGGCAGTGGCTAGACCTGCTGCACAAATCCTCCTCAACACGGGGACTAGCTGGGCATTATTATGGCACCTGGCAGGACTCACAACCTGACTTTACAAGTTCCTGTCGTGCCAAATGGGTGTGAGATATGAACATAGACATCCCTGAAGAGTCCTGGACTCATTACCTTAAGGCCACGCACACTACTTATAGAGATGCAAAAGGCCATTTCCTCCAACAGAAAATAGTGCTCAGATGGTATAGGATGCCAGCCGCTTTTCATTCAGTGGGGCTCCTCTCCCATTCAAAATGTTGGAGATGCAATCACTCACCAGCTCACCTTTTGCACATTCTGTGGCAGTGCCCCCAGCTTGATGCCTTTTGGGCATCTATAACGCAAGAGTGCTCTAGAGTGTTAGGTCAACCACTTATGCTCTCAGACCCTAGAGTGGTACTTGGGGACGCCTCCACGTTAGCCTCCCTGTCCAAGGCACATCGGGACTGGTTAATACTTGCCTTATTGGAGGGCAAGCGCTTGCTCCTTATGCACTGGAGGCAATTGACACTTCCAACACTACCGGCCTGGCATGCAGCTCTGGCTCAGTTAGCTACATTAGAGTGACTGTCTTATTCGCAGCATGGCCAACTCCCTCAGTATCTCCGGAAATGGGAGGCATATCTACACTCTCCACTATGCAAAGCTTTACTACCTCCTGGTAACCCTCCCTGAGAGATTCGTTCAACTATAGCCAAGGGTAATGGCTGCCGACAGGAAGGTGCAGACCTGCAAATCTGTTGGTTACTTAGCTTCTCTTGATTGTCATGGGGTGATATAATTTTTTGATACAATGTATATACCACAGTATAAGTAGTATAGTGCATTTTTTCCTCCATGTTTGTCCTGTACTGATTTAGAAGGAGTAACATGGCTGGTATGCATCCTTTATTGTTTTCTTATAATGTACAAAATGTTCCTTGTTGGAATTAACAATATAAAACAAAATAAAAATTCTTCTATGATAAAAAACACAAACCCTTTTGCAGATCTTTGTGTCATCTGCAAAGAGGCATACTTTTCCTTCCAGAGCCTCTGTAATGTCACTTATAAAGACATTAAAAAGAACTGGACCCAGTACTGAACCCTGCGGTACCCCACTAGTAACCCCCCTTTCTTCAGATGACCTGAAATCATCCAAGCAGACCACTAAAGCAGTAGGTAAGGCTAGAGAGATGTTGGGGTGTATTAGTACGGGTATTGCAAGTCATAAGAGGGAGGTAATAATCTCTCTTTACAAGGGATAGGCTTTACAACTTGGTTAGGCCCCATCTGGAGTACTGCGTGCAGTACTGGAGGCTGCACCTGCACAAGTACATTAACAAAATGGAGGTGGTCCAGAGAAAGGCAACCAAAATGGTGCAGGGACTGCATCAGAAAACATATGAGGACAGATTAACAGAGCTCAATATGTATACCCTAGAGCAAAGGAGGGAGAGAGGTGATATGATAAAAACATTCAAACATCTTAAGGGCACTAACGAGGTGAAAGAGTCTAGCATATTTCAATATAAGAAAAATAGCAGGACAGAGGACACAGCATGAGATTAGAGAGAGGCCGATTAAGGGGTAATGTGAGGAAGTTCTTTTTCACAGAAAGGGTGGTGGATGCATGGAACTGCCTACCTCAGGAAGTGGCGGATATGAATACAGTGCAGGGCTTCAAACAGGCATGGGATAGGCATAAGGGAGCAATACAGATGAGTATGACTAGATAGGCCATTGACAGAGTACAGGCATATGGCACACTCATAAGGTAGAAAAAAATGGGCAGACTGGATGGGCCTTGTGGCCCTTATCTGCCGTCACCTTCTATGTTTCTATGGTTTTGCTGGCCTTTCTCCATAGGGCATCCCTATTTAGAGTGCTGAACCATGGACAGGATTTTTCCTAGCTTTACTTCTAACAAAGTGTGCATGGGTGTTGATTACTTTCAGAACTAGAGTCTGGAAGATTGCATACGCTTCAGAGACAGTTAGGGCAAGGTAGAAATCCTGCCATCTAATCCTGGTAAGACCAGCAGGAAGGCAGAGGGGTTAAATTTGCGGTAGCTTGTTTTGTAGGTGTACCCTGGTGCAGAGGTGGTTTTTGCTTTGAACCTTTTTTTTTTTAGCAATTGTTTAACCAGGGGTAGCACACTAAGCTGAAAGCTTGTTTACATGTGCGACCTGGGAGCAAAGGGAAGTTAAGTGACTTGCTCTTACACAGGTTATTGCTCTGTGGTCACTGATGTATGGAATACTCCTATGTGGGAGATTCTATGAGGTTTGTTAGTGAGGATTAAGTCCAGAAGTGTGCTGCATGCAGGGTTTTTAATACTGGGATAGGTCACATCAGAGATTAGCTGATGTAGGCCATATGCATCACAGATGTCCTTCAGGGGTGAGGAGCTAGCGGAGTTATAGTTCAAAGTAAGGTCACCCATAATAACTGTTTCAGAGTCAATCAATCAATCAATCAATCAATCAACATCTTTATTTATCCAGGCGAACATCATTGAGCAAGCTCATTTACAAGATGGACCTGGTTAGCTCCGGGTCAAATGGTACACTGCATACAGAGATATTTACGATAGACCCAAAAAGCACAAGTAAAAAACAATTAATGCAATTAATGCAAGTAAGTACTCAATGTTACATCAGTCATATCAGTTCAGAGTGCTTCTGTAATATTTAAGGAGGACATAAGATCTTGGAAAAACTAATAAAATCTCATATGATCAAAAAAAAAGGAGGACATAAGATGAGGCTTAGTAGGAACTTCAATAGGGAGAAGTGATTGGCCACTCATGTAGGGTGCTGATGCAAGCACAGAATTTCAAAAGTAGTGTAATCACACAGTATCCCTAAATGTAACACTCTAAACAGAAGGATAAGGGTTTTAACAGTCAAGGAGAAAAGTAATTACAGCTCTTTTTTGGCAAATTTCGGCATGGAAATCAGATTTGTGCTTGGTTTAGAACGGACACAGAAGCAGACTGCAGGAACCAATCGGAAGCCAACACTGTAGAGTGCTCACGTTCTGATTGGATGGCTGCTAATGCCATGCTTTGCTAATGGGGAGCCTGAGCTTAGGTTCTCAGGCAGCGGTAGAGGCAGCGCTGACCGCCCGGTGCCCGGGTTTCCCACGCCTATGGGCAGGGAGCCCGTGGAGAGCATATCCTTGGCAGAGGATGGAAGAAGGGGTCGGTATTAAGTACTGGGCCACGGACAATGGACCATCCGAACCAGTGGGAGGACCAAAACAGCAGGACAACAGAATTGGATATTCCTTGACTCCTAAAGACTGGCCCAACCACAGAAATTCAGAAAGGAGTGTAATCAAACAGAGTCCCAACTCTTGACACTCTAAACAGGAAAAGATAGAGGTCATTACTGTTAGGCAATAAGTAAGTACAGCTCTTTTTTGTGCGAGTTTTAGACAGAAAATCAGACTTTAGCTTAGTATTGAGGGAGACACAGGAGCAGACTGCAGGAGCCAATCAGATGCCAGAGCAGAAAAGCGCTTGCGTTCCAATTGGGTATCGGCAATGCCGCACCTCACTAGTAAGGAGTCCGGTCTAAGTGTCTCAGGCAGTGGCTATGGGAGCGACAACCGCCCGGTATCCGCATTTCTCCCACTTGAGGGGCAGGGAAGAGAGTTAGGGGACAGAGGAAAGAGATAGTAAGAGTGGAATGCAGCGGAAAGGAAATTTGAATGTGAAATAGGGCAATTAAATGGTACAGGGTAGGGGAATAAGAGCCACAGATTAAGCAATATGTAAAAGACTGCAGGGTGAGTAAGGTGTAGTGGCTGCAAAGCCATTAAGAGATAATAACCCTACAGGGATTTCTAGAGGGGAAAAACATTTACGGCATAAGACGCTCACAGTGTCAGAGAAGTCTATCGGATTACACAGGTGTTGTAGCAGCTTGAGGCCTCCAGATGGGGATCTGTGGCAGCCTATAACACAAATGGATTCACTTGAGGATAAGGAGATTTTAAGGGCAAGACATTTGTATTCCTTGGTCATAGAGGAGGAGTCGATCCTTGAAGTCAAGAATTTGTCCGAAACATATATTGCAATCTCTCCTCTCCTAGTAAGTCTATCAGCTCTGAAAATGTTATATGAGGGGATGCTGATGCTTTAATCTGGGGTGGAATATCTCAGCCATGATTCTGATATAACCAGTATGTCCAGCCTTGCACGCAACACTCAGGCCTGTATCAGGTCAAACTTTTTCAAAAGGCTGCATGCGTTGATGTGTAGGAGGCTGATTCCTTTTAACTGGGTTAGGTCAGCAGGGGCAGTGACAGGAGCAAAGGGCCCTGAATTTAACTCCTTATTACCAGAGCAGAGTAACAACAAGATGAGAAGCTTTATAAATCCATGCTCTAACACTTTGAATAAGACTTGTATTGTACGCTTGTGAGGGGTAGGATTAGGCATCGTTGCCTTGGTGGCAGTGTGATAATGATAAAGGGATAGGGCATAAAATGCAACATGTGCTGGTATGCTCAGAAATGTGGAGCTACAGAGATGTGGTCTCAGGTTGCTAGCAAGGTCCACAACCTCCGCATAGATAGTTCCAGCATAGTGATGTTGATGGATTATTGTGTCCTTAGACAAATGGATCTGAGAGTAAAGTACATTGTGGATGTTATTTATGGTGGTATTAAATTTAGGTATGAAGTTATCTGGAAGGTAATGGGCACTGAATAGGGCTAGGAAAAAGAAAAGAAAAGACTGAGCTGCATGTTAAAGGGATAAGTTTTTGAGATGTAATGTTCCATATTGAGATTATAAATTAAAGGCACTAGATTCAGGGCACTTGCACCTTTAAGAAATTAGAGTGTGAGCCTGAATGGAGAAGGGGCAGATCCAAGGTGTATTTAATAGAGGACGGGGGCTGCAGAAAATGCAAGTGAAGGAGCTGTGCACTAAAGTAGCTGAACTCCGATTAAGTCTGTAAAACTGCTGTGGGAATGCCGGCTGCTTCAGTGCCACGCTGAGTGTGTCTGGAGAGATTGGTGCCAAAATTCAAACAAAGCAGAGTTTTTCTCATACCTGGTGGCTTGGGAATCAATCTGGTGGTTGCCTTTACCAGCAAGATTCGAACTGCAAATTGCAGTTCGATGGGGGAGTTGAATGCTCATTCAGAACTGGTGATCCCCTGAGGAGAAAGGGGAGAGAATAGAATTTTAGTAATTGAAAGGGAAGGGGAGGGGAGCAGCGAGTACAAAGGGGACAAAAGAACAGGGGAGGGAATGAAACAAGCAGGAGGAGGGTAGATGTGGTGTGGGGTAGAAAACTTATACGGGGTGGGGGACAAGAGGCAGGAAAACAGCAGGGGCTACGGGGCTGAGGGCGAGCTGCAGAGAAACTGCAGGGGCTATGATCTCTGGGGCAGGTTGCAGAAAAGTAACAGAGACAGAGAAGAAAAAACAATCTGTAACCACCTATAAACGGGGGTTCCCAAAAATCTTTCTTGGGTGTGCTTAAATGCCCACTGCCAGACATGCATTCTGTGTCTTTACATGTGTAAAAGTGCTTGCATGCGAGTGCCCTGTTAGCCTCCATGCCTGTCTCTTTAAGAGACATTATTTGTGTAGTTGTTTAACCAGGAATAGCACACTAAGCTGAAAGCTTGCTTACAGGTGCGACCTGGGAGCACAGGGAAGTTAAGTGATTTGCTCAGGTTCACACAGTATATGCAAGTGGGGGCTGCGGGATTCAAACCCAGGTCTCCAGATTTGCAGCTCAGAGCCTTAAACCACTGTGCTATACTGCCTCATGTGTATAATTAATCTGGGTAGGGGCCGAGTGTTTCCAGGCTTGAGTCCCACCCAAGCTGCAGTAATATTGCTCTGTTCTGCCATCGCTAATGGTGCAGAGGGAGCTCTGTTAGAACTGGTAATTGTTTGCTGATTAGCTTCTCTAATAACAATGGTATTATAGTTTGTCTAACCTGCCTTTCTTTGCAGCATGGGCATTTCTGTATTGCACCAATCAGTACCTTTTGGGGACCTTAAAATGGAGTCTGTCCCCAGGGGACCTGTGGGAGTGAATTTCTGTAGGAATTGTAGTTTTTTCACTTTGGTGCCTAAATGGACCTGGAAGGGGGAGCCCTTGCTTTGACAGACAGATGAATGAACCAACCAAATCCTTTTTGGATCAGAAGGAAGTCCCAGTGCTGCCTGCAGCGGACAGTCAGTTTGAGTTTGGAGTGGCGAGAGTGAACAGCTCGAGACATTCGAGCTGCTGCTGCTGTGTAGTCACGCGGGAAACTGGGGGAAAGGCTGAGGTTGGCCTGTCTGCCTGCCTGCTGTCCCTCGAAAGGGATCCTTAAAGAGTGCTTTAATAACCAGAGTGTATCGGAACCAACTGTGACAAAAGCCGCCAAATCGTGACTGTACCTTTGCCTGAAGAAGACCGAAGATTTGCCCCACGCGATTGGCCTGTCTGGACGTCTGAATCACCACAGAAATCACAGTTTTGCTCAGGAAAGCTGAAATTGCAACCGGACTGTCATCCTAACTGTGGTATTGCTTTTCTTTTACTATAAGTGTGCTGAATGCTGTTAGTGGGTTGCGATTTGGTTCTCCACTGCCTAATTGTGTCACGCTTGCTGGAAGCTGCATCCAGCATTTACCGGACTGAATCCGAACTGTTCACCCAGCCTGGGCCCCACCAACTTGGCCCAGCCAGCTACTCATGATGCAGAGAAAACCATCAGTGAGAGACCTGCCTGGGGATCAGCCCCCTGCTCAACACCTTGAACAGGAACGACACCTCGGTGATTCGTGTGGGCCCTGCTTCTCCTGGTAAACCAGCAAGTCATCCTAAAGTCTCCATTTCATCCATCCTGTGTCCTGTACTGGGTAGCGTGAGTAAACACCAGGGTAGCTCCCTGCAACAACAGCTCAATCAAAGTGTGTCATCTGATCTAGTTGTCTTGTCTAATTATCACAAACTGAGCTTCCTGGCTCCGGATTACAAATTGTATGTGGTTGTGCATGCTTCTTTCCATCACAGGGCCCCGACCAGCTGCAATGCCAGCCTATCCCAGGCAATGAATTAGGCTAGCCCCCTTTGTTCTAACTGGGTACCCAGAGTGTGTGACTGTGAAGGGACTCTAAAGTGCATGCATGATTACCTGAATGAATCAGTTGCAGAACTAATCAGCCAAATTACACCCCTCTTTTGTTCATTTCCCCTGAATAAATCAGATCTAATTATTTTTGCATTTAACCTGACTGTGGTTCCATTTTGTACCAGAAGCACTGTACTATTGTTATCTGCTGTGTCTCACCTTATTTTACAGGGGGTCTCCAGGGTCGGACTGCTGGAACCAGCCCTGGTGGTAAGTGCAAACAGAGTGTGGATTTGTATGCTGATTAGGGGCTATTGTACCTGTGTATGCTGTTCATTGTTTAGGCCACTAGAAGAGAAAGGTGGGGGGGGGTCACAGTGTCCTGGAGGGCTGTACCCAGGTCAGCTATGCTACCACTAACCCTGTCCTCGGGGTGGAGGCACCCGTTTTCGGTACCCAGGCCCTTTAATCTACAACTAGTCACTCAGGCAGGGGTAGTAGCCCTTGGGATAGCGCCACCTAGGGGTTACATCTTGGAGGCTACCGCTGGGATTAGCACCCCACCAGTGGCCAAAATCAAGAATTATTGTTAAAGATTAATGGCTACGCCAGTAGAAATGGCTATACACCAGTTGGTGGGTTGGTATACGGGGCAGGAGATTGACCCTCACAATGCCTTGCTAATAATGGATATACCTATGGGCACTAGTAAGGACACTGTTTAATAGGTACTTTCCAAAGCTGAATGTTTGGAAAAAGCTGTAGTGGTGGGTTGACAGGCTGATTTATCTGCCCAAACTCTCATGGCCTTGGTGTAGTGTAGTGACCCCCTGGACAGTTCAAAGGTGGCTCAGACTATCGTCTCAGAGGGATTCCCAGCTGACTGGAGGGTGATAACTAAAGATAGTAAGGATGCCTTAAAGGATAGCCCCCACCATTATCTGAGTCTTTTGAGCAGAAGTTTGCCAAGTTGTTACTGGAGGAGGGTAAAACCGTGGAGGATTTTAAAAAATTATTCCTGCCACCTGGAAGTGTCCCTTCCCTGCTGTCCACACCAGCCCAGCACCTGTTCTTTTACCAACTTCTGTACCTGCCCCTGTGCCAGCAAGTAGTCAAGACCCTTATCACAAGCTCAAGGTGTTCTCTGGCATCCTCCCTACTTCTAATGGGGAAGTCGACCTGGAGACCTAGATAGACTCTGCTATCCTTGCGGTACAAGATTGGCAATGCTCAGAAGCCGAAAAAGGGCCTGCCTGGGGGAAAGCCTCCAGGGGCCTGCTCTATGTGCTTTTCGCTCCCTGAGGTCCTCTGACCCTGATGCCAAAGCCCTAGAGTACTTAGTCACCCTTGAAAATGTGTTTGGGGGCACCACTAGTATTGAGGCATTGAAATGGAAACTTAAAGATGTTAAACGACAGCCAGGGGAATTGTTATCTGCCTACATGGGTCAATTACAGGGAATCCTACAAATCATTTTTCAGAAAGGAGGCTGGGCCTCTAGTGAGGTGGACCAGGTAAGACTGGATGATATACTGCGCTCTGCCCAGCATTCCAGCTGGGTGTTGCTCAAATTGCAACTGTACCAAAGGAAATCTGGTCCCCTGCCCTTCCAAATGTTGATAAAGGAGGTACAGGAAGTTGAGAGGAGGAGGAAGGCTCTCAGGAACCCTGTGCAGTCGTAGTTGCCGCAACCCCTGCTCCAGGCACGGAATCAGTCGCTGATGGCCTGGAATTCCAGAAATCACATGACAGAATCTGGGAACTAAATGCTGGTGCCAGTCCCGGGGAGCCCAGCAAGAAAGGGACTGCTAAGGATGCTCCGCCATGGGACGAACTGCTGAGGCAGTTCAGAGAAACAAAAGCCAGTCTCTTTATGAAGACTGCTCTTGCAGGTACAGACCGCGATCGTTATCAGGGTGCATCTGCTATGGGGTTGGGGGTGCACACCCAGGCATCTCCTGCTGACAGCAGCTCAAAAATTAATGAATTGACTATGGAAGTGAGACAATTACTGATATGTCTCCTAATGCTCACTACACCACAGACAGAGGTGGAACCAAGATTTTCAGTTGGTGGTACCCCGGCCTCAGCTCCCAATGTAATGTCTTGGCCACGCCAGACCCTGGAAAGCATATATTGTCATAACTGTGGGAAGGATGGGCATATGAAGTAAGAAGGCTGGTCCCCAAAAGACCTAGATAAAGTTGTATACAGACTTCAAGGGGAGCTCCGGAAAGTGAGACCATGGCCAAGGGGCACCAGCAATGACCGCAGTAAAAGCTCAAGAAATACTAACCCAAACTTCTTTGTGGCTAAATCATCTGTCCAGGTCCCTGCTTCCGCTGCTCCAGCCTGGTCCAAATTGGTGGCCCCTTCAATGGAGACTAGTGGACTGTCAATGGTTTCCATGCTCAGGCTGTGCTCGACAGCGGGTCACAAGTGACCATTGTATTCCAGGACTGGTATGACAAACACTTATCTGATGTGCCATTACAATCTCTAGAAGGCCTACATGTGTGGGGCATGAGTGACAAGTTTTATCCCTACCTAGGGTATGTCTGGCTCTGGCTGTCTTTTCCTGTGGCTGTAACTGGTGTAGATAAACAAGTAGAGACACTGGCCCTGGCTTGCCATCCTACAGGGATGTATGATGGATTCCCCCTACTCATTGGAACCAATGCCCACATGTTTGGGAGGTTAATGCAGTTGTGCCAAGAGAAACAAGACCGACAGACTGGTCGGGCAATGAGAATTCCAGTTCTGATCAAGAAAGCTTATGACCTGCAGAGGCAGTCTGTGGCAGAAAACCACGATGAGCCTGTTGGAATTGTCTGGAAGAAGGACCCTGATTCCTTGATATTGCCACCCAATACTCAGTATACTGTTCATGGAGAAGTCCGTCTTAGAAGAGACGTGAAAAACAAAATATTAATGCTGGATGCACCAGGTGAAGGAAAGTTGCCAGAGGGGCTATTGGTTAAACCCAGTATCCTACCTGCCCATGCCCATGCCTATGCACGACGAGTGATAGTCCAGATTCAAAATGTGTCAGATCGAGAAGTCCGAGTGAAGAGAGGGTGTACACTAGCTACAGTACACTGTGCAGACACTGCAGTATTACCCAGCAACAAATATTCTGGTGAGAAGGAGGAGGTGACCCCCAGATCTGTCTGACTTTGGTGATTCCCCCTTGTTTGCTGAATGGAAGACTCAGATCAGTAGGAAACTTGCCCAGGGAGATCAAGTGTTTTCACTAAAAGAATGGGATATGGGGTGTGTCCATGCTGCTGAGCATAATATTCAGCTGCTCAATGACAGATCTTTCTGAGAGCTGTCCCTCCGCCTTGCTCCAGCTGATACAGATGATGTTCAGTGGCACCTACAGAAGATGCTCACTGACGGAATTATTCAAGAGTCAAGAAGCCCCTATGCATCTCCCATCATAGTGGTGTGCAAGAAAAATGGGTCAGTGAGGATGTGTGTGGATTATCGGACCCTTAAGTGACAGACTGTCCCAGATCAATACACCATGCCCCGCATACAGGATGCCCTGGACTACCTGAACGGGAGTCAGTGGTTCTCAGTACTGGATCTCCGCAGCGGATATAATCAAATCCCGATGGCCCCGGAGGATTGTAAGAAAACAGCCTTCATCTGTCCTTTGGGATTCTACGAATTTCTGAGGATGACACAGTGGATTTTGGGTGCCCTTGCTACCTTCCAGAGGTTGATGGAACGTGTAGTAGGAGACATGAATCTGCTAGAATGTTTAGTGTACTTGGATGATGTCATTGTTTTTGGTCGCATGCTAGAAGAACATGAGGCCAAAATGTTCAAAGTCCTCGATTGCTTGGAAGAATTCTGCCTCAAACTGTTCATAGACAAGTGCCAGTTCTTTCACGCATCTCTAAAATATGTGGGACATACAGTGTCAGCTAAGGGGATACAGACAGACCCTAGTAAAGTACAGTCCCTGATCACCTGGCCCCAGCCCACCAATCTGAAAGAGCTGCAGCGTTTTCTGGGGTTTTGCGGCTACTATTGTCGATTCATTAAGGACTGTTCGAAGGTAATCCAGCCGCTCCTTAATTTTACCCAAGGTTATCCTCCCACCAACCACAGATACAAGAAAAGGGCCATCAAAGAAGAATACAAGGTGTATTTTCGAACAGGTGAACCTTTTGGAACCCACTGGACCCCCGAGTGTGAGGCGGCATTCTTCAAAGTCATCTATCAGCTTACCCACACCCCAGTCCTTGCATATGCCAATCCCACCAAACCATATGTCCTGCACATGGATGCCAGTCAGAAAGGGCTTGGGGCTGTGCTATATCAAGAATATGAGGATGACCTGAGACCTGTGGCCTTTACCAGTCACAGCTTGACACCCTCTGAGCAGAATTATCCTGTGCACAAGTTGGAGTTCCTCTCTCTAAAGTGGGCCATAGTTGATCAGTCCCATGAATACCTCTGTGGGGCCAAGTTATTAGTAAAGACTGATAACAATCCTCTAACATAGGTACAGACTTCAGCTAAGTTGGACACCACTGGGCACTGGTGGCTTTCTGCCTTGTCAACTTACAAGTATGTGGTTGAATACTGGCCTGGACTGAACCACATTGATGCTGATGCCCTTTCATGGCGGCCAAGTACCAAAGACAATTGGGTGAGGCTGTTTGAATCTTTATTAAAGCATTGCGCCAAAAGTTTGATAAAGGTGAGCAATTGTCTGCAGACACCGTGGACTGCCTGGTGGACTGTTTGGGGCCCCCTGATACTTGCATACCTGCCACTTATTGTCATTTTTCTGCATTAGATATCAGTGCTTTGCTTCAGTTTGATAGTGGCAGCATTCAGTGGGCTCAATCCCACGACCCCATGATTCAGCCTGCACTTGATGCCCTGCGTGTGGGGAAGGATGTGTCTAAATTACGTTCTACTTACAAACTGCACTGCTATTCAAAGAATGCCCCAGACTAAAGTTACAAGATCAGTTATTATATAGAGAGACAGTAGATCATCAGGGTCAAGTGGACAAGCAGCGGTTGGTCCTACCCACAGCTTTCAAACAGCTGGCACTGAGGTCCCTACATAACCACATGGGATACCTCGGTATTGACCGGACTCTCGACTTAGTACGATCCCAATTCTATTGGCCGGAAATGGGGGCAGATGTTGAGAATCATGTCAAAACTTGCAGTCGCTGTCTCCAGCGGAAAGCTTTGCCCCAGAAAGCTGCCCCACTTGTCAACATCACTACTAATGCCCCCAAGGAACTGGTTTGTATAGACTTCCTGTGTCTGGAGTCCGATCAAAAGAACATTGGCAATGTACTGGTAGTAACCGATCACTTTGCCCAATACACACAAGCTTTCCTGACCAAGGATCAAAAGGCCTCTA
Source organism: Neoceratodus forsteri (assembly GCA_016271365.2). NCBI lineage: Eukaryota > Metazoa > Chordata > Ceratodontiformes > Ceratodontidae > Neoceratodus > Neoceratodus forsteri. The sequence continues at coordinate 300,396,854 of CM057455.1, forward strand.
CAGTGGCCAAGGTGCTAGTAGAAAAGTTCTTAGTCCACTATGGTGCACCCCAACGTATCCATTCTGACCAAGGAAGAGACTTTGAAAGTAGACTAATCAAAGAAATGCTCTCTCTATGGGAGGTGCGAAAGTCCAGAATCATTTCCTATCACCCTCAAGGGAACCCCCAGCCAGAACGCTTTAACAGAACCCTTCTGGACATGTTGGGTACTCTCCATCTTAAAGACAAGTCTAAGTGGAGTCAGTAGATTAGCACCTTGGAATACGCTCACAATTGCACCAAAAGTGATGCTGCCGGATTCTCTCCCTATTGTCTCATGTTCCGGAGGGAAGCCTGGCTGCCGTAGATGTTTGATTTGGGGTCTCCCCGGATGGGGTCTGAGCTGAGAACTATTTATAATATGTACAGAAACTGAAAGCTCAATTGAACCATGCGTATCAACTGGCTCAAACAATGGCCACCAAGAGAAACCTTGCCAACAAAGAGAGGCACGACAAGAAAGTGAAGGCTCAAGAGCTACTGCCCAGAGACCGTGTATTGTTGCGCAATTTGGGACTGCATGGAAAGCATAGAATTGCTGACAGGTGGCATAAATTTTCACACATAGTGATCGATAAACTGGATGAACTGCCTGTGTACAAAGTGTGCCCTGAGAATAACTTTAGAGCTGTCAAGACCATGCACCGCAATCACCTACTACCCATCAGTCAAGTGATCATTGATGCTGACCCAACACCCGACACTTCCCCCAGGCCAGTGACTCATGCTGCTGCTAAAAAGAGACAGAGTGAACCTGCCCCTGTTGTTCCAGACCCCAGGCCCCCCTCCCGCAGGCCCAGAATGATAGTGACTATCAGTTTAACTCTGATGAAAGTGAGTGTGACAATGCTTATTATCCTTCTTATGAACTGAATCAGTTGTTCTGAGGAAACCCCATACATAATTATGGGGATGAAGCTGGGCCTTCAGGACTGTGTAAGCCCCTAGTTTCTTCCTTAGTACCAATGCCCCCTAAAAGTGAGGTGCAGAGTATTACATCTGAAGTAGCAGATTCCTTGTGTCTAGTGGAACTGTTTGAGTCATCCGAGGAAGAATCCAATATAAAAACATCCTCCTGGTGACACACCAGAACCTGCAGAACAATACGACAGTGTTGACAGCACCCCTTCAGTGCCACAAAATTCAATGATCGAAGAGTTCCTTCAGGTTGTGCAACCTGGACCCTCTTCAGGAGTGAATAATAAGCAAAGTAATGTGGAAGCAGAATCTGCCATGCAAGAAGCCAATAATGTTCTGCTACTGGAGATTTCGCCCAGTGCAGAGGTACCACTTTCTACTGAAGAAGAGACTGATGCAAATGCTGGTACTCCAGAGACTGTATCTGTTCCCCCAAGAAAGTCGGGGAGAGCGGTTAAACCCGTAATATGTCTGAGCTACGACTCCTCTGGAAGGCCAGTAGATATTCCTTTAAATGTTGTCCACAAGGGTATCTGTTTCAATGAGCTCACTGCTCAAACTGAGCCTTTCTTCTACTTCCAAGTTGATTGTCCATCCTTCAGGACATGGTGCCCCTGCCCCATCTAGCCCCAAGTTAGCTGATAGGGATGGGACCCCATCTACAGTATGTTGTTTAGAATGCAAGAAACTATAGCACAAATGTGTACAGTAATATAATTGTGTGAATCATAATGAAACCTTTATTGAATGTATGAAACATGCATAAATGTTGCCATAATATATATATATAATCATATGTATTAGCTATTTTGGATACGTATAGTAATGATAATGAAGCATATATTTTGTATAAGTATAATGTCTTCAAATAACGTTGTTGTGAGCATAGACTTGACGTGGACGTCAAGTTCTTTCCAGGCAGGGAAGGGTGTAACCCCCCCATAAATGGGGGTTCCCAAAAGTCTTCCTTGGGTGTTCTTAAATGCCCACTGCCAGGTGGGCGTTCTGAGTCTTTACAGGAGTAAAAGTGCTTGCATGCGAGTGCCCTGTTAGCCTCAGTGCCTGTCTCTTTAAGATACATTATTTGTGTAGTGTATAATTAATCTGGGTAGGGGCTGAGTGTTTCCAGACTCGAGTCCCTCCTGAGCTGCAGTAATATTGCTCTGTTCTGCCATTGCTAATGGTACAATGGGAGCTCTGTTAGAACTGGTAATTGTTTGCTGATTAGCTGCTCTAATAACAATGGTATTATAGTTTGTCTAACCTGCCTTTCTTTGCAGCAGGGACATTTCTATATTGCACCAATCAGTACCTTTTGGGGACCTTAAAATGGAGTCTGTCCCCAGGGGTCTTGAGGGAGTGAATTTCTGTAGGAATTGTAGTTTTTTCACTTAGGTGCCTAAATGGACCTGGAAGGGGAGCCCTTGCTTTGACAGACAGATGACTCAACCAACTGAACCCTTGTTGGATTCGAAGGAAGTCCCGGTGCTGCCTACAGTAGAGAGTCAGTCTGAGTTTGAAGTGGAGATAGTGAACAGCTCGAGACATTCAAGTTGCTGCTGCTGCGTAGTCACACGGAAAACTAGTGGAAAGGCTGAGTTTGGCCTGTCTGCCTGCTATCCCTCCAAAGGGATCCTTATAGAGTGCTTAAATAACTGGACTGTATCGGAACCAATTGTGACAAAAGCTGCTGAACTGTGAGTGTACCTTTGCCTGAAGAAGACCGAAGATTTGCTCCATGCGATTGGCCTGTCAGGATGTCTGAATCACCACAGAGATCACGGTTTTGCTCAGGAAAGCTGAAATTGTAACTGGATTGTCATCTGAACAGTGGTATTGCTTTTCTTTTACTGTAAGTGTGCTGAATGCTGTTAGTGGGTCACGATTTGGTTCCCCACTGCCTAATTGTGTCACACTTACTGGAAGCTGCGACCAGCATTTACTGGACTGAATCCAAACTGGTCACCCAGCCTGGACCCTGCCAATTTGGCCCAGCCAGCTACTCGTGATGCAGAGAAAACCATCAATGAGAGACCTGCCTGGGGATCAGCCCCCTGCTCAACACCTCAAACAGGAATGACACCTCGGTGATTCATGTGGGCCCTGCTTCTCCTGGCAAACCAGCAAGTCATCTTAAAGTCTCCATTCCATCCATCCTGTGACCTATACTGGGTTGCATGAGTAAACACCGTGGTAGCTCCTGCAACAACAGCTCAATCAAAGTGTGCCTTCTGATTTAGTTGTTTTGTTTAATTATCATGAACTGAGCCTCCTGTGTGGTTGTGCTTCTTCTTTCCATCACAGAGCCCCGACCAGCTGCAATGCCAGCCTACCCCGGGTAATGAATTAGGCTAGCCCCCTTTGTTCTAACTGGGTACCCAGAGTGTGTGACTGTGAAGGGACTCTAAAGTGCATGCATGATTGCCTGAATGAATCAGTTACAGAACTAATCAGCCAAATGACGCCCCTCCCTTGTTCATTGCCCCTGAATAAATCGGATCTAATTATTTTTGCATTCAACCTGACTGTGGTTCCATTTTGTACCAGAAGCACTGTACTGTTGTTACCTGCTGTGTCTAACCTTATTTTACAGGGGGTCTCCAGGGTCGGACTGCTGGAACCAGCCCTGGTGGTAAGTGCAAACAGAATGGGGATTTGTATGCTGATTAGGGCTATTGTACCTGTGTATGCTGTTCATTGTTTAGGTCACTAGAAGGGAAAGGGAGGGTCACAGTGTCCTGGAGGGCTGTACCCAGGTCAGCTACACTACCATTAACCCTGTCCCCCAGGTGGAGGCACCCGTTTTTAGTACCCAAGCCCCTTAACCTGCAACTAGTTACGCAGGCAGGGGTAGTATCCCTTGAGATAGCGCCACCTAAGGGTTACAAATCAATTCAGTAACAGACTGTTTTTTTTAAGTAGTGAAGAGGCTATTTCACAAAATTTAAACTGGCTTTAAGTAGCAAGAAAGCTATGTCACAATATTTAGTCTGGTGTTAAGTAGCAAGGAAGCTATGTAACAAAACTTAATCTAAGTATTTATCCGACTACATAAACTTCTTTCAGGAAAGGCAGGGTAAGCTAATAAAAATAAACAAAGCATAGCAGAAAAGCAATAGTAGGCAATAAATCAGGTTTTTAAAATGTAAATGAAAGAGCTGTGCACTAAAGCAGCTGAGCTCCGATTAAGTCTGTAAAACTGCTGGGAATGCTGGCTGCTTCAGTGCCATGCTGAGCATGTCTGGACAGACTGGCACCAAAATTCAAACAAAGCAGAGTCTCTCTTGTACCTGGTAGTTTGGGGACTGGTCTGGCAGCTGCCTTTACCAGCAAGACTTGAATCGCGGATTGCGGTTTAATGGGGGAGCTGAATACCCGCTCAGGGATGTCGATCCCCTGGCTGCTTGGGAATCAGTCTGGCTGCTGCTTTTACCAGCAAGATTTGAACTGTGAATTGCAGTTCAATGGGGGAGTTGAATGCCCGTTCTGGGTGGCGATCCCCTGGCAGCTTGGGGATCGGTCTGGTGGCTCCTTTACCAGCAAGATTCAAACTGCAATTTGCAGTTCAGTGAGGGAGTTGAATGCCTATTCAGGGCTGGCAATCCCCAAGGCTCAATCCTGGGCCCCTTACTTTTCACAGTATATTTTCTAGTGGGCAAAACATTTCATCAAGTAGTTTTTTTAGTACTGATATATTTCTGACACACAGTCACTGGTATATTTTTATTTCTCTAGATGTTTTTAAAGCAGCATTTATTGCCAATTTTAGAATTATAAATCACACTGTTCATCAGCTTTCGCAAAAGGGAAGAAAATACTGGGATGCATAAAGCGCAGTTTTGTAAGCAGGCATAGTTTAGTTATATTGCCTTTGCATAACCCCTAGGTGGTGCTATCCCAAGGGCTACTACCCCTGCCTGTGTGGCTAGTTGCAAGTTAAGGGGCCTGGGTACTGAAATGGGTGCCTCCACCCGGAGAACAGGGTTGTTAGTAACAAGGTTAACCTGGGTACAGCCCTCCAGGACACTAATCCCCCTTTTCCCCCTCTAGTGGCCTAGACAATAAGCAAAAACACTTTCACAGCAACCCCTATCCAGCATACAAATCCCCACACTGTTTGCACTTATCACCAGGGCTGGTTCCACCAGTTCGACCCAGGAGACCCCCTGTAAAACAAGATTAGGCACAGCAAATAACAACAGTACAGTGCTTTTGTTACAAACTGGAACCACAGTCATATTAAATGCACAAAGAGTTAGATTTGTGTAAGCCCCCTACAAATGGGGGGTTCCCGAAAAGTCTTCCTTGAGCTTGCTTAAATGCTCACTGCCAGGCTGGTGTCCTGTGGTTTAGCAGTTTAAATGTATTGCCAGAGAGTGCCTGCATAGCCTCTGTGTACTGTTTCTTTAAGAACTGCCTGGATTGCAGTCAAAACTAATCTGAGAGGGAGCTCTGTTAGAAGATGTACTTGTTTGCTGACAATTTGCTAGAGCAGTAATTGTCACAAATTCGCTCAGCAGGTCAGCCGTCTACTCCCAAAGTACCAACCTCTGAGCGTAGGATTGTGAACAGTGAACAGTACAAGGTAACCCTCTCGTCTGTTTTGTGGGTTCAAGTCACCTTAGTCTCAAGTTCTGGAGGGATTCAAATGGATAACTTCTTATTAGCGTACCCAATTGTCAGGCTCAGATAATTCTGTCTTTGGGGGACCAGGTATCTTTGACTATGGGCACCTAATCAGGTATTACAAAATGAACCCTTAGAACTCTATGCAAGACCTAGAGAACTCTATCTGTTTCCCAATTTGGTATCACAATAAGCTCATACACAGTGTCAACTATAACCGTCAAAGCTTCACTTAAATAAAAATAAATTTCAAGGCACACCAGGCAGTTTCCATTTTAAAATATGTAGCTTTACTTTAAAATAGGTAAAATAGGAAAACAGTAAAATTACAGAACAAAATATCCCAACACATACAACCTTAAAACAAACAGGCTTAAAAGTACAGATTCCTACAAATAATAACACTCAGACTGGTTTTGTCTAAGGTCCTTACTTCTTAATCTTTCAGTGCTTTGTGGTCTCTCTTCTCTCAATCAGGAAAAATGAATGTGTCCCCTCTGAGGTCTGCTCAGTAGTTTGAAAAACAGTCTTGAGCCCAGGCAAATGGTTCCCCAGTAGCAATTACAGAGTCTCTGCACAATCCGGGAGTTTAGAGGTAGCTGGAAGTCCTGACAGGCCGATTGCATTCAGTAAATCTTTGGTCTTCTTCAGGTTTCAAGCCGGGTCACCAATTCAGTGGCTTAAGTCTCTCTCACAACTTGGGATGCAGTCCAATTCTGTGAAAAGCTCCCTCACAAGGGACAGCAGACAGGCAGACCAAAACTCAACCCTTCCACAGTTCTCCCGCGTGAATTACGCAGAAGCTGCTGCTCGAATACTCAAGCTGTTTTACTCTTCAAACTTAACTCCAGACTGCTTGACTGTAGCAGTCAGCTTGGGAATTTCCCTTCGGTCCAAAAGGTTCTGGTTGGTTGCTCCATCAGTCTGTCAAAGCAAGGGATCCCCCTCCAGGTGCATTTTGGTGCCAAAGTCTCAAAACTACATTTCCTACAGAAATTCCTCCCACAAGACCCCTGGGGACAGACTCCATTTTAGGGTTCACAAAGGTACTGCTTGGCCCACTCTGGCAGTCCCTGACCAAGATGGTGGTGATAAACAGAACTGTCCATGCTGCAAAGGAGGCAGGTTAGACAAACTACAATATCATTACTATTATAATAGTTAATCAGCAAATAAGTGTAGCTTCTAATTGAGCTCCCTCTGCGCAAATAACAATGGCAGAACGGAGCGATTATCTGGCAGCCCCGGAGGGACTCGAGCATAGAAACGCTCAGCCCCCTCTCAGATTAAATAAGCACCACCTTATAGGCAGCTCTTAAAGAGACAGAGCACAGAGGCATTAAGGCACTTTCATACAAACACTTTTAAAATGCTAAGACACAGGATACCAGCCTGGCAGTGGGCATTTAGGTAAGCCCAAGGAAGACTTTTGGGAACCCCCATTTGTAGGGGGGTTACATTTGTATAGGTCAATGGCATGCTCCTACTTGGGCTACTCCCAGATCTGGTCTTCATCATAAAGCAGATATTAAAACAGTTGAAAAAGTGCTGAGGCATTTTACTAAAATTACTAGTGATGTGAATCTTGACCTATGATGCAAGGTTAACAAGGTTAGGACTGCATAGTTTACAGAGAAGATGTTTAAGGGGTGATTTAATTCTTCTCTACAATCACTTGAATAACACAGATTTTAAGCTGGAACTTGGCTTTGTATTTAGGAAATCAGAAAACAATATCAGGTTTCACAGTAAGCAGTTATTGGGAAAGCCATGTAGGACTAACAAAAGAAGTGGTAAAGTATTGGAGCGGTTTATCGCAATCCTTCGTTGACTCATCAACATTGTATAGTTTCAAAAAACAACATGTCATAGAAATGGACAATTGGTACCTAAGTGATTCATCACTGATAGTGGGGGGGGGGACTAGAAGCATCTGTGGTGCACTTCCACCCTTAACTACCTAATTACCTAAGTAATTAATGTGAGCATTTTGATTTGTTTGTGTAGTCCTGGTGTGTCTTTCCCTTTGTTTGCTATTAAGAGTTTTTTTTTTCTAAATTTGCCTGCTAGTTATATAACAGTTCTATGGCCTATTGAGATCTTCACATTAGCGTGGTTCATTCCTCTTCTTTTTCCAACAATGGCTCCTGTCCCATGTGACAGTGATGAGTCTGAGACCATGGATTCAGCAAGTGCTAGAGATAGGAGACCGATGCTCTGGCATCTACTACTTAGCTCTAATTCAATATTTTTGTTTTTTATGTGTGTGTGTCTGTCAGGTCTAGCCAGTAGGAACAAATGTTTTTCTTTTAAAACATTTCATTTCATGAGACTACACATAGCCATAAAAAGCACACAAATCACCCCAGATCATCAGTGCTATAAATAATAAAGATTCAAGCTGTTTTCTTACAGAATAATCCACTCAGACCTGATGTATTTGTTAAACTGTAAATACATAGATACACAGAATTTGACAGCAGATAAGGACCGCCAGGTCCACCTAGTCTGCTCATTTTCCCTACCTGCTGCAAAAACCAAAGATCCCATTTGATCTCTGGCTTAGTTCTCCTACCTATCGCTAGGGTACCTCTATGTCTATTCCATCACATTTTTAAATTCTCCTAGCAAATTTGCCTTCACCACCTCCCCTGGGAGTCTGTTTTATGCATCCACAACCCTTTATGTGAAGAAATACTTCCTCATGTTACCCCTCAGTCTACCTCTTCCAGCCTCATGCTATGACCCCTTGTTCTAGAACATCTCTTTTTCAGAAAGATGCTACCCTTCTGTACCTTATTTATGCCCTTGAGATATTTGAAGGTCTCTATCATATCCCCCTTCATTCTCCTCTCCTCTAGGGTATACCAGTTGAGGTCCTCCAATCTCTCCTCATATGACTTTTGGTGCAAACCCTGCACCATTTTGGTTGCTCTTGTCTGAACTGCTGCTACCCTGCCAATGAAGGCCTCCAGAACTGGACACAACACTCCAGATGAGATCACACTAATGATTTATATGGAGGCATCACCACCTCCTTTCTTCTGCTGGTGATAACTCTCTCTATGCACCCTAGTATCCCACTGGCTTTCCCCTACAGCCTTGGCACATTGCGTGACCACCATCAGAACATCTGATATGATTACCTCCAGATCCCTTTCCTGTTAGGTACAGTAGTCACCAGTATACCACCCCCCCTCCTCCCATCATGTAAGCCTCTTCTGGGTTCCTGTGCCCCAAGTATATGATTTTGCACTTTTTTGCATTGAATATTAGCTGCCACACTCTTGATCAGTCCTCAAGTTTACCTAGGTCCCTCCTCATTGTTCCACCCCTCCCTGTAAATGTATCAATTAGTGCTCACTGGATAAGGAAAGTTACTTAATATCACAGCTCTGCTGTTGTAAATTGAATCTAAACAAGTGCTTGCTGAATCTATGGTCCTGGATACATCACTGTCACATGGGTCAGGAGACACTGTAGGAACAAGAAGAGTAATAAACCACATTAGGATGGAGATCCCTAGGGGCCTGTAAATTACCATTAAACTAGCAGGCTAATTTAGAAAAAAAGAACTCCTAATAGTAGACAAAGGGAAGGACACACCAGGACCATGCACACACAAATCAAAATACTCTGCACAACATATGTTTTTGCAAATTCAGACTGTACTAATCCTTTGAAGATGTCCACCACTGGCAATTTTTAAAATACCTTCCCTCAAGGTTACAGTTTGACTTTACGGTATGCACTGGATTCATACTGTGAATGTACTGTGTTAGGAGGGAGCTAGCGTACATGGCTGATGGTAAGCAGCACAGCACAACAGTAAAATTTTTATTTATTTATAGTGGGCATGACTCAAGAGTAGGGACTTTTAGAAATGCTAAAACCCCATATCTCAGTTCAAGAGTGAAATACAGTGAAAATAAAAATTGATATATTGATGTTTTTGCCAGAAATGCATTATTACTAAAAGAAACTACTCTAAAATAAGCTATTTTCATGCAAATTAATTTTAGCACACACACAAATGCAATCATAATTGCCTAAATTAAATTTAGCACAGTCATAATTGTGTAAATTAAATTTAGTGTTAATCCAATAGCACCGCATTCACTTTAATGGTTAAAATGCTAATAATGCTAATTAGCGCACATTTATTTTTTACCACAAATTAGTACTTCAGCAAAAACAGCAAACATTATTTGACAGTGAAAATGTCAAACTTTACAGTATATGATGACATTTTTTTCCTCTCATAAATACTGCTCCTTTGATAAATGCAGTTTCAGAATTAATGTAAGCAATAGCTTTTCCTTTTCAAGGTTATGAAGCCATTGTTTTCACAATGTTATATGACAAATGAGAGAGTTTAGGTATCATTTAACAACTGTTATGGAATGGATAGAAAAAATGCTGGCTCCTGATTGGCTAAGAGGTGCTTTGGCTGCACCGTTATCCCAGTACAACAGCTTGGCTACAGTAGCTCAACAAAAACATTTAAAAAATACACCCACTTTACTAAAAAGGATCCAATTCATAATCACAGTAAGGTACTCCTGGGGTTTGTTATGGTGGGCTAGTGGCTCTGCTTGGCTGGTGGAAGCACTCAGCTTTGCCTTGTGCTTCAACCTACCCAAAGCCGGTCATTATCCCAACATAACAAACCCCCTGTCATGCCTTATTACTTAAGCACTATCAGTGGAGAAGAGAAGTAGCAGGTGTGGTCATAGAGAAGCAGAATTGCCAGTGAACAGTCCAGCAACAAGTATTAGCATATGATAGCCCTGTTCCCCCATGTAATATTAGGGAAGCCTTGTACAAATGGAGAAAACAGCCGTCAAGGCTTGCAGGCTTTCCTAGCAGTGCATAACTATGCAGGCTTAATTAACTGTGCAAAGGGTACCGAGAGGCTTACATTGGTCGAAACCGTCATCTGTTGGAAACGAGAGGGACGAGCAAATAAAAGGTAAGCACCCAAATCAAGGACTTGACATACAAAAATATACTTTACTCATGCAAGTGCAAGTTAGAAAACACTGGTGTATAGTGGTCCTGTCTTGCTGAAATGAGGCGGACCAATGTTTGACAAAATGGGAAGAAACACCTTTTAGAATCCTCAGCCGGGCTCATGTGTCTAATTTTACAGGATGCTGAGAAAATTAAACCAGGTTGAGTGGGTCAACAGACAAATGGGGTTGGTCTGTGCAGTGTAGGCACCAGGGCAATTGACCTGCAAAGGAGCAAAGAATAGGGTTAGGTGAAAGGGCAGGAAACTATGAGTAGTATTCTATGAGAACTCCGTCATTAGGTAAGTGGGTTAACGTTGGGGAGGGGGTGGCATTGCTGAACCAGGATGGCAACTTGAGGAGGTGTCTTGCCTGCCTGGAGCACAAGTTTAATGGGGCCTTCTTAACTGTAAGGCCAGTAAGTAACACAACTGGCTGGAGGAGAGTACCATCATCATCCATGTTAGCATGAGCAACATGGAAGGGGCAAGTTCTATGAACATTAGAGATCATTTATGGAACTTAGGATGTTCCTAAATGGAATGGTATCCAGGGTAATCTTTTTAAAGAACCATCCAGTCATAGGGGCTAGTGAGGAGTGGAAGTGAACCATTATGCAAGCTAATTCATGGCTAGAATATCTCTTACAACAGGGAGGTTTTCATTTTTTCTGGCCAACTTGAGGGCCATCTGTGGCAAGGGAACCTGTATGCCCAGGGTAGACTGCACCTAAGTCTCTAGGGAGCAGAGGGACTGGTCACAGAATGAGTTGGGTAATCAAGGAGGATTGTTTATACTAGAGCATGGGGGCAGGAGCTTGGCACAGAAAGTCATGAAGAGCAGGAGGCAGATGCATGGGATCCCTGAGGGAAAGACAACAGAGTACAGGAGTGCCGGCAGAGTAGACACCATGGGGAGCATCAATAGCCAACTATTGTTACTATCATGCAGACCAATATGAGAAGCACACCCAGTAAAATAGACAAACTTGGAGGCATAATGCAGTTCAAAAGTCAGCGCTTAGTGGCCCTCACAGACACCTTGTGGGGAGGGAAGAGGATAGCTGAGACACCAGAATAGAGGAAAGGAGTGGAGTGACTCTCCTCAAAAGGAAGAGAGGGAGTCACTTTACAGAACAAGGAGGCCATCAGGGAGGAAACAATGATGCAGAGTCCATTTGGGCCAAGCTTGATGAAAACATGGCCAAGAAGTCACCCTGGGGGCTCTGATACAGTCTCACAAACAGCCCAGCCAGTTGGGGAAATTATAACAGCATCCAAATCAGATGTTCTGGTGATTCTGGGGTACTTTAATTGTCTGGGCATTGACTGGCATCTATAGAGGGTTATCAGCAGGGCTGAGACCGAGATCCTGTTTACCTTCAAGGACTATTTAGGGATTTGGATCATACCTTTGAGCTCAGAGCTCTTTTACAAAGGTTCCATGTCAGACAGTGACAATGACAACAATAACAAACAGTTTATATACAATACTCGAATAGTAGGTAGATAGTATACAATAAGGTTATAATGTCATTCATGGTACCAATGGTGATAGTACATCGCCAAGAGCATTCAACTAGGGTAAAGGACAGTGTTTATACGTAGCGAAGGAGATAAAGAGGTGTGACACCTAGTGTGAGAGTCCAAGGAGGAATCAAGGTGAGGGGAGGGAGACTTGGGGGTGGGGTGGGCGGCCAAAGAAGTGGCTTTGTCTAGGAGGTTGGGAGGTGATGGTAGTAGGTTGGTTTTAAGGTTTGTCCAGTGAGGGAAGGCACAGGGGAGAGGAGAGACAGAGGGATAGGGCAAGGAAGGTGGGGAGATGCAAAAGGGAAGGAGAGAGTGTGGGTGAGTGGGCATTATGGGTGTTGGGTCCTAGTAGCAGTCACAAACTGTCCTAGTAAGAAGGTATTGCTTAGGCCATTTTTGAATTATGTAGATGCATTGGGAGTTTAGAATGTGCACTGGGATTTCACTGAGCCATTGGAGGGCCCTATAGCTGAAAGCATGCTGTCCCTGCACAGTTCGATGGAAAGGTGTTGATAGGGCTCCCCTCATCCTGCCTCTGGTGGTATAGCTGGTAGCACTTGGTGTTCGGATGCTTGAAATGCATGGGGGCAGTTTTACCCATTAGTGCCTTTTTTCCAAGGAGACATTTTTGGAATATAATCCTGCTCTTTAGTGGCAGCCAGTTGGTCTCATTGTATAAGGCAGGTGTGGGCATTTCGATCTGCAGCCATTGTGAGCCTACATGCCTTACTGAGGGCAATGTGAATCCTTTTTAGTGAAGTGTCTGTTGCTATGCCATAGACCACCAATCCATACTCGATGGTAGAAAGAATGGAGCTGGAGACTGAGAGATGGCAGGCCTCTGGAGTGAGATATTTTTTATACCTATAGGGTACACCCGGCTTGGTGTTCACTGCCTTTTACTACTGTGTCAATGTGTTGGGTGAAGATGAGAGTGTCATCAATGGTGACCCCCAGGTACTTGAAGGAGTGAACCAGTCTTCCAGTTTGTAGAAGGATGCCTGCAGCTCGGAGTGGAGGGCGACAATTGATGAACTGCTGGTGAGAAGTACAGCATCGTCTGCGTAAAGTATCAGTTTAGTGTCACAGGCTTCAGGAAGATTATTTAGGAAGAGGCTGAATAGTAAGGGCCCCAGTATTGACCCCCGTGGGACCCCTAAAGATACCTCGTTGGAGCTAGATACTGTGTGCCCAATTTTTACACATTGGCTTCTGTGTGTTAGGTAGTCCTTGAACCAGCAGAAAGCAGTGGTTGCAACTGCCAGATTCTGTAGGTGAGTAAGGAGGAGAGTGTGATTTACAGTGTCGAAGGCTTTGGTGAGGTCTATGAAGACTAACCCCACCACTTACATAAAAACATAGAAACGTAGAATTTGACAGCAGATAAGGACCACTTGGCCCACCCAGTCTGTCCATTTCCTTACCCAATGGATAAGCTGCAGATCCTAGCTAACCAACAGCCTACTTCTTCCAACTCCACCCCCTAGAATTGCCTTATGCCTGTCCCATGCATTCTTGAATTCTACCACTGTTTTTGACTCCACAACCTCCTCAGGAAGGTTGTTCCATGCATCCACAACTCTCTCCATGAAAAATACTTCACATTCCATCACTGGAGCCATCCTCTAGCTTCAAATTGTGCTCTTGTTCTTGCACACCTTGTGCCTTGTGCAAGTAGTCAGTGTAGTCCAGCAAGACAGTGGAGGTACTATGATTCTGCCTGAAGCCATGTTGGTTGGGACACAACAGCTTGTATTTGTTGAGGTAATCTGTGAGTTGGGTGGCCACAATCTTTTCCGGGGCTTTAGATAAGGGAGAGAGGATGGATATTGGCCTATAATTGGCGGTGCATGTCATATCACCGTTCTTGTGCACCAGCGTCATGAGAGCCTGTTTCCAGATCCAGGGGAATTATGCAAGAGCCAGCGATTTGTTAAATAGTTTTGTAACTGGCACAATGATGACATCCAGTGTTAGGGATAGGAGTTTCACATTGACTCCTTCACTCCCCGTTCTGGTCTTGCCTAGTATTTTTTTTTATGTGTTTGTAAGCTTCCTTCATTGACACTTTTTTGAAGTAGAAGACAGGGATTGAGCCCCCTTGAGACGTGCAGTTGGTTTGTTCCCCAGCAGGGTGCAGGTAGTCGGGGGTGGCACTCCAGACAGGTCAATAAACCCTGTTTTGAGAGAATCCCAGATGTGCCGAGGGTCAGTAATCATGACGTTATTGATGTTGAGCGAGCGGGGGGGGATCTTCTTCTCATCCTTCCCAAGAAGGTTTTTGATGTTCTCCCCAAAAACTCTTCCCATTGCCCCAAGTTTTATTAAGCTGCTCCTTGTGGAAGTTGGCCTATGCTTGGCGGATAAAGTTGGTGCAGTGGTTTCTTGCAGCTCTATAGAATTGGAAGTTGTGTTTGCTGCGAGAGAACCTGGATTTTTCCCAGAGATTGTCCCTTTCCTTCATCTGGGTGAGGAGATCCCCTGTGATCCAACCATTAACTTGACCCCAAATTTTTCTTTTCCTCAGTAGTGTAAAGATATCGCAAATACTGTTGAAGCCCTCTATGAAGAAACTTAGGGCCTGGTCAATATTAGGTGCATGATTGATGGGGGACCAGTCATGCTGGGAGAGGGCAGAGGAGAGGGCCCCAAGCTTGCCCTTCCCCAAGACCCTACTATTAGTTATGATAGGTGGGGGCTTGCTTAGTTTGTTTGACCATGTGAAAGTGACTGGGGAGTGATCACTTAAGGTGTCAGGCAGGACCTTAAGCTCAGAGATCCGAGAAGGGGAACTCGAGAGGAGACAATTGAGGAGGGTGTCTTTTCCTGTTTCATGGTTCCGCCTTGTTGGGCTGTCTACAAGTTGAGTCAGATTGGATATAGTGACCATGTCCTTGAAAGGCGTGGATTCCCTGCCCTCCCAGTTGATGTTAAAGTCACCTGTTATGAGAAGCTTTGTGCCCTTAGGAAGGGTAGCAATTGTATCCAGTATTTTGGGGAGGCCATCCCTGGCTTTAGTGGGTGGAAGATAAACCGAGGCTATGATTAGAGATTTGCTGTGCCGTCTGACTTGTGCTTTTATTACTAGTAGTTCATGATCATCCTCAACCATGGTAACAGGGAGGACAAAGCAGCATAGGTAATCCCTGGCATAGATAAGGACTCCTCCACCTCTCTTGCCACACCCGTCTTTCCTGAATGTTTGATATCCCGGGAGCATCACTTCAATGTCTTATCTTGCTTGACAGCCAGGTCTCTGTCAGACAGAGAATGTTAGGTACATGGTGGGACATCCACGCTTGGAGTAGGTCAAACTTTGCTGTGAGGCTGAAGATGTTCAGTGCAGCTACTTTCAGGCCTTTACTCATGTTTCCTCTGTCTTTGACACTGGTGGTGGACCCAGATTGGCATGGATGTTACCTGATAGAAGAAGCATGAATATTATTCTCTTGGCTGAGAGGTTTATGCTAATGGCATATTGACATGGGGCTGGCAGTGTAGTCAAGAGGTTAGTGTAAGGAGCTGTAAATGAGCTTGGTACATCCAGCAGACTTGGGTTTGATTCTCATAACCTCCACTTGCATACTGTGTGACCCTGATAAAGTCAGTTAATCGCCCCAGTGCTTCTGGGTCACCTCTGAAAACAGGCCTTGGGCCTAGTGGGCCTTACCCTGTTATCAACAGAATAAAAAAACATGACAATGAATATTTATGAGAAAAACAAAAATCCCTAAATCATGTTTTTAACCCCCTAAACCATGCTTGGTTGACTATGATAGATGCATACAAAATGCTATTGTAGCCATGTGGGGAGCGCAAGTCTAGTAGGACTTTAAGAGGTTAAGTCCAACAGCTCTCAGAGCGCTAGTTGAACTGGTCTGATTGAGAGTTCTATGGGGTGGAGCCAGCTGCCTGGGAAAGAAAGGGGCTTTTACACTACCAGATCTGCACCGGTGCCAGCAGCACAGATCAGCTGCATCGGTGCAGATCCTGTAGTGCAAAGAGATGCTGGAACACTGCAAGATGATCCGTTGTGGCAAAATGCTTTCCCTGGTTTGTTGGGTATGTGGAGCGGAGTGCACCAGTGCAGGCATTTTTTGCAAGTGTGTAAAAACATTGTTTTGTCTGCACTGATGCACTCCTATTCATGAACTTCTCCACAGAAAATGCCCCCAAAACCCCTAAAGGCCATTGGGAACACTGCACAGACACAGCATGTAGAAGAAAAGGGCAGTGGTGTGAGTGGTGTGAGCGGATATATATATTTTTGCACACAAAATGAAAATTGGGACGAGACCCACACTTGGTTGTGTGGCTCTTAGTGCTGGCTGTTCCTTTTTAATAAATAAAGCATGAAGGGTGTGCGTTACCGTGGGATAATAGCTTGCCTCAGGAAATGAGGCTTGAGGCAACACCAAGAGCCTTACACACCTGAGAATTGCCATTATTCCATAGTTAAGCACACACTGGAATGCCTTATTTTGATTATAAAATGGTTCATCTATTTTTTATTTTAAAGACTAAGTAGTAATAATAATAATACTTTATTTATTTAGTGCAATTCAAACAATCAAAGCCCTGTACATACTTAAAAGCGTCATGAAACAAACAGTTTTATTAAAACTTTTACAAAATAATTTAAATACTTCAATTAAAATATCCCAGAATCCATATAACATACTAAGTGCTGAATGCTTGCTTAAACAAATATTTTTTCAAACCTGTTTTAAAGCTCTCCATGGTCTGGCACTCACTACTCTGATGATGTAGAGAGTTCCACAAGGATGGGGCAACAAACATAAAAGCCCAGGCCCCAGATTTTTTCAGCTGCATCTTGGGAATCTCTAACAACCCCTCATCAGTTGAGCGGAGAGGACAGCCAGGGCTGTAAGGAGTCAGGAGCTCTTGCAGGTAGTTTGGTCCCAGTCTGTGCAGGGCTTTAAAGATTAGAAGACCGACATTGAAGGTGATCTGCCACTGTATAGGCAGCCAGTGCAGATTGCGCAGCACGGGAGTAATATGACTAGAACAAGAGGTCCCAGTCAACAGTTGTGCTGCAGCATTCTGCACCAGCTGCAAGCAATGGATATCAACCTCTGGAATCCCCAGGTAGAGGGAGTTGCAGTAGTCCAGGCGCGAAGTCACAAAGGCATGGATCAACATAGGCAAATCACTGGATGGAACAAGGTGCTTGATTCTGGTGATGTTCCTAAGATGATGAAAGGAAGACCTGATGACTGCTGACACCTGCGCACGCAGTGTCAGCCCATCATCAAGAACCACCCCCAGACTGTGCACCCATTCAGAGGTAGATAGTTGTACACCCTCAAGCCAAAGTCCAGAGGGTAAACCCACTGCTGACCTCTCTATCCGGTGACCCGGATCCACCACCAACACCTCAGTCTTCCTGGAATTCAGTTTCAACCAGCTGGACTTCATCCAGTCATGGATTTCTGCCAGACTGCTGTTAAACATCTAGACTGCACTATTCTGGCTGGGTGCGAAAGACGTATAGAGCTGTGCATCATCAGCATAACAG
The DNA here is from genome assembly GCA_016271365.2 of Neoceratodus forsteri. Classification (NCBI taxonomy): domain Eukaryota; kingdom Metazoa; phylum Chordata; order Ceratodontiformes; family Ceratodontidae; genus Neoceratodus; species Neoceratodus forsteri. The sequence continues at coordinate 300,414,518 of CM057455.1, forward strand.
TGAAACCTCAGCCCATATCATCTTACAATGTCTCTGAGGGGCAGCATGTACACTGTGAATAACATAGGAGACTGCACCGAGCCCTGAGGGACCCTGCACAGCAGAGAGAATGAATCAGGGGAAAAGACCCCTGACACCACCCTCTGAGATCTGCTGGCTATGAAAGATTGAAACCATCTGACAACTGGACCAGCCAGGCCACAGATAACCCTCAGGTGCTCGAACAGCACCCCATGGTCCTCAGTGTGAAATGCTGAAGAGAAGTCAAGAAGCACCAAGACGGAACGGCGCTCCTGATCCCTCATCATCAGGAGATCACTGAGCACCCGAACCAGAGCAGTCTTGGTACGATGTCTTTTCCGGAAACCAGACTGGAGAGGATCGTAGACATCGTGGATGGTAAGATGGTTCTCCAGTTGCGGTGCAACCACTTTCTCAATCACCTTCTCAACAAAGGGAAGGTTAGAGATGGATCTATAGTTAGCACAGCTGTTTTGGGTCCAAAGCAGCTTTCTTAAGAAGCAGCATCACCATTGCCTCCTTCAGGGAGCTGGGGAACTCATCTGAATCTAAGGAGCACAAAACAACCTTTGCAAGGACTGGGCTGATGGACTCCATACTCCCCAGTAATAGGCGTGTAGGGCCCGGATCGAAACTCCAGCATGTTGGCCACAAATTCTGGACAATCCGCACTATGTCCATGATCTCCGGCCAGTCGAAAGATATTCAAGAAAACTGGGGCAAAGTGACCATGCACCAACCACCACCAACCCCCATAGAGGGTGCTAGACAGATCTCGGCCCTGATGTTGACCATCTGATCTGCAAAGAATTGAGCAAACTCATCACACTTAACTTGTGAAGACGCACCTCGAACCTGTAGACGGGTTGGGTTGCACAACCTGTCCAAGGTTTGAAAGAGCTGGGGCAGTCGATTCTGAACAGCAGCAATCTCACTGGACAGGAACTCTGCCTTCTTACGTGTGATTGCTGATTGATAGCTTTGATAATGCTCTATCAATCTAAGGTGGTTGGCATCAAGAGTCAATTTCCACCAGCGATGCTCTAGCCTTTGTCCCACACGTCTCAACTCCCTCAATATCCCATCAAACCGAGGGGACCAAGGGCAGAGAGAGAGAGAGAGAGAGAGACAGCGAACACAGACTGGGGTGATGGATTCCAGAGCCTCAGTAACAGCCTTAACATAGGCTTGAACTAGATTCTCTGGATCCTCGTCTTCCTCCGAGAATCCCGATAGGTCTAATACCGCCAAAAGGCCTTCCGGGGTCACATCCCTCAATGGGTGAAATCTGACCATCTCCACAGGGACAGGCTTATTAGTGAGGGGGCCTGGAAATTGAACCTTACTGTGTGGTGATCGGACTGTACAACTGGTTCCACCACTAAGTTGGAGGTCTCGATCCCCAGGAGGAAGACCAGATCAAGTGAGTGACTGTGACTATGAGTAGCAGAGGTAACTACCTGTGTGAACCCCAATGAATTCATTAGTTGGAAGAAGTCTCGATCAAACTGCGAGAGTTCATTGTTGACCTAGATGTTAAAGTCGCCCAGGACCGTCAACCTAGACTACTCAAATGCCATATCCATGAGGAAGTCTGCTACTTCCTGCAGGAACAATTTCTCACCTCTGGGTGGCCGACAGGTGAGAATGATCCTGCAGCCCACACCAGCTACTACGGTAAACTCAGATGATCTGACTTCATCAACTGGCACACCAGTAAGGCTCAATTTCCAATCTAAAACAAATGGCTACCCCCTCACCCCTATGGTCCAATCACAAGTGGTATATCACCGAGAACCCAGCCGGGACCGCCACCTCCAAGATGGGGCCCATGTTATCATCAAGCCAAGTCTCGGTGATGCACACCAGGTCTGCTGTATCCACAAGATCAGCAATAATCGCTATCTTGTTCCTAATAGACCTGGCATTGCATAACACTACTCGAGTCGGAAGGGATTCTGGGGCTGACCAATCAATCAGCCCAGAAATACTGGAGCCCTTGGGTATGGTAACTAGATATGGAGAACCACATTCCAGAGACCATTTCGCCCCAGGGCGTCTCCTGGTCTGCACAACCCCGATACAGCTGCCCCACTCCCCCCGAGGTCCAGGACCCCCAACCCACCTTCGTCTCTTGCTGACAATGCTAAAATCCCTACAGCAGCTATAGACCGCTGCAGCAGGGGAGGACAATAAAAGGACGCGAGGGTCCCGGAGTTGGAGGGAATGGTCCAACAAAACCAACATCTTCAAACAACAATACAGCCATACTTCTCTCACCCCTTAAAAGGCTTATAGCACTGAAAATAAAATAATCTAAACTACAATACAATCCTCACAAAAATAACCTTATAAAATACCCACCCTCTCAAAAAATGCCACGTGATAACAATATATAATCAATTCAATAAACACCAAACCTAAGACAGAAAATAAAATAAGAAAATACAAGATCTAATGAACCAGAGTCCTCTCACCACTGTAGTTTTACTTGTCTAGAATAGATCACCCCGCTACTTCTCACACAGTGCGGGAAAGTCTAACAGCAAAAGAAAAAACAAATAAAAATTAAATAAGTAACAGCACTAACTTATAAAACTTTCAGTCACGTTTAGTCAAGTCTTTGCAGGGGAAGGAGACCACTGCCAGAAAATCCACAGCTTTTAAATGCACCCCTCCACTAAAAAGAGTGCAAGCTGTAATATAAAGTCAAACCAAGTTCAGCATCAATGAACTATTCCAGATTGGTCAAATTAGGTTGCCGCAGAGACAAAACCTTGGTGACCAAGGAAAAACAGGTCTCAGGCCTAACTGCAGCCACAACAACCTTCAAGGTGCAGCCCAGGAAGTTCACGACACATCAGCAGGCTAGGGCGTGCAGACTAGATCCCAAGGGGGGCTCCCCCCTCCAAATGCACGAAACTCACAGGCCCCAATGCCCAGCCGCCCGCGACTCACAGCGACAATCCCCTGGGGGGCAAGCCACAAGGAATGACCCACAGGGGGTTTAGAAGAAGCCCAACCAGTGCTCTGGCTCCCCTGAGACACAGAGGGCAACTCCTGTTCAGTCGTGGGAAGCACAGACGACCACTAGCCCAAGGCACACAGAGGAGACCCCCCCCAGCACAGCACCCAGACAAGGCACACAGAGGAGACCCCCCCAGCACAGCACCCAGACAAGGCACACAGAGGAGACCCCCCCCCCAGCACAGCACCCAGACCATGATGCGCCTCCAACCCCAAAGTCCAGCTGACATCCAGTACCAGGGCAATATCCACATGCTTCTTGGAGAGTCTGTTGGCACTACTCACAGTTCCGCAGTTCCTCCATCAGATTCAAGGCCACAGTGAGAACTGCAGCAATGGCCTGTGATAGTCCAGCTGATCTGATGAAACTCCCAGCCACCAGGCCCCTCGAGATGTCTCCAATGATCCGCTACACACCTCAGACAGCAGCAACCTTAAGCATCCAGCAAACCTGAGGTCCAACCACAGAGCTCCCAAATGAGCCATCCCTTGGGATCGTCCACTGGTCTACAAGTGCAACGCCCCAGACACCGAACATTCAGCAAAAAAGCCGCAGATAACCACACGTTAACACGGTATAAAATGAAAAAGCAAAACAAAATAAAAAACACACAAAAAAAACTAAAAACAAAACTATTAGAATAAGTACCATGCAGGCAAACGCTTTACAGACGAGAAGTTCCTGATAGCTGGCTCAGCATAGCCGCCATCTAATTCCCTACAACCGACAATTAAGTTAAGAAAAAGTATTTCTGACCTGTGCTTTTGTGCTAGAATCACACACAGTCAAGTGATCATGTCTGATCACTGACTACAGGTCTTGGTTTGTCTTACCTATTTTATAATATACTATATCACAGCATTTCTAATTTGTACCTGCAATGTCTCAATTTACAGCCCTACACTTAGTTGTTATGCCTACAAAAATATGTTAAACAAAATTGTCATCTGCACCATTCCCTTCTACCCTCCCGCCATGCCTTCTCATTGGCATTTAAGGGGACAGTCTTTAAAGCTGCTATCTTGGAAAGAGCTTTGTGATACATGAAGTGCAGTCAGCACTAGCAATTCTCAGTACCAGCAGAATCTGGTAATTTTCCCCTCCCCCAAAAAATCACACATTTATAATGGTCAAGGCCAGAGTAATGCGGTGTACTGTAAATATATAATACCCTTTCTCCTCTCATGGTGCCATTTTTTTGCTTTATACAGTGTATTTACCCAGGATAACCCAGTGGAGATGCTACATCTCGTATTCAGTGTCAATCACTCAATCAATCAATCAATCCTTTATTTATAAAGCTCCTTTTGAAATCAAGGTGCTGTACAGACATAAGCCACAGTATATAAAAGCAACAACAGTACAAGTTATTTAAAATCACTCTGGATAAACCTGAGAAAATAAACAAGTGTGTGTGTATATGGGGGGGACCCTGCATCTACTCAGTTTTTACACCTGGGTGCATTAAAGCACTGAGAGAATTAAGTGACTTGCTCAGGATTTATTTATTTTTATTTATTTATTTATTAAGATCTTGGATTGACCTTTGAGTACAGGCTCATTACATAGGTTCCACGTCAGGGTCATTACAGTAACAAACAAAATTACAGCTTACAGGAAGCCATAAGAGGACAACAACAATTAAGGCAAATTAGGCAAGAGGTTACATGTGTGACCGAAATAAGCAAACACTAAATACAATAGGACTTGCCAACACAAAAGAGAAAAAAAGGGAGGGAGAGAGAATGAACAAGGGAAGGGGTTGACTCAGCAAGAGAGGGGTAATAGTGAGAAGACAAACTGGAGAGAGATAATATATACTGAAAATCAGCCCAGAAGGTGGGCTTCGTCACTGTCGAGGGAAGCTTACACTATGCATACTGGCAGTACCGATAGAGGGAAGTGGTAACAGAAAGTGTCATGTGAGAGGGTGAGGGGGTGGTGCAGGATCAGAGCAGGATGTCAGTATAAAAAGGGGAAGAGGGAATGGGAGCAGAAGGGGGGTGATGGAGAGCGGATGAGGGGAGGAAGGGTAGAAGGTGCGGAGGAGGTTAGGTCAGTTAGGAACAGAAGTAGTAGGGGGTGGAGGGGCGCCCAGTGGTGTGGGGGAGAAGTGAAGGGGAGGAGGGTGGCACAGTTTAGGGAGGGAAGAAATGGGGGTATAGACTGTGCCAGGAGATACTTCGGTTGATGAACTGCCAGGGGCTGGAGCCCTTAGTGGAAACAGTCGCAACTTGCTTTGGTAACCAGATATGATCGTAGCCCACATTTGAAAGGGCCCTGGATTACACAGTAAGTATTGTAATTGTGCTGGGGCATGAACCTGGGTCTCTTGGTTCCCAAACCTGTGTGTTAGCCACTGCGGGCATCAGTGGTCTGGGAAGAAACTTCTAACAAATTCATCCTAATTCTATGTGGCTATGCTGTTTTACACCCACCCAATCAGAAGCAGAAGGGTTTGAATCGGAAGGGCCACCCGGCCCCATCCAGTGGTGTCATATTGCCTAAATCATAGTGGCTGCAAATCCCCCTTTGGCTGAATGCTAGGGGTTACAAATACCAATTTTGTCTGACATATGGGCTGCAACTCCCCACTTTGACCGAATCATAAGGGTAGCAAATTCCTATTTTTGCTAAATTGTAGCCTCCATTTTGGCTGATTTGTAGGGGTTATAATTCCACATACTGGCTGAAACACAGGGGCTTCAAATCCCTGTTTTGACTTAATCATAGGGGCTGCAAATCCCCATTCTGGCTGAATCATAGTGACTGCAAAATCTAATCCCTATTTTGGCTGAATTATTGTGGCTGCAAATCCCCATTTTAGCTGAATCATAGGGATGGTAAAATTCCCCTATCTACCAAATTTGATATGAGAAAATCCTGGGGAAACCTTGTTTTAAACGTTCCTATGGGTTGGATGGAACATCTTAGGGTTTTTAAAGAAATCATAGTGGTCTCTCTCAACCAAAACCCTGGCTACTCTTAAATGATGCCCCTTCCTCCATCAATAATCTTGCTGGGGGTGGGGACAGAAGCAAAACTCTACTTTTGAGTAGGAATATGAAGTATATTAGTAATTGTATTCTACCACACTAAAAGAAAAGTCTGGCATTTGAGTTATTGAGTTCAGATCAGCCTACAAGCTCTGTAGTTTTTCAGTGACAGATGTGAGAGACAGGAGTATTTAACAAGGAGGCGACATTTCCCTTTAAGTAATCTATGTCTTTCACCAGTTACTCACAGCGTGCGGGGTGAATTTTAGCACCCGTAAACAGTTTGCGCTGCTGGCTCCCGGCTAATTGACTCTGACAGTTAGTGCAGTCAGCAGCTCAATGGTGTCATTGGGAATTAAATGCGGGGTGATAGATTGCCAAGAGCAAATTACTTTGTCACTTCTCGGCTGACTGCAAAGTGTTTTTTTCCTCCCCTCGTCTACTTTCTTGCTCCTCCCCAAACCTAAATTCTGCATTTTTACTGAAGATGGTTCAATTAGAATCAATTTCTAATTTGTAAAAAAAAAAAACTAAAAATGCAACATGTCTCTTCATATCAAATGTTGAAGCAGTAGATTCTTAACACTGAGTTGCAGGTGACTCAGTTTAGTGGAGGGGAGTGCTTCCTTTCCCATGCCCTGTCCGAGGTGTCATCTTACCAATGTGACTTTAGGTTAAACTCCCTTCTGCCCAGCTTAGGTTTTTGCATAGGTGGGAGCTAAAGTTCCCATCCATACAACATGTGAACTGAGTTGAGCATTATCCTCAGTGTGTTGGCCAACATGGCCCATCAGAATAAGACAGGTTTCAAAGCTTTCTTTAACAAACTTAGAGTGGCATATAGCTGGTACAAAACCCCCACTCCACTTAAAACTTAATTTCTTGCTGCCCGCTCAGTAAGTTCAGAGTTTCAAACTGGCCCTAGGCCAAAGTCAAACTGCTGGTAGATTTTGTATCTGGTCATTAAACATTTCTTTCAACTATCCTTACTGGGTTGTACTGGAGAAGGTAACATTCCAGTAAGTGCTGTATACCAGCACACCTTGGTGGTGCTCTGGGTGGAGTTTTCTTTTCAAATGTCAGTGTCAGTGGCTCAGTTGGTAGCACACTTGCCCTTGAGGCCGGGAGATCAGAAGGCTGTGGGTTCTATCCCCACACCAGGCACTTGGGTTAATATCCCAACACTGACACTGTAGTGCAGCATGAGGGGGGTGCTGCACTCTGAGGTGCCATCTTTTGGATGAGACGTTAAACCGATGTCCCGTCTGCCTGTTCTGGTGGTGGTTCAGGTGGATGTTAAAGATCCCATGGCACTTCTCGAAAAGAGTAGGGGAAATTTCCCCAGTGTCCTGGCCAAATTTTCTTCATTCACTAGAAATACCACCAACAGCTTAATCTGGTTCAGTTTCATGTTGGTTACCATCTGTGTCCCCCACCCCCGGGTCGCCCCAGAAAAAGGGACTTCTAGTCTCAGTGGGCTTACCCGGTCAATAAAATTCAATAAATAAATATGTGTGTCTTTACAAATTATTTATCCAGGATAGGTCTGGGGAGATTAAAGTCATTTCTAGTGGGGTCCTGCTTCTACCCATTTCTGCAGCTGGGTGGACTGGAGTACTTTAAGAGTTTAAGTGACTTACATACAAATATACAAAACTGCCAGCAGAAATAGGCCTTACGGTCTATCTAGTCTGCTCGAGTGTGCAGCACTTCAGCCATTTAGACTGCAGCTGCCCTGCCCCCTCGTCTGCATTTTGTCCTGCTTCCTTCACACTCACACACACACACACACACACACACACACACACACACACACACCCTCTGTCCACCCTCAGTTTGGACCCACCCTTTTATCCTGTCCCACCCCCTCTTGAAGCTGCTCACAGACCTCAAAGATACCACCTCCTCCGGCAGCACATTCTACCCTGTAACCACCCTTCCCATGAAATAGTGCCTCCTCATTTCCCTCCTGAATCTTCCTCCTTCCAATTTTAGACTGCTTCCCCTGGTTTCCCTCCTCCAGCCTTTTAATTTAAATATACTCTCAGTGTTTACTCTGTTTATGCCCTTCAGGTACTTGAAGGCCTCAATCATATCCCCTCTCTCCATCCTATCCTCCAGTGAATACATATTGAGCTTCCTTATTCTGTCTTCATATGGTTTATCTCCCAATCCCAGGATCATCTTTGTTGCCGTATGCTGCACCCCCTCCAGTAGCTTGATGTCCTTTTTCTAGTAGGGGCACCAGTACCACATGCAGTACTCCAAATGTGGCCTCACCAGGGACCTGTACGGGGCAGAACAACTTCCTCTCTCCTAGAGGTGATTCCTCTTGTGATGCACCCCAGCATTCTATTGGCCTTTGCCGCTGCCCTCCTATACTGGGCAAAGTGGTTAATTTCCCCTGTTACTAGTACTCTCAGATCCTTCTTTTTCACTGATGTGGATAGCTGAACTCCCCCCAACCAGTAACTATTCCCGGAATTTCTGGCCACCAAGTGTGTGATCTTACACTTCTTGGCATTGGACCCTAATTTCCATGTGTTTGACAAACCCTTCAGTCTTGCTGATTCCTTCTGGAGTATTCTACCGCCTCCCCCCCCCCCTCCATTTCCACACAGATCTTAGTGTCATCTGTGAAGAGGCTGATCTTATTTTTTATCCCATTCAAAATATGGGCAATAAAAATGTTAAACAGCACTGGTCCCAGCACCAAGCCTTGTGGGACACCACTTGTTACAGCTCTGGGCTCCAATAGTTCATCCCCATGACTACCTTCTCCTGCCTATCCTGTAACCAGCTCTTGACCCATCTAACCAGTTTTATCCCTGCTCCCAGGTTACCCAACTTGCTGATCAGCCTTCCATGAGGCACCGGGTCAAAGGCCTTGCTGAAGTCCAGGTAAAGGATGTCCACCGCATAGCTCTTGTCCATTGCCCATGTCACTGAATCAAAAAGTCAACCAGGTTTGTCTGGCAGGATCTGCCCAAGTCAAACCCATGCTGCTTGCTGTCTTGGAGACCTTTATCCTCTAGAAATTTCACCAGCCTCTCTCTGAGGATAGTTTCCACTAACTTTCCTACAATGGCAGTAAGGCTCGCTGGTCTGTAGTTCCCTGGTTCATCCCTGGGCCTACTCTTATGGAGGGGCACCATATGTGCCATCCTCCAGTCTCTGGGTACACACCCAGTATCCAGGGAGGTGTTGAATAAGACTGCTAGGAGCCCTGCCAGGACCTCTGCCAACTCTCTACAGACTCTAGGATGAACTCCGTCCTGCCCAGGTGCCTTATCCACCCTCAGGAACTGATGGCCTTCCATCACCCTACCCACAGGAATCACCCCATCTGTGGCCTCCTCGCTCCCTACTCCAACCCTACCCTTCCCCTTAGGCATGGGTTCTTCTCTCTCCCTAGTAGATACTGAACAGAAGTATTTGTTGAGTACTTCTGCCTGCTCTTCCCCCTTTTCCACCCATCTACCACCATTCTTGATCCTAACAATCTGATCCTTACTCTTTCTCTTCTCCCATGTATACAGTACCTGAAGAAATCCTTTCCCCCTTCTCTGATCCTCTGTGCAAGCCTCAGTTCTCTTGACGCCTTGGCTGCCCTTATTATTCTACTCATCTTCCTGGATTTCTTTACGTTTTCCTCCCTGTCCTCCTTGTGGTTGTATCTTTTATAGCTCCTAAAGGCAGCCCTCTTTTCCCTCACCCACTCCACAACCTCCCTTTTCATCCAGCTCAGCTTCTTGATCCTGGTTTTCTTGCTCTGGCTCTGCAGCCAGGCCCTGCTTGATGATTGCCTATTTTTGCTCAGCATCAATGCATGGGCAGATGTTAGCTATGTGCCCTTCCAGTATACTTCCAATCCTGCCAAAATCTGCCCTTTTGAAGTCCAGGACCTTAGTCTTTGTTGTGGCTACCTCCTTTCCTAGATTGAGGGAAAACCACACTGTGTGGTGGTCGCTTCCTGCCAGAGGGCCCTCCACCCCAATATCTTGGACTTGTTCGCCGTCTGTCAGCACCAGGTCCAGAATGTTCCCCTCCCTAGTTGCTCTGTTACCTTCTGTGTCAGGAAGCCATCCTGGAAGGTCTCCAGGAGATTCTGCTCCCCGGCACATGAAGTAGCTGGGATGCTCCAGTCTACCCCTGGCAAGTTAAAGTCCCAACCACCACAGTGCTACCTTAGCCACTAAGCCTCCTTAACTGTTCTCTCAGTTCCCTATCAATCTCCTCCTTTTGAATCGGTGGCCTGTATACAACCCCCAATCTAACCTTTCTACCCTTTGAGCTGTGGAGTTGCACCCATAAGGCTTCCACCCTGCCTTCCTCCCCCTCCTCCCTGTTACACATTATCTCTCCCCTAACATAGATGGCCATCACCCCCCTTTCCCTTTTTCTCTGTCCCTGAGGTATAGTTTGAAGCCTGGGATAGCTAGGTCCCAGTCATGGAATTAGGCTGCCCAAGTCTCAGTGATGGCAGCTATGTCCCCTCCCCTTTTGGAATCAGTGCCTGCAATTCTGCTGTCTTGTTACCCAGGCTCCTAGCATTCAATAATTTTTAAAATTATTGCATGAGCTAGGATCGAACCAAGCTGTAATGTTATACAGACCAGAATATGAGGGGTTTACATGACGGATAAAAAGGGTACCGTTAGGTGCCATTTGGTGCTGGGCCATTTTTGAAAAGAGCTATTAACTAGGCGTACTACTTGTACTTTTTCTTTATTGTGATCTGTATGTTATATAATGTTAAGGCTGGTTTGATCTGAGGTGGCAACAATAACATTAAGTAGTGCTTTTTTGTCCTCCTGAACGATGATTTTTGTACTTGTGACATTAATTTGGGTTTTACGAGGCATTGCCTCATTGTTTTTGATGTTGATGTTGGATACCCCAGAATTAGGATCATGGGAAGATTTATGATAGACCACACAATGTGAGGTTATGAACAAGACCCCATAAAGGAGTAGGTGCTGGGTCACCATTTTAGTTAGGTACCTAGAAGAAAAGAAAAAAGGAAAATATGATTAGTTTAGTACTATTTTGCTCTGTGGGGTGAGGAAAAGTAGTTATGTTTTTTATATAACTTTATTTGATTGGCATGTAGCCATTTGTTAGTGAGTTTTTTATTTTGTGGCAGTCTAACTTGGTAGACTGATGGACTGAGCTTATTTATAATAGGATAGGGACCTTTTTATTTGTTTTTGAATGCATGAGTAGGAGCAGCAAATTTGAGAACCATTACTTGATCTCCAATTTGCCAGTTTACATTATGGACCGTCTTGTTAAACTGTATTTTTGACTGTTGTTGGGCTTTGCCCAAGCATTTTGCAGTAAACAAGTGCATCTGTTGGATGTCTTGTTTTAGTTTGTGGACGTATTTGTCTACTAATACTTTTTTAGTAGTAAGAGCACACAAATTTAGAAGTAGATGTTTTGATAATTTTATTGATCTTTTGGTCATGACCTCGAACGAGGTACATTCTGTACTCGTTGAGGGTGTAGCACTTATTACGATAAGGAACAAAGGCAGTAAGGAATTTTAGTTTTTTTGGGCTTCTTTAGCAAATTTGGATAGCATAAGCTTGGTTTGCCTGTTTGTCCTTTCCATCTGCCCTGATGATTGTGGGTGATAAGGGATGCAAAACTTTTGACTGTGCTCCTATCCCCTCAGCACCTCCCCACCCTCCCCACTCCTATTTAATTTTGCTCCTGCTTAGCTATGGGGGGGAGGCCCAAAAGACCCCCTCTCCTAGAGACTGTCCCCCTTTGCCCCCCTTTCCTAGTTTAAAGAGTACTTAGCCTGAATTAACTCTCCCAACTGCTGATTTAGGACCTGCGAGCCTTCTTTGCTAAGGTGCAAACTATCTGGCGCATACAGGTCCTTATCCTCCCACTTCTTGCCCCATTCTCCCACCAATCCATACCCCATGGAACCACACCATTACGCCAGCCATTTGTTGAAATCTGAGATTCTCTGCTTCCTGTCTGTACTAGCTCTTGGTACTGGAAGAATTTCAGAGAACACTACTGATCTTCCCACTTTACTGCATTGTCTTCCCAGTACCCTGAAACTTTCCTGAACCTCTTCTATCCTTCTCCCCTCCAGGTTATTCATGCCCAGGTGCACTTCAATGTGCAGTTTCTCCAATACCCTCTCCACACACTTGTTAATATACTGACCCACTCTACCACCTATCACGCCCAGCATACACTCCTGGTGCCTCTGCCTCCCCATCTCACAACCTTAAGTGTTGAGTCCTCCAGAATGATGACCCTCCCTCCTTTATCCTTATCACCTTCCTGTTGCATGCTATTCCTCTGCCCCCCAATTCGATTCCCCCCTACTTCCGTCATGGACCTCTACCTCCATTGGAATCTTGGTTATCTCCTACTGTTTGCCTCCTCCTCTCCTGTGTAACACCCCTGCCCGGTCTGTCTGATTCTTGCCTCTTACCATTCCCCGGTATGCCATCACCGCAGTAAAAAACATTACAGCGATATCATCGACAGCGACAACAACAACAGATTACTGTAAAGTCTGCTCGGGACCCTGGCACAGCTATCCCAGATGTTGCACCCCCTCCCCAAGTCAGTGCTGACCTGGAGTTGATAATAATAATAAAGTGGAAGGGGAGGCAGTGGGCACAGACCCCTGCAAAAAAAATCACATTACTTTTCTGACTGCAACTGTGGTCAACATAGTGCCATCTCTGTAATGGCGGTCAACAGATTTTCTGTCAAATCAGTGTCACTGAACCCTATTCCCCAACTGCTCTTCCTCCCTCCTTCCTGTATCTGGTACCCCTTCCTCTACCATAACACCCCCCCTTGCCACTATCTCCCTGTGATCCCCACCCTGATCCATTCTTTTCCCCTTCCTTGGACCCCTTCCCCTGTACTTTATTTGCCTGGGCTGTCTGTTGCAGCCACGGACCCTTCTACTTGCCCCCCCCTCTAGTAACTACTGCTCTGCCTCCTACCTTCACTCCCCCACCTCTGCTACCATCTGGAGGGAATACTGATCTTGCCTCCCATCTCTCTGCTGTCTCCCCTGCCCTTCCTACCCCTCTACTCCTCTCCTTTCCCTGTGACTTCCTTCCCCCCTACTGCTCCACCAGGTTAGTCAACACTGAGAACCTGTTCCTGTACTCATTCCCTATTTTACAGACTACCCCAGCCTCCCTTCCCTGTGGCTTATGTCCCTGCTCTGCCCTTGTTCCTGTCTTCTCCTGATACTTGACCACCCACCAGTCATTGGCCCCTGTTCTCAGCTGCTCCCAAGTGTCTGCTCTATTTGGCCTCTCTCTCTGTTTACCCCTATGTTCGCCTGCTGCAATTTCTGGGGCAGCCTTCCTCAGGTTCCCTGGCACTTGGTGTTCCCTCCAACTCCCCCTCCTACTCAGCTCCCTTCTTGCCCAAGGTCAAACAGTATTTGTCTCTAGTGGGTTTTGAACCTGCAATCTCCCAGTTTTCAAGCTGGAGCTTTAACCACTTGACCACACTGCCTCTGTAGTCAGTGTCTTTTCTACAGCCGCTGTTTGTAATGGTCATACAGCTGTCTATTTGGGCTAGCATTAATAGTAATTTATTTACCTTAGGTGAGCTGCACATCAATAATTATTATATTTTAATACATTTAGAAATCAACTCCCTCTCTGTCACATTGTCAGTATTAGAAATTACCCAAGTTTCTGTTGTGGTACTAGAACCCACATCCCTCAGTTCAATTCAATTCAATACAATTTTATTCAGGATAAAAACCATTAAGCAAAGCTCATTTACAATGATGTTCTGTTAAGGCAAAATGTCTGATGAAAAGTGAACATGTTACAGATATAAACAGTGTTAAATAGTGGGGGGCAGTATAGCATAGTGGTTAAGACTGAGCTGCACACCTGAGAACTGGGTTTGACTTCCTCAGCCACACTTGCATACTTGTGTGACCATGAGCAAGCCACTTAAAGAGCTAGTGTACTGCCTAAAACTAACATTAGTTTTTAAAAGCAGTCAACTGTTACCTTTTATATCTGAGGTACTTTTTCTTTTCCCTTTGGTTAATTAGAAGATTGTTTACCTGACAGTAGGTGTGCTGTGCAGAACAGCTGTCTGCCTAGCCGCTGACATGTCTAGCTCTGTTCAACCCATTACATCATCAGCATTGTGACGTCACTGACTGTGACATCACTGCTGCTTAGGAACAGCCACTCAGTAGCTGCCAGGTCAATCAACTGTGATGTCACTGTCAGTGAGGTCACAATGCTGATGATGTAGTGGGTGGGACTAGAGATAGATATGTCAACTGTCAGGCTTAGGGCTACTTCACACATCCAATGCAATATTACCACATACAGAACTTTCTAATTAGCAAAAGGAAAAAGAAAAATACTTCAGAAATAAAACAAGTTACAACTGATTACTTCCTAAAATTTGTATAGTTTTCCTGTCTGCTTTGGTTCCACTAGCTCTTTAACTTCTCTGTGCTCCCAGGATGCATTTGGACACAACTTTTGGCTTAGTGAGTTTTCCTGGCCAAAAACTGTAAAATACAAAAATAAAGATATGGGCCCAGATATTCAGAACAGTTGCGCATAGCACATCTGAGCTGCTCCGGAACGACATACTTCAGCCGTGACATTCAACTCACTGCAGCTGGGCAAGAAAGTCCCATTGTGCCACGGGCACAAAGTAATGTATGCAGAGCAAGTGCAAGGGGCGTATCCATGAATATGCAGCGCAATGGCATATTCAACACAAAACCATGGCGCAAGTCAGGGGCAAGTCACAGGATACGCCAGTCGGACTTGAGCCCATAAAAACAGGCTCAAACTCACACACACACACACACACACACACAGCAGATGTGCAACCTGGAGCAAACCCAGCAGCATGGATGCAGGACCATTCTTGATACAGCAGGTCATGAGGGGTGTGAGGAGGAGGGAGGAACAACAGTGTGGCCGACGAATGGCCCTTCGGCAGTATGCCCAACACAGATGGTACTGTGCCCTCCTCACCTTCGAGGACTACACAGATGTGGAGATTGTGAGTTGGTACCACCTGAACAGGATGATTCTGAGGAAGCTCTGTGAGCTGTGCAGTGATGAGCTGCAGGCACCCACCGGATAGAGTCATGCCATGTCTTTGGAGACTAGGGTGACAGCAGTGATGCGCCAGCTAGCCACGGGCACCTTACAGAGACCAACGGGTGATGCCACAGGGATCACCAGTCAGCCACATCCCACCTCTGCACACAGTTCCTCAACACTCTGCTGCCACATGCTTTGGAGTTCATATGATTCCCAAGCACACAGGAAGAGCATATAGCAAACATGCAGGACTTCCACAGGGTGTCACGCATGCCAGGAGTGATAGGGGCCATAGACTGCACCCCATGGCAATACACAGACCACCTGGCCCAAAGGGGATGGCATACATCAACAGAAGGGGTACTCCTCCATCAACTGCCAGGTGGTGTGCAATGCCACGGGGTGCATAACCAATGTCTGCGCCACACACCACGCTAGTGCACATGACACCTACATCTGGCACAGTTCAATCCTGTGCCAGAGATTTGAGCATGGGGACATCTCCACAGGGCACCTGTTAGGTGAGCAAGGCATGGGAATGGACATGGTTGCAGCAATGCCAGAGGAGGTTTGCAATGACACGGGGGGCAGGGCCAGAGGGCAGCACAAGCACAGCACAGTGGTAACCATATCTGTTCCCTTCACAGGTGACAGTGCATACCCACTGCAGTACAGCCCATCAAAAGCCTATGGCCTATTCCTTGCCTGCTGCATGCTGCATAACATAGCCACTGACCATGGGAGAGCTGTCCAGGTGGATGAGGGTGACAGCAGTGGAGAAGATGGGGACGACGTGCTGGAAGGGTATGTGCAGCCACCCATGGGGAGGTGGGACCCCAGGCTGGTGGCAGAGGCCAGAAGACACAGGGCCACCATCACACAGGAGCATTATGGAGAGCACAGGTAAGTGTAATGACATGCATGCAGGACCAGCACAGACCGCCACCCCACCCACAGGGCTGGACGGGCACATAGGGAAGCATGCAGTGACATGGGCACACACAAAATGCATGGAGGATGCAGAACCACACAGCATAGGCATTGGCGCACATACACGTACATGGGCTGTGGGACATGGCATGGATCAGACGCATGACGCCGGTGCACAGGCACAGCGGGCGTGGATCTGTACTCATCACACCCATGTCACAAGGCCCTGCAACCCAGACACCACACACAGAGGGTGTCCACAACATGCACAGGGCAACACCACACCTGTGTGCACTATGCAGCAGCAGCGGACAGCAGAATGGGGCAACACACCCAGCAGGCCTACAGCATGGTGCCACGGCTGCCACAGCCATGTGGGCAGCCATGCCTAGGTTGTTTAGCAACCTTGGGCTCTGCAACAGCCACCGGGGTAGTGTCCCAACACACTCATGGGGTGGAGGCCTGAGAACATGACCATGTTCTCATCTGGGTGTACAGCCAGCTGAACTGGGCACACCAGGGGTGTCAGGCATGGCCACGTTGGAGCCTGGCATGCGTCATGCAGGGGTCGCCAGACACCAGGACCATGGATTTGATGTTGCACTGCAGGGGCTCCTATTCGCATGACCATGCCCAGTGGCTGCCACCGATGCAAACCCAGCTGCAATGGTACCGGTCATGCGGTCCAGAGATGTGGTCGTGACCTGCCGTAGCTGGTGGAGCTCTTCAGTGAGCTGCGCATGACCACTGTCCTGACGCTCAGCCAGCTGACGCACCTCAGCCCACAGTACACAGATCTCCATGGCAAGCAGTATCTGGTTGTCTACAGATACCAACAGCAGCTGGGTGTGCTCAGCCAGCTTGTTGGTGTCCGGCGTATCCTGGGATGGACACTGGCCTGCTGCGGGTGCTGCGGCAAGCTGATCAATGCCCCACTCTGGTGGACATTGCCCAGGGTGCTGCACAGGGGGTAGTGTGGATACCGGCGCACCAGCAGTGGCCCCTGTGGCGTGCTGCCCTGTGGTCCCTGCATCTTGCCACTGCTGTCCCTCTGTCAGCTGGTCTGTGGCCAGAGCAGATGCAACTGCAACAGCACCCCCACCCTCGCCAGGCACATCGGTGGCACCACACACCACTGTGTTGGCAGGAACAGGGGGCAGCTGCGCAGCTGCTGGCACACCACTGGACCGTGAATGTGACTGCAACTTTCCCTGGACACTGTCAGGCACTGTATGCCCAATGCTGTTGAGGATCAGCATCATCTTGTCATTGGAGTTGGATGCACCACTCAGCTTTGTACCTGCACACAGCACAGATAGACTGTCACTCATCAGCAGCTAGGCCAGTGTGTAGTCTGACTCCAGCCCCAGGACATCCAGCAGCCCCTCGCTGTCCTGGCATGGTCAGTCCTTGTGCTGGATGTCTGTGGATATCGAGGGCACTCCACCTCCGGTCCCACGGTGGCATCCTCCTCCATAGGTATCTCTCCGTGGAGCCATGATGGGGCTGGAAAACAGAAACACAGGGTCAGCGTGTGTGTAGCACCCATGCAGGCAGGTCCTGCACCCAGGGGTGCACACTGCCAGGGCCCTCATTCACCAGTGCACCATGCCAAGCTGCACACCTCACCCACACGGCCTACATGGCATAGTGGCAGGACTGCCTGTATGTGACTGCTCCAGTTCCCCCCCATGCGTGGTGTGTTGACTCACCATACTGTGAGGGGCTGCCACCCATCTGGAACCTACCATCGGGAATGCCCTCAATGGTGGCATGGGTGATGGTAGCTGCCACCAGCTTCTCAGTCGCCATCAGTGCCGTAGTGGTGGGTGGTCTGCTGCCCATCCTGGTGCGGGACACCCTGATGGCTGCCACCTTCTCCTTTATCATGCGTTTGTTGGTTCCCACCTTTTTCTGGCACTCCTGGGCACTCTGCTGGTGCCTGCCATGGGCATTCATGTAGGTGGTCACTGCCTCCCACCCAACAGACTTGTCCTGTGTCATGCCCGTGGCACCACTCAGCAGGGCCTCCCTGTCAAGGTAGGCCTCAAACAGGGCCTGCTGCTCCTCCTTTGTGAAATTGGGCCTGTGCTACCATGCAGCCCCATGCTCTTCTTCTCCTTCAGCCTCAGACATACTTCTACCTGTTGACAGTGACAGAATAGGATGTCAGCAGCAGCATGGTACAGAAGGTTGCTGTGTTGCACTGTAGGCATTAGTCTCTCATGGCCAGTATTATGGCCCCCTTACTAAGTTAGCTGTAATACTGATCTGTGGCCTGGGCTCCAGCGATGCAAATGAGCTTTTGCGCAATGGTAATGTGAGCTGCTAATGTGCCCTGTTGTGCCGCGCATAGCCTAATGAGGCAATTTGCATATGACGACTGAATATCGTGATTATGCGCTGTGCTCTATCAGGTTGCACCAGAGCAATTGTGTGGTGCAAGTACCACGCATGCGCGATTCATGGGCCTGCAGTGTTCATGTGAACACACCATTGCAATAGCCTATCATGTGACCACCTGCATTGCGCGATGTGCCCTAGTGCACATGTGGTGCTCTGTGCCTATCGTGCATGCATGTGCATCATGGCATATTGGCCTATAGCACAGATGCCCGTGATGCACCATGCCGCATGCTGCACATGCCAGGAATGTGTGTGTCGCTGCGCGGGGTCACAACCTGTGCCATCAGGGTCACGGACATGATCCCGGGCACCCGCCAGGCCATTGTGCTGTGCGCATGTGCTGTGCTGAGCAATAGACCCTCACAGTGCATGCCGATCATGCATCTACATGCTTCATGGACGCATATAATGGTATGCTACTGTGCAGCACACACGTGCCACAACATGTGCATGCTGTGTAGGCCATAATACCTCTGACAGTCGCAGGGTACTGTAGCCATTGCACGCAACCCTGCCACCAGGAGAGCACTTAACTGGACAGGGTGGAAATGTGTAACCTTGTTGCACTTGTCCAGCCCTTCATACCCCAGCTGTTTGGGCAGGTCCCACTGCAGCATCCCCGTACTGTGGTGCGGGACAGTGTGGCCATGGACCTGGAGCAATGCACAGGTGTGAGGTGCACAGCGGAGCAGTGCAGGCACCGGTATGGTGACCTGCACTGCCAGGATCCCGAGAGGCTGCAACAACTGCAGGCATGTGTGCAGCATGGGGCAGTGCCACAGCCAGGTTGGTATGCGCATGTGTCATACATGCACAGGGCATAACTGTTGTGGTTGTACAGTTGCGCAGCGTATGCCACTGCTGGGGGGTCAACACGGTCCTGGCAGTCACTGCGTGTCCTGCATAGCTGCCACGCACAACGCAGCTGTGTGTGTTGCTGTTGTGCAGGCACTGGGGCCACGAGGCAGTCATTGTCCCACCCTGCACCATGCAGGCTATGTGTTGGGAGGGCTGTGTATGCATGCCTGTTCACTAATGTCCACCTCTCTCATTTCCTTCCGCAGGACCAGAGGATTTCAGGAGGGCCAGCGCAGCCACGGACACAGCGCAAGGACATGGTAGGGGGGCTGCAGCTGGGCCGGCAAGATGGCAGCAGCAAGGTAGGCATGTTCACATTACATTACTGTGTATCAGGGGGTATCTGTTGGTCGCAGGGTCTGGACATGGTCACCACAGTCATGTGTGGACACTGCTGTGGTGGGTGCGCTGTCCGGTGGGCATGCTGGTGTTGCACTACATGTGCTTGCACTGCGCCAGTGTGCACTGTGCCACCTGGAGGTGGGGGTGGTGCGCGCTGCATCCACTGTGTGTGCGGCCACGGGTGCCTGCGGTCTGCATTGTGTGCCTTGCCTGTGCACCAGTGCACCCACTGCATGGTCCTGTGTGCCTGTCTGCACACACTGCTGTGTGGAAGGTTGGTGCAGCCTTCCATGCATGGTACCTTTGTGGTCCATCTGCTGGTGTGTGCCTCCGCTGTCCGGTGCACACTGTGGGTGGGCTGGGGATCTGTTTGGCATGTCACTTATTGCCTGTTCTGTCCCTTCTCCTAGGCGTTCCCAGGATATGGCCAAGGAGGGGGATGCTTATGCGGCGCAGGCCCTAGGAAATCTGCTGATGCAGCAGTGACACCTGGCAAGCCTTATGGTGCAGCTCCTGAGGGACATGGCAGCAATACGGCAGGATGTGCACCAGTTGGTGGTTGCAGGCCATGGCCGCGTTAACCACATGTCCCTGTACATAGCCCCTGTTTGTCCTGACCTTCCCCTGTTGCCCTGCCCATCCCCACATCCCTTTGTATAGCCCCCGGACCCTGTCCCCCGCATTCTATGACCCTCCCCTGTACCTCTTGTACACTGTATATAGTTGCCATGTTGGCCCACTGTTCCTTGCTGTTTTATTAAAGCCTTTTTGTTGTCTGTGTTTCCTTTACAGCTGGCGTGTGGAGCCATGCTGCAGGTGTCTGTTGTGTTGTGCTCGGCCGTCTCCCTGGTGTCCCACCACTGTTTCCTTGGGAAACTGTGCATGTGTACACTGGGCATGTGCCCAATGTCCCTGCCCTGTGTCGTGTGTCTCACAGTGGCCTCTGACTGCCCATGCACCTTGTGCCCTTGTCGGCCTGTCATTCTGTTCACCTGTAGTGCTACCCATCTCCGGTGTGGCCCGCAGTGCTGTGCCCTTCCCCACTCTGGGTGGTGAACTATGTGCCCCTGGGTGGCCTGTGCCTCCCTAGCTCCTAGACCACAGACCTGTGTGTTTATGGTTCTCCTGGTACCGTGGCCACATCACCCTGCATCACTGCCTCGTAGGTTTCTCTTGCGTGGCTCTGCTGTTGGCGTGCCAGTGGTGCTGTTGTGTTGGTCTGCTGCTTGTGCCATGGTTGGTGGGCAGGGATACTCTGTGCACTGTCCGATGGTGCCCTGTGTTGCCTCTGGGACTGTGCACCACTATACTATGCTGTGCCATGCTGGTGAGGTACTGTGCCCCTATGCCTCTGTGCTTCCTTTCCTGTTTGTCCCTGTGGCCTGTTTTCCTTGCTCAGCCCACTGGGTTGTGTGTTCTGGCCTGGTCCCGTGGATTCATGGTTGTGCCAGCACATCTGTGGTTGCATCGTGGTGCATCCTTGCTATGTTCAGCCTGGTTGTGCCCGCACAGTTCGGTGGCACATCTTCTAAATATGCCATTCATTACCACATGGCACATCTGCACTGTGCTGCACCATACTTGCGCACTACTTGGGTGCAAGTCTGAAAATCTTGCCCATGGTGTACATCCTACAAGGCATTGTATGTTTCTATAGGCATAACAAAGTTTCAAGTGCTAGGTAAGGCCCAGTGCAGTGGGTACGGGAACAGAAGTTCACAGTTGTTGCTACCCATGTTATTTCTCTGTAAGGATGGCGCAATCCTTATGCCCAGCGAAGAGAGAAAAAAAATCATTCGGTGACCTTTGCACTGGAGGGCAAGGTATGGTTTACTAGGAATAGGATTTCTGACAGGGAGTTCCATGCAGTCAGGCATCTGTGACTGAAGGGGAGGGAACAGTTAGTCATATTTATATGCAGGACCATCAGCTGGACTGATATAGTGGAGCACAAGGATCTAGGGCAGCATCAGGGGTAAGTCTTAAGGGCAAATAAGAGGGGGCAATATCTTTGACACAGTTCAGGGAGAGGAGGGTGAAATGTAGTTCCCTCCTGTCACCCAGGGACAGTCAGTTTAATGCACTGTATAGCTTACAATGGATAGTGTCATAAGGGCAGTTGAGTATCAACCTGGCTAGCCTGTTGTAAGGAGCATCTAGTTTGGCCAATCTGGACTTGGAGGCACCATGGAGGAAGATGTCCATGTAGTTGTAAGACGGGAGTATCATAGATTGGATTTTTCTCTTGCTGCAATTCAGAGGCAACAAGGATTTGTTTCTGACTGGGGACAGGGAACTGGCTGGGGGTCTACCACCTTCTCTGTGAAGAACTTCTTCATGTCCCTCCTGAATCTTCCCCCACCAGTCTCTAACTGTCCTCCAGCTACTGTACACTCATTTGTTATGAACAAGTCCTTTCAATCCACCCTGTTGATTCCTTGCAAAACCTTGTACATCTTGTACACCCTTTCCCTCCTCGCCTCAAGTGTACACACGTTAAGGTCTGCCAACCTTTCCTCATGCAACCTTCCCTGCTGCTCCTGGATCAGGTTTCTGACCCTCCTGTGTATTGTTTCTATGAGGTTCTGGTCTTTCTTGAGGTGTGTACTCCAGCACTGCATGCAGTAATTTAATTGCGGCTTTACCAGGGACCCGTACTGGGGTAGTATCACCTCCTTCCTCTTACTACCAAATACTCTGCCTATATTCCCCAACATCCTGCTTGCCATTCCATATGCATTGTTGCAACATGCAGTGGACTTGAGGCTTTAACTAATGATGACCCACAGGTGACTCTCCTCAGTTGTCTGCGCCACCTTTACTCTCTCCCCCATCCGGTAGTCCATTTCATGGTTCTTTCTACCAATGTACATCACTTTACACTTTTTGCATTGCCATAATCTGGACTACATTTCCAATATTTCCAGATCTCCTTTCATTTCTCTAACTCCCTCCTCAGTGTCCACTGTGCTGCAGATCTTATTTTCGTAAGTAAAGAGATGCACCTTATTCTGGATTCCTTATCCTATATCACAGATTGAGTTATTGAAGAACGCTGGTTCCAGAAACTATCCCTGGAGTACCATACTCGTGACTGCCCTGGACTCTGACTGTGCCCCACTGGGAGAGCAATGGGATTGCCAGGAGGTCTAAACCTCACTTTCAGGTTCTTGGCAATATTGGGAATGCAAGTAATCACAGACACGTTGCATAAGAGTAATAAACTTCTTTATTACTACCAAAAAGGATAAAATTACAGTTGCCCTATGCAGTTCTTACCAATACACCAGTGCTAAGCGTTCTCTATACCTCGCAGTTTCTTTGTGTCTCTTGGGATCTCCGAGGTACAAGACTGGTGTATCACATTATATACCTATGATAATTACTATGGTTACTGTAAGATAGAAACATTTCTAGTTACAGAGATGAGCCCTATTGGCTAAATTAAAGGAGGCTCCATGGTCCAAGAAAACATTATACAATTTTGTAGTAGTCATCAGTTTGTGAAACAAAAGAGTTCTTATACAGAGTCTTATATAACTCAGTGTAGTAGTACAAATCACCAAAAGGTGGCAATGTCGAATTACATATCATCATTATTTCAAGGACACAGGTGTCCTGGCATCTTACAAGTAAGAAATACACAGAAAATACATAGAAGAATATATATGTATTAGCAAGCAAAGTGTATTACAACAATATGCGTACATATCCTGACATCTACTCTTGTACGGTAGATGCCCTTAGCCCTATATGTTAGCATAACATATGCCTAAGCATTAGCTGTCTATGGTGTACCTCTGAGGGTACCAATAAGGGTGCAGGAACCTCGTGTAACAGGATCTCTGAACTAGGGGCTTCAACTCATGGTTGAAGGAATGGTGTACAGAGAAGGAGTTTGGCTACATTGGGGACTGGGGACCCACCTGGTGGGATAAGGGTCTATACAGGGGTGATGGCCTACATTCATCTGGGTCGGGAACCACAGTCCACAGCGGATGATTTAAATGTTATTTTGATGAACATTTAAACTAGCTGAGGAGGGCTGACAGAAGGACTGAGGGAGGCATAAACTGCCCCCCCAACAGAATGAAGTAGAGAGTAGGGGGACCTGAAGGGAGATGAATCCCCAGGGTGCAAACTGATAAAAGAATCAGGGTGGTAGTAATAAAGAGGGATGGGAATGAGAGCATTAAAAAGAGAAGGGGTAATGAGCTAATAAGAAGGAAAAAAGGGGGTTAGCAAGCAAAGGGGTAACGAAATTTGGAAGGCCATGTGTGCGAATGCTAGAAGTCAAGAAAAAAAAATTTCTGACCTAGAGGCCATCATGGCAGGAGGCCAACCTGGATATTATAGCCATTACTGAGTCATGGTGCACTGAAAACCAAAACTGGGACATGGCCATACCAGGTTATACTCTGTTCATGAAGGACAGGGTGGGAAGAAAAGGAGGGAGTGTGGTGCTTTATGTGCAGGAAGACATAAAAGTGACAGTGATGCATGGAATATGGGGGGTGGAGGCACCATGGGTCACCCTGGAGATGGGGAATGGAGCCACTGTTTGCATTGACATGATCTATAGACCTCTAACATGGGGAGGATTTAGATAAGGTATTGGTCGAATTCATTGGCAAGATGGCAGAAAAGGGAGAGGTGCTGCTGGTGGGGGACCTTAGCCTGCTGGTTGTAAACTGGAACCTCTCAGCTGCACCTTCAGCTAGAAGCAGGGACATCCTGGACTCTCTGCAGAGGGCATTCCTCAGGCAACTAGCCAACAAGTCCACTCATAATGGGGCAATACTGGACCTGGTACTCACTGACAGGGACTGTGTTGCAGATGTCAAGGGTGGAGGCCGCCTAAGGACCAGTGATCACTGTACAGTGTGGTTAAACAAAAGGATGCTGTGGAATCGAACTATACAAAGTCAAGGGTCCTGCAGTTCAGGAGGGCAGATTTTACAAAGATGGGTAAATACCTCAGGAATGACCTGGCAGGGAAGGCTGGCCTGGGGTGGGGGGAACAATAGGAAAAGCTAAAAGAGGGCATAGTGAAGGCAACAAACCTGTGTCAAGCAAGTGGACAAAGGCAAGAGGAAAAAGAGACTAATTTGGTTCTCGAAAGAAGTAGCTGAAAAGGTAAAGGCTAATAGGGTAGCATTCAAAAGGTATAAGGAGATGCAGAAGGAGGAGGATAGGAAAGTGTATCAGGGGAAACAGAGGTAAGCAGGGACAGCAGTAAGGAGTGCAAAGGTGCAATCTGAGGAGAGAATAGCCCAGGTGGTAACAAAAGGGGACAAGACATTTGTTAGGTATGTAAGTGAAAAGAGGAAGACCAGGGGAGGGATTATAAAAGGTTAAGAAGAGGAGGACTGTGCAGAGGAGGGCCAGGAAAAGGCAGACGTCCTGAACAAATACTTTTGTTTAGTGTTGACAGAGGAAAGAGAAGGGGTGGGGCCACAAAAAAGTAACAGGGCCTTTCGAGGGAGGGAGAGAGGGAGGTGGACACTAGTCCTTTTTCAGGAAGGACTGAAGGGACTCACAAATCTGAATGTGGACAATGTGATTGGGCCAGATGGGGTGCATCTGAGGGTATTGAGGGAGCTCAAGGAGGTAATGGCTGCCCCTCTAACAGTTCTGTTTAACAGTTCACTGGAAACAGGAGTGGGTCCAGAGGAATGGAGGAGGGCAGATGTAGTCCCATCACACAAAAGTGGAAGCAGGGAGGAGGCTGGCACCTACAGGCCAGTCAGCTTGATATTGGCAGTGGGAGGATTAATGGAATCACTGCTGAACAAAAGCATTGTCAAATATCTTGAATTCAGTGGTTTACAAGAGCCAAGGCAGCATGGATTCATGGGGGAGGTCATGTCAAACAAATCTGATAGATTTCTTTGACTGGGTCACTAGAGAATTAGTTCAGGGTGGAGCGATGGATGTGGCCTACTTAGAGTTCAGTAAGGCTTTCAACATCATTCCACATAGGAGATTCATAAGGAAGCTGGACAGCTTAGGGTGGGTCCAAAGGGGGTAAATTAGGTAAGAAATTGGTTAGGGGATAGGTGACAAAAGTGTGGTAGTAAATGGAGTTCAGTCCAGAGAAGGGAGTGGGACAAGCAGGGTGCCTCAGGGATCAGAATCCTGTTTAATGTTTTTATAAGTGACATTGCAGATGAGCTGGAAGGAAAGGTTTGCTTCTTTGCAGATATGACAGCAAAATCTGCAATAGCATGGACACTCCTGAGGGGGGAGGGGGATGAGCAGAGTCCTGAGAAAACTTGAGGAGAGGCCAAGGGTGTGAAACATAGAAACATAGATGTTGACGGCAGAGAACGACAGCAAGGCTCATCCAGTCTGCCCATTTTTTCTACCTTATGAATGTGCCATAGGCCTTTACTCTGTTAATGGCCAATCTAGTCATACTCATCTGTATTGCTCCCTTATGCCTATCCCAAGCCTGTTTTAGCCCTGCACTGTATTCATATCCACCACTTCCTGAGGTGGTCCGTTTCATGCATCCACCAACTTTTCTGTGAAAAAGAACTTCCTCACATTACTCCTTAATCAGCCTCCCTCTAATCTCATGCTGTGTCCTCTTGTCCTGCTATTTTTCTTATATTGAAACATATTAGACTCTTTCACCTTGTTAATGCCCTTAAGATGTTTGAATGTTTCGATCATATCACCTCTCTCCCTCCTTTGCTCTAGGGTATACATATTGAGCTCCATTAATCTGTCTTCATATATGTTCTGATACAGTCCCTGCACCATTTTGGTTGCCCTTCTCTGGATTGCCTCCATTTTGTTAATATCCTTGTGCAGGTGCGGCCTCCAGTACTGCACGCAGTACTCCAGATGGGGCATAACCAGTGTCTTGTAAAGAGGGATTATTACCTCCCTCTTACGACTTGTGATACCCCTACTAATACACCCCAACATCTCTCTAGCCTTACCTACTGCTTTATTGGTCTGCTTGGATGATTTCAGGTCATCTGTGATGATGGTGCCCAAGTCTCTTTCTTCCCTTGTGATTGCCAGCAACTCCCCTGCCAACCTATAGGTAGCTTCAGGGTTTCTCGTCCCTATGTGCATGATCTTGCACTTTGCGTTAAACCCCAGTTGCCACTCTTTCAACCATTTTGCCACTTTATTGGAGATCTCTTCTCATTCTGCCCACCCCATCTGGATCATCTACTCTGTTGCAGATCTTGGTGTCATCTGCAAACAAACAAACCTTACCCTCCAGTCCATCTGCAATGTCACTGATGAAGATATTGAAGAGGACTGGCCCCAGGACTGATCCCTGAGGTACCCCACTTGTGACTTGCATCTCTTCTGACTGTATGCCATTTACCACCACTCTCTGTTTTCTGCCTGCCAACCAGTTTGCCACCCAGTTGACCAACCTCTGACCCACCCCAAGCTTACCCAGCTTATTAATCAATCTTCTATGTGTAACAGTATCAAAAGCTTTGATGAAGTCAAAGTATGAGACATCAACTGCATCCCCTTGGTCCACCACTTTGGTACCCAGTCAAAGAAATCTATGAGATTAGTCTGACAGGACCTTCCTGTTGTAAACCCATGCTGTCTTGGATCCTGTGCGCCTATGGATTCCAGGTGTTACACTATCCTTTCCTTAAGGAGTGCCTCCATAATCTTGCCCATTACTGAGGTAAGACTGACTGCTTTGTAGTTCCCTGCCTCCTCCCTGCTGACACTCTTGTGGAGTGGGATCACATGAGCCCTTCTCCAGTCTTCTAGGAACTCCCTGTGCTCAGAGACTCACTAAACAGTTCTGCTAATGGCTCTGCTAGTTCCACCCTTAGCTCCTTTAGTACCCTGGGATGTATGCCATCAGGTCCTATTGCCTTGTCCACCCTGAGCTTAGTGAGCTCTTGTAGGACCCTTTCTTTTGTGAAGGGACTAGTGCACACCTCCCTCCCCCCCTATGTCCATGGTGCTGAGCTGTGGGCCCTGCCCTACCGTATCCTCAGTAAATACTGATCAGAAGTATCTATTTAGGATAGATGCTTTTTCTTGGTCCTCCTCCTCCACACACTCCCCCTTATCCCCTTAGATCTTAGCAATACCCCCTCTGGACTGTCCCCTTTCACTAATGTATCTATAGAAAGTCTTGTCCCCTTCTTTTACTGTTTGTGCTAGTGTTTCCTCAGTTTGGGCCTTTGCCTGCCTTACTGCTTTCCCTGCTTCCCTTAGGGAAGTTTGGTATGCACCCCTATCTTTGTCCTGCTGCATTCCTTTATATTTCCTGAAGGCTAACTGTTTGGCTCTGATCTTTTCTGCTACTGTTTTTGAGAACCAAAGTGGTTTCCTCCTTCTTTTGCTCTTGTTTTTCTTCCTAACATGATGGGATGTTGCTTCAAGTATTGCATCCTTAATGCTTGCCCACTTTGCCTGTACCCCCTCACCTGTATTTCTTTCTGCCAGGGCTAGCTTAACTCTGTTGGCCATTTTATCAAAGTCAGCTCCTCTGAAAGCTGGGTTTCAGTGTGAAAAAGTGTAAAATCATGCACTTAGGGTACAGAAACCCAGGGGCAGAGTGCACAAAAGGTGGAGAGGTAGTGACGACCACCAAACAGGAAAGTGACCTGGGGATAATCATAGCTGATTACCTAAAGGTTTAGGCAGTGTGAAAAAGGCAGTTGGGATGAGTGATAGGATGCTGGGGTGCATAGGGAGGGGTATCGCCATCAGACAGAAACAGGTGGCGTTGTCTCTGTATAGATTGCTGGCAATACCCCACCTAGAGTACTGTATCCAGTTCTGAAGACCACATCTCTTGATGGACATAGACAGAGTGGAGTTGTCCAAAGCAGGGTAACTAAAATGGTGCAGGGTCTGCATCAAAAGCTCTACAAGGAAATACTAAAGAACCCCAGTATGGACACCCTGGAAGGAGGGGAATATGACAGAAACCTTTAAGTACCTCACAAGAGTAATTAAGATACAGGAGGGAATTATTTTTCAGAAAAAAAAGATGTTCAAGTACAAAAGGACATGCAATGAAGCTGGAGGGGAGCAGATTCTGGAAAGATGTGAGAAGGTACTTCTTCACAGAAAGAGTGGTGGATGCATGGAACAGTCTCCCAGCAGAGACGGTGGGGGCAAAAACAGTGGTGGGGTTCAAGAACACATGGGATAGTCATAAGACAATCTTAATGGAAAGGAAGAAGAAGGAGGAGGAGGAGGAGGAGAAGAAGTTGCCAGAGCTTAAGAAGGGTCTGCAGTGGCACTGAAGGTTGGCAAAAATGGGCCGACTAAGTGGGCCAAGTGGTCCTTATCTGCCATCCAATTCTGTCTTTCTATGGTAACAACCCCCTGTGTCCTGGCCCTAGCCAGTTCCCTATTCAAGATAGGCACAGTAAGAGCTGTCTGCAGGGGTTTGGTTTAACGTGACCATCTGACCATGGACACAAAGAAAAGGTCACTGAACTCACCCAGCTCACAAAAAGTGCTGTCCACACATCCAGTAAGTGTAAAATAATCAGCTTGTTTTATTAAAGGAGCAAGTATGAAAAAAGTTGCGCTCCTCGGCTGAGGATGCCCAAACAGACTGACGTTTCAACCTGTAGGTCTTTGTCAAAGCATAGCACCCCCAGTGGACATGGGTGTTTTTAAACATTTTCTCTCCACACTTAAAGTGATCAGCAATTACAAGCTAAAGTGATTAAAGTGACACAGTGCACATAAATATTGTTGAATGTTCCCAATAAATACAGTGACATCAAAAACCATCTAATATAGAGTATATATATCACATTATCAAAACACCATAGACTTGTGAGTACATAACTTATATCCACTTATTCTGGGAGAAAATAGTGCCTACACAGAACCAAATAAGCAATAATTTGACTAAATTCTTGTAGTAAACATCATAGGCTATTATACAAAACTCTCTGATCAGCAGTAAATATAAAATTTCATACAGATATAAATGCTGCCTGCTCAGAAATTGATTGGACTGGGCTTGAATCTATTAAGGACCTTGATTCAATGCTGGATGTTTTTGTTTCTTGTTATCTTAGGGTGATTAAATAAGCTTGCACCACTGAAGAGAATGAGAATTAACTCTACTAAGCATAAATGGATTTCTTTAGATTTGTTTCACCTTATGAGATTATGGGATAAAAGTTGGAAATTATATAAACATAGTTTGGATCCTTCTCTTCTGTTCAAATATAAATCACTAAGGAATCAATGTAAATCTGAAATTCATAAAGCTAAAACTGCGTTTTTTCTTTCCGAACAAATTAAATCTTTTGGCAATCCTAAAAATACTTGGGATATATTAAATAGTTTGATTGGGCGGGGTAAAAAAGCTTCTGATATTTCTATTCAAATTGGGACTTGACTTACTAGTAACACCACACTTGTTGCTGAAGCCTTTAATAAGTTTTTCGGTAATTTAGATAGCTATAGAATTCCTCTCCATGGAAATCCTTTCCATGGTGATTCTCCTAGTGTTTCACCGTTGATAAATGAGATGGTCCCTCCTGAATTTCATTTTAATCGAGTATCCCCTGATTTAAATAAAGAATATGTGTTACAAATGGATTCTCGGCCTCATATCTTCCGTGATGGATTAGATTTCCGAATTATTAAGTTAGGAATAAACTCTTTTTAATATCCTCTTTTAGTCCTATTTAATTTTTCCATGTCCACTGGGTTTTTTTCCTAGTCTCTGGAAAATGGCTATAGTCATCCCTATTTTGAAATCTGGCGACTCTACTATATTGTCTAATTATCGTCCAACTTACTTGTTAGCTCCCCTATCTAAAATTCTGGAACAAGTTATTTTGGACCAAACCTTTGAGCACTTACAAAAACATGATTTGTCTTCTGATTGTCAACATGGCTTCAAGCCATTTCATAACACCGAAACAGCCTTGGTGGTGTTCTCGGGTGCCATCCAGGGTGCCCTTGATAAAGGGCAGACTATAGCGGCGCTTTTCATGGACCTCACCAAGGCCTTCGACTTGGTTGAACATGGTTTATTAAATGGATTTCTTTCTAGTTTTTATTTTTCTGGTAATGTTATTTCCTGGTATTGTGATTATTTTTCTAACAGATCCCACTGTACTCGAATAGGTGATAGTATCTCTTCCCCCAGTTCTATTAAATGTGGAGTACCCCAAGGGTCAATTCTTGGCCCCCTGATTGTTTCACTCTACATGAATTCTGCTCCTTCTGTGTGTTCTCATTCATCTCTGACACTTTACGCTGATGATGCAGTAATTTATAGTATAGGCCCAACTCCTAACGATGCCCTGGCTGAGGTTCAGTCCGATTTCGATTCCTTTCAGAACTGGCTTTTTTCAAATTTTATGTTACTCAATTCAAGTAAAAATAAAGTTATGTTACATAGATACACACAGAAATGTGACGGCAAAGAAAGGCACCATGGCCCATCTTGTCTGCCCAACACCCTACCTCCCCCTTCTGTTATACTTCCACCCTCTTTTCCCAACCCCTTAAATCTATCCCAAGCCCTCTTGAACCCCTCCACCATTTCAGCTGCCACTACTTCCTCCAGCAACTTGTTCCAGGCCTCCACCACCCTCTCCGTGAAAAACTGCCCCCCTGACATTACCTCTGTATTGCCCACCTTCCAGTTTGAGGCTATGTCCCTTCGTGTTCACTCCCTTCTTCAATTTAAACAAGCTGTTACCCTCTACCTTATTTATTCCCTTCAGATACTTAAAGGTCTCAATCATGTCCCCCTCTCCCTCCTAGTCTCCAGAGGGTACAAATTCAGCCCTCTCAATCTTCTCTCGTAGGGTACATCCTGCATCCCTCGTACCATTTTGGTTGCCCTTCTCTGCACCCTCTCCATCACCTCAACATCTCTTCATTGGTGAGGCCTCCAGAACTGCACCCCATACTCCAGATGCGGCCTAACCATGGTTTTGTATAATGGCATTAGCACCTCCCTTTTCCTGCTATTAAAACCCCTTGCAATGCAGGCCAACATTCCATTTGCCTTTTCCCACCACCCTGCTACACTGGCTGCCCTCCTTGAGGTCACGCAATACCATAATCCCCAGGTCCCTTTCTGTTTCCTTCTCCTTAATCACCAACCCCCCAAGTGAGTAAGTTTCCCTACTATTCTTCCTCCCCAGGTGCATCAGTGAGCACTTTTGTGTATTAAACTTCAATTTCCAGGTGTCAAACCACCTCTCCAGCCTCTCCAGGTCCCGCCTCATGGCTTGCACCCCACTAGGTGAATCCACCCTATTGCAGACCTTTGTATCATCTGTGAACAGGCACACCCATCCCTCCAGACCCTCCACTAGGTCACTAACACAGATGTTAAAGAGTATTGGTCCTAGCACTGACCTCTGTGGCACCCCACTGGTCACTGCCCGTTCCTTGGAATGTGTCTCATTTACCACCACCGTCTGACTCTTTTCCTTCAACCAGTTTTCCACCCACCCGGTGATCCTGTTGTCCACCCCTAGTCTGTCCAGCTTATGTACCATTCCACCATGCGTAACGGTGTTGAAGGCCTTATTGAAATCCAGATAGGCCATGTCCACTGCTCCTCCCTGGTCCACTATCTGTGTCACCCCATCGAAAAACTGTATCAGGTTAGTCTGACAGGATCTTCCCTTGGTGAAGCCATGCTGCCTGTCATCCTGCATGCCATTCATCTCCAAGTATTCTATCAACCTGATCTTAAGTAGTGTTTCCATTACCTTCCCCACCACCGAAGTAAGACTAATAGGATGGTAGTTTTTGACCTCGTCCTTCTACCCCCCCTTATGTAGTGCGACCACCTCTGCCCTCTTCCAGTCTGTTGGCACCACCCCTGTGACCAAGGACAAGTTAAACAGCCTTGCTAGATGTGGCGCCAGTTCATCCTTCACCTCCTTGAGAACCCTTGGGTGTATTCCATTAGGACCCATTGCCTTGTCTACCCTAAGTCTACCCAGCTCTTTCCTTACTCTTTCAGCAGTGAATTCTGCCATAGCCACCTGCCTGTGGCTGTCAACCTCCCCACCCCATCCTGGTCCCCTACCTTCCCTTTCCTCCGTGAAGATTGAGGCAAAATAGCTGTTTAATACCTCTGCTTTTCCGAAGTCCCCTTCCAGTATTGTACCACTTCCCCCCTTATCCTTCCAATCCCATGCTGTGCCCTCCTCCTTTCTCCAACATACCTAAAGAAGGTTTTGACCCCCCCTCCTTGCCTGCTTTGCTATCCTCTCCTCAGTGGCCTCCTTAGCCCGCCTTATCTTTTGCCCAGCCTCCTTTCTTTTTTCCTTGTAGGTTTCCCTGTCATCATCCTTTTGTGTCCTCCTGCACCTCTTGTATGCTCTAGTCTTCTCCTTGACCCCTAACGCCACCTCTCTAGTGAACCATAGTGGTCTTTTCTGTCTTCTATTCTTTCTTACCCTTCTTATACATGAGTCCATGGCTTTAAATACCCCTCTCTTGATGGCTGCCCATAATTCATCCACCCCTTGCACATCCTCTATCCTCAACATTTCTTCCCCAACTACCTTCCTCATTCCATGAAAGTCAGCCTTTCTGAAGTCCATTACCTTGGTTCTTGTCCTAACCCTCTCCTGGCCCGCTCTCACCCTGAACCTGACAGCCCTGTGGTCACTGGTGCTAAGCTCTTCCCCCACCTCCACCTCCTCCACACTGTCCCCATTTGTGAAGACCACATCCAACAGGTTTACACCCCTAGTGGGCTCACTGACCCTTTGTTGCAGGAATATGCCCTGAAGAGCCTCTAAGATACCCCTGCTCCTTGCAGAGATTGCTGTCTGGGCCTCCCAGTTGATGTCCAGAAGGTTTAAGTCCCCAACTAGCACAATTTCCCCTTTCCGTGCCATCAACGCTACTGATTCTACAAAGTGTCTATCCCCTTCCTCCCCCTGCATAGGAGGCCTATAGACTACCCCAACACACAGGTTTTCCCCTGTCCCCTGTCTTGGGTGACCCACATTATCTCTGTTTCCCCCTCCCCATCCTGCCCTTCCATGGCCCCAATCCCTTCCCTGATATATAATGCCACCCCTCCCCCCTTCCCCTACCAATCTTTCCTAAACAACTGATACCCTGGGATCACCGTCTCCCAGGCGTAGTGCTCAGTCTACCAAGTCTCACTCACTGCTACAGTGTCTAGGTTCTCCTCCATCATCATGGCCTCCAGTTCTCCCATTTTGTTCCCCAGGCTCCTGACATTTGCAACCAAAGCCCTCCAACGTGTAGCCCCATCCCGTCTTTCCCTGCTGCTAAGTGTTCCCATGATGAGTGTTGTGACTTGGGGGGGGAGGCTGATAGCCTCTCTGCTCTGCCTCATGTAAGGATGGCCCTGTCCATAGCCACCCCCCCTTATTTAGTTTAAATTGAACTTCCTTGCCATGAAGTCCCCCAGTTTACTCTTTAGTGCAGCTGCCCCTGAAGAGCTCAGCTGCAGCCTGTCTTGGGCATACAGCCCCTCCTCCTCCCATGTAGAGCCCCAGTCTCCTATCCAGCCGAACCCCACCCGACTGCACCAACCTTGTAGCCAGTTGTTGAATGCCCTTATCTTCTCCTTTCTGGGTGTGCTCACTCTTGGTACTGGCAACACCTCAGAGAAGGAAATGGAATGAAAAACAGTATTGCTCCTACAGAACCTAGCAAGTTCTTCGAACCTTGCCTGTACCTCCATCAGACTGTTCCCTTCCAAGTCATTTGTGCCCAGGTGAAACAACAGATGTGTCCTTTCATCCTGCTGCTTATCCCAGGAAGGAATATGATGCCTCACCTCCAGCACCATCATCCCTGGCATGCACTGTACCCATACTGCATTGTTTTTTGCTCCCTTCCTTCCCTATTTTAGCCCCTTAATTATTGAGTCCCCCAAGAGTGCCATTCTACTGCCCCCTGCTTCCTGCGTGTCCTTTTGGCCTCTAGCTTTGTGTCACGAGGTTTGGCTCCCTTTGGACTCCTCCTCATGTTCCATCCTGACTTGATTTCTGCCCCTGCTCATCTTTTGTTCCCCATCACCTAGCCTATCCTGATTTTTACCCACACCCAGCATCTGTACCCCTTTACCCTCTCCCTTTAGCCTTTCATCAGACTCCCCCCCTCCTGTACCTCTTCATCCCTTGTACTTCCACCTGGCTTCCTACATTCCTGCAGACCCCTCCTGCATCACTGCTTGAGCATGATCCAATTTCGCCTGACCCCCCTCTAACTGCTCCTGGCCTCGCCTGCCTCATCACTCAGCGAGATTGTACCAACTGTGCTTGATCCCCCTCCAACTGTTCCTGTCCTGCCTATCTTTGCAGAAGGTTTTGAGCACTGTACCCTACTTGGGGAAGTCTTCTTCCTTACCATCTGCCCTGTCTGCATATTTCCCCTCTCCTACACCCTGCCCGGCGCATGCCCCAGCCTCCTACTGCAGCTTCTACTCTGCAGAGTTTCCTCCAGTTCATTTTCAGCCTCCCAGGAGCTCAACTCCAGCTCTTCCTGTGCTTCCTTCCTGCCCCTTTTCTTATGCCACAGTTCCCCTAGTACCACCCTTTGGTGTGTCCCTAATGTGCACGTCCCCTCCTCCACCCCTTCTCCTGCATGCGATGTGCCTGCCCCCTCTTCCCCCCCTTCCACTGCACCTGAGATCTTCCCCACGCCCAGCTGCTCTGCACACCCTCTTCTTCTGATGGCCCCTGCCGACCCCTTCCTCTCCAATCGTCCTCCACCAGAATACCTAGGAGGGCAAAACTATTTGTTACTTCCACCCTCTGGTCCATTTCACCTATGCTTGTGTTGTCCTTCATACTGGGCATCTGTCTGCCTTTTCCTGAGCCTACTGTCTTCCATTCTTCCTGATCCCTGACTGACCCCTTTTCTGTAGCTACAGGCATCATTTTTGTGCCTCTAGACTTCCTGCTGTCAGTTCCCACTGACCCCTTTCCTCCTGTCTTGGGCGTCCCTGTCCCAAACTGGACTTGCTGTTGTCTGTTACCACCTCTGATCTATCCCCTCTGGATCCCCTTCCATCCTCTCCCTCCCAAGCCATTGACTTCCAGAACAGTGTATCTGATCCTCCAGTGAATCCACTCAGCCCTTCCCACTCCTTCCTTGGCTTATACCGTCCCTGTCTCTCTACCCCCTTTCCCCAGCTTCCCCCCATTGCACCCCCACCTTGCCCCCGCGACTTCCTCTCTCAGCTGGGTGAGCTGCTTACACATCATACACCCCCCCATCCTCCAAGCCCAGTTTAGGATCATAGCCGTTCCACAGCCACTGCACCCCACCACCCTGCCAAAGATACCCCTTCTTTGGTCACCCCTGCCTCTGTGCTGCCCTACCATTTCTTCCGTGATACTTAGATACAGTCCTAAAATCACCCTTATGTATTTTTGGGGCCCCCGACCCTCACCCCCTCCTCAGCCCCAATCCACAGGTAAGACTTTTTAGAAATAATAAAGCATGTGCAAACCATAGGCATCTAGAATTAATAACCATAGCCACCATGTTCAAGTCCAAGTCACCAAGTTCAAGTCCAATTCCCCAGCACCTCCAGGGTCAGTGGTCCAAGATCAAGTTCCCAGCACCTCCAGTGTCAGTAGCCTCAACCCAGTTCATGTCACCTCAAATCAAGTCCAAATCCCCAGCACCTCCAGCATCAGTAGTCCAAGATCAAGTTCCCAGCACCTCCAGTGTCAGCAGTCTCGACCTAGTTAATTTCACCTCAATTTCAGCTCTTTTGTTAAGGATTTCTTAGTGTCTGTGTCAATTTCCCATATCCATTGAGACTGAAGTCCAAGTCCCCTGTGGAGAAATGCAGGACCCAGTTCCTTTGCTGCAAACCAGCTCCTCTCAGTGATTTCCTTAGCTTAGGACACTCCTTGCTCCCACTTTTAGTCCTTCTATTGGTCTGGCTGGCTATTTTTAAAGCCTACTGCCTTGGCACCTCTCTCCCTGATTGGCCTGATCCTACACCACTGTCTGCGGTTGGCCGGCCGTCCCTGCTTCAGTCACCGGACTGCCACCTGTGCCCCTTGCTAGTTCAGCTCCAAACAGCTCAGCTCTTCTTCCTCTGATCACCAACCTCGACCCCGCTGCCGACTGTAGCCACAGCTCCATACAGCTCTCCACTCTCCTTTCTCTGGTCACCGACAGTGACCCACTCCTCTGCTGCTGACACAGCTAACAAACACAGGAATGCACAGTCCAATTTCTTTCTGTGCCACCTGGGCTATTGGTACAACTTATGACAGAGGTCACCCAGGGTCACAGCTAGGCAGGGATTGACAAGAGGCTTTGGCTATGCAAGACCTTGCAGGCATGCACTTCCCAGCCCCATTACATTGATAGCCTGGGGCACACTTACTCAAGTACAAGTGCAGGATGTGAAATTATTTTGTCCTTGTGCTTCCTTTGTTATTTAAAGAGGTAGTTTAAAAGCTCACAAATAGATCCCTTAGGAGCAAGCCAGATAAGAATGTGGATTCTAGCAGGACCCAGAGTCACTGGAGTTTGTCAGATCTAGTTGCTTGACTTCTGTTTTGCTTGGGATAGCTTCCAAAAAGTTGATTTTAAACTAAAAATGTAAATATCTTGTGGTGATGCTTTGCAGAAATCCAGTCCAGGAGACCTTCACAAATGTAGTGAGCAAGAATGGTGTAGTTACTCCAAGCTGAAAATCTTGTAAATCCCCCCAAATTAAGCTACAGACACAGACAAACATGTTGTTTTCATATAAAATCATTGAGCATGATAGTTTACATCATATTATTACACAGGATGGAAATGTGATTGAGTTAGTAGATAATTTTAAACATTTGGGGATAATTTTTGATGCAAAATTAACTTTTGAACACCACCTGAACAAACTAAGGAAATCTCATCGATAGCGGATGATTAAGGATCCCTTGTGCACAAATGTGAAAATTCAGTGTGCTACGGTATTGACAGATTTCACTGTCATTTTGCACATGCCCCTTTTCCGGTAGCACATTTTTCAACATGGACAAGCCCTGCCATGACATGTTAACTAAACTGTATTTATTGCGCTCGTAGAAATACAATAGATATAGTAGAAATACATGGAATACGTAACGCATATTGCACATAACAAAACTGTATTTATTGCACTTGTCTACGGAAAATACTGAATAAATAAAATTGCACATGCTCCAAAAGCATCACATTCATCAGGATTGGATTGCACAAAAGTTCCACAAGAAAGCATGCTTTCTACGGTCCTCGAAAAGCATTACATTCAACCGGATTCCACTGCATGGTGGTAGTCTGTGCTGTTGCATACATCAAGTCCGAGTTGAGTGGTCCAGGGTCAGACAAAGACCACTTCAGCTTTTTCGGCTTGCTCATAATTCCTACCACACCCAGCTTCTGGCAACCTGGCCACAGTCCCTTTTAGTTGTGTTTCATTTGTTTTATTTCTTTGTAACCCCCCGTGTGCATTTGTATTAATATCGTGGTTCTAATAGTATGCATTGGTAATTGGGGGGGCTCCACCCCCACACACCCCCATATGGCTTTATTTCTATTTCTGATTTGTTTTATTTGTTTAAATATTGTGGCTGTAAGAGTATTTGTACTTGTAATTGGGGGGCTCTGCCCCCCTACCCCATACTACTATTTTTTTTTATTTCTTTTGCATCTGTATTTAATTTGTTTGCACACCTCCCGTATGCTTACATGTATTTCTGTATGTTTTGCTTTTGTTTTACTATCCATAAATTATTATGGTTATTTTTTTTTTCTGGTGATGTCACGGCAGTAGGCAGTGCAACAGCGGTATCTGTGGGCGGCGATACAGCGAGGCAAGCAAGCTATTGCCGTAATTATGCCTGTGCGCAGGAGGGATCCTTAATCATCCGGTATCTCTGAAATCTCTTCATCAGAGAGTAGGCTCACTTTTTAGAGTTAAACAGTTCTTGACCAGAGAATCAAATTTTTTTACTCACTCACAGCTTTTTGATGAGTGTTTTGGATTACAGTATTATCATTTATTCTTCCTTCTCTGGCCATCTATTTTT
The DNA here is from genome assembly GCA_016271365.2 of Neoceratodus forsteri. NCBI lineage: Eukaryota > Metazoa > Chordata > Ceratodontiformes > Ceratodontidae > Neoceratodus > Neoceratodus forsteri. The sequence continues at coordinate 300,453,219 of CM057455.1, forward strand.
TTTTTTTTCAATATAAAGTTTATTGAAATTTTTAAACTTTACAATAGACAGGATCATGATTATCAAAGTTAAGCATGTACAATCAAAGTCAACATACATGATCCCATTCTCCTCCCTCCCTCTTACCCCCCCACAATACTATTTCCCCCCCTCCACAGTCCCAGAAATCAACAATCCGAAATGAGATAATTAAATTACGAAATACAACTTAGGTAGAATATAACTGATGTAGGCACCAAATCTTCTTATATTTTGTGTTATTGTTATTAAGACTAGATACGTTTTTTTCCATTCTAAGATTAGCTAAAAGCTCATTAAGCCATTCAGAATAGGAAACTGTCTCTGAATTTTTCCAATGCTTCAGGACCAATTTTTTAACAGACATAGAAATCATGGAGATATGGTATTTCCGATTGAGCACTGATATCTGAAAATAATCCCCAATAAGGCATATCTCAGGCGTGAATAAGTCTGATAAACCTAATAATGGATCTGATATATCCTTTATACTTTTCCAGAGAGGAGCTATCTTGAGACAATCCCAGAAAATATGAAACAGGGTACCTTCCCTCTGCAAACACCTGGTACGTAGATTGAATACTATTACGCCCCAAGCAGACAGTTTTTGTGGAGAATAGTAGAGGTTATGCAATATATTAAACTGCATGAGATGTAACCTGTCTTGTGTTACAAAATGATGACAGTTACTCCATAGGGCAGACCAGTCTTTATTCCAATGTGGAAAAAAATCTGACCAGTAGTTTGTGGGTCCAAAAGCATCAGGAAAACTCTGGCCATCTATTTAATAAACTTAAGGTAACTTATAACTCCATCTTACGTTTCATACTTGATGCCCCCTTACAAACACATCATTGTCTTTTGCTTAGATGTTTTTAAAGTCTATCTCTTAAAATAGAATTTTGCATAAATTGGGTACTATGATGTTTAAGGTAAAGAATGGACTTATATCCCCAGTACTTTCATTATTGTTTCCTAGGTTCTTTAATTCTAGTGGCAGACTAAATTTACTTATGAAATTCCGTTGTTTCGAACTGCATTTGGCCAGAGATCAATTTTATATAGGGTTCCTTTGTTTTTTTATTCATTACGTGTCGATATTACAGAAAGTATGACAGTGTGGTCCTTTAAAACTAGATTAAAATATTGGATGATAGCTAATGATATTTGCACGTGTTCATGTTAAATGATTGTTTTTTTTTCATTTATTATATTTTATGTATTTTTGTATTATTTTTAAGGGGTTTTGTTTGTATGTATTTCTATGTATGCTTAAGTATTTCTTGTAACTTGCCGCTGGTGAAAACGAGCAGTTTTGCTCATCCTGCTTATAAGTATAAAAATTAAAAAATGGAAATGAAATGAATTTAAAGATTGATATCATTCTCATGTGCAATTTTAGGCTACTGCCCAACCTTCTGAAATGCAAGAGGAAAGAGATCGGGGAGGGAGGGGAAGGGAGAGGAACAAAGAAAAGGGAGGAATACACAGGACACAGTTTCTCAAATATACCAAGTCATTTCTACATACAGGATAGAGTCACTTTATGTGTAATCAGCCCATTTGTAACATAAATAGCTCCTATAGTACAGAGTAACTTTTTTATTTTTCAGAAACAATGCATATTATATTCTCATATGTTATTGTATAATGCTGCCATTTGCATCGTGTTACCTCACTTGGGCTACCTTCCTTGTGTTGTAACTGGAAAATTGAGTGACTTGTTCACAGCACATTTCAGAGCCTACAAGAAAACAACACAAGCGTAATATTGTTTTCTTGTAGGTTCTGGAATGTGCTGTGAACAAGTCACACAATTTTCCAGTTAGAACACAGGGAAGGTAGTCCAATTGAGGTAACACGATGCAAATGGCTGCATTATACAATAACAAATGAGAATATAATATGCATTGTTTCTGAAAATTAAAAAAGCTACTCTGTAATATAGGAGCTATTTATGTTACAAATGGGCTGATTACACATAAAGTGACTATCCTGTACATAGAAAAGACTGTATATTTGAGAAACTGCATCCTGTATATACTGTACCTCCCTTCTCTTTCTTCCCCCTTCCCCCCTCTCTCTTTCCTCTTACAATTCAGAAGATTGTGAAGTAGCTTAAAATTGCACATGATAATGATATCAGTCTTTAAATTCTGTATGAAATGTTGACATTTTATATTTACTGCTGATCAGGGTGTTTTGTATAGTAGCCTATTTTGTTTACTACAAGACTTTAGTCAGATTATTGCTTATTTGGTTCTGTGTAGGCACTATTTTTTCCCAGAATAAGTGGATATAAGTTATGTACTCACAGGTGTATGGTGTTTTGATAATGTGATTGATTATATATATATATATATATATATGAGACAATGAACCTTTGTGCGCAAGCACTGAGGTAATGGTTACTCCCTCAAAGGGCATTTGGCCAGGAAATAAGTTTAAAGAAATAGTAAAATACACATACCCTCACAATGCATTGTGGGGCATGTGTGATTTTATATATATATATATATATATATAGGCTACATGATGGGCAGGCTTGTGATATGGATAATATTCTCACTTCTGCAGAGTGAGCTCTGGATATCTCACGAGTGCCTTTGGCACTTGTGATTATCCAGAGCTCATGATGCAGGAGTGAGAAAATTTTCCATAGCACACAATCTGCCCATCATGTGTGCTATTTATACAATGGGGGTAAGAGCCTCAGAAATATAGTTATTTTTTTTTTGTTTGCTCTTTTATTTTAGTGTTTGGTAACTGTGTAAGTTTCTAGTGGTGATTTGGGGGCACTGGGCAGTTAAGTGACTTGTTCAGAGTCACACAGTGTGGAAGTTGTAAGAGTCAACCCCAGGTCTAGTGTGCTGGATATATCAAGGTAGTTCAAATTGCATTACTCTAACCTCTAGGCTTTCCTGAGAGCACTGTTTGTGTTTGTTTGCAATGTGTGTGAGTTTTTCTGAATGGGCTGAGAGTATTAGACACACTATGGGAAACAGGTGAATGTGTTTGGCAATGCTAATTGAGTTTGTTTCAGCTTGTAGTAAGAAACAGAAACTGTGTGGTGCAGCACTGTGATTTAGAATGCAGTCTTTCTTGAATTTGTGAGCAACATAGTAATAGGCTGTGAGTTGTTGAAACACTATGGGAAACAGGTGAGTGTCCTTTGCAATGCTAATAGTTACTTGCAAGTAGTAGTGAGAAACAGATTTGTGAAAGTTAGTGAGTTAGTGATGATATCAGCATAGTATGTATTTATAGGGTGAGTGATAAATGAGTGTGATAAATGCAGCTATTTCCACTAGAGTGTGATAAATGCTGATGACATCACTAGGGTGATTATAAATGCCGTTTCTACATACTGTGCTGATGTCATCACTCACTCACTAACCACAACCTGCATTCTAAACTGAACTGTTTCAGAAATCTGTTTCTCACTGCTACTTGCAAGTAACCATTAATATTGCAAAGGACACACACCTGTTTCCCATAGTGTTTCAACAGCTCACAGCCCATTACTATGCTGCTCACAAATTCAAGAAAGACTGCATTCTAAATCACAGTGCTGCAACACACAGTTTCTGTTTCTCACTACAAGCTGAAACAAACTTAATTAGCATTGCCAAACACATTCACCTGTTTCCCATAGTGTGTCTAACACTCCCAGCCCATTCAGAAACATTCACACACACTAAGAACAACCACAAACAGTGCTCTCGGGATAGCCTAGAGGTTAGAGTAACAAGCTTTGAACAACCTTGATACATCTAGCACACTAGATCTGGGGTTGACTCTCATAACTTTCACACTGTGTAACTCTGAACAAGTCACTTAACTGCCCAGTGCCTCCAAATCACCACTAAAAACTTACACAGTTACCAAACACTAAAATAAAAGAGCAAACAAAAACACGTAACTATATTTCTGAAGCTCTTACCCTCATTGTATAAATAGCACACATGATGGGCAGATTGTGTGCCATGGAAAATGTTCTCAGTCCTGCATTATGAGCTCTGGATAATCTCACAAGTGCCTTCAGCACTCCTGACATATCCAGAGCTCACTCTGCAGGAATAAGAATATTATCAATATCACACGCCTACCCATTATGTATCCCCTAATAATAAATGGCTTCCCATTTTTCCCACAGGGGAAACCATGGTGTAATTTGCCATTATAAAGGAGCATTTATAACGGCAAACACGTGCATGGTTTCCCTCACTCTGCACATGTGCCTACCAGACTTCGTAGCTTCCTAAATGTGCCACTTGCCTGCTCGCTGAAAAGTAAACTGCTGTCTGCCACAGTAACTCGGTGGTAAGTTTCACATATCTATTTTTTTCAAACAATTCTAGTCACATTCAACATTTGCAGGGACAAATAAACACCACAGACCACTTTTTAAATCTGGTACCATCAACCGATGAAAAAATAAACATGGAGCTCAGTCCCTGGCCAGAACCTCTGCCATTTTATATAATTGCTGTGGCAAAAAAAGGAAACCCAGCAATTATATAAAATAAAATATGGGGTAGTGTGTGTTAACTCGAAGTTTGCACACATCCTCGGGGTTAGATGCTTGCACAAACCCCTTGAGCTTCACTCTCTTTATGTAGCATCTAACCCCTCGGGTGTGTGTAAACTTCTCATTACACACACCACCCCATACTTTATTCTGTGTATAAGATGTATATCATATGGTAGATGTCACTGTATTTATTGGGAAAATTCAGCAATATTTATGTACACTGTGTCACTTTAGTTTGTAACTGCTGATCACATTAAGTGTGGAGAGAAAATGTTTAAAAACACCCATGTCCACTGGGGGTGCTATGCTTTGACAAAGACCTACGGGTTGAAACGTCAGTCTGTTTGGGCGTCCTCAGCCAAGGAGTGCAGCTTTTTTCCTACTTGCTCTTTCAATAAAATAAGCTGATTATTTTACACTTATTGGATGTGTGGACAGCCGTTTTTGTGAGCTGGGTGAGTTCAGTGACCTTTTCTTTGTGTTCCAGTTCCCTATCCCCCTGATATGTTTGCCCCCTACCCCAAGTCACCCAGCTGTTTTGTCTTCTGTGTGAACTGTATTAGAAGGCCTTGCTAAAATTGAGGTATAACACATCTACTGTTTGGCCCCTGCCCAATCTCTTTGTGACCAACTCTAAGAAGTCAATATGGCTAGTTTGGCAAAATCTCCCTGCTAGATACCTTTGCTGCCTATGGTCCTGCAACTCGTTTGCTTTCCAGAATTCCACAATGTGTTCCTGAATGATGGCTTCCAACAGCTTGCCTGCGATTAAGATTAGACTGATCAGTCTGTAATTTGCTGGGTCATCATCCCTGTTCCTGCTCTGGTGAAGTGGGACTACATTAACTACATGCCAGTTGGCAGGAAGTAGGGGTGGATGGGTACTAAAATACTCAACCACCAAGACAACCTGTGGGTACCCTAAAAGTACGTGGAAAAACCCTGAATGAAAACCAAGTAGTTGGGTCGGGTAATCACTACCTGACTCATTCTACTAACTGATTACCAAACCCTAACCATAACAAAAATCATGTAAAGACTTTTTTGTGACTATTACACTGTCTGTTAGGTGCCCCAATCCATTATACCCATGGGGCATTGCTGAGGCAGTTACAAGAGGCACAGGCTCTCTTAGCGAGCCTGCTGCCATTTCCAAAAATTATACCCATGGCGGACAATTTTTTTTCTACATAGATTTTTCTCTCCATCCAGTTGAGCTGGCAGGCAGCTCCAGCCCCTCCCTCACAGAGGCTCATTCTCCAGTCCCCCTACTGTCCCACACCCGACCCTCTTGGTAGGCCCCCCACAGTGCCAAGGTGAAGGGTGTCGACTCCTCCCTTCCCCCCGGAGACCAACATCTGGAGTCCGGGGGGCTGGCATGGGTGCTGTGGGAGCCATCATGTATCCTTCCAGTTCCAGTTTAAATTTTTTCTCCCCTTCCCTTGCCATGGCTGCTCAGGCACATGACTCTTGCTGCTTCCATCTGCACTGCCCTGGGGGCCTCCACCCAGAGGCAGCTCTGCAGCGGTCATGACTGGATCCCCACCCAGGAGTGGAGCTGCCTAACGGCAGCTCAATCCATTTCCCGGCCTCCTCCCCCACACCGACCCCCACTGACCCAGGCTCGTTCCCAAACTTGGGTTGCCGGTGTATCAAGAGGTGTGGCGTCCAGCGCCTCAACCCTCAGCACCACCAGGCCGGCTCCATGGCAGGCATGTCTAAGGCTGGTACAAGAGATGCAGCTGCTATGAGTGAGCCTGCTGCTGTTTCAAAAAATGATTCCTATGGCGGGAATTGCTGAGGTAGGTATGTGAAGTGCAGCTGCACTGAGTGAGCGTGCTGCGTTTTCCAAAATGTATACCCATGGCGGGCATTGCTGAAGCAGGTATGAGAGGTGCAGTTGCTATGAGTGAGCCTGCTGCTGTTTCAAAAATATTATACCCATAGCAGGCATTGCTGAGGCAGGTACAAGAGGTGCAGCTGCTATGAGTGACCCTGCTACTGTTTCAAAAAATTATACCCATGGTGGGCATTGCTGAGGTAGATGCGAGAGGGGCAGCTGCTCTGAGTGAGCCTGCTGCTGTTTCCGAAATTATACACATTGTGGGTATTGCTAAGGAAGGTATGAGACGTGCAGCTGCTATGAGATAGCCTGCTGCTGTTTCAAAAAATGATACCCATGGCAGGCATTTCTCAGGTAGGTATGAGAGGTGCAGCTGCTGTGATTGAGCATGCTGCTGTTTTAGAAAATTATACCCATGGTGGGTATCGATCAGACTTACATAATATTAACTGATGACTGACAAGAAAAAAACTAAGAGTAGCACTAGTGTGGCGCATGTGGCTGGCATGGTGGCAGTGGTGATGGTTCCATTTGTTTCATACACAGCCTAGTCATCATATTCAGTATCACTGTTTGCAGGCTGTTGTTCATTTTCAGGGTCAGACTGACATAAATCAGAGTTTATGACAACTGGAAATTGTGAACATTCATTTTGAGAAATGTAAGCTGTTCCACATTTGCAGGACCTGGCATTTTTCTGTGGTCAGTGACAATTCCTCCAGCTGCACTACATATGTATTCTGAATATATGCTTGAAGGTGGACAACTAAGGTACATTATTGGGAGATTTGCTAGATCAGGCCATATTGTTATCTTTTGTTTCCAATACAGTACTGGATCTTTCTTGAGACCAGTCACAGTATGGTCTGCAAAGTACTTCAGGATCATTGTGCTGTGTGAGACAGTTACCAGTCTGGCAGATGAACCTGCTGCACTTTCTTTACAAAATACCAGTCCATGTTGTTGCAGGTGACTCAGAAGTGATTTGCCTTTCTGACCCTGAACATGGGATGTGCGAGAAGTAGCTGTACATGTCCTGTTCCTTGCTGATGACACTGCTAACTGTGAAGAACTGATAGATGTGCTATTGTCTGCACCAGAGGTGCATTGTGATGGTTCGGCAGGGCTTGACTGCTGCACGTCAGTTAATGGTGTTTGTAGGGCAATATCTTATTTGGTTAGCAGAATATCTCTCCGATACTCAATGTCTTATCCTGCAGGAAGGATGGATTCAATGTTCCTCTTGAAGTGGGGATCTAGCAACTCCTCCAACACATGTGTCATTTTTAACCATGACATTTATTCTCTGATCAGTCAACAGTCTGAGACTCAAGTCATCTGTCAGCATAGCAACAGTGGTGTCATTTTTTGATTCGAAGTTTTTCTGAATGTCATCAAGGAAAATGTGAAGAAATCTGATTTGATGAAGAATTTGACTCAGTTGCACTGTGTGCACTGACATCACATGTGGCAGCCTCAAATAACTGCAATAAGGTGACCAGAGATTCCAGTAGATTCCAGCTGCCAAAATGGAACATATCTACTTTATCTATTTGATTCTGCATGGTGTACTCATGTACAGCCTTTTTTGTTCAAGAAGCCTTTCCAGCCAGCCCGGTGGCGCTGAGGGTTGAGGCGTTGGATGCCACACCTCACGCCACGCCAGTGACCCGGGTTTGGGAGCGGGCTCGGGTCGTCAGGGGTCAGTGGAGTTGGGGATGGATTGAGCACCCTAGGGATGCTCTCCTTCCCCAGGGAGGGGGGGTTCACTTAGCCATAGTTCTGGTAACCCCTGGTGGAGGCTGGGGGCACTGCAGAGCCTGGCCGCAATATTGTAGGAGATTGGAGCGTCAGCAGATGTTCTCCTGGTGCATGTTGGAGCACACGCATGCAGGGCTGAACGTCATTGCACGTCCGAGCTCCGGGCCAAAAACCAAGAAAAAAATCCTCCTGCTGCCGGGTGAGGAACGGTGAACGTCTGCAGGTCCGATTACACGCCCAATGCCGGCTGAGTCTTTGGTTCTCCCTGGGGTCTGGGGCCTCTCCAAGGGGCCAGAAGAGCCCAGACCTCCCTAACCCGATGCAGTACTCGAGGATTGGCTCAGGTGGGCGGTTGAGTCAATGAACCTCAGACGGGATCCTGAGAGATGCCCCGAAGGTAGGGAGTATAAACAGTCTAAAAAAAAAAAAAAAAAGCCTTTCCAACATGTAAAATGTTGAATTCCAGCAGGTTGGAACTTCCTGCATTAATGTACTGTATGCAAGGGTAAGTTGTTTGACCTCTGCAGACCATTCAGGATTTTTTAGCTTTCACAGAGTGGCTGAAATGCTTACATATTTTCCTAGCAAGATCTAACAGGTTTTCAAAAGTTCCTGTTTCCATTTAAGAAACCATGGTGAGAATATTTAAACAATGTGCAAAACAAGGTATGTGATGGTAGATGCCATCTCTAACAGCCTTGACTACGTTGGCACCATTATCTGACACTATGAACCTCGGAGATAAGGAATACGGAGTAAGCCATTTCTGGAATTGATTTTGTAGCTCCTGCAAAATATTCACAGCCGTGTGGTTTTCTTCAAAAGTGGTGACACATAATACAGCCTGCTTCTTATTACTTATGGTAGAGCATGAATTATAACTTTCTGACTGAAAATTGCCAATGGGCTGTAACAGTCATGTAGACAGTTGTTTGGGTGCTGGTCCATATATCCGTGGTAATGTGAACCTGCTGTACCTCAGAGTTTCAACTGTTTAGTGACTGCACTACAAACCAAGTCATACAACTGTGGCAGATTTTTTTGAGAAATATGTTCTACAGGGAAGAGAATTTTGTACTGTGGTTCAATCTGGTTCATGAACTTGAGGAAACTTTTCTGGGCAACAAAAGCAAAAGGGAGCTGACAATCGGCCAACAGCTCTGCAATGGCTCTATCTAACAGCTGGCATGTTAGATGTTTGTGGGTAAATTTTGATGTCCTCGCAACACTTTCTTTTAATGTTAGTTGATGACAGTGATTATGTATTTTTTATTTTGGGGGGGGCTGTGCTTTTCACACCTTTTTCAGGTGGTGTACTACTGTGGGATTTTGCAGTACTTGATGCTGTCAGAAGAAAACAACCTATGTTTGTCTGAGAAGACTGCATGGTCACATCAACTGATTCAATGTCAGTTCCTGCTTCCAGTTCATTGTCACTATGTTCACCGTCACCACCACCTGGTTTTCACTATACTGCAGAGAGACACAGAGTAAGAGCTCTGTTGCTTAGATGAAATAATATAATCTGATAGATATATATGCACAGACTTTTCCTCTACCATTTATGTATCTTAGTTATTGTTTTTGTAAATAGAATGCAGTAACATGATGTTTTGAATGTAATACTCAATGTCCCTATATATTGAACTGCTTTGTATAATTATGGTTATTTATGTAATTCTTAATACTTATGTAAGATTAACTAAGCTTTAAGGACCTCTTTGGAAATTATCTGTGCTCAATGGAGCTGTAACATCTATCCATGCTCATAAAAGTTTTTTTTATGAATACATTTTATTACTACTACTACTACAGTTATGTCAAAGACAGGGCTCATAGGGCACCTACAGACAGTGTGTGTGTATACAGCCTAAATGGCTTTCACTACGAGAGACAGAGACAGAGAGAGAGAGAGAGAGAGACACAGACCGGGCTCAGGGCACCTAACAACAGACAGTGTGTACACAGCCTAAATGGCTTTCACACCTACTGCCAGCAGCAACGAGCACCTTTACTCCCTTTCTCCTTCTCTCCTGAGCGTTGCCCCACTTGATGACCCTCTCCCTGATTATTCACCCTTTCTTCAGTCCCCAACCCTTGCCCCTTCCCCCCTTCCTTCCTGGACAAAAGTGTTCCAACTTTTTTTTTTTTTAGTATTTGCGACTTTGCGCTGCAGTTGCAGTGAGCATGAATCTTGCCCCTTCTCCCACAAAGCTCTAGAGCTAGTCTGCGCACTCACACAGCAGAGAGGGAGCTCAGACACCAGCACTGATCAATTGAATTGTCAGGCTGGTGTCATGTGCTCCAGCCTGCAGTGAGGACCCCACAGGCTGTCTGTAATGCCCGATTAGAGATCAGAAAGAGTCCCAGGACCCCACAGGCTGTCTAAAAATGGATTTTTTTAAAGTACCTGTTACTCACCCCATTACCCGTGTCCACAAAACCTGATCTGTGAAGCACACTGTTAGATCGGATAGGGTAGTAAATTACCCGAACTACCGTACCCGACCAAAGAACACTGATACCTGACCTACCCACTCCAGCTACTCAATGGGTAGGTCATCCCTAGCTGGACCCACCCTATCTCCAGGGAAGAATTAAACAGATTGGTCAACAGTACTGCTAGTGTCTGCCCCACCACATTCAGTACTCTAGGGTGCAACTTGTCACAACTGGGGAGGGACATCTGGTGGTTTTAAGAGAACCTCAGGGGATGCAGTTTAAGGTAAACTAACTTCAGCCTGAACCCAAACTAAAGAGCTATGGGAGCAAGCATGTTATATATGCCAGAAACCAGGGCATTTTATCATACGCTTGCTCAAAGACTATGAATAAGGAGCAGCATGGAGAGAGAGAGAGAGGGGATAACCAGAAGGCAAACCATTAGTGGCCTATGTCAAAAATACAGCTCCTGCAAATTCTTCTGCACATCTGCACCCTGGGCTCGATTTCCAAAAAGTTGGGAATGTTGCACTGTGCTTGCACCAACAAAGTAAGATGCAAGAGGAACCTTGCATCACACCACACACCATTCCCAATTTTCAGACGCTGCCTGTGACTCAAGGGGGGGCCACCTGCACCAGTCGGGCTTTGTGCCATCCCTGCACTGGATGCATGATTGCAGCATGGAGACATACGACATAGCTTGACTGCAACCTCCCCTGCCTCAGGATTTTCAGAGCCCTCCAATGGCATCAGGTCATGGCAGTGGTTAGACCAGGCAGAGTTGATCTAAATGAGTGGCACACAACTTGGAGAGGTGGTAATTACTGTATTTTACCTGGTCAACAACACTGTGCAAAGAAAAAAGACTATGAACCAATGCACCAAGGGGAGAGTTGATGGGGAACAGTGACTTATATTGTACTCAGTCTAGCAGCCTGTACTAAAATGATGACTGTTATGGATGCTCAGTACTGTGATGTGTGGCTGACCTCCCATCTGTATTACAAAGTGGTGTAATCAATGCATACTGTATGTACCATCCAGGCAATAGTACTGCAACAGGTAATGTGGTCCTGTGTGCATGGGAAGCAAATGTGAGATTAGTGCTGGAATAATAGACATACCAGCACTATCCTGCTACTGCAAGACTGTCATGCTACCGTGGGTGCACTAACAGACATATCAATGCCAGGAGTTGTGGGCTGCAGGTGACCTTCTGTCTATTCCTCTGAGAGGTTCTGTGGAGACAGTATGATGAATATGGACAAGCTCCTTTGTTCAAGTGTCTTGGTGAATACGGTACGAACATGACATGGGAGATGTACAAAGGAATCTAGAGGAGCTCTTACTGTACCCACTACTTACAACCTATTGAAGACTGCTGAAGACAGAGTGGTCTGTACTGATGACAGGAACTGTGCATGTGTGCCATGTAGGCCTTTCCTGTGAGTGCATTTCCACAGTACGCATGCAACAACATGATCGGAACCATGGCAACCCAGCAGCAGGCAAGCCCGTTACCTGTATGATGCCAGTATATGTGGCCAATGTAGTAGACCCTATGGAATAGTGTTCCTAATGTAGGGGTGCAGACCATCTGTGATTACGAACTGTATGAAGGTGCTGTGTTGACACTACAGTATTGCAGTAGGGTAGATTGAGGTAGATACATAGCCCCACTTGTTGCACTAGTGTGATGGTAGGATACACAGCTCATGTGAGGCATGACTGCTCACCATTATGTGTTCTGGTGTGCTTCCACTATGTGACAATGCCTTGGGGTTTGCAGGGCACTGGTGGTGTGCTGATTGCCTGCCTCCCTACAAGGCCATATCCATGCCACATGTCATGTGGATACCAGGGCACCTGTCCAATGTACTCCACTCCTGTCCCCAACAGTGCCAGATGTCTAACCTGACATTTTCCCCCCATCTAAGCAATGCACCTATTGGAGTGCTGTCTGATGGAACGGCTCCAGACCCCACCCTCCCTGGCCATAGACTGGCAGCCAGCTCCTGTGTGAGGACAGTTGCACGCTGAGTCATGGCTGTTGGGAAGGTGCCCTGACATCCCCTATGGCATTCGTGCCTTCCAACCAGCTCAGGACAGCTAATCACTGGCCAGAACTGGTGCAGTGCATCATTCCATGCCTCTGTGCACTGCAGCACTATGCTGGCTGCGTGCAGTCATATGTGGTCCCTTTGTTGCCAGCCACAAGCAGCTGAGTTGTCTTTATTCATGGTAAAAGAACATATGGGCTGACAGACACAGGTGTTTCCCTTTCTGTGCTGAAGCAGAACTTAACTGAAAAGGAAGAGATTCTGCCATGTCACTCTCCACAATTAGGGGGAGTGACCAATCCTGTTGTTACAGTGCCAATGGCAAGGGTCTTCCTAAGTTGGGCAGGTGGACAAGTGACACAGACAGTGGGAGTAGTACCAGACCTCTCTGTAGATGTGATTATGGGCAATGCTTTAAATAGCAGAGCACCAGAGAAAGGGGTTATCTGACAAGAAGCAGCCTCTTGGGAATACAGGGCACAGCACCTGGCCCTAGTTCATGACATTCCTTTCTCAGGATAGCCGGAAGCTAGCCACACAAAAAGAAAGCTTACAAACAAATTTTACTGAGCAAATGTTTTTCAAAGATGTTTCAGATTACTGATGGACTTGTCCACAGTGCCAGAGGGTGGCAAAGGCTAAGGGCCAAACCTAAAGGAGCTTTGATAGATAGAACCCTTTAACAGGTAGCTGTGGACATTGTAGGGCCACTAGGCACCTGAAGTTGCTCAGGCGGGTGGTATATACTGGTGGTCATGGACTATGGAACCAGCTGCCCGGAGTCTGTGGCCATGTTTTCCATAAAGGTGGACGATGAACTCCTGGTGATATTCAGCCAAATGGGATTTCTCTAGGATTTTCTATCAGACCTGGTTACATATGTGGAGTGTGGCAACTCCGAGCCTCTCAATACAATCCCAAGACTAATGGCTTGATCGTGTGTTTTAACTCTATTCTTAAGACCATGTTAAGGGATCTTGCTGACCAACATGAAAGGGAGCAGGACAAGTCTTTATCCAATCTATTATTTGCATGTAGGGAAGTCCCACAGGAGTCCATACGATTTTCAACCTTCAAGTTTCTGTTTGGCAACAAGGTGAGGGAGTGCCTCCATCTGCTAGGAGATGAATGGGGGGTGAACTTGCTCCCCAAGCGGAACCTGTTGTTGAGTATGTCCTGAACTTCAGGTCATGACTCAGGGAGCTCATGGTACTGCACAGGAGCGCCTAGCCACTGCACAACAGAGGCAAAAATCATGGTACAACTGTGGCACCAGAGCCCAAGAGTACAAGCTCGGACTCATCCTGTTGGTGATGGTGTTCATCCCAGTCTGACAAAAATAAATTGCAGAGAGCCTAAGAAAGTCACAGATGCAGTGTCACAGTGTGTCACTGTTTCCTCGATGATATACCCCCTGACCCTCACCTACTCTAATTACTACCCTCACTTGCACATATTTTGCACTTACAGTACCTCTGGGGCCCTGCTGCCCCACCTATCCTCTTTCCCCTCTCCTCCCTCTATCCCCCACCCTCCTACCACCCCACCTACCCCTCCTCCCTCTCTTCCCTTATGGCCTTCTGCCTGTTTCACTCTATATTTAGTAACCTAGTAACAATTACAGTCAGACATACCTTGTACAATGCCTCTGCTGTATCTAAGATGTACCTCTGATCACTGTTAGTGTCATTTTCACTTTATTTTATCTACAGTAATCTCCTGAAACTTCATCTCTCTTCTGTTTACACATAAATGTATTTAGGCTTGGTAACACTTGCAATGTAACTATTGTAAATATTAACCTATGTTATCATTCTGATGTGGAACCTATGTAAAGAATGTCTGCTCAAAGGTCTTGAATCCAAGATGTTAATAATTGGAAGGCTGCGCCTGTAGTTCGATGGATAAGCAGCAAGCCACTCCCACTTCCTGAGCTATATAAGCAATTCCCCTCAGCCTCTTTCTGAAGCACTTTTCCTTTGCCAGCTGGTTGGGGCCTGACACACACGCATGCCCGCACGCACGCACACATACACACACCACACAACACACACACAATCTTGCTGCTTCTTTCTGGTGGACTTCTATGTTTTGTTCTTCTGCTTCTGGTTTGTGTTTTGCCTCCAGCTGCATGCTTCCTTTGGTCTCTTCCCTGTTTTTTCTCTGTTTGCTTGTCTTAGTTTTGTTTGTTTTCATTTGTTTTGTTTTTTTTGAGGGGATTTGTCTCTAAGCTCCTACCATTTTGCTCATTTACAACCCTAGCTACTTGCTTTCACTTATTTACATTGCTATTGCAATCAGTACCTGTGTTCTACCCAAACTAAAGCTGCTGCCCATGCTACACGCCTAATTGTTTTAACCTGAGTCAGGCTCCCTCTGAACCCTTGCTATGCAGCTCAATTATGCTTTTCAGCTTAATCTACCTCCCACATGTTCATAGCTGCTTTTAGAGCGTTGTGCTTCCCTCCATTCCATGCTTATAGAATGCTACCTCTCATAGCTGATGCTATTCCCTGTTTGTACACTGCTGTTATACTCATGCAGTCAGCTAAGATACTGCTGATGCTGTAAACTAGCTTTAATATCTGTGTAACCCCTAGATGGCGCTATCCCAGGGGCTACTACCCCTGCCTGATTTGCCACTAACAGGTTGAGGGGCCTGGATCCAATGGCGGGTGCCTCCACCCAGAGGTCAGGGTTTGCAATAATTAAACTAACTTGGTCACAGCCCTCTGGGACACTGCAACCCCCCTTTCTTCCCACTAGTGGCCCACACAATATATCAGAATTACCTTCACAGTATACACTTACCCCCAGAACTGGTTCCGGCACTGGGACCTCCTGTGAAATAAGATACAGTGCAACAATCACAGTACAGTACTTTAACATAGACAAATACCTCAGGCAGTATAACTTTGCTGAAACAAGCAGCTCTGATTTATTTAGGGGGATATAACAAGGACAGGGGGAAATCAGGTTAATTAGCTTATCACTCTACTCATCTACCTATGGCTCTGTGCACAGGCCTATCCCTATCAGTTACTGTCCCTGGGTACCCAAGCCCTAGTGGCTAGTCAAACCGTGGCAGCTGGTAGGGGCCCTTTCCACATAAGAAAGAAAAATTAGTTAAACAGTCAGCAGTACAGTAATTCCATTTGGATTTAATGTGGCAATTCAACAGGGAGTGACCCTGAATTAGTACTCACGACCTCCAAACAAGATAGGGTCCTTCAATGTCAGCAGGGCTACTCTTGAGCTCCAAGAGACTCCTCACACATTTATATGGTAAACAGTCACAGGCAAAAGTCACTTAATGGCAGCAGGATTCACTTGAGGTACACAAACCTCTTCACACATTTATATGGTAAAAAGAAAGCACTATACCAGGCAGGCTGCATCTGTATCCCGATCAATTACTGCACAATACCCGGGAGAACACACAGCAGATTCAGTTCCTGACAGACCAAGTGCAATTCAGCAATTCCTCCAGTCTTCTACAGGGTGAGCCTGGTTTCTACTCTTCAGATATCCTTTGATTCTCTTCACAGGACGGATTCAGTCCTAACAAGCAGTTACACAAGCTGCAGACCGGAACTCTGGACCTTACACATGTTTTTTGACTAAAACTGTACACTGAAGGAGCACAGGGTTCCTTTCCCCTTCACTGCCAGAGCTAAAATGAAACTCCAACAGACAAAACCGGGCACTTCCTTTGAGTTCCTCCCAGTTCTTGACTGGATTGGCTGTCACTCACAATAGACTGCTGCTGTTGGTCCAAAAAGGCGCCGAAGTCTAAACTACATCTCCCAGAGTCACTGCCCATACAATCCTCTTGTGGCTGGTTCAGATTATGAGTCCAAGTTCTGATTCGTCAAGGCACCATTTTAGAGCTAGCTTACCCCACACTGATTGGTCCAGTTCAGCAGTTCAAAACCAGAATGGGGAACTAGGCAGACACAGTTCTGACTGCAAAGAAAAGGTTAGACAAACTGTAATTTCATTATTACTCTAAATGATTTCTGGCAAACAGTTACATCTTTCAGATAGGTTCCCTTTGCACTCCTAGTGACTGCAAAATGGAGTGAATTGGCAGCAGCTAGAGTGGTACTCAAACAGAGAAGCACACAGTCCCCCATACAAACTAATTATGTCTGCAAGCAGACAGCTCTTAAAGAGACAGTACCAGAGGCTCTAAAACACTCACTGATAAATGGCTTAAAGCAAACACCATTTAGGCTTGGAGCATTCAAGCAAGCTCCTGGAAGTCTTTTGAGAACCCCCATTTGCAGGGGGGTTGCACCCTTCCTGGCCTGGGAAAGCTTGATGTCCGTGTCAAGCAAAGTACCCATAAGTTTCAACTGCAACCATATACATTTGCATTAGGCTCACATATGTAATCATCAGTCAATACATCATTTTACCAAGAACACATTTCTGAAACATTGCAGTCGTCACTCTTTACACAGTATACACACATTGTACCATAACTCAAGTTATTACCTCTTGTACATGAAATCCTGAGAGAGAGGGCCCTTCCCTATCAGTTACCTTGGGGCTGAGCAGGGCAAGGGCACACCATACTAGAGAGCAACACAAGTAACTTGGAGTTAGCACTGACGCTCAGTTTGGGCAATGAGCTCGGGGACACATACACTCCTTTATGGACAACATTGAGAGGCAGGTCCACTGGCCGGCACAGGGAATCATAACTGAGGTGCACCACAGGCTTTACAGCTCGACCAGTCTTTCAAAGGGGAACTGTTACAGTCTCTGCACTCTGAGCCTCATTTTCAGCATTGTCCTCACTTGTCAGGGGAGTCTCCATGGGGGTAGAGAGGCTAGAACTTGGGGCACTTTCAGCTCCAGGAGTTACAGTTTCTGAGTCCACAACATTTGGCTCACATGGAGAGCTTTCGGACACTGGCAGTGGACTGTCAGGGCACTCAAAATACTCTTCTTGTTCTGGTGTATCACCAGTCTGACCCAATCCATCATTTCCTCCCTGAAAGCTCAAACAGTTCAACCATGCACAATGATTCCATTTCCTGTGATGTGATGCTTTGCACTTCACTTTCTGGGAGCATTGGCTCCAGGGACGAAGCTGGGGGATTAGACAGTCCAGAAGGCCCAGCTTTGTCTCCAGTATTGACTAGGGGATTGCCCCGAAACAATTGACTCAGTTCATAAGAAGGATAGTATTCAAAGTCACTCTCACTTTCTTCTGATATGGACTGACAGTCATGCTCAACTGGGACTTGTGGAGGGGAAGACTTTAACTCTGCTTCTGTAGGTACAGACTTTCTTGATCTTTCCTTAGCAGCAGCTCTAGTCACTGGTCCAGAGGGGGCATCTTCTGGGGCTCAGACTCAATCAAGATTTGTCCAATGGGTAGTAAATAATTTCTATGCATTGTTTTACATCTTTTGAATTATTCTCAGGCCTTACTTTGTACACTGGCAGATCATCTAGTTTGCCCACTACAATGTGAGGGAGATGGTGCCATCTGTCAGCAATCTTGTGTTTGCCATGCAGTCCCAGATTTCTTAGCAATACCCGATCTCCTCCTGGGTTCCTGTGCTTTCACCTTTTATCATACCTTTCTTTGTTGGCCAGATTTCTTTTGGCAGCCATGGTTTGAGCCAGTTAGTACGCATGAGTTAGCTGGGCCTTTAACTTTTGCACATACTGTAAATAGTTGTCAGCTTGAACCCCATCGGAGAGACCCCAAAACACACATCTACTGGTAGTCGAGCTTCTCTTCCAAACATCAAGCGGTAGGGGAGAACCCAGTGGCATCACTTTTGGTGCAGTTATAAGCATGTACCAGGGTGCTAATTTGTTGGCTCCATCTAGGCTTGTCCTTTGGGTGCAGGTGCCTAGCATATCTAGCAAAGTGCGGTTGAAGCGTTCAGGCTGTGGGTCCCCTGGGGGTGGTGAGGAGTGGTTCTGGACTTTGCACTCCCCACAGAGAAAGCATCTCTTTGATCAGATGACTCTCAAAGTCTCTCCCTTGATCAGAATGGATTCTTTGTGGAGCCCCATAGTGAACAAAAAAGTTTTCTACAAGTACTTTGGCCACAGTGGATGCTTTCTGGTCTTTGGTGGGGAAAGCTTGGGCATATCTCGTGAAATGGTCAGTGACCACCAGCACATTACTGATATTTCTTTGATCTGACTCCAAACTCAGAAAATCAATACAGACCAGCTCTATGGGTGCACTGGTGGTGATGTTAACAAGGGAGGCAGCCCTCTGGGCAAAAGCTTTCCTCTGAAGCAGCGACTACAAGTTGAATGTGTTGCTCCACATCATCCCCATCTTAGGCCAATAGAATCTGGATCTCACCAAGTCAAGTGTTCTGTCTATACCAAGGTGCCCCATGTGGTTGTGCAAGGACATCAGTACTGAGTCTCGAAGGCAGTGGGCAGCACTAGTTGTTGTTTGTCTACTTGTCCACCTCTGTCTACTGTTTCTCTGTATAACAGTTTATTGATCAGTTTCAACTTAGGACCTTCTTTGTATAACAGTGCAGTTCTCAAATCAGTGGGCGTAATTTGGACATATCTTTTCCTGCATAGAGGGCTTCTAAAGCTGCTTTGATCATGGGATCGCGGATTGAGCCGCTCGAATACTGTCATTGTCCAGCTGAGGCAGTGCACCAATGTCTATTGCAGAAAAGTGGCAATAAGCAGCAGGTATGCAATTCTCAGAGGGTCCCAAGCAATCCACCATGCAGTCCACTGCGTCCGTGGACATTGTTCCTCCTGTCAAACTTCCGGCAGAGTGCCCGAATGTCGAGTTCTGCCAATCGGACCCAATCATTCTGGGGAACAGGCCTCCGGGAGAGAGCATCAGCATCTATGTGGTTCCGACCTGCTCGGTATTCGAGAACATAGTCATATGTAGATAATGCAGAAAGCCACCTATGGCCGTCGCATCCAACTTAGCTGAGGTCTGCACATAGGTCAAAGGATTATTGTCAGTTTTTACTAGTATTTTAGCCCCATACAAGTACTCATGGAATTGGTCAACAATAGCCCACTTCAAAGCTAGGAACTCTAACTTATGTACAGGATAGTTCTTTTCGGATGGGGTCAGGCATCTACTGGCAAAGGCCACTGGTCTCAGGCCATTCTCGTGCTCTTGGTACAACACAGCCCCCAACCCTTGCAAGCTAGCATCAGTGTGCAGGACGTAAGGTTTTCTTGGATCGGCATAGGCCAGCACTGGAGCATGGGTAAGTTGATATATGATCTCATGAAAAGCAGTCTCACAATCAGGAGTCCAGCGAGCCCCAAATACTTCACTCGGATGAAAATGCACTTTTTCAGTCTTGAGGGCGCTGACTTTTGGTATTTTTGTGGGTTGGGGATACCCTTGAGTAAGGTTAAGTAAAGGCGGATCACTCTTGAATAGTCCTTGATGAAGCGCGATAATAACCACAGAATCCCAGGAATCTTTGCAGTTCTTTTAGATTTTGGGCTGTGGCCAGGTGGTCAAGGCCTCAACTTTACTTAGGTCGGTCTCTATTCCTTGGTGGATACTATGTGTCCCACATACTTTACTGATGTTTCAAGAATTGGCCTTATCAATGGACAGTTTAAGGCCAAAAGTCCTCCAGTCGGTCCAATACCTTAAATAATCTGCTCTCATGTTCCTCCAGTGAGCTGCCAAACACAATAACATCATCTAGGTATACCAGGCACTCTAGTAAGTTCATGTCCCCCACTGCACGCTCCATCAATCATTGAATAGTGGCTGGGGCACCTGAAATCCCTTGAGGCATCCTCATGAATTCATAGAAGCCAAGCGGACAGATAAAGGCTGTCTTCTCACAGTCCTCTGGGGCCATCAGGATCTGGTAGTACCCACTGCGGAGATCCAGCGCAGAGAACCACTTGCTCCCGTTTAGGCAGTCCAAAGCATCCTGAATGCGGGGCATTGTGTACTGATCAGGATAGTCCGCCGGTTTAAGGTGCGATAATCCACGCACATCCTTACTGTCCCATTCTTTTCCTCACTACCACAATGGGGAAGCATAAGGGCTTCTGGATTCTTGTATTACACCAGCAGCTAACATCTCTTGCAGATGCCGTCTCACATCATCTATATCAGCAGGTGCCAGGCGTCGAGACCTCTCACGAAATGGTCTTTCGTCATGCAGCCGGATGTTGTGCTCAGCTCCTTGCAAGCATCCTACGTCCCATTTCTTTAAAGAAAACACCTGGTCTCTCTGGGCAAGCTTCTCACTGATCCTCACTTTCCATTCAGCTGGCAACGGGGAGTCGCCGAAATCAAACAAGTCAGGCGTTACTCTGTCATTCTTCCTCGAACTCTTGCTGCTGGGTAGCACTGTAGTATCTGCACAATGCACATTAGCCAGGATGCAACCTCTATTTACTCGAATGTCTCTTTCAGACACATTATGAACTTGGACCATTACCCTTCTGGCATAAGCATGGGCTCTAGCGGGCAAAATACTAGGCTTGACCAGCAGTCCCTCTGGCAATTTTCCATCACCTGGTGCATCCAACATTAATATTTTATTCTTAACATCCTTTCTGATACGGACCTCTCCCTGTAAGGTACACTGGGCATTTGGCGCCAGGATCAGAGACTCAGGATCCTTCTTCCATACAATTCCAACTGGTTCCTCTGGTTCTATTTTTCAGCATCTCTCTGTGCCTCATAGGCCTTCTTAATTAAAGCGGAACTCTTAAAGCTCTACTAGTCTTTGACCCTGTTTTCATAACACAACTGTGCCAGCCTTCCGAACATATGAGCATTTGTTCCAATCAACAAGGGACACCATCATACAGTCCAGTGGTGGGACACACTAAGGCTAGGGTCTCTACTTGTTCGGCCACTCCAGCCACGGAGGTGGGGAAAGACAGCCAAATTCGGATATACCCAGAATAGGGAGTGACCTTCTCACTTAACCCCATACATGCAGTCCTTCTAATGGTTATAAGGGTACATCTGACAAATGCTTCTGATACCAATCCTGGAACATAATTGTCACTGGGAGCCACTGTCTAATACAGCTCTTGTAGACATTCCATTCACCTTTACAGCGGTCTCCATGGAGGGACCCACTATTCTGGACCAGTCTGGAGAGCGTAGTGGGGGCCTGGGCAACTGACCTTGCCACAAAAGGACATGAATTAGCATTTTGGTGCCTCACGGATCATTTCGTGCACCTCTTAACCACTGATTTGTTCTCCGAAGCTCTCCTTGTAGCCTATATGCAACTTTGTCAGTGTCTTTTGGGGACCGGCATTCTCTTTTCATGTGCCCATCCTTCCCACAATTATAGCAAAACATATTTTCTGGAGTTTGAGCTGGCCAAGGCGCCACACTGGGAGCCAGGGCGGGGATATTACTAACTGGAAACCTTGGTGCCATCTCTGTCTGCGGCGTGATAAGCATTTGGAGACATCTCGTCAGTTTCTCCACTTCCATGGTCAAGAAATTGAGTTTGGAGCTGTTATCAGCAGGAGATACATGGGTGGGTACCCCACCCCATAGGATGCAGATGGATATAGGTCGGGGCCCGTGACTTACAGGTGTGGCCTTCATAAAGGGACTGTTTTTGAATTCCCGGATCTCTCTCAACAGTTCACCCCATTGTGGCATATCTTTTTCCTTGTCAGAGCACTCATTGACTGCCAACCTCTGCCCCTGAACTTCACTTGATGGGCCACCCTCAGTCACTCGGGTTGTAGCCGCAGCTATTGGTGTAGGTCCCTCCAGAGGTCGCCTTTTCTCAACTCCTCGAATTTCTCTCATTAACTCATCATAGGAGGGTGGGGATTCCAGTCGATTTGCCAGGCATAACTGAAGCAACAGCAGTTCTGAGAAGGGGGCAGACTTAAGGATCCTGTCCAGCCTGGTTCAGTCCAGTTCAATCGCTGGCAAACTACCCTTTCTGAGGCATTCTTGCAACAATTTTCCCTTGAGATACATACACAGACAACAACTCCCTTGGTACTGTTGTGCATTTCTTACTCTCCACCATAGATCCTCATCAGAATCTGGACTCCCATGCATTCTCCAAGGCCTCAAGATAGGCCTGTGCAGTCACTTCAGGGTTACTGGCCCGTTTAGCATGGATGGTAGCCAGGGCAGGACCTCGGAGGCTCTCACTAACCCTCTTTCACTTTTCGGCTTCCGAGCATTGCCATTCTAGCACTTGGGGGGCAACATAGTCTATCCAGGTCTCCCAGTCATCCTCCCCTTGGGGGTGGGAGGGTGCCAGAGAAGATCCTCAACCTTCGGTAAGAGTCGTGACTAATGGCAGGTGCAGAAATAGGAGTCTGCATTGGTTCAGCCACCATTACGGGTACTGGAGTGGGAGAGGGTGTTGGGGAAGGAACACCCCCAGGTGGCAAGAATAGTTTCTTCAAGTCCTCCACAGTTTTACCTTCCCCCAGCAACCATTTAGCAAATTTCTCCTCAAAGTTTCAGATAGTGGGGGCTCATTCCCCCCAGGTCTTTACTGTCCTTAGTTATCACTCTCCAAGCAGTGAGGGCTCCCTCTGGGGTAATGATCTGTGGCACTTTGGAGCTATCTATGGGATCCTTAAACTCTACTAAGGCCAGGAAAGTGTGGGTGAGCAGATTAGCATGCCGACCCACCACCACAGGGTTTTGTAAACCTTCCACCTTGGAAAGTACTCCCTGTACAGTGTCCGTATTGATACCCAGCGGGATGTCCAGGATAAGCATAGCATTTTGGGGTCAATCTCCTCCCAGTACACCACTCCACCAGCCAGTGCACAGCCACTTCTGTCAGGTACCCATTTTTTTTAACAGTGGTTCGTAAATATGGCCACTAGAGGACACACAATCCCAGCGGTGCCTCCAAGATGTAACCCCTAGATGGGCTATCCCAGGGGCTACTACCCCTGCCTGATTTGCCACTAACAGGTTGAGGGGCCTGGATCCAATGGCGGGTGCCTCCACCCAGAGGTCAGGGTTTGCAATAATTAAACTAACTTGGTCACAGCCCTCTGGGACACTGCAACCCCCCTTTCTTCCCACTAGTGGCCTACACAATATATCAGAATTACCTTCACAGTATACACTTACCCCCAGAACTGGTTCCGGCACTGGGACCTCCTGTGAAATAAGATACAGTGCAACAATCACAGTACAGTACTTTAACATAGACAAATACCTCAGGCAGTATAACTTTGCTGAAACAAGCAGCTCTGATTTATTTAGGGGGATATAACAAGGACAGGGGGAAATCAGGTTAATTAGCTTATCACTCTACTCATCTATGGCTCTGTGCACAGGCCTATCCCTATCAGTTACTATCCCTGGGTACCCAAGCCCTAGTGGCTAGTCCAAACCGTGGCAGCTGGTAGGGGCCCTTTCACACAGAGAAAAGAAAAATTAGTTAAACAGTCAGCAGTACAGTAATTCCATTTGGATTTAATGTGGCAATTCAACAGGGAGTGACCCTGAATTAGTACTCATGACCTCCAAACAAGATAGGGTCCTTCAATGTCAGTAGGGCTACTCTTGAGCTCCAAGAGACTCCTCCACATTTATATGGTAAACAGTCACAGGCAAAAGTCACTTAATGGCAGCAGGATTCACTTGAGGTACACAAACCTCTTCACACATTTATATGGTAAAAAGAAAGCACTATACCAGGCAGGCTGCATCTGTATCCCGATCGCAATTACTGCACAATACCCGGGAGAACACACAGCAGATTCAGTTCCTGACAGACCGAGTGCAATTCAGCAATTCCTCCAGTCTTCTACAGGGTGAGCCTGGTTTCTACTCTTCAGATATCCTTTGATTCTCTTCACAGGATGGATTCAGTCCTAACAAGCAGTTACACAAGCTGCAGACCGGAACTCTGGACCTTACACATGTTTTTTGACTAAAACTGTGCACTGAAGGAGCACAGGGTTCCTTTCCCCTTCACTGCCAGAGCTAAAATGAAACTCCAACAGACAAAACCGGGCACTTCCTTTGAGTTCCTCCCAGTTCTTGACTGGATTGGCTGTCACTCACAATAGACTGCTGCTGTTGGTCCAAAAAGGCGCCGAAGTCTAAACTACATCTCCCAGAGTCACTGCCCATACAATCATCTTGTGGCTGGTTCAGATTATGAGTCCAAGTTCTGATTCGTCCAAGGCACCATTTTAGAGCTAGCTTACCCCACACTGATTGGTCCAGTTCAGCAGTTCAAAACCAGAATGGGGAACTAGGCAGACACAGTTCTGACTGCAAAGAAAGCAGGTTAGACAAACTGTAATTTCATTATTACTCTAAATGATTTCTGGCAAACAGTTACATCTTTCAGATAGGTTCCCTTTGCACTCCTAGTGACTGCAAAATGGAGTGAATTGGCAGCAGCTAGAGTGGTACTCAAACAGAGAAGCACACAGTCCCCCCATACAAACTAATTATGTCTGCAAGCAGACAGCTCTTAAAGAGACAGTACCAGAGGCTCTAAAAACACTCACTGATAAATGGCTTAAACGCCAAACACCATTCAGGCTTGGAGCATTCAAGCAAGCTCCTGGAAGTCTTTTGGGAACCCCCATTTGCAGGGGGGTTACATCTGCATGTGTTCTCGACCCTTTCCATCTCTTTCTTGTTTTTCCTATGGCAGGGATTTGAAAGTGTTTGGGGAGTCATGGCCACATGTGGCTTATTACTTATGTTCTAAATCCTGTCTCCGCCACCGAAAATCCTCAGAGTATTTGTCACCTTTATTGGCTTTTTGAATGCCTGGCTGGCTTGCCCCACTATTATAGTGCTGCTTCTCCCACTAATGTTCATGTCCCACCATTGCTACTATGTTTTGCAGACCTACTTGCAGGTCTGACTATTCCCACTGCTTGCTGACCTACGTGCAGGTCCTACTATTGTTACCCTGCCGCACTGAACTACCCTGCCTTACTGGACTATGTCCAGATCCACTCTTGCTCATGTCATTTGCTTAATGCTCCTTGCCATCTGCCCTGCAAGTTTTCAGCACTCATCACTCATGCAGCTCCTCATCAGTCCTTGGGGCATGCCAGTCATACCATTCTGGTGCAGGTTCTCCTGCAGCCAATGGTCTCACTCTGCACCTGAGTCCGCAGCTTGAGCGTGCGAAGCTTGGGGCAGGGTCCTTCTCACCTGGCCCATAGCTGGGAATGTACTCACTCTGGGTGGACCTTCAGTCATCAGCTGTACCAATAGCACCTCAAGCTGTAGAAGTTAAGACTCAGCTTTGAAGGGCTAGGGTTGCTTACGGGGGTCCCTTTAGTGTGAGGAGGCACCCTTCAAGCTAGTCTTCCCATGACTGCCTCTAGTTCACCTTGTTTAAGGGTAGATCGGTGGGCCAGGTGAGTGCATCAGCAGTCGTCTCTCTCTCCTCATCCCACCTTGGTTGTCCATTGTTGTAGAGTGGCGTTCGCAATCTTCCACAATATTTCAATTAGAGGGATTGAGTGAGAACCTTCCTCCAAATTGGAATATTTTCTACCTCCCTTTAATTGGGTTTCCAAGTCACAGCAGCAGAGTCATCACTAAATAAAATATCCCAAGCCTGGAAGGAAGGTGACAGGTTTTTTTCTCTCCTCCATGTCTCAGGTCATAACGGTTAGTTAGCATAGTGTTCCCTAGTTCCGTAGGCAGGATCCACTGTTAGATGGAGGGGGATGGTGTCCCTTCTGCCATTCCCTCTCTCTCTCTCCTTAGGAGGTACCCTTATTCTCCCTTGCAACCCATCAAACCCATGCCATTGCTAACCTGTGCATCCCATTATGTTATCAAGCTACCTGATGCATTTATCCAGTACTATGTGTCCAACTACTGATTGCTTATATGCGCCATACTACTACTTTCTTTTGGGGATCCTTCCTAAGGTACCTTTAGCCAAGGGAATTGTCCTGCAGCACCTCTAGGGGTGGAACCCTCTAGAGGGTTTCCCGCCTTTGGTACCCCTGCAAGGTGGTAATTCCTCTGGAATAGAGAGTGCGAATGGCCAAAACCTAAGTAACACAGTTTCACAAGCATAACACTATACTGGCTGTGTAGGCCATTGAATTGGAAGGCTCCACCTGTAGTTCGATGGACAAGCAGCCAGCCACTCCCACTTCCTGAGCTATATAAGCAGTTCCCCTCAGCCTCTTTCCGAAGCACATTTCCTTTGCCCTGCCATCCTCCCCTCTTCCTCCAGCAGCAGCGGCTCTCTCTGGGGGATCCTTTCTAAGGTACCTTTAGCCAAGGGAATTGTCCAATGGATCCTCTAGAGGGTTCCTTGCCTTTGGTAGCCCTACAGGGTGGTAATTCCTCTGGAACAGAGAGTGCGAATGGCCAAAACCTAAGTAACACAGTTGCACAAACATAACACTATACTGGCTGCGTAAGCCATTGAAATAAATAAATAAAAAAACATGTGCCATTGAACTGCACTCTTTCCTATTGAATTCTGAAAAATTCTGCAGGATCAGGCAGTTGATCCTGGCAGGCGCAATGTTAGCAATAAGACACGACAGGGCATTGGCTGTCTGGGGTCGATGCATGTCCAGGTTTATAATGAGTCCCAAGGCACTTGCCTCAAGTGCTTTTAGCACTGGAAAGTGCAATAACCTTGCAATACCAACTACCTGAAGTTTCTTATTGCGCTTTTAAAATGGGGACATCAAAGAGAATCCCCCCCCCAATCTCAACAGTTGTTTAAGCAAGCCCATAAGATTTCCAGCTATGGATATGTCAATATACTTCAGAAATGATGGACACACATTGCAGGCTCCCGTGTTTTCCTACAATGTTTTATATTGAATTTATTATATTCACTGGCCACCTCAGAAAGCTCTCCATATGTTTCACTACTTTGCCTGTGGCTTTTTCATGATATGGTGGTCCTATAATTTAAATATATTACACAACAATTTCAGTCCAGGCTCACTACTTAGTAACAGTCTGTGAATTAATTTAAACATTTAAATGTTTAACAAGCCTCTGCTTGATAAACCTCAACTTATTTATTTATTTCCTTTTGGTTACCTGGTAAGTACACTAGGCATGGACCTTCCTATTTCCAGGCACGACCCAGGAGAGTACAGTTAACAATAAACAAAAAATACAACAACATAGGAACAGTGTACAGAAGCCGTAATTCAGGTATCCGTGCAGGGACATGCAATTATACAGGGCTGAAATGTAAGATGCTAAATATTGAAAGTATAGGTACAAGAAGAGACTGGCAGATTGCTGAGAGGCAATACTAACTAAAGTATCAAGTGCATTTGCAAATGCTAAGTGCATTTAAGTAAGAGAACAGGGTTTTCTTAAATGTTGGGTGAGACTTGGAGCTCCTGACATGAAGAGTTAGGGATTTCCAAAATTTGGGAGCAAAGTGGGAGAACGCTTGCTCACTCATCTTAGTCGAGCAGAGCGGGACAGCAAACTGAAACCTCTTATAATAATCTTTACTTTCATTTTATATAGTTTCAAGGTACCTTTCCTGCCAGTAGAGTAAAAGCTGTCCTCCAAAGATGCAGATAACTGCACTGTGTGTGACAATGGATTTATCCCCTGAACACCATTAGTAACAGTTGTATTATGTACTGAATGATGCGTTACTCATGGTCCCTCTTCAGTGCTGAGACCAGGTGACATCAAGACATTACACCACATCAGGGGGCGTGACTGATGTTGCCCAAGATGGTTGGATCTGCATACCAGCTGACTAGTGTACTTACCAGATGATGCTTTAAGTGCATAAACATGTCCCCATGTACCCCCCGCATGTTTCATTATCGAGATGCCCTTCCTAGAATAGTGATTTGAGCCCTCGTTAAATGTTCTTCAGTTTTAAATATGTGAATTTTGTTTATTTCTTACAATTACAGTTTTAGCATTGGCGACTTCCCAATAACAATACATAGTTGCCAAATCTGCATAAACTTAGGCTTCATAAGTATATTCTGGGACTATTAGCCTGAGGTCACTCCTACTTGAGCATACCATTTGGCTCAGACAGACCTATTTAATAAAATAAAATAAAAACAGCCAATTTAATCAAATAGATGATAAATAATAAGTGGAAGTATATACTATAGTCAAAACTCAAAATCACTGTTGCTCACTACAACAGGATCAGGGACACAAAAAAATACTATCTAAAATCGGCAATTTTTTTAAACATGTTTGTAGACTGCTTAACATTTTTAAAGGATGGGTGTCCAATCTATTTCATTATTCAAGCCTTTGGGTGATTTTAAGGTCCCAAAATTCCCAAACCAATGAGTCTTCTACTCTAAGAGATACATCTCCCAGTCATAAAACAAATTGGACAGACTGAAAGGGCCAAGCAGTCCTTGTCTACTATCAAATTCTGTTTCTGTGTTACAGATTTAAAACCAAAGAACATATACGGAGGGCTCAAATCATTATCCCATGGTACTTGGTGAACACAGCACCACAATTACAGTGCTACAAAAACCACGCAGTACAAAGGGCAGAAACATTCAGAGTGACAGGGGTATAGCAGCATACAGAATTACCGCTACCCCTGTAGCAGACTGCAAAGTAGGGGAAAGGCTCAAGAAGGCTGTGCTGCTATGTCTGGTTGAGCCACTTCCATGGTGGAGTGGCTAGGGCACCGGCACACAGCGCAGTTGGGAGACCTGGGACCGTGGTTTGGTCCCCACCCGGTCTCCCCTGCTGCAACTTTTGCCAGCATTTTTTTAAATAAAACTTCCCCCCTCTAAGTTTCTCCCCATCCTCAAAGTTTGCCCCAATTTGTTATTTAAGTTCCTGGGGTTGTAGGGCAAGCCCCCACATGGGGCACTGCGAGGGGTGAAGATCCCCGCAGAAAAACATACAATCAATCAATCAAGTCTTTATTTAACCAGACATTCATCTTTGAGCAGAAGCTCATTTGCAAGATGAACCTGGGTGGAGCATGAACAATTGTATATACAGGTCAACACAGGTATTTACAAGGCAATACAGATAATACTGTTTACAGAAAGGAAGAAAAAGAAGTTCATATGTACATAGAATTATACAGATATTGTACAGATTACAGGGTATTTACATACATAGAAGTGTCTATAAGAAGATAAAGCAGGTTATCTAAGGTTGCAGGAGGAAGTATCGGAAGAAAAAAAATAAAAATGTACACCTGGTAGAGGTGAAGGTAGGGAGGGAAGGGAGGGAGGTAGGGGGAGAAAGGCTAGGAGGGCATGGTGCACAGAGAAGAGCTGGTAAAATGGGATGTAGAGAAGGTGGATGGAGAAAAGGAGTATGTGTGAGCCCCGGTATTGAATGCTATAAAGTACGGGGCATGGTGGGATGTCACAACCCAGGGGTAGTGAGCTCCTATCCTAGGTTGGGAAAGGAAGGATAAGGGGATGGACGGGCCTAGTGTTGATAAGACAGGGGGATAAGAGAGAGAACAATTAGACTTGTGAGGAGCAAGCTGGGGGTCAGTATTTAAAATTGGGTCTAGGCATGGCTATATACCAGTGCATACACTGGTACTGGGTCTGAGTGGGTAAAGCAGTTACATACTTCTCTGATTGTATGGAAATAAAGTGTCTTGAAGGCATTTATAGTGATTAGAGTGCTTAATTTGAGGTTTTTTGTAGATCGTTCCATAAGGTAGGTAGTTCAAAGCTTATGACTGCCCTGCCGAAGCGGGATTTTGCTTTGGGTACTTTAAGTATAATAGCTGAGTAACTTCTTAACGCATATTTCCCAATTATACTCATGGAAGACAGCAGGAGATATAGTAAGGCAGTTCATTAGAGATGGCTCTATAGGTTCAGAGAGCGGCATTTCTGTGGTGCCTGAACTTTAGTGATGTCCACCCCACTGCCCCATATAGGGTGCAGTGATGCGTGTTGAAGGGAAGTCCCGTTATAAACCTCAGTGCTCTATGGTAGAGTGTGTCTAGTTTAGACATGTAAGAGTTGGGGCATTGGCTGTAGAGGAAATCAGCATAATCAACCAATGATAGGAAAATGGATTGGACCAGTTATTTCTTGGCATCTCTGGTGAGAAATTGGTTGATTCTAAAAAAACAGGCCAAGCCTTTGCCAAAGTCGTTTTAGCAAGTCCTTGATATGTTCAATGAAGGAGAGTCTTTGGTCTATCCAAACTCCCAGATACTTGAATTTTGTAACAAATTCTAGTTTTTCACTTAGAACTGTAGTAATTTGGGGAACTGTCCCACTGGACACAGGGTTAGCTATACGGATGAAAGGGGAGAGGACCATCTCTTTAGTTTTTTTGGCATTAAGGAGTAGCTTTTTTTTTGGAGGAGTTGGCTTTGCAAAAGGTTGAATTCTGACTGTAGGTCATTGGAAGCAGCTTCAGGTGTTGGGCAACTCACGTAGAGAACTGTATTATCTGCAAACAGATGGATGTTGGCTTCTTTTATACAGTAGTCGATGTTATTAATGTAGATTGCAAAAAGTAAGGGCCCTAATATAGAACCTTGAGGTACCCCTCTTTGCAGAGTTTTTAAGAGGGGGACAGACCTCCTTCGGCTTTAACTTGTTGAAGGCGCCATGTAAGATAGTCAGTAAACCAGCGCAGAGAGGAGGGGTCCACACCTATGGTTTGATGGGAGGAGAGGAGCAGACTATGGTCGACGGTGTCGAAAGCCTTGCTTAGATCAGGGAAAACAGCACAAATAAAGTTTTTGCTCTCAAGATTACGCTGTCTGTCATTAGTAACTTTGGCGAGGGCTAAGATAGTGCTATGTTTAGCTCTGAATCCGAACTGCATAGGGTTTAGCAGTTCCCTAGACTCAAGGTGAGTCCTCAGCTGTGCATTTACAATTTTCTCTAGGAGCTTGGACAGGACCGGAGGGAGAGAAATTGGCCTGTAGTTATTGAGATCGCCAGGGTCACCTGATTTGAACAGTGGTATGACATGTGCTGTCTTCCATATAGGTGGTAAGGTGCCCTGAGACAGGGTTAAGTTAAAAAGGTGGGTGACGGATATTGCTAGTACATGGTAGGCAATTTTTAGGAAGTAAGGGTCAAGGGTGTCGGCCCCAGCACTTTTTCTGGTTGACATCCCAGACATGGTTCTCTGTGTACCATGTTTCTGTGACTGCCACGATATCCAGGCAACCCTCTGCCATCATAGACACCAGTTCAGGGAGCTTGTTACCTAGACTACAGGCATTGGTACTCATTACCCTCCATTTTTTGATGGCCTTATTCCTCTTTGCCCCATCCCTGTCCTTACTGCCTTTGTCTGTAATGGGCGTGGTATGCAGAACAGGTTGGTGTTTTGCCCGACTCTGTTTTTGTGCCACGCTGTTTTGCTGTGGCATTTTCAACTGCGTGGCTTTGGCATTCAGCGGTATGACCAGTCATGCCTCTCCACAATTCATTTACCAGTCTGGCGGAGTGTGGTTCCTCTATGGAAGCACCTGCAGTGGAGACCAAGGAGGATGCCTCCACAATGGAGACCCACAGGAGGGTGTCACGGGAACCCACAGGAGAAGGAAGCAACTCCTAGTGGGGGACTCAATCGTTACGGCGGTAGTACTGGGGGAGGGAGAGGAAAGGGAAGTAAGGTGCCTTCCTGGCACCATGGCTTGGAGGGACAGGAAATGAATCCTCAGGATCGTGGGAACAGCTGCATGTGGGAGTGAGCTGGATGTCATTATTCACCTAGTGACAAATGACCAGGCTAGGAATGGGATCAGACGAGTGCAACAGGAGTTTGTGGAGTTGGGGAGGGGCCTTAGACAAGTAGCACACATGATAACTTTCTCAGAAGTGCTACCTGTCTATGGCATGGATGAGGCTAGGGTACTCCGCACCATGGGATTCAATGACTAGTTGAAAAACTGGTGCAGAGCTCAGGGATTTGGCTTCACTGGGAACTGGGGCTCCACCTGGAGGGACACAGGCCTATACTGGCACGATGGTCTGCATCTGTCCAGGAGGGGAACCAGGATCCCAGGTGATAGGTTTAAATGCTTCATTGGCAAGCATTTAAACTAACCAAGGGGGGAGGCACTGAAAAGGAGAAGGGAAATCCTAGCCCCCCCCAAAAAAAATTAGGGTGGTTAGTGAGGTAAACATCAAGATAGAGCAATTAACCGGGAGCAGGGCAGGGATAAATGGAGAAAAAGACAAAGGCAGTAAGGACAGGGATGGAGCAAAAAGGAATAAGGCCATCAAAAAATGGAGGGTAATGAGTACCAATGCCTGTAGTCTAGGTAACAAGCTCCCTGAACTGGTGGCCATGATGGCAGAGGGTTGCCTGGATATCGTGGCAGTCACAGAAACATGGTACATAGAGAACCATGTCTGGGATGTCAACATACCAGGGTACACAATCTACAGGGGGGACAGGAAGGGTAGACGAGGAGGAGGAGTAGCTCGATATGTAAGGGAAGGGATCAAAGCAATGGAACTCAAGGGTAAACAAGGAGGAGAGGAGGCACTGTGGGCCACCCTGGAGACTGGAAATGGCACCACAATCCACACAGGGGTTGTATACAGACCCCCATCTCAAAGGGAGGAAAAAGACAAGGAAATGATAGAAGGCATCCTTAGGATGGCAGAGAAAGGGGAGATATTGCTGATGGGGGACCTGAATATGCCAGATGTTGACTGAAGCACCTTTGCTGCACCCACATTTAAGAGCAGGGCCATTCTTGATTCCCTACAGGGGGCATGCCTCAGACAGCTAGTTTTGGAACCCACTCGGGAGGGAGCAATCTTAGACCTGGTACTCTTAAATGGGGATGGAGAGAGGATTTCAGATCTAGAAGTGGGTAGCCATCTGGGAACAAGTGACCACCAAACAGTGAGGTTCACGATAAACTTAGCTGTAGAGTCAAGCCACACAAAAGTGAAGGTACTGGACTTCAGGAGGGCTGATTTTGTCAAAATGGGAGAGTGCCTCAGAAAACATTAGCAAACAGGCAAGAAGGTGGGGTGGAGCAACAATGGGGAAACATCAAAACTGCCATCACAGAGGCAACAAGCCTTTGTGTGAAGCAAATAAACAAATGAAAATGAAAGAAAAAACACTATGGTTCTCAAAAGAAGTGGCAGGGAAGGTAAGGGAGAAAAAGATAACATTCAGGAAGTATAAGGAAACACAGAAGGAGAAGGACAGAGAACTGTACCAGTTAAAGCAGAAGGAAGCTGGGAAGGCAGTCCGAATAGCAAAGGCCCAAACCGAGGAAAAGATAGCCAACTCAGTTAAGAAAGGGGATAAAACCTTTTATAGGTACATTAGGGAGCAAAGAAAACTAAGGCAGGGATACTGAGGCTGAATAAATAGGAGGGTGGTTGGGCAGAGAGGGACAGTGAAAAAGCAGGGATACTGAATGAATACTTCTGCTCAGTATTCACAAAGGAAGAGCAGGGGGAGATACCTAATCCAGTCAATAGAAGCACTCTGCACAGGGGAGTTGATATCGGTCCTTTCACAGAAGAAAGGGCTCTGAAAGAACTCCTAAAACTGAAGGTGGATAAAGCAATAGGGCCTGATGGGATTCACCCCAGAATTCTAAAAGAACTAAGGGGAGAACTAGTAACACCACTGACTACCCTTTTTAATAAATCGTGGGAGGATGGTGTAGTACCTGAGGACTGGAGGAAGGCGGATGTGATTCCCCTTCTCAAAAGTGGGAGCAAGACAGAGGAATGAAACTACAGACCTGTCAGTTTGACCTCTGTGGTAGGGAAAATGATGGAATCAATTCTGAAGGAAAGAATTGTTGAGTACCTAGAGGCCAGTGGGTCACAGGACCCAAGGCAGCATTGATTCACAGTGGGAAGGTCATGTCAGATGAATCTAATTGATTTCTTTGACTGGGTGACCAAAGTAGTAGACCAGGGAGGGGCTGTGGACGTGGCCTACCTAGACTTTAGCAAGGCATTTGACACATCCCGCACAAAAGATTAATAAACAAATTAGCCAGCCTGGGAGATGGTCCCAGGGTGGTAGCCTGGGTAAAACATTGGTTGACAACAGAACACAGAGGGTAATAGTAAATGGAGTCCACAGTGAAGAAAGGGGAGTTACTAGTGGGGTACCGCAGGGTTCAGTACTGGGGCCAGTCCTTTTTAATGTCTTTATAAGTGACATTGCAGAGGGGCTGGAAGGAAAAGTATGTCTCTTTGCAGATGACACAAAGATCTGCAACAGGGTTGATACACAAGGTGGGGTGGAAAGGATGAGAAGGAACTTGGCAAGGTTGGAGGAATGGTCAAATGTATGGCAGCTTAGATTCAAGGCAAAGAAGTGCAAAATAATGTACCTGGGAGACAAAAACCCAGAGGAAGAGTACACAATGGGGGGGTGAGATACTGACAACAAAAATGGAAAGGGACCTGGGGTAGTTATATCAGGTGACCTAAAGGTGGGCAAACAGTGTGAGAAGGCAGTAAGGAGGGCTGGGGGGGATACTGGGATGCAAACGAAGAGGCATCACCAGTAAAAAACAGAAAGTTGTTGTCCCGCTGCACAGACAGTTAGTAAGACCACATCTGGAGTACTGCGTTCAGTTCTGGAGACCCCATCTCCGTAAAGACATAGACAGGATGGAGGCTGTCCAGAGGAGAGCAACCAAAATGGTACAGGGTCTGCACCA
The DNA here is from genome assembly GCA_016271365.2 of Neoceratodus forsteri. Lineage (NCBI taxonomy): Eukaryota > Metazoa > Chordata > Ceratodontiformes > Ceratodontidae > Neoceratodus > Neoceratodus forsteri. The sequence continues at coordinate 300,488,481 of CM057455.1, forward strand.
GAAGACATATGAAGAAAGGCTAAAAGAGCTTAATATGTATAGCCTCAAGGAAAGGGGAGGGGGACATGATAGAAACTTTAAAGTATCTCAAGGGAATCAACAAAGTCTAAAAGGATAGCATCTTTCAGAAAAAGAGATGTGCAAGAACAAGGGGGCACAATTTGAAGATAGAGGGGAGACGACTCAGAGGTAATGTGAGGAAGTATTTCTTCAAGGAGAGGGTTGTAGATGCATGGAACAGCCTTCCTGAGGAGGTTGTAGAGTCAAAAACAATGGGGGAATTCAAAAATGCATGGGACAAACATAAGGCAATTCTAGTGGGGGGGGGGGTTGGAGGAAGTAGGTTGTTGGTTAACTAGGATCTGCAGCTTATCCGTTAGGTAAGGAAATGGGCAGACTAGGTAGGCCAAGCGGTCCTTATCTGCCATCAAATTCTGTTTCTATGTTTCAGTGTTGACTCCGTGCCCTATTCCATGAAGGGAGTCTCTAATGTAAGATATGCCATGCACATTAGCGCATGATTATGTGCTTTAAATGTCATCCTGCAAGAATGCCAATCAGCTGGTGTGCTGATTTAATCCTGTGCAATGTCAGTCATGCACCCTGACATGACACGATTTCCTGATGTCATCCAGTCTCAGTGCTGAAGAGGGACCACGAATATCATGCCATTCATAGAAACATAGATGATGCCAGCAGAAAAGGACCTCTTGGCCCACCTAGTATACCCTAAGTTCTTGCCTACTGTGCTACCACAGACCCTAACTGATCTCCTGCCTTACTTCCCCCACGCTGTTACTAAGATCCCCTTGTGTCTATCCCATGCATGTTTGAAATCCGTTACCATTTCTTTATCCACCACCTCTGTTGGGAGGCTGTTCATGCCCCCTTGTCCCTGAGTATCCCTTTTTGTGCAAAATACTACCCTCCTGTACCTTGTTAATACCTTTAAGGTATTTGAATGTTTCTATCATGTCTCCCCTTTCTCTCCTTTCCTCCAGATAACACATATTTAATTCCCTGAGTCTTTCCTTCTAGGGCTTCTGATACAGGCCATGCACCATTTTGATTGCCCTTCTCTGAACTGCCTCTATCCAATCTATGTCTTTCCTGAGATAGGGCCTCCAGAATTGGATGCAGTACTTCAGGTGGGGCCTCACCACTCATCTGTACAGGGGTAACACTACCTCCTTCTTTCTGCTGGTGATACCCCTCTCTAAGCACCCCAGCATTCTATTTGCCTTTCCCACTGACTCATCACACTGCTTTGCTACCTTTAGGTCATCATATACTGTATGATGACCCCCATATCCCTTTCCTGTTTTGTTGTTGTTAATACCTCCCCCCTACCTGATATGCTACCCATGGTCTTTTGTGCCCCATGTGCATACTTCTGCACTTTTTGGCATTGAAGCCCAGTTGCCAAACCCTTGACCAGTCATCTAGCTTTTTCAGTTGTTCCTTCATTTTCCATCCCCCCAGATTTTTGTGTCATCCATGAACAGGCATACCTTTCTTTTCAGCCCCTCTCCAATGTCGCTAATAAAGACAATGAAGAGGACTGGTCCCAGTATTGAGCCATGAGGCACCCTGCTGATTACCCTACTTACTTCTGAATGAACTCTGTTTACTACCACCCTAAGTTCTGTTACTTAGCCAATTTTGTACCCATTTTACTCTCTTTGGACTCACTCCCAGGCTGCCCAGCTTGTTTACTAGACTTTTTTGAGGAACGGTGCCGAAGGCCTTACTGAAATCCAGGTAGTCCACCCCCCACCCGAATCCAGTTCCCTGGTAACCCAGTCAAAGAACACTATCAGGTTCATTTGGCAAGATCCCCCTCCCTTAACCCATGCTGCCTCAGATTCTGCAATCCATTAGTTTTTAAGGGTATACCGTCACCACAGCAACTCCCCCACCGTGAAGACCATCACAGTGACAGGAATCGGGCAAAACCCGCATGTCGTTGTGATGGTCTGTGAAGTACCCGAGACTGCCTCGCAGGGTGTATCGCCCTTCCCCCAGCCGAACTCTGACTTGAGTTGGAATCCTAGAGACCGGGAGGTGTGGGTGGTGGAGCCCCTATGGGGTGGTTAGGGGGGCACAGCCCCCCGATAGAAACACAGAGGCATCCCTGACACTGCAATGCTGACAGTCGGCACTTTGGCTGTCACTGTCAGCGATATCTTCATGTTCGCTATCACGGCGGCATGGTAAAACCGTTTTTAAGTATTCCCCTATCCTTTCTTTTAGTAGCATTTCCATGATCTTGCCCACTACTGAAGTCAGGCTCATAGGTCTGTAATTTCCTGCCTCCTCCCTATTTCCACTGTTGTGTAATTCAAGAATGCATGGGACAGTCATAAGGTAATTCTAGGGGTTGGGGGTAGGAAGACATAGGCTGTTGGTTAACTAGGATCTGCAGCTTATCCATTAGGTAGGGGAAATGGGCAGACTGGGTGGGCCAAGCGGTCCTTATCTGCCATCAAATTCTATGTTTCTATGTGTAGTGGGACCACATCTGTCCGCCCTCCTCCAGTCCCACAGAATTTCTCCTGTATCCAGTGATAAATTGAACAGGGCCATCAGTGGTGCAGACTCTTCCTCCTTTAGTTCCTTCAGTGTTCTGGGGAGAAACCCATCTGGGCCCATTGCCTTGTCTGTATGCTGTAAAGCAACTACTGATGCTGTTCAGAGGATAACTTCTTTCTTGTGCACAGCACGCTTATCTGTGTCTTTGGAGGCCAGTCTGTACTCTTCTGGCACGTACGGTGCCTTGCCAAAACTATATAAAATGAATGCAAAGATGTTAATAAGAGACAAAGAACCCCAGTGCTTAAGCATTGAGATGTTAATAAAGGTTTATCAAACAGAAGCGTGTTAAACATTTAAATGAATTCACAGACTGTTACAAAGTAATGAGTTTGCATTGTAATTGATGGCTAATGTGTTTACATTATAGGACCATCGTCCCTTGAAAAAGCCACAAGCTAGGTGGTGAAATGTTGGCAAACTTTTTGAGGTGTCCAGTGAATATATAATACATTCAAACGAAACTTTGGAAGAAAATGTTAGAGCCTGCAGTGTGTTTCCATCATTTCAAAATCTTAAAAAGTAGGCAAACTGAGAAACAATTTAAAAAAATAAAAAACAAAACTGTGCCATTATTTTATTAAAACAGGTATTTTCTTTTGTAAAAAGTAACTAGTAAAAAAGTCCCTACCCACCTGTCAATCATCTTTCTTTACATGGAAACATAAAAACACAGACAGTGTCGGCTGAAAAAGATCATCAGTCCATCCATTCTGCCCTGTTGTACAACCAGACCTGGTGTTTAGATAGCATTTATGCTCTCTCTTCCCTCTTTCCCCCTACCTTACTGCTTCCCCTCTAACTTTTAATCCCTTAACTCTGTCCCATCCACACTTGAAACCATTGATGTTTTTGCACCCACCATATCAGCTGATAGGTTGTTCCATGGCTCAACCACCCTCTTTGTAAAGTAACACTTTCTCAAGCCTCTCCTAAGTCTTTCCCCTGTCATCTTCCACTCACTGTCCCCATGTTTTTGACTTGCCCTTCTGCTGAATATTTACTCACAGTTTAACTTATTCCTACCTTTCAGGAGGTTGAAGGTCTGTATCATGTCTCCCCTCTCCTTTCTGGCCCCAGTGAGTACATGCTTAGGCCTTAGGCCTCATAGCAGAGGCTTTGCTATGGTAACAAAAGATCCTGGACTTAAGCCTTGAAAGGATGGGGTAAACCACAGATAATTTTATAAAATGATTAATTTCAGCAGTTATATTGAGGAGAGGTTTGGGGTCCATATGAAAACATCTGGAGCTCAAGCTCCTGAGCCCATGTCTAGCAATGCCCCTGCCTCATAGGATCTGTGCTTTGGCCCTGAATAATTTTGGTTACCCTACACTGTACCATCTCCAATCTGTCTTTTTCATTCTTTAGGTGGGGAGTCCAGAACTGTGCACAGTATTCCAGAGGCATCCTCACCAGTGTTCTATAGAGAGGTAGTATTAGAAACATAGAATTTGATGGCAGATAAGGACAGCTTGGCCCACCTAGTCTGTCCATTTCCCTACCTGATGGATAAGCTGCAAATTCTAGTTAATCGACAGCTTACTTCCTCCTACTCCCCACTAGAATTGCCTTATGTCTGTCCCATGCATTCTTAAATTCTCCCACTGTTCCTGACTCCACAACTTCCTCAGGAAGGCTGCTCCATGCATCCACAACCCTTTCTGTGAAAAAATACTTTCTAACATTACCTCTGAGCCGTCCACCCTCTATCTTCAAATTGCGTCCCCTTGTATTACCTTTTTCCTCCTGTTATCACCCCCTCCCCCATACAACCCAACCTTTTGGTCATCTTGCTATTGACTGGATTGTTTTAGGGAGTCGCTTATAATAACTCCCACATCCCTTCCTCAGAAGTAGTGTTCATCCTGACCCCTGTCTTCTCACCTTCCTTCCTGGGGTTCTTGTTCCTAATGTGCATCACCTAGCACTTCTTGGCATTGAATTTCAACTACCAGATTTTGAACCAACTTTCCAACCTTTGCAGGTTGCTCTGTCTCCCTTCCCCCCTCCTCATTGTGTACTCTGCTACAGAGCTTAGTGTCATCTGTGAAGAGATGCATCCCGCTCTGTACTCCTTCTCCTGTGTCACTGATATACATATTAAACAAGCATTTATCAATGCCGAATGTTTGCTTGCTGGCATTAGCAGTGGAAGTGCAGGAGTTAGACAGATGCAGTATAGGAATGGCAGTGAAGCACTGAACTGACACCAACTCCACCCCCAACCTGCAGAGATGGACAGGCATTGGGTGTGGCTTTGGGTCATCGCCCATCATGGTCATGACATTTCACCTCATCCTACCCTGCAGACACTGACAAGTGTCAAGGTGTGCCTTGGGGTGTTTGGGCTTTACATTCACCTCATTCCATAATGAAATATGTTGAAATGGGTGCAGTATAGGAGAATGGGGTGAATTCTGGGGCCACAGAGTCCAAGGCGCACCTCGATGCCTGTCACTGGCTGCAGGGTGGGGGTGGGGGTGGACTGGCATGAGCATTACTGTTGACAGTCCCAAGTCACATCCCTGACGCCTGTCAGTCCCTACAGAGTAGGCCATTATGGCCGAAAACCCTAATGCCCTGGGCGTTTCTTGGTATTTTTACTCCCAGTTTTCAACATGGGCTTTTTGTAACTCCACAGCATGAACAGTGACACTATCAGTTTGTTAGCTGAAAGGTGATTTTGCACAGCAACTGCAACATTTGGCACCACAGATATGAAAATACATTTCAAACAGGATGTGAAAAATGACAGCTGTACTGTTCATGAGGAGGTGTAAAAAATGGCAATGTTGAAAATCTGGAGCGAAAATATAAAAAAACTGGTGAAAGCACATGCATGGGTATAAACTGCGCAACGCACACCCGTAATGTAATTAGTTTGGGGATTTTTTACAGTAACATAGAAACATAGACTTTGTCGGCAGATAAGGACCGCTTGTCCCACCTAGTCTGCCCATTTCCCTACCTAGAGGATAAGCTGCAGATCCTATTTGACCAACAGCCTGTTTCTTCCTACCCCCCACAAAAATTGCCTTAAGTCTGTCCCATGCATTCTTGAATTCTCCCACAGTTTTAGACCCCACAACCTCCTCAGAAAGGCTGTTCCATGCGTCCACCACCCTCTCTGTGAAAAAATTCTTCCTCACATTGCCCCCGAGCCGTTCCCCCTCTATCTTCAAATTGTGTCCCCTTGTTCTTGTACATCTCTTTTTCTGAAAGATGCTACCCTCTTGGACTTTGATTCCACTGAGGTACATAAACGTTTCTATCATGTACCCCCCTCCCTCCTTTCCTCAAGGGTATACATATTAAGCTCCTTTAGCCTCTCCTCGTATGGCTTCTCTTGCAGACCCTGCACCATTTTAGTTACCCTCCTCTGAACTGCCTCCATCCTGTCTATGTCCTTGCAGAGATGGGGTCTCCAGAACTGGACACAGTACTCCAGATGGGGTCTCACCAACTGTCTGTACAGGGGGATAACAACTTCCTGTTTTCTGCTGGTGAAGCCTCTCCCTATACATCCCAGTATACCCCCAGCCCTCCCTACCGCCTTCTCACATTGCTTGCCAACCTTAAGGTCATCTGATATGATTGCCCCCAGGTCCCTTTCCATTTTTGTTGTTGTTACTACCTCCTCCCCATTGTGTAATCTTCCCCTGGGTTTTTGTTTCCCAGGTGCATTACTTTGCACTTCTTTGCATTGAATCCAAGCTGCCATACTTCTGACCATTCCTCCAACCTTGCCAAGTCCCTTCTCATCCTTTCCACGCCTCCTTGTGTATCAACCCTGTTGCAGATCTTTGTGTCATCTGCAAAGAGGCATACTTTTCCTTAGTAGGTTTTCAACGCAGGCATTTTGGGACCTCCGCTCATGAACAGTGTCAGTGTGATTTTCTTAATGTTACCTGAACACTGATTTCCCACAGCGACCGTGCTATTTTGCACCGGAAGTGCAAAAACACATTTCAGCCAGGGTGTGAAAAATGACAGTTGTACTGTTCATAAGGAGGTGTGGAAAAATGCCAATGTTGAAAATCCGGACAGAAAATATTACAAATTCGTACACTTATGAGGGTGCATGGAAACTGCGTGATGCACGTTCGTAACACAGTCGTTTTATAGACTTTTGTCACCAAATTTTCCAACATAGCGATTTTGAGACCTCTGCTCATGAACAGTGTCACTGTGATTTTCTTAATCTGTTCCAAACATTGATTTCGCACACCGACCCTGCCATTGCGTGCTACATGTGTGAAAACACATTTTGGGTGAGATGTGAACAATGGCAGCTGTACTGTTCATAAGGAGGAGTGGTAAAATGGCAATGTTGAAAATCTGGAGTAAAAATATTTAAAATTCTCGAGGTTATGAGCGTGCGTAAGAACTGCACAATGCATGCTCATAAAACAGTCATTTTGGGGAATTTGTTCACCAAAATTTCAGCATAGGGTTTTTGGGGGCCTACCTCATGAACCATGACACTGTCTTTTCATTAATCAGTCCCGAAAGGTGGTTCCCACGCAGTGACCTCAAAATCACCTTTTTCTTGACTAAATAACCAGATGACAGTGACTGAATTCATGAGATGGGTCCCAAGAACCCCATGTTGAAACTTTGGTGCAACAATTTAAAAAAATGACCGAGATACGAACCAAAGTTGAAAAAAAACCTATTTATGCCATTTTACAGCTTACCGGCTTTTCTTCAGTTCATGGTTGGCTTTGAAGAGTGCAGACATGTTCCTGGTCCACTGAAGATTGTCGCGCCGGACTCCAGAGGTAAGTGTGAGGTGGGGGGGTGTGGGGAGGTGGGGTGCGCACAGGGTGGGTGTGGGTTGGGGGGCAAGAGAGTCAATGAGGGACAGTTTTCTTTTGTTACAGGGTTTTTTAAGAAAAAAGATGACGCAGGACTTTTGCCATGCTGGGGTGGGCTCTCAGCATGGCACTTGGAAGTTTGGGGGGCAGTGGAGCCATCGGGGGATTAGGCACCTCCGTTGGCCATACGGTGTGTGGGGGAGCACATGATGATGGGACTTTTGCCACGCTGGGGTGGACTCCCAGTGTGGCACTTGAAGTTTGCTTTTTGGGGGCACTGGAGCTGATGGGGATTGGGCTCCCCATTGGACATACAGTGTGCTTGGTGGGGAGTGTGCATGTGCAGAGGGAGATTGAGCACCCCTTCAGCACACAACAAATGGGGGGGGGCATCATGCTGGGAGATGCAGTGGTGTACAGCTGAAAGAGAATAACTGCTAAGGTGGTGACGTGTAGGCAATTTGCATACTGCTGACGGCACGGCAGTATGCAAATTGCCTACACATTACTACCTCTGATTGTTGCAGTCTGTCTTTCAACTGTATGCCACTGCATCTGAACTGCTGTCATAGACAGCTTGGACATTCATTGGTGCCCTGCTGCCGTGCCTGCAAAAATGATCAGGGCATTGGAAGCGGGGGTGCCACACCTATGAAAACTCTTATGGTGGCACTATGTTTCTTGCACATGCATGCAAGGAAACATAAAAAGGACTGTTCTTGAGACTGACCCTAGTGGCACCCTTCTCCTCTGACTTAATTCCATTTACTGCCACCATCTGCTGTCTCCCCCTCAACCAACTTCCCACCCATCTTACTAGGACATTCACTGCACCTAGATCCTGTAATATTTTCAGCAATCTTCTATGTGGCACTGAGTCAAATGCCTTGCTGAAGGTGAAATATAGTAAATCCACTGATTGTCCTTTATTGATATCTATGTATTGGGAGGACAGTGGACAAAGCAGGAGAAGGATTGGGGGTATTGGTTCACCTTGGAACAAATGATCTGCCAAATCAGACTGTAGAAGAGACCAAGAAAAAATGTAGTTAAGCTGAGTGAAAGGTTGGCTGCTCGATGGACCTTCCTGGCTTTCCCCAAAGTCCCCCCAGTGTGGGGCAAAAATGAAAGTGCAGAGAAGAAAATAAGCAAGGAACTGGAGGAATTTAACACATGGTTGAAAGCATGGTATCTTGAAAATGGCTGTCATTTCATAGGTGGCTGGGGGGACTTCTGGGAGAGCAAGTTTATCCAGTACAATGGTCTCCACCTGACCAAGGAGGGGGTGAGTGCAGTCAGGCAGAAATCTGACATCCATATTGGATGTTTAAACCAGGTGAGGGGGACTCTGTCGTTAAGGAACCTATCAGTTACAGCAACAATGATAGGAGCTTAGCTGGAACTCCCCCTTAAACCAGGAACTCTCTCCCACAATCTGGGAGCAATCCAGGGGAAGAAATGGGTGCTCAGAGGGGCTGTAAAGGGAGCCATAAAAACATAAACCAGCAGGTGAGGTCAAAATTGGGGAGGATATGTACTAATACCAACTCATGGAAGGGTGTATGCTTCAATGCAAGGAGTCTGGGGAACAAAATGAGTGATCTACAGGCAACAGTTGCAGAATCAAGGGTGGACCTGGTGGCCATCACTGAAACATGGGAAACAAAGAACAATGACTGGAGTCTCTCAAACCCAGGATACACCATCTTTAGGCAGGACAGGAAAGGTGCTGGGGGGCACTATATGTTCACGATGGAATAAAAGCCACTACACCTGACATTTACAAAAAGGAAGAAGTAGAGTCTGTATGAGTGCAACTCAGCCATGCATCAGGTAGGAAGCTCTGCATTGGAATGGTACACAGACTGTCTTGTTAGGCAGAGGACAAGGACAAAGAACTTCTGGAGGAAATCAGAGGGGTGACACAGAAAGGCAGTTCAGCGGTGGTAGAGGATCTGAACATGCTCGATGTTGACTGGAGCATCCCTATGGCTAGATCCTCTAGAAATCAAACTGTGGTAGAAGCCTTACAAGACTGCCTACTCATCCAAATGGTTAACACCCTGACTAGGATAGATACCATCCTGGACATGGTCCTCACAAACTCAGAAATGGTTAATGCAGTTAGGGTAGGGGAACCGTTGACCAACAATGACCACAACTCTGTCTGGTTTGAGTTATTCCACAGGGATGTAAAATCTCAATCCAGGGCAGCAGTCTTAAATTTTAGGGGAGCAAACTTTGAATAGATGAGGAAAATAGTCAAAGAAAAATTAGAGAATCCAGGAGAAGTTGAAGACAGAAGACATTTGGGGAATGGTTAAACAGGCCATCCTAGAGGCTACCAAACTATGCATCGGGACAGTGTCAAAAGAGAATAGGCATAAAAGACCCTTATGTCATCATGATCATGTCCTTTTTGCACAAATGATTTGATATGTATTTGTATGTTTTCTCGCTCTTGACACAGCACAAATTGTTGTGTTATCTATGTAACCTTTTTTGTACTGTACCTAATTGACGTGGAACCTTTGTAAAAGAGCCTCTGGCTCAAAGGTAGTAATTCCTAGAACAATAAACTAAACTAAACTAAATTATGGTTCACAAACCAGGTCAAAAAAACAATTAGAGACAAAACAGAAGTTTTCCGCAAGCACAAAAGAAACAAGGGAGACCAGAAATGGGACAAGTTCACACAGAAGAGCAAGGAAGCCAAAAAGGCAATGAGACTAGCTAAGGTATCAGCTGAAACTAGGATTGTGGCAAATATCAAAAAAGGGAATAAACAATTTTTTCATTACATTCAAGAAAATAGGAAGAAAGGTGGAGGGATTATTAGACTTAGAGATGAGGACAGGATCACTGAGGATGGTGGACAGAAGGCCACTGCTCTGAACAGTTTCTTCTCTTCAGTATTCATGAAGGAACACAGCAGACCAATGCCAGTTGTGGCATTAAAGCAGCTGACAGGGGGGTACTGCTTATGGAAATGCCATCAGTTACCACCAGCAGGGTCAGGGAGGCTCTAGGACAACTAAGGGTGGAAAAAGCACCAGGGCCAGATGGGCTGCATCCAAGGGTGCTAATGAAGCTTGCAGATGAACTGGCAGGTGTCCTGGCATACCTGTTTGCCAGATCATTGCAGACAGGAGTCATGCCAAGGAACTGGAAAAGAGCAGATGTGGTTCCTCTGCACAAAGGAGGGAGTATGGAGGAAACTGGCAACTACAGACTGGTTAGCCTCACATCGGTGGGGGGGGGAAACTAATGGAGACCTTAATTAAGCAAAACCTAGTAGAGTACCTGGAAGAGAACGATCTTTAGGATATCAGACAGCATGGGTGCACAGCAGGCAGGTCATGCCAGATGAATCTGGTTACATTTTTCTACTGGATGATCAAAGAATTGGATAGGAGGTCACCCAGTGGACCTCCTCTACTTCGAATTTAGCAAAGCCTTTGACTCAGTGCCACACAACCACCTGTTGAGGAAGTTGGAGGACCTAGGCACGGCCAAGAGCATAGTCAGGTGGGTAAGAAATTGGCTAAGGGACAGAAGGCAGAGGGTGGTGGTAAACAGGATGAAGTCAGATGAGAAGGAAGTCACAAATAGAGTGCCCCAAATGTCAGTACTGGGCCTGGTCCTGTTTAATATGTTCATTAGTTACATCAGTGCGGGTATCCAGGGCATGCTAGCACTCTTCATGGATGATACTAAACTAGGTGGCAGGGTTGATAGCAAAGAGGCAGTTGAAGACCTAAAAATGATCCTCCAGAGGCTGAAAATTTGGTCTAGTATCTGGCAGATACGGTTCAATGAGAAGAAGTATAAGGTGATGCATCTAGGCAAAGGGAACCCAAGGACTGAATATTAGCTCAATGGGGTCAAAATCGAAATCTTGCGTAAAGAAAGTGACATTGGGGTCATCATATGTGACACTCTTAAGCAATCCAACCAATGCAACAGAGCTTACAGTAAGGCCAGCAAAATGCTGGGGTGTACAGGGAGAGGATTCAAAAGCAGGAACAGGGAAGTGATCCTCCCACTCTATAGGTCTCTGTGGAGACCTTACTTGGAGTACTGTGTACAGTTCTGGGGTCAACACCTTAGGTAAGACTGGAACAGACTACAAGTAGTGCCACGAAGGGTGACAAAGATGATACAGGGCCTACAAGGGGTCCCATATGAGGAGTGCATGAAGGAGCTAGATATATACTCCCTGGAGACTAGGAGGGAAAGAGGGGATATAATTGAGACCTTCAAGTTCCTGAGAGGCATTAATAAGGTACCTGAAAAAAGACTTTAAGTTGCTGGAAGGGGTGCAATGCAGGGCCACAAAGATGATCCATGGACTGGGGAACTTACTATATGAGTGCAGACTGAGGGAATTGAGCACATACTCACCAGAGGAGATGAGGAACAGGGGGGCTATTGTAGAGACCCTCAAGTACATGAAGGGCATAAACAGGGCTAGGACAGAGGGACTTTTCAAAGTAAGGGAAGGGAGGGATACCAGGGGCCACGATATGAGATTGGAGGGGGGTAGATTCAGGAGGGAGTTGAGAAGACACTTTTTCACAGAGAGGGTAGTGGTCAAGTGGAACACGTTATCAGTGGAAGTGGTATCCTGCAGAATGGTGATCTGCTTCAAAAGGGGCTGGGACAGGGTAAGAGGGAGGGTGAGGGAGTGGGGCAGCTGCTGAATTGGGTGGCTAGCTGCAAAATCGAGCAGATTCAATAGACCAATAGGCCTTTATCTGTTGGCAAATTTCATATGTTCGCATGTTTGTATACTCAGAACTCTTCAATAGGGTCCGCAACACAACTACTAGAGGTGACGAATAGAAACAGCGGGGGGGGGGGGCTTCAAAAAGGATCAAAGGAAGTACTACTTTTCAGAGAGGGTTGTGGACCATTGGAATAGGCTGCCTACTGAGGTGGTGGGAGCAAGAAATGTGATAACATTCAAGCTGGGGTGTGACAGAGTCAGAAGGAGGGGCAGGTCCTGGGACCCATAAAAGGTCTTGGAAACTCATGGGCAGACTTGATGGACCCTTGGTCTATTTCTGGCATAATTTTTCTGTTTCTATGTTTTCCTCTACTGCCTTAGTTACCCAGTGAAGAATATTATCAGATTTGTCTGACAAGACCTTCCCACTACAAACCTATGTTGTTTAGTTTCATGGAGCCCATTTCTTTCCAGGTACAGTATTACAGTCCGCTAGATCTTCATTGACTAGTGTCTCAATCAGTTTACCCCAAATGGAAGACTAACAGGCCTGTAGTTAACTGATCACTCTTTATTGTCTTCTTTGTGGAGCACAGCTATGTCTGCTTCTCTCCAATCTTTAGGAACTACACCTGACTGTAGTGAGTTACTGAAATAGCCCTGCCAACAGTTCAGACAGTTGCAGTGCTAGTTCCCTGAGTACACTCAGGTGCAAGCCATCTAGCCCTGGGGCATTATCCACTCTCAGGGCCATAAGATATGTTTCTTCTTTTTTTTTAATTGAATAAACTTCATTAACTTTCAAATAATACAATACAAACACAAGGAAGGATCACATGATACAATGATCTGGACAGGCACAAGAATAATACAGAACACCCACACATTTGGAATACAACTTTCAGAATGCAAGGAAGGGTATTTATAGGATAAAAAATACAGACTAATTACAATAGTGCCAAGAAAGCAGGAAAACTACCATGATCCCACCCCCACCCCAGAACATCAACCCCCCCCCCCTCTCCAGAGCATTACCTGGCTCTGAATAGGGTCTAAAAACTTGAGGAAAGTAAGTACCAATATACCAGATGCAGAAGAATTGATGAGCCCTCTAAAGGGCAGTGCAAATTCCTCAGGACATCACTTATCTACCCCACCAGATCAGACTTGGAGAAATGGGCCATTAAAAAATCTGGATATATATACCCAGGCATGCGATCATCCTCAAACCATGAGCGTAAGCAGGGTGTAAAACGGTTCCCAGATTTTTTGAAATTTTTCCCTGGCTTTTGCCATGTTGGCTATATCACGCTAGGCATGGAGTGCAAAAAGTATTTCCTGGTACCACTCTCAGTATAAAGGGATAACTTGGTCACTCCAATGCCTGAGGATGACTTTCTTGGTACATGCTGCCACCAGTGTGATATGCCACATTTGGTTACCAATCAAGTCCCTTCAATACACTCCCAAAATGCAAATCTCTGGTGTGAATTCATGTTCTAGCCCCAGTAGAGGGTCTAATCATTGCCTTATGGCATCTCAAAAGGGCACAACCTTCTCACAATGCCAAAGAATATGTGATAGGGTATCTGTGTCCTTCTGGCAGCAAGTATATAAACTGGGGGCCGGTTTACCCATCCTATGTAACTTATACGGAGTAGGATTTGGAACTGCATATTTCTATATCGGTCCCATTTAATATATTTGTATACTGACTTCCAGATACTGGACCAATCCCGAGGACCTTGCTAGGAGGGGAAGACCTGATCCCAAGAATAAAAAAAACTCTAAGTCCTATTCCATGAGGGCCTTTCTTAATTTTGCATGATAGAAAGCTATAGTATGGGAAGGAGGAGCCTCCAAAGCAAGACTGAGTAACTTATCCACGTTATGATCTGGACCACCCATCAATGCCAAAAATGATGGAGTAACATGTGTCTTACTTGAAAAAATTTAAAAGATATGGTGGAAGAGCATGCGAATTTCAACTGAGCTTCAGGGAAAGTAAGGATTTTGCCATCCTTTATCAAATTGTTGACCATGAAGGTTTCCAAAAAGGGAGACATTTTTCTTCTGTCAGTTCACTAGACAGAGTGTTTGTTTATAATGGAATACAGGATTCAAAGCTGAATTCATCTGCCAGAATGTTCATCTCCTCATACACAACAAGATGCTTTCTAGGGAGTTACGGTCTCAATGGTGTCTATAGCAGGGTAAGCAGCAGTGATTGCCCTGGCAAGCTGGTAATGATAGGTGGGTGATTTCTTATGGTCATCAAAGAAATAACAAAAATTAGAAATGTAAATAGTACTTTTTTTTGCCTCTAAGGAGGTTATCATGAGAGGAACATCTCTTTAACTATTTTTTATTTTTTTTATTTAATGATGTTTTATTGTTAGGGCCTTGTGAAATGTTTTTAGCAAGTGAAGGTGGCAACCATGTTTGTGATGGCAATCAGAGATGAGTGAAGTGGCTCACAAATTACGTATGTGATTTGCCCCAATTCCAAATCCCATTGCCTGAACCTATTCCAAGCTGTGCATTTCTGGGAAATTAACAAAAGGTCCTTGGAACTTATTTAGCCAATCAGGAAGCAGGACATTTGTAATACGTTATAATGTAGTTTATATCCTTGTTAAGCCCATAGATTGTTGGTATGATACATGCTCATTTCACTTCCATGATAAAATTCTGTGGTTGAAAGCAGCTTGCAAAACTAACAAGTTAAATACTGTATTCTGATTGGCTATTGCGTTTCATTGGCTTATGTGTATGTGCCAATAACCACCCCCATCGTAAAAAGATACAAGATGTAATCTGGAATTTGGACACATCACATATAGAATTCATCAGCTACTTCTCTCATTCTTGATTTCCATCACAAACATGCCTGCCACCTTTGCTCTTATATAAAACCATTAACTGGGCACTACAAATAAAACTCCATTAAATGAATAAAAATGCATAAATAATTGAATGCTCTTTCTACTTATTTATTTATTTATTTATTTAAGAGATTTACCAGGAAGGCATACTGAGCAGAGTACCGCTCGATTCCAGATGCGCCCTGGGGTAAGGGGTTACAGGAGTGCAGTACAAAAATACAAAAATCAGTACATACAAAATCAGCAGGTAACAACAGTGGCCCATAATTCAGCACATGAGTAATTAGCAGCTAGCAACAAATGGACCAGAAGGGTGGGTGCAGAAGCTGAGATGCATATGGTAGGTACAACGAAAAGTATGAGGAGTATGACAGGCAGTGTTGTACTAGCATGGAAAATTTCTCAATTACATCGTGTGGATTAGAAATACAATACTATTTGGGTAGGCAAGCATATCTACAGCAGCAGTTGAGAGGAGTCAGCAGCAAAAAGGTGCTGAGTAGAGAATGGGCCAGAAGCTGATAAGAGAAATGCAGGGAATTTGGCGATGGGGAAAGCATGTGCAGTTGGTAGGAAAATGCTCTTTGAGGAGGGCATTTCATTGGGGAGTACTAGTAGTGAGTCTGATGTCGGCTGCCAGTGAGTTCCATAATTTGGGCAGTCTGAAACTAAAAGCTGCCTGACCTGATCAGGTGGATCTGTGGGGAATGTGAAGGAGCCTGGCGTCAGTGTTCCTGAGATCGTCGGTAGGTGGAGGGGGCGGCTGTTAGAGATGTTGATAGATAGGAGGGCAGCATGTGAGACCAGAATTTAGCAGTAATTCTAACACCGTGCAGCAAACGCCGATTTTGGAGTGACGGAAGGTCGAGGGACTGGTAGAGGATGCAGTGATGGGTATTGGGAGGGAGGTCCAAGGCGAACCAGCAGAAGGAGTTGAAAATGAGGTTTAACCTGGCTAAGGATGTAGGGGGGGCGGCGCCGTAAATGACGTCGCCGTAGTCAAAAATTGGGAGGATCATTTTTTGCATCATTGCTTGCCTGGTTGGTAGGGGGATGCAAAGTTTGTTGCAGTGGAGGGCTCCCAGCATGGGATGTAGTTTTTTTTGCAGTGTGTCTACATGTGCTGAGAAGTCCAGGTGCTGATCTAGCCAGATGCCGAGGTAGCGATATGTGGAGCATGCCTCAAGTGGAGACCTATCCAAGGTATAGAATGTGGGCACATCGGTAAGCTGGGATAGTCTGGCTCGGGAACCGAAGGTGAGGGAGACAGTTTTTTTTTTGAGTTGAGGAAAAGTTGATTCTCCAGAAACCAGCGTTGGATGGAGTCGAAATCCTTCTGGAGGTAAGCTGATACGGTGGCACCAGATGGGCCAGAGGCGAAGAGCACCGTATCGTCCGCATACATATGGATGCAAGATTTTGTGCAGACAGTAGGCAGATCATTTAAGAAAATTGAGAAGAGCAGAGGGCCAAGTACAGACCCTTGAGGTACGCCACTGGTGACAGGGAGGGTGGGGGATAGAGCCGTACCGATGCGGACTGCTTGGGATCGGCCTGTTAGGTAAGAGTGGAACCAACTGAGTGTGTATGTTGACAGGCCAGTTTGGGCAAGTTTGGATAATAGTAGGGGGTGTGAGACCATGTCGAAAGCTTTTGCCAGGTCAATAAAAATAGCTGCGGTTATGTCTCCTTTGTCAATGCCAGTGAGGATGGAGTTGGTGAGGCAAAGGAGGGATGTGGTGGTGGAGTGATTTTTTATGAAACCGGCCTGAAAAGGGGTGAAAAAGGAGGTTGTATCTAGATAGGTGTGCAACTGGGATAGGAAAAGGTGCTCTTGAATTTTGGCTAGGATTGTGAGCAGAGATATAGGCCGGTAGTTCGTTGGGGAGGAGAGGTCCCCTCCCTTGGGGAGGGGGAAGATAGTGGCCTGTTTCCAATTTGTGGGGATGGTGTGTAACTTAAAAGACAGGTTATAGAGCATAGCTAGGGGGCAGGCTATGGCCAGGGCGGAGAGCTGTAGCATATTAGAATCTAGCCCCGATGGGCATTTTCCTTTGGATGCGTTTAGTGAGTGAAGAATTTTCAATACCTGGTCAGGAGTGACCGGGCGGAGCGAGAAGGAGGCCAGGGGCGTTAGGGAGGTCAGGGGGACCTTGGGGAGAGCAGGGGTGGAGGGTGGGGTGGGGGTGGGGGAGAGTAGGAGGCAGTAGCAGTGGAGAAAAGGCGTTAAATTGTGGCAACCAGAGAAGGGTCATTTATGATTTTGCCTGTGAGGTTGAGGGTGGGGTGGGAGGTTTGGTTGGAGGGTGAGGAGGGATTTTATGGATTTCAGAATTGCAAGGGTGGGTGTGGTTTTTATTAAAAGCCGTTTTGAAGTAGTTTGATTTGGACTGCCGCATGAGTCTTGTGCAGGCATTTCGAAGAGCCCGGTAATGCTCTTTGGCTGGTTTAGAACCGGTGGCCTTGAAAGATTTCCATGCTCGGTCCCTGGCACGGAGTTGTTCCATGAGTTCTGAAGTTACCCAGGGCAAGTGTGAGCCTCTTACTCTGGATCTCCTTAACAGGGCATATAGGTCCCTGATAGCAAGGAAGTTAACCCTGCTCCAGACAGAATTTAGCCCCTAAAAACATAGAAACATAGAATCTGACAGCAGATAAGGTGCTCTTGGCCCACCTAGTCTGCTCATTTTCCCTACCTGGATCTGTATCAGACCTGTGTGTGTCTGTGTAAAAGTATGCCACTGGATGTTTGAAGAATTTTGAATCCATGCATTCCATGTTAACATTCAATGCTTCAGGGAGGGGGTGGGGAGTGAGCCATCTGTTAGAGGAATACTACAGAATATTGAATTATGTTCCATGGTAAACAGACTAACCTTCTACTGCATTTGTACCAATTCAAGCACTCACTAGCAATAATGTTTTTTCTGCTTCTCAAGAATTACATATGTATTTGTAGCTTGTAATTAGACTTATTGTTAGAACTGGAACAACACAAGGAAAGCATGAGCTGCTTAGCCACTCCACCCCAATGCTTCGACCAAAGGTCTTCCTGAGGGGGTACCCCCTCAAGAAGACCTCTGGTCAAAGCGCTAGGGTGGTGTGGCTAAGCAGTTAAATGCGTTCCTTGTTTTGTTCCAGTTTTGGAAATAAATCTAATTACAGGCTGCAAATGCATACATGATTCTTGAGGAGCAGAACCACATTATTTCCAGTGAGTGCTTGAATTTGGTTTTGGTGAAAATCGGGGCTTGCAACCCCCGTCTCAGCACTGGCCCCTCTACTGCTGAGCATACCTTTGCTTTGGACCGCCGTACTGCATTTGTAGGAAGACCAATGACTAACAGGTAAAAAACAGCTATGGAGGGACTACTTATATTTTCTAAGCAATATTTTAATGTCTTTTTTATCTTTAAAGAGGACAGGAAATCATTTCTAGCTGGCAACTATTCATAAACTTCTTATTCTCAGAAATGATATGCATTCCCTAAACTATCCATATTTCAGTGTACCTGAATAAAAAGTGATACGAAAAACTGTATTTTACATTGTTTTGTTTTTATGGACAGCATTCTGTTACAGTTCTCGTCATGGAACCAATAATTTGGAGTTTTAGCTATGTCACAGTTTGTGCACAGAACTGTAAACCTGGTTCTAATAGGCCAACAGCTCATAATAAGCATTCTGTACACAAACTATGACATAGTAAAAACTCCAAATTACTGGTTCCATGATGAGAACTGTAACAGAATACTGCCCATAAAAGCAAAACAATGTAAAATACAGTTTTTCACATCACTTTTTATTTACATATAGTTAAATATGGATATTTTAGGGAATGCATATCATTTCTGAGAATAAGAACCTTATAAACAGCTACCAGTTAGAAATGATTTCCTGTCCTCTTTAAGAGATTGTTTTTATTTGCTCAGGCAATTTTTTTTCAATTGTTTAACCAGGAGTGGCACACTAAACTGAAAGCTTGCTTACAGGTGTGTCCTGGGAGCACAGGGAAGTTAAGTGACTTGCTCAGGGTCGCACAGTATGCAAGTGGAGGCTGTGGGATTCAAACCCAGGTCTCCAGAGTTGCAGGTCAGAGCCTTAGACCACTGCGCTATAGTGCCTCCCTATTTTCTGAGTGCAATAAGACCCTTTAGGGTGTGGGGTATTAATGGATACCTGCACTTCCAGGGGGTTGTAAGACCCTCCACCTGCGGTGTCAGGCCTCATCATGCCCCAGGGTGTGCAGGCATTTATCAGTACCCCGCATCCTGTCGGGTTTTATTGTTTAGCTAAACTACATCATACAGTTCTAAAATGGTCCTTACTACCAGTGTGTAAACTGCCACTGAGTTTACTAAAAAAATCTAGTAAAGATAAAACAATAACTCAGTTAGCACCAGTATTAAAAAAAAAAAAAAACAGCATCTGCAGAAAAAGAAATGACTTACACAGTTCTGTGTAGTTCTCCTTTAAGTGGGCACTATAATATAACTCTACATGCAGAGGAGGTTCACTTTGTTTTGCCAGTCATTCTGGTCCCTGGGCTCCGAGCACATTTTCCATCATGTCTGCCATCTCCATCGTCCCCAGTTTGCTGTCCCACTGGCTGCTGCTGTTTAACTTGATGTATTGCTCTTCCTTCAGCTCCAGGTGGGTGGTATCGCCACTTTTTGACTAATGACATGAATCCTAGTGCCTTACCATCAGCTGCCATGTCTCACAGCTGTCCCAACAGATCTCATTCCAAACTCGGTGGCAGATCAGCAATATGGAGTAAGACAGAGATTACTTCAGCTAAAATAAATTCGTCTCATACCTTCAAAATATTGATCGATACGTACTGCACTGATACTGCTACCTGCTCCTAGGCCCTCTGTTACTATTGATTGCAAATTGTTTGCTGATTAACAGCTGTCTCACTTGTAACAGCCTGCTATCTTACATTATATTATGTTTTATATTTTTTCTTTCTTTTTGCTGTAGATCTTTAATTGATTTGTCAGACTTTTCACTGATTGCAAATTTTGTTCTATTCTTTATCGTCATCCTTATAACCGCTATAATTTTTCAGTGGTGTACTGTACTGTACTGTCCTAACCAGGACCTCCTTGAAAATGATCCTTACTCAATGGAGATTTTCCTTTTAAAACAAAGAAATGGAATGAGTGGATTTACATTCACTCCATCATTCCAACGCTTAAGGGAAAAAAAAAAACACACTATGGCCCAGGTATTCAAAACTTTGCCCTGGGGCAAAATTAGCCCTGCCCGTTGGGCAAACCTAGCATGGACACAAAAGCCTACTATATTCAAAAGGAATAGCCTGGGGCAAACAGCTTCTGAGTATAGCATGCTAATGAAGCTGGGCAAACTGGGCTGGGAGTGCAGGGCAAACTTAGTCCTGGAATAAGACAGCTCTGAATATAGCAACCAGGAAGTGCAAACCACAACAGCAACACAGTGCACAGTGACATGAAGTTAGGTAGAGGTGAACTATGTGGCCAATGTGTGTGCCAACAAATGCATGGACCCGGTACAGCTGCAAGCAGCAGCACATGTGAAAGTACAGTGTGCAAAACTGTATAATATTCCCTGAGCCGTCTGCGTGGCGCTAAAGTGTTTGCACGGGTTTAGCGTGGAGCTAAGTCGTTTGCTCGGTGCAAACATGTTTGCCTGGAGCTAAACTTTGCCATATTCAAAAGTGACATGCAAATGAGCCTACTTAGGTAGTCTCTGGGCAAACATCCACATTAGCATCTCATTATGCCCTGATTTGCATGCAGTTTGCTCAGCGTTACTGCAGGGTCCCACAGTTCCACCTGTAGGTCAGTCTGGAAGTACAGGGGCTGGCTGGGTCTGCCCGCAGCTCCACCTGTAGGTCAGTCTGATAGTACATGATGGTAGCTGCAGGCTACATGTATACAGTACAGCATAGCATTTTGTACCACAGGGGACAACACAGCATAGGCAGAGGTGGTGGTGGTGCTGCATGCAACTGTCACACTTTAGATCATGCTGCAGTGCACAGCAGACACTATGGTAGCAAGGGGTCCGGTAGTGTGAGGGACACAGCAGTGCTTATGGGGTGTAGGGCAGTGATGACCACTGCACTGTACACAGTGACAAGCCCAACTTGCAGGTGTTTACTGAAAGTGGACATTACTGTTATGCTGTTGTGTGACCCATAGATGCTGCACCTCTGGCATGGGATACTCAGAGTGACATATACATGGCTGGCTGTGTGTGCTGTGGTGTTTGTACAGCTATGCAGCATGTGACTGGGGGGGCATGTACAATCGGACAGGCACACTGGTATTGGGGTATTCCCAATACTGGCCCATGGGCACTGCGAGCTGTGTCCCAGCCTTGTGGCTGCACCCAGTCTGTGGTGAGGCCTGGCCACCCATACACACTCCCCTCAACACCCACCATGCCCACAGTGCTGCGTGTGTTTACTGGCTTCTGTTGGTCACCATAGATGTATGGTCTGCAGGTGTGTGTGCTGTATGGCTACAATACCATGGTGTCCCCTGGGGGCCAGGTCACCACTTACTGCCTGACATGGCTGGAACTGGTGGCAAATGTTGGCGTCATTGTGGTGCCATCAGTGAGTGGCATGTGTCCTCCATGTCTGACTTTTTCTATGTGTCACATTCATATGTTAGGGTCACGCAATGCTGCACAAAAGCCGTGCAAATGCCTTGCAAAGCCACAATGTCACACAAGGCTGGATTACCCAGGGTTAAGACTACATTTTCCCGCGGGTTGTAATTTGTATCGCACAAAGGGCCGCGCTAAGTCACGCAAAATCACTTTGCACAACGCTAGTCGCTGAATATAGCATTGCGCCTGTATTCATGTTCAGTTTGCCCCTTGCATATATTATGGTTTTGCCCAGCGCTAAAGCAGTTTGCGCGCACTATTTGGCCTTTTGAATATTGTGGGCCCACACTAATCCCACGCTAAACCTGCGCAAACGGTTTGCGCCAAGTGCAAAACTCTGAATATCTGGGCCAATGCCTGCTAATTTGTCACAAAAATTGATAGGTTTCACAATCTGATGGCTTTATGCGGCCCACTATATGCGCAAGGAACTGAGAGGGTTGGTGGGCAGGTGTCCACTTCACAAAAACGTAAAGTACAATCTTTTTTTCTTAGGCACCTTTCTGGGAGTCCAGTCTGAGCATTTTAGAAATAAAATAAAAAGGGAACTAAGCATTATGAGTGTATAATACCATCAAGAGTTTCTGGTGACATCATAACCACCAAAGCAAAGCTTGAGCAGATCTTTGATGTGACCAGAACCGCGAGATAGTTTTATACCCTTGTAATGCATACATCAGTGCCTTATTTGTTATTCATTTAATATGTGGATTTGAGCTGTTTCTAGCTCAGGGAGGCTAATGTAAGGGAGCAGAGAGCTTGCTGGCATTTACTCTACATGACAGTCATGTTAAAAGCTGACTTGGGGCTGGCACAAGGTTTTTGTTAGTTTTATCTTGTAATAGTGTTGTTATGCCAGTACATCACTGGTGTTATACAGGATTTGGATGCCATGGTTTCTCTTTTGTAAAAAAAAAATGACCAACCATATATTACATATTGAAATTATAAAAGTACACACATATTACAATAGTAAGGAAAGGAGAGCATCTTTGATCCATTC
Organism: Neoceratodus forsteri; assembly: GCA_016271365.2. Lineage (NCBI taxonomy): Eukaryota > Metazoa > Chordata > Ceratodontiformes > Ceratodontidae > Neoceratodus > Neoceratodus forsteri. Next base: position 300,511,176 of record CM057455.1, read on the forward strand.
CCAATGACTCTCTGTGTATACCCTAGCACTTATTCCCTTTTTCGGTTTGATGGCATTTACTAATCTGCCATGGAGACCTTTACCACCTCTTCAGGCCTACCATGCTCTCACTTGCTGGTCCAGATACCACAGTTGCTGAACCAATGGACATGGACATATTAACCAGTGGGAGGTCGTGACAGATGAACCTGACTGAATTCTTTGACTCTGCGGCAAAGGTCATGGATCGAGGTCAGGCATTCAATATCGTGGCCCTTGACTTCAGCAAAGCCTTCAACTCAGTTCCACATGAAATAAGAAGTTGAGTGACCTGGAGATGGGGGGGGGGGTATGATTACAAATGGGCATAAAATTGGCTGAGTCATAGGACCCAGAGTTTGTTCCTAGATGGAGAACCCTCAGTGGAAAGGGAAGTCATGCATGGGGTGCCCCAGGGATTGGTTCTAGGACTGGTTATCTTTAGCATATGTATTTGTGATATAGAGAATGGGGTTGAGGGAAATATTTTTTTTTTCACAGGTGACACCAAGATCTCTGGAAGGGTGAGCACTGAAGAGGGGATGATAGCCATAAAGAAAAATCTAGTACATTTGGAAAAGTTGTTGAGGGTGCAGCAGCTGAAATGTTATGCAAAAAAATGCACATGGGGTAAAGAACCCAGGAAGGGAGTATAGGATGAATGGAGTAGTAGTGAAGAGCAGATAAGAATGCGCTGTTAAGAACTGCAGCAGAATTACCTCGCTACTATTGACCGTGCCGAAATTGGATGCGTGATATTGACACGGAAACAAGGAAAGGGACCTGGGGTGTTAATAATGGAGAACGTGTATTGGCACAAAGTAGTAGTGCTGTAGGAAATGCAAACTGGGTGCTGGAGCGTATAATGAGAGGGAGCACTAGAAGAAGGAGAGAGGTACTACAGCCCCTGTGTAGATCACCGTTTCGCCCTCGCTTTGAGTAATGTATGTACTTTTGGAACCCACTAATGAGGAAGGACAGGGATGGGTTACAGGCAGGGCAAAGGTCCCAGGGCTCCAGATAAGGGGAGTACTGACCTGTTTTACTCACCTCATTTTAGGAAATACTCTTCAGAACCTTTTTTTAATGAGTACCAATACTCACCCAACATTCATAAATGCATCACACTCCAGAGGATAGTGCTACATGACATAACTGGCAATTCAAAATGAGATGAGATTTTATTTCCAGATTTACATCACTTGTACATATTCCAGTTTTGTTTTACTCACTGTATTTTAAAACTGGCGAGTTAATTACTCCTACCTGCCAACATTATCTGAAGCATTATTGGCACCCAATCAATTCTTATCTACAAAGAAATAACATTGTTTTTAAAAATGTACACCTCACTCCACTTCATCTAGATTTATACGCATCTCAATTTGGTTTTACTCACCTCACTTTCAAAATGAGGAGTACAGTACTCATCCCAAAAAATCTTATCTGGAGCCTTGGTAGGTCCCATGAGAAGCAACTGGAGGATCTAGACATGTACACGCTGGAGGGCAGGAGAAGAGAGGCAGCATGATTGACATGTTCAAATACTGTGTCTCCATGGAACAAACAAGATGGACAGCTGTAAGCTGTTCACAATGAGTGGTAACAGGGACACCAGGGATAACTCCCTGAGAATGGCAGGGAGAGGGAGGACTTCATAAAAGATGTCAGGAAGTACTATATTGCAGATAAAGTGGTGACTGAACAAGTTTGCAGAGTAGGATACTGAGGATGAGAACATGGATAGCTTCAAATGAGGATGTGACAAGTAGTGCAGTGTGGAATGTAGAAGTCTGCCAGTGGAATCAGCACAGCTGCAGAATGACCATTCTGCCGGTGGAATTTCTACCAGAATTTCACTGGTCCTTCTATGGAATTCCACCTGCTGTGATCCGTGGAAAATTAGTCCACAACCATTTCTGCAACAAAATATTCAGATCCATGGAACAGAATTCTGCAAAAATGTTTTACCTAAAAAGTCAGGCACTCACCACCTCTAATGAACTGGACACCCAGCTCCAGCCTTAATTGCTATGTTGTCCTTTATTCAAGTGACAATCACATATTTTTGCAGAAAAGTAAAACATAGACATACAGGATGAGGTGTGCCATGGGGAAGGGTGTGCACTGATTTCTTTGCCTTTTCTCAATTACACCAGTGTCTCCCGGTGGCAAAAGTGTCTCAGTTATAGCATTTTCTCCTTACAGTTACAGCAGTGTCTCCTCTAAGTTACAGCAATGTATTTCCAGTGATAGCAGTATCTTCTGACCTCACTTGCACCAGTTTGTCCTCACTGTTATGGCAGTGACCCCCTTCCCTGTATAGCAGTTCCCCATTTACATTTTTGTTTTCTCCTAGTGAAGCAGATCCAGTTCCAGCAGTCTATTCACCAGCCCTTTCTCTTTATAAGGCAGCCCTATCCATAGATACAGCATTCTTACAAATAATGACTATGAAAAAGCAAGTGCACAAACTGAACCAATCATGGTCATGTGGGAACTTTTCCACTCCATATTACAAAATAGTTTTATGAAATATATGTATATAACAATGTTAATGAATGATTGAATATTAATTTTAGAATTTATTATATACTTTTTCAGTCAATCCCTAATGAAGAGGTCTTTATGATCTTGAAGCATTGGAATTCATGAAAAGAGAAAACATTGACCATTGACCAGGGGAGGAGGCGGTGGACATGACCTGTGTGGACTTCAGTAAGGCCTTTGACACTGTGCCCTATAGGTGGCTGGTGAGCAAGATGGAAAACCTGGGGTTGGGTGGGAAAATAACAAGCTGGGTGGAGGCCTGGCTTTCAGGAAGAACTCAGAGGGTGGTGCTAAATGGGGTGCGCTCCGGGACAGCAAGGGTGAAGAGTGGCATGCCAAAGGGGTCAGTTTTGGGTCCGGTCCTCTTCAACATCTACATCAGTGATATTGCTGAGGGTTTGAGGGGGAGGGTGTACCTATTTGCTGAAGATACGAAAGTATGCAGTAGGCTGAACACCCCAGAGGGGGTGGAGGACATGAGGAAGGACTTAAAGATGCTTGAAAAATGGTCTGGGACATGGCAGCTGAAATTTAATGCCAAGAAGTGCGCTATGATGCACTTGAGTAGGAACAGAAGAGCAGGGTACACCCTAGGTGGGGAGAAAGTTAAAGCAACAGAACAGGAGAGGGATCTGGGGATCATAGTTTCCTTGAACCTTATGGTAGGAATCCAATGTAGCAGGGTGGTGGGAAAGGCCAATGAAATGTTGGCATGCATAGGCAGGGGCATTACTAGCAGAAGGAGGGAGGTAATAATGCCCCTTTACAAAGCCATGGTGAGGCCGCACCTGGAGTATGGAGTTCAGTTCTGGAGGTCACATCTCTGCAAAGATATAGATGCATTGGAGAGTATTCAGAGAAGGGCAACCAAGATGGTGCAGGATATGCAGGGAAAGTCATACGAGCAGAGGTGTAAGGAGCTGGATCTGTACATGCTGGAGATAAGGAGGGAAAGGGAAGACATGATTGAAACTTTTAAATATGTAAAGGGGTTCAATAAAGTGGGAGAAGAGGGTTTACTTAAGAGGAAGGAGGGGGTCAGAACTAGAGGGCACAGCCACAGACTGCAAAGAAAAAATACAGGGCAATGTGAGAGGGCATTTCTTCACAGAGAGGGTGGTGTAGCCCTAAAATAGACTACCAGATAGAGTGGTGAGGGCTAAATCAGTGGAAGAATTCAAGAGGGCATGGGACAAGCATGTAGGGCTGAGTATCGGGGGCATGGGTGGGGGCTGGCAGGGAGGGGGAGGTGCAGCGGGAAAAAAAGGGCAGACTAGTTGGGCTGGTATGGTCCTTTTCTGTCGTCAAGCTTCTATGATTCTGTGATTCTATAAATGGCTGATGAAAAATAAAACTGCACTTTGAAGATTAGTCTTTTGGACCAATATCTGTTTTTTGTTCATATTTATATCCGGTGATGACTGGGACTTTTTCAAAAGAATTTAATAAGGAAATTGGATATCCTTGACATTTCTGTTTCACACATGCCTTCCCTCAGACATGTCATAAAATGTCCCTGCACCAGGGTATTACCTCACACCACAGTGGCAACACTGTCTGCCCAGTGCTTTTTCCGGCATGAAGGTCAGCATGATCTGGCCCTGACCAGCCCTCAGAATCTTGGGCCCAGCCTGTAGACATACTATAGCAGCAAAAATCCCCAAAGAGTGTGCACTAGGACATGGTACTAGGAAACTCACCAGACAGATTCCTGCACTGTTTGCTTTTTAAACAATAAATGTAATTTTGCGCGCAAATTTTGTGGCGTCCCTTTGTGGGTCGGTGTGTGCAGGAAACCTTTTGCAGGATACTGTAGCAGCAGCAGGTTGTTATCTGGCTGGTCCTTCCTTGTTGCTGGGGGCTGGCACCCACCACATCTCCTCTTCGTCACTGTCCTTCATAGGTGGCTTGTCCTCTGGGTCACGGTCCAGGGTGGGGCCGTAGATGGGCATAGGTAGGTGTGGAAGTATTGTGGGATATACGACTCTGACACCAGCGTGGATGGAATATACTGCAGCAGTTTTATTCGAAAAACAGAAATAAAAGCAAACGAACTGTTCGATTACAAAAATAAAATAAAGCAAGGAGGAATACTTCTTCCACGTAACAGAATGCAGACATCCAAAAGAATAAGCGAGTAATCAACTTTCCTTAGAATAGACTAAGGTACTGAGGATAGCACCCTGCTGACCCCTGGTTAGACTAATTTTAGGTAGCTTTTGCCTGTTTTATATGTATCAAGAGGACATGTGATCTAGAAAACCACTCCCTTCTTATATAACTGGGAACAAAAACTTGTAAACCACATAAATATCATTACAAAACATTTCCAACAATTAAACAGTGAAAATATAAACATATAGAAGGGCTGGAATGTAAAAATAAGAGGTTTAAACTCAGCTGGTTCACATACATGGGCTGTTCCTATGTTCTCTGAACCTCCCTTAAACTCTGTATAAATGTAAGGAGGGTTTATCGGCGGCCGGCTCTAAATGAACAGGGACTAAGTAGGAATGGAGTCCTGAGAACAAGGGCCAGTAGTGAGTTCAGGTAAGAAACATAAACTCAACATTTTAACCTGTATCAAGTCAGTTTAGATTGAAATGACATTTCTATATCTTTTGCAGAGACAGCAACATACAATAGCAATGCAGGGTTAACTATAGGGTTTCTACAGGCTGCAGCTGTGCAATTTCTGTGTGAAACCTGTACTACCACAGGCCTTAAAAGTAGTAAGGACCTTTTCACTATCAACATTACTCAGGACTTTATGTGGGCTGTTTGCAAGAGCTTCGTAGTCTACAAGCAGACTGAATCTCAAGTCAGTACTTATTTCAGCTTTCTCCACTGAAATGCTAGCTTTTCTAAGTTTCAGTCTGCATGTTAAAACATTCAGCTTCCTAAACGCGAGGTTTAGGCAGTGCTTAACACTGGGTTGCTTAGGGGACATTCAGAAGGCTTCATTTACAGAAATACCAGGCAATTTCAACATTATTTTATTCAGTACAACTTCCCCTCATTCTTACAAGCCTGAAAATGAAACGAAATAACAGGATTGGGACAGTTCTTGGAGAGAGTAGGGGAAACAAAACAAGGATAAGGACAGCAAGAACTCTAGGTAGGTGGCCAGACTACCTAATGGGGAACTAGAAAACTAGAAAAGGACACAGCAAGGAGTAGGGGAAGGCAGAGAAAAGAACGGTATGCTGTTGCAACAGACTTAGAAATGGGGGGGGGTCTCCAGAGGACAGTAACACAAACCCTGCCACATACTCCTCCCCACCTAAGAGGGAACCCTGTTAAGGGTTCTCAATTTTCTAAACCCAAAATGGGTTTCTAGATACCAGATCTCTCAAAGAGAGATGGAGCTTCAGCCCACCCGCCTCCGAGCTCCACCTTGGGGTCCTTTAAAGATACCAGACATAATATATCTGATATCTGAAACATATTGATACCATGTATTTAGTCGGCACTTATTCATCACCCGAGGTCTTTTTTTTTTTTAACAAGTCATACTAAGCCCTCCTCCATATCTGGACATATAGTCAGCATTTTTATTAGCAGATCCTGGTCTATGCTTGACGGTGAATTTATATGGCTGTAATGCCAAATACCATTGCATAATTCAGGATTCTTATCTTTCATGGCATGGAGCCAACATAGGGGTTATGATCTGTCCATACCTCGAATTCTACCCCAAAAGATAGAATTATGTCGCCTCATTGCCCATTTTAAGGCCAGACATCCTTTCGATAGTGGAATATTTAACCCTCTTGCATGTAACTTTCTACTTATATATATCACTGGGTGTTCTTCTCCCTCTACCAGTTGGGACAGCACAGCACCTATTCCAGTATTAGAGGCATCAGTTTGTACCACAAAGGGAGGGAAAAATCAGACCCCTAAGAACAGGAAAAGCACATAGATGCCTTTTATGGTGCAAAATGCCTCCTCACATGCAGGTGTCCATTTCACCTTGGTAGGGTTGTTCTTTTTAGTGAGGTTGTCAGAGGACTCGCTAGAAGAAAAATTAGGCACAAAACGCCTATAATAGCTGGCGAGGCTCGAAAAGACCTCGCTTGACGCTCGTCAATGGACAGGGCTTTTGGCCAAAGCATCAACTTTGTCGATGTCTGGCTTTACTTGACCATACCCTATCCTAAAACCTAGATATTTAACTTCTTTCAGCTATAGCAATTTGGTTGGGTTGATAGTTACCCTGCTTGAGATATAGCCTCTAGAACCTGACTAAATGCTGTATGTGTTCTTCCCAGCTAGGGCTGAATACTAGACATCGTCCGAGTATGCTGCACTATAGCCCATATGGGATCTGAGTATCGATCTATGAATCTTTGAAAAGTAGCTGGTGCCCGTGAAGCTCGAAGAGCATAGTTCGAAACTGAAAATGACCTAGTGGGGTACTAAAGGCTGTCTTGTCCTTAGCTAGGGGGTCAAGGGGTATTTGCCAGTACCCTTTTGTGAGGTCAAAGGTACTGATGTATTTCACTTTTCCTAGATGGTCGATGATGTCGTCAATTCGAGGCATGGGATATGCATCAAATTTGGAAACAGCATTAAGGCGGTGGAAATCGAGGCACAGTCTTATGCCACCCTCCTTCTTTTCCACCACGACCATTGGAGACCCCCATTCGCTAGTGTAGGGCTCTATTACCCCTAGGTCTTGCATTTTCTTTATCTCTTTAATGACCTCCCCTAGTACTTTTTCCGGCAAATGGTAGGGCTTTTGCCTAATAGGGACTTCTTGTTTCAGGTGTATATGATGTTCCACTCCTAGGGCCCTCCCAGGCTGGCAAGAGAACACTGTTTTGTACTTCAGTAATAAACTATCTAAAGTGTGTCTCTGTAGAGGGTCCAAGTCTGCATTTATATTTAAGGTCTCATAGCCCGCATTCCCTTCTAATCTCTGGTATGCCTGATCTAACTCTGATGTGTCTTGCTCAGGATATATATACATGACAGGGTTTGGTTGTCTCTCATGCCATTTTTTTAATAGGTTGGCATGGTAAATCTGTAACCTCTGTCTTCTGTCCGGGACATCTACTTCATAATTCACAGGTCCTACCTGTCTCTGAATGGTATAGGGACCCTGCCATTTCATAGTCAATTTGTTCTCTGAGGAGGGTAACAATAGTAGCACTTTATCCCCTGGCTGTAAGTTCTTTTGTCCTACCCCTTTATCATACGTCTGCTTTTGGGGGGCTTGTTTTCCTTGATTATAATGATGTGCAAGGTCACTATATTTCTTCAATTTTTCTTTTAGTCGGGTCACATGTTCCAGGGGGTCAAACCTTCTGTGCCCTTCCTACCTTCCCATCGTTCCTTGATAATATCAAGGTGTCCCCGAGGGTTTTTCCCATAGAGTAACTCAAATGGGGAAAACCCCGTGGAAGACTGGGGCACCTCCCTATAGGCAAACATCAACAGTGGAAGCTGTACATTCCAGGTCTTGCCCTCTCCCTGTACAAACTTCATTAGCATTTTCTTCAGGTTTTATTGAACCTCTCTACCAGTCCATCAGTCTGAGGGTGGTAGGGGGAGGTATATAATGCTCCTATACCCAAAGACTGGTAGAGATGGGTCAATAACTTGGATCAAAAATTACTTCCCCTATCTGTTAGAATTTCTTTAGGCACTCCTACCCTACTGAACACCTTTAATAATTCCTCTGCTACACAGGAGGCTGTAACAATGCACATGGGAATGGCCTCTGGGTAACGGGTAGCATAATCACAGATGACCAGAATAAAGCAATTCCCCTTACTGCCGCTTGGCAAAGGGCCTACTATATCCATGGCCATGCGTTCAAATGGTGTAGTTATTAATGGAAGGGGTTGTAGGGGGACCTTATCTTTCCTGGTGATGTCAGCTACCTTCTGGCATTCAGGGCAGCTACTACAGTAAGAAGAGACTTGCACATGAATCCCTGGCCAGTAATACCTGTACAATAACCTACTAAGAGTCTTGTCTCTACCCAGATGACCTGCCATAGGTATATCGTGTGCCAGGGCTACCAGTTGCTCCCTATAGTGGGATGGTATCAACAATTGTTCTATTATTGCCCCAATTTTTGGATGTTTACACTCCCTATATAATAAGTGGTTGATTAGAACATATCTGGGGTACTCCCCTTTATCATCAGTAGTCACTACCTGCAAAAAGCAAGGTTGCAAAGAAACATCAGTACTTTGTTCTTTCAAAAATGTGTCATGTCCATTTTGTTTGTCCATAACAGAAATAATGTCCCTTTCACAGTTCCATGACTTCTTTTCCTGTCTCCTTCTACCTCTGGTTTTCCAGTCGTTTCCGGGACTGGAGAAAATATCCTCTGCAAAAGGGAATATTTGTGGAATAGTGGGTGTGAGTTGGCTTTGAGCTCGAGTAGTAACAGCAGCCAATCCCCCATCGTTGGGTAGGAGTGAATCAAAGTCAGGGTAGTCGTGTCCAATTACCATAGGCACTGGAAGATTAGGGACCAACCCCACTGGTATACGTATCTGCTGCCCATGCACCTCCAGAATAGCATCTTGTATTGGATAAGTGTGTATGTCTCCATGAATGCAAGTGACACTGGTTGTATTCACAGTTCTGTCCTGAGGCATTAAAGATGCTTGCACTAGCGTTTGCTTACTACCCGAATCCAGGAGGGCATGCAACTCTTTACCATCTATGTGGACAGGTATCATATAATGTCCCCAGTTGGCTAGGGCTAGGTGGGAATATTCTTTCTTTTTACAAGGACAGAATCTTGCAATGTGTCCTTTTTCTTGGCAAATATGGCAGATAATGTCCATGTTCTGGCCCCTCCCAGCTCTACTAGGTCCCCCAGTGTTAGTGTTCACCACATCCCTAGGTTTTACAGAAGTCACAGGAATAGTAGGTGTAGAAGGTCTTACCATGGGTGGGGGTCCTCGAGTCCCAGGATGGATTCTCGGTTGAGAGCTTCTAGCTGATATGTAGTCCTCAGTCAGACTAATAGCCTTCTGCGACGTTTCAGGACGATGTTCTCTCACCCATATCTGAGTGTCCTGTAGCAATATTTTAATGAATTGCTCCATGATAATAGCCTCCATTACCTGCTCAATGGTATTGGTTAGGGGTTGCAACCATTTGTAGCACAAGTCTTGTAAGCGGGTATATGCTTCTTGTGGTGAGCTTGCGTTGTGGTATTTAAAGGTCCGAAACCTTTGCCGATAGGTTTCTGTACTTATATCGTATCGTTTCAATATGGCCTGTTTCAAGTAGTCATAATCGTTCACATGTGCTCTGTCCACGTAACTATAGGCAAGTTGGGCTCTACCTGATAAGTATGGAGCCAACCGGACAACCCATTGTTCTCTAGGCCACTTGCAGGCTTCAGCAACCCTCTCAAACGTCATTATACAGGCTTTGATATCATCAGTCTCTGTTAACTTGGACAATTTAGTATCCTTGGGTCCCTCTACTTCTCTAGGGACTGGAGGTCTGGCCACACCAATAGCTTGAATGACCCTCAGGGTATCAGTCCAACGAGCTTCATTCTGTGCTCGATCCTCTTCTCGCCGTCATTCCAAGTCTATCTGTCGGGTGCATAACCACCTTAAAAGGCCATGGATTTCTTCGGGAGGTTTCTCTTCAGGTGGGTACTCCTCTGCCTCTACCGCAGTAGCATCTTCCTCCATGTCTTTCTCCTCTCTCTTGGTCTCTCTCCTCCGAACATCTGGCAACCCAGGCCACAGCGGTTCCTGTGTTATTTCTGTCATCTTCAGAGTTCTTACACTCTCTGGTAGACCGGCAGCTGGGGTACTGGCAGTAGCTTTGTCCATCCGTCAGGGTCATGAACACCAGATCCGGTATTCAGAATTCCATGACCACTTGGCTCAGCCTTGGAATATCCCACTTCTAAAACCAGTGTGGAAGTATTGTGGGATATACAACTCTGACACCAGCATGGATGGAATATACTGCAGCAGTTTTATTCAAAAAACAGAAATAAAAGCAAACAAACTGTTCGATTACAAAAATAAAATAAAACAAGGAGGAATACTTCTTCCACGTAACAGAATGCAGACATCCAAAAGAATAAGCGAGCAATCAACTTTCCTTAGAATAGGCTAAGGTACTGAGGATAGCGCCCTGCTGACCCCCTGGGTTAGACTAATTTTAGGTAGCTTTTTGCCTGTTTTTATAGTATCAAGAGGACATGTGATCTAGAAAACCACTCCCCTTCTTATATAACTGGGAACAAAAAACTTGTAAACCACATAAATATCATTACAAAACATTTCCAACAATTAAACAGTGAAAATATAAACATATAGAAGGGCTGGAATGTAAAAATAAGAGGTTTTAATTTAACTGGTTCACTTACATGGGCTGTTCCTATGTTCTCTGAACTCTTCCCCCTTAAACTCTGTATAAATGTAAGGAGGGTTTGGCCGGCCGGCTGGCTCTTAAATGAACAGGGACTAAGTAGGAGTGGAGTCCTGAGAACAAAGGGCCACAGTAGTGATTTCGGGTAAGAAACATAAACTCAACATTTTAACCTGTATCAAGTCAGTTTAGATTGAAAATGACATTTCTATATCTTTTTGCAGAGACAGCAACATACAATAGCAATGCAGGGTTAACTATAGGGTTTCTATAGGCTGCAGCTGTGCAATTTCTGTGTGAAAACCTGTACTACCACAGGCCTTAAAAGTAGTAAGGACTCTTATCACTATCAACATTACTCAGGATTTTTATGTGGGCTGTTTGCAAGAGCCTGCAGTCTACAAGCAGACTGAATCTCAAGTCAGTACTTATTTCAGCTTTCTCCACTGAAATGTTAGCTTTTCTGTTTCAGTCTGCTTGTTAAAACATTCAGCTTCCTAAACGCGAGGTTTAGGCTGTGCTTAACACTGGGTTGCTTAGGGGGACATTCAGAAGGCTTCATTTACAGAAATACCAGGCAATTTCAACATTATTTTATTCAGTACAACTTCCCCTCATTCTTACAAGCCTGAAAATGAAACGAAATAACAGGATTGGGACAGTTCTTGGAGAGAGTAGGGGAAACAAAACAAGGATAAGGACAGCAAGAACTCTAGGTAGGTGGCCAGACTACCTAATGGGGAACTAGAAAACTAGAAAAGGACACAGCAAGGAGTAGGGGAAGGCAGAGAAAAGAACAGTATGCTGTTGCAACAGACTTAGAAATGGGGGGGGGGGTCTCCAGAGGACAGTAACACAAACCCTGCCACAGTAGGGAAACAGTGTGACAAGGCAGCAGGTAAAGCAAATAGGATGCTGGAATGCATAGGCAGAGACATCACCAGGAGGAAAAGGGAGGTCATGATTCCACTATACAAGACACTAGTGAGGCCCCACCTGGAGTACACTGTGCAGTTCTGGAGACATTACCTATGTAAGGACATAGACAGGGTAGAGAAGGTTCAGAGGAGGGCAACAAAGATGGTACATGGATTGCATCACAAGTCCTATGAGGACAGGTTGAAGGAATTGAATATGTACTCCCTGGAGGAGAGGAGGGAGAGAGGGGACATGATAGAAACATACAAGTATCTTACAGGGAGGAACAGGGTGCATGAATACACTATTTTTAAGCAAAAAAAGATGTTCCAGGACTAGAGGGCATGGGATGAAGTTGGAGGGAGGACTATTCAGAGGAAATATGAGGAAGAATTTCTTCACAGAATTGGTGGTGGACAGGTGGAACACCCTGCCAGAGGAAGTGGTGGGGACTGAAACAATCACTGGATTTAAGAATGCATGGGATAGACATAAAGGAATTCTGGAGGTCAGGGGGTAAGGGGCAACAGAGTTCTAGGAAAACATAAACTGAAGTTACAAACTCAAATGGGCAGACAAGGTGAGCCATAGGCCCTTATCTGCTGACACTGTCTATGTATCCTTCATTGGATGTTGTGGCAATTTCCAGCATAGCATGAGGGTCCCGATGGGCGTGATGGAACCCTGACATGACACAAAAGGCAGCTTACAGCATCACAGGTGACATGACATTGAAATAGTACTGTACAGTGGCTCGTCAGGTGAGACAATGGTGGTATATGGAACACTTGCCCTCGGCTGCTCTACCAGTCTCCAATAAGTGCTGTCCCGGTCCCTGTACCCATTCCCCTCCAGGGTCAGAGTCTGGGGCACAAAGGCCTCCAACAGCATGGGCATGAGCTTCTGACAGGCAACATCTTCTTAGTTTGCAGCATCGATCTCGAGTGCAGGTACGGAATGACACACCAGTACTTCCATGATTGGTTACAGGTGTTTCAGTAGGACGCCATGCCCAGAAGCCATGTCCTCACCTCCTTGGCTATTAAAGGGCCCAGCTGGCATACATGGTGATGATGTGTGACTACAGGTGAAGTAACACCTGGACAGGAAGGTGCAGCAATGTGCCTGTGTGTAGTAATCAACGTGATAGTCTTCTATTTACACAATAAGGAGATGCACCACTGCAGGAAATGGTAATGCTCACACAGCAGCAGTGCATTGGCAGGTACCAGTTTGATGTTGACACCATAGGGGAGCTATGCCAGCTACTGAAACCACATCTTCAGACCCAGACATGCCATAACCATGCACTGGGGGCATGCACGTAGGTGTAAACAGCCCTGGCCTACTATGGAATGGGCACCTTCCAACAGATGACAGGGGTCATGGCCAGTATCAGCCAGTCCTCTTTGAGCAGGTGCCTCTGTCAGGTGATAGTTGACCTGCTGGCACACCTAGGTGACCAAATCTCATTTCTAAGGTTGGAGTAGGCCCTGCATGACATACAGTCTGTCTTTTATGTGGTGGTCCACATTCCCGGTCCCACTGGGGGGACTGACTGATGGTACACATGTTGTGACTATCACAAGGCATGCCACAGTGCAAATGTGCAGATCATGTGTGATTCTGTAGGCATAATTACACAGATCTATACCAAGTACCCAGGCTCCACACATGACACATATATATACTGGAGAACTTAAGGGTGCGGGCACTGCCGCATGCCATGCTTACCAACCATGGGTGGCTCATAGGTATGTGCACATAGGATGGGCCAGCAGGGGGACACACATGTGTCATGCACTAATGGTTCTCTCTCCCCCACAGGTGACAGTGGATATCCATTACACACCTTCCTAATGACACTGTTCGCACAGCCCCAGTCAGAAGCAGAGGCAAAGTACATCAAGCCACATAGGCTGACAGTAGACTTGCTGAATGTACACTTCAGGTGCCTCGAGAGAACAGGGGTGCACTGCAGCTCATGCCTGGTAAGGTGTTCCAGGTGTTTACTGTATGTTGCATGTTACACAACATAGTTGTAAGGAAATGCCTATATGTGCCATGAAGTGCCACCACCCAGTGACGTGCCCAGAGATGTGGAGGGACAGCTGCACAATAGACACTGATGCCCTACTGGTTAAGAGCCAGGGCACTGTGCAAGGTGTGCATGCAAAGCACGGGTTATGTAGCACTACTTCATGTAGTGCAGGTGGTGCATGTGCCGGGGGGGGGGCGCATGGAGATTTTTGGCACTGGGTCATGTTGCCTAAAACAAAAACCACATGGGAATCAATGCTGCAAGCAAAAGGGCATGCACTGCAATAACGTCAGGTGAAACATCGACATGATACAAACAGTGCACACCCTTACAAACAATGGGATTCCATGCTTTTTGTGGGGGGCACCCAGAATTTATACAACAAACTCTGGGAGAGTGTGGACTTAGGGGATGGGGAGAAACTTAGAAGGGGGGAAACTTAGTTTTTTTTTTAATTATAACACCGCAAAATGTTATAGCACAAGGAGACCATGGGGGAACCGAACTGCAGTTCCAAGTCTCCCATTCCACCGTGAGCTGATGCCTTAGCCACTCCACTAGGGGAGTGGCTCTACCAGGCACCTAATACACGGTAACTTGATCCCTCTCAAGAAAAGTGTACAGCAACAGGGGTAGCGGTAATTCCCTACTGCTGTTATACCCCTGTAGCTGTAAATCCATACACTCCATACACAGCGCAATTAATACTGCTCTGCCTTTCTTGCGCGATATTGACCTGATAGCAGATTTTCTGTGCCTCAGTAAAGTTGTGTGCCTATCCAATCTAGTGTCACATCCTGTGATGTGTGCACCTGGTGTGCTGTGTGTGCCCTGTGTGTTAACGTTGAGGTGGCCCTGCAGGGTGGTGGGCTCTGTCCAGTGGTGAGCCTTTATGTAGGTGGGCACTTTGCCTTTTGCCACCCTGTGACTTTGTCATCCTCCTCCCAGGTGACCATGGGGAGACCATTTCTTCCATGTTGGCCAGAGCTGGTTTTGTGTCTGGGTCCTGTCTCATCAATGTCCTGGCCACACCATTCTCCACAGGCACCTGGGCAGAGTAGTGTGGCCCAGTGTCAGTTGCAGTAACTGTGGTCTGTTGCAGGCCATCGCTGTCTGTGTCAGGTCAGCAAGGCACCAGTCCATACCTGTGAGGTAGTCAAGGCTACTGTTGCCTGATTGCTGCATTTCCCCAAGCTCCTCCTGCCTGCCTCTGACCTTCATGCACAGGCTGTCCGCACTGTGGGTCATGCACTGTAAGTGCTTATGACTGGCCCTTGCCTGCCAGATCTGCTGCTGCTCTAGGCCATGGACCTCAGCATACATGCTATGTAGGGACTGCCTCTGTGGATGGCATGCTGGCAGTTCCACCCCCCAAGAGCCCTCCATGGGGTCCATATCCATGCCCATCCACCCTTCTGGCTCCCGTGCACCCTGTCCTGTGGCCTGTAGCAGTGACTACATTTGTCATGCTCAGCACCTGTTTCATCAGTCGACCATGTACGCTGTGTGCCTGTGCCTTGTGGTACTGGTGGTCTGGGGTGTGGGCTGTGTGGTACCATCCTTAGGTTGTGAGGGGGCACTTGTGTATCCAGGTCAACATCCATGACCAGGGTGTTCTGGTTTCAGGTGCTAGGACTCTGGGTGTACCCCGTGTCAGTGACATCCTCCTCCTTCAGGCCATGCGTGTCCTGGGTCTCCTGGGTGTCCATTAACTTACTGGGCTCCAAAGCTGTTGGAGGGAAGGTGAGAGATTATTGAACAGTGTGATACTGGACCACATTGCCTGTGGCCCTATGTGTGGCACCCTGAGTGCCTACCTGTGTCATGGGTCCCGTCCTTATTCATGGCACCCTTGTCCTCCTGGGCAGGTGTCACCAGCACATTACCTGAGGAATACAGCTAGTGATTAGCACCTACTTGGGTCCATGACCAGCCCTAACCCTGCATGGCTCATGCCTGTACTCAGCCTCTAACATGTCCAGCCCATTGTCCTCGCCCCCTGCAGCCTGCTGGCTGATGGTGTCAGCCACAATGCTGTCTACCACAGTTAGCTCAGGATCATTTCTGGGGCTGCCCCTACCCATCACCAGCTGTTCCTGCTGCCCCATAGCGCTTCATCAGGAGTGTTGTGATCAGTAGAATACAGCCTTTTATAGCACTGTGTAAATTATTAGGATGTGTTCAAACATAGCTTGTCATTGTGCCATTTCACTGACTGTTTTACTGTTTTAATACATTTAGTGCGAGTGCAAAAGTACAAATGACAACGAAATATGAAAGTGCTTTTTATTAAAATGCACAACTCAATGCCTCATAAATTCTATGGCAAGCAGGCCAGTGTTTAATTCCATTTATTTTCACATCAACTTTTTATTTTTTTATTTATTATTGCTTTTTTATTCTACCATAATTTATAAATATTAATTTAATATTTTAAATATTTAGAGGGGAATTGGGAACCAACTTCAGGACTAATCGAAACAGAGAAGTCACTAACAATTCTTTCATATTGCTTGTCAATTATATTTACACTAAAGATCACTTTCATTGTCAGATTCACCAAGTGAACATACTTCTCTTCTGATTTTAAGGAACAACTCTGGGCAGACCGTAGACAGGCAAACTAAGGATCAGGAGTAGTGTGATATCCTGTAATACATCAAGAATGAAAGCCTGGGGACCTATCTGGAAAACAGCAGGCTCCAGGATAGTGAACAACATTGGTTTGTTGCAGGAATGTCATGTCAGACCAACCTGATAGCATTGTTTGACTAGATTATGAGGGCGGTAGATGAAGGGCAGGTGGCAGATATAATCTACTTTGATTTCAGCAAAACCTTCGATTCAGGGCTATATACACAGATACATAGACAATGACAGCAGAAAAAGACCCATTGGCTATCTACTCTGACCCTAGCAGCCACCCACCCCTTTGTTTCTGCCACTCCTTTTCTAAATAAGTCCACATGTTTGCCCTATCTCTACTTGAAGCTATTCACTGATTTGACCAGTACCACTTCCTACAGCACCTTGGTCCACTTGTCCACCACTCTTTCTCTGAAAAAGTGCTTATGGACATCCCTTAGATTCTTCCCCCTTGCAAGTTTAAGTGAGTTCCCTCTTGTTTCTGTATCGTAGCGCAGGGAGAAAAGCTCCAGCCATCTTATTTATCCCGTGCAGGTACTTGTATGTCTCGATCATGTTGCCTCTTTCCCTCCTTTTCTCAAGGGTGTACGTGTTCAAGTCCTGCAGCCTCTCCTCACATGTCTTGGGCCCTAGTCCATAGACCATCTTGGTTGTCCCATGTTGTACTGTTTCCACCTTGTTGCAGTCTCTCCTCAGGTGTGCATTCAGTACCTGGCACAGTATTCCTGGTGCGGTTGCACCAGTGACCTGCACAACAGGAGGGTTGTCTTTATACTTCTACTGCTCATGCCCCTCCCTGTGCAACCCAACATCTCATTTGCCTTCCCCACAACTCTATTACATTGTGCTGTGTTTAGGCTTTCCAATACAATGACCCCAAGTCCTTTTCCTTCGTGGTGCTTTCCAACACTACTCCTTCCATTTCACATTGCTCCCTTGGGTTCTTCTTTCCAACGTGCATCACTTTAAATTTTTTTGCATTGAAGCTCAGCTGCCAGATCTTTGACCAGCTCTCCAACTTGTTCAGATCCTCCCTGTGTTCCCTTATCCGTTCCTCCTGCTCTACCTTGTGGAAGTCTTTGTTTCATCTGCAAAGAACATCTTGCCCTTGATGACTGCCTCTATATCACAAATTCATGCATTGAAAAGGACCTGGCTCAGCACCTGGGGTAATCCACTTCTTAACCACCACAGACAGAGCCACACAGGAGTATGGGGTGCTCAGTGACTACGAAATTAAACAAAAATAAAGTCACGGCACTAACCTAGCACCAAAAAAAGTCAGGAGTCAAGAAATGTGTTGCAAAACATGTAAGCCTTTACTTGGAATAGCAGCAAAAAAGGACAGTACAGATGCAGCACAAACAGCTTCTCATGTTTCACCCAATCATGGGCTTTATCAATGACAATACCCTCCAGTGTTGGTCCCCTTATATAGCAGTAATTCATGATCACATGGTTTAATTAATACATTTAAAGTGCTAGTGCATAATGAACAATAAATACAGCTATAAATCACATGTATATACACATTCAAGTACCTATAAGACACCCACTATAAGTGAAACCATAAATAAGCAAGCATTTGTCAATGCCAAATGTTCGTTGTGTGTAGAGATAAAGACAGACTAAGTGAGATTGTATTAATAATGATGAGAATAATGGTGTAATTAGGTTTTGTGAAAGTTTATTTGCATTGAAGAAGGAAATGTAATGCTAAGGTATAGTACAACAAGTAAGATGAGTTAGCAGGTACATTTAGAGATTATGAGACAATGTGATGAAGGAGTATCTGTTGACTACCAGACAGTAACAAAAAAACAAAATCATGTGTCAGAGAGCTACTTGGCCAGCTTAAAGGAGCTGGCATGTGCTATCAGTAGGGCACCACAAAACTTCCTAATTCTTTCAAATTTGGCAATTATCTTATTTTCCCTATCGGGCAACTAGAAAATAGCACTGTTTTCTCTCTCTAAAACACTAATAAATGGAGCACTTTGTAGGTGCATGCCTAAACACACACACACACAGAGTAAATACTTAAAGATGCAGTTCAAAAGAAAATGAGTTTGCTAGTCTGAAACAGGATAAATTCTGTAAGACAATATACATCAGCTTGTATAATATGTATTTTAATTAATGCACAGCAGGTGTAAATGAAGCACTCATTTACTGATCGCACTGCAGCTTAGTGGAATAATCATTACACTGTTACTAATGAAGGACAGATGCAGGCATGCTTCTTTTATGAATCAGATATTTTTATATTTCCAAGTCATCATGCATATACTCACTATAACGGGTTGCAAGCACTTAAGCCTTTTTTTTTTTACCCTCCTATGCTCCTGCTGTCGTTCTCTCCTTTGGGTGGCCAAGTCCTGCCATTGCCTCCAGTCAACCCACCTTCCAGCTGCTCCATCTCCCATTGTCTCGGTTGTATCCCTTCACTGTGGGGGGCCCCCCCCTACCCATTGGGGCTTCTGGAGGTGAGACTGGAGTGCACATAGCACTCACTTGCTTCATCGCAGGGAATGGAAATGCAGCCTGGTGGCATCACTGCTGGGAGGTGCAGGGAGACGGGGCTGCTGTCATCTGGATGGCATGCATGCAGTTTCATGCTTTTCTTGTTTACCCTTCACTGAGATGCCTTTGTAGTGCCCTGTCTCCACCAGGGGCCACTTCAGAGCGAGGCTACTCACCTGACCCACCCCAGGAGAGGAGAGTGGTCCTTCAGACGCTCAGTCCTCTCATTCCTCTGCCAGCCCCCAGCATCCTGAGTTTGTTTCCGAACCCAGGTCGCCGGATTGGTCCAAGGTAAGGCGCCAGTGCCTCAACCCTCTGTGCCACTAGTCCAGCATCGCTTAAGCCTTTTAGCTATTTTTTTTTCTCCTCACATAAAGGCTCAGATCTCTTTTCCTCTTTCTTGCTGTTTTCAGTGTTTTTATTGAGCCATATCTACCTGCAAGTAATGTAACAAATGAGAACCCGAAGTTGACCCCCTACGCGTCGGCTGAAGTGCAGGGCACGCATCTGCTGGCTCCCTTTCTCTCCCCTTTGCCTCCCATTTAGCCCTCAATTTTGTTTCTTTAACTATTAAATGGGACATATCGATGGCTACAAATTACTTGTAATTACATCCATGAAAAAACTTTAAACTGCATTCAAAATTATTTTAATTGCAGCTCATTTCATACAAGCATTCAAATATGTTAAAATAGCAAGAAAGCTGCTAGTACAGGTGTTACAGGGCTGAAGGTTTGACCCCTTGTTTGAAAACATTGCTGTTATAGTACTGGCATATTAGAATGTTCCTTTTTCATTTGTCATTGTTTCTGTCCGTCCTTCCGTCTGTCTGTCATGTTGTAGTTATGCACCTCCGTTTTTATTTTTATATTGAAATGTTTCAATAAAAGGTACATGGCTCAAAACCCAGTATTATTCGGTGTGAAAACAGGCTTTCAGTAACCCCCTTCCCCGGCACACACACATTCACACACACAATTACAATTTTTTTTTTGTTTTGTTTTAAAACTTTAAGGTGCTTGTTAAGAATGTACTGGAGCCCAAAGCTGATAGCTGCCAAATGCTGTCTAATACGTTATAGGACAACAGCTGTATAATAACAGGTCATGATCTGTATAATAAAGGATCAGGATCTATATACTATTTTATAGTGTAGAATATGTATACTATCATGGCAGGATCTGTATAGTATATTACTGGGCAGGGGTTGTATAATATGTTAAAGGACAATATATTAATCTGGATGTAATCTCATCCTTTTTCTCCAGTCCTGCTGCTCTCCGCTCACGCTGCTAGTCCCACGTAGAGTATCTGTGGCGGCAGGTCTGTGTGCAGCGGGATTGCCCATATTGACAACAGGGAGAGAAAGAGAGAGAGAGAGAGAGAGAGAGAGAGAAAGAGAGAGAGAGAGAATGTTCAGTACGACTACGCAAGCAATTGATCCAGGCTCTTAACCAGGTGCCACTGTGTTTCATACTCAGTAATGGAGGGAACAGGATGACATGTAAAACTCTTTAGTCCCTTACCCTCTGCAGGCTAGCAATATTCATAATTGGATCAAAAGCTCATTCATAAACAACAGTCTGTGTATCACTATATGCAAATCTCTTAAAGTCGCAATGGCACTTTAAGTGATATCCTATGGACCTGACTAAAACAAACAAACAAACAAAAAAAACTTAAAAAGTACTGAATCATTCTTCACTAAAACATTCTGCCACAGTTCCTCTCTGCTCCTCGATAAGAGTTAAGATCAGGCTGAGATGAGCAAATCCATGCTGCTGTTGCCTCTGTGACTGCTACTCCAACAAGCCTCCTTTATGCTTCACTTTTCCAGCCCAGCAACTGATGACCCTTCCAATTCTATGGAACCTTTGTTGCAAAAAAGAGGATGCAGGGGTCGGAAACAACTTTCAAAAAAGAATAAAAGAGTTAAACTTAGATTACCGGGGGCATAAACTGTAATGGGTGAGTCAAATAATTTATCACTTTCTATTAATGCTGTGAAATCAACGTAGTACTTTGGAAACATATAAACGTATAGGCATTTGATATTCAATTAACGCACCATGTACTGAGATGTCAAGTTAAAGTATGAAGCACTGGCAAGTTTGCACCCCTCCCAACACCCATATCAGTCAATGCCATGCAACAGCAATCCTATCCTTTCTCTGCCCAAATTACACTGCTCCCTAACTACCGTAAAAGTCTCCATCACTTAATTTTGAGACTTACATTTTGGCTTGCCATCTGTTCTTTCCCTTCCACTAGCAAGAAAGTCTGTAACACTGGTGCTCCATAGAACTGTATTAGCAGTACTGGGTAGCACAGCTGTGGCCAGGAGTTGTGGCGGGAGTCAAACTTGGCTCCCTGACAGATCTTTAAAGCTGAAGCCACTGTTAATGTTGTATGATCCCAAATCTAGGAATGGCTGATGGGTAGGGACCAGGACCACCATTACAGGAACTCCAGTGAGCACAGGGATGAGGCTTCCCTGTGTTTGCCGATACACACGGCATGACAAAAAGCAATACAGTCAAGTAACAGTCTGAAGGCAGTTTGTAGTTTTAGCAGCAAAGTCAGAGCAGTGCCACCACTTGACCATCCTTCTTTCTGTTGTCTCCAGAAAGCTGTGGCATATTTTGTCACTCTCTGTCTGCCTGCCAGATAATACTGCAGTGGCCATTTTTGAAAGTAATCTTTTTTTTGTGGTTATTGGTACATGGCCAGACCTGTCCCACATCATGTGATGGTATCAGCACCAGTGTTTGAATAGTCTTTCTACTCAGTCAGTGACTCTGTATGTATTGCAGGCTGCCTACTGTTAAAACTATCAACTGCCTGAAGTCTGTTACTCAACTGCACCCTGTTTCTTTACTTCAGTTACACACCGGGGGGGGGGGGATGCTGGCAGTAGTTTTTTTCATTGTGCAAGGGCAAACACAGGATTAGACATTGGACACAACACAATTTCAAGTCTTTATCACCTCCATCCCACCCCAAAGAAAAATCCGCTGGATTTATACTTATAGTATCGAGATAGACTGATTGCAAAACAATAAAAAACAAACTAATATGGAACTGTGTTTTACCATGAGTCCAACTCTATACTTTTTGTCTATTCTTCCATCCTGTGTGGACCCAGTGTCAGCACCCCGCAAACCCACTCATTCACAACTGTAAATATCTGTGTCCACTTCATTCATTTAATTTTGGACTCAAATGCACAACAAGCTTTTTCTTTCTACAGTTATGGAGCAAGTGAAACAAGTAATGCAATAATAATATGGTCATACTATAAAATCTTTTAGAATGAATCTCCTTGTTGTGTACTGCCACTTTAATGATACTATTCAAATATTTAGGTTTGCGAATTGTCCTCCCTCCCCTGAGCAGACTACAGTGCACTGTAAAAGTGTTGTGAGAGTCTGGACTGCTGTGTCACAAAGCTAGTTTGGTCCTTTTTGTTTTGTTACATCGCACATCGTCTTTAACATTCCTCCTCAGTCTGTGTGCCATTATTTTTATTTTGTCTCCTAGTTACACAGATGGTGGCACAGTTACTGGCTGTGAATGCATGGTACAACTGTGTCGCAAATATGGGACAAAGTACTTAAATCATACTGACTACCTGCTGCAATAGTGGTGCAAGTCTGTCAGATATGCAAAACCCTTTGCTTTTGCTTGTGCATACACAGGACAGTTGCAACAATAAATAAGTTGCTGCATCAGACTCACGCCAAAACTCAGTTTCATTCTTGTTTATTTTGCAATCAGTCTGTCTCAATAAATCCAGTGGATTATATTTTTTGGTGGTGGGATGAAGATGATGAAGACTTGCTATGTTTTGTGTTCACTTTACAAGTTTGCTCCAGAATTAGCTTAGCCCAGGATGGGGGTGAAAAGTTGTCAGAGTAATATGAAACTCTCCCTTCCAATATACAGTGCCTTCAGAAAGTATTCACCCCCCTTGGATTTTGTCACATTTTGTTGTGTTACTACCAGAATTTTTAATGCATTGAAATTATTTGTTTCCCCCTTGATTCGCACAGCATACTCAACAATTTAAAGGGGCAAAAATATTTTTATTGTGTGACAAAAATGTACGAAACATTAAAAACTGAAATATCTTGTTTACTTAAGTATTCACCCCCCTGAGTCAATACTTTGTAGAAGCGCCTTTGGCAGCAATTACAGCTTTGAGTCTTCTTGGGTATGTCTGTATCAGCTTTGCACATCTGGATTTGAGGATTTTCACCCATTCTTCCTTGCAGATTTGCTCAAGCTCTGTCAAGTTGGATGGTGAGCCTCGGTGAACCGCAATCTTTAAGTCTTTCCACAGATTCTCAATGGGATTCAAGTCTGAGCTTTGGATGGGCCACTCAAAGACATTCACCTTCTTGTTCTGAAGCCACTCCAGTGTTGCTTTGGCTGTATGCTTGGGGTCGTTGTCCTGTTGAAATGTAAATCTTTTGCCCCAGTCCAAGGTCTATTGCAGACTGATGCAGGTTCTCCTCAAGGATGTGCTTGTATTTAGCTCCATTCATTGTTCCCTCTATCCTGACAAGTGCCGCAGCCCCTGCTGCTGAAAAGCATCCCCATAACATGATGCTGCCACCACCATGGTTCATGGTAGGGATGGTGTTACACGGGTGCTGAGCTGTGTTCGATTTGCACCAGCCATAGCGCTTTGCATTCAGGCCAAAGAGTTCAATTTTTTATTTCATCAGACCAGAGAATCTTTTGCCACATGGTCTCAGAGTCTGCCACGTGCCTTCTTCCAAACTTCAGGCATGCTATTATGTGGCCTTTTCTCAGGAGTGGCTTCCGTCTAGCCACTCTCCCATAGAGGCTACATCTGTGAAGTGCTGCAGAGATTGTTGTCCTCTGGACAGGTTCTCCCATCTCAGCCATGGAACTCTGTAGTTCTGTCAGGGTGGTCATTGGGTTCTTGGTCACTTCCCTGACCAAGGTTCTTCTTGCCCATTTGCTCAGTTTGGGAGGACGGCCTGCTCTAGGAAGAGTCTGGGTGGTTCCATAATCTTTCCATTTCCTAATGATGGACTTTACTGTGCTGCTGGGAACTTTCAACACCCTAGAAATGTTTTTATACTCCTCCTCACATCTATGCTTCCTCATAATTCTATCACGGAGTTCTATGGACAACTCCTTGGTCTTCATGGTAGAGTTTCTTCTCTGACATGCACTGTCAACAGTGGGACCTTATATAGACAGGTGTATTTCCTCTGAAAATCATGTCATCCATTTGAACTGACCACAGGTGGACTCCATTCAAGTTTTAGAGTGATCCCACAAGGAAATTGGATGCACCTGAGCTCAATTTGGGAGTGTCATAGCAAAGGGTGTGAATACTTATCAAATCAAGACATTTCAGGTTTTTATTTTAAATTACATGTACAAAAAATTCCAGAAGTTTCATTCCACTTTGACATTATAGAGTCATTTGTGTGGATATGTGACAAAAAAAATCCCATATAAATGTATTTTAATTTGAGTTTGCAACATCACAAAATGTGACAAAATCCAAGGGGGGTGAATACTTTCTGAAGGCACTGTATTTGCTCCTTGTTACTGACTAGGAGTACACAATGGAGACTGCTGAATTGTTTCTGTTTCAGCAGCATTTAAGCAATATTGCAGATTACAAATGTCTTGCATATCATAAGAATCCCTGAGGCTGTAGTAACATTAGTTCCTGTTGTGGAAGTGTGTGGCTGTCTTACAGCAACAGTATTTATTTGAGTTAAACAGTCTTGAAATCTGCCTATCCATGGTTCACAATGTTCTCTGCTTCTGCATCTGTTCTACGGGAGCCACAGAGTTCTTCAAATGCATTTCATTGCAAAATACGAGATGAATTAGAAGCACCTGAATTAAACCTGTCATTATTAAACAAGCAAGATGGGAGCAGTGGGCAGGCTCAGTGCCTTCATACTGTAAGCGCTACAACAGTGTGAACGTGCAATCAGAAAGTCAAGTACTGCAGGGCTTCACACATCAAAGAACAGAGCTGCACCACTATTGGTGCTTTGAAAAGATGGCCAACTCTGCCCCAACAACAGGAACTGAATCATCCCCAGCCTGCTGACCCATTGGCCTGCCACTTTCTATGGTGCTCTCCATTGGGTGCACCCCCCCTCACACCCCTGTTTAGCACCTCTCATGTCAATGAGTTTGTCTGCGCCTGCGTGCCACGACAAACTCAAAAAGGGGAAAACAAAATTTGACACACCAAAAAGTATAAAAAACAATGTCCCCTGTTTTAAGGAAAGCTTTTTTGTAAACATTTATTACTTAGTTTACTTTGAGACTGTAATCCCCGCAGGGGGCTTAGCATTAGAAATACTTTAAACAGGGGTACATTTAGAGAGAGTCTCTTTTCAAATCCATGCATTTGCGGAAAACGCTTTTAATGCAATTTCTGTTGACAGTATCACCCTGATATACATAACAGTATTACCAGATACTGCTAGGTGGCTGAGCTTAAATGAAATAAAAGGGGGGAGGGGAAAGGAAAGGAAAGGAAAGGTAAGGAAAGGAAAGGAAAGGAAAGGAAAGGAAAGGAAAAACAGAACTAATCTTGACAATCCATTATGGTCATGGCATGGGATGAAGTTGGAGAGAGGGTGATTCAGAGGAAATGTGAAGAAGAATGTCTTCACAGAATGGGTGGTGGACAAGTGGAACACCCTGCCAGAGGAAGTAGTGGGGCCTGAAACAATCATGGGATTTAAGAATGCATGGGATAGACATAAGGGAATTCTGGACATCAGGGGTAAGGGGCAGCAGACTTCTAGGAAAACATAAAGTGAACTTACAAGCTTAAATGGGCAGACTGAGTGGGCCGTATGAACTTATCTGCTGACAGTGTCTGTGTATCTATGTATTAACCAAAAACATCAATGTACTCAATAATACAATTTAACTCTATAAGATAATACCCAGGAGGCAGGTTTGTGCAAAGCAAAACACAGAAAATCAAATGGCCCTATCAAATGATTGGGCCACACCTGAGATTAAATTTTTAAATGTGAGGTGCTACCTCTACAGGAAGAGAAGGGTCGTATCTGGGTAGGTTCAAAGAGAGGGTTTTTAACTTTCATGTTATTCAGGGGACTCAGTGACATCCTATAAATGATCAGTTTACATGGATGAAATTTACTCTTGCCAGGAAGAGAACAGCTAGGCCTAATAGGGGGCTTACATCCAGAAAGGGATGTATCTTCTCAGGACCTATAAGAAGAAGAGCAAAAGCAGACATGTTAGTAAAATCAAAAGATTATCTTCATACACTAAAATAGCACACATTCTTTTTTCCTTTCCAAGAATGGTTTCAATTCTATATGGTTATTGAGTCCTTTGCCCATGTAGGCCCCTACTGTGTAGATCCAGACATTTTCCCTGCAGCTAAATAGGCCCTCCCTATTCCCACCTCTAGGACCCAGAGTGATTTGCTCAATTCCCACAAATTTTAGAACATGGTCCCTTCTATCTTGTACCCCTTGCATGTGTACTGCCCATGTGTATTCCAGGTTGCTATTTCTTATGGCACCCAGATGTTCACCAATGCGTTCTTTCCATTTGCATTTGATTTTGCCCACATGAGCAGAATGAGTAGTATACAATGAAGGTGGTGTTACAGGTGATTAGTTGTTTTATATCACATTCTACCATTGTATGAGTTCCTGAACATCCTGCAGTCAGAGATTTCTGTACAAAATCTGCAGTTGCCACATTTCCTATACCCTTTTGGGGTGGGGATAACTAAGTGCTGGGTTTTACTGCCTCCAGCTGATGAGCTCACTATCATGTCCCCCAGATTGTCAGCCCTCCTGTAGACCATTCTGGGTGCCACTGTAGCTGTTTTCCTTAATTTAGTGTCTGCTCCCAGCACATGTCAGTGTTTGTATACAATTTCCTTCACTCTGTTGGACCTAACACCAAAGGTGGTCACAAAGTTAATCCTAGCTGTTGTATCATTTCTCTCATTTATTCCCCTTTCCCTAAGCAAACTGTCTCAACCGCTTTCATCACACGCCTTTCTTGCTCTAGCAATGGTTTCATTCTCATACTCCCTTGCTTTGAATCTACTTTCCTCTATTTTAAGTTCTCTCTCTCTCCAGATCTTGCTCTTCACTGCAGTTCCTTTTGATTCTGAACATGTGGCTTTTGGGTATATTTTCTGTGATATGATGTGGGTGACAGCTACATGCTAGTAGTATAGTATTTCCATCTGTGGGTTTTGTAAAAAGGGTGGTGAACAGTCCTGAACTTTCTGTAACTGTTATTTTAAGATCTAAAAAAGAAACTTCCTTCTTACTCAGTGTATATGAGAATCTCAGGTTGCTGTTACTACCATGCAGGTACTCCACAAATTGTTTCAATTCCTCTTCATCCCTGCCCCATACCAGCAACATCATCAATAAAACATTTCCATAAAATGACTTTTGTCCATTATGGATTAATGTTTTGATCCCAGATCACACTTTGTTCCCAAAAACCCAGCTATAAATTAGTGTAATGGGGGGCAAAACTTGCCTCATCACTGTTCCTTTTATTTGATGGAAAAACTTACCATTGAAACAAAAGAAATTGCCTTCTAGAACCATTCTGGCTATTTCCACCAGAAATCCTGTTCAGGTTTAGCACCAGTTCCCCTTCTTTCCAAGTAGTGGTGCATTGCTCTTAAGCCCCTCATGGGTTATATTAGTATATAGTGACACCACATCTAGAGTCACAAATATATTATAATTTTTCCATTCCATCTCATTCAATACTCTAAAGACATGTCCCATGTCTTTAATATATCAGGGAAGTGCAGTGACCATGTTTTTCATGTTATCGTCTACAACCCTGGCTAGTGGTTTTGTGGCACTCCCTACGCTACATGTGATAGGTCAGCCTGGTGGGTTATTCAGAGATTTGTGCACTTTTGGCAGCACATACAATTGTGGTCTCAAAGGATATTCAGTGGTTAAAAATGTTTTCTCTTTATTAGTTATTAAACCTTCTGATTCTGCCTACTCCAAAAAACTGTCTATCTCTTTCTTTAAAGTAGGGGTCTTATCACTTGCCATGGGCATGTAGTATTCCTTGTTATTCAGTTGTTTCTCCACCTCTTTAACATAATCACATGTATTTAACACCACTACACTGCCTCCCTTATCTGCAGGTTTTATTGTTATTAGACTGTTGTATTTAAGTGTCCCTACTGCCTCTAATTCCTCTGTTGTAAGGTTGTTAAACCTGGGCACAAAGTCATCTAGTCTAAGTTTCTCCAAATCTTGTTCACACAGCCTTTGAAACACAGATACTGCTTGGGGCAGAGGAGGGCAGAAAGTGCTAGGTCTCCTTGTTTCCACCTGCTATATATGTGACTTACAGATATATTTATTGTTCATTATGCACTAGCACCTTAAATGTATTAATTACACCTTGTGATCACAAACTACTGCTATATGAGGGGACCAACACTAGAGGTTATCATCTTTGATAAAGCCCATGATTGAATAAAACATGAGAAGCTGTTTGTGCTGCATCTGTACTGTCCTTTTTTGCTGCTATTCCAAATAAAGACTTAAATGTTTTGCAACACGTTTCTTGACTCCTGCCTTTTTTTTTGTGTGCTAAGTGAGTGCCATGACTTTATTTTTGTTTGTAATCCACTTCTTACTTTTCTCACTTCTGAAAACTCTTATTAACTACTACCCTTTGTGTTCCTCCCTTCAGCCAGTTCTCCACCAAAGTTGCCAATTTTTCCTCTACTTCTAATTCTCTTCATCTTCTTACTAATCTACTGTGGGGTCCTGAGTCAAAGACCTTGCTGAAATCCAAGCATACCCCACCTGCTGCCTATTCCCTATCTACTACCCTGGTCACCCAGTCAAAGATATCCACCAGTTTTGTCTAGTGTGGGGAGGAAGCCTTATCCCTCCAGGAAATCCACCAGTTCTTCCCTTAGTAAAGACTCTATATTTTTTCCCACTACAGTATAGACATTAGTCTGACTGGTCTATAGTTTTATGACTCATCCTTTCTTCTGCTGTTATGTAAAGGAACCATGTCCACTGTCCTCCAGTCTCTGGGGACCACCCCCAGGGGGCCAGTGAGCAGCTAAATATGCCTGCAAGTGACCCTGCTATTGCTTCTGCTACTTCAATCAGCATCTACAGATGTAACCCATCAGGTCCCACAGATGTACTGGTTAAAGGCAAACAAGGCACCATAGAGCATAGTGCAAATTACTTTATTTTCAGTGCAACTCAACAAACAATGCATGACCACCCAAACAGCTTAGGATGCCACCTCGACTGGTTTCACACCACTGTTCGTCCCCAGGAGGTATAGCTGCCCCTAGAGTCCACACTCTTAAAAATACATGCATTAAAGTGACAGTGCTTCAAACTGAGTTAAAATGGATTAAACAATCATAGTATAAACTATAATGGCACATACTTTGCTAAAACATTTGAAAAGGATAGAATCAATATTAATTAATCCCAGTATAGTTCAAATCTTATATATCTATGAATACGCATAAACATTCACAGATAATGATTAATAAGTCTATTATCCTACAATTCATCTAAAAATATTCCTATTTACATATTACTGAACTGTTTACTAGAGAATAAGGACAGTTCCAAAAAGTCCATGGTGAGATTCCGATATTCCAATGTGACCTCAGAGAAAAAAGACACAGTAAAGTCACTGTCAGTTGTAATCAGCTGTAAGGAATGCTTACTTTTTCTTCTTTCTGTTAATCAAGGTCATGATTTCAATTCTGTCATTTCCTTCTGGGAGTTTTAAAGCTTCTAAGGTATATGCCCAGAAAGCCTCTCTTCCTTTTAGTATGCCGTCAGTATCCTCACTCCTTGAGTCCAGCCTCACCAGCTCTATTACACAAAACCAAAATATGTGTTCTCTGTGGCCCCCTCTCTGATTCATAGTGCATATTGCCAAAGCATTCTTAGGATCCCTGTTTGCTATGTACATACAGTAATATGCTCTCCTAAGCGTACCTTAAAAGGGCATGTGGTTTTTCCCACATAAAAATCCCCACATCCACATGTTGCTGGATATACTAGATTTTCAGTAACATAGCTACAGAAAGCTGTTGAGTCATAACTTCTGTTTTCATTCACACTTGCAAATGTGCTTCTCTTAAATATAGAGAAATTCTTCGTGAGAAATACTGTGCACAGAGAAGATAGTAAAATTAAACAAAGAAAACTTAAAATGTTTGAGTGTGACAGACAGGACTATTTGCTCAGTCGGGTGTTTACCTGGAAATAACAGTTTGGCTATTAAACGAGGAGAGGGCGGAGCAGTAATAGATACAGGGGAGCAACACATATGGGGAATACTGCATCAGAACCAGCTCCACGATCCAGTCTCAGAAACGGGGGGGGGGGTCATTATCATATTACACCAGTACCAGTGACTCATATGTAAGTGAGGATCCTTTTTTAGAGCAGGAGCTAGAGGAACATCCCCTACAACCAACCCTCCCCATGGCGACACAAATTGAGTGACAGGTGCAATTTTGGGACCAAGCAATACTGGGACATCAGAACCCCTTCCAAACCCCCAAGGGGGGGCAGAGGTACGGATAGTGTCAGTACTACCTGGGAAACACAACCGCACGAGGTGGGGAGGAATATCAACAGAGGAGGAGAAGGTCACAGAAATAGGGGGCAGGGCAGACAAGCAGTGCACCTAAATGCATAGTAGTGAACATCTCAGATTTAACATTGAACAAGTCACAGATTCAGATACTACAAAAAGGATTGACATTTGTACCTACAACAGAAGTAAATCCTTTTGAACTGTATATTGACCTTAAACGCAATACGAGAACATTGAATCTTCTTGCCTTCTTCCATACATCCAGCATGGAGGGGGTGATTCACATGGAGAAATGGAGGAAATCAGAAGCACACCGGCTGAAGCGATGGCTTCTGATACTGGCCACCGCCCAGTATTGCAACCTGCCTTCACTTTTTATCCACCCTATGTTGATGTGGTTAATATCTTTGAACGTGCATGTGAGTCTTACTTTGAGATACTGTGTGCCCAAAAGGATAGACCATCTTATGTTAATGTAACTACAAGCGAGGCCAAGGCATTAAAGGAACTCCAGGACAATGACACTATTGTTATCAAACTAGTAGACAAGGGGGGAGTCATGGTTGTCATGGACACCAGTAAATACATCCAGGAGATTCAAAGACAGTTGGGGGATGCTAATTTTTACAAGAAACTAAAGGGTGATCCAACTGATGTGTTTAAATCTGAAATTTATTCATTTCTGGATGAAGCCCCAATCATAGGGCACAATAATACAGGAGCATTCCTACCTTTCTGTACCACATCCAGTTCAAGCAACCATCTATACCCTCATGAAAATCCATAATGACCTTCCAGATCCCCCCAGCAGGTCTATTGTGGCAGGGATTGGTTCAGTCACTGAACCACTATCCAGATTTGTGGACTCAAACATCAAGCAGTACTTTGACTGGGTGACCAAAGCAGTAGACCAGGGAGGGGCTGTGGACATGGCCTACCTAGACTTTAGCAAGGCATTTGACACAGTCCCACACAAAAGATTAATAAACAAATTAGCCAGCCTGGAAGTAGGTCCTAGGGTGGTAGCCTGGGTAAAACACTGGTTGGACAACAGGACGCAGCTGGTAATAGTAAATGGAGTCCACATTGAAGAAAGGAGGGTTACTGGTGGTGTACTACAGGGTTCAGTACTGGGATCAGTCCTTTTTAATGTCTTTATATGTGACATTGCAGAGGGACTGGAAGGGAAAGTATATCTCTTTGCCGATGACACAAAGATCTGCAACAGGGTTGATACACAAGGTGGGGTGGAAAGGATGAGAAGGGACTTGGCAAGGTTGGAGGAATAGTCAAATGTATGGCAGCTTAGATTCAATACAAAAAAGTGCAAAGTAATGTACCTGGGAAACAAAAACCCAGGGGAAGAGTACACAATTGGGGGTGAGATACTGACAACAACAAAAATAGAAAGGGACCGGGGGGTAGTCATATCAGATGACCTAAAGGTGGGCCAGCAATGTGAGAAGGCAGTAAGGAGGGCTGGGGGGATACTGGGATGCACAGGGAGAGGCATCACCAGTAGAAAACAGGAAGTTGTTGGCTCTCTGTACAGACAGTTGGTAATACCACATCTGGAGTACTGTGTACAGTTCTGGAGTACCCATCTCTGCAAAGACATAGAGAGGGTGGAGGCTGTCCAGAAGAGGGCAACCAAAATGATGCAGGGTCTGCATCAGAAGACATATGAAGAAAGACTAAAGGAACTAAAGATGTATAGCCTCGAGGAAAGGAGGGAGAGGGGGGACATGATAGAAACATTCAAATACCTCAAGGGAATCAACAAAGTCCAAGAGGATAGCATCTTTCAGAAAAAGAGATGTGCAAAACAAGGGGGCACAATTTGAAGATAGAGGGGGGACGGCTCAGAGGTAATGTGAGGAAGTATTTCTTCACAGAGAGGGTTGTATATACATGGAACAGCCTTCCTGAGGAGGTCATAGAGTCAAAAACAGTGGGGGAATTCAAGAATGCATGGGACAGACATAAGGAAATTCTAGTGGGGGGGTAGAAGGAAGTAGGCTGTTGGTTAACTAGGATCTGCAGCTTATCCGTTAGGTAGGGAAATGGGCAGACTAGGTGGGCCAAGCGGTCCTTATCTGCCATTAAATTCTATGTTTCTATATTTCTAATAAACCATGACAGGGTGTGGGTTATGCTGAAATTTACACACACCAAAAATGCATAAATCCCAGCGTAACCCACTCCCTGGATGTTTAATGTGATTATACAATGTCTCCCTTTTTAAATTACTTTTTTTTAAAGATTAAAGTGTTTTTACTTGAAAATAAGCTGTTTTTAATTGGTTTTCTCTGAAATATCCTTCCTTGCATGTTAAACGGTTCTCTGTTGCAAGGTAAAATATTTTTTGTAGGAGATGGCAGTCTCACCCCCCTTCCACCAACACACATCTCTACCCCCTGCTCTGGTTGCCACAAGAATTGTTTTTTTTTTTTTTTTATTCTTTAACTATTTTCCTATCTTGCTGTCTTACTGGACCCTGTTCATGGTTTGATTTGGGAAGCAGCACGGCCTCTTGCTGTTTCCATCACTGGTCAGGGCATGGTGCAAGGGCTAATGGGTGCCATCTATCAGAGTACTTTCTCTCCAGTTCAAATTTGTGGTGAGTGGAAGGAAATAGGTGTGACTCAGTGGAGTAAAGGATTTTTTTTTATTGTTAAAATGTTGGAAGGACCAGGGAAGCAGTGGTCACTGCAAGGGAGCCTGGAGGACTGCAACAACATGAGCGGCAGCTGAGACAAGACTGGCAGTGTTTGTTGAGGGGGAGCGAGTGAGCAGCGGTGTTCCCAGAGCTCGGAGGCTCGTACTCACCTCCTATGATTGTCATTCAGTTAGTAATATATTTTAACTCTCTGACAAATCCTGTAGAGGGGAAACTTTGTTTTATTAAAGATGAGGGTTATCACTTGTAGAAATCACTGGCAAAAAGCCAAGCATTGATACCTGGCAAGCGCGTCTGCATATACATAGGTGCATGCCCAGTATCATGGCTCAGCTTTTTGGACATGATTTCTACAAGTTATAGACCTCATTTATAATAGAAAATCAGTTTCACTACTTCATGATTTGTCAGACAGTTAAAATATGTTACTAACTGAATGAGGATAGTGGGAGTCGAGCATGAGCCTCTCATGGCTTCTGCACTCTGGAGACCAGGGCTCTGTCCCTCATTACGAAAAGATCATTGGAAACCAGCTCCTCTGTCCTTTACTCTCTCCAGCTTCTGTTGTGCACAGTGCTGCTCCTGGAACAGCCACTCCCTCCCACCTCCCTAGTGGTGTCACTATCTCCCTGGTCTAAATAGCAATTGTTGTCTTTAAACTTACGCTCTAGTGGGAGATCAATTTGGTGGCTCAATTGTTTTGGTTTTAGCGGGTAGTATTGATCTTTTGGGAGATGCAGCTGACTGGCACCTTTTCCTGTGGGTTATGCCAGGATTTACCATGGGTAAACTGTGCCAGTCAGCCAATCAGATTAAAGAATTATTTTACCCCATTGTATAATTTAAATTATACAATGGGCAAAGGATTTCAAGCAATCTGATTGGTTGTTAGCTGTGCATTAGATGTGTCTAATGCACAGCTAAAACTAGAACCCCCATTTAGAATACACAGGCTCATTTTATAAGTGCAATAAGCCACTCCGGGGATGTGCATTAGACAGTTCTAATGCACAGCTAGGGGACTGGACTCACTCGGCCTGTGGCCTCGTGACTCACTACATCCCCCTAGCCGTGCATTAGAACTGTCTAATGCACACCCCATCATGTCTTATTTCTTACATATAAAATATTTCTACTACTCCAGTGGTGCAGAGGACTGAGGCACTTGCATCTCACCTGCCAGCATGCCTGCAGCCTGGGTTCAGGTATGACCTCAGGTTGCTGGGAGTAAGCTGGGGTGGGGGGCTGCAGTTCTGCAGCATATGCGCCCCTCCACCTAATATGCAGCCCTGGCTTTTGGGTGGTTGTTTGTGGATGCCATGGACTTGAGACCATTCTAATCATAATTGGGGTACAGGAGTCCCACCTGATGTCTGCTATGGCCTGATTAAGATGAAGGGAAAAATCTGCTTATAAGCATCTGGAGCATATACATTATCACCACTACTCTCCCACCAAAGTGATTGCTCACTTCCACTACCCACCTCCCCTGTGAAACGTTTACATGGTGTCAATCAGGATGGCTTTGACATTCCATTTCAAGTATATACTTATTCTTTAACGTACAGTATTCAGAATGGTTCCCTACAATAAAGTATATTTTCCTATAATTAACTATGGAAACATAAGCCTACTAACAACAAATAAGCCTGGTACATAGAAAGCTTAAATGAAAGTCTCTAAATGAAACCAATGTAATCAGGCATGGGCGGTACTAAAATATGCGACCATCAAGACTACTTTTGGGTATCTCTAACATAACCTGAAAATACCCGGATGAAAAATGAGTAGATGGGTCAGGTCCAGTAGTTACTACCTGACCCATTCTACTAATAATTACCTGACCATGACCATAACAAAAATCATGTGAAAGATTGGTTTTCTTTTACTATTAAACTGTTTGTTAGGTACTCTGAGCCATTATACCCGCAGGGGACATTGCTGAGGTAGGTACGAGAGGCACAGCTACTCTTGGCAAGCCAACTACTGTTTCCAAAAATTATAACCATGGCAGGCAATGTTCAGGCAGGTACAAGAGGTGCAACACCTCTTAGCAAGCCTGTTGCTGTTTCCAAAAATTATATCCATGAGGGGTGTCATTTCAAAACAATGTCTGACAAACAGTGAAGAAAATTTCAGCCCAATAATACTGTATGAACGACTGGAAAAACAAATAAATGCATGCACTGAGGCATCAGAACAGCGAAACCTTCCTGTGGTGTATAGTGTGCCTTCAAGTATGTCTATTTAAGTAAGGGTAGTGTGGGGGGTGCTGGGGTGAAGCCCCCAGCTTGCAAACATTTGTGCGGTGTTCGTTTGGTTTTCGCTGTTGTGACCCCTCAGTGAAGTTTACACACACTGCCTTTTCCAGTGCTCATATTGCTGGGCTGATATATATATACATATATATATATATATATGTGTGTGTGTGTCCCATGATGATTTTCATTATGGGACTAAGTGATTTAGTATTTCTTGGAAGCCTGGCTTTGTTGACAATGCCCTTTTTGGATAACTCTTGCCTCAGTTCTTTTGTGCCGATGTTCTTTGTCTTTTTATATCTAGTTAATGTAACCTTTTTTACATGTTTGTTGTATGCTTTTAAGTTGTAATGATGCGTATATAAATTAGTGGTACAACTAGTACTGCCACTTGCCTTCGGAGACCTTCCTGTCACCAAAATCTGGCTGTCTCACTGTTACAAACATAAGAATATATGAGCATGCCAGCAGAAGGCCCAGAGGCCTATCAGGTCTACTCATTGTGGCACTCATGCATGTTTGCTAC
This sequence comes from Neoceratodus forsteri, assembly GCA_016271365.2. Lineage (NCBI taxonomy): Eukaryota > Metazoa > Chordata > Ceratodontiformes > Ceratodontidae > Neoceratodus > Neoceratodus forsteri. The sequence goes on from CM057455.1 coordinate 300,547,358, forward strand.
ACGTTGCTCCCCCATCCTTTGCCACCCTGACCTTCTCCTTGACTCTATCCCATCCTCTTTCAAATCCCCCATTAGTATTATGATTTACTACCACCTCTGGCAATGTACTATGCCCACCCTTATTTTCATCTCCATCCTGACTGCAGCTGTACTCATAACATCTTTATAGCCACCCCCATGTCTACCCTTGTGACCATAATCCCCTCTCTAACAATGAGTGCTAACCAACCCCCACCACTTGTCCTGTCCTTCCTATAGAGGGTGTATCCAGGAACAGACAGACCCCAGCCATGGTTTGCAGGTTGCCCAGGTCTTGATGATCACCACCAGATCAGCTCAGCCCTCTGTCATCATGGCCTGGGGGTCATCCATTTTGTTCCCCAGACTCCTAGCATTTATGTATATCACCCTCCTTGTCCTATGTTTCCCTCTTCCCAGCCCCTCCCACATCCTTCTGGCTGCTAGGGGTGTGCAAGTAATGAATAGTATTTCCCTGATACCAGAAACAATGCACTGTTTGTATTCAGATCCAAATAACAAACAGTGGCACTATTCATGCCTAGAACTATTTGGGAAATCCTTTTGGAAAAAAGGAAAGAAAAAGAAAAGAAAAAGAAACTACCTACCCTCCTTCTCAGCCCAATCCTTTACAAAACACAACCCCTTACACCACCCTCTACTGCAGTCCCAATCCAACCCCTCCCCTCAAACCCAAAATTTTGTATGCTTAAAAAACTCCCACAATGGGTGACCAACACAACCCACCTGCCTCCATGGCTTACTGCCATTTTTAGCACACTGCTTTAAAAAAATCAGTACTTCCCCCCACCCTGTCCACACCCTCTCCCACCCTCATCTCCCGTATTTATTTTGTAGTGCAGAATGAAGGTGTCTGACACAACCTGCCTTCCTCCTTGGCTGGCTGCCTTCTACTGAATGAAAACACTCCCATGCTTCTGCACAGTAAAACCAACTTATCACCCCTTAGCCACTGGTTGAACTTGGAGATCCTGCACTTCCTAACCAAACTGGCACTAGGTAGCACCTTGGAAAACATCACTGATCTAGACACTTCCCTAATTTTCCTCCCAAGTTCCTTAAATCTGTTTTGTACCAATCCTTTTTCATACCTTACCAAGTCATTTGTGCCCAGGTAGAGGACCACATCAGGTTCCCCCTTCTGTGTTCTAGTGAATGTACCATTGGTGTGATCCACTTTACCGTCATACCTGGGAGACATACTATGTTCTTTCTGTGTGTTTCCCCTCTCACTTGTCACCATCTAACTCCCTTTATGGTAGAGTCCCCTGTGGCCAGAACTCTGTTAGTTTTCCCTTGGTTTCTGTGCATCCCCTTTGGCTACAATCACTGTGGTATCTTCCCCAACACCTGCTGGTATTCATTCCTCCCAAACTGCCATCCCCATTTCATGTCCCCTCTTACTCAAGCCCTGCTTCATCTGTACTCCACTAACTAACTGACCCTCTAGTGGTTTGTTGCCCCTTTGCCTCTGTGCAGTACTCCCTTCATTGACATGAGGTTTCTTCTTTCTTGCTATTGCCCTAATTGCACCCCTTTAGTCTCCTCCTGATACACCCCTTCAGTCCCCCCACTCCATTTCCCTGGCCCACTTTAGTCTAACCTAATTTTCTCCCTGTTGCCCCCTGCTAACTTTTCCCCTGTTGCCCACCTGCTGACATTTCCCCCTGTGCTCCTGTTTATGCTAGCCTGGATATTGACTTCCTCCTGGGAGTCATGTAACAGTTATCTATTTTGTAGAGGCACCCCAATAAGGTGTGTTTCCCTTGCTTCCCTTTTCTCCCCTATGTCCCCTACCAACTATTTTCTAGCCTACCCCCTTTGTCCAACTCACCCTCTGTGGTACAGGTGGCCACAACCATGGAGCCCTCTGATTCTCTGTCTGTCTACCCCCGCACTCTACCTCTGGATCTCAGTGTCCCATTTCTGGCCTATTTATCTCTAGGGACCTGTTTAGTCCCCTTCCCCCTGTTCCCCAATGCTACATTACAGGCCCAATCATACTATCCTATCTTTCTAGTAACCTGTTTAATTCTGACCTGAGTGTCTGCACCTCAGACATCATAAACTCCAGCCTCCTGCACACCACACATCCCCTAGCCACCCAGAGTTTGCCTAGGAAAAATGTTGCCCCTTAGTCACTGCAGCTCACCTCTCTCCCCTTCCTGCTTCTTATCTGATCATCCCCCTGCCCTTATAGATTTACCCCAGATATGGAGCCGTGTCACCCTGCTTCCCTGCCCTTGTAGACCTACCTCAGACAGGGAGTAGTTACAACCTACCACTAACTGCCTCCAGAAACCATGATAAATGAATAAATACAGAGGCCTATACTCGTGAAGCACTTTTTCAAAGGCATAAGAGATTTTTTACCTTACAATTTAAGAAGCACATTTTCAGTAAACTTTTCATATTTATTTTAACATTTCTTGTCTTTTTACTCCACTCCTGATTCAACATGATTCATTAAGGAATAAAGTTAAACAACGGGAAAAGTAAAACAAATTTGTAAGTCAAGTGCCTCAGGAACTAGGGCTCTAGAAAAATTTATAAAAATCCTTAACACAGAAGAGACTGTCCCTAAACTGGATAGTCTGTACCAAGAAAACACAATGCTGAGACTATCTCACTCACCAATTATTTTATTAATAATAAATGTTCATGAAGCCTTCAATTATGTATGAATGTTTCATAACTTTAGTTACTTTCTCAGGATTTGGCTTTTCATATGAGGATCAGACTTCTCTGTTCATTGTGAGTGTTTTTACCTTTTTAATACATTACATTCTCCATATCTCATATACTTCTGAACTCTAAACTCAGTGTATCTCACAATACTAATCTGATAAAGTTCAAATAAAAATAATCTAATATAAAATAATACAGTTAAAATATCACGTGCTTAATGAAATCAAGGGTTCATAAATGTAGAACATAGTAACATATCTGGTATGGTGGCAGTAGAAAAGCATTTAATATACAGAACACTGTGATTTTGTCCCCCTCTCGGCTTTCTCTTCTCTGGGCTAAATAATTTCCGTATGTGCAATCATTCCTCATATGTCTTGCCACTTACAGTATGCCATTAATCAGCTTCAGGGTCCTATGCTAGACCTTCTTGACCACTTCAATGTCTGTCTGTGCCAACTTGAAATGAGTACAGTACTTCATATAAAGTCTCAAAAAGGCCGTGTTCGGGGGAGGGGGGGCAGATCACTTCCCTTGACTTTCTCCTTGGCCTCTGCCCTAATGTATCCCAAAACTTGCGTGTTAATTTTTCCTGGTGAAACAGTCATTGGAGAACTTAATGTTTCTCTAAATTTGTTGAAGCTTGAAATGCAAACATTTAGTCATGACTATTTCTTTGGGACTGGTATGAGTAGGACTCATTACAGCTCGAGTGGCCTGTGGTGCAATACATTCACTCAAGCAGCACCATTTTTCGTGATGTGGCCCACTCTTTAAAAATTGCTTCATCTTCCTTTTACAGGATGTGAGAAGTGGAATAACACATGGCCTACTAAGAGATGTAGTGTACTATTTAGCTATCACAGCTCTAATGTAGATATCCACATGCTTAACCCTTATATTTTTGTAAAGATAGCTTATCTCGGAACACTTTGGGCAAGCAATGATGCCAGTATAACCAGAAAGCTACAAATCTGTTCTTGGCATAAGTTACGTGTACACCCATGCCCTATTTATTCAAAATCCATTGTGGGTTGAAACAGTGCTCTTGGGTGACAAACACCAGCAAATAAAAAAAGAAGTAGACGATGTCACTGAATATCACACAGTGGCTACTTTTACTGTTTTGCAGACATCAAGACGCATCATTCCTCATGACATGCATGCTTTCCAGCATGCCTAGAGGAGACAAGAATTGTAGGACAATCACAGATGATCCCAGCATTGGAAGAACAAACAACAACAGACCACATGCTCTAAGTATGAGTTCAGTGCATAGCAAATATGTAACATCAGCAAACAAGACAACTATGGCTGCACTCCAGGATCTGTACTTATACTATTGTGGCAAATTATCAAAAATAGAGCAATTTAGACCACATTGCTGTGCAATATATTTAATAGAACTGTGCACGTGAAACCGTAACACAAACTCCCTGCTTCAAGTCCAAATTACAGCTCTCCATCAGGGGCAATCTGGTTTAAATTCCTTTATTTTGGAACTTTTTCACAGTTCTGTAAGTGCAGATCCTGCAGTTCTGCAACAATTGTGCCTTGTTTGCCAACACTGGAGGAAACAGCAAAGTTTATAGTTATTGCTGTGCACTGCTTCAGTGGCTCTGAACCATATGAGATACAATAGTTAGTGCTATACATGGTGCCCCTAGTCTTATAAAGAAATCAAGCATGTTAAACAAAGAGTTACGAAAGTTCTACTGCAAAGGCAGCTACTGGATGCTACTTGCGATTGGCTTTTTGCCTCCACTGTAGGTTGAACATGCATCAGTAATCCTGTTCCCTCAGAAAGCACACTCTTCTATTACCAAGTGAAGACAGCACCATCAAATGTAAATGTTTTCTTTTTGACAACACTTTGGCACATCTCCATGGAAACATTATGAAATATCCATCTGTAGTGACATCATGTAAAGAGTCCTACTGAGACACATGGGATACATGTTCACCACAACAGCAGCTAAGTGTTTTTGACACTTGTAACGTCACGTCATCCTCAGAGCTCTCTGCCAGAATAAACAGTTGAAGATTTCTTGACATGTGCTCCCTTGCCATTATCTGAGTCCTTTTCAGAGAGAATTGACTGTGTGTTTTTTTAAAGCATGTTGAATTCACATCAGCACGAGAGTTTAAAAAATGATTGACAAAACAGCCCTTTCTTATTCATAGGAGTGTCAGAATGGAAAGACTCATGATATCTCACAGTTAAAGCAATAGACAACTGTTTGTATGTTTCAGGGACGACCCTAACTTGTTAATCTTCTTAAGTTCATACATCTTTATACTGTCCCAAATGATCTAGGTAGTAACCAAGCAGGAATATTTGTTGTTCTGTTCTTTTCTTTTTGCACCTATGATCATACTTCTCAACCTTTCATCACTAAAATGAGGGATGTGGACACTCAAACTGATGGACAATGAGGGACACTGACACTCATAATAAGGGACTCATTCTCAAACATGGAAATACAAGCCTAGAACACAGTAGAAACCATTGTGATTACTTGTACAAAGATTATCTTTGGTTTAGTATCTCAAAAAAAATTATAAATGTCTGCTTTAAAGCAGCAGTACTAGACAAAAAAATTGAATCTTTCGCAACTGTTTGTTCCCTGAACTCTGTTGAGCACTTACCTGGTAATCTTTCTTGTTTTCATAGTACTATCATCCCATAATTTGCTCTGTTTTTCTTTGCTTTTGTTTACATTTCTTTCACCCTCCATGTTGAACTGGAACCCTCTGCTGCCAAGCACGCATGCACATGACTCGCAGCACTACATAGGGACAGCAGGAATGCACAGCACAGAGTCCCACAGAAGTAAATAAAAGACGTGATGTGACGTGAGGGGGGAGCTTGGCTGCAAGTTAGGCACCAGCCATATTTATTGTGGAGCCACAATAATGGAAATACATTTTAAATATCTAATAAACTAAGAATCACTAGAGAAAAATATTTACAGATATGGAAACTGGAACTATGGTTGCACGCTTCCAGCCCAAAAGCAGAATTTTGATAATCACATCCTGATTATCCAGCACTGCTGCTTTAAAGTCTGAATTTACAGCATATTCTTTGCATTGGCAGCACATTTTCCATGAGGGACAAATGAGGGACAGAGCAATTTGAGAGCTAAAATGAGAGACGCTCCTTATAATCAGGGACAGTTGAGAAGTATGACAATGGTAGGTGCAATACTTTACGTTTGCGTCAAGGTCCTATTGTAGCATTTCAGTCTCTCCCTCATTGTCTATGGATTTTTTTCATTTTTGTGTCATCAACAAATGTAGTAACACTACTTGTGACTCTGTAATCCATATCATTAATAAAAGTATTAGTCCCTTAGAAATGCCTGATACAGTGCAGAGCAGCATGCTTTTAAACTTTTGGAAAAAGTCCCGCCTCCCCCACTCTTTGTAATGCAATGGAAAGACTTTAACCTGTTGTTCAATGGGGAATAGCTCTCCCATTCCCTACTTAAGCACAAGGCTGCCTCCCACTCTGCTTCAAGTTTGCCATGGTGCTGCGTGGCTGGTTGGCTGAGGTCTCCTTCCCCCTTCTGTTTGTTTCCCTGCTTCCTTCTGTCCTGCCCCCGCATTCCTCTCCATGTTTCACTCCTGCCTTCTGTCCTCCCTCTCAGCCCTGTGTCCTCTGTCCACTTTCTCTGTTTGTTTTGTTTTCTTTTTGGGGCTCTTTTTTTTGTCCTCCACCTCGCTGCCTCCATGTGCCCTCTGGATTGCTACAGTGTTCACCGTCGCTGCTTTTCCCTCGACTCCTCCTCCTGTCTCACTGGTCCTGCAGTTCTACAATCCAGCTTCCTTTTGCTCTAGCCTGTGCACCACTTCATTTCTTCCAGCTGCATTCCCATCCGCCAGCTCTCAGGAGTCCTGCCCCTTCTTTTCTCTGGCCATATCCTCCTTTCGTCATTACCATTCCCTTCGGTTTCATGATGTTATGCACACTGACAAGAGCGCCAGATGATCTCCACCTTCAAACAGATGACTGCTTCCATTTTGACTATCAGGTAGTTATTTTACTTAATACTGCGAGCTATGCCATTGTACCACAATGAGATCAAGCTGGAAGTCTTTACTGTTCATTTGTCACGAGCTCCTCATTTGATTTCATTTATGGAGGACTGGCATCTCTGCCTGAACATTAGGGACATTAATGCTATGGCTTCTAAACTCCCTCACTACCTCCCATACCTTCACACCAATGTGATACAAAGAAAACCTTTGGTAGCTACAAGCCCGAAAGCGGTGCTTAAAGTTTTACAAATCTCTAGATAAAAGTCCCAGTGAGGAAGCTTATCAAACCTCATAGAAATAATTATATGCACTGTTTGCACCTGTTATTAAGGCCAAAACAGAAAGAGTTATGAAGCCAACAACAAGTACATTATCAACATCTGATGTTCATGGTCTTTTGCTTCTATTAAGGGCAATCTAGCAGTGCTAAGACATTCATTTGGGAATTTAAACTTCAGTTGAAAGACATTCATGAAAGAGTATAGGCAGCAGAGCCCTGCATTTCCTGGTCAAATGGCCTCCTGTTTAAATCATAAAAGGATAGTTGCTTCCATTTCTGTTGTTATTTTGCATTACTTCGCAACCAGACCTATACCTATTATTGCTTTCATCACCATTACTTCCTGGCTACTCAGCTGGCTGCTTCCTTTAGGTGCAGGGCACTGTTTTGTAGTTTGGACTATTTTTAGCTTCTATATTTAGCAGTTACAGTCCATCACATTCAGGGGATACATTTCAGTCTGGCTAGATCTGCTCGGCTTGGTACAGTCGTGAGCAATGCGTTATTTTCCAGGAATCTGCTTAACCTATAACTGGCTTATGAGCTAATACTTCTCTGGGATCATACAACTAGACTTCTACAATTATTCCATGTCCCTCACTTCAGCAGCTGTATGTGCATGGATAATTTTGGCTATGCCCGACCTGGTGGATCCCCTTCCCATACTGCCATCTCCCCTTGGGGGCCCTTCTCATACTATATCTGCTACTACCATCACATTCAGCCCCTGGGCTTGCCCTCCTTTCCTCTGACCATTCATCACTTGCTATGAAGAGGCATTTACTTAAGGCTCGATTTCACAATATTAAGTCCAGCTGGATTCCTCAAATCATACCCCTTCCATGGCAAAGTCGAACCACGTGGGGTCTCATCTTCCCAATCTTGTACTGGTCATGATACAGTGATGGCGGACCACGTGGGGCCTCTCCATCTCTATTGCATACTACTCAATGGAAGGAATCGCATTACTCAGATATGGTGATGGTGGACCACGTGGGATCCCATCATCCCTATCAGGCACTATTGCTTCCAGGGTGAAGGTGAACCATGTGATGTCTAGCCTCCCATTCATGATCTCCTGAGTGATACAGTGATAGCGGACCATGTGGGGTCCCACTATCTCTATCACGCACTACTCCATGGGGTAAGGGGTCCCACCTTCATCTCCGGAACAATGTCTGCTTTTCGATGATGGACCATGGAGGAACCCATCTTCCCACTTACCAGCTACTCCAAGGGATTCAACTCATTGCTTCTTCAAGTCCCCATACTGCAGATTGATTGATGTCAGATCATCCTCCTTCCTTGAGAACATGCTTCAGTTCAACAGTCAGCGAAATCCTGCATCCATTCCTTATTCAGCCTAATACAGCGTTGGTGGACCATGTGGGGTCCCGCCATCCCGCTCATATTCTACTCCATTCCATGGTGATGGTGAACCGCATGGGGTCTCACCATCCCAAACATCTATGCCCTGCCAAAACCTCCTTCTTAACCTTGGACTGCAACACACTCTGACTCCTGAGGGCACCCCTTGCCACCTGGATCCTCCCATACTATCACGATGGTGGACCACGTGGGGTCCCGCCAACCCTCTTCTACATGCCCTTCAACACCCGTCCCCTATTCCTTATCTTCCTATCCAACTTCTGTGACCCTCACTTTAACTTCACCTGCCAACAGAACTACATTGATGGACTTCTCTCAGACCAGTTTTTAATCAGTGATCCAAGTCAAGCAGGTATCTTCTGCCATTTCCTCACTGCACCCATGTTGGACCCTCCTTCCTCTGTCTGCATCCGCTATGGACAATTTTGCAGACTTTCATCTTCTCAATTCACAATCATCATTTTATGGCTATTGTGATCCCTTTGGGGGCCTCTCCATCCCATCAGTTGTATTCTCCCTCAATAGGAAGTTATTCTGTCTACTAACAGATTTATTCTAGCACAACTGGCAGACCCTCATTGAGGTCTCGCTTTCCCAGTATTGATCACCTGAGATTTCAGTAGCTTATGCAGTACTCTTCGACCATCAGGACTCCATGTCAATATCTTTAGCCTACCTCTGAGCCTACCATCATCATCACAGGTTAATGCCTAACATATCCATGGTGATGGCAAACGATGTGGGGTCTTGCCATCCCATTTTCGTATGCCCCATTATGGGCCTTATCTGGTACTGTATCTCATTTCAAATCAGCCCCTGCAACTCTCGTCCTTTATGCCTTTGAATTATTCTGTATTGCTGCCATGCGGACCATAGTGGCTCCCAACATTCCTACAAAGGCTATTGCCTTCCTATCTTGGATTAAGCTTATAATACATTGAAGGTGAACCTGCTGCAGGTTCCAGCCATTTCACCAACCAGTCCTCCTTTGCAGCTCTCTCTAGTATCTAAAGGTGTACTATGGATCTTCAGTAATCATCAGACTCAGATTCACCATTGTCACAGCATCCAGACATCATTCCACTTGGATATTCCATCCTCAAACCATCATCGGCAACATCGACTGCTTGCTTATTGACCAAGATCTGAACTCCCCCTCCAACTACACCAGACCATACTCCTAGACATAACTATACCTCAACCTCAGCGCACTTAGGATTATTCTCCTCCTAGTACGCCCAGAGGACAGACAAGTCAGTAGCCATGGGTCCTTGGAGGTTCCCCCAAGGGGGTTTTTCCTCTCCTGCATGCTATGGATCACACTTTCTGGAGTTGGAGGATGCAGTCACTTTGCTACTTCTTTTTTGGGCCTTAAGTCTCCACCTACCCACTATCCTACTCAGGGTGGGATGTGGAGCAGCGCCAAAGCTCATGTTATAAACACCAAGCATATTCCAGTCAGCTCATATGTATACACAAGCACCAAGCTATTTGTCATACATTGAATGGAAAGGCTTTAGCCTGTTGTTCAATGGGGGGGAATAGCTCCTTCCCATTCCCTACTTAAGCACAAGGACACCTTCCACTCTGCTTCAAGCATTTCAGCAGCGCCCTCCATCCTCCCCTGCCTCCTCCTCCTTCTCCAGCACTCCAGTCTCACCCTCTCCACTGAGCCTTAAGTCTACGCCTACCCACTATCCTACTCAGGGTGGGATGCGGAGAAGCGCCAAAGCTCATGTTATAAACACCGAGAAGTTAGCTCATACGTATGCACAAGCACCAAGCTATCTGTCACACATTGAATTAGATTTAGAATAGCAATAAAAATCCCAGAGCCTGTCCTTTACTGGGGATTCCAGAGAGCAAGTCTCTACAGTGATACTGTATGCAGGGAAAAATGGGCAGACTAGGTTGGCCAAGCAGTCTTTATCTGCTGGCAAATTCTATGAAGTGGTCCCATAACAGACCTCTGTGACACTTCACTAGTGACTCCCTTCCACCCTGATGACTTCCCCTAGACCATCACCCTCTTCTTCCTACTACTTAGCCACTTTCTGATATACCGTTTAATTCAATAAACCGTTCCATGCTTCTCTACTTTGTATAAAAACATCTTATGAGGTGTCATAGCAAACGCCTTGCTGAATTTACTGCCTTTCCATTGCCTAGCTCCTTGGTTACCAATTCAAAGGATTTTATCCAATTAGCATGGCTCCCTCTTTCCCCATAATTGCTGGACTATTGACTGAGGATGGGACTGAGAGCTCCACATAATGTGCCCCAATGTGTGCTGCCAGCCAGTTGGGCTTAGCACCTAAAGCAGGAGATAGGGCTTGACTTAAAGTACCGCTTTGAAACTGTTTGATGGCTCCTTGAGGACAATGGATGCTCACTCCCAGGACTGGGCTGCACCAACAAGGGGTCACAAGGGGTGGGAGCACATTTCCTGGTTCCCCTTCCCCACACCAGTTTCTGAACTACTGACTGAGGACTGGACCTTACTCCATTGTGTGCCACCAGCCAATTGGGCTGAGTGGCTGATGCATGAGGTGGTTCTTGACTCAATGCATCCCTTTCAAACTGTGTTTGTTGTCTCCCTGAGAGCTTTAAGTGCTCACTTTCAGGACTGGACTGCAACAGCCAGTCATTGGTAGTGGTGGGAGCATTACCTGGGTGCCCCTCCCCCTCCACTGATAGACAGAATATTGACTGAGGACAACACCAGGACATTCACACCATACCCCATTGTGTGCCACAGCCAATTTTGCTGAGCAGTTAAAGCAGAAGGCTGAGCTCGACTCAAGGTGCCACTTTCAAACTGTATTTAGTGGCTCCCTGAGTCCAATCAGCATTCATTCTCAGGGCTGGACAGCAATAACAAGGTGTCGCAAGGGGTGTTAGCACTTCCAGGCCCCCCCCCCAACACCAATCACTGGACTGTTGTCTGAGGATGAGACCTTGAGACCTACACCGGCTCAACTCAAGGAACCCCTTTCAATCTGTGTTTGGCAGCTCCCTGAATGTGACTGGCACTCATTCACAGGACCAGACTGCAACAATCGGGTTGCAAGGGATGTAATAGTAGTAGTACCTTAGTAAAAACCTTTATTTTTATACAGGATATAACTGTTGGGATCATGTTTTCTCGCCCCCCGCCTCTACTGACTACCAGACTACTGACAGAGAACAGAACTAGAAGGTCTGCATTGTGCCACATTGTGTGTGGCCAGCAAATCAGGCTGAACAGCTGATGCATGAGATGGGGTTCAACTCAAAACACCACTTTAAAATTTTGTTTGTTGGTTCACTGAGCATGATCGATGCTGATTCTCAGAGCTGGAATGCAACAACCAGGGGTCACAAGGGGTAGGAGCAAGTTTCCTGGCTCCTCCTCCTCCTCCCTACTGATCACCAGAATACCTACTAAGGATGGGACTAAGTTGTTCACTGTGTGCTGCCAGCCAGTCAGGCTGAGTGGCTGAAGCAGGAGGTGGGGCTAGACAAAAGGTTCCATTTTTAAACTGTGTTTGGTGGTTCCCTGAAAATCATCAGTACCCACTCCTAGGACTACATTGCAACAGCCAGGGGTTGCAAGGGAGGGAGTTCCCCTTCCCCCGACCAACTTCCATACTGCTGATTGTGGACACTGGACAGAACTAGGAGGGCTGCACTGTGCCCCATTGTGTGCCACTAAACTGAAGCTAAACTAGATTGAACGCCTCAAGCAGGAGGTGGGGCACGATTCAAAGCGCCACTTTCAAATTCCATTTGGTGACTCCCTGGGTATGATTGGCTCTCACTCCCAGGACCAGACTGCAACTACCTGGGGTCACTAGGGGTGGGAGTGCATTTACTGGCTCCCCTTCCCCTCCACTGATTGCTGGTCTACCCACTGATGATGCGACCAGGAAGTCTACACTGTGCTCCAATTTGTGCAGCTAGTGAATCTGGCTAAGAAGCTGAAGCAGAGGGGTGGAGGCTCTCCACACTTAAACTAGCCCCTGGCCCCAGTGGTCCTCTGCACAGCTTACCCATGCCCAAGGGCAGGAGCATATGCGTACCATACTGTGGGCATCAGCTGTTGAGGCAGCTCATGGCCAGGTGTGCTGTCCATGTACTCCTGAAGCCCCTGCCTATTACACTGAGATAGGATACTGAACAAGTGAACCACTGCAATAATGACAATAGCTTCTAGTGTAATTCAAATGGAGTGCTGTTCTGGGATTCTCCAACTGAGCTACCTAGGCTTCATCAGCTCTGAAATAGGATCTTACTGGATGTACCATTGTAAGTCTGTTACCAAAGCACTTGTATTTTTCATGTTATTCAGAGTAGGGGAAACTGTGAAACCCAACTATTTAGGTACCTGTAGCTACCCTATCAGTATTTCTGAGTTGGGGTAATGCACAGTTACTGCTTAGAGATACCTGTAAAATGTTGCCAGTTGGGTGACTATATTTATACTGTTAGCTTCTGTTTAGGGAATACTGTGAAACCTTGCTGCTTTAGTATTTGTGTTAACCCTGCTAGTTACTGTCCAGGGGAAACTGTGAAATGTTGCTACTTGGATACCTTTATTTACCCAGTTAGTTATTATTTAGGGAAACTGTGAAATGTTGTTACTCTGATTATTGTATTTATCCTGCTCATTATTGTTTAGGGGAAACTGAAACATAGCTACTTGGGCACCTGTATTAACCCTGCTAGTTTACTGTTCAGGGAAAACTGAAACATTGCTACTTGGGAACCTGTATTAACCCTGTTAGTTTACTGTTCAGGGGAAAACACTGCTTATTGGGTACCTATATTTATCCTACTAGTTATTATTTATGGGAAACTGTGAAAACGTGATACTTGGGTACCTGCATATACCCTAAGTACTGTTTAGCTGAAACTGAAACATTGGTATTGGGCATCTGTATCTACCTTGCTACAGTACTTTACTGTTCAGGGGAACTGAAATGTCACAACTTGGGTACCTGTAGCAACTTTGCTAGTTGTAGTCCATCGAAACTGTGACATGTTATTACTTTGGGTACCTGTATCTTCCATGTTAATTACTGAACAGGGAAAGACTGAAGTACTGCTTCTTGGGTCCCTGTATCACCCAAGCTAGTCATTGATTAGGTAATGGAAAACTCTGCTACTTAGGCCCTTGTATGTTCTATACTACTATAATTACTGATTAGAGGAAACTGGGAAATGTTATCTGGGTGCTGTACCTTCATCTTTCACATTAGTTACTGTGTGGAGAAAGTCTGAAATGCTATTACTCAGGTCCCTGTATAGTATCACCCATGCTACAGTATTTCCTGAATTAGGGAAATCATAAAACTCTGCAGCTTGGGTCCCTGTAGCTCCTCTTTTCATCTTGGTTACTGATCAGGGAACCTGTGACACACTGATACTTGATTTCCTGCCCTATGCCAACCTTGGCTGCTGATCAGAGGAACCTGTATACCCTTGCTACCCAGGTCTTTGTATTCCTCCAACCTGGGTCCAAATTAACTGAAACTGTGTAATCCTGCTGCTTTGGTCCCTCTACCTTTCATCATACATGAGTGATGACCTGGTGATCCTGTGCATTTCTACTAGCTGGGCTTTAGTACCTCCTCGCCTCTGTCATTTTACAGAAAGGGGCACCTCCTCAGTTATTCATAGTGAAGCATATCAGTTCTTTGCTAAACTCAAACCCCATACCCCAGAGCAAACAGTTACATTATCACGTGCAGTCTAGGTCACACCAATTCTCTTGGGGCCTTAGCACTTTTAATTCCCTTCATGTGATCTGATTACCTCTGTCTGGTATATCAGTCCCAAGCCCCCGCCCCCCCCCCGGACTGCAGGGGCTAGATATTTAAAAAAAAAACATGCTAAAATGGAGTGCAAAGGTTTGCACTGCACATGCACCTGTGCCCAACCTGGAGGCTGCTGTATTCAACCAGACAGTGCACTGATGCTATCTGACCGAATATCAGGCCCTGTCAGTGCAGCACTAAGTCAAGCTGCATTTCCCCGACATGGATCTGAGCTGTATTCAGCCCACAGAGAATTGTGCCTTGGGACTGGATAGCATCTGGAGCCATGGCGAGATATTCAGCCACAAAATGCAACTGAGCCCATTAGGCATGCAAGGTGCTAAAAGACCATTAGCATGCCCATTTATTTATTCATTTAAAATTTTGGTTACCGGGAAAGGCACACTGAGCTGAGGCTCATTTCCTGGTATGACCCAGGGAAAAGGGTACAGTAGGAATAATACAATCAAAGTAGATAACATCATTTACACATGATAAATCATAGCTATAGAGACAATACAGTGAGTGTTACAAGTCAAATGTTGAACAAATCGTGAGGGAGTAGGTAATCATGTTTCCAGGTGCTACCCAGGGAAGGGGTACAGTAAGGGATAGTACAGCATGGCAGATAACATAATTTACACATGATAAATCATTGCTAGGAAGACAATACAGGGAGTGTTACAAGTCAAAAGTTGAGCAAATCACGAGGGAGCAGGTAATCAAGTGATAGCAGGGGGAGGGCTGCAGGTGCAGGAGGGCTGAATAGAGCTTCAGTAAGTGCTTTGGAGCAGGGAGGAAGGGGTAAAGCCAGTGGTAAGGCCTATTATGGGCTAATTTTCATGGGAATGGGTAGCACATTTGTGCCTATCCTGTGGGCACCTCCCATGTCAGCCCTCATGTCAAGCAGCACCCCTACCTCCTGAACACCCATCCCATTATGCTAATGTATTGTCTGGTGTCTAGTGGCACCCCCTGAACACCCATCCTGTGGATGTCCTTCACTGCCCTGGTGTCCAGTGGTACTCCCGACCCCCTGAACACCTGTCCCCGTACAGCCACACATTGCCCTGGTGTCTAGTGGCACCCGCATCCACTAATCACCCATCCTGGTATGTCTTATATAGTCCTTGGTGTCCAGTGGCACCCCTACCCTCTGATCACCCATCTCAGTACATCTCATGTAGTCCTTGGTGTCTAATGGCACCCCTCAATCACTATCTCAGTATGTCTCATGTAGTCCCTGGTGTCTAGTGGCACCCCCCCACCTGTTGATAACTCATTCCAGTGATTCCTACCATTCTCTGCTGTTTAGTGGCACTCCCAACCCCCAAACACCCATCCAGTTGATTGCAATATAGTCCATGGTGTCCGGTGGCATCCCCTACCCCAATCACTCATCCGGGTGAGTAGCACCATATCCCTGGTGTCTGATGGCACTCCCACCCTACTCAATCTCCTGGCGTATGCCCCCTATACAGTCCCTGGCATCCAGTGATGTCCTTTCTCCCACCCCCTGAATGCAAGGTGACAAATGCACTGGCGCACCCAGCACAGTACTCGTCCCACCCCCCTTACTTGGCATGATGGGGACATGTGGTGCATACTTCTATGGTAAATGGAACAGCCCTCTGCACACCTCCTCAGCTGGTCACCATATGAGCCACAGTGAGCACATGTACAGCTCCCCCAACAAAAATTACACTAGACACTACAGACTAATCCAAACTGCAGGTGCCAAACTGTCTTTCAGGTCTAGCATCTGTCAACTGGACATCTATCAAACTATACACCAACATAAACCAGGTGTTGGAATTTACTGTAATAACTTTATGCTGGTCATAAAAAGACACACACCAGTTGTAACTAGAAGAATAAAAAGCAACTCTTCAAATTGGATAACAAAGGACCTCCAAAAAAATTAAATTCAGAGAGGTAGTTCATGGCAGACCTTCAAACTCTCTGGGCTACACCATGCCTGGCAAACCTACAATCAGCTATGAAACACGCATAACAGAAGAGTTTTGTGGCAGTTAAAGGAAAGTGGAAAAAGAACAGTTCCAAAGTCAGTGAGCTTTGGCTTACAATTTATTCAGAAAAATGTGTCTTTGTTCACTAATTGGACTGGTGCAATATGAGCCACTTGCCACTCACCTCAGTGCTTCGACTTGCTCAGAGTCTTCCTCAGGGGGCATGGCTTACACAAAGAACAGTCCTGTTTAAATACGTTACCTAATGTACATTCACAAATCATTCGTTTGGGTTCTGTGTTAAATACAGTATTCAGTTACATTTCATTGCAGGACACAAGCTTTAGGCCAATATACCATATAGTAGCTTGAGCCTTGTAATACAGTGTAAAAATTCTTTAAATTACATGTATAAAGAGACGTCAGTAGCATTTACACCATGGGTATTGTGGTCCCCCAGCCTAAGTGTCTCGGCTAAGAAACTCATGGATGCCTGAACTTGAAAAAGCAAAAACACATTTCCTCAAGAAAAGTGCAACAAGACAATTTCCCTGACTCCCAGCATTTTGGTTCCAAATAAACATCCTATGCCAACCAAACAAAATAAAACCAGAGGTTTCTGCAGGGTTCAATGGACTCGACCCAAAGCTGCTCAAAGTAGCTGCCACCGTCCCTGTGACTGTACTGCAGGCACTCTACAGCATGTCCTTCGTGTGAGGCACAGTGCCAGAAAAATGGAAAAAGGGACCTTATTACTATGGCCACAAAAGTGGGCCAAATAACCTGGATGAGAAATATAAAACTATTTCAATTCTTAGCACTCTAGTAAGATACAGGAACATTATTACATTCCCAGGTGGCTGTTATATTTGACCACCATGTTCTTCTCTCTACTGCTTAGTATGGTGTCAGTAGTTTGTGTAAACACCACAGCATTGACACAGCCCTGATCACTCTTAATGAGGACAACTCCTATGCAATTGATGTGGGACAAGCCACAAGAGCAATATATGTACTGCAGACCTTACAAAAGGCCTTCAACCAAACTGATCACAACCTACTGCTGTAAAAGTTACAAAAAAGACAGCCACTCCACATCCTGGCTCAGAAACTATCCCAAAAACTGCCAACAATGTATGAAAATAAAAGGTGTTCTCTACCCTGACATGAGGTGTCCTGCAAGGCTCTATTTTCTGGCCCCCACTGTTTTCCTTGTTCATTAATAACCTTCCCAACAGCTGTGGTGCAAAGCCATCACTTTACATGGCTCTTGGTATACTATATCACAGTGCAGGAGATGTTCACACCATCAGTGGCCTTCTACAAAATGGCTTCTCTAAACTGCAAGAATAGTTTACACGTGACAACTTCATACTAAAAAAAAACAAACAAAAAAATAAAGGCAATGTTGTGTGGCGCCAAACAGAAAACTTGCATGAATGTTGTTTCTTGAAACGCTGTCTCTATAGCTAGACAACAGTCAAGAACTGTGGTATTACTTTGAATAGCATAAGACTTAACAATGATTTTAAGGTACATCCCTCTTCACATAGCTTCTGTTACCTTATGGAAAGACATACATAATCAGGTTTGTAGGAACAGACTACAGTTCTTCTGTCATTCCCCCCAGTCACCTTAAGCGTTTTACCTACGACTGAGACAAGATGCACTGAACTGTAGTGTCCTAGGCCTTCCTACCTTCTTTCTTAAATAAAAGAATATTCATCCTAGAATGTATTTATTTAGGTCGGGGAGTCTGATTAAGGGGTTGCCCACAGCTGTGAAAGCTGCAGGGAAGGTAACATGGACTATTAGCCACAACAAGTTTGTTTTCTAGTGGGGACTGTTGTGCTGGAGGCTGGAGGCTGGAATGTACTGTGGTGAGAATCTATAGACAAAGGACAGCGATTTACCCAGTATTACTGAGCTAAGATACAAGGTCTTCTTTTCAATTTGGATCCTCTTTGGGGTGGAGCAAGATGGCGGTAGAGCTGTGCTAATGTTCTGCAGCTGTCTTTCTTTGAGAGCAATCTGCCCCTCGTTGTGGATTTTATTGTTTTTTTTTTTCCTAGAAGAGCTAATTTGGAAGTTCTCATCTTCTGGTCTATGCTTGTGACCAGAGATTGTAAATGTTTTTAGCATTCCTGGTTTGAGTTAGGGTTTTGAGAGATTGGCAGGGCCAGTGAGTGAGGAAGTATAGGAGATAGCTCTTTTATTTTTCAGGTAGCTGTCCACGGAGCTCTTACCTTCTTGGGTGCTGTTTGAGGAAGGAGCCTTACCTGTTGTCCTGTCTGCTGTCATCCAGGTCTATGCAATGAACTTTGGTGTTCATGTTTAAGGAGGTGCTCTCTCTACAGAGGGGCTGGCTACTAATATAAAACCACCTGCGAACATCGCAGCCCAGCTGTCTGGTCATCTCGGCCCTAGGTGCCAGCTGCATCCAGGACAACTAGTATTACCGGGAGGTGTTTCTTTTGACCATCAAGCAAGAGGGATGACCAGACTGTGGTGTATTTGTCTGACGACCAGATTCCTCCTCAGGAGAACGCAGACTTAGAGGGCATCGACGTGTTCATTTCCTGGGGCAAAGGACGGGATTTGCCCGGAGACTGCGTGTGACCTCAGGACAGTTATTCAAATTACTGGTTCCTTTCTGTCATCTGCTGGCTGTTGGAACATTGGCCCATCTCCCTCAGTTTGTGGTCCCTCCCCCCCCATGCCATTGGATTATCATTAGAGGGGCAGGATCGACAGTGGTCGTTGTATTTGTTAGACTCTGGTAACTTTCCTGTATCCCTGAAGGTTGGTGAGAGCAGCTCTGCTGGTGATTCAGGAAATCTCCTTGTTTCCCAACACCCAGACATATTTTTGCTTCACTACATTAATATTCTGCCCTGAGTCTGGGGTCGTCGACAGGGCCCCCAGTCTCTTATTCTTGGGCTGTGAAGATTGAGTGTTTGCTTGGTTAACTATTATTCATGACCTGCCATAATTTATGCCCTGTCTTTTAGCGCCCTATTGTTCTGAGATCTGTGGTTAATGCTTTCCTGGAGGTGAAGTGCCATCTCTTGTTTTCTCTCTTTCCCTGGGTTGTGGGTGGGAGGTGGGTTTTGGGTAGGGGGGGTTAGTTTTAGGTGGTGTGTGTGTGAGGAGTGAGTGGTTAGGTGTGCATTGTACTAGTTGTATGTTTGGTAGGTGTGTGTGAGTTGTTATCTTGGACAGCCTCAGCTGTTTGTAGGGATATTCTAGCTAGACAGTATGTGTCTGGGAGTGCCAAGGGGTCTGGGGCGGGCTAGGATTGTGTATGAAGCGTCCCAACTTCTCAATCTATGGCCCTTCACTGACCTCCCAGTTTCTACCACCATAGCGTGATGCTGTCGGGAGGTCGGTATTAGGAGGTCTCACATTGATCAGTTATGGCAGGGTGTCACAGACACATTGGATGGTGTTAGGATAGAGGTTGTTAGGTGCAGAAGGTGCCCTGGGTGTCAATGGGTCCTAGGGAGGGGCCAGACATGTTTGGTCCCCATCCCCACCATTCCCACCAGACCAAGTGGGCAAGTAGTCAGAACGGTTACACTGCTCACCAATCCCCTGAGGGCAGTACTTTGCAATGCCAGATCGATCAGGAACAAGACTGCAATTATAGCAGATTTGTTTTTTTCAGTCAATCTGGCATGCATTACTAAGACCTGGATGGGTGATGAGGCTGGCCCTGTTTTAGAGGCCACCGTCTCCCCTTGGGTACTCGGTGGTGCACTGCCCCAGAGAGGAGTGCAGGGGTGGGTGAATGGTCATCTGTTTTAGAGACAAGTTTGACCTCACTGTGCACCCTGTGAGAATGCTGGGTTCATTTGAATGTATGGCTGTATGTGGTGGTCTGGGCGCAGGCTGCAGGATTCTTCTAATTTACCGCCCCCCTTGGGGCGGCAGGAGAATTCCTGCAGGAGGTTGCCGACTTCATCGTCAGTGAAACATTGGATTCCCCCAGATGTTTATCTTTGGGGGACTTCAGTGTTTGGGCAGACAATGAATCTTCTAGGCTAGGTTGTAATCTGCTCCAGAAAATTTCATCTCTGGACCTGTTGCAAGAGGTTTCTACAGTGACCCACCAGGGTGGCCACATGTTGGACCTGGTCTTCTCACTGGGGCTTGAGATTAATAACCTCAAGACTGATCGGGTCGCTTGGTCCGATCATTGCACAGTGGAGTTCTTGCTCGGCCCCCCCCCCGAGGGCCCTCCCTTTGCAGAGATGGTAAGCTACCGCCCTTTGAGGGGTTTGACCCTGGAGGGATTTCTGGCGGTGGCCGACCTAAATAGTGTGAGTAGTGCATGTGAAAAGGGAATGGGTGAGGCAGTTGCTGCATATAATAGGGTGATGTCTGCCACGCTCGACTCTCTTGCACCAGTCCGTGTACGACCCAAATTCTCTCACTTGAGATCCCCATGGTTCAACGGGAAGCTCAAGACGATGAAGATTATGAGTCAGAGGTTAGAGTGCTGTTGGTGGAAGACCAGGCTGGAGATGGGCAGACTGGCCCTGCATTCCCACTACAGTGAGTACCAGGGGGCAATCACCCATAAGAAGGCAGAGTTCCTGTCCAGGCCGGGAAGAATCAACCAACTGTGCTTTTTCGGACTGTGGACAGGTTATTACATCCAGCCTGTCTACAGCCAAAAACAGTATTTTTGGATGCTTTATGTGAAGAGTTTGCTCGATTCTTCTTAGACAGGGTGTCCGCCATCCTACTAGGAATTCCACCAGCGAGCCACAGTGCGGCCTACAGTGATCGTCATGTGCACCCGGAGAGCACTTTGCCTGGTTGTGGAGAGTTTAAACCAGTGGGGGTGGCCGAGGTCATTGAGGTTGCATCCAAGCTAAGGCACACATATTGTGAACTGGACCCGAACTGGACCCGGTATTGACATGTTTCTTGATGGGATATGTTGACTCAGTTGGCCCAGTATTTGCCTTGATTGTCCAGTGTTCTTTGTCGGAGGTTTTTTTATCCAGATGCCTTGAAGGAGGCACTGGTTAGACCCTTTCTGAAGAAACCATCATTAGACCCTGACATCAAGGCAAATTACCATCCCATCTCCAACCTTCCATTCTTAGGGAAGGTTGTTGAGAAGATAGTGGCATTGCAGCTTGAGGAGCACTTCATGGTCTTTGATCTATACAAGCCTTTCCAGTCGGGGTTTTGTGCGAGGCATAGCATGGAAACTGAGTTAGTTCAGGTGCATAATGACCTCCTCAGGGCAAGAGATTGAGGAGAGGGGACAATTCTCATTCTCCTCAACCTCTCCTCAGCTTTTGACACGATGGACCATTGTGTGTTGCTCAAAGGCCTGAGGGAATTTTGTTGACTCGTTGTCACTATCATCTGCTGGTTTGAGTCCTATCTCACTAACAGGATGCAACGGGTAGTGATGGGGAATTTCTCCTCCTTCCCAGCCTCCTGTCTTGTGGAGTACCTCAGGGTTTGGTCTTGTCACCAATGTTGTTTGCTGTGTATATGCTACCCCTATGAGAGCTCATTAGGAAGTACAGTTTGATCTTTCATTGCTATGCTGGTGATACTCAGCTGTACCTTTCCTTTGCCCCTCGGACATCCAGTGCAGTAGAAGTGCTGAAAAACTGCCTCACCGAGATTAATGACTGGATGGCCTCCAGCTGGATGCAACTGAACCCCGATAAGATGGAGGTACTGTTGGTGGAGTCAAACAAAGGGTGTGATAGGATGGCCTGTGGTGCAGCAACAGGATTATTCTTGGGGTCTGTGCCATTGAAGGCCTCCTCTAGGGTGCACGATCTTGGTGTGACCTTTGACAGCAGATTGACATTTGAATCTCAGGTGTCATCCTTTGTCCAGACCAACTTTTATCATCTGAGGAATATCACCAGGATCAAACCCTTAGTTCCACCCATGGACCTTCCCACTTTAGTGCATGCCTTCATGACGGGATTACTGTAATGCGCTCTACTTCGGGGTATCAGGAGGTGCCCTCCACTGGCTGCAGCTAGTGCAGAATGCAGCTGCCAGGTTGTTGATGGGGAAGTCTAAGTACTGTCACATCACCCTGGTGCTGCATGAACTGTACTGGCTGCTGGTCAGGTGGAGGATAATCTTCAAGGTGGGCTTGCTCACCTTTAAGGTTCTACATGGACTGGGCCCTGGCTACCTGTCAGACCTTCTTACACCTGCTGCCTCTGTCCATTCCCTCTGTTCCTCCTCTAGGGGCCTCCTCACAATTCCCAGGATGAGGCTGAAAACTGCCGGTGACAGAGCTTTTAGTGTCGCCGGCCCTGTCCTGTGGAATTCGCCTCCTCCACCTGTAATGGAGTACACTTCAATGGAGATATTTAAGACCTGCCTCAAGACCTTTCTGTTCAGCCAGGCATTCCAGACACAGTCTTCTAGTTCTTATTCCTGGGATTACCCTCCTTTTAGCAACTGTTTTAAGTTCTGGCCTTTTCGTTGTTAGTGTCCTATTTATTTATTATCTGTATTGCTGTAATTTATTTACTTTGGTGCTTATCTTATTTATTGTGTTGCATATGTTTTTACTTGTACAGTACCCAAAGCCTCCGGGACTGGGTGCCTAAAAAAAAAACTTGCCTTGCATTTTCTGTTTCTTGTGTTGGTAGTTTAGAATAGCAATGGGAGAGTAGTTAGCTGGATGGAGAGGCAGTCCTTAATGGGGATTGCTATAAATTGTAAGTGTGCACTTCGCCCATGAAGAACTACATGTAGTCATCTGGTTTAATAAAAACAACCTGTTGAAAAAGAAAGAATCCCACCTCACACCTTTTGTGTCATATATACCCTTTCCCCCTCCCACCACACAAGCCAGTTTAGAAGTATATTCCTACAACATCTTGGTCCCTACCTGCATCCTCTCCCTCTTGCACTGAGCAAAGTTCATAATATTTAAATCCCCCCGAAACCAAAATCATGTTTCCCCTACCTCCTTCCACCCTGTCCCACAACGTGATTAATTAAACCCTCACATTTCACCACCTTCTTGATAATTCACCCTTTTTCTCCCAAAGTCCCAAACCGCAGTAGACAAAGAAAGTATCTGTAAAAAAGAAAACCATCTCTGATGAATGAATGTAAGTGATGTATATCTTAGTAGCAATACCTGATTGGCTCATTATCAAAACAAAAATAATCACCAGCGAAGTTGGTGCGGGGGTGGCGATTTTTGTGCAGGTTTACAAAGTGCGAAGTTACTCAACTTCACACCAACTTCGCTGACGAAATTTAAATTTACAGTATCTCTGGGTGTAGTGTGGTGAGAATCTAGTGATACAGGCCAGTTATCTTTCTGTGTCTGTTTCTCTTATATGTGATTCAAGACAGCAGTGGGAGAGGAAGTGGCTGCCGAGAGAAGCAGTACTTAAAGGGAATTGCTTTAAATTGGAAGTGTGTAATTAGATAGGGAAGTCTGATTAAGGAGCTACCCATAGCTTTGAAAGCTGCAAGTCACATGACTGCTAGTGGTTAATTTATTTATTTTATTTATTTTAACTTTTGTGTACCAGGTAAGCAATATGAGCCAAAGGCCCGTTTCCAAATGTAACCCGGTACTGTTGTAAAAATACAGTCAAGTTGTTAAATACAGTACAAACATATACAAACAATACAAATAATGTTTATTTAATATTGTTCTAGCATTCTGATAACTGAGTCCAGCTAAACTAAGCAACTGCTCATACGAGTGACACCAGAGTATGAAGACCACGGAGCAGAAGGATGTCACCTAGCAGCACATCCTGCAGTGAGGATCTGCATGCCTACAGAGGACCCTGCTCATTTTCATGTAAACCAAGATAGCACTTATCTTGCTTAAAGGAAAACTACATGCAATTTTCTTTTACATTCAGTTTATTTTATTGAATAAGAACCAATCAAACAGACAAACACAAAACAAAGAACATGGCAAAAATAGACAATACAGTAAAAAAAAACTTGTGAGCAAGATAAAAAGCACAATTAGGACAGGGGAATAAATAATTAAATACAGCAGTAATATACTGAAATAAGATGCATCAGAAAAGTAACAAAAAACAATATTCTATCGTAATAAAGCAATGACAGTATGCAAAAGGTAAATTCAGGTTCCAGGATTCAGCAACATGGAGAATAAGTGTGAAGTTTTCCCCAGCAGGATTGGTAGGATGACAACATGTTGCAAGTACTTGGAATGGACTTCTCAATCCTCAGGTTAAGTAATAATTCCTATATTCATTCAGAATAACTAAGAGTTGGTTATCAAGCCAGTGCCATAAAATAACATGCTCAGTTGTAAAAGAGATTGAGGCTATGTGATGCCTCTGCTCTCTGACAGATACAGTTGAATAATCACCTAGAAAACATAAGTAGTAGCCACAGACATTGCCAGCTATTTCGAGATATTTCGCAAAATTTCTAAAGAGTTTCTCTCTGCTGCCCCTACTGTGGAAATGGAGAAAGCATGAAATATTTCTGAAAATATCACAGAAATTTCGGGAAATAGCTGGCAGTATCTGTGGCTGCATGAGGATTGAAAATGTCATCCAAACCCAACAAGGGGTCTCCTCACATTTTAGTTAAAGTCCAAAGCTGGTATACTTGGGGACAATCCCCAAAAATATTGTGCAGGGTTCCATGAGCGCTCCCACATCTTGTAAAAACATCTTGAGACAATCTACCCATCTTAGCCAATGTAACGGAAGTAAAATACATATTATTTAGAAAATAAAATTGTCATTTTTCACATAAGTATATACATCTCTCCAAATCCAGTCCCCAACAAAATGAATATGTCAGATATGTGGCCTCCCAATAAGGACAAGCTCCCCTGCAGCTGATGAAAGGCTGTAGTAAAAAGGAGACCATATTACTGGGAGATAGCAGAGGGCTGTATAGCAGCATGAGTCAAGCCATCAACAAAGAGCCATTATCAAAAATCCAAGCAGCAGGGCCCATGTCTTGAGGAATATAATGGAGAATCTGCAAATATTTAAAGGCATGCTGCTTAGGGACCTGATGGGTAGCCTGAAAAGCATGGAAGGCATGGGATGTCCCTGTGAAAGGAGATTCACCACATTATGTCCCGTAAGTAGTGGTGGGCAAAGTGGCTAAAATTCACTCCATGAAGTGATTCACGACGTAATGTGGAATCCACGGAGTAATCCACAAAACGAAGCAGAGTACTTTGCATCATAGTGAGGAACACAAAGTCCATTGAAACCAATGACTTCATGTTATTCGGCCTTCCCCAAACCACTTCTCCAATTTTAAGGCGAAGTACATTGAAATCAATGTACTACGCATCACTTTGCCTTGTAATTGAGCTCCAAAGCGAATTCTGCAGTGATTCATGGGATTGCAGGTCACATGGGCTCTAGATTGTTTTGCACAGCCTCAGTTCTGGGTAGTGTGTGTGTAGTGGTAGCTGGAGACAGTTTGATCTAAGAGCTCTGTGACTCAAAACCTCTAAAAGCTGTTAAAAATGCTTTTCTGAGTCTTTTTTTTTTGCTCAAAATTTAGTACATCGATTGTAGGAAACCCTTCTGTCCTCATATCATCAAGTGTTTATTGTTTGTGTGTGGATTTTGAATGTTAATTTAGAACAGTCAGTCTGCATACTGTGAAGTGTGCTTTGGGAGAGGGGCGTATCTGTGGTGTAGGTAGATTAACTGGGAGAAAAAGGCAGTCTTTCTGTTTTGGTTATATTTTTCTTGTATAACTGTGTTAATGTACAAACAGTAATATTTTCAGTAATTCTTGACATTTTTTTGCTGATTGTTGGGTGCAGCAGTGTATAATTTCAGTTTGTTTAAAATATTTAGTTATACTACTAAAGGTTTTCAATTTGCTACACATTACTTGTAGTGTGTGTGTGTGAGTGTGTGTGTGCAATGCATGGCATTAAATCAGACACCTTTTGTTGTACCTCAGAGTAATTGCAACAGTGTGAACCTGCTATCCACCGCACCTGCATGAATTTTTTGTACTGCTTTTCGGTATCTTTACTGGTAGTGGACTATTACTGCTGTGTACAATCCCCCCCACCCCCCAACCAACAAAAGGAATTATTTTCCAGATTTGGATTTGCGACTTGTGAGTACTGGTTAGGTGTTGTTGTGCCTTTGCATCTGCATCTCTTGAGTGTGCAGTGCAATCTTAATCTGTGCTTTTGCAGTGCACCATTAATTCTGGGAGCCTTTGCATTTCTTGTTACACTCTCATTTCACTTTGTCAGCACTGGGGAATTTTCTGGACACAAGACAGTAGCATTTTGGGGATGCACATTAATTCTGGTGACTGTGTGTGACCACTGCATGCATGACTGAACGCGCCATTAATTCTGGGAGACTTTGCATTTCTTGTTATGCTCTCATTTCACTTCATCAGTGCTGGAGAATTTTCTGGACACAAGACAGTAGCATTTTGGGGATGCACATTAATTCTGGTGACTGTGTGTGAGGGGCTGCCAATATTGTTGTCACTTCGCCTTACTTCACGTTATGGCGGAATGACAATGTGAAGTAATAATTACAAGGTGAAGTGAGCCTTTCATATTGGCCACTCTGCATAGTGGAGTGACAATGTGAAGTACTCACTTTGTGGACACTTCTCCCATGAAATATAAATTCGCTGCATCTCTACCCATAAGGACAGTCCAAAAGGATGGAGTTAAAATTTGGTCCACAATTTTAAAATTGGGGTTACTTAATAATAGAGGTTAGGATATGTCCTTAGACAATGGGGTTAGAGCTTCTAGACTAATTGACTATGGACTTTGAGATAGGTTAGAAAAGCAGGGTCCTGTAAGAGTTTATCAGACTATTTTATTCAAGTATACAAAAGAGCTGCAGGGGTGATCTTGGCCGAGTGGCATTTTTCTCAGTCAGTGAGGAGCCGCAAAGGGATGTAAGAAGTAAAGTCTACAGTGGGGTCAGGAAGAAGCCAACAAATTTATTTACTAACATGTCTAGCAAAATAATAAAGTTGAAAATGTGGTAAGTGGAGTCCCCCAGCGAGTTTAGGAGCTGCTAATTTATGATATGCCCAGCTAACTGATTTACTTCTCTAAATAACTGATTTACCTCTCCAAATAAACTCTGATATCATGGAATGAAGAGAGGTAAACCAGGATGATGGGAGAAAAATATTCAGCATGTGTAAGGGGTAAAGGACCCAGGGATGGATATTCATTTTAAAGGCATTAATTCTTCCCCAGAGCATAAGAGGAAGGGCTTCTCTTCTTTTTGAGTCTTGTTGGATAGCAGAAAGCAAAATATCAAGGATGTAGCCAATTCAATGCCAAGGTATTTAAGCCGCTTAGGGCTCTAAATTAAACCTAGGGTAGTAATGTCAGCCTTATACACTAAAGAATTAAGGGGAATTACCAAAGTTTTATGGACACTTAGCATATATCTGGAAAGACTGCCAAAATTAAAAATGGTTTGGATAGTAACTGGAATAGACATCGAAAGGGATGTGATATGAAAGAGAATGTCGTCAGTATAAACTGAAATCTTAAGCTGTTTGAGCCTAAGGAGATTCCACAAATGGCAGTATTGGCATTAATATTGAAAAGTTTTATCAGACTTATAGCCCCTTATATTTCTGGTCCCTTGTGCACTATTTTTAATTTAAGTTTAATTTCAGGCTCCTTTCCCTCTAAGTAGAAATGTTCCAGAGTTGTTTCTATTCTCAGGAAATCGGGGGCATCTGGGTTGGATAATTTTCACCCAGTTTTTATTCTTAATCCTCTGAGTAAACTCCTTGAAAAAATTGTCAACAAACAGATTACTTCTTATTTACATAAGAACAATGTACTGTGTCCACAACAACATGGCTTTTGGCCTAATGATGGTACTGTGACTGCCTTGATCAGGTACACGGATGCTGCTCTTTGCAGTTTTGATAATGGTTTTATGCTTGGGGTGGTGTTCATGGACCTGACCAAAGCATTTGATTTAATAAACTACTCACTGTAATGTGTTAGACTGGGTGAATTGGGATTTTCTGAAAATGTGGCTGCTTAGTTTAGGGACTATTGATCTAATTGTTTACTTTATGTTACTGTAGGTTCTTCTGTTTCTTCTCCCTATCCCATATACTCTGGTGTTCCCAAAGGGTCTATTTTGGGTCCTTTTTAGTTTTCGTTGTATATCAACCCCTTGCCTTCTATTTGCTTAACCTGTGATAGTTTACTTCATGCTGATGATTTAATACTTTTTATTCAATCTCAGTCGTTAGCATCTTTAACTTATTGTTTGGAGCAGGACTTTATTTCAGTTTGTCATTGGCTTGGTGAGAATGCTTTGGTTTGGAACTCTTCCAAGACCAAAAATCATGTTGTTTGGGATGCCTACTGGGTCATAATGTCTCACGCTTAATAGCGTATGACATTATGACTAACCTGGTACAGCGCAGTATGCTACCACTACTGGTGCAATGCCACTTATACTGCTGTATGTGGTATTGCACCAGTAGCACTTTTCCAGGCAAAGGACAAGACCTCTGCTGGGAGCAGATTCCGATGAGCAGCTGCCATGGCTCACAGGACTGAGCCATAGCAGTAGGAACCCAGGCGCTGTGTCTGGGACCGGGTCTGATTCCTGGTCCCAAAAACCTTTTTTTTTTTACAACTTGTGTGCTCCCCAACTTGGACCCTCCCCCCCAGAGTTGAGAATCTTTAGTGGAAGGGGTCCGGGGCACAGCCCCCCCTAGGGGGGCAGAGCCCCACCCACAGAAAATAGACCTATGCCTCACAGCGTGATTTTGCCATGCGGCATAATGTCTTGCAACATTATGACCCCGTGCCTTTGGGACACTATCTCATCTGTGTAGTAATCCTAGTTTAGTTATTCATGATGTCCATGAGGTTCCTCTTGAGCAAGTTTATGAATTTAAGTACTTAGAGGCCTTATTGGACCCTGGCCTAGCTTTTCAAGCTCAAGTCAGAACTGTTAGTCGTAAGATTAATCAAAATCTGGGTGTAATTTATAAATTGAAACAACATTTTACCCCTGAGACTAGAAAGGCCATAGCAATTGGGGTGCTTCTACCTCACCTAGATTATGCTGGAAGCCTTTATTCTAAACTGTCAGTGAGGGAAACCCAGGATTTATCAGTAGTATATAATAACATTTGCCATTTTGTGTTGGGAGTTCCCCCTCGTATGCACCATTGTTTGCTTTATTCTTCCCTTAATTTTTTACCACCTAATGCCCGTTCTATGTATTGTGTTTGCTGTCTAATATTTAATTCCCTTTTTGAGACAGAGAAGTTTCCTCTAACTGAATTGTTGGGTGTTCTATGTTCTATATTGAATCCCATATCTTTTAGGAGGACTCTTCTTCTTAACAAATCTTTCTCTACTAAAGCTGGTGGTTGAGCTTTTTCTGTGTCTGCCTTGCTTCGTTGAAACAGTTTGCCTGAGGATTTGAGAACTGATTGCTGTCCTGAAAGTTTTAAAAGAAAGCTGAAAGCATGGTTGTTTGCTTTAAATAAATGTAAACTTTTTTTAATTACTTGTTGCTTTTGTATGTGTATTTATATTGTTTGTTTTGTACTGCTGTAATTATGTGTTTGGGTTGTAACAGAAACAGGGCTTGTTCCAGTGTCTTAACCCAATTAACAAAATAAAAAACAAACAAAAAGAAGAGGTTCCAGATAGAGATTAAAAGAAGTGGGGATAGAGGGCAACCTTGTTGGGTTCTTCTATGCAACTGAAACTAGGGGGAAAAAACTCCATTTCAGTAAAATCGGGCAATGGGAGAGGAATTTAGTACTTGAATCGACTGGGTAAGGTTGGATGGAAAACCAAAACTTGACAGAAAAGAGAAAGGAAAATTGCCATGGCACCCTATTGAAAGCTTTCTCTGCACCTAGAGACACAAGTGCTACTGGGGGTCCCGGGTCCCCAGACACAGAGGTGATGTGGGTCAGTTTAGGAAGATGGTCCAGCAAGTGCCTGTCCAGCATAAAGCCCACTTGCTCAGCTGAGATGAGAGTCCCAGACCACACTAAGACTAGTAGCTAAGATTTTAGCAAGTATTTTCAAATCATGATTAAATAATGATATGGGTTGTAATTAACTAGTTTATGGAGGTCCATACCTGGTTTGGCGAGTAAAACAATTATGACTTCCAAAAGGGAAGTATCAGTAATGCCATGAGTGTGAATATAAGTAAAGGTCTGTGTGAGAATAGGGGTCAGGTCTTCCTTAATTTTAGTTACTATGAATGGGTCCTTGAGAAGCTGATTATTTAATTTCCATTTAGAGTCACAATCTGCAGGAGAGATAAGATTGTTGAAGAAGCACTCGGGAATGATCTGAGAGGACTTGTGGAGAAATTTGACAGGGATGAATCCCCAGAAGGAGAAAATGGCTAAGCAGAAAGTAATCAATTCTAGAAAGGGAATAGTGGGGAGCCAAATAAAAAGTAAAATCTCTGACATTTGGGTGAAGGTCATGCCAGGGGTCACATAGCCCAAGGGAGTCCATGAAGTCCCATAGGGCATCTTGTGCTGGGGACAGATGTCATGGTGGAGTGCTGGACCTATCTAACTAATTTTTAATAGTGGGGGTTCCAATCCCCAGTGAGAATCATAGGAAGGTGGAGAGAAGGGGTTAAGAGATTGAGTAGAGATGTGAAGAAGAGGGGGTTATTTCTTTACACCTATTATAATATGTTTTTTACTTCTGTGATATAAACTGTATACAATGGCATGTAAGATGTGTAAAATGACTGACTCTCTGTAAAAATTATGTTGCTGTTCTCGTTGGATATATTGTCTCTCTCCCCTCTCCCCCAGGTCGCATCGTAAGATGAGCAACTTGTTGTCAGTGTGCCTTTCCTGGTGAAACATTTCAATAAATAAATAAATGATCTCATCCTGAGGTTCATACTGAGATCATCAAGGAGCAAAAGGTTTGTAGCCCATTCTAAGCTCCTGTGTCATCACCTATAACAGTGTATTCTCCCTCCCATCAGAATCCAGTCATCCAATCTTTTCTTAAAGATAGGTTTGCTACCACTTGATATTACTGTATGTTTAGTGGAAGGGCATTCCAGATGTTTACTATTCGCTGGGAGAAGAAACATTTCCTTCCAATACTATTGAATTTCATACTTTGCAGCTATAACGGATGCCCTCTAGTGTCCCATACATTTTGTTTAAATACAAATTCTATTTCATTAAATATGTAAGGATCCTGAACAATGTCCCACATGAGGAGAAGATTGCCCCTTTTCATTCTTAGCCCTAGGGACATAAAATTTAGTTTTCTCAATCTTTTATCATAGTCTAGGTCCTTATTCCTATCATAAGCCTAGTCACTCTTCTTTGGACTTTTTCAAGTTGGATGTGATGATGTGATCATGTTTTTGTAAGGGTACCAAAATTGAAAGCAAGAGTCAAAATAAGGTTGTACATAAGATCTATATAGAGGACCCAAAACTGCTGGGTATCTAGATGTAATATTGCGATAAATTGCCCATAAGGCTTTGTTTGCCTTGCCTGCTGCCTCATTTACTTGTTTTGTGGCATCCATATCATTTGAAAAATATACCCAAGATCTTTTTCCATAATAGTTTCTGTTAGTTTTATGCCACATAGAGAGTAATCGTGTTTCTTGTTGTTGTAACTGAGATGCATAACCTTACATTTTTCTAGATTAAGCCTCATTTCCCATCTCACTATCCACTGTCAAGAACCCACTCCTGAGAGTCAGGTCCACTGAGTTCACAGTGCCCACCCCTAAGTGCAATCCATGATGGGGGAGGACATGGATACCCTCCTCATGTCCTTTTAGAATACTCACAGAGGTCATGACTGAACACCCGCCACGAGGACCCAGGGCATCCCTCTACACTCTGGGTGTGCACAATACCAGTTTTGAGTCTTGTAGCCAGATATAAACCCTTCTTGGTTGTTAAACAAATGGGGAAGATCCAGGCATCACACTCTCTTTGGGGTAGCAGTGTGCTTCTGATTTTGTCTTCTCCAACAGGACATGCAACAACCTGGTTCAAAATCCTTACAGACTTTTCCTTGAGACTTTAGTATTCTCCCTATCTCTACCCAGATATCACTTACAGACCCTTGCTCAATTGGTTGCTTATGGAGGCACCCCTTAGCAATAACAGTTTGTGAAAGATTATTTATAACTGTCCCACAGCTCACACACAATTTAGAAATCTTGTTCAGGCAGTTTTCTTAAAAACAAATGTATTTACTAAAATACTTAGATAATAATCATATAGTTACAACTAAAAGATGCACTAATTTGGTAACAGAATAACAGAAATAAAAGTGGAAAAATATTGTCATCTAAAGTCTACCTTAAGTCTGTAGTAAATTGAAGTCCGAAGAAAGTAAATGAACAATTCAGTTTCCTTTGTACTGGCAGTCTTGGGTCTCAGCAGTTCTGCTTCTTGTGTCAGGAGAAGTGTCCCTTGTAGATGCTCAGCAAAACTGAGTGAGAGTGGCTCTGGTTCAATTCCTTACATAGCTGGAGGCACCCTGCAAAATCTCTGTCTTGTCCTAAAAGGGTGGCCTTTTCTTTTAGGCCAGTAGGTGTCACTCTTGCGCTTTCCCAAAATTGTCTTATTAAGGTTCTGACATCACAACTTCCTGGCACATATAATAATCATGAACATGACTTCAGAGTTAAAACTTTGATGTCTCAGTATAACACCCTGTAAGCTAATTCACAGTGTCTTGTCAAGAAGGGCTATTTCCCAAAATCCTGTTGAACGCATCCCAGACTCTTAAGTGCATGTTTTATGACAGGTAAATGGATTTTGGCATATCTCTGTTAAGGGACCTGGAAATGAAAGCTTAGCTTCCTGGTAAACATCTGCCCCTCAGGTCAGAGGAAGGTCTAACATTTTTAAAAGAAATCCAGTCTCTCTCTCCATGTGCCCCTTGCTTTGACACTGACATTCTTGTGGCATGTACATATTCACAGAATCACATAACAAAATGTATAACAGAATTATATCTACAAATAATGGCTGGCAGTTGGCTAGCTTGCCACACCCACTGTGTAATTTTGTCTAGATCTTCCTGTATTCCATCTGCTTCTACAGAGCTGGCACATGTACCCTCAATATAGAGTCATCTGCATATTTGGTTGACCAGCTGCTTAAGTTGTTCATGAGATCAGAAATAAATATCTGAAAAATGAAAGGTCCAAGGACTGATCCCTGAGGCACCCCACTAGGTACACCACCCTCCTAAGAAGAAATGCCATTTATCATTACTCTCTGAGTTCTATCTCTCAGCCAACCCAATATCCATTTCATATATATTTGGTCTACCCTTCTCAGTTCTAATTTTTTTATTATCACCCAATGAGGTACAAGATCAAACGCCTTGCTGAAGTCCAAAAAAACAATATAATATGGAATTCTCTTATCTTAGGAGTAACTTATTTTCTCCTGAAAACACAATAAGTCCGTAGTGTAAGATCTGCCTTTTGTAAAACCATATTACATGCTGTCAGTGTTGAACAAGGATGATGTTGTGCCTGTCGCTGTTTTTAAATAAGGGGACAACGTTAGCCGTTCACCAATCTTTAGGTACATCACCACTCTTTAGACTACTGTCCAACAACAAATTGAGAGGGTATAATAAGTGATCTGACATTAGCTTAATCATTTTGGCAGTAATATTGTCTGGGCCAGGAGAGCAATCAGCTTTCATATTTCTAATTCTTGACTTGATTTCTTCTTCAAAGACCATGATAATGTTACCAAAGCTTGGGGGGGGGATGCTGCTAGGGCTGTGCCCATGTGAGACCATAGCACTGTGTGTTCCTGTACCCCCCCATACCATGTCATTGACATGCTTGCTATATAATTGGCACCCCTGCTGGCTGCAGTGTCACTGACGGCAAAACCCCAGCCTCCCCACCTCCCATTATGGCACCCCATGCCCCTTCTGCCCTAGATGACTCCTGCATGGCATGTTTTGCCCCCATCATCCCAGCTCCTCTCATGTTGTACCAGGTGGGGGGTAGACCAGACCCCTGTAGCATTTCCTGCAGGTGCACTGATTGTTTTGGCAAATGCCTGTGGGTGTGTCAACTTCTGGGTTTGTGACGCAAGGACCCAGTTCTTTCTGAATATGGCACAGGGTCTCTGATGCAGCCAGAGTATGCCACAGCCTTAGATCACTGCAAATTGTGGCAATCTAGGGAATCTTTGAAAATTCAGCCAAATGTGTGGTGGAATTATTACTTATTAACAGACCTGCTTAGCATCTTGGCCTTTTCTGAGAGTTAAACTATTCATAAAAAACCTTGCTATTTTGCTTAGAAGCATTTTTTTGCTAAATTAGGCTCCATCTTTTTGATTTTCTTATTGCAGCTTTACTTTGCTGCTGTATAATCTTATATTTATTCCAGACATGTAAACAGGATGATTTTTTGAAGGCTTTGAAGATTTTGTGTTTTTTATTAGTAAGTCTCAAGATATTTTTATTTAGCCACTTTGGCCTTGGTTTATTGTTATTTGTATATTTCTTGTATTTTAATATAAAACTACAGCTTAGGGCCAGTTTAATAGTTTTTTTATTTTATTCCTCATAGCTTCAGTGTTACAATTAGATGGAAGGACATCCCATTTGATATTTGATAGGACATTATTTATTTTATTTGTGTCAGCCTTATTGTAAAGGTAAAAATACGATTTATTATGTGTCTTAATAAAAGTAAAATCAATATTAAACCAGACTGTATTATGGTCACTTGTACCCAAGTGTGGGCCAGTGTAACAGTAATTTATCTTTAAATTAGATGTACCCAGTACCGCATCTAAAATATTGTCACCTCCTGTTGGCTCTAAAACACACTAATTCATTTGTATTTGATCACAGGTCGACAAGAACTGCCTGCCCTGGACAGAGGTGGCTGTATGTGTTTCCCAGTTCGTGTCCCCCAATTTAAGATTTCCCATGAAAAGTACTTCCCCTTGCTCGCAAGCAGATTCAGTTTCTGAAGTTATTTGTAAGGTAGTGTCAGGAGGGGTATCGGGGAAGGGGAATGATAACATAGCCCAATTATAAGAGAATCAGTTGAGTTTGGGAAGACCTTGATCCACAGGCTCTCAGTACCATTAGACATTTTAATCTTTTTAATGTCTATAGACTCAAAACCTGTACTAATGTATAATGCAATACCACCACCTTTTAATCAGACCGGTTGTAATAAAATAAATTATACCAATAGATATTCTTTTCTCAGGTCTCATTATTACATAGGTAACATATGTGTGTACAGAGCACAGCACACTGTTGTCCATGTCACTCACCAAAGTTTAATGTCAGTACCCTAGCTTTGATGTTTGTACCCCATTATATTATGTGAAATACAATATTCATCCAACCATTTTTTAAATCCATTAAGATGCTTGCTACTGACCAACTCCTCAGGGAAGGAATTCCACAGTGCCATTTCTCTCTGATTATACTAATATGCTATTTTATTGGTTTTACACATTTCACTTACAGTACCAGTTGTAAGAGGTGAAATTTTGTACTATATGCTTGACATTTCATTCCAAGCCCCAAACAGTCCCTTAGATCATTGTTGATAAGTGCCCTAAAGAGGAGGCTCATGTTGCCCCTTAATCTGTGGTATTCTAACAAGTACATACCCAAACTATTCATTCTGGCCTCATAATGTAATCCCTTTAGATTTCCTATCATTTTTAGTGGCTCTCCTTTGCACCTTCCACAAGGACTTGATTTCTGTTTTATTTCCTGGTGCCCAAAACTGTGCACAATACTCAAGGTGCGGTTTCACCATTGAGGTGTACAGTGGGATCAACACTTCCTTCCTCCTACTCATCCTGGTGTGTCTGCCAATACTACTCAAGACCCCAGCTGCTTTTTTATTATTTTGTTACAGTGTCCTTTAAAGATCAAATCACTGTTTGCTAAAATGCCCAAATCTCTTTTTTCAGATATGACCCTTAGACTTTTACTTAGACTTAGACTTCTGAGGTGCCGTCTTTCGGATGAGACATTAAACCAAGGTCCCATCTGCCGGGATTGGTGGTAGTTCAGGCGGGTGTTAAAGATCCCATGGCACTTATTGAAAAGAGCAGGGGAATTTCTCCGGTGGCCTGGCCAAATTTCCCTCATTCACTAAAAATACCACCAACAGCTTAATCTGGTTCAAGGTCAGTTGGCATTCATCTGTATCCCCCTCCCCCAGGCCGGGCCGGGCCTGAAAATAAGCAGGATTTGTATAGTGCACTTACCCGGTCAACAAAAACTAAATAAATAAAAAAAATAAAATAAAATTTATCCATTAGTTGGTATTGAGTTTCTACATTATGCTTCCCTAAGTTCATCACTGAAAACCTGTTTAAATTAAAGTAAGTGTTGAAGGTTCCCGTAGCAAATGGGAGTAGTAACCTGTAGGTGTTGTGAATCACTCTCCTACCATTCAAACTGCCAAATAGTGCTGTTTTCCATGAAAAATATCCTTTTATTTTGGTGTTCTTCTTCATTTGCATAACCCACCCATTTTGTTCTCAGTGCTGCGACATCATACCAAGGAACCACAGTTACTGTACCCACAATGCCTCACTATGTAAATTAGTATGCAGAGTATTATATTTCCATGCTTACTGAAGTAATAGGAGCCAACATCTCTCAGCACAGGAGTCTTGTAGATAGATACGGTATGTACAATGCATTGTTGTGAAAATAAACAAACTTATGCTTAGATTCTTGACACCACCACACAAATATGGGACAGCATCTCAGAGTAAGGAAAATGTAAAACAGGTTTTTATTTTACCCATAATGCCCTGCTACAGTTATTTACATAGTACTGCTCACCACCAGCAGCATAAGGGACTATATGTCTGAATAAGGCAACATTATAAATTACCCACAACTCCTTGTTGCTGTATGTAAAACAATGACAGCTCCCTAGTATGACATCCTTTTGGGGGTGTGGCCACATACAGGAAACTGGAGGACAAAACGCTGATAAAACATAATATAAAATGACTATGACAGATTTTTTTTTTTACAAAACAAATTGCTGCTTCAACATCTAAATCATGTTTGGCAATGGCATACTATGTGTAAAAGGCATTTGGGGAACCTTACACATTTACTTTAAATTCTAATCTATGCTTGACAACCCAATCTCCCAGTTTAACTAGGGTGGTTTGCAGTTTTTGGGCATGCTCTCTATTGTTAACAATTGCCCTAATGGGTGTATCAGCCACAAACTTTGCTTCCCATTCCCTTACCACAACTCATTGATGCTGTATATAAGATAAAGAGACATGGCCCCAGTACTGAACCCTGAGGGGGCTCCACTAGTTACCCTAGTCCAGTTTGAGTATATTCCCCTGATGCACACCCTCTGCCTTCTATCAGTCAACCAAGCTGCAATCCATTTGGTGATGTTCCCATGTATCTGCATATCAATAAGGGCATCAAACAGTTCCCCATGTGGCACCTTGTCAAAAGCCTTAGTAAAATCCAAGAAAACCACATCCACAAATGCACCCCTATCCAGAGCCTCACTCACCTGTCCATAGAACCCAGCAAGCTGATCTGGCAGGAATGTCCCTTTGTGAAACCATGCTGTGCTCTATCTGTCTGCCCAGAGTATCTTATAGTTTCAGTTATATGTTCTTTATTCATTTCATGATCTTGCCCAATACTGAGGTCAAGCTTATAGGTCAATCATTTATTGTTTCCTTTCTATTGCCTTTTTTGTGTATTGGTACCACATTGGCAGTCCTGCACGCTATTATTAGTCCACCAAGTTTCAGTAACAGCAATGATATGTGGCATTTCTTTAGTGACCAATGCTAGTAACTCATCAAATTTGTTGTTAAGGCTTCTAGCATTCAAAAGGCAACACTTTATTTTGCTATACTTATTTTTGTTTGAATTGACTTGGTTACATTTTGCTTTTTTAGAAGTATTTGAAATATGTGAAAAACCGATGTTTTACCCCATACTTGCTAGTTTAAATTAATTTTTTTCAAAAGCATTATTAAAACTATAACTCAATACACTTAATCCCTGTTTATTTAGGTGAAGACCATCTTTAGAGTAATATGATGTGTTGACCCAAAACAAATCCCAGTTATCAATAAACCTAATATTTTCTTTACTGCACCAGTTTAACAGTTTGGCATTTATCTTAGCAATGATACAATTCTTTTTATGTTGGCCCTGGGTGCTGGTAAAATGCTAGACACTGAAACTAACCCCCCCTTTTTAATTTTATTTTCTAGTGATAGTAGATCATAACAAATCTCTTTTTCATGCTGCTTTCTAACATCATTGGCCCCCACATGTAGAATAACTACAGAACTGCTTTTAGTGACTGATTTATCAATTCTCTGTTTGATATCAGACCCTCTTGCACCTGGCAGGCAAGTAACTGTGGTGCTGAGATTGTCTTATTTGCAGACATTTGCATCAGTGAAACGTGTAATGGAATCACTGATGACAAGTTTCTGTTTAATATAATTGTCTTTATTCATACTTTCACATGCTTTAATGAATGATTTAGACCGAGAAGGCATGATTTCCTTTCCTGGTGCTGGTACATAAGCTATATGGCCAAGCAGAGAATATCTACTGGACAAGACGACTCCCTCATGGCTCAACGCCCTTCTACCCTTCTTATGTTTTCATTTTGTAATGAGACACCAGTCATCTGAGCTCTCATTTCCAGCTGCACCAATTTCTCCCCCAAGTGAATATTCACCACTAAGTGAGTCTCTACTATCCTCTCTAAATCTCTTCCTTCTGACTTTGTTTTATGCATGTGTTTGCTTTGTAGTAGACTTTTTCAGTTTTATTGTGTTTGTCCTCAAATTTACACTGCTTCTCCTTCAAGCTCTGTAATTCCTTTAACACCACACCCAGTTCTGTACACTTAGGGCATACATGTTTTTCATTAAATGACTTAGTTGGTGATAGACTATACATAAGACAACTCCTCATTTTAGAATTGAACCCTCATTACAAAGCAGTTCTACATAATCCTTTGATGGATTTACAAATTCCATCTTGTTTGACATAGGATGCAGTAACCCTTAAATCAAGTAAATTAATTTACTTAGGATATGCAGATTAGAGAGACTTGGGCCAATCTATAAGAAATGGAACCTGGAATGAAGTGATTTGATCAAATAATAAAATATAAAGTGTAATCTGGCAAACTTGATTAAAATAAGATGGGCGAAATGAGAAAACTACAAAACAGATGCTGCGGTAACAATTGTAGTGCCCTTAGAATGCGGTGGCTACATAGCTCAGCAGCCCTATGTACTGCCACAGGACTCCCTTAACACTTAAAACCTTTTTTTTGTTTTACTGTTTTTTTAAGCCCAGACACAACAGTACACTTGCACAAGATAATTTGAGGGAGGGGTTCACACACACACACACACACACACACACACATACACACACACACAGGCTCACTATTGCACAGTAGTTGAAACTAATTTGATAGCCTGGCACTCAATTAAAAGTTTCACTTAGTGCTTGAGCCCTAACCTAATTGGTTTGGTACGGTGTCCCCAAAGTATAAACTCAGTGCGCAGACACTGAGAAGTTGCACCTTGCCCGTAACGGAAAATTTTGATAGTGCTCCTAAACTCCTTAACCCACACAGTATGTTTCAGTTTGGTATACAACCTCTGCACAGTCGCAGGGCATCAGTATCCAAATCACTTGATCTATTTGAAACTTTGCCTACTGATAGTTTCCTGCCCCACTATCCCACCTGTTCCAGCTGACACTGGCAGACACACATGCAGATGGCATGCTTGTCTCTGTGTGCATTACCTCCAAGTGCTCACCCCACTCACACTCGCCCCTGCTCACTAGGGATCACGCAAGTATAAAGCCACAAACTGGGGAATACATGAATTAAAACAGCTCGAGACAAGGCGGTATGGCAATTAAAACTGGCCTGCACAGCCCTAATACAAAATAAAATAGGTTGATACAGTTAAGAATACAGTGTAGTTCCTGGAGCTCTTCAGAAAACTATGCTACCCAGTTTCCCATACTGTAGTCTCCTAGCAATGGACTACACACTGTTCAGACACTGACACCATAGTGGTTTTTACAGCAGACTCCCAACAGTTACCAGAGATAGGGTTCAGCTGTCAAACACTTACACAGCTGACACCCGACCTGTTTTCTTTGTCTTTGAAACATGATCTGCCTTAGGGCCATATATAGAGCTCAGTAGAATGGCAACATTATCTAAAACACCTTGTAGGGAGAGAAAATGTCCTCCTGATTCTTCAATAGTTTTAACTAAATGGAAACAGACCAGATGACCAATAAGGATTGCTACCCCACCCCTTTTTGTGCTATTCCTCACACCATAAGCTTGGCTGACCCACTTTCTGCAAAAACAAGACTAATGTCCAGTACCATAAGGTGCATTTCCTGGAGATAAAGGATATGAGCGGCCAAGTATCTAATGTGCTTCAAGATCTGGTAACACTTGATCTGAGACCCTGCACCCTTTACATTCCAAGAAATGTGATTAATGAGACTACCCATAAATAGAGATATCTATGATGTACAGTAAGATGCATCTACATGAATCCAGTTACATAGTCCTTGACTGGCAATAAACAGCAACCAAGATTGCAATACAAATGAAAAACATTACCCCCCCAAAAAAATGTCACCCTCCAAACAAGCAGCAACAGGAAAACTATTAAAAACAATAACACAGATAAATAGAACTTGAATGGGAAAATACTCCAAGCAGTGTGGGAAAATACCAAAACCCTGGTCCTCAAACTGAACTCCTAAACCTTGGGACTATGATACAAACTCAGGAGAGTGCCAGTCCCCTGCCCCTCAGTGATTTCATGCAGTGACAGCACTGGGTGGTTTAAAACATGGGTCGAATTGGACCCACTGGTGTAAAAATGTGGGTCTAAAGAGGAACCTTCTGAGTCAAAACATAATCAGAGGCAGGTCTGGAACAGTTCATGTTCCCTTCCTTCAGATATTGTTATAGAGTAGGTGCATCAGTTTGGACCCACTGGCAAAGGAAAGGGGTCAGTTCTGGGCAGGATGCAACTTCTGCCATTTTGGCACATGTTAGCGCTGTCCCCGATCTCATCCACAAAGGTCCTGAGGGATTCAATTGCCAAGGCAAGCAAAACAATGCCAACACTCTATGTTATCTAAAGGCTGAACTGAATACTGAAGTCAAGACAGTGCAAGGCAGAACCATAACTGAAACATGTTTCTCAGGGGTATAAACAAGGTGACATAGTCATAGTCAGTAGCTTATTGTTTGGTTATGTAAACCACTTCTTTTTTTTTTGTTAACCTGTTTCTCCCCAGGATGGTGTAGCCTAGCCCTCCACCGCCCCCCCTACCACATCACCCAGCATCCTAGGGACTTACCTCTTCTCAATGCTTCACCCATGGCTTACTCCTGTGGTGGGATTTGATGGTGCAGTAGGTGCCATACCATCAATGAGATGGTGTCAGTGCAAAAGAGTGCCCTATAGCCTGTGAGGGGTCAGTGTCATCCATGCTGCACCCAGCAATTTTCCCTGTTCTAGTTCAGAAGGACAGATGTGCAATGCTATCCAGACACATCATGCATGCTACCATGCATGGGGCATCAACAGCTACCATCCCTTCCAGCCCCAATGTGCCTGCACTGACTGCTTGTCTCTGAGCCTCTGCTAAGGGCCAGACCAGTGCTGGGACCTGCAACCCTCCAAGAGGAAGACAGTCATCCTCTGGATGTTTAACCATCCTCTCTCCAGCCAGCCTCCAGTGAACTGAGTCTGTTTCTGAACCTGGGTCACCGGCATGGTGGCAGGTGAGGCATAGGGGCCTCTACCATTTGTGCCAGTGCTCCGGCTATGTAAACCATTTCAATATTATAAACAAATACAAAACATGAAAAACAAAATTCAGTAACAAGGAAAAGATAACAGCTAGCCATAACATACAGTAAACAAATTTATCTTCAGATAAAGACTAGACAATTCATCAATATTCAGCAGAGTTATATACAAATGTGCAATTTTATATAGATAGATAGATAGATAGATAGATAGATAGATAGATAGATAGATAGATACTTTATTTATATAGCGTCCCTTTCTGCAGACTCAGAGCACTTCACACCTCAATTAAACACAGTGTACCTACAAATAATAAACAATACCATAAACCAGATCCAGATTTATGTATTGAAATGCTTCACCAGGAAGGCACACTGAGCGACAAGT
Source organism: Neoceratodus forsteri (assembly GCA_016271365.2). Lineage (NCBI taxonomy): Eukaryota > Metazoa > Chordata > Ceratodontiformes > Ceratodontidae > Neoceratodus > Neoceratodus forsteri. Next base: position 300,589,863 of record CM057455.1, read on the forward strand.
CACTCATCTCCTGGTGTGACCTGGGGGTAGGGGTACAATAAGAATGAGGCATTAAACATTCAAGTTACAAGATCAACATTAACATACAGTTCTAAGGAAGGTGTTACAAACAGTGTTACAACACTGTTGTGCATAATAGGTAGAAAAAGTGGACAATAATAAGTGCCGGGTTAATAAGTAAACAAGTGCTTATGTAAAAGAAATGGGGGAAAGGAGAGAGAAGGGTGAGGTGGGGGAAGGGGGAAGAGTTGTGTCCCTGGAGACCCCTTCAGGATGTGAGGAACCCTGCAAGGGAGTTGGAGAAGGTCAGTAGATAGGGATTAAAAGAGTGATAGGAGAGGGAGGAAGTGAGAATTGAACTCTTGAGAGGAAGAGAATTCGCACCTTTGGAGGGGATGGGTACTAATCAATAGTCCATCGGGATGCATTGGACCCTGCTAGTAGTCATGGAAAGTCAAGATAGTGGCTAGATAGAATAGGGGAAATATGCATAGGCTCAGTCAGACCCCTTCAGGATGCTGAGAACCCTGCAAGGGGACTACAATGGCCAGTGAGAAAGGTAGATGGGGAAGGGGAAGGAGAGGAGAAATGACTAGGTGCAGTAGGACCCCCTCAGGATGCTGAGAACCCTGCAAGGGGGACTGCAAAGACTAGGGAGAAAGGTAGATGGGCAGGGGAAGGAGAGAAGACAAGCCTAGGCCCAGTAGGACCCCTTCAGGATGCTGAGAACCCTGCAAGGGGACTTCGAAGGTTAGGGGGAGAAAAGGTAGAATGGGGAAGGGAAAGGAGAGAAGACATGCCTAGGCACAGTAAGGCCTCTTCAGGTTGCTGAGAACCCTGCAAGAGGACTGCAAGGCTTGGGGAACAGGTATATGGGGAAGGCGGAAGGAAAGGAGACAAGCCTAGGTGCAATAGGACCCCTTCAGGATGGTAAGAACCCAGCAAGAGGACTGAAAGTCAAGGGAGATAGGAGGGATGGTGGGGCAAGGGAGTAGATGAGAGATATAAGCCCCATAGGGGGTTAGTAGGGGGATTCATTGAGAGCATTCAGGGTCCCTTACATTCTGTTAGAGATCGAGGGAGGCCAGTAAGGGGGAACAATTTGGAGGAAGTGGAGGACAGCTAGAAATTTAGAGGGTGGGGGTGCACAGGGTAAAATGAAGGTGACAGTAGAGAGGTAGGGTTTGTCCAGGGCTTAGGGGAGGGAATTAGGGAGGGACATGGCAGGAGCAGCTAGGTGCAAGGTAATTATTGAGGGCAAAGCTGATGGAGTAGGTGGAGGATGAGTGCCAGATTTGAAGGGGGAGGGCATTTCAGATTTTTAGAAGGTGGTGAGAGTAACTGGATTGGCTGATTTGCGTGGATCTGCGGGGAATACCAAAGTGCAGTAGTTGACTGATCCAAGGGAATGGGAGGATAGGGGGCTGTTATAAAAGAGAGGTGAGGTAGGAATGGAGCTCACCCAACCAGTGCTTGGAGGTGAATTTAGCACAGTGGGAGAGTCACCTATTTGTAAGAGAGGGGAAGGATAGGGAATGATAAAAATATCAGTGGTGAGTGTGTGTGGGGGGGTATTCAGGACAAAGCAGCAGAAGGAATTGAAGAGGGTGTACAGTCTGGCCAGGGAGGACATAGAGGCAGCACCATAGATCACGTCACAGTAGTCAAAAATGGGCAATATCATCTTCTGAACAAGTTCACGCCTAGCTGGAGAAGGGATGCAACTACGGTTTCTGAACAGGGCACCAAGCTTGGGGGTGCAGTTTTTTTGGATGGCATGATATGTCCAGAAAAGTTTAGGTGTTGGTCCAACCGAATAAATTTGTCAACGGTAGGGAGGAGAGAAATGGGGCGATAGTTGGCAGGGGATGAGGGGGTCACCCTCTTTGGGTAGAGGGAGGACCACTGCATGTTTCCATGAAGAGGGGGACAGAGGCAGTAGAGAATGAGAGATTTAGGATTATTGAGAGGGGTTAAGCAATGGCCAAAGTGGAGAGGGAGAGGAGTTTTGGGTCGAGGCCATCACGGGAGGCACCTTTAGAGGGGTTGATGGTGAGGAGGTCACTTAGAGGGTTCCATGTTATAATGGCGATCGTGGTAAGGGGATCACCATTAGGGTGAATGTACATCACCAAAAATCAATTTTGGCAATGTACACTCCCAGCGCACTGCAAAAGGGCACCAGAGATTCGGATTTTTTTTTTTATGCGGGGGGCGTACCTCCTCAAGGGACTATAACACAATGCTATCAAGTTTTAACTTGGACATTTGTGGTATTAACTCTAAAGGTCTTGCTTTTCATTTTGAATGTATTCTCCTAACACACTTACTCATTAATAATTTCAGTTAGAGGCCCTGCCTGCTTGAATGTTTAGCTTATCTAATGGATGTCCTTGAAAAGATTCTCAGTAATAGCAAGCTAATGGATGCTATTCATTCCATTTAAAATTGTGATTTTTTTTGAAATAGGTACATTTATAGCAATGAGCATTTTTCCTTATTTTTTTATGTATGATCTGGGTGTTAATAGAATGTGACTCTCTGAACAATTGTCATAAGTCTCTGAGGAAGGATTTAGTTGGTCCGAAAGTTTAGACATTGTTTTCTTTTTGTGACATCTATGTTGGTCCAATAAAAGGTATCAAGCCATTTGCTTCTGGATCTATTTTTACATAGACCAATATGGCAACTAATCTATTTTTATATCTGAGGAACTTTTTCTTTTTCCCTTTGGTTAATTAGAAGGTTTTTTTTTCACCTGATGTCAGTAAGGGCGATGTGCGGAACTGCACTCTGCCTGACAGCTGATGTATCTAGTGCTGTTCCTCTCATTACATCATCAGCATTGTGACCTCACTGACTGTGGCATCATAACTGCTTGGGAAGAGCCACTCAGCACCTGCCAGGTCATTCACCTGTGATGTCACAGCCGACAAGGTCACATTACTGATGATGTAGAGGGAGGAATAGAATGTCAGCTGCCAGGCAGAGTGCAGTTCCACACATCCAGCATAATACTATTACACAGAAAACTTTCTAATGAACAATGGGGGAAAAATACTTCAGAAATAAAAAGTTACCACTGACTACTTCAAATTTGTAACATTATCCTATCTGTAATTTTTGGTTCTGCTAGCCCTTTTAAGACATACAGTAGTTACAAAAGATCCTGAAAAGGTTCCAAGGAGCCTTGCTATAATCCCACTGGTCATACATTATTTGCATTATGTATTGGGATACAAAGGCCAGCTCACTTATTTTACATCAATTAAATGAAAATAATCTTCCAGGGTACCAGGGCTGGAGAAAGAAAATACCCAATATTCAGTGAAGTAAGTCCCCAGAAAACACTCACTTATTACCAAGAGGCAGCAACTTTTCTGAAGCCTTCCAGGCTACACCTTGCCAAATTGTTGCTGCATGCCTTACTGGGGCCACCGGTTATAGCAATCCACAGTACGTCAGCTGGAGCACCATCTAAACGGCACCCAGACTCCTTTTAGCAATGCTGCTCCAGTCCAGGCCAATGTACAGTATTAGTCTGCCATGGTTGAAAGAACCTGGATAAACTTCCATTTAGGCCTTTGTTAGTCATTGACTGCCAGTTAGTTGGACCTAAGACAACACATATGTGCTGTCAAAGCACAGAATGACTCCTGGTCGTGTTCCAGTATATAGGCTGCAACTCAATAGGCTCTGTGCCTTGCCCAGAAACATCTATACTAAGTAAGCCATGATTGGTAGCATAGTACTTAACAAATGGATCCTTCACTTGTTTCTGATCTTTCTCACACCAGACTCCAACCCTGTATTAGCCAATCCTGAATGTGAAGAATCTAATTAAGTGGGTAATTCAATCCCAAGTCCTAATATGCCAAATTATCTTTACTCCACCAGGCTGCCTCTGTTTTAAGCCAGTAGGGTCCAGCCTATGATGCTAAGAGATCTATAGGGAGCTAGTAGCTGAATGTCCTCAAAAGGGCATAGTTTCTCCAAGCTACATAATCACACATCCTAATAAATAATTGGCATTCCGATCAAAAGACAAATAATATGCAGCTAATCTACAGCCCTACCCTTGTCAATGTAAATAGAAATCTGATATGAATTTCTACTATTTTGTATATTCCTATTAATTCAGATAAAAAGATGGAATCATACAAAACAAACACATAATAAAACACTTTAGACAGAGAGAGAGAGAAAGCAGCCACAGCTTCTTTGAATCAAGGAGGTTAATTTCTAGACAACGCTGAATTGAATTATTACTTTTTGGACCTGTGTAAGTAACTAGTATTGATTCTGTTTTTGAGGTTAATGTTTCTTAGTTTTAACTTTAATTTGCCAGGGAGGAACTGTAGCTGGGAGATATTTGTAGTCATTTGTGACTAGACCTGTTACTTAACCTCTGTGAAATAAGTGTCTGAAAGGAAGGAAGGCACTCCCCGGGGTGGAGGGTTAGAGTTGTAGTTGATTGTTTCTGGATGGTATAGGTTTACTCCCTCCCACCCTTCCCTTCACCCCACCTACCCCAAGTGCATAACTTCCTTTATAGCATGGATTCTAACATCACTTCCCCAAAACTGCTAAGAACATGCACTTGTTTATATCCTTAAAGGCACAGCACACTGAATAGGGGGTAGAGACACTCACAAGCTTGCACACACTAAAACAAGAAAACAAAAAACATCTGTAACTGGAAGGAACACAGACACGTGGGGAGTGGTGCAATGCACTGACTGTGGAGCAGCAGTCTTCCGGGAGACATTCTGGAGACTGCATTGCTGCCCTATTTGCAGGCACCTCTCTGGTCTGAGGGAGGAGGTTGTTCATCTCCATGCTGACCTGGCAAGGATTCAGGAAACCTGCTCCCCCACCCAGGGACCACTCAGACCACTGCTACTACCTCAGAAGTTGCCAAGAAAGAGGAGTGGTTGAACCACAGTGGGCTCAGACAGGGTGAGGGTGGAGGAACAGAGGCGCATCCCTCCAGTTGTGCCTCTCCACAATGCATTCACCACTCTGGCAGAGCATGGTTCCTTTATGGAGGCACCTGCAGTGGAGACCAAGGATAATGCTGAGAACCTCTACAATGGAGACCCACAGGAGGGTGGTACAGGACCCCACAGGGAAAGGAAACAACTCCTGGTGGGGGGCTTAATTATTAGGGGGTAGTACTGGGGTTGGGAGGGGAAAGGGAGGTAAGGTGCCTGCCTGGCACCATGGCTTGGAGGGACAGGAAACAAATCATCAGGATCGTGGGAGCAGCTGCAAGGGGGAGTGAGCTGGATGTCATTATCCACCTAGGGACAAATGACCTGCCTGAGACTGAGATCAGAGCAGTGCAACAGGAGTTTGTGGATTTGGGGAGGGACCTTAGACAAGTAGCACACATGGTAACTTTCTCGGAAATGCTACCTGTCTATGGCATGGATGAGGCTAGGGTACTCTGCACCATGGGATTCAATGACTGGTTGAAAAACTGGTGCAGAGTTCAAGGATTTGGCTTCATTGGGGACTGGGGCTCCACCTGGAGGGATGCAGGCCTATACAGGCATGATGGTCTGCATCTATCCAGGAGGGGAACCAGGACCCTAGGTGATATGTTTAAATGCTTCATTGGCAAGCATTTAAACTAGCCAAGGGTGGAAGCATTGAAAAGGAGAAAGGAAATCCTAGCCCCCCCCAAAAAATCAGGGTAGTTAGTGAGGCAAACACTAAAATAAAGCAGTTGATAGGGAGAAGGGCAGGGTTAAATGGAGAAAAAGACAAAGGCAGTAAGGACAGGGATGGGGCAAAAAGAAATAAAGCCATAAAAATGGAGGGTAATGAGTACCAATGCCCGTAGTCGAGGTAAAAAGCTCCCTGAAATGGTAGCCTTGATGGAAGAGGGATGCCTGGATGTTGTAGCAGTCACAAAAACATGGTACACAGAGAGCCATGACTGGGATGTCAACATACCAGGGTACACAATCTACAGGAGGGACAGGGAGTGGGGAAGAAGAGGAGGAGGAGGAGTAGCTCTATATAAAAGGGAAGGTATCAGAGCAACAGAACTAAAGGGTAAACAGGGAGGAGAGGAAGCACTGTGGGTCACCCTGGAGACTGGAAATGGCTCCACAATCCACACAGGGGTTGTATACAAACCCCCGTCTCAGGGGGAGGAAATGCACAAGGAAATGACAGAAAGCATCCTTGGGATGGCAGAGGAAGGGGAGATATTGCTGCTCGGGGAGCTGAATATGCTAGATGTTAACTGGAGCACCTTTGCTGCAGCCACATCCAAGAGCAGAGCCATTCTTGATGCCCTACAGGGGGCATGCCTCAAACAGCTACAGTAGTTTTGGAACCCACTTGGGAGGGAGCAATCTTAGACCTGGTACTCTCAAATGGGGACAGAGAGAGGATCACTAATCTTGAAGTGGGTAGCCATCTGGGAACAGGTGATCATCAAACAGTGTGGTTCACGATAAACTTAGCTGTAGAGTCAAGCCACACAAAAATAAAGGTACTGGACTTCAGGTGGGCTGAGTTTGTCAAAATGGGAGAGTGCCTCAGAAAAGCACCAGCAAACAGGCACGAAGGTGGGGTGGAGCAACAATGGGAAAACATCAAAACCGCCATCACAGAGGCAACACGCCTTTGTGTGAAGCAAATAAACAAATCAAAATGAAAGAAAAAAACACTACGGTTCTCAAAAGAAGTGGCAGGGAAGGTAAAGGAGAAAAAGATAACATTCAGAAAGTATAAAGAAACACAGAAGGAGCAGGACAGAGAACTGTACCAGTTAAAGCAGAAGGAAGCAGGGAAGGCAGTCAGAATAGCAAAGGCCACAATTGAAGAAAAAATAGCCAACTCAGTTAAGAAGGGGGATAAAACCTTTTATCGGTACATTAGGGAGCAAAGAAAGACTAAGGCAGGGATACTGAGGCTGAATAAAAAGGAAGGTGGTTGGGCAAAGAGCGACAGTGAAAAAGCAGGGATACTGAATGAATACTTCTGCTCAGTATTCACAATGGAAAAGCAGGGGGAGATACCTAATCCAGTCAATAGAAGCACTCTGGATGGGGGTTGATATTAGTCCTTTCACAGAAGAAAGGGTTCTGAAAGAACTCCTAAAACTGAAGGTGGATAAAGCAATGGGGCCTGATGGGTTTCACCCCAGAATTCTAAAAGAACAAAGGGAAGAACTAGTAACACCACTGACTACCATTTTTAATAAATCATGGGAGGATGGTGTAGTACCTGAGGACTGGAGGAGGGTGGAAGTGATTCCCCTTCACAAAAGTGGGAGCAAGACAGAGGCAGGAAACTACAGACCTGTCAGTTTGACCTCAGTAGTAGGGAAAATGATGGAATCAATTCTGAAGGAAAGAATTGTTGAGTACCTAGAGTCTAGTGGGGCACAGGACACAAGGCAGCATGGATTCACAGTAGGAAGGTCATGTCAGAGAAGTCTAATTGATTTCTTTGACTGGGTGACCAAAGTAGTAGACCAAGGAGGGGCTGTGGACATGGCCTACCTAGACTTTAGCAAGGCATTTGACACAGTCCCGCACAAAAGATTAATAAACAAATTAGCCAGCCTGGGAGTAGGTCCCAGGGTGGTAGCCTGGGTAAGACACTGGCTGGACAACAGGACACAGCGGGTAATAGTAAATGGAGTCCACAGTGAAGAAAGGGGGGTTACTAGTGGGGTACAGCAGGGTTCAGTACTGGGCTGGTCCTTTTAATGTCTTTATAAGTGACACTGCAGAAGGACTGGAAGGGAAAGTATGTCTCTTTGTAGATGACACAAAGATCTGCAACAGGGTTGATACACAAGGTGGGGTGGAAAAGATGAAAACGGACCTGGCAAGGTTGGAGGAATGGTCAAATGTATGGCAGCTTAGATTCAATGCAAAGAAGTGAAAAGTAATGCACCTGGGAAACAAAAACCCAGGGGAAGAGTACACAATGGGGGTGAGATACTGACAACAACAAAAATGGAAAGGGACATGGGGGTAGTCATATCAGACTACCTAAAGGTGGGCCAGCAATGTGAGAAGGCAGTAAGGAAGGCTGGGGTGATACTGGGATGCATAGGGAGAGGCATCACCAGTAGAAAACAGGACGTTGCTGGCCCTCTGTACAGACAGTTGGTAAGGACACATCTGGAGTAATGTGTATAATTCTGGAGACCCCATCTCCACAAAGACATAGACAGAGTGGAGCCTGTTCAGAGGAGGGCAACCAAAATGATTCAAGGTGTGCACCAGAAGACATATGAAGAAAGACTAAAGGAGCTTAAGATGTATAGCCTTGAGGAAAGGAGGGCGATGGGGGACATGATAGAAACTTTCAAATACCTCAAGGGAATCAACAAAGTCCAAGAGGGTAGCATCTTTCAGAAAAAGAGATGTGCAGAAACAAGGGGACACAATTTGAAGATAGAGGAGGGACAGCTCAGAGGTAATGTGAGGAAGTATTGCTTCACAGAGAGGGTTGTAGATGCATGGAATGGCCTTTCTGAGGAGGTCATAGAGTCAAAAACATTGGTTGAATTCAAGAATGCATGGGACAGACATTAAGCAATTCTAGTGGAGGGTAGGAGGAAGTAGGCTGTTGGTTAACTAGGATCTGCAGCTTATCCATTAGGTAGGGAAATGGGCAGATTAGGTGGGCCAAGCGGTCCTTATCTGCTGTCAAATTCTATGTTTCTATGTTTAACAGTGTAAGGATTGCCCTAAAGCAGTACTAATTTAGTGTGCACCCTGTACCGACTGTCTTTAAATAATCAGTCAAAACTTGATCCACCAAACGCTTTGGTATATGTGTAAAGAAAATTTTTATGAGGCCTTTGCAAAAATGAAATTCCAAACTGTAAAGCTGCATCAAACTTTATTTATTTCCTTGATAGGAGTTCACTTGCACCTGCTAGGAACAAAATAGTGCATTTCTAAGATGTGACTGAAAAAACAAAGTACTTATCTGGCTACTGATAACCTTTAGTGGTGAATTCAGACTCAAGTCCTGCATTATTCTCAACAGTTTTTTCATGGTACTCTCCTCGAGTGGACTCCACAGGTTTAGAAGAAGTTATTTGTGATGAAAAACACTACTCAGGTGGCCATTGCTACGCACTTGTTTCAGAGTTCAAACCAACTCCATCTTCAGAGCTCTGAAACTGGAGTTGGTTTGAACTCCGAAACATCAGCACACCATGTGACACACTCCACACCAGAAGAAAGGTGTGGTCAGGAAGGCGGCAGCAGCACTGAAAGAAAGAAGCTAACAAGTGCATGGCAATGGCCGCCTGAGTAGTGTTTCATCACAAATAACTTCTTCTTAACCTGCGGATTCCACTCGAGGAGAATACCAGAAGGTCAGCAATCCTTTATAGAGATGGATTTAGGCAATTGAGCCATGAAAATTTTATTGAGAATATTTAAAGACAGTCGGTACAGGGTGCACACTAAATTAGTACCACTTTAGGGCATTAGGGCAGTCCTCACACTGCTATAATTACCCTGTAATTACCCTGTAGTATAGCATCTGATCCTAATAGCTTCTTATATGTGAGTGTATGAGCACTATCATCATATTTTTTATTTTTACTTGTGAAAACAAATCAAGCACATAAAACGCAAATTTAAATTCAAAAACATAAAAAAAAAATCATTATTAGAAATGGTGCCTAAAAGATATGCCTGTGCAAGTTTGCCACAAATTCACCTTTTGACATACATAAAGTTTTATCTTTTGAACACTTCAGCCTTTATTACTAGTAAGGCAACTCCAGGGTCCATCCAGTTTTTTCAAATGCTTAAGGCAAAATCCCCTGCGTATCAGGTACTGTACAGAATTAATTTACTTACCAGTACCAACTCCAGATCCACAAATAGGTCGTTAAACATCTAATTGAAAGGCCTAATAAGCCCTTGAGAATTGAGAAAATAGTACCTCCGTGTCAGTCTCTGTTAACTACTCTCCTCCAGTCACCATAAAAGTGTCTGTGTAAACAGGAAGACAAAAAGCATGAACGTCCATGGGTATTCTTCCAAATTTGTTCCCACTCCATCAAATGGAAAACCAGAGATTTCTAAAATATTAAGCATCTCTTCATCTTTAGGTACTCCAGTATACAACCCCAGGTGTGTCTTCCTTGTCTTCAGACCTCCATGCCAGCAATTTAAATCTGGGGAAGCAAACAGAAAAAGCTGCTCAACTGAGCGTAATATTTCTTTCCATGTCAGCACTAATACAGAGCACCCCCTCCATCCCCAGGTGATGTTAGCATGCCTTTTATATTGATAAAGAGCACATTTCAGCATGTATAGTGCAAACTAGAGCCTCCGTTCTTCTTTTCCTCAAGAGTAGTCACCATCTTGGGCGGACATAATCCTCTTTGTATCTGAAAATCTGCATATCTGATGTCTGGCCTCTCCAGGCTTCCAGTACTCTATCCACAATCAAGATTAACATCCTGAGGCACAATATTTATTTATTTATTTGCTTTTGTTGACCGGATGGGTACACTAGACATAGAAATGCCTATTTTCAGGTACGACCCAGGAGGATACAAGTGAAGTACAAGACAACAACATCAGTGTGACGCAGCACACATAAACAAATACAGTAAAGAGTTAGCCAGGAGAGTAAAGAACATCTCAGACATTAATGGCCAATCACAGTAGGTAAAGTAGTAAAGAACATCTCAGACATTAATGGGTCAATCACAGTAGGTAGTCAAAGACATGTATAACAAGATCAATTGCAAAGAGATGGGATAAGTGCAACAACAGGTTAAGAGATTCATGTAAGTCGTAACATAAAATAGTGAGCAGAAAATGCAAGAATAGCAGATCCAAGATACAACAGTGTCAGGTGGGGGTGGACGAGAAGAGGGTAGTTTAGTGTGTAGAGCAGGTAGGTTGGGAGTAGAAAAGGGGATGCAGAGCAGGGGATGGGTTTATGGTGGCTGGAAACAGGTACAGGAACATACTGTGAGTAGGTGTTGGCGGTGGAGCTTCCTAAAGCCAGTATGTGTAGGAGCAAGATGAATTTCTTGAGGGATAGTGTTCCAATATTTAGGGGCAGCATGGGAGAAAGCTCGGGTGCCCATTGTGGTCCTACATCTAGGGACATACAGAGGTGTCTGGTACTGAGCGGAGACCATAGGAGGGGGTTTGAGGGTGTAGCAGCAATGCAAGAGATTGAAGAAGACCTGCTTTTATAGTTCCATCAATTAAGGCACCATAAGATAGGAGGCGATGGGCCACTGGACTAGGCCATTCTAGGTCCGCATAGAGCAGACAATGATGTTTGAGCCAAAGGAGAGGCAGAAGCATAATGGCAAATGTTATTATACGTTGTGTCTCATGTATGGAGGAAGGTCTTGGTTGCACCTAGATAGATGATAGACCGTAAGCCAGGATGGGAGAAGAAAGCCTTGTGCCACGGCAAGCCTGGCTGATGGGGTAAGGCGTTAGTTAGTATCGGTAGGAAACTCCAATCTTGGCATTGACTGATTTACAAGTTGTAGTGATGTGGAGATCAAAGTCCAGGATTCATCAAGAAGAATACCAAGGTATCTAAAGGATGTGGTGTTGACTACCAGGGATTTGTTGGAACAGGATATATTGAATGAGTTCCTATTTACTTTTAGTTTAGCAGGAGAGCCAAAGAGCATTGCCTGAGTTTTCGTTTCATTGAGAACAAGACGGTTAGCAGAGAGCCAGGATTGTATGTTTTGGAACTCTAGAGATAGAGAGTTATTTAGGTCCGATACATTGCTGGCACTGTGGTAGAGTACAAGGTCATCTGCATAGAGCAAGGTAGAGCAAGTAGACACTCGTAGTGGAAGGTCATTTATGAAGATCGAGAAGAGCAGTGGGCCAAGTATAGATCCCTATGGGACACCAGTATGTATGGATGACAGGTCTGACAGTGCTGAGTTAAAAGCAACAGCCTGCTGTCGATTTGATAGATAACTACGGAACCAGTTCACAGAGTCAGTAGAAAAGCCAAGGGAGGTAAGCTTTGAAAGGAGAAGGGTGTGATCAACAAGGTCAAAAGCCTTGGTGAGATCAATGAAAGCGGTGCCTGTCAGGAGACCAGAGTCCATGGCTGTGTAAATATCATTGGTAAGTTTCAGAAGGGCAGTAGAAGTACTGTGACCTTTTCGAAACCCATGCTGGGAGCCGGAGAGGAGGTTGTGTTTCTGAGATACTCTATGGTTTGCCTTGCAACTAGTTTTTCGAGGATTTTACTGAGCACAGGGAGGATGGCAATAGGTCGATAATTGGCCATCACTTTGGGGTCCCTTTCTTCAGGATTGGTGTTATCCTAGCTATCTTCCAAACATCAGGGACTACCCATGACATAGTGACATGTTGAATATTTTGTTAAGGGGAGGCTATGAGTGGGCAGCGCTTTCAGAAGCCTAGGTTCAAGACTATCAGCAGCAGGGCTGGTGTTGTCAGGATTGTCAACAGTAGCTTAAGGACTTCAGATTTAGTGACGGCCCAGAACTTGAAGAGTGGATGGGGGAGTATCGGAGCCTTAGCCATAGGAGAGGATGCCAGGTGGCTAGAGGGGAAGGAGGCTAAGTAGTATGACAGATCCGAGAAATGATGGTTGAAAGAGTTGGCAATGGTCACAGGGTTGTTACAATGTATGCCATTCAGTAGCATGTCATTTGAGGTAGACTGTTTAGCATGACCAAGGAGAGATTTGATGACAGACCAGAATTTTCGCGAGTCTCCTCCAGCATTGAGTGGTGAGTCTTTACAGAAAGAGCTTTTTGCTAGACGGGTGTTTCTTTTACAGGAGTTTCTCAAAGCCCTGTAGTGATTATAGTCTGCCTGTAGTCCTGAGGCCTTATAACAACGCCAGCATTTGTCCCTGTTACGAAGTTGATACATGTGGTCAGTAAATACACTGCAAATGCTGAACTGCCTACTTGTAATGCTGGCACACACAAAAGCTGGTCTCTCAGTGGCAAATAGTAGTATAGCTAAGTAGCTAATAACTAATAGCTAGCTAGCTAGTTCACAATACCAGCCTGAAAGGGATTTAAAGTGCTGGTAATAAACATAATGAATATATCTTAAAGAGGACAGTACAAAGCTACCAAGCTGAACAGAGTAGAGTGGAGCGAGCAGCACAGTGACCATGTTGCTGTTCTGACCACCTCTGACTGACATACTATACTGTGGTGAGATGTGTAACGATTCTATGAACAAGGTGAAGAGTGAGGACCTATTTGCAAGAAATAGGGTTGCAGTCACTAGGAGGCATTGCTGGAGGTTGGTAGAGGGCAAGTTCAGAAAAGACTTGATGAAGTTCTACTTCATGGAGGAGGTGGTGGAATCATTGAACAGACTGCCAGTGGAAGGTTGGGGGCAGCTTCCTAAAATGGGTTTAAACACAGCTGGGACAAGGCAAGAGGACTAATAGTCCCTTTCTTGGGAATATGGGATTGAGGGTTCAGGGAGATGAGGAAGACAACCCGCTGGCCCGTTGGCACAGCAGTTGGATTTCCGCTTGCAACGGCAGCGACCTGGGTTCGGGAATGGACCCGGGTAGTCGGAGGGTTGGTTGGGGGAAGAAGGACTGAGTGTCCCTAGGACTGCTCTCCTTCTCTGGTGGGAAGGGGGGGCCTGTGATCGCACAGGAGCGACACCTGATGGAGGCTGGGTTGCCGCCCTGTGACAATGCATAATCGAAGCTCTCTGGGGCGGGACAGATGTTGGGCATCATTGCATGTCTCCACCCCAGCCTACAGGAGGAAAAAGCAAGGTGAGGTCTCCATCTCCATGAAGCCCTCCCCGGGCTTCAATTAGCCTCCATTGCCGGCTCTCCCACCCAGATACTGGTTCTGCGGCACTTTAAATAGTGGGGACCAGCGCCGCGGCACCGCCCTCCGGGGGGGGGCAAGCCAGGGGGTGACCGGGAAATGGAAGTCTGGGGGCCATGAACAGGGCTGAATCTGACAGGAGGCCCTACCAGAAAATGCAAAGTAAATATAATAAATTAAAAAAAAAGGAAGAGGAAAACAACCCATCAGTACAGTAGGTCAGGGAGTGAGGTAATATATTGAGGTAGTCTTGCTGAATCTTCAGGCTTCTTCTGTCATCAAATTCTATGTTTTTATGACCTTGACAGTCAGAGAAACTGGATGACAGCTGGAGGATTTCTCAATGACTAACTCTCTGTTCTGTCTTATATCGTGGGAGGTCTCCTTCTCCACCATGGAACCTGGAATAGGTCATCATGGAGCTTAGGTGATTCCATTGAGGGGGAACCCCTACAACTCTTCTCTTCTGTTTTCCCTTCTTGACTGGTGAGACTGTGTGGCCTCATTAACCTCTCTCTAGGACACTCCTTGCTACTGCATTGCCTTCTTTATGGTCTGGTGCTCTCCTCTACTCCACATGGAGTATGAAGAAGCTGCTAAGATCTCTTTTTTGTTGTTCTCTCAACTAGAAACTCTGCAATGAAAACTTCTGGTGTTCTTTCCTCTCTCCCATACATAGCCATGGGATGGGAAGGCAGCAAACCATTAGTCAAAGTCACTTGCTGAAGAGGAGACCAAAGTTTTTCATGACTCAAGTATTTCTGTTATCAAAGTGTTAGTTATTAGGTAACAGTACCTGCACATCAGTAGCAAATTTCAGTTTAGTTTTTTTTAAACAGAATTTTGAATTTATTTAAAAGACATAATTTCAACCCCTTAAAATAGGGCGTCAAAGTGAAAAAACAAAGGTAAAAAAATAAGGCATGGGAAAGGGACTGTAACAGGGCAGCAAACTGGGTGGCTTCTCAGGGAACACTCCGGGATAGAACACCAGTTCAGATTAAATGAAAATTCAGCTTTACTTAATCAAAAAACAAAAGGCTTACATTCAGCTTTACATACTGATTCTTCATTTCAGTCTTTGGCCCTAATAAGAACCTCTAGTTTCTTCTATGTTTCTCCCTTTTTTGTGCTCAGGCGTTGCTTATTAACACCCCTCCTCTTGAGAGACATCCAATACCAACAGCAGGTAGTGTAGAAAGGTCTTAAAGGGCCAGCTTTAGAGCAGGAGGGGTTTGATGCAGATTACACTTTCGTTTGGTTCAAATCCCCTCCCAGCACCTTCCAAAACCTGTGTTGCCTGTGTTGCTGGGCTGAGCTGGAATTTACAGGTGTAGGCAACATGATGGACATACATTATAACACATACCCCCCTCCCCTCCCCTTCAGAGCTGTGCCAATAGAATACTTAGCAAGGGTCACCAGCGACCAACCCTCCTGAGAGAAAAAGTCTGCATTACCAAGCTGCGTGTCTGCCCTGTGGTTCACTTCAAACAAAAAAGGTTGCAGTGCCAAATATCACCTGGTGACACAGGCATTGGTATCTTGTATGGCATGCAACCACTTGAGAGAGGCATGATCATGGACAAGGGTGAACTTCCATCCCAGCAAGTATTAGCATTGGTCAAGCACCACCCACTTTTCTGCCACACACTCTTTTCCCAGCATGGCAAGTGCAGTTCCCAGGGTAAAGTGTTAGGAGATAAACAAAGGATGGAGTGATACTATCGTCACAGTCCTGTGACAGCACTGCACCCAGACCCACCTCAGAGGCGTGCACAAAACGAAGGGATAGTTAAAATCCATTCTTCATATGAGTGGCCCCTCAGTCAACACATTTTGATGGTCTGAAATTCCATCCAACACTCGGTTGGTCAATTTATTTATTTATTATACTCTTGGATTAACACCTTTGAGCTAGAAGCTCTTTTACATAGGTTCCACAGCAACAGGTTAACATATAGGTTTAAGATCTTAACAAATAAACTGATTTACAAAGAAATAAGCAGCTACAATCAGACAAGATAACAGGCATTGTAAAATGTATGCCAGGCAAAATAACTTTACAATGTATATACTAAAGTATAGGTTAATGACAGACACTATGTACAGTAGCAGCTAGGGAGGTCTTGTCAAGCACAGGCAGATAGCAAGAGTGTGGAAAGGTAGTTTGATGGAGATATGAGGAGGTGAGGGAAAATGAGAATATGAGGGATGAAAGGGAGGGATATATTTGTGTTGTACAATGTATTATAATAGCATAGGGCAGAGATGGGTAGCAGCCTAAGAGGCATTGTCAATTATTGGCCAGTAAGTGAGAGGGAAAGATTTGATAAGGGGTGTAGAGTACGAGGGAATGATTATGGGGGGTAAGGGATGAAAGAGGAGTGAATGGGAAAATGGGAGTAAGATGTGGGTAAGACAGGGAGAGGGAGAGGGTAGTTAATGGATGGACCAATGGACCTAATGTGGGATGGCCTTCTTGATCAGGTCTGCCAGTGGGGCAGCAAGGGTTGAGAATTCCAGAATGAACTGGTGGTAATACCTTGCAAGTCCAAGAAAATACCTAACTTACTTCTTAGCAGCTGAGAGGGGGCAGTCAGCTAGGGTCTGTACTTTGTCAACAATAGAATGTATGTGGTCATTCCCAACCATATACCCAAGTATTTTGTTTCCTGCCACTCTTGGATGCATTTCATAGCACTGGCCATGAGACCTGCCTCCCTGAACAATTGAATAACTGTGGTCACATTATGCCGGTGGCTGTTCCAATCAGGGCTAAATCTGACAACATTGTCCAGGTACATACAGCCCTTGGGGACAGAGGATGTGGTCCGTCATTCTCTGGAATGTGGCCAGAGTTTCATGCAATCTGAAGGGAAGCATGTCAAATTGATATTTGACAATGACCCTGTTCTTATAGGACTTGGGAGTTTTCAGAATTTGACAATACCCCTTGGTCAGTCTGGGGTACTGATGTAACATGTCTCCCCCAGTTCGTCCAAAAGCTTGTCTACCCTGTATGTGTTGAACCTGGATACAATATTTACTTGCCCGAAATATGTAGACAGATGTAGTTACTGAATGATACAGGAATTAACAATTTAAAAGACATATTGTAAGGAGGTGATTATGATAAAAGCAATGAAATCTGCCCTCCTACTTACATTAATACAGTTGAACATGAAGGGGATTGTCTCTTGGCCTCTCCTGAAGTTAGGGAATTATCTTCACCTAAATTCCGTTTGGCACCATTTACAGGAAGGGAACATGGAACTGATCATGGTACTCCCACAACCATAAAATAAAATTATCAAATCTACCAAGGGAGAAAGAAGAGCCCTGTTGTTTCTGTGTTTTCAAAGTAGTGGAATTTCTAAATTGTTTTCTGGTTGCAGATTAAGCAACACTAGAGAGAAAGGAATGTGTGACTGTGAAATAGGAAGTTCTTCGGACGCTGTAACCAGTGGGCCTGTAGCTTAATGGTTAGAGCGCTGGGCAGCATACCAGAATCACGAGTTCAAATCAGTGCGCCCATTTTCTTTTTCATTTCCATCCTTGGTTAAAAAAACTATATACCTTGCAGGGGTTAAACTGCACTGAGAAGTAGTGGAATTTCTAAATTGGTTTCTGGTTGCAGATTAAGCAACACTAGAGAGAAAGGAATGTGTGACTGTGAAATAGGAAGTTCTTCAGACGCTGTAACCAGTGGGCCTGTAGCTTAATGGTTAGAGTGCTGGAACGGCATACCAGAGGTACGGAGTTCAAATCCTGGTGTGCCCACATTTTCCTTTCTCATTTCCATCCTTGGTTTAAAAAACTATATACCTTGCAGGGGTTAAACTGCACTGAGAAGTAGTGGAATTTCTAAATTGGTTTCTGGTTGCAGATTAAGCAACACTAGAGAAAAAGGAATGTGTGACTGTGAAATAGGAAGTTCTTCAGACGCTGTAACCAGTGGGCCTGTAGCTTAATGGTTAGAGCGCTGGAACGGCATACCAGAGGTACGGAGTTCAAATCCCGGTGCACCCACATTTTCTTTTCTCATTTCCTTCCTTGGTTTAAAAAAACTATATACCTTGCAGGGGTTAATCTGCACTGAGAAGTAGTGGAATTTCTAAATTGGTTTCTGGTTGCAGATTAAGCAACACTAGAGAGAAAGGAATGTGTGACTGTGAAATAGGAAGTTCTTCGGACGCTGTAACCAGTGGGCCTGTAGCTTAATGGTTAGAGCACTGGAACGGCATACCAGAGGTCCAGAGTTCAAGTCCCGGTGCGCCCACATTTTCCTTTCTCATTTCCATCCTTG
Organism: Neoceratodus forsteri; assembly: GCA_016271365.2. Classification (NCBI taxonomy): domain Eukaryota; kingdom Metazoa; phylum Chordata; order Ceratodontiformes; family Ceratodontidae; genus Neoceratodus; species Neoceratodus forsteri. Next base: position 300,608,012 of record CM057455.1, read on the forward strand.
GTTTAAAAAACTATATACCTTGCAGGGGTTAAACTGCACTGAGAAGTAGTGGAATTTCTAATGTGTTTTCAAAGGAAATGTTGAATTATATCAAAAGCACATTTAATGCTAATGTAGTTATTTTAGAAGCACAGTGGGTCATCAAGTAGGAACTGTTGGGTCTTATAGTAAATATATTGAAGAACCAGTTTATTACTAAAAATATGCTCGAGGACTATTTACAACAAAATTATGTGGTTGACAAAAATGGTTCCCTTGTCAATAAAAGTAACAACAGGAGGGATGTTCACTGCAAGGACCTCAAGATGAACAAATGTATTCAAATAAATTTGCCACCACCCTTCATTAAGGAATCAGCAATTGAAATTGATAATTCTAGCAGAAGTCATAACATAGTAAACAAAAGACAATAAAGGAAAAGACAAAAAAGAAAGGGGAAAGGGGAAAAATAAAGACAGAGATATCTGATATAACCTCAAAACAGACTAAAAACATCAAAAACAAAAGAAGTCACCAACTGACTAAGAAAAGGTAACAAATAACCATTCAAAAAAGATCATACTGATAGAATGGCAGATAAGGAAATAGTGGAAACCGATGCTGTGGCTAATCTTATTGAACTTCTGTATAGTTCCTGGACACAAATCTGAGGGATAACAATTAAACTCAATTAAATATTAAATACATGTAAAAGAAATACAGTCTATTAAAAGTAAACATAATTCCAAAAGGAAATAATGAAACACAGGACTCTCTAAAGGAGAAAGTTACATTTTTATTTCAAATAAAAAGCTTGAAAAACATGATTTTGTATGTAGTAAGGTCAGAAAGCATTCCTTCCCAGATAATGTTGTTTTTGAATTCAATAGAAACTGGAGCAAGATGGCCACACTGCTGCTCCGCTCTCCAGATCTGCTCCAAGTTTTGTTTTATATTTTTTACTTTGTTGTGAGCAAAACATTTTCTATTTGCATGGGTGATTTTGCTGCTGATACTACTGATGTATTTATGTGCTCGTCAATAATTGGGACGAGTTAGTTAGCTAAGCCAGCAGGTTTTTGGTAATGTGGAGCTAGGAGACTCCGGAGGAGCGCTGAGTAAGATTTCCTTTTAACTGATGAGGTGAGGTAGAAATGATAAAACCTCATGAATGGAACTCATCTTATTTTAGCTCGCAGTCTCTGATAAAGAGTTTTTCTAGTTTCTTAGTTCTAAAAGCCGCACATAGTGCTCTGTCTTTAAAGCGGTTGTGCCGGCTGTCTATTAGTCTTTTGGCATCTCACCAGTTTTTGAAGATTTAAAGAGAGGAAGGAGATATACTGTAAATCTCTCTTTTAAAAATAAGTGTTGTTCTACAGTCTAAAGAATGACAGAATTTCTGATTTACATGTTGGGGCTCCCACAATGGACTGAATTTTTTGTGGAAGAGCCCAGTTGGAATGCCGGCTTTTGGAACTGGAGCAAGCACCTAAAGACAGGGAACTAAGGTGCATGCTTGGCCTTGAGTAAGAGATGCCATGGAATTTCCTGGAGATGGCACTGTTTGGTGAGATGTACAGGATTAAATGGAGATACTGCATACTTATGCAATGTGATAGGCCCAAATTTCATTTATTTAAGATATGCCACCGTTGCCTTGGGGCATAAGGGGTTTCATATTTGAATTTAATTACTATGTTCAGAGGAGCATTATCTCTCTTTTTTAACAGTGCTGTTACAGCTGAGGACAATGGAGAGCAGCAGAGCTAAATGTGGAGGAGGATCAATGGCTGATTTTGTATGAGGACTGGAAATATGACAGCCTTAAATATCCAGACAAAGAAAAAAGGAGAAAGGAAAAAACTTTGAGACTTACCAAACGGTGTTTTTATCTGGAAATCTGGATAATACATATACGAGCACTGTATCTATGACAATGGAGTCACACAGGGGGTATACCCTCCATCAGGTACTTTTCTTTTTTATTATTCCACAATTGGTGCTTTTTGGATCCTATAAGGATGCTATATTAGCAACGAGGACGTCACCTGGTTGACTTGGCTTGTGCCATTTGTGAATTTTGGTTAAATTTGCTGATGGCATGACTTCCATATCCACTTTTGTTAACCAAACCATCTGTTTTAGGACTCCTGAATATGCAATTGCGATCTTCAAACTATTGGATAAGGGGAGCCTAAAATGTTGAGGGAAAAGAACCTTGTTATGAAAGGAGTCCTTCATGATATAGCAAGACAAAACCTTAGACACTTTACTTGTTTGACTTGCTGATAGAGTCAGGAAAATTAGTTATTATTGAGTCTGATTTTCTTGAAACTTTATAGCCGGACTTCTGCATTTATACATTTTACCCAATAATTTATTGGTTCTAATAAGTTTGGAAAGTGTTTCCTATGAATGTAAATAGGAGTGGCACAATATTAACTCTGAGGCTCATTTATAATTATACAATGGCAAGAACATTTTCTGGTCTCTGACTGGTCAGTGTGTCTGTGGCACAGTGAGGTTATCCCAGCACAACCTCACTGTATTGATTTGTTGGATGACTGTTTGGAGCTGCTCTTAAGAAACAGAGATATATTGCCACACTAAAAATCTACTAAAAACATTTTCTAAAGTTTTTTTTATTTCATATAACAACGTGCCATTGTATAATAGCAATAATGCACTCCAGGGTGTGGGTTGTGCTGGGATAACCTCACTTATGGGACATTGGATGCACTCGGCCTGCAGCCTTGTGCCCAACCACCCAGACGTGAGGTTGTCCCAGTACTACCCACACCCGGTCATGCATTATTGCTTAAATGACTATCTGGCTATGCTATACTGGAGCTTTGGTTAGTTATACTGGAACAGAGGAACTCTGAGATGACTTTTGGTTTCACAATATTTTGACATGGTTTGGGCATTTTTGCCAAAACTCTGGAGCATTTTCTCACTGAATTTTATTATCCTTTCCTAAACTGGATAAAGTCTATTTTTATATTTAAAACATTGAAATGGATTTGCACCAAGGGTTGGTTATTTAACATATCTTTAAACGCTTTTTTAAAATGCTTAAAGTAACAAGACTATCTATTATGAAACACTGTAATTTTACTATACAAATTTGCAAATGTTTGCTAGTTCCTATGCTTCTTTATGCACTGGTATACCTGATGTTTTATCGATTTAATAGGCATGGATATGAGAACCAGCCCATAAAATAGACAGCCCAATGGAAAGTGAACAGATGCATTTTAGTGTCCATAATTCTGAAATTAAATTATTTTATATTGTACTGCTGCATGCTTTACATGTATGTAATTGTGATTTAGTATTTTAGTATACAGTAATGGCTTATCAGCTGAACAATAACATTTTTTGAACCTTTTGAACCAATAGAAACTGCAAAACTTTTACAGGAAAAGGAAAGGAAAATACAAGGGCTAGGAATTAGCCTTGCTTGACCAGTTTTCATAGATACCATATCAGGAATGGAGGCCAGCAGGGAGGGTGAAAGAGTGCCCAATGGACACTCTCCTCCCGAGGGTGGTGGTGGTTGCATGTCACACTTCAGCAGCTCCTCCTGGTGGCTGGCAGAGGTGACAATTACGGTGTGGGTGACAACACGCCATCACAGATCCCCCCAAGCCAGCTGTGCATGTGCATCCAATGGGGAGGAGGGTTGGTGAAACAAAGAACATAGGGAAAATGCCAAAGAACATAGGGGAAATGCCACGGTGGTATACCAGATGATAGCTTCTCTGCTCCTCCCCATGCTTAGACCCTCCTCCAATGCACTTAACAACCACACCCCCTTTGGGCACCACATGGCACTCCCCCACTAGACTGTGGTGCAGCCCCTGGTGGGGATAAGCTAGCAAAACTGGAGAGGAACAGTATGATAGCCAGGGAGGCCATGGCATGGATAAGCCAGCCCTCTAGGTGGCTAGAGGTTTGGATGGGGATGCATTGGTCAGTGGAGTGTCACTGGAAGGGATGAGTCTGGCAGGTATAAGAGGTGGTGATAAGGGGCCTGAAGGAGAGGGGTGCCAGTGGAAATGGCGTGCACAAGGAAGAAGTTCTGGGACAGAAGGGAACAAGTAGCAATAATGGGTTTATATCTTAAGTATCCAAAATTAATACACTGTCAAAATACTACATCCGATGTTTCAAGCAATGACAGTAGAGTACTTGCTTTAAAAAAGAATGGGACGCTGTTCTTTGGATCCAGATACTACCTGAATATAATAATTACCCTCAGATGGATATATATTTTAAAAATGAGCAGATATCAAATAAGATATTAGAATAAACTGAAATAATGGAAAGTTTGGGTATATACTTGATAGATTGGAAAGTGTTTTTAATAGACAAATAAATAAAATGATTGAAGAAGCCCCTGTACCAAATTTGATTCCTAAGGATGAAGCCCCTTTACCTGATTATCTGTTACAACAAAACCAATTTGGAGCTTTAGAACTGTTAAATGATAATTGACAAGGTTCCCCAGAGCTGTCAACAGTAAGAACCTAAAAATTATTATCATGGAACATAGGTGCTTCACCTGCTAAACTCTCAGACAAAAATTATATGAAATTTATATTGCCTTTTGATATTATCATGCTACAAGAAATCTGGTGGTTAGGACAACTGACATTCCTAGATTTTCAGGTTATGACACTTTTTGCATCAAGGCAAAAACAAAACCTCTAAATTGGGTAGGAGACAAATAGGGTTTTTAATGACTGTGAAATTGCAAAAGGGTTTAATAACTGACCAATTACGTCTTAAAGCTAAGAACATGTTGCTTATTAATATTACTGGAAAAACTTGTAAGATGTTTTTTTATTAATTAATGTATACAATACCTCCTAAAAGTTTGCATGTTCATTTTAATGAGATGTGACAAAAATTTGGAAATATAATGAAGGAACTTTTAGAAGAATACCATAACTATGATTTAGTTTTGGGAGGGGATCTTAATGCAAGATGCTCAAAATATGTAAAGGACATAAACAATTTATCATTGTGTACACAAAAGAAAGAGGATGACTCTCCTTAATGGAAGTCTAAAGGGTGTACAGAAATCAAAAGACAATAAAATTAATGAGTCAAGTAAATTTTTGAACATTGTAATGAGTGAATTTGATCTTATCTTAATTAATGGTAGAACTAAGTGGGGCATGGAGAGGACCTGTACATATCACTCAATGAATGGAGCATCATTGATATGTCTATTTTTCTTGAATATTAATGCTTTGGTCAAAATAATGGACTTGGAAGTACATGAACATCCAGAGTCACCATATCTTCCACTCAGAATCAGGTCACATTGGCCAGTGCATACACCAAAGACAAAGTTAAAATAGGAATGTCATAAAATAATATACTCAGAAAGAATAAAGTGGTCAACTGAAAATAGTCATAATATGGAGCAGATGCTGTCCTATTCAGAAACAAGTAGATTAAAAGAAATCATTATTCATGGAGATCTCTTGGAACCAAAACTTAAACATTGGGAGAAGCTGTTAAGCTATCTTGCTCCACTGTTACATATTATTATAAAAGGATATAGGTAACTTGATACCAGATTTATTTCTATTTGTAGATGTGAAAAGAAAGACTTAGCAATAATGCTGAGGAAAGTTAGGCAAAATAAAACAAAGTGTAATTTGCAACAATTACATCAATGAAATAAAAGGTATAATAACATACTCGGAGAGGAAAACGATAAATATCAAAGAAATGTATGGTAAAATTGTGTAAAACAGAAATACAAAAACTGTGAAAGAATTGTGGATACTGTAAGCAATATTGCAAAGCATATTCAAGTGCACTAGAGGTTTATATTCAGCCTATTCAATGGGAGGAACATTTTAAGAAAGTCAATTATGATGTCCAAGAAGATTCCCATCCTGGTATTATGGACACATTTTAATGTTCATTGAATGCTTTATATGGCCATGTCCTTTCATTTCTCAATAGAAGAGGTACAACAGATGGCACATCAAAGAAAGCTTAATGAGGTCCCTGACCCTGACAGAATAAAAGCAGATGTTGTTAAATATTTTACAGATTGGTTGGTACCATTAGTTCATCATATTTATAATTATATGATACAAAATAATACATTTCCTGACTCATGGGCAGGTAACATAATTTACCCAATACATGAACAAGTTTCTCCTAATGACCTCCAGATGTATCAACTTATTAGCTTATTAGATACTGCACACACAAAAAAATCTTCATGAATAATCTTGGGGAAATTTGAATCTTGAGTGGAAGATAATAACTTTCTGGACAAATTTCAAAATGAATTTAGGAAATTTGATTTCATCATTGGCTTTTGATATGAGGGTTGATCTACAAGTTGGCAGTCTGACATAGAAAGAAATGCACTATGAACCTAGTATTATTTTATTTTTCAGCATAGTCTCCTTTCAGTTAAATACAATTAGTTCAGCATCGTTCCAGCATTGTTATCCCCTTATAGTAGAATTCTGTCTTGGCCCCACAAAAACCCCTCCACAGCAGCTATCTCCTGTTTTTATCATCAGTAAATCTCCACAGAGTTCAGCCTTCAGTTTTGGGAACAGTTAGAAGTCTGAAGCAGCAAGATCTGGTGAGTAGGGTGGGAGAGGAAGCAGTTCATACATTATGTTTCAGCAGCCACTAAAACCTGTGCTGTGTGGGGTGAAGCATTGTCTTGCAGGAGCAAAACACCTCACCTCAGTTTTGCACGGTGTTTGACTGTGATGGCTTCTCTCAGCTTGTGCAGTTTTTCAGCACAATACCCACCAGTTATTGTCTTTCCTTTTTCAAGATAATCAATCATTATCACATCTCCAGAGTTCCAGATGATTGAGGCCATGATTTTTGTTACCTGAGGTGACCTGCTTGAACTTATTTGGTGTTGGAGATACATGGTGTTTCCATTGTTTGCTTTGCTGTTCAGACTTCAGATTAAAATGGTGAACCCAGGTTTCATCTATTGTTACAATATGACTGATAAAGTTTGCTGGATCCATCTTGTATTGTGCAAGAAGCTGGCTTGAAATGTCCCTTCTGGCTCGTTTCTGATCGGGTGCCAACATTCTTGGCACCCATCTTGCTGATACTTTGCTCATGTCCAGGTTTTCAGTCAAGATTGATTGTAGTGCCACAAAACTGATGCCCAAGGTGCTGTCTGCATGCTGTATAGTTACTCGTCTGTCTTTCATCACCATTTAATGAACTGCATCAACGTGTTCCTCAGTGATCACCTCCCTTGAGTGCCCTGACCTGGGATCATCTTCAGCACTTCTTCTGTCATGCTTAAATTCAGCAGTCCATTTCTTGACAGCTGAATATAAAGGGTCTTCTGTCCCAAGTGTGTTGACCATATCCTCATGGATTTGCTTTGGAGTGATGCCATTGATATGCAGGTACTTGATGATTGCTCTGATCTCATTTTTCTCCATTCTCCAACGATCATCATCACCTACCAAAATTTGTCAGGGATTATCCCACAAAAGAAAACATTTGCTCATTATATCAGTAGGCCATATTCTATTCATATTAGTGTAGCTATACATTGAAAATAATACTAGGTTCATAGTGCATTTCTTACAGTGTAAGAATGCACACTTTTTGATTGACTCTCGTAGTATCAGCCAAAAGACTCTATGGTCTTCTCTACTTAGTGTAGGTCTGGATAAATTTCTGTTGGACATCACACTCAGATTACAAGAAAATATCCGGTCCAAAGTAAAGTATAACATGTCCAGGGCACTTAACAAATGTCATTAAGACAAATCTGGGAGTGTGTCATTGCTGTATTCTAGCTCCATTACTTTTTAACCTGTACATTAACAACATTATTAACCAACTAAATAACTCAAATTTTCATTTTCCTAAAGTTGTGCATCAATTGGTGCCATTGGTAGCATATATTGATGATGTAGTACTCATATCCATCCCCTTATTGGAGTAACAAAGGAAGAATAGATACATTTTCATGTCTATGTGACCGACATTTTTATGTAAAAACAGTCAGACTCAGCTTTTGGTATTTGGCAGCACCAACTAGAATACATATCAGCTGTATGATAATGGCATCAGACTTAAAACAATGAGAACATATGACTGTCTTGATCTACGCTTTACAAATAAGTTGACATAGAATAGACTTCTAATGTATCTTAAGCAAAACGTTATGTAAATAAATGGAGTAAAATGCTTCATCAGGAATTATGCAAGGTTTTCAGTAAATGGATGTCTCATGATAATGCAAAAATCAGAACTGTAATTTATGTGTCTGAGATATGGGGCTTGACCAATTTATCATTCCTTGGAGTAATTTGGAATAATCTGTATAAATGTCTTGTGAATCTGCCAAGATAGTAGTAGTAGTAGTAGTAAAAATGTTTATTTTTACACAGAATAGCAAACTTTAGGTCATATTCCTAGTTTCAGAGTTGTCTTGTGCTGTGACTACAGTACGTTCTTCAAGCAGAATTAGGATAATTTCCACTGGACACATTAGTCATGATTAGAGTATGAATCTTCTTAAAGAGCTACTGATGCCTCAAAGAAAACCTTGAAAACCTTCATAATTAGGTACAGTTCTGCTTATATTCCATATATATACTATATATTATTCCACCCTTTATTTATTGCTAAGGAAATGTGCATAAATACATGATCCTTATCCCTCAGAGATCCCTTAGAGTTTATCTGTTTCTATAGCTTACTCCCTACTTCAAGTCATAATCCTCTGTTGTGTCATCACAATATGTTGCCATGAGAGTAACTGTGATATCACAAGCAATGCATTATGACCTCAGGTAGGGAAGAAGCAGCAGGAATAGAAGAACTGTTCAGGAGCAAAAATCCTGTTTTCATGCAGATGATCTCAGTAATAAATAATGGGGAGAAGGAATGCAGAACTAATATGAAATACAAGCTGAACTGTGTCTAAATATTATGTTTTAAGTTCTCCTGAAGGCAACAGCAGCTTTTTATTGGATCTTCAGAAAATAGACTTCTAAAACTCTGTGAAGAAGAACAAATAGAATATTAAAATGATGGATTCAGTTTCCCTTATATAAATTTCATTAAGCATAAGATTTTCCCAGCAAGGCTTGGAACTGTACTATCTGATACATATACAATACCAAGGCAATTTATAATTGATTCCATAAATCAAAGGTATAAAGATATAGCCACATGGCAAGACATTGCTCAAACTGAATTTTCTAAAATACATATTTCATTTAAATACATAAAGTTACTGTTTGTAAAAGAACCATATGTGTCATTAATATCAACTATAAGATTCAGAAATTCACTTAAAAGGCTCAGATTAGAAAGATATAGAAACAATTTTCTCTTATTTAAACAACATTGGGAGAATATATCCTCTCTATACTGTAATGATGGCTCTGGAGATGTGACAATCTTGAACATGTTGTCTTATTTTGTCCATTTTATAAACCACAAAGAGATACCTGGTTAAGTAAAACATTGAATGATTCATATGGCTCCTCAAAGGAAATTATATTTTTGTTATTTACTTATATTACTCCAAATATTCTGAATAATGTCACTTCCTTTGTGTAGTCCATAAATCCTGGTTGAATGTATTATCTAGACTCTTTAAACCATCATCTTAGAAATCAATAAGCATACAGTGCTTAAAATGTGTGTTTTTTTTTTATAATTTTAAGAGAGGACAAAGATGGCTCTCTTATAGTGTTGGGCTCTTAATAATGAATGATAAATGTACATGAAGTTGTTTAATGATATTATTCATACTCATTGATACTGCATTGGATGAGGTGCATTATTTTCCTCTAAAGAAATAATGTATGTGTTCTAAAGTACTTTTGGTTGCTATCCTTCAAGAATCTTAAAATGGTTGGGTAAATCAAAGGGAGAGCTAAAGGGATTTTCTTTTTGCAGTCTGATTAAGACTATCATTCCCACTTGTATCAAGGGACTACAGGCTATGACACACCGTATCGAGATGTAGGTATCCAGACCCAAACCCTTCAGAGTCCTGATTACATTCTACTTAAATGTTCAGATTAGCTAAAGATAATCCCTTTAGCCTCTATTATTGAGAATGTGAAAGTTACATAGTTCCAAAATGTCAGTTTTAAATAACTTGTGCCTTAACTTATTCACTGTATACGATAGGCTTTATTTTATTAGTAATACCTTATAAACATAAAAGTTAGCTCTGACTGAGTTGCTTTTAACTAATGCACTGTACACGTCCAGGGGCCAGATATTCAAAACTTAGCCCCAGGACAAATTTAGCACTGCACAGCATGCTAAATTAGCCCTGAACCATTAGCACGCTATATTCAGAGGAGTAGCACCGGGGTTAAAGCAGCTGAATATAGCATGCAAATGAAACCGTGCAGACAGGGCTGGGACTGCAGTGCAAAACTAGCCCAGCAAATAAGACAGCTCTGAATATAGCAACCAGGAAGGCCAAATTGCAACAGCAGCTCAGTGGACACAGAGGTGGAGTAAGGCAGAGCTGCAGTAGGGGGCCAATGTGGATGATAGTAATGGAATGTTACACAACAACAGCAACATTCAATGCAGGCCACACACAGCAGAACTGTGCTGTGCAAGTGACAGGTTAGCCCAGAGCAAAGACATTAGCCCAGCGCTAACACTTTGCTCTGGGCTAACACTTTAGCCCTGGGCTAAAGTTTGCTATATTCAAAGCTCCTATGCAAATGAGCCTAATTAGACAATCTGTGTGCAAACTGCCACATTAGCATCTCATTAAGGCCTGCTTAGCATACATTAGCATGAAGATTGCCCAGTGCTATTCCATGGTACACACAGCTCCACCTGTCTGTCAGACCTGAGCAACAGATTGGTAGCTGCATGCAATGGGTGTTGGCAGGCTCACACCCACTCTGCACATAAATGAGGCATGAGGGTCAATGAAGGACACTGATCCCCTTAATGTGGAATACATCCCCTAACAAGGAGAAACAACCCATAACACCATGGTATCCATGACCCTTGTCTGTACAATGGCCAATGTACAGTATGTAGCACCAGTGAATAGTACACGTCCCTGCTGTCATGGCAGGCTGTACAGCACATACTCTGTGTGAGCAGCACAGTATCTATGAGGGATGAATGTGGGACAGAGCAATTGTTGGGGTCCATTGAGGGATGTCCCACCTAATGAGGGACATGTGGAATGTGTACATATCTATATGGATATCACTGTCCATATCCATATCTATATACATCAATATACTTTATATATGTAGTACAATCCTACCTATCCTGGACTACGGAAATATTGTCTATGGGGCTGCCACTGATACAAACCTGCTCAAAGTGCACACCTCGCTAAATGAAGCCTGTAGGTTTGTGTTAGGTGCCGATCACCTAACGAATACACGCAACCTTTACATAAGGACTGAATGGCTCCCACCTGTGGACCACATTAAACTTCATGCCTGTCTTCTGGGAAAGAAGGCCCAACTCAGACTTATACCTTCCTCCCTGCAAACCTTATTCCATCCTGCTCCAGATGAACATGCCACTAGAAATGTTACTAAGCAAGCATTAGCTGTTCCGTTCAGAAGGACTGCATTGGGGAGGCGGGCCTTCACAGTTAGGGCTTCTGCCTGGTTAAATGAGCAACCATCCACTGCCACAAGCCTTACATGCCTCGGTCCTTTCAAGTCTGAGCTAAGAAAGTCTATCTCCCCACCTGTTCGCTGCTTTTGCTACTCTTAACCTGGCTATTACCTGACCCCTGAACCCAGGGTCTGCCAAGGTTCATCTTGCACTCTACAAATTGGCCTGAAGCTCCCTGCTCTACACCTGCACTACCGGCCTACCAACCATGTGCCCCCCTACTCCCTCACCTACTCACTGTTATTCCTCGCCTCCCTATTCCATACCCTACCTACCCATGAGCCTAACCTCCATTCTCCTCCTCTGATTCCTTTTCTGCTACCTATTCCTGATTAGTTCCCACTACCCCGATTGTTTACCACAGCTATGCTTATTCCCCTGGATGTAGCCTAGTAACCAATTTAGGTATCAGGAATGACGTTCAGCCACATCTCCTGTTCCTCCCTATAAGCTCCTGTATAGCTTCAACCTCTGATTTTCTCCAACTAATATCTAACTTGACTTATGCACTTTATTGTCTGCCTTGCTGTGTGTACTGTGTCCCCACGTACCCTGTACCCACACTCTGGAAATGTGTTGCTTTTGATTTTGTTACCTATGTTGTGTTGCTATTACCAGTGTTATTGATTGCTACTGATCTCATTATGATGTTTTTGACAATGCCTATTTAGCTGCTTTTGACTTCCAAACTCATGTATTCTCCCCTGTGTTTATGACGAGGATCCTTTGTAAATGAGCTTTTAGCTCAAAGGTTGTAATTCTGATTACTATATATATATATATATATATATATATATTTATAAAATGGTGTGGTAAAATCATAAAAATCCCACTTATACAATTGGACAAAACAAGTCACATGACCGTGCATTATTTCCCAACGACCGCACACCTAGCACTATGACCGGACGCCTAAACTACTTTCCATTCCTCAAAACCTTTTCACCAGCAGCAAGACCACTCCACACCTGCTGCAGCTAGACACCCACACTAACACACATATGCAACTGACACCCTGTAACCACTGTGACCAGTCTAATTAACATAAACCTAACTGTATATATAAAAGTACAACATACATTATTTTGTACTCTTCTCCTCATTTCAAGCCTTTACATACATTATTTTGTAGTCTTGTCTTCAATTCAAGCCTTTACATTGACAATACCATGATCCTAAACATAGTACTTTCACTTTCAAAACAGAAATGTAGCGTGACCGAGCGGTGCTCATTTTACAAAGTCAGAAGCTACTAGCTGGTGAAAGTAAGACGTGCAGTGTTTAAAAAATTAGAAAAGTCAGTGCCTTTTCACTTTCAATACAGAAATGTAGCGTGACCGAGCGGTGCTCATTTTACAAAGTCAGAAGCTGTTAGCTGGTGAAAGTAAGACGTGCAGTGTTTAAAAAATTAGAAAAGTCAGTCCCTTTTACTAGTTTCTCTCCGTAATCCAAAATAGTAGCTCCATTTCCGATGCCGAAACAATGACGACAGACCGAGCGAGTCGGTAATTTTAAGCAGTGGAGAGGCGAGGCGAGTGTTCCATAGCAACACGCAGCCGCTCCGTTCTAAAATACCGACTCACTCAATCTACCCTCGCTGCTTCGCATACAATGTGGAACTAGTACTAAAAAGCGGACAGAAACTAATAAAAGGCACAGACTTTTCTAATTTTAAACACCTACGTCTTACTTTCACAACCTAACAGCTTCTCACTTCTAAAATGAGCACCACTAATCACGCCTTACATTTGGGCAATTAAAGTGACAGTACTATAAACACATACTTTTTTTGACACCACAAAGGACTACTAAAACTTAAATTCATTTAAAATACAGTTTTTAACACCAAAAAGTGTCACCTCTACAAACATAACATTTAATTACCAACTACACAGAAGGACTACTTCCCCCAAAAAAAAAATCTATAGCCATTTTATAAGATAGATATACCACTCTGAGGTGTGGTCGCGCTCTGATATACGCACGCCTTGTGCGGTTGACGACTCGCCCGCGGCCCGCGGCAGTAATAACGCACACCAAGGAGTGCGATATCAGAGCGCGACCAAGACACCTCAGAGTGGTATATCTATTACTTATATATATATATATAGATAGATATCTTCACTGCAAAAACTTCATTAATTCACCATTAGGGTTGAAGCCTAAAAGTAGGAAAATTAAATCTTAGGGTTTCCAAACCTAAGACCCCTTCCCTTAGCTTCCATCCCAAACACCCCACCCCACCCTCAGCTTCCAACCCTAAGGCCCCACCTCCACCCAGCATGCAGGAATAGGTGTCAGGGGTGTGCCTTGGGGTTGGAAACCCTAACGCTCACCCCATTATTTTATTCTGTACTCATGTCAGGTCATTAACTACTGAAATGATTCGAGATACAGATTTTTCACTACCCGCAGCTTGGACTAAGCATGCATCGAGGTTTTGAAGTCATGATTATAATTGCAGTGGAATTTTTTCCATAGTTGCTATGTTGCTATGGTTACTGAGATATTGCCAAATAAGTGTTACAGGGGTTACTTTTCAGTACTATGGGGCTGCTATATGGCTCCAGATTTAAGTGTAAGTGGGAGTGCAGGGCCTGGAGGGTCCTTGCTCCCAGATGTGTATCCCATTACACAAAAAATGGGAAACGTGAAGGGAGTGCAGGGCCCGGAAGGCCCATGCTCCCACAAACACATACCACTAACCTCTTACATTACACTTTCTCAAAAAGAAGGGAAATTCAGTGCAAAAAAACTCTGTTAATGCATCAGTCAGTGTTGATGTCACAGTGACAAAAGTTTGGAAATTAGATGTTAGGGTTACCACCCCTAACACCCCCCAACCCTACAGGCACCAACAGGCATTGGGGCCATGGGGTCATCAGAACTAACTCTCACCTAATTCTCCTATACTGTAGAGAGTCAGCTTGTTTACACATGGAATGGGGTGAGAGTTGGACCTAGTGACCCCATGGCACACCTCAATGCCTGTTGGTGCCTATAGGTTGGGGGGGTGAGAATTTCCGAACATTTGTCACTGTGACATCAACCCTAACTGATGAATTAATGGAGTTTTTTGCAATATCTATTTATCTATCTGAAAAAAACTCAAATTGCACATATCCCAATAATGCAAAGCATCAAGGGAAGCCTATGCAAATGCCCATGAATTAATTTGGACTGGCTCAACTTTAAGCAGAATTGCATGGTGCCAGAAGGCCTCACAATACAATCAGCAAAGGCTGAGAACAGCAGACAGAGACACGTGTTTCATCCTCATTTAGACTCATCAGTGTGCCATATCTGTACCTCAGCCCAGGGAGAGATAGCCAGCTACCTTATAGGGGATCTTATTAGTTTGGGTCATGGGCAGCCCAAAGTAGAGAGAGAAGAGCACAACAAAAGACCCCCAGAGCAAATGCACTGGGCAAAGGTTATCCCAGAGGATATTGGCCAAACAGCCAAATTTTAAAGAAACATAAATTACACAAACCCCAATAATGCAAAGCATCATGGGAAGCCTATGTAAATGCCCATGAATTGATTTGGGCTTGTAAACCTTAAGCAGAATTGCATGGTGCCAGAAGGCTTCATCACAATACAATCAACAAAGGCTGAGAACAGCAGACATAGACACTTGTTTCATCCTCATTTTGACTCATCAGTCTGCCATATCTGCGCTTCAGCCCAGGGAGAGATAGCCAGCCATCCTATAGGGGATTGTATTGGTTTGTGTCATGGGCAGCCCAAAGTAGAGAGAGAAGAAAACAACAAAAGAACCCCAGAGCAAATGCACTTGGGCAAGGGTTATCCCGGAGGATATTGGCCAAATTTTAAAGAAACACAAATTGTACATACCCCAATAATGCAAAGCATCATGGGAAGCCTATGCATATGTCCATGAATTAATTTGCACTGGCTCAGCTTTAAGCAGAATTACATGGTGCCTCACAATACAATGAGCAAAGGCAGAGAACAGCAGACACAGACACGTGTTTCATCCTCATCTGGACTCATCAGTGTGCCATATCAGTACCGTAACCTGTATGTTAAACCCCACATCTTGCACTTTAATAACTTTGCAACCATTTGTCCAATTTGCTTGATAGTTTGCATGCATAGTGTGGTCCCATAGATCTCTGAATCTGAAAAGTTTCTTTCCAGTCGGATTTGTGGTTGTGGAGCTACGGAGCATGAAAAAGTGTGAAAAATCCTCAACTTTGTGAAATTCTTTGCTCATCTGCACAGCCCAAATGGTTTGTCCGTCTGGTCCGAAATTTATAGAGTACATGCAGACTTGTTCAAGGAAGTGTCTTTGAAACTTTGGTGAAAAAATATGAATCCGTTCTAAAGTTATTAAACTTTTAAGTTCCAATTTTATCCTATGGGAAAAATACAGTATATGTGCACCATGGAAGTACTTTTAACTTTTGTGAAACTGCCACGAAAGTCCCATTGGTTAATAAGAGGGACTTTCACAGCACTTTTGCAAACATTCACAGAGTTTCCTGCTACTCCCCCATGTTAACCAATGGGACTTGCATGAAAGTCAGGGAACGTTCACGAAAGTTCAGCAGGTAAACAGCCCAAAAAAGCCAGATTCTTTGCCACTTCATAGCAAAATAATGGTTAGGGCTTTTTTGCTGAAATGTGCAGAGTGGCAAGCCCTTACACCACAGATGTGCCTTTTGGTGGTTTGGAGAAAAGATTGACACCAGTTTCATTGTTACAACATTAAGAAGCTGAGAAATTTCCCATAGGATAACATTGCGATGCCCTTGGTGCCTTTCAGTACCTGTATCTCGAAAACGATTTGAGATACACATATTTTGCTAAGCTCAGCTTAGTACACCCTGTACTAAGCACACGTGGAGGTGGCTAGTTCAGGAATACACCTGCAAAATGATTTTTTCTTCATTTGCTACGGTTACTGAGATATTGCTAAAAAAAAAAGCATTAAAATAGTTACTTGAAGAGTCCCTAGGCTTGCCCTATGTGTCCGCAGTTGTGAGTAAGTTGGAGGGCAGGACCTAGTGGGTCCACTTTTCAATCTTTGCATACTATTTATGCTAAACTGGGAGCAGTGGTCCCTCATATGCTATCTCTCTAGACTCATGGGTAGGTGTGAGCGCAGGCCAGCGTTCCCATTAATGGATATAATTTTGTAAACCTGAGGACATAGTTATGGGTGGGTGAGAGTGCAGGATCCAGAAGGCCCATGCTCCCATCAATGGATATCTTTTTTAAAACATTTATTTATTAGCTTTTGGTAATTGGGTAAGTGCGTTACGCAATGGCCCTGCCTGTTTTAAGGCACAACCTGGAAAGAAATAACTATCCTCGCTGGGAATCAAACCTATGACCCTTTGTTTCTGAGGTGAAGACATATCCACCATGCCACTTGAGGCCAACATGAGGACACACTTATGGGTGTGTGCTCTCCCACCTATGGCTTTCATTTTGCTAACCTAAGGATACAGTTATGGATGGGTCAGAGTGCAGGGCCCGGAGGGCCTGTGCTCCCATGTATGTATACCATATGAGTAACATTTCACTTTCTCAAAAAGAAGAGTAATTGAAAAAATAATTTAACATGGGTACCTTCACAATATTCTGCATTACTTTCATAATAGTGGGCCATACTTTCATGAAATTACTATTGCTTTCAAGAAAGCATGCCATAGTTTTGTGAATGTAATGGTGCTTCCGCGAAAGCATACCATACTTTCGTGAAATTACCATTACTTTTGCGAATGTATACCATACTTTCACGAAAGTACCATTGGCTAGCATGGGACACTTTCACAAAATTTTGCATCACTTCACAAAAGCATTACATTGCTTTCGTGATAGCTGTACTATGTAAACCAATGGTACTCCATGAAAGTGTTGTGCTCCCATCTATGGATATGATTATACAGAACTAGAAACACAGGGTACTTCTGCACTATATCTCTAAGCTTATAGGTGGGTGGGAGCACAGGGCCCAGAGGGCCCATGCTTCACTCATGGAGATCATCTTGCAATACTGGGAGCACAGAGCCCTCAGGCACTGTATCTGTACACTTATGGGTGGGTTGGAGAACAAGGCCCAGAGGGCCCATGCTCTCAAGTATGCATCCCATTATTCAAAACTAGGGGCATAGGGAACTCCTGCACAATGCCTGTACACTCATGGGTGGCTCAGAGTGCAGGACACATAAGGCCAGCACTCCCACCTATTTATAGCATTTGACTAACATTTCACTTTCTCAAAAAGAAGGGAAATTCATTGCAAAAAACTCTTTCAATGCACCATTGGGGTTGCAGCATCAAAAGTAGGAAAATTCAACCTTAGGGTTAACAAGGGTAACACCGCACCCCCACTATGCATGCAGGAACAGGCATGATGGATGTGTTTTGATGTTTGGAACCCTAATGCTCACCTCATTCCATGAGTAACGTAAGATAGGTATAGTATAGGACAATGGGGTGAGCACTGGGGTTAAAAATGACAAAACAGATCCATCATGACTGTTGTTGCATACACAGTGGGGGTGCAGTGTTACCCTTGTCAACCCTAAGGTTGAATTTCCCTGTTTTTGATGTTGCAACCCTAATGGTGCATTAACAAAGTCTTTTGTAATGAATATATGTATATATATATATATGTGTATATAGATATGGATGGAATAAACAATATGCTTCCCTGGTAGTCTAGTGGCCCTCCCATCCCTTTCCCCAACACCTCTGTATATTCACAGTAGCCCCAGTAGTCTAGAGCCCCCCAAGCACATTTCCAGACACACATACACAAACTGGCAACCTGTCCCTGGTAGTCTAGTAACCACCCAGCCCTGAATACAGATCCCCAACACGTGCAGATGGTAATCGACACAGTATCCCAGTACAGATGTCCCCTCCCACTACGAACTCCATTAGTAACATTGGAACACTCCCTGGTGGTCCAGTGGACAGCACCTGCTCCGATCCCACATTAACCACATCCCCCACAAACCTGGTGGGCTAATGGCACCCCCACCTCCCTGCAGTGCCTACCATCCTGCTCCCCCCATTCCGTAACTGAGCCGGCGAATGGCACAGCCCATGTCACACCTCCATGGCCAGCTGCCAACTGCATTCTGAATGAGCATGTACAGGCAGGCATGATGTTATCCCAGCATGACACACACACACTGGAGGGCATTTTTGCTTAATATTTAGAGTCTAATACGGTTGAATTCTACTAGTACCAACAGTAATATATTTTTTGTGGTTAACTGGATAAATCCCCAATTTGTGAATTACTAAAATGGCCTGTGTGTGTATATGTGTCTCATACAAAAGATGTTTCCAGATTTTGATTTACATATTTGATTTGTACACTTGCTGTCAGTAAAATGTGTAAATCTACATTGTAATGTGGTGACTAGGTTTAACAATGTTAAGTAACAGGTGTTGGAATCATCTGTGTAAGAATGAATCTATACTATTAAGAATGTTGTAAGCTTGAAACATAAGTATTTAGGGAGGATGAATGGATGGAAAGTTTATTTTTTTTGTTCAAATAGCCATTTTTGTCTCACAGGTTTTTGAGATTATAGGCATACACTTAAATAAGGGTGAGTGTAGGTAACCAGACCTGAACTCCTCTGCTCCTTATTGAAATGTTTCCAGTTCATGTGCTTATCATTTTAATCCAGTGTTTTCAAAGTGTTTCTTCCTCATACACCTTGTTCAAAATGTTTACAGCATTGTCAGCTTATTAGACAATCTGTTGCTATTGCAATTATGATATTTCCTATACTGACTGTTTACTTGGATGTGCTTCATAAATCCTTTGTATGATTTTACTGTCTGAAATGTGTATGATTTGTATTTCTTTGTAATAATCAATGTTTGAACGTGTGTGTGTGTGTGTGTGTGTGTGTGTGTGTGTGCACATGTGTGAGTGTGTGCGTGTCCACTGGGAAATTAATGTAGCCGAATCTATGCATATTGTGGAATATTTTGCAAAGTGGCCCCAGATAGTCCAATGAAAAGTGCACTCATTGCAGGACTAGCCTCTAAGTGCCGATGAAGACAGATTGGCATCTCTCTCAGTTGATTGCTTTTTGATTCTGATTTCTATTTCATTTGATCAGTCCCCACTCCATATCTCTGCACTGCTGTGAAGAATATAGTAACCTTTTCATAGCTACGCCCTCCTGCAGGGTCAGGTATCACCTGATATCAGAGGTGGCAGCTAAGACAATTGACAACAGTGGGATCACTGAAGCCAGGAGGTTTCCTGCTGGATCTCCAGTGGTTTCATGAATGAAAGAGATCTCACCCTAGGAGATCGTTGGTTCAGAGTTCCTATATCAATTAAACATTTTTACTGTAACTCCAGGGAGACATTCCTGCATTTTCCCTCAAATTACATTATTTTCAACTAAACCTGTGTTGACCTGTATTGATCTGTTTTAAACACTGTAGAGCAACATAGGTGAGTTGCACCATTGAGAGTCAACCTTTGGTTGAGATGTTAAACAAAGATCTCTTTTGCCCATCCATGGTCTCTGTCCAGGTAGATGTAAAATATCCCATGACACTTATGGAAGAAGAAAAGATGAGTTTCCTCCAGAGTCATGGCCAATATTCCCCTGTCAATAAAATTGGGCCAAGCACCCCATCTCCCATCACACTTAGAACCACGCTATAACAGCTTAGTGTGTCTTTCCTGGTCAAATATTATTAATAAAATAAATACATTAATTGATTAGAATACAAAGGTTCAGTGACATTTATTTCCTGTTATCAATGCAGCTGCAGTGTTTATGTACGTAGAATTAGGGCTGGCAGTATAGCTTAGGAGTTAGAGTAATGAGTTGAGAATGAACTTAGTAAATCCATCAGACCTGGGTTTCACTCCCATAACCTCCACTTGCCAACTATGTGACTGAACAAGTCACTTAACCTCCCCAGTGCTCCAGGATTGCCCCTGAAAACAGGCATTTGTGCATAATGAGCCTTACCTGGTTACCAAAAGTATAACAAAAAAAAGGTATTTACCGCTATAAGTTTACAGATGCTCGAAGATGTGCCTTGTGTGGTATGAGTTGATATCTCTTACTGAGATATAGACTGTAAGAGGTAAATAAATCACTCTAGCCAATCTGAGTGATTGATAATAAATTTAGGTAATGTGTAAGATGTCTCGTATGGTATAAGCATTATTGTGCATAATTTGGGTAGATAAAAATGCTCCACTTTGATATGCAGGCCTCTTACATTTCTGTCTACCCAAACTGTGCACAATAATACTTATACCATAAGAGACATCTTACACATTACCTAAATTTATTATCAATCACTCAAATTGGCAAGAGTGAGTTATAGTAAGTTGGGGTTATTTTCTTTTAATTTAATGGGATGTGTAATACTGTTTGTTCTGTGTATCACTGTATCCGTATTTTGACTGTCTTATTTGTACTCTCCTGGGCCATACCTGAAAATAAGTATTTCTGTCTAGTATACCTACCCAGTAATCAAAAACAAATGTATACATTTATAGAAGGGGATGAAACACATCCCTCCCTGCCTCTGAAGTGGAATTCTTCACCTTTAACAGTACCATACAAGACAAGAACTATATGCAGGATAAGAGGCTCTGTGGCTCTGAATGCTGATTAGTTAAAATCACATGAGCAATTTACAGTGTGAGATATAGCAGTAGCCACCGTGTAAAGTAGCAATATCTGTTATTCATCATAGTTTGTTAGCAAAAAAAAAAAAAACTGTATTACTGACCCTTAGATTGATCAACACCATTGGAGATCACTAAAACTAGGATTAGATTGATCATCTGTATGTTTTTAATTTCTCCAGATAAGTACAAAACAGCTTTCATTACTAATTTTGTAATGAATACCTCAAGTCAATAAAGACTAGGGCCCCCATATTCAAATCCTCAGTTTGCTCTGTGCATCTAGATGCACTGCCCAAAAGAAATGGGCCGGTGCAATACAATGTTATATTCGAACCAGAAGTACAATTATACATCTCATCTGAATATAGCAGAGAAAGTGAGTGGCGCAAATGGGCTGACACATCCCCCTGTCTGGTCTGAATACCTGGAATGGGGATGCGTGGCGCATCTTGGGGATGCATGCCGCATCTTGGGATGCGCTGTGCCAAGATTCCAGATATTCAGACTGAAACATGTAAATTGGGCCATTAGGCATGCAAGGCACAAAGGGATCATTTGCATGTCATTATGGCTCCATTTGCATGTCTTGAGCAAGAATGCACCCAGCAGAATTCATCTAGGGCCTGCAACCCCAGCCCAGTCCAGTGCTGTGTAGCAGCAAAATGTAGTGGCCCCCTCCCAACCCCAATACCCAATCAGCACAATAATAAATTGTAATCCCAATCCCTGGTAGTCTACTGGCACCCCCTCCCATTTCTGAACCCTGACAAAAAAAAAAACATAATGCCCAATCCCCTGTTCCAAATTGTAGGGTTTTCCCTCCCTGTCCCAATCCCCGTGTGATATTAAAGAAAATCCCTCCCAAACCCTTTTTCCATAATGTGGTGCCCCCTGTCCCTGTCACGATTCCCATCCAACATGGAATAAAATAATTCTCCACAGCCACTTGCCAGTATTGTGGTGCACCCCTCCCTATCACGATCCCCATCTAAAATAAAATAAGTCCCCACAGCCTATCTGCCAACATTGAAGTCCCCCCCCCCACACTGATCCCCGTGCAACACAGATCAATATATGTTCTCCCAGGCCCTTTTCCATAGTGTAGTGGCCACCCACCCCACCACCCTGGCCCCACCACTGAGGCACCCACATCCACCTGTTCTCCCATCCCAGTATGGCCAGTTAGCCAGTGGGAAGCACAACCACCACACACCTCCATGGCTGCCTGCTGACTGAGCTGTCACTGAATGACGGCTTACTGTATGCACTTCACTCCCATTGGTACTGTCGACCAATGAGGCTGCAGTATGTAAATTAAGCTTTCCTTCACAAAGTTGGCAACTTTGTGAATGAAAGCCTACAGTACACACTGCAAGCCCATTGGTCGACAGTGTCAACCAATGGGAGTGTAATGCATACAGTAAGCTGTCATTCAGTGACAGCTCAGTCAGCGGGCAGCTGTGAAAGTGTGTGGTGGGCTGTGCTGCAGCCCGGCTAACTGTCCATACTGGAATGAGGGAGCGGGGTGAGATGTGAGTGCCACAATGGGTGGGGGGGGCCACTACACTATGGAAAGAGGGCCTGGAGGAACACATATCGATCTATGTTGCATGGGGATTGTTATGGGAAGGGGACTTCAATGTTGACAGATAGCATGTGGGGACTTATTTTATTTTGGATTGGGATCGTGACGGGGAGTGGGGTGCCACAATACTGACAAGGGCCTGTGGGGAATTATTTTATTCGATGTCAGATGGGGATTGTGACTGGGAAGGGGGACACTAGATTACAGAAAAAGGGTTTGGGAGGGATTTTCTTCAGTATCACATGGGGATTGTAACAGGGAGGGGGAACCCTACAATTTGGAATGGGGGATTAGGCATTATGGTTTCTTTGTTGGGGTTCGGGAATGGGAGGGGGTGCCACTAGACTACCAGGGACAATGGTTCCTGTATAATATGATACAGTTGGGGTTGGGGAGGCTAGCCACTCAGGGGCTGGTGGCTGCTATGCTGCTCTATGCAGTACAGCAGCCCTCCTGTGGTTCGCTGCCAGTTAGAATGTTTGTTACACGCCTAACCTTTTGCAGCATATCTCCAAGATGTGCAGGCAGATGTATCGCACATCTTGGCTAAATATGGGGATATGCTGCATATTCATGGGCACGCCCCCTGGAGATGCACCGCATAAATTATCGTTGTGCTTCTGCATAGTCTGGGATACATGGCGCATCTCCACCTTTTGAATATCATGCTGCAGTGCATTTCTTGGGCTGCACCGGCGCATCTCCTTTGAAAATGTCCCCCTAAATGTTTTAAACATCTCTTCCCTTGGGGTTACTTTTTAGCTCTATATACTAGATTCCTGCTGTGCACATATTAGTATGGTGCTAGCACATATTTCTCATGGTAAATGACACCACATCACACCAAGATGTTTAATACAGTGATGAAAGTGAACAGGAACGCACAGGAACTCAGTTCCTGTACCTTTTTTGCAGCAGAAACGGAGTTCCTGTACTTCTTCCCATTGACACTGGATCTGAAATTCTTAAACCAGCAACATAATGACAGTCTCTGAGCCTGTGACCTGAAATCAGGGTTTCCAGAACAACGTTGGACTAGTACAACAATGCTATTTTCCTAGAAATACTTTAACATCTGTAACTGAATCTACTAGTGTCTAAACAGACAGATGTGTCACGGCACAGCTATCCTTCAGATTGAGGATATTCATTCGGCATTTCATATTTGCCAGTGCCTGAGTTCCTGTACTTCTTGCCTACCACTTGCACCACTGCTTTAATATATTCATTGTAGGCATGGCAGGCAAGCAGGAACATTAAAAAAAAATTCAAAACCACACATCTCAGATCAGGAACAAAATAAATTGAAAAGAAAGATGGCTATATCATTATTTTCCTGTGTTATTACTAAAAAACTATAAGATACATATTTTTCTGCTAACAGATACTGCAGCTTTAAGGGAATGTAAAACTTGTCTGAAACCTTTTGTCACTGATGCAGAAATGTATGTAATGAGATATAAAGCATTTTGAAAGGACCAAGTACTGAAAAGGTGGAAGGGTCCTGTTTTACATAAGAGAGGATATTGAAGCCAATGTGTTGGACACCCCTGCAGCAACCACCAGCGGTGAATGGGTGTTTGTGAAAGTAAAGTAACCAGAGGTGGGAGCTCATAAAGGTGGGGATAGTGGAGGCAACCAAAACCTGCTGCAAGGCCCAGAGCAAGAAGGCTAGAGCTAAGAAACTGAGCTGGTTGAGCAAGGAGGTCATGGAAAAGGTAAAGAGGAAAAGAGCTGCCTTTAGAAGGTATAAAAAAAAGGAAGGAGGGAGGACAGGGAGGAGTACTTGACAGAATCGAAGGAGGTGACTTGGGCGGTAAGGGGAGCCAAGACATCTACAGAGCTCAGGCTGGCATAAGGCATTAAGAAGGGGGAGAAGGACTTCTTTAGGTACATCAGGGAGAAAAGGAGCTGTAAGGACCACATAGTAAGGATTAGGAAGGAGGGGGAGTTGGCTGGAAGCAGGGTGCGATAAGGCAGAAGCACTAAATGATTACTTCTGCTCGGTATTTACTAAGCAGAAGAGGGGGGTGACACCCAAGGAGGGAGGAATGGCAGAAATGGGGGGTGACAGATGGGGAAATCATGGAGGGCAGAGTTCAAGAGGGTTTGAAGGCACTGAGGGTGGACAAGGCACCAGGCCCAGATGGCATCCACTCCAGGGTATTGAAGGAGCTGGCAGAGGTCCTTGAGGGACCTTTGGCAGACCTATTTAAGCCTCACTACACTCAGGGTGTGTACCTCAGGACTGGAGGATGGCTCATGTGGTGCCCTTCCACAAGAGTGGTCACAAGGATGAACTGGGGAACTACAGACCGGTGAGCCTCACATCCATCGTGGGTAAGCTAATGGAGACTATCC
The DNA here is from genome assembly GCA_016271365.2 of Neoceratodus forsteri. Classification (NCBI taxonomy): domain Eukaryota; kingdom Metazoa; phylum Chordata; order Ceratodontiformes; family Ceratodontidae; genus Neoceratodus; species Neoceratodus forsteri. Next base: position 300,633,274 of record CM057455.1, read on the forward strand.
TGAAGGAGAGGCTGGTGGCTCTCCTAGAGGCCAAAGGACTACAGAACAGCAGACAGCATGGCTTCATACATGGCAGATGCTGCCAAACCAACCTGGTGAAGTTCTATGACTGGGTAACTAGGCAACTGGACAGGGGCCATGCAGTGGATGTCCTGTATCTGGACTTATTCGACTCGGTGCCGCATGGAAGGCTGGGAAGTAAGTTAGAAGGCACAAGGGCAGGTGCAAAGCTAGTGAGATGGGTAGGGAACTGGCTTCAGGGAAGGCAACAGAGGGTGGTGGTGGTGGGTGGGGAGCGCTCACACCCAAGGGTAGTGATGAGCAGTGTTCCACAGGGCTCGGTGTTGGGACCAGTGTTGTTTGGGATATTCATTGCAGGCATATCATTGGACATCAAGAGCAAGATCAGTATGTTTTCTGATGATACCAAGGTAGGAGCAGTGGTGGATGACCTAGGGGGATGGCAGGGGTTGCAGGATGATCTGGCAAAGCTTGAAACCTGGTCAGACACCTGGCAACTGGGGTTTAATGCCAAAAAGTGCAAGGTGCTGCATTTTGGGATGAAGAACCCAAGGAGGAGTTACCAGCTGGGGCGAGTGCAGCTAGCCCAGACAGAGGAGGAGAAGGATCTGGGAGTGCTCATTACAGGGTCAATGAACAACTCAGCACAATGTAGAAGGTGGCTGCAAAGGCCAACAAAATGCTGGACTGCATTGCAAGGGATATATCCTCGAGGAGGGAGGAGGTGATTCTGCCACTGTATAGGTCATTGGTTAGACCACACCTGGAGTACTGCATGCAGTACTGGTGCCATATCTGAAGAGGGACATTAAGTTACTGGAGGGGGTGCAGCGCGGGGCGACAAAGATGATCAAGGGGCTGGGGGACTTATCATACGAGAGGAGGTTGGGGGAATTGAACATGTACTCACTGGAGGAGAGGAGAGACAGGGGTGACATGATTGAAACCTTTAAGTACATGAAAGGAATAAACAAGACGGGTACAGAGGGGCTGTTCAAAGTAAGGGAGGGGAGGGACACCAGGGGCCATGATATGAGACTGGAGGGAGGAAGGTTCAGGAGGGAGATGAGGAGACACTTTTTTACAGAGAGGGTGGTGGCTGGGTGGAATGTGTTACCTGCTGAAGTGGTATCCAGTAGAACAGTGGACTGCTTCAAAAGGGGATGGGACAGGACAAGGGGGAGGATTAATGAAGAGGAAGGGTGGAAGGAAGGGGCAGCTGCAGAATAAGGGGTGCTAGCTGCACATTCGAGCAAACTTGATAGACCTCTAGGCCTTTATCTGCTGGCAAATTTCATATGTTCGTAACATTATGCAAAACTATGAACTTAATTTTAGGGTGCAGGTACAATCCCCTCAGTGCTGGACACCTAAGGTTTAAAGAGCCCCCGACAGCATTAGAAAAATTGAAAAAAATTTCAGATTTAGACACAATTCAGTTTATATTTCATATATTTTCTATATTTTTCCCTTTTGTGTTTATTATTGGGGACAGTTGTATAAAAGAGGATTATTGCCCCTTAGACTTTATCTGCTCTTTCTGTTTGCCTACACCTGGCACCATAATCCCCTGTTTATGGCATCATGATGATCTCCACTGCAACAGATTGTGATGTCATAAACAGAGCTGTGTTGTTAAGTGTAAGCAAGCAGCCAGAACAGATAGGGCAGTGATCCTATTTACATGCAAATGTCCTTAGTAATAAAGAAGACTGGGTGAGAATTACAGGAGAAATGATCAAATATAAGTATAGGATTCCTTTATGTAAAAGTACATTTGCTCAGAATTCTTTAACATATTATGCAGTAAAACTATATAATGATTTACCTAGTCATATTGTACAATGTATTACAATTCCGGTATTTAAGAGGGTTTAAAAAAAATTTTTGTTAGATGAATCAAAGTGTTGTTGTTAAATGATATTGTATTATTGTATGTTTGTAAATGTAATTGTTATATGTTTGTTGTTGTGACTGGGCGCCAGTGAAAATGGGCAGATTGTTGCTCACTGGTTATACAGAATAAAAATGATTAAAACAAAACAAAACAAAAAACAAAACAAAACAATAAGCTAAATTGTGTCTAAGTATTACATTTTTTCAAAGCTGTCACAGCAGCATCAGGGGCTCTTTAAGGATCTGGTGAAAACCCTTAACTGTGCACGCAGGGGTAAATTGATTGTACTAAGGGATTCCAGCCTAAATTGGCTAGAGAAAGCAAATGGCACATACAAAGCAACATTTTAAGAGGAAAATGTAAAGCAAATTGTTGACCAGCCAACTACATTTAACCTTAAGGAAACAAAAATCAACACATTCTTCCTCACACAATATTTATCAAGCATTTGTCAATGCCAAATGTTTGCTTTCTGGTGTTGGCATTGGTAGTGCAGGAGTTTGAGAGATGCATAATAGGAATGGCGGTGAAGTAATAAGTAACACCAACCCCCACCCCCACCCTGAGAGACTGACAGGTGTTGGGGATGTGCCTTTGGGTCATCATCCATAACACTCATAGAATTCCACCTCACCCAACCCTGCAGACACCAAGAGGTGTTGCAGTGTTCCTTGAGGTCTTCGGCCCTTACACAGCCCATTTGAACAGGAAATAAGCTGAGATGGGTGCAGTATAAGAGAATGGAGTGAATGTTAGGGCCAAAAACCCCAAGGCACACCTCGATGGCTGACAGTGGCTGAAGCTGTAACACACATGACCCCATTCCTATACAGCAAGAAGGCCTTTCAATAACCAGTGTCAGACAAACAAACTGTCTTTTATTTACAATGTTTCATTTTGACAAACCTCTGTACCACATCAAGGTAGCCAGTCCCACAGAGGTCCATTCACACAGACACAGACTATGCGAGCCACAAGCGTCAGACTAAGACTTGCTTTTAGTTACAATGTTGCATTGTGACAAATCCTCTTTACCACATCAAGGTAGCCAATCACACAGAGGTCCATTCACTCAGACACACCCACCCCAGACACACACTCAACACACACAACACCCAACACTGACATACACCTCCCCAATGCCCAATGCTCACCCACACACCAGGCACCCCCCACACAACACACACAACACCACCACCACAGACACACCCCACCCAACACCCACCACCAGATACACACCACACAACACCACCCACCCACACCCCTCCACACACCCCACACCCACATGCACCCCACACACACACCACACTACTGTAACTCTTTGCTGCTTTGCATCCACACAGAGTCCCTCCCAGACCCACATCCACCGAGGTGCCATACAAGTTTTAACTTATTTAGAGGTGACAGAAAAAAACTCAAGTTCACCACAGGTCATGGTGGGGTAGCATTTAAAACTAAAGCTAAGCTACTGGTCAAATCATCAAAATAAAGAAAATTTATTGTTTTTACCTAAATGGCCCGAGGTTCACTGCAGGGCAGGGGCAGCATTTTTGTTACTAAAGGTAGTGCCGGTGGTGGTAACAAACAACAAGAAGCTAAGCTACTGCAGCCAGTCAGTGTGCAATAACAGTACCTGACGCCTGGAAGGATTCAGTGGTGGAACAGTCAGAACTCAGAAGCTGCTGCACTTATTTCCAGTGGCTGAGAAAGACAGTAGGACATTTTGTCTCCAATGTTCGCTGCTCTGAGTCTCGACGTGACAACGGCCAAATGTGGTGGGCCAGCTGATCTGAGTGACTGGAATGGAGTACGGTGGGACAGCGTGCAGTCAATTTCCACACGCAGCCTCGGACTCGCTCTACAAGAAAAAACAAACACTAAGAGCTCAGTTACTTTTCTTTATAGAGAGCGAGTCTCAGCTGCTCTCCGACCAATCACAGGTGCTGGCAAGTTCGCTGCCTTCTCCGCTTAGGCTCAGTCAGTCCACTAGCTGTTTCCATTCCTGGCTGCATCAAATTCAGAGCCACGCTGCTCTCTTCTTCTGCTGCGCCCTGCGCTGGCCTTCTTCTCAATCTCTCCCAGTACACTCTGAAAACGCGGCGCGGAGTAGTGTAGCCAGGAATTTCAGATCTGCACACTAAGTGGACTCACTGCTATCCGTCCCCCCATTGTTCAGGCTGGCTACCCCCCTGTCCATGCCCTGCTCATGCCCTCTTACCCAAGTGCCATTTTCTCTGGTGTATACCAGCACACCACTAGTCAAATCATCATCTACAGTTGTCAGACTAACAGACTGGCTTTTAGTTACACTGTTGCATTGTGACAAGCCTCTGTACAACATCAAGCCAGACAGCCAGTCCCACAGAGGTCCATTCACACATCACCAGCCATGCCAATACACCACTAGCCACACCACCATCCTGGCTTTTAGTTACAATGTTGCATTGTGACAAGCCTCTGTACCACATCAAGGTAGCCAGTCCCAGATGTCCACTCACACACCACTAGCCATGCAACCACACCTCTAGCCACACCACCAACCTGGCTTTTAGTTACAGTGTTGCATTGTGACAAGCCTCTGTACCATATCAAGATAGCCAGTCCCACTGAGGTCTATTCATACATCACCAGCCATGCCACTACACCACAAGCCACACCCCCAACTTGGCTTTTAGTTACAATGTTGCATTGTGACAAGCCTCTGTACCACATCAAGGTAACCAGTCCACAGAGGTCCATTCACGCACCACTTTGTCAACAATACAAAATTATGTTTTTATCCCTCCGTTTGCCAACTGGGAGTGTAGTTGATACTGGTAGAAGATACACAAGGGATAACCCCATATTTGAGGATAACACTGTATTTCTTTGACAGAAAATTGTTCAGAGCAAGTAATATAAAATGTGTAGGCACCTCTTTTCATTGCCAATAAAATCTCTGTCAATGAGATTCCTTACTTTATTGAACATATCCTAAAACACCAGACACACAGTATGTTAGCCAGATAATGACTAGTACACCATATGTTTGCATTAAGAAACAGCTGGTCTTCCTCTAGTCTGAGGCAGATAAAACAAGGTACCTGCTTGAACCACAGCAAACTTGTTGGCTAATGAAAATAGTTGCCTATACATTGGTCTTACTGACTGAACTTCTTAATAAAAAGAAATATGGGGTTGTCCCCATCTTATCTTCCACCAGGCTCCCTCCCAGTTGGACAACATAGCCTGTGTATTCTTCAACAACAGTGCAGAGTTATAGACAGATTACCACCCACAAAAGACAAGTTGAAATGGTGGTGCTTAAATAGTAAACACTGAAAAAGTCCAAGAACAAATCAAGCACCCACCAAGCTAGGTAGCAAATGCACAAAAGCACCAAAACCAACCAGGCACCAAAACCAAACAAATTCTAATTCGGTACTTAGGTACTTGTTGTAATTAGTTAGGTACTTGTTGATGTGACTACCCACCCCAGGATGCATCGCTGTAGCATGTCGGAGTTCAGTCTATATTGCTTATTTAGGGGGCTCTGCCCCCACACCCCCACTCTACTTTCTGTACTATAGTATTGCTATGGTAACGCAATAAGGTTCAGAGTTGTTCACTAAATATTGTTTATTTGGGGGCTTTACCCCCACACACCCCCATGTAGTATTGTTCAGTAAATATTGATTACTGTGCTGTATGTTTGCTTCTGCAGAAAACTACATCAGGGGTGTGGTGGGCGGAGCCCCCCAAATAAGCAATAATATTTAGTGAAATCCACTGGATGGCAAAACTAAGATGCATATTTATCAACGTTACTTTACTGAGCAACTCTGAAAGTAACTTAAATAGTGTCCAACACCCGTCGCTGTATTAGCCTCGTAGAACTGCACTATGTGTCATGCATGCTGCTATAAATCTTGTAACAGCTGCAACAAATTCAGGATTTATAGTAAAGCCCACGTAGCACTGTACATTTGGACCCTCCCCCCAAAAAAATATGAAACATGGCAGGATAAATCAATATAGGCACCACCACTGGGAGAGAGAGACAGCACTTCAGCTGGGTGAGCATTGAGCAGAGTGAATTTTCAACTTGCTATGCATTTTTTATCCCTCTGCAGTATTGCATGTTAGGAGGTTTAACATAAATAATAAGTAAAGATTAATGTAAGGTTGCAGGAAAGGTTTCCACTAACAAGAATGCACAATGCTTCTATAAAACCTGGGTATAGCTAGCATTAACAGATATTAATTAATTCTTGCAAAGGTCAGCAGCAACATGTATTAAATCGCCTTATACAGTAGCATAGTACGTAGAGAATAATGGATAAGTAAGTCTGTGTTATGGATTTTTTTCACACACCCGAGGTGTGTAAAAAAAAATACATAACATCAAACTTACCTATCCTTTATTTTTTATAATTGTTGGTGTGGAAGTTTAGACTGTATTTCTAGCAGCTTGAAAGAAAAAAATGTTTTTTAGCTAGAGTGCAGTTTTATTTTTGAAGAATTTGAACTGTACACAAATAAAACAGCTGAAAATACTGCAGTTGAAATACTTTTTGTTAAACAATGGAATGCAACAGTTATAAAGCCTTTATTTGTGGAATGTCATATCAACCTGATTTCAGGTTACTATTGCCTTTGGAGCATAATAACCTGAAATCCGGTTGATATGCATTTTTAACAAAATGGTAATCCAGTTGATATTTATGGTCACCAGTAATTATAAAATAATTCTGTCCTCAGTTCTGTTTGACAAACTTTCCTGCAACCTTACATGAATCATATTTCTTCACTTAGGTGCATTAATGCAGCACTGCAGGAAGATCAAAACTGTGCAGCAAGCAAGTTAATTAACCTTGTATCAGAGTGGGCTCAGCAAGACATCTTTCCATCCTAACCCTTTAGTTAAGTATATTACCATATAATCTCTTACTTTTCAGGAAAGTTCACTTCATATAATATTTTCCCCACCCACTGAGACATGACACTTGTTTCACACTGAAATTCACAGGCTCACGGCTACCTACAGCAGTGTAAATACACTTCTGCAGCTGCAGGTGCTGTGCTGCTACTAGCTAGCCTGTGAAAGACTGCTCTGGACTAAGTACTACTACTAGTACCATACCGACCACCGTCCACTAGCACTCCACTGACTAAAATAACAGCAGTTACACTTCACTACAGGACTAGAACTGGAACTTAAGGAGCGAGTTGTGAGCCGAGACTCATCAGAGATCTCCTCTAGTAGTCTTACCTACAAGTTTCTGCTGTGAGAGGTCCTATCTTGTCTTGAGGGGGAGAATGGTCTTCAGGCAGCCCAGACTCAGTACCGCAATGAGAGTAGATTCACGCAGCGCAGCAGCATGATTCCTCTGGCTCTCTCGCGCTCTTTGGCTATGTATCGGTTGGGTGCAGGCTGGGGCTGGCTGAGCCATTGATTCTTGCCACCTGTCAGCTGGGCATGCAGGTCCGGGGCGCTGCTGATAAAGCTCCATCCATACAGTACTCCATTCGGATCTAAGTTTAGACGGAGACCAACACTTGCGTGGGTCCTCCTCGGTGCTCAGTCTTCTTAGCGGGGCACTGTCATGGGTGAGGGTCCTGGCTGCTGCTTGAACTGCTTCTTGGTGGTGGCACTCTCTCTATGGCTCCAGTCAGACCTGTTAACTCTCTTGATGATACTCCTCTCTGATTCAAGGGCTTTACGTGCAGCAGCTCCTACTCTTCTGAACAGGAATAACAAAGTAGAACTGATAGTTTATTTCAGGGGCTTTTAAACATGCCACCCTTATAGTCTCGCCTCCTGACATACCCAGTGGACCTGATTGAGAAAGACTGCTACATGTATCAGGTCCGCTTGGTGTTCATGTCACAAACATCTAAATTTACCAACTGGCACCCCCCCCCCCCGGGAAGCGCAAGGAGGACTATCGAAGGTCGGAAGTGTGCGAATAAAAATAAACAAAGGAATATGCAGACATGCCAGGCAATTTTTTGCTAACCCCTGCTACTCAGTAAGCATGCCGTGGCGTGTCTGGCATATGCCCCCCCATGCCCTATAGTTCTGCTTGGCAGAAAGGCTGCCTCCACTCTCTGCTCCTGCTATCCTTCCCCCCCCCGCTGGTCTGCTGCATGCCATGGTGTGGCAGGTGTATGGGTGGCTATGCCCTGCAATGATGGGGCTTTCCCTCATTGTGGCGGTGAATTTCTTTCAAGTTGGTGGCCGCTTCTCAACTGCTGTCATAGACAACATGTTCATTCATTGGTGCCACAGAGACAAGCCCAAAAAAGCAGTGGAGGCATTGGTCACAACACTGCCGCACCTCCACAACCTGCTACTCCAGCAAGCCGTCACAAAATGGTTCTTGCACATGTGCAAAAGCAAACATAAAAATGTAATATTAAATGAATGCTGAAAATAGAATAGATGTCTCAGCCATAGGTCTTCTTCAGGAATTTATCTATAAAGAGAAAAAAGTAAAGTTGGTGGAAAAAGTTTTTTTTTCTCTTTATAGATACTTCTAAACAGATCTATGGTTGGCTACTAATTCTAATTCTATGTCCCATTTTAAGCATGCATTTGGTATTACCTTTTTTGTTTTGTTTTCAGCCCCCACCCTGATGCAACATTTTGTTTTTTTTATTCCGAAAATCTATGTGATGAACCCTCACATGTCATTAATAATAATAACATCTATTTATAAAGCGCAATTCAAAACAAATATCAAAGTGCTGTACACAGTTAAAAGACATAAATAAAACAATAAAATCTGAGATAAATCAATAAAAAATTACAGATTCAAATACACTAATCTCCAAAAGCATGGCTAAATAAATACGTTTTTAAGACTGTCTTGAAGCTCTCCAGGGTCAGGCACTCTCTAATCCAACGAGGTAGAGAATTCCACAGGGTTGGGGATGCATAACTAAAAGCTCTCACACCAGATGTTTTCAAATGAACCATAGGAACCTCTAGCAATCCCTCATTAGCTGAATGGAAGGGTCAGAGGGGGCAGTAAGGAACCAGGAGCTCTTGCAGGTAGCCAGGACCCTGACCATGTAAGGCCTTGTAGGTCAGTAATCTAACCTTAAAGGTGATCCGCCACTGAACAGGCATCCAATGCAGTTCATGCAGCACAGAAGTGATATGGCTGGTCCAGGAAACCCCTACCAGTAACCTGGCTGCAGCGTTCTGCACCAGCTGCAAGTGGTGGATATCAACCCCCGGAAGCCCTAGGTATACGGAGTTACAGTAGTCAAGGTGAGAGATCACAAAGGCGTGGATCAACATTGGAAGATCGCGAGATGGAACAACGTGTTTAATCCGGGCAATATTCCTCAGATGGTAAAAAGAGGATTTGACTACAGCTGACACTTGCGAATGAAGTGTCAGGCTTTCATTGAATATCATGCCCAGATTCCGCACCTGAACAGAGGACAGGAGCTGGCTACCCCCAAGCCAAAGCCCAGAGGCAGATCGCTCTCCCATCCTCTCTATTCCGCAACCTGGCTCCACCACCAGTAAAGAACAGGACATGAGACAATGTCTCTTAATGTGACATACTACTACTACTACTATTTGCCAGCAGATTAGGCCTTACGGTCTATCGAGTCTGCTCGAACCTTAGTTCCTTAGTTGGGTGCTGAGACCCTCCCATCCCTTGTGCTCCAGAAACCCCTATCATCCATCCCCACCCCACTGGGACAGGCCATCATCTGATACATCCACTTTCTGTGTCTGTCCCACCCTCTCTTGAAGCCCTCCACTGTGGATCTCTGAACCAGCTCACCAGGCAGTGCATTCCAAGGGTCCACCACCCTCTCAGTGAAAAACCTCCTCCTCTTTCCCCCTCACCCTTCCACCTTCCAACTTCAAACCATGCCCTCTGGTGATACCTCCTTGCTTTAGTATAAAGATCCCTCCATGTTTACCCTATTTATTCCTTGAGGTACCTGAAGACCTCAATCATGTCCCCCTGTCTTCCTCTCCTCCAATGAAAACAGGCAGAGCTCCTCAAGTCTGTCCTCATCGTCAAATCCCTAGCCCTCGTATCATCTTTGTTGCCCTCCTCTGTACCCTCTCCAGGAGCTGTATGTCCCTCTTCAAGTGTGGTCTCCAGTACTGTACACAGTACTCAAGGTAGTAGTCCTAACCAGTCCATTGTACAGCAGCAGAATCCTTCCTTGGTCCAGAGGTGATCCCCCTGATGCATCCCAACATCCTGTTTGCCTTGCTAGCTGCTCTCCTGCACTGCTCAGAGTTATTCATACATGCATCCACCATGACCCCTAGGTTTTCCCCTATTGAGGCTTCCAGCACCTCCCCTCCCAGGGTGTACCTGTGTTTAGGGTTTCCCGACCAAGATGCAACACCTTGCACTTGGTGATATTAATTTAATTTCCATGTGACCCAGCTTTCCAGGGTGTCCAGATCCCTTGCAGGGCCAACCTCCCTCTTCTCCCTCAACTACTGCTCCCATCTTGGAGTCATCTGCAAAGAGACTCATTTCACACCCTATACCCTCCCTGATGTCCGATATGTATGCATTAAACAGGATCGGACCCAAGACCGAGCCCTGCGGTGCCCTACCAACCTCTCTAGGGTTCGAGGCTCCCCACAGACCACTACTCTCTGAGTGCGTCCAGCTAGCCAGTTTTCAATCCATCCTGACCATCAAAGGGCCTACTCCTAACCCCATCAGTTTCTCCACCAGACCATTGTGGGGACAGAGTCAAACACCTTGCTGAAGTCCAAGAATAATACATCCACAGGCTTACCCTGTCCAGTTCTGATGTTACCCATTCATAGAACTCCACAAGGTTGGTTTCACATGATCTACCTGGCACAAACCCATGTTGTCGACTATCCAGACCTCCCACCTCCTCCAAGTACACCCCAATCGTTCCTTTAGTATACTCTCATTAATTTTCCCACCACCGAGGTCAAACTGATGGGTCTATATAGTTACCTGGTACTTCCCTTGACCCCCCTTTATGGATTGGTACCACATGTGCCTCTTGCCAATCCCTAGGTACCCTCCCTGTCTCCACCAGGGGTGCAGCCAGTATGTCCGCCAATTCCCATAGTACTCTCTGATGAATGCCATCTGGCCCAGGAAGTTGTCTTTCTTTAGGGCCTTGAGGGCTAACCACACCAACTCAGGCGGAGATAGCATCATCCGTCCCCTCCACCTTGCAGACCTTTTTATCCTTACCCAGATGCTGACACCCCTGGGGTGCCTCTCCCTCCCTCTTGCTCCATTTCTGTTGCTCCCTGATCCCACTTACTGGCTTCTTCCCTTCATGCCTTGCTTTGTAGATATCCCATCCCCCTCCCTAGTGAACACAGAGGCAAAGTACTCATTAAATACCTCTGCCTGGTCCCTCGCCTCTTCCACCCACCCTCCTTCTGATCTCAATCTGCTGAGATGGCCCTTAGTTTTTCTCCGCTCCCCAATGTACTGGAAGAACCCCTTTTCCCCTCCATGTATCCTCTGTGCCAGCCGCTGCTCTTTACTGGACTTTGCTCCCCTCACCATCTGGTGACTTTTCTAGATGCAAGCTGGTACATTTCCTTATCCCTATCCCCTCTTGTTGTTTTATATTTTTTGTAGGCCGCCTTCTTTTCTCTGACTGCTACCTGTACCTCACTGGACCACCAGCATGGTTTATGTGACCTTGCTCCCTTCGTTTCAACTTAGCGCAGATCTGACTGCCTCATGAAGTCCCCATTTATGACCTCCCATCTCCTTTCCACACTTGTCATTGAGGTAATCCTTCAGTGATCCTTGAGAATATTTCCCATGCCCATAAAGTCTGCCCCCTGAAGTCCACTGCCAGTGTTCTAGATCTCACCCCCCTCCCCCATGCTTATTTGAAACCAGACAGTATTGTGGTCGTTCCCAGTCAGGGGTCCTGTACAACCATGTACCTACCAGGTCTCCATCTGCCAGAACCACATCCAGGACATGCCCCTCCCTTGTGGGCTCCATCACATGCTGTGTTAAGAACACATCCTGGAAGCCATCCAGCAGCCTATGCTCCTTGGCCACCTTAGAGGACATGGTTCCCCAGTTTGTACCTGGCATATTGAGGTCCCCCATCAACACCACTCCTTCCCCTTTTGGTCCACACTGGGCAATGATGTTGTCCAGCAAACCATCCTCTAGAACATCACTCATCCCGGGGGCCTATATGCTACACTCAGCTTGACCTTATCTCCTGCTGGGGATCGTAAGGTGACCCATAAGGCCTCCACGTTTCCCTCTGCCTCTTCTACCCTAGCAATTTCTATGTCATCTCTAATGAACATAGCCACTCCACCCCCTCTGCCCTCCTTTCTATCCTTCCTAAGCATAGTGTACCCCCGTACGTTTAGGTCCCAGTCATGGTTTTTGTTGGCCCATGTCTCCATGACCGCCGCCACATCCACCCCTCGAACAGCATGGCCTGGAACTATGGCATCTTGTTTCCCAAGCTCCTGGCATTTACTAACACCAACCCCCACCCCTTATCCCTGATCCTCTTTGTCGAACCCCACCCAGATTCCTTATACTTCCATCCTCCCTCTGCTCCTCCTGAAACCTCCCCCAGTCTGTTTCCCCCCTCCCCCTTGGGCAGGAACGCTCTCCCTCATCTGGAGTGAGGGCTTCTGGTCAGCCCTCTCTTATCCCTTCCCCCTCACAAGTTTAAACCCCACCTTTCTTGTATGTAGTCAGCTATCCCTGTTTAAGGACTTCCTTCCCTAATGGGGCAAGATGAAACCTGTCCTTGGCATATAGTCCCTTATCCTCCCAAACTCCATTTCAGTTCCTAACACCCCAACCCTCTCTTCACCCCACTTCCTGAGCCAGTTATTAACCTCTGTGACTTCATTTTTTTCTCCACTGAGGCTTTGGTACTGGCAATATCCCCAAAAGGAAATGTTGCATCCATTATCCTGACAGACTCTGGCAGAATTCTTGGAACCTTGCTTGGATTTCCAAAACGCTATTTCCCTCTAGATCATTAGTTCCCAAATGCACCAGGAAATCCGGTTTCCCTCCATAATCCCTAACCATTTCATACACCATGAACTTTGCTCTGTGCACTGTCAGCCCAGAGATACTCACTACCTTCACCTGGCTATGGCATCCACCCCCCCGTCCCTCCCACTGGATACCCTTAATCATCGAGTCTCCCAATAACAGAATCTTAACACCACCATCAACCTTATGGTTACCTCCACTATGCCCTCTCAGCCCCCCTTCCCCCCTTTATTCATGATCTCAGTTTCATGGGAGTCTTCCTGCCTTATTAGAGACCCCCTTGTCACCCTCCCCTTTCTACCTCCCTTGCTATTTTGCCCACTTAACTCAAACCCCCTCTGAATAGGTGTCCCCTTTAACCATCTCTTATCCGAACCATTTATCCTGGCCCTATTGGTTTCCCCTTCCCCCACACTGCCATCCTCCCCCCTTGTAATAGTACCCCTGCCTCCAGAGGCTTTCTGTGGGTCCCCTTTAGCTAGGGCCCCATCCTTGGTATTGACCCCCCTGCTGAAGGGGGGCTCCTCTCCCACCTCCTTGTCTCCCAGTTTCTCTACAATCATGCTCTCCTCCCTCATGTCTGGAATATGTTGCATCTCCCCCGTTTGCTTAACATATATGTTTCCCATTCTCCCTCTGGGACTATTTCTATCCTTTCCATAGCCGGTCTGTGATGCCCTATGGGTATCCGACTCCCTCCCCCCCCCCGGCCTCTGTATAAGTTTCCTCATTTCCACCAACCCTTTCCTCCCCCTCTAGGTTGCTTAGTAGCTCAAATTTATTGTGACACTCTCTGTCAGCCTCCATCAAGTAACCCGAGTTTCCCCTGACTGCATCTCTAAACTGCCCCTCTTCTTCCCCTCTTGCTCTGTTCACCTTAGGAGCTCCCTTCCCACAGTCTGCTGTTTTAGGCTTCCGCACAACAGCCCCTCCTGACTCTTCCCCCTCCACTCTCTTTGTATTCAGAATGTTCACCCCGTATGCTTTCCCCTTAGCATCAACTTCCCTATCTAAGGGTCCTCTGTCCCTAATATCCCCCCTCCTGCTTGCTGTAACATAACGTCCTGTAATTTCAGAGCGTTGCCCCAGCCTCCCCTCAGCCCCACCCTTCTGCTGCCCATATCCACACCCCTTATCCTTGGACACCCCCCCAGCTCCCCCAGCTTACTCCTTAACCAATATACCTCACTCCTGATACAAGATAGCTGTCTACAGAGTGGGCAGCCTCCCTCTCTCCAGGCCCAATTTAGAATTATTGCCATTCCACAGCTTGTGCAGCCTACAACCCTTCCGAAGATGCCTGCCATGGTGGAATATGGCCACCCTGTTTATCCCCCTCTGTTTATAATGGCACACCCCCTTTTCTCAGTCCCTTTCCCCTGGAATACGGTTTCTCTCTATACTGACTGTAGTTATTTACAAACCCAATTTCAACCCCACCAATAAAGTTCCCAAGTCTCACAAACACATACAGTCCAGTGTGTAAGCAGACATCAGGTACCGTATGATGTCACAAGCCCACCAGCTCCTGTTGCTTCGAATTTCAGTCCCAAACAGAAATACTCAGCCCTTCAATCCCAACCCCCAGTGGCTTTTCAATATTTAAGAAAGCCTACAAAACAGGGTGGGTGGCAGGGCTCTAAAAACATCACATTTAAATTTCACTCCAATTATCAGTGCTAAACAAGTGTTCCCAAGCCCCAAAAGTAACAATATCACAGCCCAAGTAACAGTTCTAATTCAAGGTAATAATTTTTAACACATAGAACTAATTTCACTTACAAACTATTCAAATATTTCAGTTAAAACCGAATATAACCCCAGACCTCTGTCCTACCAGCCTGCTGCTTAAGTTCCCAAGTGAACAATGAAGGCCAAGGTAATTCCTGTTTAAAGACAAGGTAATTGCAGCTAATGTCCCCTCCCCCTAACACCAGGCAAACAACACATTTAAATTTCCCTCTAATTAACCCTGCCAAACAACTGTCCCCAAGCCTCCAAAGTTACAATATCACAGCCCAAGTAACAGTTCTAATTCAAGGTAATAATTTTTAACACCTAGAACTAATTTCACTTACAAACTATTCAAATATTTCAGTTAAAACAGAATATAACCCCAGACCTCTGTCCTAGCAGCCTTCTGCTTAAGTTCCCAAGTGAACAATGAAGGCCAAGGTAATTCCTATTTAAAGACAAGGTAATTGCAGCTAATGTCCCTTCCCCCTAACACCAGGCAAACAACACATTTAAATTTCCCTCTAATTAACCCTGCCAAACAACTGTCCCCAAGCCTCCAAAGTTACAATATCACAGCCCAAGTAACAGTTCTAATTCAAGCTAATAATTTTTAACACATAGAACTAATTTCACTTACAAACTATTCAAATATTTCAGTTAAAACAGAATATAACCCCAGACCTCTGTCCTACCAGCCTGCTGCTTAAGTTCCCAAGTGAACATTGGCCTCCATGTTTCACTTGTGAAGATACAGTACCTCAACTGTATTAGTTTGCATTTCAAAATACAATAAAATATTAGTTTAAAAAATGGGGTAGAAGCTGTGTCCCGCCACTGTAAATGAGACATTGTGGGGTTACAGGAGGTAGTCGTGTAATGAAAAAGCCCTTATAAATTGCCTGAAATGGTGTTGCCCATCTCTTCCACCATTCCTTTTACTGATGCAGTGAGCAAAGGTGCCAAAGTACCTACTTAGCACAGATCTCCTTTAAAGTAGTAACACACTATCACCAAGACACTGCACTGTTGGGGGGGGGGGCTAAGAACATATTTGGCTAAGAAAATTACTGCTATACACTTTTAATGTGGTATTAGCCACTGATCACCTAGCCTGTCCCATTCTAATGGTACTGGGGAATCCAGGACTGAGAATGCCATCATACCCGTGTGAAAACATTTACCAAACTGCTAAAGGATGAGCCCTTTTATTTTTGTCATTATTATAATTATTGTTTTTCCCATTTTTTGCTGTTTGTCCCCCTTGCCTCACACCCAGATGATCATGGGGATATGTGCAACCTTCCTCCAGCCAAGAGGGTGGGCCCGTGGCTGCCATCACAGCAGGTACTGAGGCCACTCCATGACTGGTGGGTAGCAGGGTTGCACAAACTCTCTGCAGCCTGCATCCGCCCTCCCCAAGAGCAGAGAGCCTCACCACTGCAATGCGCTTGGCCTCCAGCTTGGTCTTCCAGGGCTCATCCGCAGACCCTAGCCCTCCCCAGTGGCAGTGCGAGCATTCTTTTTTTTTGTCTGAATTATTTCTGCCTGTTGATATATTTATTTATTACTGAACTGGGGAAAAAAAGCTACTGAGTTAGTTTGCAGTGACAGATTCAGAATGATTAGATTCAAAGAAACTCCCACTCACTCCCCACCCAGTGCAATCACTACCAGTAAATCATTCCACTGCCTCTTCTTGGTAAAATGAATCTCTGCCTGTTACTCTCCTGAACTATATATCTCTCTCTGTCTCTCTCTCAGGCCTGGTAAGACGACCATCTCAGTAGTATCAACAGGAAACAAACCCCCCATCTTTTTCGAGAAGCTTACTGTAAAAGTACAAAACAAATAACAAAACACCACAGTGAAAGGGATAGCAGCAGGTGTCTCTTTCAATGATGACTCAGGAGGGGATTACGTTCATTTTTTCCCAGGTGTAACGGGGATTTTCCCTGGGTCATCTCCTCAGTGGACACTGATATATGTATCTAGATGTCAAATACATGGGAGATCTGTCTTGCAGGCAACTGGTCCACACATCAACACAGTCTAAATGTCCACATAATTCTTTTTTTTGTTTATTCACCTCCCACACTTACGCTGTTTTGCTCTCCACCCTCCCACCCCCTGCCCTCACCTAACAATTGAGGATGCCTTGTATGCAATAACACATGACACGGTGTGCAGTAATGCTAAATTACCACGTGCTTCAGGTTGGTTGCCTTCAATCACCTGATAACTGTAGTAATTTATGGCATTATGGTACACCCTGAAGTGTGTTGCTACGCTTGAAAAAAATTGTTTTAGAAGTTGAAAAGTAAAGAAAAAAGAAAGTAAAATCTGAATACATGGTCACATCACCAGTTTTAACCAATCAGATTGATTGATCCAAGCCATTTTATAAGGCTAAACCCTTTTTGTGGCCTGGCGCACAGGCTAGTTGCTGCCTTGAGAGAAGATGCCATTACCGGGATGTGCATAAGTCTGGTGGCCCCACCCTCCCTCTCACCCCAGGAGCCAAACACCCTTTTGTGGGCACTGAGGTCATGTGCCCAGGTTTTTTTGGGCACTGGGGCCATGTGCTCTGTTTTTTTGGGCATTGGGTTCCCTTGTCCTGGTTTTATGGGCTTTGGGGTCAAGTGCTCTAGTTTTGTGGGCACTGGGATTGCGTTTCCTGGTATTATGAACAGTGGGGTCACATGCTCTTTTTCTGGACACTGGGATCACATGTTCTGGTTGTGTGGGAACTGATGCCATGTGCCCTGGTTTTGTGGGTACTGGGGTCATGTGCTCTGTTTTTTGGGGGGGCATTGGGGTCACATGCCCTACGTTTATGGGCAGTGGGATCACAAGCCCTGGTTTTGGCATCTGCTCCTCCCAATCCCTTCACTGGTGATCTTGACCTGCTGCCTACCTCCCCAGCTACCACCTGGGGTCAGGCAAGCATCAGCCTCTGCACCACCACTCCCTATCCTGGAGGGGTGCAGTCCAGTGGATGCTCAAGCATCTTCCCACTGGCCAAACCCAGGTCATCAGAGATGCAAGCGATAGTGCTACTGCTGCGCCATCTGGCAGATTACTTCCTCTTTAAAGAAATAGGTCAATATGATGTTACTGGTTGGAGCACCTACAACAGGGAAATGCTGGGCTCTATACATAGCTGGATTTAAAGCAAAAGTATTTGTTAGTTAGGAAAACATTTCATCATGTAGTTTTTAGTAAAAATGTATTTCTGGCATCCTTAGATACACAGAAACAGAACTGTCAGCATGAAAGATCTGTATGGCCCACTCAGTTTACCCAGGTTATCTAGTCCCTGCCTTGTCTGTCTTTGCATACCCTATCAGGTCTATGGCGACCCTCCCTCCTCCCTGCCATTTCCTAATCTTGCCCTATGTCTATCCCACGCATGCTTGAAGCCCCCTACTGTTTTCACCTCCACCATTTACTCTGGCAGTCTATTTCACCACTTACTCAGGCAGTCTATTTCAGGCACCACTACTCTTTCAATGAAGTGGTACATCCTCATATCCCTCCTAAACTTCCCTCCTTCCAGCTTTATCACATGTTCTCTGGTTCTGGTACTATTCCTCATTTGAAAGAGATGCATGTCTACACCTATTCACCCCTGTTAAGTACTTGGAAGTCTCTATCTTGGTCCCCTCAGTCGCCTGTCTTCCAGGGTGTACATGTTGAGATCCTCAGTCTTTCCTAGTTGGGATTTTGGTGCAACCCCTGCCATTTGCTATCCTTCTCTGGGCTGCCTCCACCATGTTATGTCCTTTCTGAGGTGCAGCCTCAGAACTGGATACGAACACTCAGGTGGGGTCTCACCAACTGGCGATATTGTGTCAACACCACCTCTCTCCTTCTGCTGGAAATATATCTCCCAATGCATCCCAGTATCCCACTAGCCTTACCCGGCTGGCACACTGCACTGCCAGCTTTGAAGCAATCAGATATGATAACATAAGGTCTGTTTTCTGTTAGTGACTGATAGTAGCTCCCCCAGTTCTATACTCAGTTTTTGGGTTCCATGCCTAGGTGCATGATTTTGCACTTTTTATGAAATCCCAACTTCCATGCTCTTGACCACTGCTTGAGTTTCCCAAGATCTCTGTGCATTCTTTACACTCTTCTACTTGTTCACCCTATTACAGATTTTAGTATCATCTGCAAAGGAACATACCTTCCCTTACGTTCACCTGCAATGTCCCTTGAACATTGAAGAGAACCTGTCCCAATGATGACCTATGGCACCCCTCTGGTCAATCTGCCATCATTAGAGTGAGTGCCGTTAACCACCACTCTCTGTCGCCTATCAGTTAACCAGTTTCAAATGCATTCACCCTTTGGATCTCACCTCATGGCTGCTGAATTCCTTAGTCTTCCGCATTTTCACTATGTGAAGGCCTTGCTAAAGTCCAGATAAGGCCATGTCCTGTCACTCCCCTGGTGTATTTCCTGGTCACCCAGTGAAAGAACTCAATCAGATTCATCTGGCATGACCTCTCCCTCATGAATCCATACTGCTTTGGGTCCTGCAGCCTACTGGATTCAAGATACTCTCCAACATTTCCTTTAACAATTGCTTCCATTAATTTTACCACCTCTGAGGTGAGCCGCACTTCATGGTTACTAACCTCTTCCTGCTGCCACCCATACATAGAGGGACCATGTCTGCTCTCCTCCAGTCCTGTGGAACCATGCCTGATTCCAGTGAGCTGTCGAATAAGGCCATCAGCAAGCAGCACCTCCCTCAGTTTTTTTAGTACCCTTTAGTATCCTGTCTGGTCCAATAGCCTTGCCCACTTTCAGAGCTGCAAGTCCCTTCACGACTTATTTCCCCTTAAAGCGGACTTCAGTTTGCCTTCCCTCTCCTTTTGTTCCTGCTGATCACTGGTGGTCTGTCCCCCCTCCTTCCACTATAAAGACTGTGCAGAAGTACTTGTTCAGGAAGTCTGCTTTTCTGGTCTTCTTCTGTGCAGAGGTATACTCTGCTGCCCTCACATCCATACTGTCCCTCCTTGCTTTCCTTTTCTCACTTATAGACCAGAATAAGTCTTATCCCCATTTACCCTTTTGTTATCCTTTGTTCTGCCTGCACCTTTGCTCCCTCACTACCTTACCTATTTCCCTCTGTTTTTACTTGAACTTCTCTGTCTTCTTTTCCCTTGTGCTCCCTTATATCTCCTGAATGCCACCCTTTTTTTCTTTACCACCATGGCCACTTCCCTAAAGGATTGCCACAATGGTCTCTTTTTCGCCTTTGCTTTTCGCAATTTCTTCATGCAGAGGCTGGTTGCCTTAATCATGCCTCCTTTATTTTTCCCTATGACTCCTCTACTTATACCTGGCATCCCCACTAGGCAGTTTCTGAGGCAGGCTCCCCTTTCCTTAATATCTGCCTTCCTAAGGTCAAGGCCTCTGCTCCATCTTAATGTTAAACTGCATTGTATGATGATCCAGTGGTACCTAGGGGACTGCCCTATATAACTAGGCGAGAACAGGTGAGAACAACAGAGGAAGGAGGTGCTGCTAGAACTATACTTCTCTACTGAACTACTGTATATTGCCCTCCTTCCTCCCCTCCACCCCCACACCCCATTGGCTAGTTCTACTTTTAAGGACATGGTTCCTTTGACAGGAACTTCCTGTTTGGGGCAGGAAGTGAGTGATCGAAAAGGAAACCACCAAGACTCACCATCCTAGAAGGACAGAGTGGCTCTCATCCCCCCAGCTGCTGGAGGGTCTGACTCTCTGAGCAAGTAAGGAGACTACTGAAGAAATATGGAACTTCCTGTCTCAGAACAGGAAAAGCAGGAGCTTTAAGGGCACAAGAGGCAGTAAGTAAGTAGGGGCATATATATATATATATATATATATATATATATATACACACACACAGAGGAAAGAGTAAGTGACTAGGAAACAACAGTTAAGGGGACAGAAATAAGACATGATGGGAGTGGTGCAGTGCAGTGGCTGTGGGCAGCAGTCTTCAGGAGACATTCTGGAGGATGCGGTGTTGTCCCATCTGTAGAAGCATCTCTCTGGGCTGAGGAAGAAGTGCTCATCTCAGGCTGAGTTGGCTAGGATTTGGGGACCTCCTCTCACCCAGGGACCACAAGGGCCACCACTGCTGCCTCAAGGTTGCCAAGAAGAGCAGTTGGACCACAGTGGGCTCTGGGAGAGTGAGGGATGGAACAAGGTGCATCTCTCCAGTTGTACCCTCCACGATTTGTATGCCACTCTGGCAGGTGTGGTTCCTCTATAGAGCACCCACAGTAGAACCAAGGAATATTGGGAACCTCCACAAAGGAGACCAGGAGGAGGCATGGGACCCCACGGAAGAACAACTCCTGGTAGGGACTCCATTGTCATGAAGTGTAGAACTGGGGGAGGGAGGAGGGAAGGAAGGTAGGTGCTGCCAGGCGCCATGGCTTCGAGGGACAGGGAAGGATCCTCAGGATCACTGGTGCAGCTACATGGGGAACGACTGGATGTCATCGTCCCTGGGACAAATGACCTGGCTGAAAGGATCAGAACAATGGGAGGAGTTTGTGGAGTTGGGGAGGGTCTTAAACAAGTAGCATGCATAGTAACCTTCTCAGATGCTGCTTGTCTATGGAATGGGTGAACTGGGTTCTCCACACCATGAATTCAATCAGTGGTTGCAAAACTGGTGCAGAGCTCAGGGGTGTGGTTCACTGGTCACCTGGAGTGATGCAGGCCTATACAAGTGTGATGGCCTGCATCTGTCAGGAGGAACAGGATCCAAGTGATGGTTTAAATGCTTCATAGCAAGCATTTAAACTAGCCAGAGGGAGGCACTGAAAGGGTGAAATCCTAACCCCTCAAAATATCAGAATAGTTAGTGGTAAACACCAAGATAGAGACGTCGATAGGGAAGGGCAGGGGTAATGGAGAAATGACAAAGTCAGTAAGGACGAATTGGGCAAGGGTAGGCCATCCAAGAAATGGAGGTAATAGTACCTGTACCTGTAGTCTAGAGCATAGCTCCTGAACATGGCCTTGATGGAAGGGGATGCCTGAATATAATGGCAGTCACAGAAACATGGTACACAGAGACCATAGCTGGGATAACATACCAGGGTACACAACCTACAGGAGAGACAGGGAGGTAGAAGGAGGGTAGCTCTCTATGCAAGGGGATAAAAGCAACAGAACAAAAAAGAGAGTAAACAGGGGAGAGAGGCACTGTGGGTCTGTAGAGACTGGGCAACAAAATCTGCTAGGGTTGTATACAGCCCCCATTCGGGGGCCGGACAAGATATGATAGGCATCATAGGATGGCAGATAAGGGAATATTGTTGATGGGAACCTGAACGTAGTGTCCCTCCCCTAACACCAGGCAAACAACATTTAAATTTCCTCTAATTAACCCTGCCAAACAACTGTCCCCAAGCCTCCAAGTTACAATATTATCAGCGCCAGTAACAGTTCTAATTCAAGGTAATAATTTTTAACTTCCTAGAACTAATTTCACTTTGCAAACTATTCAAATATTTCAGTTAAAACAGAGTATAACCCCAGACCTCTGTCCTAGCAGCCTTCTGCTTAAGTTCCCCAAGTGAACAATGAGGCCAAGTAATTCCTATTTAAAGACAAGGTAATTTGCAGCTAATGTCCCTCCCTAACACCAGGCAAACAACACTTTTAAATTTCCTCTCGTAATTAACCCTGCCAAACAACTGTCCCCAAGCCTCCAAAGTTACAATGCTCACAGCCCAAGTAACAGTTCTAATTCAAGCTAATAATTTTTAACATAGGAACTAATTTTCGCTTACACTATTCAAATATTTCAGTTAAAACAGAATATAACCCCAGACTCTGTCCTACCAGCCTGCCTTGGTTTCCCAAGTGAACATTGGCCTCCATGTTTCACTTGTGAAGATACAGTACCTCAACTGTATTAGTTTGCATTTCAAAATACAATAAAATATTAGTTTAAAAAAATCGTGGTAGAAGCTGTGTCCCCGCCACTGTAAATGAGACATTGTGGGGGTTACACAGGGTAATTAAAATTGTAATGAAAAAAGAAGCCCTTATAAATTGCCTGAAATGGTGTTGCCCATCTCTTCCACCATTCCTTTTACTGATGCAGTGAGCAAAGGTGCCAAAGTACCTACTTAGCACAGATCTCCTTTAGAAGTAGTAACACACTGTCATGAAGACACTGCACTGTTGGGGGGGCTAGGAACATGTTGGTTAGAAAATTACTGCTATACACTTTTAATGTGGTATTAGCTCAGTCACCTAGCTTGTCCTTCTAATGGTACTGGGAATCCAGGACTGAGAATGCCATCATGCCAGTGAGAAACATTTTACCAAACTGCTAAGGGATGGGCCCTTTTATTTTTGTCATTATTATAATTATTGTTTTTCCTATTTTTGCTGTTTGTCCCCTTGCCTCACCCAGATGATCATGGGGATATGTGCAGCCTTCTTCAGCCAGGGGTGGGCCGTGGCTGCTATCACAGCAGGTACTGGGGCCACTCCATGACTGGTGGGTAGCAGGGTTGCACAAACTCTCTGCAGCCTGCATCCGCCCTCCCCAAGAGCAGAGAGCCTCACCACTGCAGTAAACTTGGCCTCCAGCTTGGTCTTCCCAGGGCTCATCCATGGACCCTAGCCCTCTCCCCAGTGGCAGTCACAGGCATTCTTTTTTTTGTCTGAATTATTTCTGCCTGTTGATATGATGTTTTGTTTTTGAACTGGGGAAAAAAAGCTACTGAGTTAGTTTGCGGTGACAGATTCAGGATGAGTTAGATTCACAGAGAGCTCCCACTCACTCCCCACCCAGTGCAATCACTACCAGTAAAGTGTTCTCGCTGCCTCTTCTTGGTAAGAATGAATCTCTGCCTGTTACTCTCCTGAACTATATCTCTCTTCTGTCTCTCTCAGGCCTGGTAGGACGACCATCTCAGTTAATTATCAGCAGGGGAACCAAGCCCCCCATCTTTTCGAGGGCTTGCTGTAAAGGTACAAAACAAATAGTAGAACACCACAGTGGAAGGGATGGCAGCAGGTGTCTCTTTCAGATGACTCAGGAGGGATTACGTTCATTTTTCCCAGGTGTAGAGGGTTTTCCCTGGGTCATCTCCTCAGTGGACACTGATATATGTATCTAGATGTCAAATACATGGGAGATCTGTCTTGCAGGCAACTGGTCCACACATCAACACAGTCTAAATGTCCACATAATTCTTTTTTTTGTTTATTCACCTCCCACACTTACGCTGTTTTGCTCTCCACCCTCCACCCCTGCCTCACCCTAACAATTGAGGGATGCCTTGTATGCAATAACACATGACACGGTGTGCAGTAATGCTAAATTACCACGTGCTTCAGGTTGCTTCGATCACCCTATTAGCTATAGTAATTTATGGCATTATAGGTACACCCTGGATTCGTGTTGCTATCTGAGAAAAAATTGTTTTAGAAGTTGAAAAGTAAAGAAAAAGTAAAATCTGAATACATGGTCACATCACCAGTTTTAACCAATCAGATTGATTGATCCAAGCCATTTTATAAGGCTAAACCCTTTTATGGCCTGGCGCACGGTAGTTGCTGCTGTGAGGAGAGATGCCATTACGGGATGTGCATAAGTCTGGTAGCCCCACCTCCCTCTCACCCAGGAGCCAAACACCCTTTGCTTGGGCACTGATCCCATGTGCCCAGGTTTTGGGCACTGGGGCCATGTGCTCTGTTTTTGGGCATTGGGTCCCTTGTCCTGGTTTTATGGGCTTTGGGGTCAAGTGCTCTCTAGTTTTGTGGGCACTGGGATTGCGTTTCCTGGTTATAGAACAGTGGGGTCACATGCTCTTTTTCTGGACACTGGGATCACATGTTCTGGTTGTGTGGGAACTGATGCCATGTGCCCTGGTTTTGTGGGTACTGGGGTCATGTGCTCTGTTTTTTGGGGGGGCATTGGGGTCACATGCCCTACGTTTATGGGCAGTGGGATCACAAGCCCTGGTTTTGGCATCTGCTCCTCCCAATCCCTTCACTGGTGATCTTGACCTGCTCCCTACCTCCCCAGCTACCACCTGGGGTCAGGCAAGCATCAGCCTCTGCACCACCACTCCCTATCCTGGAGGGGTGCAGTCCAGTGGATGCTCAAGCATCCTCCCACTGGCCAAACCCAGGTCATCAGAGATGCAAGCGATAGTGCTACTGCTGCGCCATCTGGCAGATTACTTCCTCTTTAAAGAAATAGGTCAATATGATGTTACTGGTTGGAGCACCTACAACAGGGAAATGCTGGGCTCTATACATAGCTGGATTTAAAGCAAAAGTATTTGTTAGTTAGGAAAACATTTCATCATGTAGTTTTTAGTAAAAATGTATTTCTGGCATCCTTAGATACACAGAAACAGAACTGTCAGCATGAAAGATCTGTATGGCCCACTCAGTTTACCCAGGTTATCTAGTCCCTGCCTTGTCTGTCTTTGCATACCCTATCAGGTCTATGGCGACCCTCCCTCCTCCCTGCCATTTCCTAATCTTGCCCTATGTCTATCCCACGCATGCTTGAAGCCCCCTACTGTTTTCACCTCCACCATTTACTCTGGCAGTCTATTTCACCACTTACTCAGGCAGTCTATTTCAGGCACCACTACTCTTTCAATGAAGTGGTACATCCTCATATCCCTCCTAAACTTCCCTCCTTCCAGCTTTATCACATGTTCTCTGGTTCTGGTACTATTCCTCATTTGAAAGAGATGCATGTCCTACACCCTGTTCACCCCTGTTAAGTACTTGTAAGTCTCTATCTTGGTCCCCCTCAGTCGCCTGTCTTCCAGGGTGTACATGTTGAGATCCCTCAGTCTTTCCTAGTTGGGATTTTGGTGCAACCCCTGCACCATTTTACTTGCCTTTCTCTGGGCTGCCTCCACCATGTCTATGTCCTTTCTGAGGGTGCAGCCTCCAGAACTGGATCACATCTCAGGTGGGGTCTCCTGGCCTGCGATATTTGTATCCTTTCTCTCCTTCTGCTGAAAATATCTCTCCCAATGCATCCCAGTATCCCACTAGCCTTACCCACGGCTTTGTCACACTGCCCTGCCACTTTGAAGCAATCAGATATGATAACCTTAAGGTCTGTTTTCTGCTTAGTGACTGATAGTAGCTCCCCCAGTTCTATACTCAGTTTTTTGGGTTCCCATGCCCTAGGTGCATGATTTTGCACTTTTTGGTACGAAATCCCAACTTCCATGCTCTTGACCACTGCTTGAGTTTCCCAAGATCTCTGTGCATTCTTTACACTCTTCCTACTTGTTCACCCTATTACAGATTTTAGTATCATCTGCAAAAAGACATACCTTCCCTTACGTTCACCTGCAATGTCACTTAGACATTGAAGAGAACCTGTCCCAGTATTGAGCCCTGTGGCACCCCTCTGGTCAATCTGCCATCATTAGAGTGAGTGCCGTTAACCACCACTCTCTGTCGCCTATCAGTTAACCAGTTTCTAAATGCATTCACCACTTTGGATCTCACCTCATGGCTGCTGAATTCCTTAGTCTTCTGTACGGCACTATGTCGAAGGCCTTGCTAAAGTCCAGATAGGCCATGTCCACTGTCCTCCCCTGGTGTATTTCCCTGGTCACCCAGTGAAAGAACTCAATCAGATTCATCTGGCATGACCTCTCCCTCATGAATCCATACTGCTTTAGGTCCTGCAGCCTACTGGATTCAAGATACTCTACCAACATTTCCTTTAACAGTGCTTCCATTAATTTTACCACCTCTGAGGTGAGGCTTACTTGCTTATAGTTACTAGCCTCTTCCCTGCTGCCACCCTTACATAGAGGGACCATGTCTGCTCTCCTCCAGTCCTGTGGAACCATGCCTGATTCCAGTGAGCTGTCGAATAAGGCCATCAGCAGGGCAGCACCTCCCTCAGTTTTTTTAGTACCCTTTAGTATCCTGTCTGGTCCAATAGCCTTGCCCACTTTCAGAGCTGCAAGTCCCTTCACGACTTATTTCCCCTTAAAGCGGACTTCAGTTTGCCTTCCCTCTCCTTTTGTTCCTGCTGATCACTGGTGGTCTGTCCCCCCTCCTTCCACTATAAAGACTGTGCAGAAGTACTTGTTCAGGAAGTCTGCTTTTTCCTGGTCTTCTTCTGTGCAGTATGCCTCTGCTGCCCTCCTTATCCTTACTGTCCCTCCCCTTGCTTTCCTTTTCTCACTTATAGACCAGAATAAAGTCTTATCCCCATTTGCTACCCCTTTTGTTATCCTTTGTTCTGCCTGCACCTTTGCTCCCCTCACTACCTTACCTGTTTCCCTCTGTTTTACTTGGAACTTCTCTGTCTTCTTTCCCTTGTGCTCCTTATATCTCCTGAATGCCACCCTTTTTTTTCTTTACCACCATGGCCACTTCCCTAAAGTGCCATAATGGTCTCTTTTTCCTTTTGCTTTTACGCAATTTCTTCATGCAGAGGCTGGTTGCCTTAATCATGCCCTCCTTTATTTTTCCCTATGACTCCTCTACTTATACCTGGCATCCCCCCACTAGGCAGTTTCTGAGGCAGGCTCCCCTTTCCTTAATATCTGCCTTCCTAAGGTCCAGGAGCCTCTGCTCCCATCTTAATGTTAAACTGCATTGTATGATGATCAGTGGTACCTAGGGGACTGCCCTATATAACTTCTGGCAGAGAACAGGTAGAGAACAGCAAGAGGAAGGAGGTGCTGCTAGAACTATACTTCTCTACTAGAACTACTGTATATTGCCCTCCTTCCCTCCCCTCCACCCCCCACACCCCCACCTTTAGCTAGTTCTACTTTTATAGGCACATGATTTAACTGACAACAGGAACTTCCTGTTTGGGAGCAGGAAGTGAGTGATCAGAGAGCCACCAAAGACTCACCATCCTAGAAGGACAAGAGTAGCTCTCCATCCCCCCAGCTGCTGGAGTTCTGACTCTGAGCAAGTAAGGAGACTACTGGAATATAGGAACTTCCTGTCTCAGAACAGGAAAAGCAGAGAGCTTTAAGGGCACAAAGGGCAGTATAATATAATATAATATATATATATATATACACACACACACAGAGGAAAGATAAGTATTCAAACAACAGTTAAGGGGACAGAAATAAGACATGATGGGAGTGGTGCAGTGCAGTGGCTGTGGAGCAGCAGTCTTCCGGGAGACATTCTGGAGGATGCGGTGTTGTCCCATCTGTAGGCATCTCTCTGGGCTGAGGAAGGAGATTGCTCATCTCCAGGCTGAGTTGGCTAGGATTTGGGGGACCTCCTCTCCCACCCAGGGACCACAAGGGCCACCACTGCTGCCTCAAAGGTTGCCAAGAAAGAGGAGCAGTTGGACCACAGTGGGCTCTGGGAGGGTGAGGGTGGTGGAACAGAGGTGCATCTCTCCAGTTGTACCACTCCACAATTTGTATGCCACTCTGGCAGAGTGTGGTTCCTCTATAGAGGCACCCACAGTGGAGACCAAGGAGGATATTGGGAACCTCCACAAAGGAGACCCACAGGAGGGAGGCATGGGACCCCACAGGGAAGAAACAACTCCTGGTAGGGACTCCATTGTTATGAAAGTGTAGAACTGGGGGGAGGGAGGGAAGAGGAAGGTAAGGTGCCTGCCAGGCGCCATGGCTTGGAGGGACAGGGAGCGAATCCTCAGGATCACTGGTGCAGCTGCATGGGGAATGGAGCTGGATGTCATCGTCCACCTAGGGACAAATGACCTGGCTGGGAAAGGGATCAGAACAATGCAGGAGGAGTTTGTGGAGTTGGGGAGGGGTCTTAGACAAGTAGCATGCATGGTAACCTTCTCAGAGGTGCTGCTTGTCTATGGAATGGGTGAGGCTAGGGTTCTCCACACCATGAGATTCAATCAGTGGTTGCAAAACTGGTGCAGAGCTCAGGGGTGTGGTTTCACTGGGGGTCCACCTGGAGTGATGCAGGCCTATACTGGTGTGATGGCCTGCATCTGTCCAGGAGGGGAACCAGGATCCTAGGTGATAGGTTTAAATGCTTCATTGGCAAGCATTTAAACTAGCCAAGGAGGGAGGCACTGGAAAGGAGCAGGGAAATCCTAGCCCCCCTCCAAAATATCAGGGTAGTTAGTGAGGTAAACACCAAGATAGAGACGTCGATAGGGAGAAGGGCAGGGGTAAATGGAGAAAATGACAAAGTCAGTAAGGACAGAGATTGGGCAAAAAGGAGTAAGGCCATCAAGAAATGGAGGGTAATAAGTACCTGTACCTGTAGTCTGGGCAGCAAGCTCCCTGAACTTGTGGCCTTGATGGAAGAGGGATGCCTGGATATCGTGGCAGTCACAGAAACATGGTACACAGAGAACCATGGCTGGGATGTTAACATACCAGGGTACACAACCTACAGGAGAGACAGGGAGGGTAGAAGAGGGGGAGGAGTAGCTCTCTATGTAAGGGAAGTGATAAAAGCAACAGAACAAAAGAGTAAACAGGGAGGAGAGAAGGCATTGTGGGTCACTTTAGAGACTGGAAATGGCACCACAATCTGCACAAGGTTGTATACAGACCCCCATTTCAGGGAGGCAATGGACAAGGATATGATAGAAGGCATCCTTAGGATGGCAGATAAAGGGATATTAGTGTTGATGGGGAACCTGAATATGCCAGATGTTAACTGGAGCACCTTTACCGCAGCCACATCCAAGAGCAGGGCCATTCTCAATGCCCTACAGGGGGCATACCTCAGACAGCTAGTGATGGAACCCACTCAGGAAGGAGCACTCTTAGACCTCATACTCTCAAATGGGGATAGTGAGAGGATCTCAGATCTAGAAGTGAGTAGCCACAAGTGACCACCAAACAGTGTGGTTCACGATAAACTCAGCTGCAGAGTCAAACCATACAAAAGTGAGGGTACTGCAATTCAGGAGGATTGACTTTGTAAAAATGGGGGAGTGCCTCAAAAAAGCACTAGCAAACAGGCAAGAAGGAGGGGTGGAGCAACAATGGTAAAACATCAAAACTGCCATCACAGAGGCAACAAGCCTTTGTGTGAAGCAAATAAACAAATCAAATGAAAGAAAAAGCCATTATGGTTCTCAAAAGAGGTGGCGGGGAAGGTGAGGGAGAAAAAGATAGCATTTAGAAAGTATAAGGGAACACAGAAGGAGCAGGACAGAGAACTGTACCAGTTAAGGCAGAAGGAAGCAGGGAAGGCAATCAGAATAGCAAAGGCCCAAATTGAGGAAAATATAGCCAACTCGGTTAAGAAGGGGGATAAAGTTTTTTATAGGTACATTAGGGATCATAGACAGACAAAGGGAGGGATAGTGAGGCTGAATAGAATGGATGGTGGGTGGGCAGAGAGGGACAGTGAAAAAGCAGGGATACTGAACAAATACATTTGCTCAGTATTCACAAAAGAGGAGGAGGGGGAAGTACCTAATCCAATTAACAAAAGAACTCTGGATAGGGGGGTCGATACCAGTCCTTTCACAGAAGAAAGGGTTCTGAAGAACTCCTAAAACTGAAGGAGGACAAAGCAATGGGCTCAGACAGGATCCACCCCAGAATTCTAAAAGAATTAAGGGAACTAGTGACACCACTGACTACCCTTTTTAACAAATCATGGGAGGATGGTGTGGTACCTGAGGACTGGAGGAGGGTGAATGTGATTCCCCTTCACAAAAGTGGGAGCAAGACAGCGGCAGGAAACTACAGACCTGTCAGTTTGACCTCTGTGGTAGGGAAAATGACAGAATCACTTCTGAAGGAAATAATTGTTGAGTACCTAGAGGCCAGTGGGGCACAGGACCCAAGGCAGCTTGGATTCACATCGGGAAGGTCATGTCAGATGAATCTAATCAATTTCTTTGACTGGGTGACCAAAGTAGTAGACCAGGGAGGGGCTGTGGACATGGTCTACCTAGACTTTAGCAAGGCATTTGACACAGTCCCACACAAAAGATCAATAAACAAATTAGCCAGCCTGGGAGTGGGTCCCAGGGCGGTAGCCTGGATAAAACATTGGTTGGACAACAGGACATAGAAGATAATAGTAAACAGAGTCCATTCTGAAGAAAGGGGGGTTACTAGTGGGGTACCACAGGGTTCAGTACTGGGTCTAGTCCTTTTTAATGTCTTTATAAGTGACATTGCAGAGAGACTGGAAGGAAAAGTATGCCTCTTTGCAGATGATACAAAGATCTGCAACAGGGTTGATACATGAGGGGGTGGAAAGGATGAGAAGAGACTTGGCAAATTTGGAGGAATGGTCAGAAGTATGGCAGATTGGATTCAATGCAAAGAAGTGCAAAATAATGTACCTGGGAAACAAAAACCCAGGGGAAGAGTACACAATGGAGGGGGAGGTAGAAACAACAAAAATGGAAAGGGACCTGGGGGTAATCATATCAGATGACCTAAAGGTTAGCAAGCAATGTGAGAAGGCAGTAGGGAGGGCTGGGCTATACTGGGATGTATAGGGAGAGGCATCACCAGCAGAAAACAGGAAGTTGTCATCCCTCTGTACAGACAGTTGGGGAGACCCCATCTGGAGTACTGCATCCAGTTCTGGAGACCCCATCTCTGCAAGAACATAGACAGGATGGAGTCAGTCCAGAGGAGGGCAGCTAAAATCGTGCAGGGTCTGCAAGAGAAGCCATACGAGGAGAGACTAAAGGAGCTTAATATGTATACCCTTGAGGAAAGGAGGGAGAGGGGGGACATGATTGAATCTTTTAAGTACCTCAGCAGAATCGACAAAGTCCAAGAGGGTAGCATCTTTCAGAAAAAGAGATGTACAAGAACAAGGGGATGCAATCTGAAGATAGAGGGGGGACAGCTCAGGGGCAAGTATTTGTTCACAGAGAGGGTGGTAGACACATGGAAACGCCTTCCTGAAGAGGTTGTGGGGTCTAAAACTGTGGGAGAATTCAAGAATGCATGGGACAGACATAAGGCAATTTTTGTGGGGTAGGAAGAAATAGGCTGTTGGTTTACTAGAATCTGCAGCTTATCCAATAGGTAGGAAAATGGGCAGACTAGGTGGGCAAAGCGGTCCTTATCTGCTGTCAAAGTCTATTTTTCTTTGCTTCTATGTTTCTGTGATGTCTGCAATGCTGTCCCTGTTTGTAAGCATCAGGTCCAGCACTGCCATGTTCTGAGTTGGTTTGTTGACTAACTACCCAAGAAAGGCCCTTACCTGAGAAAGGCCCTTTGTAGGTGGCCAAGGATGGCCCTACTCCCTACTGAAGCTGCAGACGGAAGGCTTCAATCCACATCTGGCATATTGAAATCACCAACAGCAGCACCTCCCCCTTTCTTGCCATTCTGATGATGTCCCTTCCAAGTGCCTTTTCCAACTCCTTTCCCTATGCTGGAGGTCTGTATGCCACCCTTATATGGATCGTGGTCCCAGTGCTTGTCTTCAGGATGACACACTGCACCTCCAGTCCTTCCTTTTCCTCAGGTTCCCCTGCACTTCTGTAGCCTTGATTCCTTCCCTCACATATAGTCCAACCCCATCTCCCCTCCTCCCTTCCCTGTCTCTCTTGAATAGAGAGTAGGCCGGTATGGTCATATCCCAGTCATATCTGACAGTGGACACTGACTTCATTATGGCCACCAAATCAAGGCTGTTCTTCTCCATGATGGCCTCCAGGTAGCAGATACATAGTTGAGATATAGACTGCTTTTCGTGCCTTACTTCTCACTAGCCTGCCTCCCTCCTTGCTTTCTCTCTCCCTTCCTACCTGTGCTGTTTCCTGGAGTTCCTCTGACCCCCTAATTCCCTTGTTACCCTCTCTGTTACCTGTTTCCTTTACTCCTATCTTCTTGCCATCCTGATTTATACCCATTTCGTCCTCTACCTTGTCCCACCCCTGTCTTCCTGTGCTCCTGCCCTGGGGAATCTTCCTCACCTTGGGCCCTTCCTCCTTGTTTCTTAATCATCTGAGGGGAGACAATCTTTTCCTCCTTTGGTATTACAACCTGCCCTCCCCGCTAGTTTAAATGCTCATCTAAGTGGCATTAAAACCTACAACTAAGGACTGTGGCCCCTTCCTGGAAAGATGCAGGCTGTCTTCCCTATAGAGGATAATATGCTCCCAGGCTGGTTCCCAGTCCCTGATGTAGCCAAAGCCATCCTCCAAGTAACAGCTGTGATGCTGCCTTTTCCTCTCCTTGGCCATAAACACATAACACCTTGGCAAATGCCACCACGTGTGCTACTTACTCCAGGCCTCTGCCTAGCTCTATGAAATTACCCTGCACTAGTGCTACCCTATCCCTTACCAGGTCATTTGTCCCTAGGTGAATAATGACATCTAGCTTCCTCTCATCTCCTGCTACCCTGGCGATCCTCTGGATCTGTTCTCCATTCCTCCAACCCAAAGCACCAGGGAGGCACTTCTTCTCATTCTCCTTTCCTCTTCCCACTCCCTTATCTATCCCCATGATAATAGAGTCCCCAACCAGAAGCTGCTTTCTCCCCAGCTGAGGCCTCTTGCTCCTTCTTGGGGCCTCCCCTTTTGAGAACCCCCCCACATACACACACACACACACACACACACATATACATCCATATTAAGTATTACTGAAATATTAGCCTCTGTCTCATTATTAATACAGAGAACACTGGATGGGCAACTGTGCACAACCAGTGTGTTCTGCCACAGAGGGGTTCTGATTTTTTCTGACCTTGAGAGCAAAGCTTGAGAAGTTTGTGGGAATCAGAACCCCGAGTTGGCAGAACACACTGGTTATGCATTAGTTACTCATCCTGTATTTTTTATAGTGTATAGTATTACAGGAAATGTGTGCATTGTGTTTTTTTCTCTTTCTTAATGAAACTTACTTGTGCAGTCTCTAGAGGTTCTAGAATGCTGTTCTACCACAGAAAGGTACAATCACATTCCATGACCTTTGAACTGTGGTACAACAGCATTTTGAAAAGGATGGATTTCTATATAGAACAATGCTCTGCTATACACTATATTATCAATTTATCATCAGTAAATTCTCATTTCTCTCTGATGTTTTAAAAACAGCTTTTATTACTAATTTATAATTAATGACTCAAGTCATTAAAGATGGCCGACACTAGCAATTAAAAAAAAATCCCCTTCCTTATGGTTACTTTTTGATTTTACAGACTGTATTCATACCATGGATGTATTAGGAGGGTGCTGGCACACATTTCTGATGGCAAACAGCATGGCACCACACCATACCAAAATGTTTCACCTATTACTAGTGGGTGCGACCAGAGAGAAGTTATGTTTTAAAAGACTTTAAAAGAAACCCCATACTGTATCTCAGTTCAGTGATGTGTTTACCAGAAATGCAATACAGTATTATTGAAAAACCTTATGACAACATTTTGTTTCCACTCACAAATACTGCTGCTTTAAAGACCAAAGGGACAGAAAACAAAAAAACTAGATAGTACTGTACAAAAAGTGAACCGGGTGCGAGCAGATATCAGTTGGTAATGCTGCATTGCATCCTTCCCCTTTAATCCTTTTATCTGCAATTCAATTACACTGTTCCCCATTATTTGTAAGTTCACCAAGGTGAAGCGTGCTGCACCCCCCCCATCCACACACATCCAAATTAAGTATTACTGAAATATTAGCCTCCGTCTCATGATTAATATTATCAAGTTATATTTCCCCCTCTGCTTCCAATATGACAGATGCTACATGTGGGACAGGGTGCAAAGTGGCCCACGATGAATTAACCACTTTATAGCAATAATTTCCTCTTCATTTAGTGACGCTCAATATAGTTCCCAATTACACAGCTGTGGTTCATTCATTCATAGCAGCACGTGTTCCTCTTTGGTTATGATCTGCATTGTCAGATCACACAGATAATAACCACCCCCCTACCTACACACTCACACACACACACACACACACACACAGTATCTTCTTTCTTGAAATGGATAAGGGAATCCAACCAGCTGAGGAATTAAAAAGCAAGCATTTGTCAATGCTGAAAGTTTATCATGTGCACGGTGCCATGGGGATTGGCAAATTTCAACACGGTTCATAATGTTGTTCATTTTTTATATTTTTACACCACATTTACAACATAGCCGTCTTATTACGCCACCTCATGAAGAAAGGAAGAGTACAATTTCAACTCCTGCCCGAAAGGTACTTTCACGCGGTGGTTGCAAATGCACTTTTTGGGATGCGTAAAAAATGTTACCCAGGATCTGGAAAATAACAGCTGTTACATTCATAAGGTGCAGTGAAGAGATGGCTATGGTGAAAATTTGGGGTCAAAATATTGAAAAGTACCAAAAGTACGAGCCTGCATTTGTTAATTTAAGTGCAAGCTCATAACTTTGTTGTTTGTTAATATTTTCACACCACATTTTCAGTGTAGCATTCTTATGACCCCACCTCATGCCAGTGTCATTTTGTTCACTCATCCCGAAAGGTGATTTTGCAAAGCCACCACAACATTCTGCACCACAGGTGCAAGAACATGTTTCAGGCAGGATATGAAAAATGACAGCTATACTGTTCATAAGGAGGTGTGAAATAATGGCAATGTTGAAAATCTGGAATGAAAATATTAAAAACTGGCGAGGTTAGGAGCGTGCTTAGAAACTGCGCAATGCACGCTTGTAACAGTAATTTTTTGGAATTTTTTCACCAAATGTGCAACATAGGCTTTTTGGGACCCCACCTCATGACCAGTGGCACTGTCATTTCATTAAGCAGTCCCAAAAGGTGATTCAGCACAGCGGCCGCAAAATCACCTTTTGGGACCGAATAACGAAATGACAGTGACAGTGTTCAGGAGGTGGGGTCCCAAGAACCCCATGTTGAAAATTTGTGGCCAAACTTCCTAAAAATGGAGAAATATCAACCTAAGTTGAAAATCCCCTCATTTATTCCCATTATACAGCTTACCTTGAAATCTTCACTTTGCCGGTCGGCTTTGAAGAGTGCAGACGTGTAACGGACAACAGAAGATCATTGCTCCTGACCTCCAGAGGTAACATAGAAACATAGACTTTGATGGCAGATAAGGACCACTTGGCCCACCCAGTCTGCTCATTTCCCTACCTATTGGATAAGCTGCAGATTCTAGTTAACCAACAGCCTACTTCCTGCAACCCCCCACTATAATTGCCCTATGTCTGTCCCATGCATGTTTGAATTCCCCCACTGTTTTAGACCCAACAACCTCTCCAGGAAGGCGGTTCCATGCGCCACCACTCTCTCCGTGAAAAGAATTTCCTCCATTACCCCTGAGCCATCCCCCTCTAACTTTAAATTGTGCCCCCTTGTTCTTACACATCTCTTTTTCTGAAAGATGCTACCCTCCTGGACTTTGTTGATTCCCTTGAGGTACTTAAAAGTTTCTATCATGTCTCCCCTGTCCCTCCTTTCATCAAGGGTATACATATTAAGCTCTCTCAGTCTCTCTTCATATGGTTTCTGATGTAGACCCTGCACCATTTTAGTTGCCCTCCTCTGGACTGCTTCCATCCTGTCTATGTCCTTGAGTAGATGAGGTCTCCAAAACTGCACGCAGTACTCCAGATGGGGTCTCACCAACTGTCTGTATAGAGGGATAACCACTTCCCTTTTTCTACTTGTGATGCCCCTCCCTATGCATCCCAGTATCCCCCTGGCTCTCCTTACTGACTTCTCACATTGCTTACCCACCTTTAGGTCATCTGATATGACTACACCCAGATCCCTTTCCATTATTGTTGTCGTTAGTACCTCCCCTGCTATTCTGTACTCTTCTCCTGGATTTTTATTTCCCAGGTGCATTACTTTGCACTTCTTTGCATTGAATCTAAGTTGCCATATGTCTGACCATTCCTCCAACCTTGCCAAGTCCCTTCTCATCCTTTCTACCCCCCTTGTGTATCAACTCTGTTACAGATCTTGTGTCATCCTAAAGAGGTATACCTTTCCTTCCAGACCCTCTGTAATGTCACCTATAAAGGCGTTAAAGAGGACTGGACCCAATACCTAGCCCTGAAGTACTCCACTAGTAACCCTCCTTTCTTCAGAATGTGTTCCATTCACTATTACCTTCTGTGTCCTGTTGTGCAGCCAGTTTGGTTACCAGGCTACCACCCTGGGACCCACTCCCAGGCTGGCTAACTTGATTATTAATCTTTGTGTGGGACTGTGTCAAATGCCTTGCTAAAGTCTAGGTAGGCCATATCCACAGCCCTCCCTGGTCTATTACTTTGGTCACCCAGTCAAATAAATCTATTAGATTCGTCTGACATGACCTTCCTGCTGTGAATCCATGCTGCTTTGGGTCCCAGGCCCCACTGGCCTCTAGGTACTCAACAATTCTTTCTTTCAGAAGTGATTCCATCATTTTCCCCACCACTGAGGTCAAACTAACAGGTCTGTAGTTTCCTTCTTCTGCCTTGCTCCCACTTTTGTAAAGGGTAATCACATCTGCTCTCCTCCAGTCCTCAGGTACCACCCCATCTTCCCATGATTTGTTAAAAGTGTGGTTAGTGGTGTCACTAGGTCCTCCCTTAGCTCTTTTAGGATTCTAGGGTGAATCCGTCAGACCCCATTGCTTTGTCCACCTTGAGTTTTAGGAGTTCTTTCAGTACTCTTTCTTCTGTAAATGGACTGGTGTCAACCCCACTATCCAGAGTGCTTCTACTGTTTGGTTTAGTAACTCCTCCTCTTCTTCTTTTGTGAATACTGAGCAAAGTATTCATTCAGTATCTCTGCCTTTTCACTGTCTCCCTCTGCCACATCCCTTTCCTTTATTAATCTTCACTATCCCTCCCTTAACCTTTCTATGCTCCCTAATGTACCTATAAAGGTTTTATCCCTTCTTAACTGAGTTGGCTGTCTTTTCCTCAGTTTGGGCCTTTCCTTTTCTGACTGCCTTCCCCACTTCTTTCTGCTTTAATTGATACAGTTCCCTGTCGTGCTCTGCCTGTGATTCCTTATACTTTTGAATGCAGCCTTTTTCTCCTTAACCTTCCCTGACACCTCTTTGAGAGCCATAGTGATTTTTTATTCCGCTTTATTTTCTTTATTTGTTTCACACAAAGGCTTGTTGCCTCCATGATGGCAGTCTTGATTTTTCTCCATTGTTCTTCCACTCCTCCTTTCTGGCCATTTGCTAAAGCATTCCTCAGGTATTCACCCATTATGCCAAAGTCAGCCCTTCTAAAGTCCAGAATCCTTGTCTTTGTATGGCTTGTCTCCATGGTTGTGTTTATTGTGAAGCACACTGTGCAGTGGTCGCGTGTTCCCAGATGTCTACTGACTTCTAAGTTTGTGATCCTCTCTCCATTTGAGAGTACCAGGACTAATATTGCTCCCTCACGAGTGGGTTCCAACACTAGCTGTCTAAAGCATGCTCCCTGTAGGGCATCGAGAATGACCCTGCTCTTGGATGTGGCTGCAGTCCATGTCGTCCAGTTAACATCTGGCATATTCAGGTCCCCCATCAACAGTATCTCCCCCTTTTCAGCCATTTTGAGAATGCCCTCTATCATTTTCTTGTCCATTTCCTCCCCTTGAGATGGGGGTCTGCATACAACCCCTGTGCGGATTGTGATGCCATTCCCTGTCTCCAAGGTGATCCAGAGTTCCTCTTGTCCTCCCCCTTTATTTTTAGTTCTGTAGCTTTGATCCTTTCCCTTATGTAGAGAGCTACTCCACCTCCTCTTTTACCCTCCCTGTCCCTTCTGTAGATTGTGTACCCTGGTAAGTTTGGGTAAGGG
This sequence comes from Neoceratodus forsteri, assembly GCA_016271365.2. Taxonomy (NCBI): domain Eukaryota; kingdom Metazoa; phylum Chordata; order Ceratodontiformes; family Ceratodontidae; genus Neoceratodus; species Neoceratodus forsteri. The sequence goes on from CM057455.1 coordinate 300,671,686, forward strand.
GGGGGTGTGGGGAGGTGGGTGCACAGTGGGAGGATCAGAATGGGGGAAGGGTACAGGGGGATAATGATGGACCTTTTCTTTCAGGTTTAAAGAAATAAAGACACTGGGGATGGTTTTCTTTTTTTATTATAGGGAAAGGATGTGAACATTTCTGGACACTGAGAGTGTACTCCCCAGTGTCCAGAGGATGGGGAACAGAGGTTGTGAGGAGGACAGCAGCAGTGGGAGGTAGAGGGAGGGATTGTGTGTGTGTGTGTGTGTGTGTGTGTGTGTGTATGTGTTCAAACAGAATGAGGGTGTGAGGAGGACAGCAGAAGTGGGAGGAAGAGGGAGGGATTGATTTGCTGGTGGGGGGCCTTGAACAGAACAAGGGTGTGGGGAGGATAGCTGCAGTGGGAGGAAGCGGGAGGAAGAGATTTGCTGGTGGGGGGGCTCAAACAGAATGAGGGTGTAGGAAGGATAGCAGCAGTGGGAGAAAGCGGGAGGGAGGGATTTGTTGGCAGGGGGGAACTTGAACAGGAACGCAAGGAAGACAGGAGCAGTGGGCAGGCTCAATGCATTCACATATGCCTGCCTACACCCTGCAGTCCTGCTCAACAGAAAGACTGACTCTGCTCTAGGCTCCTGCTACCTCCCCCCGCTTGTCTACTGCACGCCGTGGCATGCCAGGTGCATGGGTGGCTACACCCTGCAATGACGGGGTGCTCCCGCATTGTGTCAGCAAATTTCTTTTAAATTGGCAGCACACTTCTCAACTGCTGTTATAGACAGTGTGGTCATTCATTGGTGCGACAGAGACAAGCCCAAAAAAGCAGTGGCAGCATTGACCACAACACTGCCGCACCTCCACAACCTGCTACTCCAGCAAGGTGCCACAAAATGTTTCTTACACATGGGCGCAAGCAAACATAATAAAAAAGGATTTATAGAATCAAACTAGCTGGCCAGCTTCCTGACACAATGAGTGATCACACTCCTATAATTTATATATGGAGCAATAAAATAACTTAGCACAGATTTAAATTGTATTCTGCAACATTTCTGAGCTTTCCCTGCCCAGCTTATTGAAGGGTCTTAAAGCAGTTGCTTGGACTTGTATAGATGCCATACCTGTTGTAAATTTCGCATTTGATTTTTTCCTAGTGGAATTCAATACTGTATTCAACAAACACACAACCTTAACTAGGCGGAGAATCAGACGTGTCAATAATAAACAGTTTTAAAAACCTTTGCTAAACCCCTTTATGATCTGAAACAAAGCATGGGCTAAGCACAGGAAAACTAAGTCAGCACAAGAACGGCAAACCTATATTCATCTAAGAAGTGGATGTAAAAAGACATTCAGACTGCTAAAATTAGCTACTATACACAATAACTAACAGACTTTGGGAACCCAAAGAAATGTTGGTAATACATAAATGAGAGGATTAACCCGGCCCAACGGCTGACAATTTGCAAAGTCCTAGAAGAAGGCACTGAGTGCACAGACTCAAGGGCCATTGCTGACCATTTTAACACAGCATTTACAGATTTAAATAAATACAGGACAAATTCCACTGAATAAACTCACCTGTGCCAGAACCATTAAACAGGGCTAAATTTTATTTTAAACAAATTGCAGCTAATTCAGTGTACTAAAACCTCACTTCTATTAATATAAGTAAGGTAGCTTGTAGTTCGATGAGTGAATATAAGTTTCTCAAATAAGCTCCATCAATCATGGCACCCCCAACCAAAACATTTTAACTTATCATTTACTACAAGGTGAATCCCTGACCTCTGGAAGCTAACATTTGTCACACCACCACATAAAGGGGGATGAATAAATACTATAGATTCGTGGAAAAGAGCAACTGTTCATGAATGTTCATGAATCATTTTATTTATTTATTTAAAATATGGTAACTGGGAAAGGCACACTGAACAAGGCTCATTACTAGGAACGACCCAGGGAAGAGGCTGTAGGAAGAACAATTGCAAATACATGTCAGAGTCAGCATCACAATTACAGGGAAGCTGGAGTACCCAGGTGCAGCAGCAATTCATGAACAGCTCCTGAATTCTGCTGATTAACATTCATCAAGCATGCATCAAATTGTTCATGAATGTTCATGAACTGTGCTTGAGAATTAAATGACACTACTGTGTTTGTGAATCTTTATGAACATAAAGGTTTATAAAGGTCAATGAAAGTTCATAAAACTCCTCCTGGAAAGCTAAAAGTCCATGAAAGTTCATGAAACTCCTTCAATGAACATTTATGGACAAACTCTATCAATATTTTTGGTGATCAGAAATACCCTGTTTCATAATATTGGTTAATTCATGCAACCCTGTTTTAGTCCTATTCTTTTTTTTTTTCTAATTAGTGTACTTTTTGTTACCCCATGGACCGTCAGCATCTGCCCTGGTCACGGACCGCCAGACTCCCACCTCCCATTGTGCCTGCATTCTCCAGTCACCCCTGGCTTAACCCCCAGGGGTGGGGTCACAGCACCATGCCCCTCCAGCACTGCAAGCACTGATCCTGGTTGGAGAACCAGCTGGAAGGCTGATTGAAGCCCTGGTGGCAGGGCTCCACTTAGATGGCCGTAGGGAAGGTTTTTCTCCCCTGTAGGCAGGGGCAGGGATGTGCAATGATGGCCAGCATCCACCCCTCCCGAATTCTTTAAGGCGCTGGTGCTTGTGAGATACGCCCAGCCTCCACCGGGCATTGCTCTGTGCACCAAGCACCCCCCTGGAGAAGGAGAGCTGTCCAAGGGACGCTCGATCCATCTCCCCCGGCCAGCCCTCCAAATGACCCAGGTCTGTTCCCGAACCCAGGTCACCATCGTCGCAAGCAGAGATCCCACTGCTGCGCTGGTGGGCCGGCATTTCAGTCCTATTCTTAAAAGATGGTTGCCCAATGTACAAGCCTTGGCTAAATGAAGTACACCAAACTGACAGAGGAAAAGATATCCAAATGCGTAGCTTAAAGGGATAAGACTTTCTTCAGGTAGGTAAGTGAGAAGAGGAAAGCAAAGGGTGGGATAGTGAGGATGAGGAGGGATGGCAGGGGACACTGTGCAGAAGAGGAACAAGAAAAAGCAGACATCCTGAACAGGTACTTCTGCTCAGTCTTCACAGTGGAGGTAGGGGTGAACGGATCACCATGGAGCAGCTGGAACAAGAGAGGAGGCAAACACAAGTCCATTTTCAGAGGATTAAGTCCTGAAGGAACTTCCAGCTCTAAAAGTGGACAAGGCTATGGGACCAGACAGGATACAACCAAGGATACTAAAGGAACTCAGGGAGATGCTAGTTGCCCCACTGATGGCCTTATTCAACAGATCACTGGAAACCGGCATGGTTCTAAAGGACTGTAGGAGAGCAGATGTGGTCCCTCTCCATAAAAGCAGCAGAAGGGAGGAGACAAACAACTATAGGCCAGTAAGAATCCCATTAGTAGCAGGAAAATGAATGAAAACTCTGTTAAAGGAAAGGTTGGTGGAGTAGCTTGAATTCAGTGGGCTGCAAGACTAAAGGCAGCATGGATTCATTGGGGGAGGTCAGTCATGCCAGACAAATCTGATTGACTTCTTCAACTGGGTGATCAGGGAAATGGATCAGGGAGGGCAGTGGATATGGCCTATCTGGACTTTAGCAGGGACATTGACAATGTGCTGCAACGGAGACTGATAAAGAAATGGATAGATGACAGATGGCGGTGCTTAATGGCATTCACTCTAATGAGAGGCGAGTGACCAGTGGGCTGCTACAGGACATAGTACTGGGACCAGTCTTCTTCAATATCTTCATATGTGACATTACAGAAGAACTGGAAGGGAAGCTATGCCTTTTTGTTGATGACACTAAACTCTGTAATAGGGTGGAAACTCAGGAAGTGGAGAGAATGCGTAAGGACCTTTGGAAATTCACAGCTTGGTCAAGAGTATGCCAGTTGAGGTTCAATGCCAAAAAGTGCAAAATCATGCACCTCAAGCATAGGAACCCAGATGCTGAGTATAGGATGGGGAGGGGGGGAGGAACTGACAGTCACTAAGCAAGGAAGGGACCTCGGGTTATCATATCTGATGATCTCAAAGTGGCAGTGCAGTGTGACAAAGCAGTGGGTAGGACCAGTGGGATGCTGGGATGCATAGACAGGGGTATCTCCAGCAGGAGGAGGGAGATGGTGTTTCCACTGTATTGCTCATGTGTGAGACCCCCTCCTTCAGTATTGTGTCCAGTTCTGGAGGCTGTGTCTTAGAAAGGTCAGAGACAGGGTAGAGGCAGTCCAGAGGAGGACACTTAAAATTGTGCCCAGCTTGCATCAAAACCCCTATGAAGACAGACAGATGCATCTAATCGTGTACACCCTGGAAGAGAAGAGAGTGTGAGGGAACATGATAGAGACTTAAAATTACCTCACAGGGGTGAACTGGGTGTGGTGGGGAGTCTCTTTCAAATGAGAAAGAGCACCAGCACCAGAAAGATGGCAATGAAGCTTTTGGGGGGGGGGGGGTGGAGTTTAAGTGGGATGTGAGGAAGTACAGTGGATTCCATTTAAGTGTACTCCAGTTAAGCACAATTTCCTAATAAGTACAGATTTTTTCAGTTTCCTGATTTATTTACATAGAGTGCCATGTGAAAAATCTGGTTTAAAGCACACTGGTTAAGATCACATTAGAGCTAAGTACACAGTTTCACAAACATGGTAAGCCCTTAGTCCTGTAATAAGCATTCCTGATAAGTGAACAACAAGATGCTAACAGGTATAATTGATACCTACAGTATACTTAGCCAGTTTCCAGTTCACCAAGAGGGAGTCAGAGACAATGGAATGAAAGAAAGTTATACTCACTCTCGCCAGCCAAGCTGGATGAGGAAGATAAGATCCTGTACCGGAGCATATCAGCATGACTGAGGCCCTTTTAGCAATAGACAAAATCAGCACCTTTGTCAGAACACGTGAGAAAAATTACATTACTACCCTATTTGAGTTTGAACACTACATTTATAACTCTCAGTTGACAACACAAAGCAAAGTAAAAAAACTAATTACTTACAGTTTTAATGAAAAATGAATGATCTACTATTAAACAGGGTTTTAGATTACTTATACAGTATAGTATTATTAAAACATTAACCACTTTAATCTTTTCATCTTTTACTTTGCGCTATACCTATACTTTCAATGGAACTTCAGGTTACTGCAAATACAGCTTAAGGGCACATTTTGCCTTGAGAAAATGGAAATGCGTGTGCAGTTAAGCAGATTCTACTGTACTGCTTCATTGAAAGAGTGGTGCATGCCTGGAACAGACTGTCAGCAGACGGGATGGAGACAAAAACAGCAGTGGGCTTTAAGCATGCATGTGACAGAAATAGGGAAATATTAGTAAATAGGCAGGGAGGAGAAAGAGTCACTGGAGACCAGCAAGGGTCTGTGGAGATGGAGTAGGCAGGGACCATCTAGGCAGACTGGGTGGGCCAAGCGGTGCAGACAGATTCTATGTTTCTATCAAATCATGAACTTTGATAAACTCAGAGCATAAACCAAGTTTATGAACTGTTCTTCGTCACAAAGTTCATGAAGTTGCTGAACATTTAAAGGACCATGATTAACCAAGACAGCAATCAATTTGCATAATTACTTTGCTTATCAGAATGCATTGTTTCCCACTGTAAGAGTTACAAAGCATCACAAAATCAGAAATTTTTCAAATTAGAAGTGGAAATATATGCTCTACAAGGCAATTAACTATTTGAGTTCTCAAAAAGATTAGTATTAAAACTCATTACTACATGTTAAAAGAGTTTCAGATTCTGCTAATATAAATAGCAATTAGGTATTGCTAGTTATGAAAGGAAGATGAGCCGTAGTTCTGTTTGAAGAAGAACAACAAAAAAGTAAGTATAAGGTAAACTACTAATTCTAAAATACATCGTAAGCAAAGCCATTCATTAGAAAATGTTATGAGATTATTGAAAGAATTACATTGTTATGGCTAATTGCTTAGTTTGTCTGTTAAAATGATTAAGGGTTTTGTGGGTCTGGATTTGGGGTAAATTTAAACATCCGTTTCCTCTATAAAACCAGACATAAGGCCAACATTATGGAAAGGCATTGTGAAAGAAACTCTGTAAAAAGTACAAATCACACAGTGCTCAGTGCTTTAAATAGCCCAATGTGGAAGTGATACATTGCAAATAAAAACACTGGGCTGGATTTTCAGACTGTGCTGGGCAGTGGCGCAAGCCTGGGCACAGCACAAATGGGCTGCGCCAGGGCCAGGACCAGGTGATATTCAATGGTGATGCACCATGTCTCAGCACTGTTGAATATGGCAGGGAATGTGCACACACTGCACATGGTGCAGTTGCACTGCGCCAGAGCAAGTGGCAGAAAGGGAGCAGGGGGATGCGCCAGCGCAAGTGCAGTTGTGCAAGGCGCATCACCCACGATATTCAGCCTGGGGCATGCAAATGAGGCTGTAATGCATGCAAGGTGCAAATGGGGCCATTTGCATGTCATTACGGCCCCATTTGCATGAGTTGCGCAGGGCAGCCTGTCGAAATGTGCCTGGCGCCCTGCACAGACTGCAGTGTGGACCAAGGGGGTCCCGGGGCATCCCCCGCCCAGCAACCACAAGTGCAGAAAACTGTAGATATCACATGCCCTGGTAGTCTAGCAGTCCCTCCCCCATTAGCCCGATGTCAAACAATGGTAACTGTATGAACCCTGGCAGTCTAATGGGTCCCCCCCCCCCATACCCCGATCCTGGGCATAGGTATGAGTAGAAACCCTGGTGGTCCAGTGGTATCCCCTTCCTGCCCGTAGCCCCGAAAGATGTAGTAATGTATGGGTTACAATCCCCGGTGGCCCAGTGGTACCCCCCTTCCCACCTGTAACCACGATCGCAGTGTGTATATAAGTCCACAATCACTGGTGGTCCAGTGGTTGCCCCCTCCCTGCCCGTACCCATGAACACCATAACATGTAGGCATTACCAGCCCTGGTGGTCTAGTGGTATCCCCATCCCTCCCATTCTGCCCAATCACGGTCCTTGTCAGATAACACCTTCGTGGTCTAGTGGAATTTCTCCTCATACTTCTCTGAGATCACTGCCACCAGCTTTTCTCGACATTAGTGGGTGGTTGTTTCCACCAAGATAATGTTTGGCGTTTCACAATGATTAGCTATAGTATACCAGGCCTATTCGTCTACGTGTGGATGAATGGGCTTGCACACCATACTATACTACAGGCATGAACTGCGAATGAACCCATTCACAGATCTGTGTTTGTGTTGTTAGTATGAGTCTGTAAGCCCATTTGTCCACACAGTGGACGAATGGGCTTACAGATCATCCTGTAAACTGTCATTTGGCAGGCAGCCGGGTGGTATGCGGGTGGACAGCAGCCACCTGCCGATGACGGGGGGGGGGGAGCTGGGTGGCAGGGGTCCTCAGAGGGTGGTGGGAATGGGGGTTCCACTGGACCACTAGGGAGATCGTTATCGGATGGAGGACTGTGATCAGCCACTAGACCACCAGGGCTGGTAATGCCTACTTGTTACAGTGTTCGTGGGTACGGGTGGGGAGGGGAGTACCACTGGACCACCAGGGTTTCTACACATACCTATCCCCAGGATCAAGGGTATGGGAGGGTGTGGGACCCACTAGACTGCCAGGGATCGTACAGGTACCATTGCCCGCCATCGGGCTAGCGGGGAGGGGAGGCTGCTAGACTACCAGGGACCATTTCGGTGCTTGTGGATGGTGTTCTGGGTGGGCGGGTGGCCACCCACAGCTGGCAGCTGCTGTGTTGCACCCTGCAATACAGCAGCCCGCCTGTGGGTGGCCAGGACTTGTTCCTTGTTTTCTCTGGCACAACTTTGAGCCCCCTGAGCGGCACAATGCAGGGTTGTGCCAGCATATGTGCTGCACATCCCGGGCTGAATATTGGGATGTGCCACATATGCATGGGCACGCCCTGTTCTGCTTACACATTACCGATGCACTCCGGCACATCGAGGTTGCGATCGCAACTTGCTCCTTTGAATATCGTGCTTGGGCACATTGGTGGGTTGCGCATGGCACATCCCTGTTGTGCCATGTGCAACCCCTTTGAATATCCAGGCCACAGACTTTGACAGCAGATAAGGACTGCTTGGCCCACCCAGTCTGCCCATTTCCCTACCTACTGGATAAACTGCAGATTCTAGTTAACCAATAGCCTACTTCCTCCTACCCTCCCACACTAGAATTGTTTTATGTCTGTCCCATGCATTCTTGACATCCCCCACTGTTTTTAACCCCATGACCTCCTCAGGAAGGCTGTTTCATGCATTCACCACCCTCTCCATGAAAAAATACTTCCTCACATTGCCCTTGAGCCATCCGCCACTCTATCTTCAAATTGTGCCCCCTTGTTCGTGCACATCTCTTTTTCTGAAAGATGCTACCTTCTTAGACTTTGTCAATTACCTTGAGGTACTTAAATGTTTCTATCATGTCCTCCCTCTCCTTCCTTTCCTCAAGGGTATACATATTAAGCTCCTTTAGTGTCTCTTTGCATGACTTCTCTTGTAGACCCTGCACCATTTTAGTTGCCCTTCTTTGGACTGCCTCCATCCTGTCTATGTCCTTGCAGAGATGGGGTCTTCAGAACTGCACAGAGTATTCCAGATGGGGTCTCCCCAACTATCTGTACAGAGGGATAACCACTTCCTGTTTTCTACTGGTAATGCCTCTCCCTATACATCCCAGCATTCCTCCAGCCCTCTTTACTGCCTTCTCACATTGCTTGCCTACCTTCAGGTTGTCTGATATGAGTACCCCAGGTCCCTTTCCATTTTTGCTGTTGTTAGTACCTCCCAACACATTGTGTACTCTTCCCCTGGGTTTTTGTTTCCCAGGTGCATTACTTTACACTTCTTTGCATTGAATCTAAGCTGCCATACTTTTGACCAGTCCTCCAATTTTGCAAAGTCCCTTCTCATCCTTTCCACTCCCCTCCTTGTGTATCAACTCTGTTGCACATCTTTGTATCATCTGCAAAGAGGCATACCTTTCCTTCCAGTCCCTCTGCAATGTCACCAATAATGACATTAAAGAGGACCGGTCCTAGCACTGAACCCTGTAGTACCCCACTAGTAACCCCCCTTTTCTTCGGAGTGTACTATTATTGTCTGCATCCTGTTGTCCAGCCAATGTTTTACCTAGGCTACAACCCTTGGACCACTCCCAGGCTGGCTAACTTGTTTATTCATCTCTTGTGTGGGACTCTGTCAAATGCCTTGCTAAAGTCTAGGTAGACCATGTCCACAACCCCTCCCTGGTCTACTACTTTGGTCACCCAGTCAAAGAAATCGATTAGCTTTGTCTGACCTGACCTTCCCACTGCAAATGTACAAGTAAAGCACTCTTGTTCAGAACAACAGACAGTACTCTCCTTCTTTCTTTCTTTCTCTCTGAGCTACCTAGCAGGTTCTCAATATATTACCTGGTTTGTAAATGGTGTGGTTCCAAGATGTGGCTATTTCTTTAAGACCAGCCCAATTTTTCTTAAGAGTTATGGTGAATCTTAGAGACACCCAATAATACTTCAGGATTGTTTTTTATGTACTGACATGCTATTGCCGATGGTAAACTCCAACTGGTGAGCACTGAACGTAATCCCCAAAACACAGGGTATATCTTTTTGCAGTCTACCAAGTACCCCATTCACTTTCCCTACCATGACAGGTGCCCAATCAGCCCAAAAGGCAATGGCCCGGATATTCAGAAGGGTTGAGCATGGCGCATCACTGTTGCGCCATGCGCAACCCACTGATGCGCCCCGGCACAATATTCAAATGGGGATTGTGCCTAGCACAAATCCCGATGCACCGGAGCGCATCAGTAATGTATGAGGAGCAGGTGGGGGGGTGTGCCCATGCATACTCCGCACATCCCGATATTCAGCCTGGGATGTGCTGAGCCCACGCATATGCAACCCATACTTGCGCTGCACACAGGTGAGCCAAAAAGAAAAAGGAACAACGGCTGGCCACCCACAAGTGAGCTGCCGTATTCCAAGTTGCAACACGGCAGCTGCAACCTTTGGGTGGCCACCCATGCTCCGGCTGCACCTGGCGGCACCCCCCATGTCCGATTGCGGGCATACGTAGAAAAGGGATCCTCCTAAATCCCTGGTGGTCCAGTGGACCGCTCACAGCCCGATCGCGGACATATGTTTTAAAAAATAGAGGTCCAATATCCCTGGTGGTCCAGTGGACCGCTCGCAGCCCAATCACGGGCATAAGTTGTAAACAGTACATGTCAATATCCCTGGTGGTCAGTGGGCATTCTTGTGTCGCGGGCATAAGTTGTAAACAGTACCGTCCAATAACCCTGATGGTCGGTGGTGCCCCTTCCCACCTGCCCTGTGAGCCCCACGCCCGCTCTCCCCAGTCAGCGGCGGGTGGCAGGCGCCACCGCCTGCGCCCTGCTGCCACCGACTGACACAGTGCGGAAGGGGCTGTCGCCGTGGTCACAGTGTGAGCCAATGGACATGCAACCATGCCGTGCAACACAGTCCAGATATGTGAATGGATCCATTCCACATGTCACAACCTGTATGTGTAGTATGGGCTGCATGCCCATTGGCTCACGCTGTGGACCAGTGGGCATACAGTCCTTCCGTGCGGTGTCAGTCGGCGGGCAGGAGGGCGGCAGGTGGTGGGTGCTGCCACCTGCCGCTGACCGGGTGAAGTGGGGCAGTGGGCTCACTGGGTGGGTGGGGAGGGGGTACCGCTGGACCACCAGGGTTATGGACCTCTACTTTTACAACATATGCTCGCGATCGGTTGCGGAGCGGTCCACTGGACTACCAGGGATATTGGATGAATATTTACTCATATATGCCTCGGATCGGGCTGTGGGGCATATTGCCGCTTCTGGTGTAGGGGGCGTTTGTCCCAACGGCTGCAGCCTGGCAGGGTGCAAGTCGCCGGGGATTGGCACACCTGCATGCAAATGGGGCCATAATGACATGCAAATGGCCCCATTTGCACCTTGCATGCATTATGGCCCCACTTGCATGTGCACTTTTGAATATCGTGGTTGTTGCACCTAGCACAACGGAACTTGCGCTAGCGCATCCCACTATTCCACTCTGGCCACTTATGTTGGTGCAGTGCCATGGCGCAGCTCCATTGAATATCACCCTATCAACGGCCCTGTGCAGCCCATTTGCGATGCGTCCAGGCTTGCGCCACAGCCTGGGGTAGTCTGAATATCTGGGCCAATATGTTTTATTTCCAGTCTTTACAGCCCAAAGTGACTTCCAAAATGTCAATTATTTAAGCAATAAGGCATTCCGGGGGATGTGTTATGGTAGGCTAACAGCCCACCTTGGGTTGGTTGCAACATGAGGTGAAGCTGAGTGCTTTCACCACCTGAAAAAGGACAATAGCTCACCATAATACGCCCCCTGGAGTGTCTTACTGCATTTATAAAATGGATCCTTTTTAGTAAATTAGATATATTTTTTAAACATGTTTTTGTTGAGTTTCTTTCAGCAGGACTGTTGTGCTGGGATATGGACTGGCTGAAAGTACCTTTTGGGCCAGTCAGGAGCCACCATTTCTACTAACCATTTCATAATGCATGAATGGTTTCACCATCTGAAATAGAGACTGGGTGAAAGAAAGCAAATTTGTTAATAGGATGGAAATATCCTCTTGTCCTAATGTAGACAGCCTTCCCCTCTGTTACTGATGAGTCTCTGCAGATATCACACAGTACTGAGAAAAGGTATCACTGTTCACTAATTTAGCCTAATTTATTCTGAAATAAAGTATGTGAAGGTCACTGCCTGCTTATCACTTCTGAAACCTACTTCTACATTCACCATTTGTATGTTGTAGTCCTAGCAGTCTGGGAAAATCTATGACAGGGTGTTGAGTACTGATTAAATAAAGAGTTGTTCTTACCAAGAGTTTATCTTCTGTCACCTCATTTTTTTCCATCTGTTAAACCTTTTTCACAGGCTTGCATTTGGCACCGTGTTTTTTTCTGAGATGGATTTATGAGATTTTGAGATTTCATGTGCTTTCACATACTCCAGCTGCGTACTCTTATACCCAGTTATAAAACTTTCTTTTAGAATTTTTTTCACAGTAGGAACAAGTCATGGGTAAATCAGGATTGCATTCAAGCCGCATCCTATTTTTATGGCTGTGGGCAGAGCCTACAGCCATCCTGCTTTCCCTTGAAAAAAGGTGTCTCAGTGGAACACATCTTTTAGGAGTTTTCAGTGTATCCTTTCTTTCTGTTTCCAATGTTGTAGACAGAACTCACAGCTGTTTATCAGATGGCCATTAGGAAACTGAAACAGTTTCTTAATTATTTGTTACCTATTAAACTGAAGATTTCTTTACCCCCTTAGAAATGCAACAACTTTTACATTTCAGTACTTAGCATTTAAGCATTTTCTTGCTAATTGCTTACGTAGGACTGGTATTCTCTTTCAAGAAAGATTTATACCTCATAAATGTTACCCATTCTCAGCAAGGAATGTCCAAGATTTACACTGTGTTTTAACCTCTTAAGACACTATCTGATAAACACTGTCTCAGACATAGTTTATTATATACAGCAAACACACACACACACACACACCATTTTTATGGCCACAACATTCAAAATAAATACTGCAATCTAATATGTCATAAAACAATAAAGAAACTGTTTATGTCAGCTTTGGTTATGTGGAACACAGTAAAGTTCAATTTTCAGTAGATTCCCTTTAAATACTGCATTTCTTATCCTAAACTAAGTATCCCGGATAGCACAGAGGAGATGTTACATCTCATTCACATAGGGACCTTCATTTTACACATTTTTGCATTGTATTTTCTCAGAATGTCCCAGATTGGATACAATATCTTGTTTTCAGTGGGATCATGATTTTGTGATTTTTATAATGTATTTATTCAGGGTAGCCTAGTCCAGATGTAAAATATTCTTTTCATCAGGTTCCGATTTTATGCAATGCATCATAATATTGTGTAGATGTAGAGCCCCACTGAAAATAAGATGCCACATATTCTGTGTACTATACAGGCTAAATACAGTATATAACAATCAGCAAGCATATTCTAGGAAAACACATTGTAAAAATGTATAAAAGGAAGACTGCACTGAAACTGTCTCTCAGCAGATCTGCATTGTGCAAATTCATTAGAAATAATGGGAAAAGCATGACCACGCTGTAAGTGATGTTTTACAGGATTTTCCAGTTGAGATTCAATACTTTTATAACCTCTTAAGACACTATCTGATAAGACCTGTCTCAGACATAGTTTGTTATATATAGCAAACACATACTCACACAAATACACACACCACACACACATACACGCGCACACACACACAGACACACACACTGTACACACCATCCTTGTGGCCACAACATTCAAAATAAATACTGCAATCTAATATGTTATAAAACAATAAAGAAACTGTTTGTTTATGTCAGTCTTGGTTATGTGGAACACAATGAAATTCAGTTTACAGTAGGTTTCCTTTAAATACTGTATTTCTTATTCTATACTTTGTATCCTGGATAGCGCAATGGAGATGCCAGATCTCATTCTCATGGGGATCTTCATTTTACACATTTTTGTATTGTATTTACTCAAGATGACCCAGATTAGATGCAATGTGATTTCCTTTAAATACTGTATTTCTTATCCTATACTTTGTATCCTGGATAGCACAGGGGAGATGCTACAATACATCTCATTCTCATAGGGATCTTCATTTTACACATTTTTGCACTGCATTTACTCAGGATGTCCCAGATTAGATGCAATATTTTGTTTTTGGTGGGGTCATGATTTTACCATTTTTATAATGTATTTATTCAGGGTAGCCCAGTCCAGATGTAAAGTATTCTTTTCAGCATGTTCTGATTTTATGCAATGCATCATAATATTGTGTAGATGAAGAGCCCCACTGAAAATAAGATGCCACATCTTCTGTGTACTATCCAGGCTAAATCAGCAAGCATATTCTTGGAAAACACATTGTAACAAGCATTTGTCACTGCCGAATGTTGTCTTGCTGCCATTGTCAGTGCAGGAGTTAGATGCAGCATAGGAGTGGCAGTCAAGTATTGAACTGATGCCAACCCACCCCCACCCTACAGAGAGTGAGAGGAATTAGGGTGTCCCTGTGGGTGTTTGTTAGTGCAGTGCGGGAAAACATGCTGGGCAGGATGTGAAAAATGACAGCTGCATAGTTCATAAGGAGGTGTAATTAAATGGCAGTGCTGAAAATGTGGCATACAAATATACGAAAGTTGCAGAGTTGCAAGGGTGCATGGGAAATATGCAAGGCACGCTTGCAGCACTGGCAGTTTGTGGGCGTTCAGCACCAAATTTTCAACATAGGCATTTTAGCACCTCTGCTCATGTACAGTGTCACTGTTATTTCCTCAAAGTGTCCCAAGAAGTGATTTCGCACAGCGACGAAGCTGTTCTGCGCTGGAAGTGCGGAAACACATTTTGGGCAGGATATGTGAAGTGATAGCTGTACTGTTCATCAAGAGGTGTGTAAAAATGGCAATGGTGAAAATCCAGAGTGAAAATATCACAAATTCACGACGGTACAAGCATGCATGCAATCTGCCAACGCATGCTCGTAACACAGTCATTTAATGGAGTATCAGCTCCAAATTTTCAACATAGGCATTCTAGGAGCTCTGCTCATGAACTGTGTCACTGTCATTTTCATAATCTGGCCCAAACACTGATTTCCCACAGCGACTGCGCAATTGTGCGCCAGAAGTGTGGAAACACATTTCAGGCAGGATGTGGGAAATGACAGCTGTACTGTTCACAAGGAGGTGCACAAAAATGCCAATGCTGAAAATACGGTGTTAAAATATTGCAAATGCGGCGATTCTACGAGCCTGCGTAACAACTATAACATCTTAATAAAACAGGCATTTGTTAGTTTTCTGGAAATTTGGAACATAGGCTTTTTGAGAGGCCACCTCATGAACACTGGCACTGTCATTTCATTAATGGGTCCCGAAGGTGATTTCGCAGTGACACAAATCAGCTTCCCGAGGCCGCGACACGCCATGACAGTGACAGAGTTCATGGAGGAGGGGCCCCAAAACCCCATGTTGAAAATTTGGTGCAAAATTCCAAGAAATGCCTGAGATATGCAGCATAGTTGAAAACCCTATTCATTGCATCATACAGCTTACGGCATTTCCTCAGTTTGTGGTCATTGAAGATTGAGCGTGTTCCCGGTCCACGGAAGATCGTGGCGCGGAATCAGAGGTAAGTATGGGGTGGGGGTGAGGAGGCAGGGTGCACAGTGGGTGGGTGAGGGTGAGGGAGGACATATAGACTACGAGGATGGTTTCGTTTGCAGGTGGACAAAAAAAAAGGTGAAACCGTCAGCGGGACAGTTTTGTATTACAGGGCATTTGGCACGCTGTGGGCTCCCAGCATGCCACCTAAGTGGGTTTTGTGGGGAGGTGTCAGTGAAGCGGGGATTGGGCACCCTCATCGGCACACAACACGGGGTAATGCTGATAGGGGATTGGGCACTCACCGCAAACAAAGAAAGGGGGTGCACGTTGAGGAGGATTGGGCACCTCTCGGCATTCAACAGTTGAGGGATGATGCCGACGGGGAGTGGGCTCCCCCGTCGGCACACAGACACGGGGAGGTTGCTGACAGGGAGATTGGGCACCCCCGATGTCGGAAACCGTGAGGCAGCCGCCCGCTCGCTGACCATGATCATAATGGTGGCGAGCACGGCAAGCAAAGGACCACTGCGTATGATGATTGCAGTGGACCTTTGCTTTGATGTGCTCGCCCCATTATGAATGCATGGTGTGGCGGTGGCATGCAGGCTGATTGGGGAATGAGGGACGCACCTACTGATGCGTGCCCTGCATTCGCCCAAGAGCAGCCGCACCCCCAAGACCCGCACTGTCGCAAGATGTTTCTTGCGCATGCGCGCAAGCCAACATAAAAATATGTAAAAGGAAGACTGCTCTGAAACTGCCTCTCAGCAGATCTGCATTGTGCAAATTCATTAGAAATAATGGGTAAAGCATGACCACACTGTAAGTGATGTTTTACAGGATTTGCCAGTTGAGATTCAATACTTTTTAACCTCTTAAGACACTATCTGATAAAAACTATCTCAGACATAGATTATTTTAGACAGCAAATACACACTCACACACACACACACACACACACACACACACACACACACACACACACACTGTACACACCATCCTTGTGGCCACAACATTCAAAATAAATATTGCAGTCTAATATGTTATAAAACATAGAAGTTGACAGCAGATAAGGACCGCAAGGCCCATCCAGTCTGCCCATTTTTTTCTACCTTATGAATGTGCCATAGGCATTTACTCTGTCAATGGCCTATCTATTCATACTCATCTGTATTTTCAAGTTTTCAAGTTTCAAGTTTATTGCAGGAAAACTCCGTTGAGCAAGCTCATTCACAAGGAGGTCCTGAGACAGACATACAGTCAAGTGCTTTAAAAGAATTACATGATATTACATGATGTACATAAAGAACTCCCCGGGTACACAAAATACATGATGGGAAGTGACACTGATTATAAGACAATACATTACATACATTAGGATTTCACCAGAGAAAATTAATGTTCCTGGAGAAAGTAACAGTAAGTATATAACTGTAACTAATGTGTTAACAGAATTCCAACTGATATTGCTCCCTTATGCCTATCCCATGCCTGTTTGAAGCCCTGCACTGTATTCATATCCAACACTTGCTGAGGTAGACCATTCCATGTATCCACCACCCTTTCTGTGAAAAAGAACTTCCTCACATTACCCCTTAATAGGCCTCCCACTAATCTCATGCTGTGTCCTCTTGTCCTGCTATTTTTCTTATATTAAGACATGTTAGACTCTTTCACCTTGTCAATGCCCTTAAGGTGTTTGAATGTTTCGATCATATCACCTCCCTCCATCCTTTGCTCTAGGGTATACATATTGAGCTCCATTAATTTGTCCTCATATGTTTTCTGATGCAGTCCCTACATCATTTTGGTTGCCCTTCTCTGGACTGCCTCTATTTTGTTAATGTTCTTGTGCAGGTGCAGCCTCCAGTACTGCACGCAATACTCCAGATGGGGCCTAACCAGTGTCTAGTAAGGAGGGGATTATTACCTCCCTCTTATGACTTGCGATATCCCTACTAATGCACCCCAGCATCCCTCTAGCCTTACCTACTGCTTTAATGGTCTGCTTGGATGATTTCAGGTCCTCTGTGATGATGGTGCCCAAGTCTCTTTCTTCCCTTGTGATTGCCAGCAACTCCCTTGCCAACCTATAGGTGGCTTCAGGGTTTCTCTTCCCTATGTGCATGATCTTGCACTTCTTTGTGTTAAACCCCAGTTGCCACTCTTCTGAACATTTTGCCAGTTTATCGAGATCTCTTCTCATTCTGCCCACCCCATCTGGATCATCTGCTCTGTTGCAGATCTTGGTGCCATCTGCAAACAGACAAACCTTACCCTCCAGTCCATCTGCAATGTCACTGATGAAGATATTGAAGAGGACTGGCCCCAGGGCTGATCCCTGAGGTACCCCACTTGTGACTGGCATCTCTTCTGATTGTATACCATTTACCACCACTCTCTGTTTTCTGCCTGCCAACCAGTTTGCCCCCTAGTTGACCAACCTCTGACCCACCCTGAGCCTACCCAGCTTATTAATTAACCTTCTATGTGGAACAGTAACAAAAACTTTGCTGAAGTCAAGGTAGGTGACATCAGCTGCACCCCCTTGGTCCACCACTCTCGTTACCCAGTTAAAGAAATCTAGGAGATTAGTTTGACAGGACCGTCCTGTTGTAAACCCATGCTGTCTTGGATCCTGTGTTCCTATTGATTCCAGGTGTTGCACTATCCTTTCCTTAAGGAGTGCCCACATAATCTTGCCCACTACTGAGGTAAGACTGACTGGTCTGTGGTTCCCTGCCTCCTCCCTGCCACCACTCTTGTGGAGCGGGATCACATGAGCCCTTCTCCAGTCTTCTGGGACCTCTTCTGGGCTCAGAGACTCACTAAACATAGAAACATAGACTTTGACGATAGATAAGGACCGCTTGGCCTACCTAGTCTGTCCATTTCCTTACCTACTGGATAAGCTACAGATCCTAGTTAACCAACAGCCTATTTTTTCCTACCCCCACAAGAATTGCCTTATGTCTGCCCCATGCATGCTTGAGTTCTCTAACTATTGTAGATCTCACAACCTCCTCAGGAAGGTGGTTCCATGCATCCACCACCCTCTCTGTGAAAAAATACTTCCTCACATTGCCCCTGAGCTGTCCAGCCTCTATCTTCAGATTGTGTCCCCTTGTTCTTGCACATCTCTTTTTCTGAAAGATGCTACCCTCTTGGACTTTGTTGATTCCGCTGAGGTACTTAAAAGTTTCTATCATGTCCTCCCCTCCCTCCTTTCCTCAAGGGCATACATATTAAGCTCCTTTAGTCTGTCCTTGTATATCTTCTCTTGCAGACCCTGCACCATTTTAGTTGCCCTCCTCTGGACTGCCTCCATCCTGTCTATGTCCTTAGTGAGATGGGGTCTCCAGAAATGGATGCAGTACTCCAGATGGGGTCTTGCCAACTGTCTGTACAGAGTGATAACAACTTCCTGTTTTCTGCTGGGGATGCCTCTCCCTATACATCCCAATATTCCCCCAGCCCTCCCTACTGCCTTCTCACATTACTTGCTAAACTTAAGGTCATCTGATATGATTACCCCCAGGTCCCTTTCTATTTTTGTTGTTGTTACTACCTCCCCCCCCCCCCACTGTGTACTCTTCCCCTGGGTTTGTTTCCCAGGTGTGTTATTTTGCACTTCTTTGCATTGAATCCAAGCTGCCATACTTCTGACCATTCCTCCAACCTTGCCAAGTCCCTTCTCATCTTTTCCACCCCCCTTGTGTATCAACCCTGTTGCAGATCTTTGTTTCATCTGCAAAGAGGCATACTTTTCCTTCTAGTCCCTCTAAAATGTCACTTATAAAGACATTAAAAAGGACTGGACCCAGTACTGAACCCTGTGGTACCCCACTAGTAACCCCTCTTTCTTCAGAGTGGACTCTGTTTACTATTATTTTCTGTGTCCTGTTGTCCAGCCAATGTTTTACCCAGGCTGCCACCCTGGGACCCACTCCCAGGCTGGCTAATTTGTTTATTAATCTTTTGTGTGGGACTTTGTCAAATGCCTTGTTAAAGTCTAGGCAGGCCATGTCCACAGCCCCTCCCTTGTGTACTACTTTGGTCACCCAATCAAAGAAATTGATTAGATTTGTCTGACATGACCTTCCCACTGTAAATCCATGCTGCCTTGGGTCCTCTGCCTCACTGGCCTCTAGGTACTCAACAATTCTTTCCTCAGAAGTGATTCCATAATTTTCCCTACCACAGAGGTCAAACTGACAGGCCTGTAGTTTCCTGCCTCTGTCTTGCTCCCAATTTTGTGAAGGGGAATCACATCCACCCTCCTCCAGTCCTCAGGTACCACACCATCCTCCCATGATTTGTTAAAAAGGGTAGTCAGTGGTGTCACTAGTTCTGCCCTTAATTCTTTTAGAATTCTGGGATGAATCCCATCAGGCCCCATTACTTTGTCCACCTTCAGTTTTAGGAGTTCATTTAGAACCCTTTCTTCTGTGAAAGGACAGGGATTGACCCCCCTATGCAGAGTGCTTCTTTTAATTGGATTAGGTACCTCCCCATCCTCCTCTTTTGTGAATACCGAGCAGAAGTATTCATTCAGTATCCCTGCATTTTCACTGTCCTTCTCTGCTCACCCACCGTCCATTCTATACAGCCTCACTATCCCTCCCTTTGTCTTTCTACACTCCCTTATGTACCTATAAAAGGTTTTATCCACCTTCTTAACCAAATTGGCTATCTTTTCCTGTTTGGGCCTTTGCTATTCTGACTGCCTTCCCTGCTTCCTTCTGCCTTAACTGGTACAGTTCTCTGTCCTGCTCCTTCTGTGTTTCCTTATACTTCCTAAATTCTATATTTTTCTCCCTAATCTTCCCCGCCACCTCTTTTGAGAACCATAATGGCTTTTCCTTTCATTTTGATTTGTTTATTTGCTTCACACAAAGGCTTGTTGCCTCTGTGATGGCAGTTTTGATGTTTCCCCATTGTTGCTCAACCCCTCCTTCTTGCCTGTTTGCTACTGCTTTTCTGAGGCACTCCCCCGTTTTGACAAAGTCAATCCTCCTGAAGTCCAGTATCCTCACTTTTGTATGGCTTGTCTCTGCAGCTGAGTTTATCGTGAACCACACTCTTTGGTGGTCACTTGTTCCCAGATGGCTGCCCACTTCTACTGTAGATCTGATATCCTCTCACTATCCCCATTTGAGAGCATGAGGTCTAAGAATGCTCCCTCCCAAGTGTTTTCCAACACTAGCTGTCTGAGGCATGCCACTGTAGGGCATCGAGAATGGCCCTGCTCTTGGATGAGGCTGCAGCAAAGGTGCTCCAGTTAACATCTGGCATATTCAGGTCCCCCATCAACAATATCTCCCCTTTCCACCAGCCCGGTGGTGCCGAGAGCTGAGGCGATGGTCACTTTACCTCATGCAATGCTGGTGACTCATGTTCTGGAACGAGCACGGGCTGCTGGGGGTCGGTCAGGGAGGACAGGGATTGAGTGTCTGTAGGACTGCTTTCTTTCTCCGGGTTGGGGGGACACCAGCAGTTCAGTGCATGACTGGCCCCTGGTGGAGGCTAGGGGGCTGGCGCACTGAAAGCTGCAGAGTGGGGGTAGATGAGGAAGGTGTGTGTACAAGAGCGTGCACGCTCGCTCCTTGGGCATCATATCATGCCTCGTCTAAGGGAACCAAATTACGGGAGGAAAAAGGGTACTGGCATGGCAGAATGATGGTCGATCCCCACAGTCACCGCCCCCGTGATGGGCAGTAACCCTTCCAGCACCAAATCTGAAGTAGGCAGGTAGAGGGATCCCTGCCGCCCCACCATGGTGGGCAAGCCATGGGGCAGCTGGAAGGGTAGCCTGCAAGCGGGGGACGGGGCTAGGGGAATCCGACTGGATGCATTGCCGCCAGGGACCAGGTGGATAAAGAAATTAACTAAAAAAAAAAAACTATATCTCCCCATTCTCTGCCATCCTAAGGATGCCTTCTATCATATCCTTGTCCATTCCCTCCCCTTGAGATGGGGGTCTGTATACAACCCCTGTGCGGATTCTGGTGCCATTTCCAGTCTCTTAGGTGACCCACAGTGCCTTCTCTCCTCCCTGTTTACTCTTTTGTTCCATTGCTTTTATTCCTTCCCTTACATAGAGAGCTACTCCTCCCCCTCTTCTACCCTCCTTGTCTCTCCTGTAGGTTGTGTACCCTGGTATGTTAACATCCCAGTCATGGTTCTCTGTGTACCATGTTTCTGTGACTACCACAATATCCAGGCATCCCTCTTCCATCAAGGCAACCACTTCAGAGAGCTTGTTGCCCAGTCTATGGGCATTAGTACTCATTACCCTCCATTTCATGAAGGCCTTACCCCTTTTTGCCCCATCCCTCTCCTTACTGCCTTTGTCATTTTCTCCATTTACCCCAGCCCTTCTCCCTATAGACATCTCTTTCTTGGAGTTTACCTCACTAACTACTCTGATTTTTTGGGGAGGGGGGCTAGGATTTCCCTGCTCCTTTCCAGAGCCTCCCCCCTTGGCTAATTTAATATTTGCCAAAGAAGCATTTAAACCTATCACCTAGGAGAGCCATTAGCAGAAACAGTTCTGCTAATGGCGCTGCTAGTTCCACCCTTAGCTCATTTAGTACCCTGAGATGTATGCCATCAGGTCCCATTGCCATGTTCACCCTGAACTTAGTGATCTCTTGTAGGACCCTTTCTTTTGTGAAGGGACTAGTGCACATCTCCCTCTCCCCTTGTGTCCATGGTGCTGAGCTGTGGACCCTGCCCCACCTTCTCCTCAGTAAATACAGAGCAGAAATATCTATTTAGTATAGATGCTTTTCCTTGGTCTTCCTTCACACACTCCCTCTTATCCCCTTGGATCTTAGCAATACCCCCTCTGGACTTTCTCCTTTCACTAATGTATCTATAGAAAGTCTTGTCCCCTTCTTTTACTGTTCGTGCTAGTGTTTCCTCGGTTTGGGCTTTTGCCTGCCTTACTGCCTTCCCTGCTTCCCAAAGGGAAGTTTGGTAGGCCTCCCTATCTTTGTCCCGCTGCATTCCCTTATATTTTCTGAAGGCCAGCCTTTTGGCTCCGACCTTTTCTGCTACTGTTTTTGAGAACCAAAGTGGTTTACTCCTTATTTTGCTCTTGCCTTTCTCTCCAACACAATGGAATGTTGCTTCAAGTATTTCATCCTTAATGCTTGTCCACTTTGCCTGTACCCCCCTCACCTGTATTTCTTCTTGCCAGGGCTAGCTTAACTCTGTTGGCCATCTTATCAAAGTCAGCTCCTTTGAAGTTCCATATTTTTGCCTTGGAATGGGATGATTTAGTTCTAGTGCCCAAATTGAACCATACCATGTGATGGTCACTGGCCCCCAGGTGACCTTCTACCTGGAGATATGTGATCCTTTTCCTGTTAGTCTGTACTAGATCTAGGATAGCCTTGTCTCTTGTGGCTTGTTGTACCAGTTGTTTGAGGCCCTCCCGCTGCAGGGAATCCACCATCTGTCTAGTTCTGGCAGATGTTCCTGCTAGTATTGGCCAATCTTTATCTGGCATGTTGAAGTCTCCCATTATCATGAACCTCCCCTTTAGCTGTCATGTTTTGTATACTTCTAACAGTAATGCGTCTATTTCCTTCCCCTGATCTGGAGGCCTGTAGACAACCCCAGTTTGTATGGCTGTCCCATTTCCTGTTTCCAGGGTTACCTACAGTTCTTCTGGCTCCTTATGTGTATTCTGAATTTCTGTAGCTTTGATATCTTCATTGATATAAAGGGCCATTCCACCCCCCCCATCTCTTTTTGCACATCGGTCTCTTCTGAACAATACATAGCCAGGTACTGAAGTCTCCCAAGTGTGGTTACTGGTGAACCATGTCTCGCTAATGGCTACTATGTCCAGTTTAGCCTCTGTCATTGTTGCCTGAAGGTCTGGGATCTTGGTTCCCAGACTGCAGACATTTGTGTACATGATTTTCCATTGGCCAGATCTCAGTGTGTTAGTTGTTGGGCGAGGTCTGGCATTTCTCCTGTGCATCATATGGGGAGCCAAACCTTTTACCTTAGCTGGTGATGCAAATGAACTATAAACATGCTGAACTCCAGTTTGATCACTAGCTAAGGGGGGAAGGGTGTTCTTCCTGTTTGATGTATCAGGTGCTGCACCCCTCTCCCCATTGGCTAGTTTGAAGATGCTAAAAGACAAAGAACCTCAGTACACAAGCACTGGGGCTATGGTTACCCCAAAGGGCATTGGCTGGGAAGCCAAGTTTTAAAGAAATACAAAATCACACATACCCTCATAATGCAAAGCATCCTGGGCTGTATATGCAAATCACCACAGAATATTATGCTGGTTCAACTTTAAGCAGAAATGCATGGTGCCGAAATGCCTCTCACACAGTTTGCAAAGGGTGCCAACAGAAAGACATAGACACGTGTTTCATCCTACCAAGACTCATCAGTGTGCCTCGTCTGTATGACACCCTACAAAACTGCGAGATAGTTAGTCCCTATGTGTACCAGGACATAATGTTTTCTCCTGCTTCCTGCATGATTTTAGCAATGCAGTCAGTGTCTCTCCACGCTGATGTACCTGAGAGACATCTGACCATTACCGCCGACTGGGGGTTAGGTACTAAATCCCACCCGATAAAATACCGCCATTTAAAATACCGCATAAAAGATCCCAAACCGCTATTTTACTGACTCATTTGTAATTCCGACTGACAAAATACAGTCATGCTGCCGAAAACGGTTTCAGTATTTCTACCACTTCTCTCTAGCTCATTTCCTGGGCCTTGGCCTTTTAGTGATGGATTTGTTACCTGGTTACTTGCTTTCTCTGCATTATACCTTATTTCATTATCCCCCATGTTATTTACAAAGGATTTCTCAACTATTTCATCAGTTACAACAGCCCTGTCATTGTCCTAAAATTCTATGGAAATGTTATCATCACTTCTATTACTTTTTCTCCTGCTATTTGTTTCTCAGAAGGTAAAGTTTGCAGTTAAAATTAAATCAGGCACGTTGTGTGTCTCTGCGATAACTGCATTATTGGCTACCTACTCCATACTTGATTCAACAGTTGGGAATAATTCATCCTGTAGTAAGCTATTTGCTTCGTAATCATTTTTTTTCCAAATCATGTAGTCTTTCCAATCTATTCATACTTGCCTTTATAGTGTTGTAACCCCCTGTAAGAAGAAAACTTTCGATGCTGCTGCTGAAATGACAGTCACATGAATTATCGCACAGAACGTCAGCATTTAATTGGTATGAAGTATCCGGTATTTTAAAACTTAAAATATCACCTGTGGTGGGTAGGTGTGTTTGTGTGTGTGTGCACGTGTGCGTGTGCGTGCATTTCTGTGCGTGTGTTTCACTTTAGGGTGTTGCACCAAAAATCTGCTTTATCAGTTATGGTCAGAAGTCCACCAAGACAAAAAAACTATTTGTGGCCATAAGTGGAATTACAAGGAATAGCGTCTATACATCTAAGAAGGTCACCAATCCTAGTGGCTTGTTACTTGGATGCTTTAAAATGTTATTTATACCCTAATTAAAAATTGTAAGTGGGCATTAATGTAATGCTGAATTTGGGATACTTTGCTACAAGAATATATTTTCTTTGGTGTGATGTGCATTTGAAAAAACTAATAAAGAGTTAAAAACTCAGTAATATAAAATGTTATTTTGGCAGCCAGGGGTAATTTTTAGGTGCCTATCGGCAGCAAGGTCACTGACTTGTTTTGTATCCTGGATTTATTTTTGGTATTAATGTTTATTAGTCATTACAAAATAATTATTTTCCATGCTGCTTAAAAATGTCATTGATTTTCAATGCTGCTGCATACTCCGGGTGGTCGGTTACCATTATTGTAGCAGGATTTCATTTTTCAGTCTGCCAATTTTCTGTCTTTTTTTTTCTGTATTTCGTCAGTTCTGTATTTTTTTTTCGGGATGTCAGCTGGCGGGATTATTTTGGGTGGGATTTAGGATGGATTTCCTGGCTGGAGGTAGGTATCAACTCTTCGAATCATGGAGTCTTCTATGATCAAAAGTGTTTTGGATTTCTATTTTGTTTTTTTTGTTTTGGTTCCTGTTTTGGGTGAGTTTTGTTGTGCTAGCTCCTGTGTTGCAGTGTCCTGCTCTGCAGTTTCCTCTGTGTCTTTGTTTGATACAAATAAAGAAACTGTTTGTTTATGTCAGCCTTGGTTATGCAGAACACAGTGAAGTTCAGTTCACAGTACATTTCCTTTAAATCTTTTTTATCCTGTATTTTGTATCCTGGCTAGCACAGGGGAAATGCTACATTTAATTCTCATAGGGATCTTCATTTTACACATTTTTGCATTGTTTTTGCTAGGATGTCCCAGATTAGATCTAATATCTTGTTTTCAGTGTGGTCATGATTTTACCATTTTTATATAGGAAGACTGCATTAAAAGTGCCTCTCAGCAGATCTACATCTGTGTTTTCCTAGAATATACTTGCTAATTGCTATACTGTATATTGTATTTAGCCTGTATAGTACACAGAAGATGTGGCATCTTATTTTCAGTGGGGATCTACAGCTGCACAATATTATGATGCATTGCGTAAAATCGGAACATGCTGAAAAGAATATTTTACATCTGGACTAGGCTACCCTGAATAAAATACATTATAGAAATGGTAAAATCATGACCTCACTGAAAAGGTAGCCCTCCCCCGTGCTGCTGTAGGACCTCACTGTAACCAGCCCCCAAGGTGGTCGTGAGGTCTCTTGGGGGTAGCCCTTCCCTCACTGCTGTAGGACCCCACTGTATCCAGGTACGAGCCCACCACTGAATCCCCGAGCTGAGTGCTGAACCACGGCTGAATGCTGCTGTACCACGAGGAACAAAGAACTGTTGGACTGTTTGCTTTGGCCAAAGTTCAAATTTGCACCCCCGCCTCCTACAGAGTCAGCATAGAAATGGAGATAGTTTCTTGTGCTGTATTTTAATATATCTTGTAGTAGTTCTGTAGCGCTTCAGTATGCCTTAATTGATTAATTCCTGATTTACTGGGGTTTTCACATGTTTTTGCAGGGTTCCTTAATTTTGTCTCTGCAATTAGTAACTTGTGTAGCAGTACATGGAAGCTAATTTTTTGCAATACTGAACCCTTGTTAGAACATTAGCCCTGTAGTCACTTTTAGAGCAATAGCCTTGTAGCCACAATTAATTTTTGTTCTAGCTGAAGGCTGTACTGCAAGGGGCATTTAAGCTGTTTAATTCTGTACTGCTGGGAGCTGTTATTTAATTTATGCTGAAATTGATTTTTAACTTCTCTAGGTAGCCTAGCATTGTGTTTTGTTTTTTATGTTTGCTTGCACGCATGTGCAAGAAACATAGTGCCATCATTGGAGATTTCGGAGGTGTGTCACCCCCTCCTCCAATTCAGTCAGTGTGTTGGCAGGCACAGCCCCTGTAAGCCAATGCATTCTGGAGCTGTCTATGACACGCTCCAAAATGCAGTGGCATACAGTTGAAATGGGGAACTACGCTTGAGTGAGCAGCGATAAGATAAGACTGATCACGGCGCGGCTCCCCCATGAGACAGAAGCCCACGAGGCGGTGCGCCTCCCGCACGTAGCATGCACTGTATGGGCCGACAGGGTGCCCAATCCCGTCGGCTGTGCCATGCCCCCGCCTCCCCCAAAACCCTTCTGAAATGCCCGCTGGGTGCCCACCCAAGCGTGGCGAAATGCGCTCTGGGCCGACGGGTGCCCAATCCCCGGTCGGCTGGCTTACCCCCACCATCCTTGTGCCATGCTGGGAGCCCACCCCAGCGTGAAACGCCCCACGCCGTCTGTTTTTTTTTCCCTGTAAAGAAAAACAGTCCCACGTAGTCTCCCGCCTCCCCACAACCCGCACCCACCCACCGCGCACCCAGCCTCCCCACCCCCACCCCATACTTACCTCCAGAGCTTGGCGCGACGACTTCGGTGGACCGGGAACACGTCTGCACTCTTCAAAGCCGACCGCGAACTGAGGAAATGCCGGTAAGCTGTATAATGGGCTAGATGGGGGGGTTCAACTTTGTTGCATATCTCAGGCATTTTTGGGAATTTTTGCACCAAATTTTCAACATGGGTTTTTACATAGATACATAGATACATAGACAGTGTCGGCAGATAAGGGCCTATGGCCCACCTAGTCTGCCCATTTGAGCTTGTAAGTTCAGTTTGTTTTTCTAGAAGTCTATTTCCCCTTACCCCTGACCTCTAGAATTCCTTTATGTCTATCCCATGCATTCTTAAATCCCTGATTGTTTCAGCTCCCACCACTTCCTCTGGCAGGGTGTTCCACCTTGTCCACCACCCGCTCTGTGAAGAAATTCTTTCTCATGTTTCCTCTGAATTGTCCTCCCTCCAACTTCTCATCCCATGCCCTCTAGTCCTGAAACATCTTTTTTGCTTAAAATAGTGTTTCCTGCACCTGTTCCTCCTTAGCTTAGATTCCCTTTCATGATTGATGTCGTCATGGCGTTATTCAGGCCCGGCGGTGATTTCAGTCACTGCGCGTGAAATCACCTTTGGGGCCTGAATAATGCCATGACAGTGACATCATTCATGAGAAGGTCCCAACAACCCCATGTTGAAAATTTGATGCCAAAATTCCAAAAATGACTGTTTTACGAGTCGTAGTGATATGCAGTTCCTACAGGCTCGTAGTTTGCGATTTTCAATATTTTCACTCCAGATTTTCAACATTGCTATTTTACCACACCTCTTATGAGTAGTACAGTTGTCATATTTTACCTCTCACCCAAAATGTGTTTCCACCCATGTAGAGCACAATGGCCAGTCGGTGTGCGAATTCAATGTATGGGACAAATTAAGAAAATCACAGTGACACTGTTCATGAAGTGAGGTGTTAAAATGGCTATGCTGAAAATTTGGTGAAAAAATTCCTCAAAATGACTGTTTTACGAGCGGGCGTTGCGCGGTTCCTACGCACGCTTGTAAGGTCGCGAATTTTCAATATTTTCACTCCAGATTTTCAACATTGCTATTTTACCACACCTTCTTATGAGTAGTACAGCTGCCATTTTTCACATCTCACCCAAAACGCAGCCACCACCCATGAAGCATTAAATGGCTACAGTCGGTAAAGTAGATCAATGTATGGGACAAATTAAGAAAATCACAATGACACTGTTCATGAAGTGAGGTGTTGAACGGCTATGTTGAAATTTGCGGAAAAATTCCCAAAATGACTGTTTTATGAGCGTGCGTTGTACAGTTCCTATGCACGCTTGTAAGTTCGTGAATTTTCAATATTTTCACTCCAGATTTCCAACATTGCCATTTTGCCACACCTTCTTATGAGTAGTACAGCTGTCATTTTTCACATCTCACCCAAACGTGTTTCCGCTCACGTTTCCGCGCACAATGGCGCAGTCGGTGTGCAAATCACGCGGTGTTCATGAGCAAAGGTCTTAAAATGGCTATGTTGAAAATTTGCAGAAAAATTCCAAAATGAGTATGTTTCACGAGCTGCAGTGTTGTACAGTTTCTATGCACGCCAGAAGTTCGTGAATTTTCAATATTTTCACTCCAGATTTCCAACATTGCCATTTTGCCACACCTTCTTATGAGTAGTACAGCTGTCATTTTTCACATCTCACCCAAATGTGTTTCTGCTTCATGTAGCGCATAATGGCGCAGTCGTGTAAGTAGATCAATGTGTGCGGATAAATTAAAAATCACAGTGACACTATTCATGAGCAAAGGTCTTAAAATGGCTATGTTGAAAATTTGGTGAAAAAATTCCTAAAATGACTGTTTTATGTAGCATGTATGCAGTTCTCCTACACGTCAGAGGTTCGCGAATTTTCAATATTTTCACTCCAGATTTTCAACATTGCCATTTTACCACACCTTCTTATGAGTAGTACAGCTGTCATTTTTCACATCTCACCCAAAATGTGTTTCCACCCATGTAGCGCACAATGGCGCAGTCGGTATGCGAAATCAATGTATGGGACAAATTAAGAAAATCACAGTGACACTGTTCATGAGCAGAGGTCTTAAAATGGCTATGTTGAAAATTTGGTGAAAAAATTCCTAAAAATGACTGTTTTACGAGCGTGCGCTGTGCAGTTCCTACGCACGCTCGTAAGGTCACAAATTTTCAATATTTTCACCCAGATTTCAACATTGCCATTTTACCACACCCTTCTGGAGTAGTACAGCTGTCATTTTTCACATCTCACCAAAACGCAGTCACTTCATGTAGCGCACAATGGTGCAGTCGGTGTGCTAAATCATGTATGCGGACAAATTAAGAAAATCACAGTGACACTGTTCATGAGCAGAGGTCTTAAATGGCTATGTTGAAAATTTGGTGAAAAAATTCCTAAAAATGACTGTTTTACGAGCGTGCGTTGTACAGTTCCTATGCATGCTTGTAAGTTTGCAAATTTAATATTTTCACTCCAGATTTTCAACATTGCCATTTTATTACACTTCCTTATGAACAGTACAGCTGCAATTTTTCATATGTTGCCCAAAATGTGTTTTCGCACATGTAGCGCACAATGGTGCTGTTGGTGTGCGAAAGCAATGTTTAGGACAGATTAAGAAAATCACAGTTACACTGTTCATGAGCAGAGGTCTTAAAATGGCTATGTTGAAAATTTGGTGACAAAAGTCCATAAAATGACTGTGTTACGAGTGAGCATTGCAGTTTCCACGCACCCTCGTTAGTTCATGACTTTGTAATATTTTCAGTCCAGATTTTCACCAGTGACATTTTTCCACACTTCCTTATGAACAGTACAGCTGTCATTTTTCACAACATGGCTGAAGTGTGTTTTCACACTTTCAGCGCAGAGATGCGTGGTCGCTGTGGGAAATCATTGTTCGGCACAGATAAAGAAAATCACAGTGACACTGTTCATGATCGGAGGCACCAAAATGCCTGAGTTGACAATCTGCTGTAAAAAATCCCCAACCTAATTATATTATGGGTGTGCGTTGCACAGTTTCTATGTACGCTCGTGACTTCACCATTTTTTAGTATTTTAGTACAGATTTGCAACATTGCCATTTTTACACCTCCCATGAACAGTACAGCTGTCATTTTTACATCCTGTTCAGAATGTTTTTGCACCTGTGGTGCTAAATGCCGTAGTCACTGTGAATAAGCAGCTTTCGGCTAACAAAGTGATATTCCCCCTGTTCATGAGGTGGGGTCACAAAACAAACATGTTGAAGATTTGGAGTGAAAATACCAATGAATGCCTGAGGTATTAGGGTTTCCAACTATAACGCCCAACCCTGTAGAGAATGACAGACATCAGGGGTGTGACTTGGGATTCTTGCCTGTGATGCTCATGCCATTCCACACCCTGCAGTCAGTGAGAGGCATCGAGGTATGCCTTGGACTCTTCGGCCCCAAACTTCACCCCATTCTCCTATATCGCACCATATTTCCGAATGAAATGGGGTGCGCATAAGGGCCAAAGACCCCAAGGAACACCGTGACACTTGTCAGTGTCTGCAGGGTGGGGTGTGGTGAAATGGCGTGGCCGTTATGCCTGACGACCCAAACGCACACCCCAATGCCTGTCACTCTCTGCAGGGTGGTGGTGGGGTTGGCTTCAGTTCAATACTTCACTGCCATTCCTATTACGCAGCTCTGTAACTTCTACGCTACCACTGCCAATGCCAGCAAGCAAACATTCGGCATTGACAAATGCTTGTTTTAGTTGTACTCCCATGAATTTTGTTAGCATAGGTAATTTCACACTGTACTCCCCTTGCCCTCTGCCTACTCACCATAAGTCCCTCCCCCATCCAGACAGAAATATAAGCCTCACCTCTTGTCTTTTTCCTTCAGCTCCTGAGGTGGTTGCTAGGGATCTTGGAGGTAGCCCTCTCCCGTGCTGCTGTAGGACCCCACTGTAACCAGGTACGAGTCCACCACTGAATCCCAGATCCGAGTGCTGAACCATGGCCGAGTGCTGCTGTACCGTGAGGAACAAGGAACTGCTGGACTGTTTGTTTTGGCACCAAGAAAACCCTGCAGATGCTTCGCATCTGCTGCCCCACCACCCCCACCACCACCACCCTAGGTGAACTGTGCCATAAATAGCTCCGTACACATCACGTGGTTTTCGTGGTAAAACCAATCAGTGAGTTCTTCTATTTACAGCTTATCTCCTATCACCACTAGCTGCCACTACAGAGTCATATCTCACCTAAGCTCTGTAAGCATGTTTCCACTAGGCATATTAACAACTGCTACACTGGTGCCTTTAGTTGCTCTCCCCCCCTTATACCCTGCTGTGCTGTCCTACTGCCCACTTTTAAGCTACCCGGCCACCTGCTTGTCCCTCTCTGCCACCTCCATGGAAGAAATGCCACCTGGGATCCCTCTCCTCATTTGCGTGGCTGGACCCTCTATACTTCCACCCTCCTTCCATATAGGGCTGCTTGCTCTAAAACTAAATGTCCTGCCCACCCCCTTGAGGACATCCCTGTCGCCTGCTGCTCACAGGAAGCTCCTGTCAGGTCTATCAAAACCTAAAATATGGCTCTCACTACTGCTATTGCTAGCTGGGGATATAGAATCAAACCCCGGCCCTACCCCCACCCTCGGCCCAATCTGGAACCCACCACCTGTCTCAACCCATTCCCTCCCTTCCAAACTCCTGCTTGGGCTAATACTAGCCCACCTAAATATCTGCAGCCTTCTGTCCAAAATAACCCTATTACAATCAACTGTCATATCACTAAATCCTGACATCATGGTTATCTCAGAGACCTGGCTAAAACCTCACAATCTAGATGCAAAAATCTTTGTACCTGGCTATACTGTAATTCATCAGGATCGCCCCGGCAACAAAAAGGGTGGTGGAATAGCCATGTACATTAAATCTTCACTCCAGTTCACCCGTATCGTGCTTGCAATGCCAATGCAATCCATCGACACCTTGATGATCAAACTTTCTCCGCCCCACACAAGGCCCATATATATAGCAGGTTCCTACTGCTCCCTCTACTCCTCCCCACCTGCTTTCATGTACCACCTGCATGCCCTCAAATTGCACGCCGTGGAGGGCAAACTTCACATCCTCGGAGACTTTAACATAAACTGGCTCTCCAGTACTAGCAGGAACGTTCGTAACCAAGTGGCTGTCCTAAACCTCGCTCAGCTGATAACTGAACCCATGCACTTGAACACTAAATCTCAAAACCATACTCTCCTGGACTGGGCCCCTTAACTCTCACCCACACTGGATACTTACAGCAGGCCTATTACCCAACTACCTGAGTGATAATCACATGATCTTCTTGGTGAGAAAAATATTTAGACCAAAGCCCCCCCCCCCAAAAAAAAACCCTCCTGACCAGATCCTATAAATCTTTGGACATCACGTTGTTGCACAATGACTTGGCAAATATCGACTGGTCCTTTATCTGCAGTGCTACCTCTATAGACTCTGCCTTTGAATACTTCAAAGACAAGCTCATCACCATCTGGGACAGACATGCTCCACTCAGAAGGGCTCGGGTGAGGGGAGCGCACCTGCCCTGGATCTCTGCTGACATCTTGGCTCATCTCAGAGTCAGGAACTGGGCTTAGAAACCCTTTAAAATCACAGGCTCCCCCATGGACCACCTAAAGTACCGCTCCCTCCGTAATGCATGCACGAAACAAATACGCCGGGTTAAAGCAATTTACTTCAAAACCTCTTTCCAAACTAATATAAACCACCTGGCTAAATTCTGGAAAGAGGTGAGGTCTCTTTTCTCCTCCCCCCCCCTTCCCAACCTCCCACCCCTACCATTGGCTCTGGTGGCACCACTGTCACAGAACCTCTGGCAGTAGCCTTGGAATTCAACTCCTTCTTTACTAAATGTACCTCAGCTCTCCTGGCCACCCTTCCACCTCTCCTCTGTCAACCGCTAACCACCCCCTCCTCCCCATGTCCAAGCCCCCACAGCAAACCCCATTTTCTCCTTCAGACAGGTTACACCACTGGAAGTACTCAAAGCCCTGCTTGCGCTAAATCCTTCCAAGGGAAAATGCCCCTCCAGACTTGATGCTCAAATGCTCTCCCTGTCGGCACCTGCCATTACCATTCCCCTGGCCTCTCTTCTAAACCTCTCCTTCACGCTTGCTTCAGCCCCATCAGATTGGAATCATGCCACCGTCATCCGCCTCCCCAAAGGTGGTCACCCCTCTTCCTCAGACAACTATCGCCTGATTTCCATCCTCCCCAGTCTTGCAAAACTCCAGGAACACCTTGTTCTCTCTCAGGTCTCCTCCTTCCTTGACTCCTGCTCATTCTTCTCACCTTACCAGTCTGGTTTTAGGAAGTCACACCCCACCACAACTTCCCTCCTGAGGCTTACAAACTCAGTCCTTACCAGCATGGACTCAGGTCTCATCACCTCTGCCATTTTTATAGATTTTGCAAAGGTGTTCGATACTATCTCCCACCCGCTCCTCCTGACCAAGCTCGCTCAAGCTGGGCTTTCCATTGAGGCCACCAGTTGGTTCCGCTTCTACCTTGTAGGTAGGTCTCAATCTGTAAAAATTGGTAATACTACCTCTGCCCCCCTCCAAGTCTCCACTGGTGTACCCCAAGGCTCAGTCCTTGGCCCACTCTTGTTCTCCATCTTCCTTAATGACCTACCCTCTGCCTACCTACCTACACACATCCATTCACATGTATGTGGATGAAACAGTTCAGTATACATCAGACCCTACCACAACTGAGGTGGAGTCCAGACTTCAGCAGGACTTCAAGGATGTTCAGCTCTGGTTCCACTCAAACCAACTGTTTCTCAGTGCCAAGAAGACAGTCTCCTTGACCTTCAGCACTAGGCAGAGACTCTCTAGGCTCCCCTCCACAATTACTTTCCACACTCTTGATGGGAACCCCATGGAGGTCTGTACCTCTTTTCGATATCTTGGGGTCTGACTTGACCTGCACCTCGACTTTTCTGCACATATTGATGCCATTTACAAAAAGCTGCACCCCAGACTGGGAGTTCTATATCATAACTGTGACGGTATCACGCTGCCAGCTCGCTGGGCAATTGTGCAGAAAATTATTCTACCTATCTTTGACTACAGTGACATAGTCTACAGTGCCACTTCCAAGTCCACCCTAGCGAGACTGGACCCTCTGTTCAACTCTTTTTGTTGTTTCACCCTTGAATGTCCACCCACCACCCATCACTGTGACCTCCACCAGTCACTTGGCCTTCCATCCGTCCAAGACCAGAGACAATCACACTGCACAAAGACTGCCTCCAAGTTCTGGGACCAGCCCCTGCCCCCATACCTTGCAGCAGAACTGGCTACTCCTACCTCCCCAGCCTAAACACTCAGGTATCACGATTCCTGCCAACTGTCTGTTCCACTCATGTCCTCTGCCACAGGCCAAGCAGCCTTTAAATATCGCATGCTAAATCTGTGGAACTCCCTTCCAGTGGCCATTCAACATGCTCCCTCCTCACAGCACCTAAACACACTACTTAAAGCCCATTTGTCTTCTAACTGCACATGTATCTAAGCCAGTTCCCACTGTTGGCTGTGCTCCTTTTCCCCACTGGTCGCTAGATGCTAAGTGTTGCTAGGGGCCTAATTGAACTGAATTCACGATGATTCATGGGCAAAATGCACTGTTCTGTACTGCACTGATCTGATTGTATGTTTACCTGTATGTTCTTTGCACTCTGTAGTATTGTACATGTACTCTCTTTACCCCTTCGGCCAGGATGCATTTGGAATCGAGCAGTACTCTGCTCAGCATGGCTCCCTGGTAAACATTTTAAATAAATAAATAAATTCAAGGTAGCTTAGTCCAGATGTGAAATATTGTTTTCGGCATCTTTTGATTTTACGCAATGCAGCATAATATTGTGTAGATGTAGAGACACACTGAAAATAAGATGTCACATCTTCTGTGAATTATCCAGGCTAAATACAATATATACCAATCAGCATGCACATTCTAGGAAAACACACTGTATAACTGTGTAAAAGGAAGACCGCATTGAAACTGCCTCTCAGCAGATCTGCATTGTGCAAATTCATTAGAAATAATGGGTAAAAGCATGACAACACTGTAGGTGATATTTTACAGGATATGCCAGTTGAGATTCAATATAGCATATATTGAATCTCAGCTGGCATATCTTGTAAAAATTCAATATTTAAAATGGTTTAAATGCTTTACCCAAATTAAATAAATATTTTAAATGTCGACCTGGTTAATCTTTCCTCATAGATCTTATCCCATACACCCTCCACCATTATAGTTGCCCTCTACTGTACCACCTTGTCTATGTTTTTTACTCAGATGGGACCTTGAGAACTAGATGCAGTATCCCAGGTGCGATCTCATGAGTGTCTTATACGGAAATCAGTCACATCCTAACCTTCTCTTACTGTAGCTGCTTCAGCTATGCTGCATCCTTCAGCAGCTGGCAGGCTGACTCCAGTGCAGTGAGAGTACCACATATTCCTTTTTTCAGCACTCTTGCCACTCCTAAAAGCTTTCCACAGCCATATCTGCTCTGACCAGAGTTTGTTCTTCCAGCTGAGGAAATCCTTTTTTCATAGCTGCATAGCGAGAGCTATGCAATGTATTGCTAATAAGAGAAGTGGGAGGAGGGCAGGAAAAATATGCAACAGGAACCGAGGCATATTACCTTCAGCATCCACAGTGGAATATATGTATTTATGCAATATATGTGGGCAGATAAACAGTGGAATAAATTCATTTATTCTCACTGCCGTGGGATAAATGGTCATTCTAATATTTATCCCACACCCTGCCGTCAATCAACCACCGTTTATCCCACACCCCGCCATCAATCACCCTTCCATGGACTGGCACTACTTACACTGGCCATTACTTTCAAATAATACTAACTAATCTGTCCATAACAGAACAAAACAGACCCAGAGCCAGTCACTGACCTTTAAAAATAAACCACTCGACACCATTACCGCGCTCCTTTTCTCCCACATCACCTCATACTTCGTTCTGCCCTGCTCCCATTTAGTTAATGCTCTTCCTGCCCTAAATTCAAAAATAGAATCCACCCTCACATCGGTGACCCCCAACCTCTTCATCCACCACACTGCTATTGTCATGATTATCTGTACTCCACAACCACAAACCTTTTTTCTGTTGCCCCTCAAATAACTCCTTCCCAAGCCGCTCCATTCTCTGCCGGCTCCTTCTAGGTCCTTCTCCCACTTCTCAACACTCCAGCTAGCTCATATCTCCGTGAGGGAACATTCCGTCCTGACTCCACAATGCCAACTGAAACCAAGCTGCTCCATAAACTAAAACTCCGCCCACAAACACAGTCATGCCCCCAACCAATCAAAATAATTTTTCTACATTCCAAGAACCAATCAAAATGCACAATCCCTTCATTCATAAAACCAACGACCAATCACATCTTACACACCACCAAACCACTCAGATAGTATACTTCTGCCGAAAAAAATAACCTCATTACAAATAGGACACAAAGCACATTTTCTGGAGCTGGAAGGACACTACTTTCTTCAACTGAGCTGTATGAGAAATTTTATATTGCACTTGATATCTGCAACAAACGTGCACTTTTGCTTAATTCTGTGGGAGGTGAAACTAACTACCCTTGGTAATTGCTTTTTATTCACATATTTATTTAGTGTTTAACCAAGAAGGGGCTTGCACACTCTGTTTATCTTGTTAGTAACTTCAGAAAGATTTAAATACTGCATTTGGGTAGGTCCTTGGGGTAGCTAGATTGTCTACTAGGATTTGCTGACAGTTAAACTATTTTTAAATGAATTAAAGGTGGCTGAGGAGTTGAAAAAGAAACTTTCAAACTCTGCTTATCTTGGAAGTAACCTCATAAGTGTTTGAATACTGCATTCTGGTTGTCCCTTGAGGGTAGCTGGATTGACTACTAGGATTTTGGGACAGAAACTATTTTTAAATAATTTACTGGTGCGTAGGAGTTTGTGATAGTTAAACTCTTTTTAACAAAGTTACTGGGGTTAAGAAGTGGTCACAGAAAAACCTGCAGTGTGAAACAGGAAAAGACAGTCTTTCAAGCAACAGATGGTGGTGGATCTAGGTTTACGTTTGTTTATTATAATTCTTAAGATTTTCAGTGCAGGAAGAGTTTAAAGCACAGCTGACTTTATTTTGGGGCTGACAGCTCTCAGAGCACAAACCACCAGGCCTGTTTTGGGGCTGGGGAGGTTTATCTGTGTCTGACTTGGATGTGTGGATTTTTCTCTGTCTGATTAGCAGGGTATTTCTCTATCAAATTGTTGTGTAGGGCATCTTGCTTACAGGAAGGCATTCATTGCAGCAGTGGGTCAGAGCTTTTAGCTGATTGTTTTGCGAGGGCACAGTTTAGGCCCAACCCCTTCCCACCCCTCACCCCACCCACCCCTGGAAATAGTTCCTTTATACCTGGGGTTCTGACATCATTTCCTCAAGAGTGCAAGGTGCATGTCACTGTCATATCCTCTAGCACACTGCTCTGACAATATAAGCATACACATTGTATAATATAAATATATATCTATTTCTATATTACAAACCAATCACACACACACACACACACACACACACACAAAAATGTGGGGAGTAGTGCAATGTAATGGCTGTGGGGCAGCAGTCTTCCGGGAGTCTTTCTGGAGGCTGAGATGCTGCCCTATTTGCAGACAACTCTCTGCCCTGAGGGAGGAAGTTGCCCGTCTTCAGGCCACACTGGACAGTAGTACGGGGACCTTCTCCCAGGCCACACTGGACAGTAGGAAGGGAACCTCCCCCATACAGGGAGCACCAGAGCCACCACCACTTCCTCAGAGGTTGCAAAGAAAGCACAGCAGTTGGACCACAGTGGGCTCAGGGAGGGTGAGGATGGTGGAACAGAGGCACACCCAGTCAGTTGTTTCACACCACAATCCATACACCATTCTGGGGGAGCATAGCTCCCCTATGGATATATCCACAGAGGAGACTAAGGAGGGTGCAGACAACTGTCACAAGGGAGGCCTTCAGGAAGGAGACAGAGGGCACCACAGGGAAAGAAAGCAGCTCCTGGTGGGGGACTCAATTATTAGGGGGATAGAACTGGGGGAAGCAGGGAAAACTGAAGTAGGGTGCCTGCCTGGTGCCATGGCTTGGAGGGACAGGAAGCGCATCCTTAGGATCACGAGAACAGTTGCACGGGAGTCTGAGCTGACGTCATTGTCCACCTAGGGACAAATGACTTAGCTCATCATGATATTAGAGCAGTGCAGAATGAGGAGGGGCTTAAGACAAGTAGCACACACAGTATCCTTCTCAGAGGTACTGCCTGTCAGTGGCATGGGTGAGGCGAGGGTACTTTTCACCATGCAGTTTAACAAATTGGACATCATTGTCCACCTAGGAACAAATGACTTGGCTAATCATGAGATTAGAGCAGTGCAGAAGGACTTTGTAGAATTGGGGAAGGGGCCTAAGACAAGTAGCACACACAATATCCTTCTCAAGGTGCTGCATGTCAATGGCATGAGTGAGGCAAGGGTACTTTGCACCATGCAGTTTAATGAATGGTTGAAAAATGGTGTGGAGCACAGGGGTTTGGCTTCATTGGGGACTGGGGTTCCACCTGGAGGGACACCAGCCTATACTGGCAGGATGGTCTGCATCTGTCCAGGAAGGGAACAAGTCTTTTGAGCAATCGGTTTAAATGCTTCATTGGCAAGCCTTTAAACTAGTCAAGAGAGGAGGCACTGATAAGCAGCAGGAATATCCCAACCTCCCCCTACAAAACAGGGTACTAAATGAGAAAAAGACCAAGGTAGAAAGGTCAGTGGGGGATGCCACTACAGAAGGTAAAGCCATCAAAAAATGGAGAGCAATGAGTACCAATGCCCGTAGTCTGGGTAACAAGCTTCCTGAATTAGTGGCCTTGATGGAGGAGGACGATCTGGATATCGTGGCAGTCACAGAAACATGGTACACACAGAACCATGACTGGGACGTAAACATACCAGGATACACTATCTATAGGAGGGACAGGGAGGGTAAAAGGGGAGGAGGAGTAGCTCTCACATAAGAGAAGAAATCAAGCAACAGAACAAAAGGGTAAACAGGAAGGAGAAGAAGCACTGTGGGTCAATTTGGAGGCAAGCAATGGCACCAACAATCCGCACAGGGTTAGAGCACAGACCCTCTCAGGGGAGGAAATGGACAAGGAAATGATAGAAAGTATACTTAGAATGGCAGATAAAGGGGAGATATTGCTGATGGGTGATCTGAATATGCCAGGTGTTAACTGGAGTGCAGTTGCAGCAGCCACTTCAAAGAGTGGGGTTATTCTAGATGCCCTACAGGGGGCATGCCTTAGACAACTAGTATTGGAGCCCACTCAAGAGGGAGCAATCTTAGATCTGGCTCTCTCAAATGGAGATGAAGAGAGGATCACAGATGTAGAAGTGGGTAGCCATCTGGGAACTAGCGACCATCGAACAGTATGGTTCACAATAAATACAGCAATAGAGTCAAGCCATACAAAGACAAAGGTACTGGATTTTAGGAGGGCTGACTTTGCCAAAATGGGTGAGTGCCTAAGGAATGCACTAGCAAATGGGCAGGAAGTAGGTGGAAGAACAATGGGGAATAATAAAACTGCCATCACAGAGGTAACAAGCCTTTGTGTAAAGCAAATAAACAAAATGAAACGAGGTAAGAAACCACTATGGTTCTCAAAGGAAGTGGCAGTGAAGGTTCAAGAGAAAAAGAAAGCATTCAGGAAGTACAAGGAATCACAGAAGGAACAGGACAGAGAACTGTATCAGTTAAAGCAAAAGGAAGCTGGAAAGGCAGTCAGAACAGCAAAGGCCCAAACCGAGGAAAAGATAGCCAACTCAGTTAAGAAGGGGGATAAAACCTTTTATAGGTACATCAGGGAGCGAAGGAAGACCAAGGGAGGGATAGTGAGGCTTAATAAAGGGGAGGGAGGGTGGGCAGAGGGTGACTGTGAAAGGCAGAGATACTAAACAAATATTTTTGCTCAGTATTTACAAAGGAAGAGGGGAGGTACCTAAAACAAACAGTAGAAACACTCTGGATACAGAAGTTGATACCAGCCCATTTACAGAAGAAAGGGTTCTGAAAGACTCTTAAAACTGAAGGTGGACAAAGCAATGGGGCCTGATGGGATTCATCCCAGAATTCTAAAAGAACTAAGGGTAGAACTAGTGACACCACTGACTACCCTCTTTAACAAATCATGGGAGGTTGGGGTGGTACCTGAGGACTGGAGGAGGGCAGATGTGATTCCCCCTTCACAAAAGTGGGAGCAAGGCAGAAGCAGGAAACTACAGACCTGTTAGTTTAACCTCAGTGGTAGGGAAAATGATGGAATCACTTCTGAAGGAAAGAATTGTTGAGTATCTAGAGGCCAGAGGGGCACAGGACCCAAGGCAGCATGGATTCACAGCGGGAAGGTCATGCCAGACAAATCTGATAGATTTCTTTGACTGGGTGACCAAAGTAGTTGATCAGAGAGGGGGCTGTGGACATTGCCTACCTAGACTTTAGCAAGGCATTTGACACAGTCCCACACAAAAGATTAATATACAAGTTAGCCAGCCTGGAGTGGGGCCCAAGATGACGGCCTGGGTAAAGAATTGGCTGGAGAATAGGACACAGAGAGTAATAGTAAATGGAGTCCACTCTGAAAAAAGGGGGGTTAGTAGTGGGGTACCGCAGGGTTCAGTATTAGGATCGTCCTCTTCAATGTCTTTATGTTTACATTGCAGAGGGACTGGAAGGAAAAGTATGTCTCTTTGCAGATGACACAAAGATCTGCAACAGAGTTGATGCACAAGGTGGGTGGAAAGGATGAGAAGGGACTTGGCAAGGTTAGAGGAACGGTCAAATGTATGGCAGCTTAGATTCAATGCTAAGAAGTGCAGGTAATGCACCTGGGAAACAAAACCCAGGGAAGAGTACACAATGGGGGTGAGATACTAACAACAAAAAATGGAAAGGGACCTGGGGTAGTCATATCAGATGACCTAAGGTGGGCAAGCAATGTGAGAGGGCAGCAAGGAGGGCTGGGGAATAGTGGGATGCATAGGGAGAGGCATCACCAGTAGAAAACAAGAAGTTATTATCCCTCTGTAGAGACAGCTGGTGAGACCACATCTGGAGTACTGCATGCAGTTCTGGAGACCCAGTCTCCGCAAAGACATAGACAGGATGGAAGCTGTCCAGAGGAGGGCAACTAAAATGGTGCAGGGTCTGCACCAGAAGACATATGAAGAGAGACTTAAGGAGCTTAATATGTATAGCCTCGAGGAAAGGAGGGAGAGGGGGGACATGATAGAAACTTTCAAGTACCTCAAGGGAATCAAAGTCCAAGAGGGTAGCATCTTTCAAAAAAAGAGGTGTGCAAGAACAAGGGGGCACAATTTGAAGATAGAAGGTGGGTGGCTCAGAGGTAATTTAAGGAAGTATTTTTTCACAGAGAGGGTTGTGGATGTATGGAACGGCCTTCCAGAGGAGGTTGTGGAGTCAAAAACAGTGGTGGAATTCAAACATGCATGGGACAGTCATAAGGCAATTCTAGGGGGTGGTGGTAGGAAGAAGTAGGCTGCTGGTTAACTAGGATCTGCAACTTATCCATCAGGTAGGGAAATGGGCAGACTGGGTGGGCCAAGCGGTCCTTATCTGCTGTCAAATTCTATGTTTCTATATTTCTATGTTTCTAGTAGCACAGAAAAACATTACCAAAAATAAAAATATTACATAAAATCACAAAAAATTCCCATTGCATAAATTGCACATGTGATGGACTGCTGTAGGATACATCATTTATTTGAATGAGCAGTGTGTGACCTCGGGACCTCACTACGTGGCTCCCGCTCATGAGGTCAACCGAGGTCACACACTGCCTGTTCAAATAAATGATGTATGTCACAGCAGCCCATCACATATCCCCTATTTTATATATATATATATATATATAGTATATATATATATATATATATATATATATATATATATATATTTATGCAACATTTGTCTGAATAAATCTGCACTGATAAATCCATTTATCTGTGCTACTGTGTGGATAAATTTATTTATCCACATAGTAACTACATCATCACCCATTTATCCACACAGTAACTACATCAGTAGCTCATTTACACAGTTCTCTTCAGAATTCATTTAGAATGTTCGGCCTCAGAAGCAGTACTAACCATATTTAAATGTGAATAACTTAAAAACGAAAAAAGATAACATGGTACTGTGAGCACGAGAATTGTTCAGCACAAAATTATCTACAAAATGAATAATGTTTCATTTATATAAACCGGGCTAAGATATTCAAAGGGTTGCACATGGCGAACAGTGTTGCATGCACAACTCCACTGATGCGCGGTGTGATATTTAAAAAGGAAAAGTGCACCAAATCCCGATGCCGGGCACATCAGTAATGTATGCAGGCACAGGTAGGGGGGGCATGCCCATGCATAACCTGCACAGCACGATATTCAGCCCGGGCATGCAGAGTT
The DNA here is from genome assembly GCA_016271365.2 of Neoceratodus forsteri. Lineage (NCBI taxonomy): Eukaryota > Metazoa > Chordata > Ceratodontiformes > Ceratodontidae > Neoceratodus > Neoceratodus forsteri. Next base: position 300,714,537 of record CM057455.1, read on the forward strand.
ATGCAGGTGCAACCCCTACCTGCACCTGCACAAAGTTACGCCTGAAAAAAACAGGAACAAGTCGAGGGCCATCCACAGGTAAGCTGCCACATTGCAGGGTGCAACACAGCAGCTGCCACCTGTGGGTGGCCATCAGCTGTTCCCGCCGCACTCCTGGCGGCCCCCATGCCCGATCGCGGGCATCAGTCATCCCAAAAGTCCAATATCCCTGGTGGTCCAGTGGACCCGCGGACCGATCGTGGGTGGCATTCCACACCCCCAAGTCCAATATCCCTGGTAATCTAGTGGCCCCCACCCCACCCACCACTGAGCTCCACCACCCCACTCCCCCATCAGCCGGCTGGCGGCAGCACCCCACCGCCTGCCGCTCCGCTGCCTCACGACTGACAGCTCATGAGGGCTGCACTCCCATTGGTTCAGAGCATGAGCCAATGGGCGTGCAGCCATACGTACTAGTCAGTCCAGATATGTGAATGAATTCATTCACATATCTAGACTGACTAGCACGGTATGGCTTGCACTCCACTGGCTCATGCCTGAACCATCGGGCGCAGCTCCCACCGAAGCTGTCAGTCGGCAGGTGGAGCGGGTGGCAGGTGGTGGGGCTGCCGCCTCACCGGCTGATGGGGAGCAGGGTGGTGGGGCTCAGTGGCGGGTGGGGTGGGGGGCCACTAGATCACCAGGGATATAGGACTTGGGGGTGTGTGGAATGCAGCCCGCGATCAGGCTCGGTGCGGTCCACTGGACCACCAGGGATATTGGACTTTGGGGAGGGATGTCTGATGCCCGTGATTGGGCTAATCGAGGTCCACTGGACCTCCAGGGATAAGAGACGTTCTTTGTCCCTTACGGGACGTCCCGCGATCGGGCTGCAGGGGGCGTCGGTCCCCGACGGCTGCTGCCTGGCAGGGCACCAGGTGCAAGTCATCGGGGATCAGTGCACCTGCATGCTAATGGCATGCAAATGGGGTCGTAATCAGATGCAAATGGCCCCCCATGTGCCTTGCATAAATTATGGCCACATTTGCATGTCACCCTTTGAATATCGCAGGTGCTGTGCATGGCGCAATGGCACTTGAGCCACCGCATCTCAATGCTGCACTCTGACCACTTGCGCTGGCGCAGTTCCACTGCGCCATACACAGTGGGGGTGGCCAGGAGTGCGATATTCAAAGCAGTTGCGCCATAGCGCAACTCTGTTGAATATCGCCCTGGCCACACCCCTATGCAACAAATTTGAGCAGCGCACAGGCTTGCGCCACAGACTGGCGCAGTTTGAATATCTGGGCCCCTGTATATTGTATATGATTAGCAAGAAAACAGAGGAAAATTTAATTTTTTGTTCACATTTTTGACAAACAAATATGAATAATTTTAAAACAAAAAATTATAGCAAGATACTGTAAGCACGAAAAATGTTCAGCTCAAAAATATCTACAAAATGAGTGGTGTTTCATTTATATATACCATTTTGTTTTTTTATAATTAGCAGAAAACAGCATAAAATTCAATTTTCTTTTCCTTTTTTTGACAAATTATTTACACCTACCAAAATTAAAATGTTCACACAACATCTAAACCTGTTGCATAAATGGAATATGCAGCGGTTCAGTGTGTGATAATGCATTTGTACAGTTTCCAATGACTTTCGTAACTCTCACTCGTGCCTTCGGCACCCGTGAGGTTACTTGAGGTCACTGGAAACTATACAAGATAAATGCATTATCACACACTGAACCGCTGCATATCCCTTATATATATATATATATATATATATATATATATATGCACATATATATAAAGATTGGTAGTTGGAAAAGGCAGACTGAGCCAATAATCATTTCCATGTGTGACCCAGGAAAGAGGATGAACAGGAGTTAAGAGTAATAAAAATAGACATTTGCATACGAGATACAAAATATTTAAGGGATATACAATGGTGAGCTGTCAGATAAATGATTTATCTACACAGTGCTGTTTGACCTCAGGTAACCTCACGAGTGGCACAAGCCATGAGTGAGATGTCTGAGGTCAAACAGCACAAGTGTAGATAAATCATTTATCTGACAGCTCACCATTGTATATTTCATTTATGCCATAGGGATGCTTTCTGTCAGTGCAGGGACATTTGCTTTTGATTGTTTATCTTTCTTTGCATATGTCTGTCAAACAAGTGAACAAAAAATTGCATTTTCTGCTCTTTTTTGCTAATTATAAAAAAATCTATAAGGTATCTATAAATGAAATACCACTCATTTTGTACTTAATTTTGTGCTGCACAACTTCCATGCTCACAGAGCTATGCTATCTTTTTTCATTTTAAAGTTATTTGCATTTGAATATAGTTAGTACAGGTACTGGCTGAACATTCTAAATGAGTTCCGGAGTGATTGTGACACATCTACTAAGTATATAAATCTGTGATGATGTGTCTACTATGTGTATAAATATAAAATTTTGAATTTATCTCATAGTAGCTCAGATTTATCACATAGGATTTATGTCCATGCCTATTGCATAAATTATATTACATTATATGGTAGTACACTAATATATACTGTAGTTGTGCCTAACAATTTTCCTCAGGAGTTACATCAGATATACAGAGTGATAATGTGCGAGGCATAATAATTAGTTTGACATAAACTGACAGATCACAATAAAGCAGTGCAAGGTGTGATATAGTAAGGCAGAAAAAACATCTACAACATTAGTTCTCAGACTTTGTCATCGTGCAGGGGGGACAGAGCAGTAAGATGGTGGCATGCTGCTCTGTTCCTCACTGTAAGTTATATTTTTAAGCTTTTCTAGCTTTCTTTTATACTATTTTCATTACAGCGGATGAGCGGCTCTGCCTGAGCTTCTGTTGACTGACTGTTGTTTCATACAGCCTGCTCTGTGCACGGCCTGAACTTTTAGGCAGATTGAACACTCTGAGGTTTGATAGCCTTGAGAACAGAGCCCTCAGAGGTGCCTTTGAATGGAGAGATTTTGGCCAGTTCAGGCGGTGTTTTTGAGTCCCACTCGAGAGCCCATAAATGAAACTCATAATGCTCCAGTGTTTGGTCCCAGATGAGCATGTTTGTAGCCAACACTGTAAATGTTTGAGACCAGAGATGGGGAGGGTGAACACCAGCAGCTGAGATAGCACATCTGGTGCTGATGGGCTATAAAAGCCTTTTAAAATGGAAAGAGTGCACTGAAGCAACTGAGTGAAGGAGTGCTACCAGAGAAGAGAACAATTAGGCAGCAGAGACTGTTGGAAATTGCAGAGACTCTGAAATTTACAGATTTCTCAATTGGGAGTATGGAGTCGTGCCTACAGAGGTCCTTGCCAATTAAAATTATGCTGTGAAGTTGCCGGTAAGCCCCCAGCTATGGGGGAAATTAATTTAGAAGCTGCATCAAAAGGTACTCTCTCATTATTACAACTATTTGATTGCCTGTGTTATATGATTAAAGTAGGACTCCTGGTTTAGGAGCCACTTATTGTGAAAGAATTCCAAGGTCTCGAATATTTTTGTTGATCACCTCAGAAATTAAATTAAACAGTGAGCAGATGCTTGGTAACTGGAAAAATGACTTTAGGAAAGTGCAGCCGGTGTTAAGTGACAAGTAATACCAGTGCTTTGTAAGTATTTTAAAGTATGAATGCTGGAAATGCCATTCTGAGCCTTGTGCTGCAGGAATTTTAAAAATGTCAGGTGTCACTTTAAAATGTTATTCCGAATAACTCAAAATAACTCAAAATGACTCACTCACATAACACGTAGTGCTGAGCATAAACCAAGAAACAGTTTCAGCTCCTGTATGGATCTCCTGTACTGTAGTTTTCTAATGAGGCCTCTCTCTAAAACCTTGGTTTAAAAAGCTTGTCTGCTTGTCTGCTGTTTAAAACTGCTTGGTTCTGTGTCTCAAAGTTTTCATTTACAGTTTGACATTTCAGATAAGATACTAGTATGTAGAATAATGCTTGTGTGCATTCATGTGAGACATAATTCTGTGATCCTATGGTGGCGTATGGACTGTTGAGATCTGGGTCGAGGCAATGGTTGTGCCTTGGCTGAGAAACTGAGACTCCCCAAAGGATAAAGTATTTCCCCTGATAAGAGGAACAAGTGTGTAAACTGTTCCTTGGGACCTTAATATGTTGTTCTTGCTGCTGTCTAAAACTTATGGAACCTCTAATTTTATCTTGTTCTAAAACTGAGAGACTCATTGTTGTTTCTGAACTTTAAAATGATTATTTAGTTTAATTTAATTTTATTTTTAATTGTTTTTTAGTTGTCTAAAAGTGATTGAATGTTTTGCTTAAAGCATGTCCTCACACTGTATATATTAGTGTGCTACTCCTGGTTAAAACAACTAAATAAATAAATAAAATTAACCGGTGATAACCTGATTAAATTCAACAAATTGCTAATGGTGATTTTCCTAATTAGTAAGCAGCTATAAGGTTAAAAACATTTGTGATAACCTTCTGCCCCTCCTGGATTACTGCTCCCCTGTTTACTCCCTCGTATCCTCCACCTTGCGCTCATGGCTAGCTTCGACCTACAACTCTATCTGTCATTTTGTCCTGCAAGCCCCCTACCAGACCCACCACTGCTCTCTCTACCAGTCCCTATGGTGGCTCCCTCTATAGGGGTGCTTCAACTACACTACTGGCTGCCTTGTGGACAGCACACTTATGAACCTAGACCATTCCCCTTATGCACAACTTCTGACAGAAAGAGTGCCATCTATGCCTCTCAGGGCATCCTCAGTCTCCCTGCTTGAAGTCCCCTGTGCCTCCACTGCCATGGGTACTAGCACTTTCTCCATCTTAGCTCCCTCCCTCTGAAACAAGCTGTCTCCATCCGTACATCTATTTTACTCCCACCAGGCTTTCAAACAGAACCTTTACACCTGGATCCTGACTACTGCAAGCTTTTGCTGTGCCCAAAAATAACTTAGGGCATTGTAGCGTGCCCCCTACTTAATTTTGGTCTTATTCCTCTCTTAACCTCTCCCTCCCTGTCTTCACTCCTCTATCTTCTTCTTTTTATTTATAACCCTTCACTACCTTATTGTATGATACTATTCTTGTTGACTTTACCATTGTTCTACTCTACCTGCACTTTATGTGTATAAGGCTAGCACTGTTCTTGTCACACTGTAACCCTACTCTTTGTTATGTTTATCTGCTGTACAGTTTTTAGTTCTTTTTTTCTTTCCTTACCACCTACTGTGTATGGGTGTGTACTTATGCATTGTATGTATCTATGACTGTTGCCACTTCGTGGCCTGGGCCATGCCTGAAAACGGTCCACTGGACCAGTGCACTTACCCAGTTACCAAAGACATACATACATACATGCATACATACATACAGTACATAAATAATTATTGTTGTGAAAATGAAGGTTTGTTTAGCCTAATTAAAGATGGCTTTATGTTGACCTCCTAATTAGTTAGCTCAACACATTGAGCTTTGGAGTTATTAGGACAGGTCCAGGCATGTAACCCTAAGCTGAATTATTGAGCAATCTCTATTGTTGGCTTTTTTTGCTGTAGGTTTTGCTTTTGGAGGATCAGTATGGCCTTTAAATGAAGCATTATATTGCCAGTAAATGGCTGGCAAATGGTCGGCTTCTAATGGACCGAAGCTATGCTCCTTTGCTGAACCAAATTAGGATAACCCAAATTTTGGAGATCGAATTAATGAATAGTGAGATAAAAAGCCTGGAATAGTCCTTTGCAGATGGAGTTCAGTTTGTACTTGCTGACTTCTGGAGGAAACATTAGAAGCTTAGCGTTTGTGGTAAATATCTGAATCCATGCTTATGAGCCTTTTTGCTTGGCTTTGAACTGACTGACTCACATATAGAGGGTTGCCCAATTTAAAAGGGGCAGGCCCTATTGTCCCACGGCCCAGGCCAAGAAAGTGGGAAGCTCAGAGTTGGGGGGGAGGGGCAGAGCTGAGGGCAGCAGTCAGAAAGGTGGGAGGTCCAGTGAGGTCACAAAGGAGGCAAGGCAAAGGACAAGGGAGCGATGAGGTGGCAGCAGAGGAATGGACAGAATGAGCCAAGGGGGCAGGCAAAAAGAGGCAGCTAAAAGGGGCTGCACAGCAGTGGAGAGCTCATAATCTTTGCTCTAGAGTGAATTTCTGTGGATGCACATCAGTCGTGGCAGTAATAGGGCCAGTGGGCTTTGGTTTGTATTCTGAGTTAATTTAGCTACATAAAGATAAACATAAAAAAAAAAAAGAAGGCTACAGAAGGCGCGGATCGGGAGAACGCAGTGAGTAGACTACAAAAAACAAGTCTGAGGTAAGGTACTCATTCGTGTGGAGCAGAGGGCTGCAGCTGGAGAACTTCTGGTGAAAAGTTTGTTAAAAAACGATATGCGCTAGTGATGTATGGAAGCACAAGCAATGAAGTGAGGAGAGGGCAAGCCAAAGTGGAAGCCCAGGACATGCAGGTGGATGGTTTCTCTTTCATGTTTTTTACTCGGGGATCGCTCTCGCTGGTTGGAGGGAGCGGGTGGGGCCGAGGGCCATTTTCTGGCTGCCTCGCAAGGTCCTGTGTGCTATCATCCATGGAGGAGCAATTCTCTGTAAGGCACTACAACAGCGTTTCATAATGGAAGTGCAGCTGGGGGTAATGGAAGGCAGACTGAGACTGGAGTGAGCCAGACGAAGATACATTGTGTTAGCGAACAGCTGTTCTTGCTGGTGTGGGAGGCTGTCCAGTATTTTATACTGTACTCGGGATCATGTGTTGGACATGTTGGGCAGTTTTGGGGCTAGCGATGTGGCGAGTCCAGCTCGCCAGAAGCAGTCAGTGTGAGAGGCGCCATGTGTTGGGCTGAGGCCTAGAGAGACTGAAGGGCATAGTGGCGTGTCTCGGCTACATTAGCACTGCTTGCCTGATAGCGTGAAGTTGCCCAGGTTTTTGCCATGGTTCGGTGAACGAAGGTTTTTGAGCAGCATGGGAGCAAAGGAGGAGAGGGGAGTATGGAGAGAGTTGGCGACGGCCGACCGCATGGCTATGGCATGTGACATCATCGCCACGTGGGTTGTAAAATGTTTACAGTAGCATTGCTGTCCTTCTAGCGTGAAGCCATACCTGGTAATGCCGTTGGGTGGTGGACAGAGGTTTGGGCTGCAGGGGAGCAAAAGAGGAGAGAGGAGTATGGAGAGAGCCAGCGAAGGCCGACCGCATGGCTACGGCATGTGACGTCATCGCCGCGTGGGTCGGTAAGCGATACATGCAGAGAATGAACAGGAGGCAAAGAAAAGAGGCAGCACACGGATTTAGGATTTCAATAGGTAGGCATATGGGATCACAGATTTGGAGTGGAATTTGGTGGATTTCGTGAAAGAAAGGGTGAGCACAATAGGGCACAATAGGGAGCCCAGAGATGGCAGGTGGGAGGGGTAGAGGGATCCTGGACAAGGGATGCAGTGCTGGATATCAGTGGGGACAGTGCAGAAGCAGGAGCCCGGGCCTGTAGCCCAGCCCAAGGGCCAAACAAGATCAGCTTAGTTTTTGGAGGTGCCAGGCTGTTGGTATTCCACCCTGCATTACCAGGTCACCGAGAGAAGAGAATAGCGGGGCCTGATAGGGTGTCATGTACTAAAGGGAGGGAACAAATACAGGAGATGAAACAGAGGAGGAGATGAGCGGGGACAGGTTTAAAAAAAAAAAACAGGAAAGGGGAGACGCTGAGGAGAAGAACAATACTGGATACAGGGGTGGGGGGGAAGGCCAACAGTCCAGTTTGCTAAGGGCAGGGAAAGATCCTCTTTTTCTTGAATACAAAAAAAAAAAAGAGAAGAAGAGGGGGACGTTAGACAGAGAATGGGCCTCAGGTGGTACACTGGATATGTCCTTGCCTTACAAGCAAAGGGTCAGAGGTTTGATTCCCAGGGAGAACCTATATCTGCCATCTTAAATAGATAAAGGATAAAAAGAGTTTCATTTAAGCCGTTTGTTTTAACATATATGTTGTGTCCATTTTAGATATAGACTGAGGATGGCACCCAGGAAAGCAAAGCCCAGCAAGGAGGAATGCTTCAAAGCAGTGATGGAATTGGTGGAGAAGGCGAATCGGTTGCTAGAGGGGGCAGAGCCAGAGGGGGTGGAGAAGGGTACAAAATGAAAGGGGAAGACGGGGAAGGGTAAGGAGATGAACAAAAGGGTCCCAACCAGGGTCAGTGTACCAGAGCCCAGGGTGGTAGTACCAGTACCCGAACCAGGGACCCCTCTGTGTCCAACCCTGGATATCCCTGTACCCGAGCCGAGCCTGGACCGCACCCCAGGTCCAGAGGTAGTGGCCACTGATTTTTTGGGCTGGCTGGATCCTGCAGCCTGCTAGTGGCCTTTCTTCGATCCAAATCGGTGTGGATTTTGAAGCCCTGTGTCTTTGAAGATTGAACTATATTGTTCGCTGCTTCTATTGACATTTGGGTGGGTTATATGATATTTGTATCCTGTTGCATATAGACAGGATTTTTGTTGTCTGTAATTATATTTTGTTGTTTGTAATTATATTTTGTTTGAGGAAATAATATGAGCAGTGAGAGTGCTATATAATACCTTCTATTCCACCTGTATCCGGTATTGTGAGAGAGTCCCGGAGGGTGATTTTTAAATTATTTCCTCTGTTTATTATTTTTATCATTATTATGATTTAATTATTATTATTTTTTGTTTATTTTTTGTGAGAGTGTTTAATTGTTTTTAAGTACCAGGTAGTGAGAGGACCTGGGAATAATTTAAAATTGTTTTGGTTAATTTTTGTTTGACCCCCAGGCTGTGAGAGGACCTGTGGGTTAAATCAATTAATTAGGTTTTGAGTTGGTTAAGTCTTATTTTATTTTAGTTGGTTTTCTTAATTTGTACTTGTATAATTTTAGTTGTAGGAAGTTTGTGGGTAGTTTTTATTATATTAATTGTTTTAAATTGAGCAGCTAGATGTGCCTGCCTGCCCCTCCTGTCTTATGCTATTCGGCCTCCGCTCTCCATGCCCTCCTCCCCTTCTCTTTGCCCCCACTGCCTGCTCATATTTATCATCGTTGTCGGGTATTAGGGATTGCTCGAAGGGGGAGGGGGAATTGGGGGGGTGGGGAGTTGTGGACAGCGAGTGAGCGGGGCCTTCCCATAGGGGTGGTTAGACCCAGAAGATGCCCTGGGACGAAATGGCTACTTGAACGCGGTAACTCTGTTCTGGTTCCCATACCTAAGGGCACCTCCAGTTTCAGAGGGCAAGTGGTTGGGACAACTCGCCAACCTCGTCCAACTCAGGCATTGTTGTGCAATGCCAGATCTGTCTGCAACAAGACTGGTCTTATTGCAGATTTTGTTGCAAGGGCAGATCTGGCTTGCATTACCGAGACATGGTTGGACGGGAATGCGGCCCTCTTTTAGAGCCGCTGTTCCCACAGTGTTCGCGTTATACATCGCCGAGATTGGATCGGGTGGCGGTCTGTTTCAAGACCGAATTGGGCCTAACTGGTGTACCAGGATTGCCCTCATTTATCGTCCACCAGGTGATAAGAAGCTTTTTCTATAGGAAATAGCAGATTTTGCAGCCGACATAGCCTTAGAGTCGCCGAGATTGATGGTTCCGGGTGACTTCAATGCTTGGGTCGACGACAAATCTTCGCTTTTTGGTCAACATTTCCTCCAGGAAATAACATCTCTGGGTTTACACAGGTTGTTTCCTCAGCTACACACAAGGGAGGTCACTCTCTTGACCTGGTCTTCCTCCTGGGGATCGAGGCTTCCGATTTGGTGGTGGAACCAGTCGGTTGGTCCGATCACTACTCAGTTGGGTTCAATTTTGAGGCCCCCCTGAGTAGGTCAGCCCCTGTGGAGTTGGTCAGGCACCGCCCATTGCAGGACGTTGTCCCTGAAGACCTAATGGTAGTTATTGACCTCTCGTTGTTTGATGAGTTCTGCACTGATCCTGAGCAGCTGGTAGTGGCCTATAATAGGGCCATATCAGTAGCACTCGATCAGATTGTGCCAGTCCGTGTTCGCCCTCTTCCGCATCGTCCCGCTGCCACATGGTTTGATGGGGCTCTGAGAGGGCTGCATAGGTTGGAGCATAGGTTGGAGCGTCGTTGGAAGAAGACCACCACTGATGCTGACCACCTTATTTTGCTAGATCATTATAAACTCTACCAAACAGCAATTTCCCATAAGAAAGCAGAATTCCTGTCCAGGGAAATTTCTGTCGCACGGAATCGACCGGCTCAGCTCTTCAGAACTGTTGACAGACTGTGCAACCCAGCCTGTCAGCAGATCCGTCGAGCCTTTACTCAAACTGATTGTGAGGAGATCGCTCGATTCTTTGCGAATAAGGTTGAAGACATCAGGAGGGGGTGCCTCCAACCTCACTCCAAGGTTGTTGCAGTTGATCGGTGCCCTGTCACAGAGCCCGGAATTTCCTGGAGTACCTTTGACCTGCCGGATCTCATAGACACTATGAGGATTGTCCAAGAGATGCGTCCAACATGCTGTAGTTTAGTCCCTGGCCCTACTTCCCTGATTATGGGTTGTAGTGAGATCATCAGCCTGGTCTTAGCTCGATAGATATGGGAGTTTTTCCTAGCTCTCTGAAGGAAGGGGTGGTGACTCCCCTTCTGAAGAAAGCTTCTTTAGACCCAGATGACCTAGCAAACTACAGGCCAATCTCTAACCTCCCTTTTGTGGGGAAGGTTATTGAGAAAGTTGTGGCGGCCCAACTGGATAACCGTTTGACCATCCATAGTTTATACGAACCTCTCCAGTCTGGTTTTCGCAAGAGGCATAGTACCGAAACTGCTCTGGTTCGGGTGCTCAATGATCTCCTGATGGCGAGAGAGTGGAGACACCGTTCTATCTTGGTTCTCCTTGATCTATCATCAGCTTTTGATACTGTAGATCATGGGGTTTTGCTCGAACGCCTGAGGTCCATTTGTGGACTATCAAGTACAGTCCTCAATGGTTTTCATCATTCCTCGAAGGGAGAACGCAGAGAGTGGTCTCGGGTTTGTATTCATCTGAGGCCTTCTTTCCGCCTTGTGGGGTGCCTCAGGGCTTGGTGCTTCCCCCATGTTATTCACAGTATATATGCTACCCCTCGGAGACATTGTAAGATGGTACGAGCTGAGATTTCACTGCTATGCTGATGATACCCAGCTCTACCTGTCTTTTGCACCTGACCAGGTTAGTGCTATCTCGGTACTGAACAACTGCCTCACAGATATCCAAGACTGGATGAACTCCAGTGGTTTAAAGTTGAACCCAGGAAAGACTGAGGTTATGGTTGTGGACCCGGGTCGCAGGGTAGAGGGTTTGAGGACTGGTCTCCCCTCTGGATTAATCCTGGGGGTGGACCAGATTCTCACCTCTGAATGGGTGCGTAACCTGGGAGTGGAGCTTGACACTGGTTTGACCCTCCGTTATCAGGTGTCTGCAGTTGTCAAGCTGGCATTTTTCCATCTTAGGAACATTGCCAGGATTAGGCACCTTGTTCCACCCAGTGACCTGCCGGTTTTGGTCCATGCCTTTGTGACATTTCACCTTGATTACTGTAACTCCCTTTACCTAGGACTTCCTGGGGTTGATATCCGCCGCTTGCAGCTAGTGCAGAATGCGGCAGCACATTTGTTGACTGGGGCATCTAGAAGTTCTCATATTACCCCTGTGCTGCGCGCTCTGCACTGGCTGCCAATACAGTGGCGGATCACCTTTAAAGTGGGTCTTTTGACCTACAAAGCCCTACACGGTCTGGGTCCCGATTACTTGAAAGAGCTCCTGGTGCCCTACACCCCCTGAGACAGCTCCGCTCGGCTGACGAGGGGTTGCTGGAGATTCCAAGGGTAAATTTGAAGTCATCTGGTGCCCATGCATTTGGATTTGCTGCACCTACCCTCTGGAATTCTCTGCCCCGTCAGCTCCGGGAGTGTAGGACGGTAGGGAGCTTTAAGCAGGCACTAAAGACTTTTTTATGGGAGAAGGCGTTTCCTTCTTTGTTCTAATTTTATATTGCAGTACTGAAATATATGTTTATATTTGTTTTATTGAATGTATTGAATATGTTTTATGTTTGCTCTTGATGTACAGCGCTTTGAAATTTTGAAAGGCGTTTAATTAAATACATTTTATTCTTATTATATTATTATTAGTAGTACCAGATCCAGAAGTACCAAAGGTGCCAGCCTACCCTGCCAGTACCGGTCCCAATTCCATCACTGCCACAGGTGGTCCTTCCCAACATACCAGGAATACCGACGCCGGGGCCCGGATCCTCTCAGACACCCGCACCAGGAAATCAAGGGGTGACTATGGAGAGCAGCATGAAAGATTATATACAGCAAATGTTGAAAGGTATGGGGGAGAATGGAATCAGCCAACTAGAAAAGGCATTGGGTGAGTTGAAAGGAGGAGGTGAAGAAAAAGGGGGGGGTAGTTACCGGGGGAACTCAAGGAGTAAGAAGGGAATTAGGGGCTCCCGGGGTGCGCCTAGCAGACTATGTCCCCGCAGCAATGAAAGAGAAGATATAGAAAGGAGAATACGTAGATATTTTTGCATTAGCAAACATAGATAGTATGGAAAAATATGAGGAAAAGGATAGTTTTGAGAAGAAGAACATGGCAGCAGCAGTGGTGCTGCTCAGAAAGGAGGAGGAGGACAAAACATGGAAAGGTAAAACCTGGGATAACTGGTCCACGGGTTTTACATATTTTATGGCCATTGTGATTGAGAAGTGACCGGACTTAGCTATCCCACTTCTAACCTACTCCCTCATAATAAAAAATGCGTACAAGAAAGGAGGGCATAGTTGGCTACGGTATGATGAAAAATTTAGGAAGAAAATGGCTAATTTTGGGGATGTACAATGGGACACAAGGCAAATAGATTTGTGGTTGGAAATTTATATGGGCCCCTCAGACAAAGAAATGGAAGGCGAGAACAACAACGAAGGCATGCTGGGGATACAATAGGGCCTCCTGTTCCTGGCCGAACTGCCGGTTCCGGCACATTTGTTCCAAGTGTGGCTGGCACCATCCAGCATCTAAGTGTAGGTAAAACTGGGAGAAAGGGGTGAACAGCCAGGACAGCTCCTACCAGGAGCTCTTTCGGAATGGGCAGAACTCTTTTCCGGGGCAGCACTGGGGGAGGGGGAGCAGAGGTAGGGGAGCAGGGGGGAAGGGGCAGGCCAGTCAGCCCCAGCATCAAGATACATGAAGGGCCAAGACAAGGTGGTTTCTGGCTGGCTCGGACACCCATAAACATAGCAGGGATGGACAGGTGGTTGTGGGGGGTATCCGGACAGGGTAGCTGCTAAAAAAGTGGGGGAGGGTTTTCAATATGGTTTTAGCTTGCAGTTTAAGGGATGCAGGAAGCAGACATCAGCAAAGAACCTCAAATCTGTACAAGGGAAGTAGGGAGTTTTGACACACAAGATTCAGAAGGAGGTAAGGGCGGGTAGGGTCGAAGGCCCGTTTACAACCCTGCTGCTGCCAAACCTGAGGGACTCCCCTTTAGGGTTGGTCCCCAAGAAACAAGAGGGTGAGTACCAGGTAATACATCACCTGTCCTACCCAGAGGGGGACTCAGTCAATGATGCCATAGGGGAGGAAGACAGCAGGGTCACCTATGCCCACACTGGAGGATGCAGTAAGATTGATTAGAGCAAAGTTAGAGGCATGGCTGATGAAAACAGACATAGAGTCGGCTTTTTGCCTCCTACCAGTCAGGCTGGAGGACTGAGACTTACTGGGCTTCCGGGTGGAGAGGAAGTATTATTTTGATAAAGCTATGCCTATGGGATGTTCAATAGCATGTACTACATTTGAGATGTTTAGTACCTGGCTGCAATGGGCTTTCCAGACCAGGTTCGGCTACCAGATGGTGGAGCACTACCTGGATTACTTCCTGTTCATTGGGGAAGGGAATGTAGAGACCCAGAACATGCTTAGGGATTTTCAGGTGCTATGCCAGGAGGTGGGGGTTCCATTAGCAGAAGACAAGACTGAGGGACTGAGTCGGATAATTGAGTTCCTGGGCCTAGAGCTGGACCCGACTCAGGAGTTGTTCTGGTTGCCCAAACAAAAGGTTTAGAAGCTTAAGGAACTGTTGAAGGCAGTAGGGGGACGCAGGAGGGTGTGGCTGCAGCAGGGTCAGCGGCTGCTGGGTCATTTGAAATTTGCATGTCGAGCGATCATGCCAGGGTGTACGTTTACACGGCGTTTAGCCTGGGCTACGTGAGGGGCCACATGGCCTCACCACTGGGTAGATCTTAATAAGATGACCAGAGAGGATATGGCAGCGTGGGAGTATTTTCTGCAAGAGTACAGTGGGCACACATTCTGGCAGGATGACTGGGTCTATAACACAGACCTACAGCTATATACAGATGCTGCGGGGGGTATAGGTGTGGGAGGGTACCTCCAGGGACAATGGTTCACAAAGCCTTGGCCGTGGAGATGGGCTCAGGAGGGAGTGACGAAAGACATCACCTTTTTGGAGCTGTTTCCCATATGGGTGGCTATGATAGTATGGGTAGAGGAACTCAGGAACAAGCAGTTCACATTCTGGAGTGACAATAAGGCAGTCGTGGAAGTGCTGAACAAGAAAGGGACAAAGTCAGAAAGAGTGATGAGAGTATTGAGCAGAATGGTATGGTTGGGCTTGTCCCTGAACATGTCCTTCAGGGCTAAACACATCAATGGAGTTGACAGTGTGATAGCCGATTGCCTCTCCTGATTGCAGATGGACAAATTCAGGACCGTTGCACCCGGAGCAGAGGACAAGCAGACCACCATTCCGGATTACGTATGGTCGATTGGATTGGGGGAGCTGAGGTATTGTTCTGCAACTCTTGGGCCCCTCAGACCCTGAGAGAGTATGGAACCTCCTGGAGGGTGTTTCAGAAATTTCAGGAGAAGTACTGCGGGCAGGTAAGTGGTCCAGCAACTGGGGAACAGGTGGCATGCTTTATAGTCCGGGGGTGGAATCAGAACATGGCACACTTAACCATGGGGGTGCATTTGGCAGCAATAGGGCAAATTTGCACACTGAGGGGCTGGGAGGACCCTACAAAAACCAACCCGATCCAGAGAATGGTGCAGGGTTGGATAAGGGGAACAGGGAAAAGACAGGATAACAGAAAGCCGATATTGGAGGGACTGATGGTAAGGTTACTAGGGCCTTGCAACATATGTGCAGTTCCTTGAGGAAGGTGATTTTATTTCAGGTGCTGTACACCACCATGTACAGTGGGGCCTTTAGGCTGAGTGAGATAGATGGTCACAGCAAAAGGACAGAAGGGGGGCTGCGATGGGAGGACATTGAATGGAAAAGCGAAGCCATAACAGTTACATTATGGCAGTCCAAAACCATTCAGCAAGGACAAGGGAGGAAGGTTTGGTTGAGGAAACACCCAAATGAAGTCATTTGCCCGGTAACGGCGCTGCACGTGTACGTGGCAGACTGCCCAAACCAGGGGAATGGAATGATGTTTATACATGGTGATGGCAGGCCAGTCTCAGGGTACCAGGTAACTGCCTTACTGAACAAGGTACTCCGGTTTGTGGGGGAACCAGTGGAGGGGTATTCCTCTCACTCCTTCAGAATTGGGGCAGCATCAGCAATGGCTGCTCAGGGCAAGGGACCCGAGGAGATCAACGAGAGAGGAAGATGGGCATCGGGGTGTTATAAAAGGTACATACGGAAGTTGCAACAATAATGCTGTTTGTTTTTCTCTCCCACAGCAGGTGCAAGAAGAAGGGGGGAGGGAGGAAGGGAGGGCAGGGTCGGGTTACTCATTCTTTGTGCTTTGATCAATCAGGTGCAACCAAGAAGCACGAGGCGTGGATCTGTGGGCACTCCTTTGTGCACTGGGAGGAGAAATGGGCAGCCAGGAGACAAGGGGGAAAGCAACTGTACCTGGACATTGACACAATAAGGCTGGTGTGGAAAGGTCGTCGGGGCATGAAATGGGCGCAGCTACTGCCAGACCTCAGGGAAATCAGGAGGGATCATAGGTGACTGGACCTGATTGTGCTGCATCTTGAGGGCAATGACCTGGGAACAAGACCATGGTTGGACATCTTTTATCAGATAAAGCATGATGTTAAAATAATAAAGGAATGGTGGGCAGAGGTTACTTTGGCTTGATCAGAAATCACACCTCGGAGTGTGTGGAGGCAGGCGGAGAGCCATAAAAGTATGGAGGACAGGGCCAGAAAGTGCATGAATGCGTGAGTGGGGAGACTGTTCCAGGGTATAGGGGGAATGGTCATTAAACATGGGATCCTGGAGTGGGTAGATGAGTATTACAGGGGGGATGGGGTGCATTTGTCAGGCCTTGGCCTGGCTATGTTCAACACTGAGATTTCGAACGCCGTCGAAGCATGGCTAGCACGGAAATAGAGGGCAAGGGGGAAAAGGGGTGAGGGGAGGGGTAGAGGAAAAGGGGGGAAGTCCACCGTCCATTGCAAGCTGGAGGTGGACTAGTGGAAAAGGGGGAAAAAAGACAGGAAAAAGGGGGGGAAGGAAAGAAAATAGAAAAGGACACAGGTCGACAAATATGAGGCAGGGGCTCGGTGTGTACGCTCGTGTCCCCTGTGCAGGAAATAAGAAGAAGAGGCCAGGATACCCCCATGATGTACATCTGGGGGGGCAGAAGAGATGGAGAGATCTGTTTACTAATTAAGAGACCAACAAGAGTCGGAATGATGTAATGTATGCACATAATGTAAAAATAATGTATGAATATATGATGAGAAAAGGAGCACACAATGAAATATGGAGATGAGATGTACCATTGTGAACATTTATTGTGGATTGTCATAACTATATCAAATCAGTAAAATTATTATCAAGACTGAGCAACCACACATTACTGGTCAGTGTACTTATTGGCGGGGTTCTGGGGACAGTGCCTAATTAGCTGACTGTAGGTGTTTCAGTGTGGTCTAAGCTGCCTAATAGAAAGCAAAAATTATTTTAAAACAGAGAATACTTAAGCATAGAGAAATAGATCTATTCAGATATTGCTATTTATAGTTTCCTTTTCCCCTTGATATTTATTGCAGAGATTCCTAAAATGCTGAATCTATTGATATGATTTGCATATTCAATCACATTTGTGATGGACTGCTTGTATGTTCTTGATTTGTAATGGCTTTATGTCGACCAAATAAAATTCTTTGTACTTTGACTTTGTCATCGTGAGCCTCCCCAAGCCATTGAAAACATATTGAGCTTCCCCCACACACTGAAATAATCTTGGGCCTCCCCACACAAAAATAGCATACTTTGCACAGTGCATTATGAATAAAGTGAAACTCCTTGGAGTAGTTGGCTCTCATTTTACGCAGCTTATTGTAATACCCCCAGCCCCAGCCAGCCTATTTTATCTGCTATTTTGACTGTTGACCCATTGTTATCCCTTGCTGCAATATGTTCATGGACCAGACTGTGTTCTTTTTCTCTTCTATCTGGAATAACCCTCTGCCTGCTCCCACTTTACCCTGCTCTTAAAAAACTTTCAGGGATCTTTTTGCTCCCTTCTACTCTTGCTGCTAGTAGTGTCCCTCTGCTTAACCCTCGTATTTGGTCTGTTCTGCTACCAGTCTAATTGGTCAGTTGTTACTGCTTATTATTTCTTCATTGTTCCTATTTGCACTATTGTTCATTTTGTATTGCTTGACTGTTTTGAAGTTACCTTTTGAATTGTATTCATTCCCTCCCCTTCCTTGGGTACACATGAAATGAACCATGGCTCAGTGTGCCTTTCCTGGTCTTTGATATGTAATTGCATAAATTCACCTACTATTACCTTCTTTCAGTTTGCCCCGTCCCTTCTCATGAATATCTAAAACTTGGTATTTAAATACAATGGGTTTTCAGAGTTTCTTGAGCCTCCCCTGGAACAAGTTGGGGCCTCCCCTTGGGAGGCTGGCCTCATCATTTGAGAAACCCTGATCTAGAAAATAGTCTTTAAAATTAAAGTATTAGAGGAAGTATGTTGCATAGGGCCTTAGGAACAGCAGCAGGAGGTGACTGGAGGTGGTCTAAGCAGATGCTTTAGGGCTGAGAAGGTGGGAGTGAGATGAATAGAAGAGGGAAGTTTGTTCCAGAGGTATGGGAGGCTAAAGGAGAAAGCTTGTTGGCCTGTTGAAGTGTGTGCATGGGGGATACAGAAAGTATGGCAGAGACAGGAATGGAGGGGATGGAGGTGGAAGGGGAAAGGAGAGAGAAGAGGTAGGATGGGAGGTAGTTGAACCATAATTTTTAGATGAAAGTGAGGCTGTGTGCCAGCCGTCTCTGCTGAAGGGAAGGGGGAGAGAGAAAGGAGTAGAGATCACAATGGTAAGTGAGTGGAGGGGGAACTGGAGGCAAAATGAGAGAAGGCGTTAAAAGAACATCAAGCTTTGTGAGGGAGGAGGTGGGTATTGAGCTGTAGATGATGTTGGCATAATCGAATACTGGGAGAATCCATTTAGTAATAAGTTCATGATGGACTGCAAGGGGGAAGCTATCCTTGTATCTGTAGAGCAGACCTAGTTTGGGGCAAAGTATTGTGTGGATAGCAGTGATGTGGGATGAGAAATCTAAGGATGGGTTGACACCTAGGTATTTGTAGGTAGGAACCACTTCGAGGGATGTGCCTGTGAGTGTAGTGAAGACTGCAGGAGGTTATTGTCTGGCTAGTTTTTGCTTTGAGCCAAAGATCATGGTGACTGTTTTTTTGGTGTTCATTTTAAGCTGGTGATCCTGGAACCAGTTTATAACTGCGTAGAAATTTTGTTGAAGGGGAATCTGGATATCAGAAACAGTGGGGCCAACAGGTAGATGACAGTGTCATTGGCATACATATGTATGTGGGAATGGGAGCAGACTGAAGGGAGATCATTAATAAAGAGTGAAAAGAGGACAGGTCCAAGGATGGAACCCTGGGGAACACCAGGTAGGATAGGGAGCGGGGAGGAGAGGACATTACTGATTTGTACAGCCTGCTGCCTGCAAGTTAGATAGGAGTTAAACCAGTTTACTGCTGGGGGAGACAGTCCAGCTGCCTAGAGTTTGTTTATGAGAAAGGGGTAAGATACGGAGTCGAAAGCTTATGTGAGGTCGATGAATATTGTGGAGGTAAAGTGACCTATATCAATAGCAGAGAGTACGGAGTCAGTGAAGTATAGTAGGGAGGAAGTGGTGGAGTGAGGTGTTCTGAACCCTGCTTGGACAGAAGAAAGAGTGTTTGTGGATGGGAGGAAATCCTTGAGTCCTGAGTGGGCAATTGATTCTTGGATTTGGGCTGTGGAGGGGAGTAGCAAGATGAGCCAATAGTTTCTTGGGGAGGAAGTGTCACTGCCCTTGTGGAGGGGAATCACTCTGGCATATTTCAAAGCTGATGGGATTGAGGATGAGGAGAAATAAAGGTTTAGGAGGTATGTAAGGGGGATTACAATGGAGGGAGCAGAGATTCTGAGGAGTCTCGGGTGAAGGCCATTAGGGCTGGACTTGGTTGGGTTTAAGGACATGATAGCCTGATAGACTTCAAGATGGGAAACGGGAGAAGTGGATGCCATTTGGCTGGGGGGGCTTGCAGTTTGGGTAGTTGGAGGGTCATCGGGGAGTGCACAGGTAGTGAAATATTTATTTAGGAGATCAGTGACTGTTGATGATTCAGAGTTCTGGACTCCTGATTCCTGAAGAGTAGGTGAAGGGAGTTCAGAGGAGTGGTGTAGGAGTGGGCGTAGATCATTCTAGAAGGAGGAGGTATAGCGAGAAGATGATTGCAGACGTGATTTGAAAAAAAGTTTGCTTTGGCTAAGTGGACAGCTTTAGTACAACTATTTTGAAGAGCCCTATAGTGTTGGAGGTCAGTAGGGGACTAGGAGGCTTTGAATAGAGCCCAGGCGTGGTCATGATATTTGCATAGTGATAGATCAGGGGTGATCCAAGGATGGTGAAGATGTTTATCTATAATTGTTTTTTTGGGGGCATAGATATTCCATGTTTTAAGGAAGGTGTTGGTGAAATGGGTAAGGGCAGAGTGGATGTTGGTGGAGGAGACCATTGGGGACCAATCAGCTGAGGCAGGGTCATGGAGTAAGGTATTGATATTTAGGGCTCTAGGAGGGTGGTGCCAAATATATTTGGGTAGTATAAATGGTGGTGGGTAGATTTTCCTAATGCAGAAACAGACAACGGTCACTAAGCACATCTGGGAAGGTGCCAGCTGTGATTATTCAATGGGTGTGGGATGAGATAATCCAGTCCAGTAGAGAGTGGTTCTTGGAGCGGGGGTTTAGACAGGTAGGTGCTGTGATCAGTTCAGTCAGGTTCAAGGATTCTATGCTTAGAAGGGAACTAGAATCACAGGGATGAAAGTCAGTCCAAATGAAAGTCGCCTAGCAGAATAAGTTCACCTGGAGTAGCATGAGTGGCAATTGAGGTAACACAGGAAATGAGGGAGGAGGGGAAAGAGCCTGAGGGAGGCATACAGGACCCCTATGACTAGGGGAATTGAGGAAGGGAAGGAGATTTTAGTCAAAAGGAAGTAGTGGGACGATGGATGGATTTGCAGTGGGTAACGGTGCAAGAGAGGGATTTACGGGTATGGAGGGTGACACCACCTCCCCATTTGCCATGATCCTGGCAGGAGAGGGTATATTCAGGAAGTGCCAGATGACTGTCTGGGATCTTTGAGGATAGCCATATTTTGGACATGCATAGGACATCTGGGGTGTGCTGTGTCACCTACACGTTTATGTTATCAAACTTTGGTAGGATTGGATTTTCATTTGCAACGTCGGCAACCTGGGTTCAGGAATGGACCCAGGTAGCTGGCGGATGAGCCGGGGAGAAGGATGGAGCATCCCAGGGATGGCTAGCTTTCTTCTGGGGGGGAGGGTAGGGGTGCGGCCCGGTGCCTCCTGGCCCCTGATGGAGGCCGGGAGCATAGCAGGACATCGGGGTCTGGATGATTGGGGGAGTGCTGGACATTGGTGTATGCCTTGATATCTGTGGTATGCCACTCCCTGGGGAGAAAACCAGGAAACTGCTCTCTGGTCATCCAGATGATGGTCTCTGGCCCCTGCTGCTGCCAGGCCCTGATGACTGACCCCACCTCAGTGGCATCTGGGCCAATTGAAGAGTGCACTGGCCACCCCCACTGGTGCCTTCCCTCTCTGAGGAGGGGGACCAGTCTGGTGATGGGATATGCCAGGTTACCCGGAGGGTCATGATGTGAGGTAAGGGGCTGGTGTTGGGGGAAGGTGAGCAGACAGAGGACCTAGGAGACCCAAAGGAGTGGTCGGCCAGGGAGGTAGGAGGGTGTAAAAAAAAAACAAAAAAAAACTTTGGTAGGAGGCTTCTGGTATTCATGTGGAAAATCCTCAGGCCTTTGGGGACAGTGGGGGGGGGAGTGAGGGGCGCAGGAGGGCCTGGGTTTAGTTCAGTATCTCTTGTGAGGAGTACTAGCAGGAAGAGAAGGGGATGGAAGAAGGGTAGCTATTTATATTTAGTTTGGTGTGGTCATTTAGCAGAGGAATAATGGGAAGAGTATGATGTTAAGTGGTGAACGGCCTCATAGTTTAATAGGGTAGAGCATAACAACCCAGGTGAATGGCTAGAGATAGTAAGAAGGGGGTGGTTGGAAGGGGAAAGGAGGTGGAAAGAAGTGTAGGAAGTGTGATACGGGTAGGTGTGGGAGAAAGTTTATTTATTTATTTAAAAATTTAACCAGGAAGTACATATGAGCTAAATACAGCTTAATTCCAGATGAGTCCTGAGGGAGAGGTGAGAAGGAGACAGCGAACAGTATAATAACAAGGTAATATAAACAGAATAAAAAATATAAAAGCAAAATATTATATAAGGGCAAAATTAGAAAATAAAAATACTCTCAAATATATACAGAAATAAAATAAAATAAAATAAAAACGGAAACAGCAAGAAGATGGCAAGCCTAGAGAATAAAGAAAAAGAGGAGGGTCAAAGGCAGTTTCAAGTAGTATGATAAAAATCAGAAAGAAGAGACTTAAGGGAAGAGATAGAAGAGGCAGGATAAATAGAAAGGGGAAGGGAGGACCAAAGTTTAGGAAAGTGGTAAGATAAAGCAGATTGACCAGCCATAGATTTTCAAGGAGGGATATTAAGAGAATGGAAAGTATTGCTGTGAAGAGAATAGGAGGAAGAAAGAGATGGGGGAAAGAAGGGTTTTAAGATAAGAAGGAAGGGTGCTAAACCAGAATTTGCACAAAGAAGTGACACAATGGGAAAGGTGCCAAGCATCAAGAGAAGAGAAAGAAAGAGCTGAGTAAAGAGAGCAGTGGTGACTACAAGAGGGAGATGTTGGGGGGCAGTTGGTGTGTGAGGTGATAAGGCAGGGAATGGGGGCTGTGCGAGTAGTAATGCAAGGAGGGTAGGAAGGATGTAAGTAGGGGAAAACCTTGAGGGAGAGGAGATTGTGTGACTGGAGGAGAGGGGGAGTAGGAAGAAATACAGTGGGCAGGCAGGAGGGTACAATGTTGAGGTATTGTTTGGAGATATGAGTTGAGAAGCTTATGTAGGGGAGTGGGAGGATGGAGGGAATTACATATATTGTGGGACAGGGGAGGATGAATGAGCAGCAGCTGCGGGAGGGAGGACTTGCTTCTTAGAGGAAAACCTAGTGTTTGAGTTGGGACAAGTTGTATCAGCACTTCTATGGCTCTCTCCGCCAACCACCCATATCATCGCCGATCACGTTCATTAAATCCTGCAGCTTTTACCCCTCCTTATGCAGCAGCACTTGGGGTTAAGCCAACTGTCGTTTTCACCCCTCTAACATTTTTTTTCTCTTCTGGTTTCTCCTCTCTCTCTCTCTCTCTCTATTCCTTCCATCATCCCCGTCCCACCCCGCCTCATTTACCAGCTCTTCCCCATTCTTATTCTTCATCACCGACCCCCTTTTATCCTGAGTGCCCATCAATTCCTTAACCATTCCACCCACAATTGCAAAGTTTTGGGTACAGAATCAGCATAAGCTTTATTTATGACTATTTATGACTGTTATCTGTACTATGCATATTGTCTATTACCTGTACAGGTGCATATTTACTGTATTAGCTAGCATCTGTACTGCTTATATAATTGTATCTTGATTAACTGTTTTATTGCTGTACGACCGCAGGTCCACCTTGTAAATGAGCTTGCTCAATGGTGTCCGCCTGGATAAATAAAGATATTGATTGATTGATTGATTGATTGATTGTAGCTAGAAGATACAATGGGAGGGGAGAGGTTTGGTGATGTGGGCGGTGGTTTAAATTAATTGAATGGTTAGTGAATGTGGTGATGAGGGAAAAGGGGTGGGCAAATATGAATAAAGCCCAATTGCCGAATATCATTAACATCAGTGGTATGCATGAGATCCCTGCTCTTCTCCTGTGTCTGTCGCCTGTGCCCCTTCCCGATTCACTAAAAATACCACCAACAGCTTAATTTAGTTCAAGGTCAGTTGGCATTCATCTGTATCCCCTTCCCCTGGGTCGTGCCTGAAAATAGGCAGGATTTGTCTAGTGCACTTACCCGGTCAACAAAAACTAAATAAAAAATAAATAAATAAAATAAATCCTCCTACCAGATCTGCTTTATCCATAAATCAAAGGTTTGGTACAGTACTTATTTCTGTTTTCAGTGCCACCTCTGAAGCTAGAAAAATGCTGCTAACTACAAAAAAATACTTAACATAGCAGGAACATGTGTCAATGGCTGAAGAGCTACTTTTTTTGTTAACTAATATAGATCTTGCATAGTAGAAAACATTTGTATGTTTGCTTGCATGCATGTGCAAGAAACATAGTGCCATCATACGAGTTTTCCAGAGGTGTGCCAGCCTCTTCCAATTCAGTCAGTGTATTTGCAGGCGCAGTCGCAGAGCGCCAATCACTGCTCCAGCTGTCTATGACAGCTGAAAATGCAGTGGCATACAGTTGAAAGGGAGAGCTCCGCTTGAGTGAGCAGAGCTCTCCCCTCCCACACACGCACGCACACTGCATGCTCATGCGCCTTCCTCCTCCCCCCTCCACACTGTAAGGTCAACGGAGGTGCCCAATCCCCCGTCGGCTCCACGCCCCCCCAAAGCATCCAGGAACCATGCTGGGAGCCCACCCCAGCATGGCAAAATGATGTAATGGCGATAGGGTGCACAATCCCCCCATCGGCTACACTGTCTCTCCACCCCCATGCTGTCACCGATGGGGTGCCCAATCCTGTCAGTTTCACTTCCCCAGTACAGGCCACGCTGAGTCCCACCCCAGCATGGCAACAGATGCCATGGCGACGGGGTGCTTATCCCGTCGGCTCCCACACCCCTAAGCGTCCTTCTGCTGCCATGCTGGGGAGCCCACCCCAGCGTGGCAAATAGTCCAAGGCCGTCTTTTTTCAAAAAAAAAAACCTGTAAAGAAAAACGGTCCCTCGTAGTCTCCTGCCCCCACAACCTGCACCTACCCACTGCGCACCCAGCCTCTCCACACACCCCTTCAATTCCCATACTTACCTCCGGAGTCTGGCACGACGATCTTCGGTGGACCGGGAACACGTCTGCACTCTTCAAAGCCGACCGCGAACTGAGGAAATGCCGGTAAGCTGTATAATGGGATAGATAGGGTTTTTCAACTTTGTTGCATATCTCAGGCAATTTTTGGAATTTTTGCACCAAATTTTCAACATGGGGTTTTTGGGACCCCTCCTCATGAATTCTTGCACTGTCATGGCGTTACTCGGGCCCGAAGGGTGATTTCACAGCCACTGTGCGAAATTACCTTTCCGGAATGATTAACAAAATGACACTGCCAGTGTTCATAAGGCGGGCTCTCAAAAAGCCTATTTTGAAAATTTGGTGGAAAAATTCCTAATAATGACTGTTTTACGAGCATGCGTTGCGCAGTTCCTACGCACGCTCGTAAGTTCACGAATTTTCAATATTTTCACTCCAGATTTTCAACATTGCCATTTTACCACACCTTCTTATGAGCAGTACAGCTGTCATTTTTCACATCTCACCCAAAATGTGTTTCGCCCATGTAGCATAAATGGCGCAGTCGGTGCAAAATCAATGTATGGGACACATTAAGAAAATCACAGTGACACTGTTCATGAGCAGAGGTCTTAAATGGCTATGTTGAAAATTTGGTGACAAAATTCCAAGATCAGGTTTTAATGAGCTGCTAAATTACAGCAGTTCCACGCGACCGGGGTAGCTTTCATGGAATTTCAATATTTTCACTCCAGATTTTCAACATTGCCATTTTACCACACCTCCTTATGAGCAGTACAGCTGTCATTTTTCACATCTCACCCAAAAAGTGTTTCCGCCCATGTAGTGCACAATGGCACAGTTGGTGTGCGAAATCAATGTACGGGACACATTAAGAAAATCACAGTGATACTGTTCATGAGCAGAGACCTTAAAATGGCTATTTTGGGAAGGTCATGTGATGGCAGCCTAGGAGAAAGCAGCTCGAGTCCAGCTCTGCTACCAACCTAGAGTATAATCCTCGAATTGAATCACCACAGGTTATTTTTGCGGATAACTCTGCTACTCTAATACTGCAAGAAAGACCCTGGTTCATTAAAACTTCAAAAATGGAGGCTTTTGTCAAGAAACAAGCCTCAAAACATACGCCGCCTCCCTCACCGGAAAAAGAACAGGCTGTGAAGCGTCCTCGGCAGGGAACTTCTAAACCAACATCCGAGGCTTCAGAATTAACGGAGGAACGTTTTCTGGAGATAATTGCCCCACTACAAAGCTCAATAGATGAAATCTCGACAGAAATTTGCAGTTTCAGATCATCTTTAGAATCTCTCGCTGCTAAAGTCGGTGATAACGAAATTAGAATTAAATCAACAGAAGCAAGAATGGATAAATGTGATTTATTGCAGTTAAACTTTTTTATTAATTTTTCACAAGATATACAGACAAACCTGTTACAGTACAGTACAATGTGAGGATTTTTTTTTTAAAGAAATTGAGGCAGCATATAATAAGAACATTGCTACAATAATACAAGGAGCTTTTGGTTTAAAATATAGTAAACAATACAGGTCATGTAATTAGCATATACTTGACATTTGTAGTGAACTTAAAGCGGATAGTATGATTAGATACGGTTTATATTAAAATGTTGCATAATTATATATGATGCTGCAAAGGGAAAAAGTACATTCGTAAAAGGATTGTGGAGTAATAAAGAATGATTGAGAACAGAGTATAGGAAAAAAAGATATATAAGAAAGTAGAAGAGAGAGGAAACTATAAAAAAGGGAAAAAGCAGACTACAATGATGTATCAGTAAAAGGAAAATCCATATATATTAAGTCCATACATTGGTGTTGGAAGATTTAGATGATTCCAAAAATTAAAAGCCCTGCCAACAATTGTTATATAACATGAGTCGGTCAGACAAGATATATGTCATACGGTCCAGAGAGGCATATTGCAATAGTTGGTTAATGATACCGGAAGGGTAGGGATTATGTTGGATCTCCAATGCATGAGGATTGTGTGTTTAACTTGAAGGAAGAGTATATTTAACCATCTGCTCTAGAATATGAAATTTTATAAGAACGGTGATTAAAAATATCAAGAATGCAATGTTTAGGGTCTAGTGTAAAGGTTGACCTACCACTTTCATTGCAAATCTGTGAGTACAGTGCCAAATCTTTTGTATGAGGGGACAGTGCCATAAGATATGCAATAAATCCCCATTGGGGGAACTGCAGCGCAGCAATTGTTATTGTTCAATAAAACCCATTTTTTGTAATACAACAGGAGTTCTGTACCACAAATGAAGGATCTTGGTTTGAATGAGAGAACCGCGCTTATCATTAAAAGATTTGTGACAAGAGAGCCAACATCTGCACCATTGTGCATTGGTGATATTATATTGTAGCAAAGTACTCCATCTGTTTTTAGCATTGACAGAGTAGTCAGGAAGGATATCACAAATATCTTTGTAAACAGTGCTATTTAAATTGGATGTTGTTTTTATCCATTTAGAGATGTGCTTATCATACAGAGAATTGATAGAGAAGGGTGTGAGGTAAGAGTTGCATGCGGTACGAAGCTGTAGATATTTCCAAAAATCCTGATGGGGAAGATTCCATATGCCTCGTAGGTCGGTGTAAGATTTTAACTTTAATGACTTGGGTTCAAGTATATCCTGCAAAAAGAGAATACCCTTATTTTTCCAGGTACAACAAAAAATGGGGTGATTATCAAGAGATATATGGTGGTTACCCCAGATGGGGGTGTAAGCTAAGGGTTTGGGGTTAGATTTAATATGCTTGTGAATGATTTTCCAATAGAATATAGAAGCAGCTATGGTAGGGTGAGACTTTAAAGAAGAGGTAAGGGTGTTATAAAGGAAAGAAGTCACCACATTACCAGGACATAAGGTTGTTTCCATATTACCCATAAAGGAGACTGGATGTTGGGTTTGTTAAACCATTTAATTGTTTGAGATGTACGGAAAGCCCATAAGTAGGCTTGGAACCAAGGAAGGCCAAAGCCACCTTTTGACCAATGGGATCTAAGTTTATTACGAAAATCTAGGTATTTTGCCTTCCCAAATGAAGCTGCCGATAATTTTGTCTATTTTGGTAAGAAAACTAGAGGGAAGTATCAAAGGGATATTGGAAAATAGGTATAATATTTTAGGAGTTATTGACATTTTAATGGCAGAAATTTTACCATTAAAAGAAAGTTTAAGTAGCTTCCATCTATCAAGTGTTGTTTGGATACTGGTTAACAGAGGGGAAAGATTAGCATCCCATAATTTATTCAATGTCGGGGTGATCTGAATGCCAAGATAAGATATACCTTGGGGGGCCCAACGAAAGCCTAATGAGTTGTTCATGAGGGGACTACAAGGGTATTCAGTGGTAGCGCTTCAGATTTGTTAAGTTTAGAGCTAGTCCGGAGGGAGGTGAAGTCATTCAGTAGTTTAACTAAAGGTTGCCCATAACTTTGAGGTTTTCAAGTAAAATAAGAGATCATCTGCATATGAGAGTGAAGTATAGTGAGAGTTACCAATAGTAATGCCTTTAATTGTACCGGATTGACGAGGGACGAGAAAGAGGTTCCATGGCAAGTATAAACAATGAAGGCGATAAGGCATCCTTGTCTGGTGCCTCTTGCTAAGTAAAAGGAGGGGACAAAATAGAGTTCATGAGAACTCGAGCTGAAGGGAGGTATACAACAATTGAATCCAAGCACAAACATTATTTGTAAAGCTAAATGAGATAGCACCTGATATAGATATTCCCAATTGAGAGAGTCAAATGCTTTCTCAAAGTCAATGGCTTTGCAGCTGCAGGGGTTTTAAGAGTTTTTGCTTTGTGAATTAAATTGAGTAATGAGCGAAGATGATCCAAACTGTTTCTATTTTTGATAAATCCTGATTGAGAAGTATGGATGAGTTTAGTCATTAAAGATTCTAAGCGGAGAGTTAATAATTTGGCAAAGATTTTTCCATCAGTATTAAGAAGTGAGATCGGTCTATAGTTTGAAGGAAGTAAAGGGTCTTTGTCTTTTTGGTAAGACTGTTATGATGGCTTCGGTCATTGTGCATGGGAGTTTCTTTATTAAGGTTGCTTCTTGGAATACATTGACTAATACAGGACAAAGAGTGTCAGATAGGGTTTTATAAAATCAATAGGAACTCATCACTGCCAGGTGCTTTACCGCTTTTTAATGATGATAAAGCAGTTTGGATTTCCTGTAAAGTGATTGGTTTATCAAGCACAGCTTTGTCCTGAGGGATAGGTGGGGTAGATTCAATTTTTCCAGAAAATGTTGTATTAGGTTGGGATTTGTAGTATTAGGTTGTGAGTATAGTTGATGGTAAAAGAATTGCATAATACGATTGATTGAAAGGTTGTCTGTGTGTGTCTGACCTGATGGATCTCTTAGACCTGCTATATGTCTCTGCATCTGTTGAGTTTTTAGCTGGTAAGAGAGCAACTTTCCGCATTTATCCCCTTGTTCCCAATAACCGTGTTTAATCCTAAAAAGGGCAAGTTCAGCTTTCCTGGATATCAACTCGTTAATTTTAATTCTTAATTGTAGAATTTCCAGA
This sequence comes from Neoceratodus forsteri, assembly GCA_016271365.2. NCBI lineage: Eukaryota > Metazoa > Chordata > Ceratodontiformes > Ceratodontidae > Neoceratodus > Neoceratodus forsteri. The sequence goes on from CM057455.1 coordinate 300,743,655, forward strand.
TGAAGCTGTGAATTATGATTGGGTTTATTTAATTTATAGTATTGGGTTTTTTTCTTTAAGGGATTTTTCTAAATTAGCTAATTGTTGTTCTCTTAATTTCTTTCTATGCGCTGCATAACTAATAATTTTACCTCTAATAGTGGCTTTTAATGCTTCCCAGATAGTACCTTGAGACATATCTGAAGTATCGTTATAGAAAGAAAATCTTGAATCTGGGTTTTGATCCAAGGAGGAATTCAGGGTCTCTGAGTAAAAGTGGGTCTAAACGCCAAGATGGGGATTTAGAAGAAGGTGGCCCCCAGAGTAAATGCAAACTGATAGGGGAATGATCAGATATAACAATAGGAAGAATTGATGTATCAATAATTTTTTCAGTAATGAGGGGAGAAGAGAACCAATAATCAATCCTACTGTATGATTTATGTAAAGAGGAATAAAAAGTGTAATCTCGTTGTCTGGGATGATGTAGTCTCCAAATGTCAGAGAGACCTAAATCCTTCATAAGCATTGATAGAGCATTAATACTACGGGGGTGGGCATCATGTGATGAGTTACTTCTGTCTAAATATGCTTGTAGTGCTAAGTTAAAGTCACCACCAATAAGAATAGGTGAGTTATTTTTATTATTAATCATAATTTGTTGGGATAGATTATGGAAGAAAATGGGTGAATCAAAGTTGGGTGCATATACATTCACTAAACATAAGTGGACCTGCTGTGGTGTTTAATAGGGTTATAATCCACCTACCATCTGGGTCTCTAATGATTTTTATGGGGCCAATTAAGAGATTTATGTATTAAGATAGCAACCCCATGTTTTTTGGATGGAGAAGATGACGCATATACTTGACTGACCTAGTCCCTTTTAAGTCTGTCGACATCCTCTGATAAAAGTTTAGTTTCTTGTAAGAAAGCAATATGTGTTTTATGCTTTTTAAGATAGGTAAGTACTTGCTTACGTTTACAAGGCGAGTTGAGTCCCTTGACATTCCATGAATGTAAGATTAGATCACTCATGGTACTAGGATATAAGGTAATTAGTTACAAATAGGAATGAGGGACTCAATACCATTAATTTGGAGGATGTCACAGATTCAAAAGGTAAATATATATAATAAACAAATGTATGCAGGGCCCTTAACTTGTATGGGTTCGAGATGATTGAGTATTTGTATTCATTTTGTCTCGCAGAGGAGAGTATAGAGATAGAAATATCAAGTAATTAAACATTAGAACCAACAAACGTTAGTATAAACTCAGTAACAAGAATATTAATTTGAAACTTTTATGAAATGCAGAGCAATAAGAGTCGGTAAATATATAGGACTCTCACTCTACACTACTAGGCGGTAGAGTAATTAGTGAATCTCAAGATACGGTTTACTCTTATAATCTTAAGATACTAAACTTTATATAACAGTATATTAAAGAAGTGTAATTGAGATTTGTGCTGAGGTAATTAAAGCATTCCCTGAAAAACAAAACATCATTCTACCGAATAAAAGGATAATTATGTAATAGTGTTAAATTCCAAACATAATGAATTAGCTTGGACCCAGCAATAAGTCCAATATTAAATAAAGTATACCAACATGATGGCAGATAATGCTGAAACAGTGTGAGCCAGATAAAGGATGCCCGTGTGTATTAATCCACATAAGCTAGGTTAGGGAATGCAGTATATACTACAGGTTCATAGTGCATCAGTGTATTGTGGAATCATTTTATAAGTTCCAATGATTTGGAAGAAAATGGATGAAGAATAATGGAAAAGGCTGAAAACTCAATGTATAGAAATACAATTGGAAGCATACTTTGGTCAAAATCTGTGAGATATAATGGGAATGCAGCTGATGCACTACATACCAGAAGTGATGCAAAATAAATATTAAATAAGTAAATGATTTTAGAGTATTTGTCTAATCATCCTCCACGCTCCAAATGATAGGATTTATGTGGAAAAATGCTATAATAGTAGGGGTTAAGGGCACACTGATATGAAATACAGAACTCTATATATGTATGTATGTGTCTGACCACATGGTGGCGCCAAAGCTTGTGAAAAATTAGAGTGTAAATAGCAATTATATATACTAATGTCTGGCACCACACAAGGATTAATTAGAAGAGATCTTACAAACATTGTAATATTTATTCTTTCTCTCATTTATTTTTTTTCCCTTGAATACATTGAGAGTAACTCCCGCATGGATTAAATACCTCCAGTGTCAATTGGCTCACCTCCCACAGACAGATACGGGCTTCTCAGCAGCGATAGCGATTTACTGCATTTAAGTGCTCCAAACCTCCAAGACTGCACTTTGCGGTAAATGTACCGAAGGAATCGAGTGAGGTGGTGTGAAGAGGAGGGATTCTGGTGAGAAACTGCTATATCACATCTAATTATGGGCCATAGTATTTATTACAAATTTTTTTTTTTTTTTTAGTGGGAAAAGCCTCAGGTAGCCTTGCTCTTCGATTTTCTTTCTCCTTTCTTTTGGGTGGTTCAGATGATTTAAAGGAGAGCTGGATGACAAGATCAGCCCAGGAAGAATCGGGAGATCATTACCCATTGAGAGCTTCTTCTGGTCTTGAGTAAAAGGGTTGGATACAGTCTGTCTCAGATCCTCCAGATGAATGCAGATCTTCTTGGAGCAGATCTTCTTGGAGTGGGGAGAATTTGTTAGACAAGGTAAGAGGAGTAAAACTGATGTGATGCTCCACACGGGAAGCTGGAGAGGTGGAAATATTATTTAAACAGCAGGTATTATTATTTAGAGAAGAACCAGATGCTTTTTTTCTTGTATGCATGCGGAGCTTCTGGCAGGAGCTACAGTGGCAGAAATGATGGCTGCAGATTTCTAGGGACCTGAAGGACAGTTTCAGCAGGAAGGGCAAGACATTGTAATTGGCGTGCTTGTGCTGGAGCAGGAATGAGCTGCATTAGCATCGCAAGGCAATGTAAGTGCGGGCTGTGTCCAATTCAGAAATTCAGAGAGAGATTCTGGGGTACTGAAATCTCTGGTAGAATCATTCAAAAAAAGATGCATTGTTGCAGGGTAACGCAGTGCAAACTTAATTCCATGCTGATGAAGGATTGTTTTAATGGGGTTGTAAGCTTTTCGTTTGTTAGATAATTCTTTAGAATAGTCTCTGAAAATTAGGATTCTGTTTTCTTGCCAAGTAAGTGCACCTAATTGCCTCACTTTTTGAAGAATCAGTTCAGTATGTGCATGGTTTAGAAATCTGGCAATGATGGGCTGGGTTTCTGGTTGGGTCCAGGCCTCGGTTTAAGGTGCGTGAGATCTCCAATGATTAGGTCTTGTCTGGCTGGTAATTAAGCAAAGAAGGAAGTACATGAGTTAGAAGAGCACTGGTGTCTCCTAGTTCAACACCTTCAGGAAATCGAGAAATCTAAGGTTGTTACGTCTGTTTCTTTTTTCAATATCATCTATTTTGTCCTGAAGGTTCCTAATAACTCTTTCCTGCTCCCTGATGGTAGCCTGTAATGTGTTAATAGAATCTTCATTTTGAGATGCTTTAACATCAGTAGCGCTGATTTTTTGATCAAGTGCCTGCATATTATTGATATTTTGTTGAGATGCAATTTTTAATACATTGATTTCACTTATTAGTTGCTGAAACATTGCCTCCACTCTATTAAGAGAACTGTTATGTGGAGATTGGTCTGCCATTATTGTAGGCCTTAATAGAGAAATTGAAAAGCTGTAGATAACTCGTTCAGTAATTATGAGGCAATAAAAATACTGTACCAGAGCTGTTCTGCGATGTACATATAGTAAGATCTCAGATGTTGGTGAAGGTAGGAAGTCTGGAATCTGTAGGATGGATGATGATATTTGGTGAATCCAGGGAGATGAAGAATCAAGCAGCCATCTTCAGCACAGCGCCCTCTGGCTGTCATAAATGTGATTTAGAGAGAGTTACTTTGGACAAAAAAATCAGGAAGTTGGAAGACAAATTAGAGGACTTGGAGGGGAGAAGCAGAAGAAGTAATTTAATTATCTTCGGCATTTCGGAAAAAGAAGAAGGGACAGCACCAGTTTTGTTTACGCAGAAGCTCCTTGAAAAAATTGCGGGTCCTTCTCCAAACGGCCCCAGCTACATAGTAGAACAAGCGCACAGGTCCCTCCGCCCCCCTCCAGCTATGGGTGCGCAGCCTAGACCCATCATCTGCAAGCTTCTAAATTATCTGGACAAGCAGCACATACTCGCGAAAGTTAAAACAATACAAGAACTCTCTTGGGAAGGCAATCGAATCAGGGTAACCCACGACCTACCTTACTCTGTGAGACTGAAATGCCAAGAGCTTCATTCAATAGTTTCAAAATTAATTGCAGCCGGAATCCAATTCCGAGTCAAATACCCTACAGTACTACATGTTAAAATAAATGATAAATGGCAGTCTTATGAAGGAGCTGAAACTGGACGGCAGAACCTTACAAAATCTTTCCCAGAACTGTTTAAATAACTAATTGCTGCAACGTACCTACAGAATGTTAAGTAGAAAGCATAGGATCTACTGATTCAATAAGTATGGAGCATTCACTATTTAAGGCATTGCAATGTACCTGCGGAAACTCTTGAAACACTGCTACATTTCAGCGAGATCTCCTCTTTTAACGAGACAATTAGTAGCTGGAACCCATGCATCTCTCGATCAGCACTTCCCGTGAATTTACCCAAATTTTGCATTGTTTATATAACCGGGGCTCTAGCGGGACTCAAACAAGCATCCAGGTTCTAAGGAGGTTGAATTGTCATCTCGGTTTTGCCTTTGAGTCTAATTCCATGAAAGGGAATGTCGCCAATCCTTTATACTATTTTTCTTCTCAGAGGGAATGGAGATGGAGATCCTGATTGTTTCTCGATAATAGACGAGGATGCAGAGCTGACTTGTGCGTCGGTTCGTGCAGGATGTAATGCAGGACTGTCCATTGAAATATTCGGCAGCAGAAGGCTAGTTGTCGGTCGTAATTCCCAAAATGTTGGCACAGTCACCAAATGAGTGTTCCATAGTCTGGATGATACACAGGAATACTATTAGCCTTATAATGTCAAGATTAGAGGCGCCGCCCTATGAGAGAAATGTTGGTATCTGAACATTCCATTATCAGTGGGTAATGAAGGTGAAACCTAGTTCATGAACCTTGTTAAATGTACTCGCTAGTCGGCACGGTCGCGTGTGCTTCAGGCTGGTGCCGATGGGATGTGGGCACGCAGATGGTGCCCTGGATGACAGTATAGCGGCATGATCTAGAGGACCAGAGATGCACGGAGTATCCCAGGAGGGGGGGAAAGCGTCTTCAGAACATTTTGCAGCCACATCTTGATGCCTGGGTCCCTCATAGTGAGAGGGAGACAGTCAGTAGAGGAGTATCAAGGTTCCGAGGAATTACAACGTTGACGACAGGAGAATCATGGCGAGAGGGATCCTTGCTTCCTGGAAACGATGGTTGAAATTCTAGATTAACGTGGGTAACTGTGATCGCAGTAAGCTTTGTTGTTTTAAGTCAGGTTATATAAGAGCGCTACAGGGGAGAACATCGTAACACTGGGGGCTTGCGATATAATTAAAAGATACTGAAACTGTAACTCTTAAGCAGCGATGTAGTCAAACTGGGGAACTCCTTAAGATGCACTGGAAACATCTTGTCCTGATAGGGACGATCAGATTAGATAGTGGAGGGCTGACTTATGCTATACTAATACAATGGTTGGATTTCAACCATGGATATCTTTAATTAGTTATATATAGCGATTATATAGCTGAATAAGGACTACTCCCAATCCAATTAACAGTTGTACCAATATACTGGCTAATTTTGAACTTGGGTGTTTGATTCTTGATAATGTGATGCAGTATTTACTTGGCCTCACTGGGGGATACTACCTGATAATTTCTAGGAAAATTCATAGTACTATATCAGAAACAGTGTTCACTAGCATCAGTACAAAAATGCTGGTATAATATGGCTACAAGGGCAAATTTAACTGCTCCTTACTAAAGGGGGATTTTCAGGCTTATGGAGTGGCAAATAGTTCTTTGGTTTAATATAGGAGATTATTCCCCCCCTTTTTTTTTTCTCTCTTTTCTTAGCATGGAATTTCTCGAACAGATCACTCGAGGGGCATGAATACAAAGGATTAAGAAATAATTTGTAACAGATCTAGGTTTGGGTAGCAGACAGACTTTCTGCTGGGTTGATATAGATCACACGACGATAGTGTATAGTAGAGCAGTTGTTAGAACTGGGGGTTGTTCTTCATCTTTGGAGGGTTATTTGTACTGTAGGGAGGAAATGGGGGGGTGGGACAGCATCTACTTAATTAAAAAGAAAAAAACGAGAGCCATTTACGGAGAAATGACTGTTTTAGTTAACTTAGAATGTAGCAGGGAACTTTTCAAATTATATCTCCACTTTTTTTTTTAAGATAAATCATGATGTCGAATGTTAATAACTTTATAATTACTGACGCGTGCTTTTTCCCATAGGGAAACCCAGTTATAATTTGCCGTTATAACCAGCTGCCCTGGTTATAACGGCAAACACGCGCTGGGTTTCCCTTGGAGCACGCATGCGCCACTTATCCGGTCCTCCTTCAGTGTACGCGACGGTTGGAACATCACCCCATCGCACTCACGGTGAATATTTTTTTTAATTAGAAACAAAAATCTCTTCCTCTAATCACTGGCAGGGAAAACCAAACAGAAACTATTTAAACGTACATCTGGTTTCCCTGCCAGCACGCGAGAGCCAGCAGATCTCTTCACCTCTTTGTACCGGAAGCATTCCACAGCTCAGCAACTCCTCTTCGCTGGTAAGCTTAAAAAAAATAGCATACATGTTGTGACTTAAAAAAATTAACTATTCAATGTAAATTGTCAGACCACGGACCACAACAGCACAGACTCCTGAGCAGTCTGTCACTGCCTGACCGCCAGTCTACTGCCTGATTTTTTACAATTGCTGAGGCGGGCAGGCCAGCAATTATAAAAACAAAAATATGGGGTGGTGAAACTTCGATTTTACACACACCCTCGATAATGAGATGCATTTATAAACCCCTGGCTTCGCCTCGGGGTTTATGTAGCATCCTGACAACTCGGTGTGTAAATCTCGTTACACACACCACCCCATATATTATTCTCTATGTAAGTTGGAATGTTAAAGGGGCTCGGGAAAGGTGCAAAAGGCAAATTATATTAAAACACCTTTCGACCCTTAATTGTGATGTGGCATGCCTACAAGAAACACATCTTAAGAGAGAAGACGCTCATTTGTTTAGGAAGTATTGGGTAGGAAAGACATTTGGAGCGGGCATCTCAACCAGTAAAGGGGGGGTCATTATTTTACTTCATAAAAGATTAAACTTCAAATTAGAAAAGGAAATATGGGACATACAAGGCCGATATATTTTAATAACTGGAATCTTAGTGACTCAACAGATCACTATAGGTTCAGTATACAGCCCCAACATAGATTCCCCGCAATTTTTTGCACAGCTGTTGGACAAGTTAGACCCACAATTTACCAGGATTATGCTGCTAGGTAGGGACTGGAATATAACTCCTCAGCTGGTAGGGGACAGGTCGGACAACAGAAGATCGGGGTTATCCCCGGCTCAGAGAGCCTTGAGAGAGATGATGGAAGGATTGAACTTAGTGGATGTCTGCACTTAACAATCCAGGGTTAGGCAATATACCTTCTTTTCAATGCCGCACAAAACTTGCTCTAGAATAGATTACTGGTTAGTAAGTAGTAAGGTACTTCCCTTGATCCTGGATGCACAAATTCATACCAGGGTAATTTCGGACCACTCCCCAGTGTCAATAAAATATGAGTCAAACCCGAGTTATAAGAGGGACTTTAGATGGAGATTTAACAATCAGCTGTTACACGATCCTCGTATACATGACCACCTAAACAATTTCATAACTCACTTTCTCGAGCATAATTTGGGTTCAGTTAATAAGATTGATATTGTTTGGGCAACTCTGAAATGTGCTTTAAGGGGGGAATGTATCAGAATCACATCTACCAAAAATAAGAAAGAAAGATCGAGGTTAGAGGAAATCATTAAGGCCATCAAAGAAACGGAGCGTACTATTACCAAATGAGCATTAGCAGCAGAGTGGGTTAAGTTGCACCAATTACATTCCCAACATTCCTCCATGATGTTGCAGAAGGCTGAACTAGCACTCTGGAGAACCAAGATTAAATACCTTGAGGCTGGTGATAGGGCTGGAAAGCTTTTAGTGCTTAGGATTAAGCAACTTGACTCCAACAAATATGTGAGCGCTATACAAAGTAAAATCAGTGACCCTGTTGTTACAGACCCTAAAAAAATTGCTGAAGTGTTTAAGGAACATTTTAATGAAGTTTACTCCATCCCGGTGAAGGACAGGGCTAGCATAGGTGATATTAACAACTATCTAGACACGATAGATTTAGGGAAATTGGACCGCATTGAAGTGACAGTATTGGAGGCACCCATTCAAGTACAGGAAGTGAAGCAAGCGATAACTCAGCTTGCTCCAGACAAATCTCCTGGTCCAGATGGCCTAACTACCAACATATACAAAGCCTTCACAGGTATAATTTCCCCTATTCTGACTAAGGTATATAACCACTGCTATCACGAAGGGCTCTCGGAGAGTAATTTCCTTGAAGCCCTCGTAACACTCATTCCCAAACCAGGTTGAGACCCAACCCTCCCGGGGAATTACAGACCAATCTTCCTGCTGAACGTAGATATTAAAATATTAGCAAAAATTCTAGCTGGCGGACTAGGACCATTTATGCCCAAAATGATTAGTAATGTGCAGGTTGGCTTCATGAGTGACAGAGCATCAAGTGATCACATAAGTAAATTGCACTATTTAATAAGACGAGCACAAGAAGTATCGACCCCAGTAGCTTTATTAGCAATAGATGCAGAAAAGGCATTTGACAGGGTCTCATGGGATTTCCTATTTGCCGTTCTTTCCAAATTCGGGTTACCAGATGGTTTTATACAGTGGGTCAGGTTACTATACAGGTCTCCCAAAGCACAAATATGGTGCAACGGAATACTGTCAGACCCCTTCTCCCTTTCATGTGGCACCAGACAGGGGTGCCCGCTCTCCCCATTTTTGTTCATTTTATACCTGGAACCCTTGATTCGCAGAATGCACACGGTACAGGAGATCAAGGGAGTACAAATTGGCAACAGGAGGTACTTGGTTTCAGCGTATGCGGATGACCTGCTCCTGCATATCGAGGATCCGGAAATGGGTATCCCAAAGGTGATGCATGAAATTACACAATTCTCAAAGGTCTCCAATTACAAACTTAATATTTCCAAAACAAAGTTTTTCCCGCTTAATTCCAGATGTTTCCCGAGTATAGCCAAAGAGATGGGGTTTTGCTGGGAGGCAAACACCCTATTATACTTAGGAATCAAGGTTACACGAGACATAACCACAACGATAAATGAAAACCTGAATAGTCAGGTCAAAATAATCAAACAAGATCTAAATAGATGGACTCTGTTACCACTATCTCTCTGGACCAGAATCAAAATAATCAAGATGAATATACTACCAAAGATTCTGTACCCTTTAAATATGCTAGGCCCCTACCTGCCAAAAACATGGTTCCGTCCACTACAAACGATCCTTAGTGAATTCATATGGAAAGGAAAAGCTATTAGACGATCATATAGGAAACTTACTGCATCAAGGAAGTCTGGTGGACTAGCGCTTCCATCATTTTATAAATATTATATGGCTTCACATATCAGTATGTTAGTACATTGGACTTCCCCACTCACAGTGGAGAATCCCAACCAATATGCACCCCCCTGGATTATCATAGAGAGGGACTTAGTTCATAATTCGGCCCTTGCACTAAGTTCAATTCCATTTCTGTCTTTCAGCCTCCTACCTAGAGCATTGAAAAATACCCCTATGGGGTGGACACTAAAAGCCTTACAACAAGTGCAGAAACTCCTAGAGGTGAACTCATGAACTCAGCCGACCAACCTATCTTATACAATAAACATTTTCTAATACAAGGAACTCCAATCACTGCTAAGTTCCTGAAACCACTAAATGGGTTAATGTTGGGAGATTTGGCCCCTAAAGGGAAATTGTTATCATATGAACAAGCTTGCATTCGAATACCAGAGTTAAACGAGAATATTTACAAGTATTTGCAGATCAGGGACTTGATAAAAGCCCACCTAGCAAAAGCTGGAAAAGAGGATGAAGAGGGATTTGAGCTGTCTTCTCTCTTAGAGATTGCAAAACAAAAGCATCCGGTGTCCAAAATATACCAAGAATTCCAGTTTAGAGATAAATGGAACCCCACCAAAATTAGTGAATACTGGAAACAGAGATTAAAGCTTGAAGAGGAGAAAGTATGGGAGCAGGTATGGAAAAACAATAGCAAATATATTAGACAGGATTGATACAAGCTGCAGCAATTTAATATTATTCATAACTTATATTACACTCCCTCAAAATTACACAAAATGGGAAAATTAGAATTACCCAGATGCAACAGGTGCGGGACCGGAGAGGGAGATCTATATTACGTGTTATGGACCTGCGCCATAGTCCGCCCCTTCTGGAGCTCTATCGGTAAATCCATGCAATCAGTATTTGGGCTAGAACCATTTTTCACGCCGGAGGTATGTTTGCTAAATGTGTTCCCCAGAGATTTGGGTACACAAAGGAAAGCTTTTATGGCTATTATATCTGCAGCTGCAAAGGCAGTTATTCTTAGGCACTGGAAAGAGGTTAATACTCCATCAGTGGTTGAATGGTATAGTGAGGTCATGTTGGCACTGCAATTAGAACTGCATATAGCAAAAATGAATAATAAGATACAATCCTATAATACAAAATGGGGACTGCTAGAGGCGGTCTTGATGACTTGGAAACCATAGTTTTATAATGCTTTTCAAACACCAAAGGATGGGTTTACTATACTTCCCGAGCCCCTTATTCAATGTTATTCAACACTATTCTATTTTATTTAAGGAAACTGAGTGGTTCCCTTGTGTGGGTAGATGCTGGGGGAGGGCTGGGGATTACCCGTGAAGGGAATGGTGAATGGAGTTGTATGGTTGGAAGTTTAAAAGTTTTTACGGGGAATGCTACTTCCACCGTTTTTACCTACAAACAATTACTATTCTATGAAAATTGGTGTTAGGCATATGTATAATTGTTATGGTACAATTATTCTCTGTAAAGTCAATAAAATGTATTGAATAAAAAAAAATGGCTATTTTGAAAATTTGGTGAAAAAATTCCTAAAAATGACTGTTTTACGAGCCTGCTTTGCAGAGTTCGTATGCACGCTCATAAGTTCGCAAATTTTCAATATTTTCACTCCAGATTTTCAACATTGCCATTTTACCACACCTCCTTATGAGCAGTACAGTTGTCATGTTTCACATCTCGGCCACAACGTGTTTCTGCCCATGTAGCGCACAATGGCGCAGTCGGTGTGCGAAATCAATGTATGGGACACATTAAGAAAATCACAGTGACACTGGTCATGAGCAGAGGTGTTAAAATGGCTATGTTGAAAATTTGGTGAAAAAATTCCCAAAAATGACTGTTTTAGGAGCGCACGTTGCGCAGTTCCTACGCACGCTGGCAAGTTTGCGAATTTGTAATATTTGCACACCAGATTTTCAACAGTGCCATTTTACCGCACTTCCTTATGAGCAGTGCAGCTACCATTTTTCACATCTCGCCCAAAATGTGTTTCCGCACATGTAGCGCACAATGGTACAGTCGGTTTGCGAAAACAATGTTTGGGACAGATTAAGAAAATCACAGTGACACTGGTCATGAGCAGAGGTCTTAAAATGGCTATGTTGAAAATTTGGTGACAAAACTCCATAAAATGACTGTGTTATGAGTGAGCATTGCGCAGTTTCCAAGCACCCTCGTAGGTTCATGAATTTGTAATATTTTCAGTCCAGATTTTCACCAGTGGCATTTTTCCACACCTCCTTATGAAAAGTACAGCTGTCATTTTCCACAACATGACCGAAATGTGTTTTCACACTTTCAGTGCAGAGATGCGTGGTCGCTGTGGGAAATCATTGTTCGGGACAGATAAAGAAAATCACACTGACACTGTTCATGATCGGAGGTCCCAAAATGCCTATGTTAACAATCTACTGTAAAAAAAATCCCAAACTAGTTACATTACGGTTGTGCGTTGCACAGTTTCTACACACGCTCGTGACTTCACCAGTTTTTTTAAGATTTTCACAGATTTTCAACATTGCCATTTTTTACACCTCCCCATGAACAGTACCACTGTCATTTTTCACATCCTGTTCGGAATGTGTTTTTGCACCTCTGGTGCCAAATGCCATAGTCGCTGTGCAAAAGCAGTTTTCGGCTAACAAACTGATATTGCCACTGTTCATGAGGTGGGGGTCACAAAAAAACATGTTGAAAATTTGGAGTGAAAATACTAACGAATGCCTGAGGCGTTAGGGTTTCCGACCATAACGCCCCACCCTGTAGAGTATGACAGGCATCAGGGGTGTGACTAGGGATTCTTGCCTGTCATGCTCATACCATTCCACCCCCACCCACACCCTGCAGCCAGTGAGAGGCATCAAGGTGTGCCTCGGACTCTTCGGGCCCAAATTTCACCCCATTCTTCTATACCGCACCCATCTCATTGTATTTCCTGATGGAATGGGGTGCGTATAAGGCCAAAGACCCTGGCACACCGTGACACTTGCAGTGGTCTGCAGGGTAGGGTGTGGTGAAATGGCGTGGTCGTTATGCCTGACGACCCAAAGGCACACCCCAATGCCTGCCACTCTCTGCAGGGTGGTGGTGGGGTTGGCTTCAGTTCAATACTTCACTGCCATTCCTATTATGCAGCTCTGTAACTTCTACACTACCGATGCCACTGCCAGCAAGCAAACATTCGGCATTGACAAATGCTTGTTCTTTACTTCCATTGTATGTACTGAGAAAACTAACAAATGGTTGAGAGGAGGAGATAGGCACAGGCAGTAATTATGCTGATAATGACTTCAATTTAGGTATGCAGAGGGCAGCATTGTAAACTGAAGCCTGAGCTCTGGTGTGGACAATTCCACTTCTGCCTCTAGCTAGCAGCAGCATCTTAATCTATGCTATCAGTGGCTACTGATCAGTTGAAGGTAGTTTAACTCTCAAAAGCTAGTCCCAAAAATAATTTTGCTACTCCCAAAAAGGTATCACCTGCAACAAATTTGTTGTTTTTCACTTCTGCATCATGGACTGGCCTAACATGGTTGCCACATGTCTCCATCAGAATAGATCAAATTGTTTTGCTCTACTTTCATTAACACACTAATGTCGAAGTCACACCTTCACATGGCTCAACATGGTTATGCACAATGGCCCCTATGCACTAGTGGGTGCAGGTTATGCACCAAAAGCACGTAACCTGCCCCCTCAGCTCTGCACCCATGGACTTGGTGCACACCAGCTATTATTCACTAATACCCACTACCTGTCTGTGGCCCCACCAGTGCACAGGTCCATGCAGAATGGGCAACTGCGGAATCGCAGACCCAGCAGGGCATCCAATCAGAGGCCTGGTTTGGGTTCCACAGTGGATCCCTTGTGCAATACCGTGCTGGTCCGGGTGCGTGAATAGCCTCCACAGGCACCAGGACCTGTGCAGCTATGCCCTCATGCACAGACATGGAATCCACCTGTCCTGCCTACCAACCACACTGTTGTACCCTGGTCCCATAGTGACTCTGGCAGACCCGCCTCCCCCCCCACACGCAACTATACCCCCATCCAGAAGTGCAGGGTGGATGCCCCCCCCGTCCATGGCAACCCACACAGCGGGATTGTCAATGCAACCCCCATGCAGGGGATTCCCTACCCTGTCAGTGCCAGCCCCCTGGTGCCTGGACTGGCCACATGCCTAACCCCCACCCGGTGGCCAGCACCCACACCAGTGGGCAATGGTCAGTGCCCCCCATGGCACTGACACCCCCTGCCCCACCCTCTGTAAATGTACCCTCCCATCAGTGCCATGGCTCCTGCTGGCCAGCGGCACAACTCTCCGCACACCTCCTTAGCCCTCGACTGTCTGAGTGATGCTCGGAACGCAAACCCTGTTACTAGGTATGCATTCCCAGCATCACTCAGACAGCCAGCAGCCAAGGAGGTGTGTGGAGGGCTGTGCCGCCAGCCATTGGGAGCTGTGGCACAGACAGGAGGGTAACAAGGACAGAGGGTGGGGCAGGGGGTGTTGGTGCCATGGGGAAGGGCACTGGATGTTACCCACCAGTGTGGATGCTGGGCTACCAGGTAGGGGGTTAGGCATGTGTGGCTGGTTCAGGCACCACTGGTAGGGGTTGGCCTGTGTACCACAGTCAGGACTGGGCATACATGGGGGAGCCATGTGCAGCACGGTGACAGGATGGGCATGTGTGGAGAGGGGGGCGCATGGCACTACAGGGTCAGGGCTGGCTGTTAATGGGGAGGTCATGAAGTGGCACTGCCGGTACGGACCCAGCTCTTCCTTGTGCAGGCAGTAGGCCTGTCACCTGCCTCAGCCCCCACCTGCACCCAAGTGGGCTGGGGCATTATGCGGCTCAGTTTCCTTGTTCCACCGTGACTGGCAGGACATGTTGAAAGGGGTGTGCAGTGGGTTATGGCAGGGTTCTGGCTGCCATAGCCTGCTTTGTGCCCTCCTGCGGAGTGCACTACACGCCTTGGTACGTGGCGCATAGGGCTGGCATGCCCCCTGCTCACCCCCAGCATATTGCTGTCCAGGCAGGAGCTGGTGCATAGCTGACTTGTGCCCAGATTGTGAATTCCGCGCAGGGTCCATGGGACCCCATTCCACGGCATTCAGACATAGTGATTCCAGTGCACCCGGTATTCGTGATGCATTGGCATCGTGCATAGGGCCCAATGTGTGTGCAAATCTGGAGGCTGCACCTTCGCAGGGACATTGACAGGGTAGAGATGGTACAGAGGAGGACAACCAAGATGGTACAGGGCTTGCACTACAAAACATATGAGAAGAGATTAAAGGACCTTAATATGTACTCACTGGAGGAGAGGAGGGAGCAGGGGAACATGATAGAAACATTCAAGTACCTCAATGGCATAAATAAGGTGCTGGGGGGAGACATCTTCCAAGTTAGAAGGAGTATTAGAATGAGGGGGCATGATATGAAATTGGAGGGGGGCAGGCTAAGAGGAAATGTAAGAGTTTTTTTTCACAGAGAGGGTGGTGGACACATGGAATTGTCTGCAACAGGAAGTGGTGGGAGTGAGCACAGTGGAGGGATTTAAACATGCCTGGGACAGGCATAACGGAATCTTAGAGGTGGGAAGGAAGGACAAAAAAGCCACTGACCAGATAGGGTCAGAGGCCATAAACTAGTGTAGGGCTTATGGTCAGACTGGATGGACCTGGCAGTCTTTATCTGCTGAAAATTTCTGTTTCTATGTTTTTATGTTTCATAAAAAATAATACATTACATATACAGATCTATACAGACAAATTAAAAGGCCAAAATTATCCACAATTACAATGGCTTTGTTCCAACCAGTACTGATGAAGATGTTTCTTAAAAACCTTGATAGTACATGGCTTGTGAAGGGAATTAGGTAAGTTGTTCCAATAACTGGGAGCAGCATTGGATAAAGCACAAGATACCATTTTTGTTTTACAAAGTCTATGAGCCAAATGTAAATTACTGTTACTAGTTTTCACTGCTACAAGATCAGAAAGAGCACAGAGTGCAGATGAAAAAATAGCCCTATGAAGAAGGCAACCAAAAAATGTTTGATCTGAGGCACAGGAGACAGCCAACTGAGTTCAGAATAAAAGAAGCAAATAATGATTTTGAAATGGAACAAATAGGATAAAATGACACGTGGTGTTATAAACAGCTATAAGACTTTTAAGCCCCTTACTACCCAAATCATAAAATAGATTCAAAATATAAAAAAAAATGGTAATAAAAAGCCAGCCCAGTGGCACAGTGGGTTGAGGCATCCATGCCTCTGCTGCCACGCCAGCAACCCTGGTTTGGGAATGGACTTGAGTCGCTTGGGTACCATCCGGGAGAGGGAAGATGGACTGTCCATAGGACAGCTCTCTTCCCTCAGTGAGGGGGCATTCCACAACCCGCCACTCAGCTGCAACCTGTCTCATAGTGTGGGGAAGGGCCAGCGTATGAAGTGCTGAGGGTGCCTCCGCAGAGGTGGAGCATATACACCACACTTACTGCACATCCAGTGTGCCATGGGGAGAAAATCATGGTGGAAAATGTGAAGGATGAGCTTAATGATGGCCACCCAGCACCAGTGGCCTGCCTGGTCTTGGAGGAGAAGACAGGCGGAGACTCAGGACAGCCATGTGCAATGGGGACAGGGCTGATACAGCCACCCAGCCTGCCACTAGAGGATAAAAACCTTTATGGAAACAAAAAATGTCAATAAAGAACCAACAGCAAAAGCTTACTGAGTTTCAAAGTAAAATAATTTTTTTAATTTGTACGCAACTTCAAGTTTTTTTATTTATATTCTTGTTATAACTGGATGACATACCCAATTCCACTGACAGAAGACAACAACAGAATGGTCTTTCTGATGGTGGAATTCCTATTGGAATTCTGTGGTTCATTCCACGGAATTCCACCAGTTTCTGATGACTGTCAGAACCGTATTCCACAGAACCGTCTAATTCTACAGGGAATCGCTCCACGTGCCTAACAAGCAATTTGTGTGGAATCAAGTGTGTAAATTTAAATTAAAGTGCATCCAATTTCTTCCTAATGACCAGGACTCATCTATTTGGGTGTCCATAAGGATGTCCTGTTTGCCAGAAGTTTATCTGTAACATACAATATCTAGACATAGCATTTTGTGGAATATGGTTCCGTAGTTCATCATTACCATGGAATAGTATTCTGACATACATTTTTGAAGATGCTTTCCAAAAGCACCAGAATATTATACCACAGATATTCAACTTTGTAAATGTAAACCATAGAATGCATAGTGTTTCTGCAGAATTTCATTGCATGGTTTCTGCACATTATAGTGCGGAAACTTTATTGACTGAGAGTGAGTTTTAGGAGACAGTCAGAGAGAGCAGTTTTTTGTGGTCAGGAGGATCCTTTATAAAAATCCCATTTTGTTTAAAATTGCTAGCTCAAAGGGTAGCAGTAGCTCTTTCAGAGGTCTGTCTGCTGCATTTTCTTTCCCAGAAGAGACAAGTATATTACTTGAGGAGGTCACCAACAAGTCAACTGATCTTTCTGGGCAAAAGGCCATGACTACCCCATGAGAGAGGGAATTTAGGCTGTAATAGCAGTGAAGGTTAGTGGTGATGGTGAGTGACCACAGACAATCCAGCAGCTGAAGCATCATAGCTACGAAATCCAGAGGTGGGACACCCACATTCTGGAAATTCTGGGTGGTGTGTCACCATTTCGGAGGGGAGAAAGTAGTGTCATCAGACTGCTGGTGATGGCATTGCTGTACTTTTTACTTTTACTTATACTGTTGTGGACATGTGGTCTGAAGCCAGCTCATGTATTTTGATGCCTATGCCTGTCCCTCTGAGAAGCGTCCACATGCTGAGCAGTCAAGCAGTGTCATAAACTGCCCCTCTTCCCGGAAGAAGAAAAGCCATCTGTGAACACTCAGTCTTCTCCCAGCTAGCCCCCGAGTGATCCTTGTCTGTTCCTGAACCTGTGTGGCCCTCATAGCAGAAGGTAAGGCATTTAGTTCCTCAATCCTCCATGCTATGGGGCTCTCCACTGGCTGCCAGATTTCTACTGTCCATCTCCTGAATTATCATTGGAGAGGGTAGACATACCTGCTCCCTTTAGGCAACTTTATTTATTGCCAGGTCCCATAGGAATAACAACATGTTAATGATGTACTTTATAACAAATTGCTCTGTGGATCTGCTGTATACAGAGATGTAGCAGGGGGCTGATTCTGGTCTGTTGCTACAGGGCTCAATCACACTTGGGTACTCCATGATGCATTTTCTGAGGCATGCTTTTAAGTGGGTGGCATCTGTTTTCAATCTTGTTTAAATCTTGCAGCATACCAAACAGATGAAGATTGATTTCTGCACTGCACCCCTCTTTTTGTGCAGTGGACCCAGTGCATACCAGGCTGCTTGAGGACTGGGGCACATTTTATGTGGATATTCTTAGGTGTTCTCTGAGAAAGGGTGTTTTCCCTGTGATATTAAAGAATGCGTCAGTGAAGCCTCTCCTGAAAAAGGCATTTCTGAACCTTGACATTTTGTCCACTTACAAGCCCGTCTGGAACCTTCCATTTGTAGGGAAGGTAATAAAAACGTTATGGGTGACACAGCAGTAGTCACATCTGTCAAAATTTAACATGAGCCTTTCCAGTCGGGGTATTGAAAGTTAATTTCTCTCTGTCGTTTGGCTCCTTGCAAACTATATTTAAATGATCATTCCTCTCTCTAATCTGATGTTACTCTTTTGTGTCAGCAGCTGTTCGTCAACCAGATCAGGCAACATCGATGGGGATAGTCACTGGGCTGTCAATACAGCAGGTAATGTGCCTGGAGAAGTTACTGTAGGACAGGAGGGATGACCCAGACCTGATATGAGACTATTATGAACTTTTATGCCTTGATTTCAGATGATCATCAATTTAATTTCAGCTGTGGATGAAAGTGGCTTCTTTGTTATTCTGTTTGACTTGGTGATACACCTAAAAAGTAAATGAAGATACATATCTGCATTGCTCAAATATTTTTAACTCATTATGCATGGAAATATAGAATTTGCAGGCAGAAAAAGGACCACTTGGCCCACACAGTCAGTGAGTCAAGTGTAGAAGGCTTGAAAGGCCAGTGCACAGTAAGAAACATTTGAGGGAGATGGCAAACATGCCCCTCTATGATTGTCCTATTAAAAACAGTATGTTAACTGTCTGCAGTAAAGTACTTATTCATGAATTCAGAATGTTTATTTCTTACATGTCATCTGTCTACATGCCATGTTCTGTGTTCTGCACAGGGCTTGCATGAACCCTCTATTGAAGTCCCCAAGTGATTTTTGTGGATTGTGGAGCAGAAGCAGAAAAGCAGAATAATATTTTATTTAACAAATATCACAAATAGCAACATTGCAATTGTTGAAACAGAAATATCTGTGTACTCTTCCAGCATCAGGAAATGTTGGTAATTGGAATTGTTTTTCCATTCTTATATAAATCACCCCACCACCTTCACAGCAGCACCATCTACACTATATTTCAGCCCCTCCAGACCATTACAGAGAATTAATATCACCTTACCCCCAACTTCAGAGCACTCAGACTACCCTCTGACCCTCTCCAGCCACCCACCCTACTCATCCCGTGGATGTTCATATTCAATTATCAAAGTGAAACTGAAGAAAAGGCACACTCTGGGTTGCATAATTCCTGTTGCCAGCCTCCTGTACAAGTGCAACAGAGTGAAGAGACAAGAGACACTGGGCCACATGTCGCAGCACCTTCTAAGTACCCCTCCTACCCTCCTGCCTCCACCCACCAACACACAAACATAGTCAATAAAGGTGCCACTCTGGTAACTGCTGGGCCCACAACCAACCCTCCTCCTTCAGCTAGTTGATGAGTTGATATCTAACGTCTAGTAAATGAATATGCTTGCACACTTGTGCAAACAGTGCAAAATGGCTGCTGACTGATAACCTGTAACTTACTCTACATAGCCCAAGAGCCCAATTACTTTCCTTCATTAGGGAGCAGCAAGAGCACAAAAACGAGGATGTGATCGGCCAGTCCCCCATCGTGTGACCTTTATTTAGTTTGTGTGAGGGGGAAGAGGGTGGGATGATTGGCTACAGAGTGGATTGATGGGGTGGGGGGGCTAAGGATATCTTTCTTCCTTGCTGGGATGCGCTGACGTTGGGGGGTTGTAAATTACAAATGAGAGGGAAGGTTTTCTTAAGTTTTACTTTGCAATGCTAATTTAAAACAAGCATCAATAGTATAGGCAGTAGGGGTGGAGTGTAGCTTGGATGCCACTATATCATATGGGGTTAGGTCATTATTTTCATTTATTGGTGATGGGGTAAGAGAAGAATGTAGTGAGCGCTATATTGTTGGGGAAAAGTAGAAGCTTTTTTCTTATTAAATGTGATTGTCTAGGAAATACTTTTTACATAGGTAGTAAGTAGTAGCAACTGCTCAGCCTCCAACTTTACTATCTATGCCAGTTTTATTATATGCATTATTTTTGACACATTTTTACTTTTTTGTGTGGGCTGGAGGCTGACCGTGTTCAAAATGGCCTTCTGCATTGTCTTCATTTGAGTAATCAAAAGCCAGTGCACTATCCTCCACCTCCTCCATCACCATGTGTGTATGATGTCTGCTCTCCTCACAGTCATCATCAGTGAACCTTGATTTTAAACTTATCTTGTAGTTAGGTTGGATGTGCACATATGTCCATTTTTGTAAATGTTAACATCTGCACAATTCTGCTTGACAGACAAGTTTAACAGTCTGTTATTATTGCCCCTGCTGTGCTGAACACTCTCTCAGAGCTGATACTAGCTAGTGGACAGGAAAGGTAATTTAACTGCTACTGCTGCCCATGCAGGCCACACATCTAATTTACAATGACAATATAAAAAGGGTTAATCATCTAGCCGTAGCTGTTTGGGATCATAGGGCTGGACCATGGAGGTTGCAGTTATTTGGCTCTCTAGATGTGAGGGAACCACCTTTTTACTTGACACAGACACACTTGAGCCAAAATAGCCCAAAGAGGGTTGACATCAGCTGTACCAGACTTACTAGTACTACCTGTGGAAGTGGATGAGTTTGATGTGTGAGATGTTTTAGAATTTGCAACTGATGAGGACATAAACAAAGTCATTGAGATAGGCTCCTTGCAGATGATGCTTTCCCTCCCTTTCTGAAGGGTGCACCAACATCTGTTTGTGTACCAGCCCTATCAGTGCCCAAATGTGCCTGTTCACCTCTGGTTCCCCCCCCCATCCAGAAGTGACACAACACCACACTTGTACTGGGAATCTAAAAAGGTCGCTGCTGCATACTCTCGGGACTCCGTAATGCTGCACAAATGTTCATCTGAGAACACATGAGTAAGCATCCTCTTAACAAGTTCGCTGCCTCCAGTATTATCAGTCCTGTCCAGCTGCTCCCAGATATTAATGAATGCCTGCCACAAAACATGAATCAATGGCATGGTCTGACTTGTACTGTACATACATTTGCTGCACCTTCTGGTTGAGTAGGATGCTCAAATGGCTGGAGAATCTGGAGGAGCGTGTCCATCAACCTCCGGTGCTCAACACTGAGAAAGAAACTGGATGCGTCACGGTCATGGTGCAGCATAATGACATCTGTCACAGCCTTATACTGTTTGAATAGTCATTCTAACATGTATAATATTTATTTATTTATTTACTTACTGAATTTTGATACCCAGGTAAAACCCACTGAGATATAGTGCCCTGGAGTTAGGACATTTAGATGACAATTTTATACACAGAAAGTGTATTACAATATACAGAATAACGCAGAGCATCATATAGGGTCATTAGGACAACAATAACAAATTAAAGGAGTACAGTTCTTAGTTATATAGCAAAACTGTTTACAATAGGGAATCAAGATGTTGCATGAGCGTAACAGAGACATCAGAAATATCAAATGTAAAAATTGCCCATGAGATCAGTGTGAGAGGCACCAGGGTATGGTGAGAGCCTGGCTTACTGGATGTAAGCTACTTTAAGTTGTTGAAGAGATGACTAAATAGTTAGTCTGGACTGTTAGGGTAATATATTGCTAGTGGTACTAGGGGTAAACAGTTATGTAATTCCTTTGTTGCATCTGAAGTGGGTTGTCCCTACTGTGTTGGCTTTTAGCTTGTTTTTGAACATTGCCAGTATGTTACAGAGTTGAGTGTCTTTCGGGAGAGAGTTCCATAGGGAGGAGGCAGTGAAGGAGAATGCTAACATGTATAATGCTGAATTCCATCTTGTTGCCACCTCTTGTTTCAGCCTGTGGTGTGGGAGCCCATTTTTTGACAGAAAATCTCTCAGTTGGTCCTGGCTTTCACTGAATGGCTAAAATGGCTACACAGACAATGGACAGTAATCAGCACAGTGTCTATTTCACTGTTTTTCCCCTGAGGTCCTGAATGTCAAATTAAGGCAGTGAGTGAATCATGAAACATGGTGGAATTAACCACTTTCAGTAGTCAGCACATTCCTGCTACTGTCACTGGCAGCGAATTAAGGTTTTGGGATGTTAGCCACTCAATTCACTTATTCAACTCATTCAAAATATTCCTGGCATTGAGCAAAATGGAATCCTTGCACATCCACAAACATTTGGCAAACATGTCCAGTTTTGCTGTTATGCACATGTATGATAAAGCTGCACTAGGCCCACCATGCCACATACAGTATCAGTTGTCGAGTGCACTATGGCAACCGCAGAATGCGAAAGGGCATGCAGCACATAAGGTTTTAAGTTAATCAAGGTACAACTCTGGTTGGTATGGTATGTTCCATTTCAGGGGCTGCCCTATTCATAAAGTATCTAAAACCAGGGTTTTCCACAAATGAGTAGGACAGCATATCCACTGCTATCTTTTGTGCTTAAGCATGCATTCATTTCTCTTGTCACTGGGTAGTTATGGCGATATTTTCCATGTGTAGGCAGTGTTTGTTGTATGGTTCCTTGTAGTAAGGGCACAAGATCAGATGATTGTGTGCTTGTGGACTGGGGAATACTTTTAGTGCAAGTGTGAGATCTCTTAAGTGGTTTTCTTTAGAAAAGCAGCTGTGGTTGCTACTACATGTGCAGAAGAAGTGTTGTTTTTGGTAGTGTTTCTGCTAATGCTGACATCCTTAGCCTCAGCCACTGCTTTTTTACCCCTCTGGCATGCCACCATGGCCCCCAACATGCTTTATACCAACCTGTGTCTCTCTTTTATGCTGCTGCCACTTTGTAAGGTGTTTTGGTTTAAGTGACTGTGTTGACCCCAGTCCCAAGACAGGAACGAGCTTTGCCACAGCTCACTCTAGCTTTGTAAATCTGGCATATGGCAATGCTCTCATCATTGCAATCCAATACAAAAAAACAATCCCAGACTAGTGATGCTTGGGATTGTGCTGCCATCGCTCCCTTCCTTAATGGTTAGCTTTGATGGGGGTCTGTCACTCACTGAACCTATACAGGTATCAGTGTTTCACCTAACTATGAAGGAATGTGTGCTGCCCTTCTTCATATGACATGTTTCACACATCCATTCACTATTTAAGTGACCGTTAATAAGGAAACTAGATGATGTATCAGCCCAGGCTTGGCACATTCAGAGGTGAGGATGACCATCTACCAATACCTCTGGAAAAAAATGTTCTTATAACTAGGCTGATTGTTCTTATAAATAGGCTTCACTGCCATTGACAATAACGGGCAAAAATTGGGACAACCAAGAAATGTTCTTATAAATGGGATGTTCTTATATCCAATGTTCTTATAAGTGGGCTCCACTGTATCACCATGACCACCAAAAGCACTAAACACTCATGTACTACCTCCACTATCCATATGCTTGCCATCTGCACTGCCCTTTGCACTACCCTTGGCATTTGTATTGCCCTTGCCCTTTGTTTTACAGTTTCTTGGACTTGTGTATAAAACTGTCACCCTCCTCTTCCACCTCTACCTCCTTCATAAATTTAATGTCCAATACTGCAGGAGAATGCCCTGTATGTTTTACTGGGATTTTACGGTTCTCAATCTCCAACTCCCAATCAACATCTACCACTGGATCGTGACAATAAGAACACAATTCAATGTTTCCAAGAGCAATATTGCACTTCTTCCATTTCCCAACCTCACTTATTTTTACTTGATATATACTCACTAAAAGAACTCAGATAATTCTTTACCTCCACCAACTCCTCAGTGGTCAATTCCTATGAGCAGTCCTCCTCTACCAATCCCTCAAGCACCTTTTCCCATGCTTCCTCCTGACTTTCACAGTCATCTACAACAGTCTGCTTTGTCTCAGACTCCAGTTCCTCTCCCAGCACAGATGACCCACACTGTCACTGTGACATCTGCATAAATATTGCAGCAACATCTGATGCAGCTTTTCTTGGTGGACAACTAGGCTGCATGCTCACATGCAAGCCACTAGAGCTTGCACTGCCATCATTTTCTGGACCTTTGACTATTCACTATTATTCCCAATTTAACATTCTCTGCCTCTGCCACTCTTCTTCATATTTTAATTTTAACTTTTTTATAATGGTACAATTAAAATGAGTTATTCAGAAAAAAATCAACCACTGCACACTGCACTGCTATTCTTCATGAACTGCTCACAGTGAACACCCAATGACTGGCTGGCTAGATTCACAGCACTGACAGATGCTGAACAAAACAGCTAAAAATAAATACAAAAGCACATATACACACTGCTTTAATAACACATTCTGGCACTATAACTACCTTCTTACCTTGGTGTTTGACTGTCTCATGCTATCTCTTAAAGTAGAAGGAAATGAAACAGCTCTAGTGGACTGCTACTAAGAAAGTGGCAGCAGAAGCTCTCTCACAGACTAGCTGGAGTGTACAATGCAGCACTACTGCCTCCCCCACTAACTACACTTGTCAGAACTTGCTACAGCTGAGAACTAAGTAATAACACAAAAACTAAACAGACTTATACAAAAACACCCCACACAACTCTATCACTGTTCTGCTACAATTCTGCAGTACAACTTTTTCAGAATTTAAGTTTTTTTTACACTGTTTTTAAGACAGTTTAGGAACTGGAGCTCCAGAGCAGATCCTTCCCTCACAATGACACTCAACGTTCTCAGCAAGCTCAGGGAGTCATATAGTACAAGTACCTGTGAAATGCAACACATGTGATCCCATAAACTGCCACCAATGGGATCTCAGAAAGTTCAGTGGAACAGAAGTCTGTGGAACATCATGATCTGCAGAATACATTTCCCAATCCATAGAACAAGACTTGCAAAATTTAAGCAACTGAGAAAATTAAAAAGAGCAACCACTTACAAAAATTATTACCAAAGCAGGCCAGAGGCAGGAGTAAAAAAAACCAAATGGGTCTACTTCTGACATAATTAGACCACTAAAGTCCATGCTAGGAACATAAAATGTTTACAGTGTATTGTGGAATGCTGTTCAGCATGGAAATCCATGCCTGGAACAGCACTGTTGCACTGCAGTAGTGATGTCACGATGTTGTTGTGGTGCACTAGTGATGTCACTACCACAGCACAACAATTAGAACATAGTTACGCAGTCATGGTGAAGCAGTCACGACAGTGAGAACTCAGCCAGGAAGTGACCTGTGCTGGAAAGAACCGCAACAGCCCGTGGTAAAGTAAGGCAGTTTTAGTACTGGGTGGACCTTTTTTTGGGGCTCAAGATGACAATAATGATTGCCAATACACTATAAAAGATTGTGTATGAGCAATCATACACATACAATGCTGTTTTGCAATCTTGAGGTTTCCGTGGCAACAAGACCTCTCGAGCTGCGCTCTCAGGGTCTCTTGTTACCATTGAAACCTCTCAACTGAAAAACAGTGTTGTTGTGTGTGATTGCTCATACACAATCCTCTATTTGGAATTCATTCACAGAATAATATTCCACAAATTGACAAATCATAGAATTCAGTGAAAATGTTTCATGAAATTACATTCATCATAACAGCGAAACAACTGATTCACTGCAGAATTCCATGATTACCAGCAGAATTTTGTAGAATTATGGTAGGTTGAATTTTTCAAAATGCCATGGAATTTCATTCCATTGGAATTTCAAAATTCTGCACAGCAGTAATTCTTGAAAAGCAGACGGACATGTGGAGAAAAAGGTAATGTAGTATCAAAAAGGATGCCCAAATATTTAAACTGTTGAATGTGTTCAGTAGCATAACCCATTGAATCATTTAGCAATAGTGAGGGGATTACCATTTAAATGAACCTGGATCCAAAGGGCTTAGATTTAGCTTTCTTTGTATTAAGAATAAAGGAATTATGATCAAACCAGTAACAAATTGCATAAAAGTCTTTATCCAAAAAGTTAGATATTTCAGAAATATCTCTAGCATGGGAAAAGATTATTTAGTCATCCACATATAAAAGTGTGTTACAATTTGTACAAATTTTAGGGATAAAATTAACAAAAAGTGAAAAGATCAGTGGCCCTGAAATGAACCCCTAAGGAACTCCTATATCAACAATTTGTGACTGAGATAAAACAGGTTCAGTTCCTCAAATTTTGAACTCTCAGATAAATAATCTTTTTGCCAGACAACCACATTGGATGAAAACCCCAAAAGTACAAAGTTCATCACAGAGTAGGTTATGATCAATCAGATCAAATGCCTTGGTCAGGTCTACACAAAATGGTCCCAGTGAGATGACCAGCTTCCATACTACACAGAGAACTGGGTCCGTGAACCTGATCAAGGTAGTCCCAGTACCACTGCTCTTCCTAAACCATGTTGTTCACGCAAAAAAAGCTCATTCTACAAATAGCACTGTACTATTCTGTTTAAATGATTGTTCTTTACTATGTTGTTATTTCATTCATGCTGTACCCTTTCCCCCGGGTCATACCTGGAAACAAGCCGCGGCTCAGTGTACCTATCCTGGTAACCAAATTTTAAATGAATAAATACAACTTAGCTTGATTTGCAACTTTATTTTCCAACATTTCATTTACGGAGTGCAGAATAGAAATGGGGTGAAAACCAATTAAAGATACTGAATAAGGGTTTTTGTGTACAGGAACTACTCATGCACGTTTCTAAACTTGACAGAAACTCTTGTGTAATGAGATAGAATGAAAATAACACTCAAGGGGGACACTATCTGATGAGCAATGAGTTTTAAAAAACTAACATCCAGATCATCAGTACAATCACCATTTTTAGAAGGAATTGAGAAAATTAACTTTAGTACATCATCCGCCACAACCTCCATAAAATAAAATGGAGGACGCTTCGAGACAACAGTACCTTCATAGTCGCAAGAGATGCTTATAGAAGATTTTAAGTAAGAGGAAGTAAAGGCTGAGAGATCAGTGAATTCGCAATTGTTTGTGCAGTCTCAAGAGGGTCGCAAATTTTAAGAGTCCCCAAATTACCAATTTTTCAATAGAACTATGAGGTTTAGGGTTTGTCAATACATGTATATTCCTCCAGAATCACTTAGAGTCAGCTCAGCAACCACCAGTTTGTTTTTTTATAAAATCTTAGTTGACCTAATCAAATACTTACATTTATTTCTGATTATATGGTATTCAAATAACAAAACACTTAAAGAAGTTTTTTCTTCCCAGGCCAGTTTCTGTTTCCTAAGCATTTCTTTGATTTCACTAGATCACTTATTTTTAGCTCCTCTTAATCTTTTTTTTACACAGAGGAAATATGTTTTTCTTGTATGGAAAGTAATTGGAAATAGAAAAAGTCTAATTAACAGTCAATACTGGGAATTAACTCAAGGTAGGACCAGTCAATTTCACCAACCTATGTGTTGTACCAGAATAGTATCAACACCTTCTAGTTACTGTGCATAATGAAATAATTCAGGGAGGAACTCTAGGGGTCTTGTATGTTAAGATACAGTAGATGGGAAGATGATCACTGACTGCATCATTCAAACTCCCAGAAAAAAAAAATTCTATTTAATTTGCTATAATCTAGTCCAAAAGAGAATGACTGGTGTTAATGGAGTTTAGACGGGTTAGAGATTTTATGAGAGGGGTCAGATTAAGTGATTGCAACAATGTTTTATAATTATTTCCCTTGTCCTGTAACCAGTTCAAATTTATGTCTCCAGCAATGACCAAATCACAGTTCTTTGAAACTGGTTCACTTTGATCCAGAAAACCAAATAACCCTTCCACCCAGCCCGGGGAGAGGGGGATTATAAAGACAACCTAGAAGAACTTGTTTATATCCTCCCCAAACCATGCACCTAAATCCACTCATTTAAAGTATTTTTGAACCACTCTTAGCAATTAAACTAACATCCGGGTTTTCTCCAAAATAGATAGCTACTCTTCCTCCCTTTTTCTTTCCAGTACAATCCAATCTAAATAAATTATACACAGTCAAAGAACAAATTCCATCAAGGACACATGATTTCAATACACTGGTTGGGGGGGCCTTTCAAGTTATAGTCAGTTACACTTTCAAGTGTTGTTTTAAATTTTTTTATTACTTCCCCTACATTTCGCTCTGTCATGGAGCTTGATCACGGGGTAATTATTTTTTCACTGCATTTTACATCTGTTGATACATAACATTTTTTTACAAGAGTATATTAAATTTAGTATCAATACATTTATATACTTTCAAATTCTTTCAATGTTGTGTATATATAGATTTCATACCATCCACACTGTGGACCAATGGGCTTGCAGTGCATACTGTAATAGTCAGCCAAAAATATGTGAATGTATTCATTTGTGTCTATTACAGTATGCACTGCAAGCCCATTGGGCCACAATGTGGAGCAATGGGCTTACAGCTGATACTGTAAGCTGTCATTCGGCGGGCAGCTGCAGAGGTATGTGGGTGGGTTTGCTGCTGCCCACCGATGATGGGGGGAGCTGGGTGGGCAAGGGGTCCTGTGTGGGTGAGGGTGCCACTAAACCACCAGGGAAGTATGCTTTTACGAGCTATCGCAGCTACGGGCAGGATGGGGAGTACCACTAGACTGCCTGGGAATGTTTGGGATTTGATGTATGGGCAATTGAAGCTACGGGGGGGGGGAGGTTCCACTAGACTGCCAGGGAATGTTTGGAATATGATTTACAGGTGATTGGGACAAGTGAGGGAGGCGGATGTCACTAGACTACCAGGGATATAACTGTACATTATTTTCGGTGATCGCAGCTAATGGGGAGTGCCACTAGACCCCTCTGGCACCACCATATGCTGTGCAGGGTACCATGCATATTTTGCAGGCCAGCCCTGTACAGCTCATGTAAATGGGACCATAATTACATGCAAATGGCCCCATTTGTGCCTTGCATACATTATGGCTCCATTTGCATACTGCTGGGTGAATATCAGGAATTTGTGCACAGTATAGCTCTGTTGCACTGGCACAGTTTCCATTCCTGGTATTCAGCCCTATCTGTTGGGGGGGGGGGATGTGCCAGCACATTGTATTTGCACAGTGTGCATTACCTGATACAGTATATTCAAAGGAGATGCGCCATGGCTCATCTCTTTTAAATATATCCCTGAGTTGTACCAGCACAACTTAGTTGGACTGCGCCACCACTTGCACCAATGCCAGGTGCAGTTCTGAATATTGGGGCCATTATGTCTGCATACATGCCTGCCAATTCATTTTGATGTTCATTCCAATCCTATTATCTAGTACACGCATATAAAAAATCCATTTCATTTCAGCATTTAATAGTTTATCCTTAAAATGACCACCTCTATCAGAAGGGGTGATTTTTTTCTAGTCCCCAGAATCTTAACGAGGCTCCAGTATGTCCACTTTCATTAAAATGAACTGCCAGAGGGGAGTCCATATTTCGATTTCTGATGTCCCCCTTGTGTTCCAAAATTCTCATTTTTAACATCCTACTGGTTTGTCCTACATATAGTAGGTCACAGGGACATTGAATCATAGCTCACACTGCTACAATGCAGGGTGCTTCAAATCCCATTTGTTGTAAAACTGCATAGAGGTACTCCCACTCCACTAAATCAAACACCTTTTAAAAATCTATAGCAAGGGCTGCGGCTGGGGTGGGAGAAACCTTAGCTAAATGCATTAAGTCCACTAATGTACAGTTATGGTCCAAACTAAAACAAGACAGAGAACAAGCCTCCTCAACGTCCTGGCATGCTCTGGAGAACACAACATGAAAGGCAAAGAAAAACTCCAGCATTGTAGGTTGGAGGGGGGGTCACATGGAGTTGTCCCTGGTTTGGGGGTTCTGAGTTACCCGGTATGTTTTATTTAACTTGTATTTAAGTCCTAATAAAGAGCATTAAGTTTGTAAGATTTATTTTGCTCGTTTTCCTTGCAATAGGCAGTGCTGGAGTTTTTCTCTGCCCAAACCAAAACAACTCTGAACAAATCCTACTTGAAAGGGGTGAATTAGTTCTGGTGGAAGGGTTTCTAACCAAAAAGCAAGTACCTCTGCATAGATTTTACTGTCTACAGTTATTAGGGAAATCAGTCTATAGCCTGTGGGATAAGTGGGGTCTTTTCCTGGCTTGGGGAGGACAGTTATTGTTGCAGTGCTCATAGTCAGTGGGAAGGTGCCCTGTTGTTGAAGTTCAGCATATAGCCTTTGTAGGATTGAAGGTATCTGTGTGGACAAGGAATGGTTGAACTCTGTAGGGAATTGGTCCCCTCCTGGGGCTTTTTTAAGATTTAGGGAACGGATAACCTTCTGGATTTCGGTAGAGTAATGGGATGGTTGAGGTTTGTAGCCTGAGTGGGAGTGAGTTTAGGGAGATGGAGTTGGGAGAGAAAGGTTGAAAGGTTATGAAGGACAGGGATAGTCACCATGGAGTAGAGTCGGGCATTGAAGTCTGTCATGATAGTATTAATTTCACGTTCAGTAAAGCAAGTTGTCCCTGCCACATCCTGTAAAGCATTAATGTGCATTTTAGCTTGCTGTTCTTTGAGACAGTAGGCAAGTAATTTTCCACACAGTTTCAAAATTTCAGCATATAGTGGGGATTAAGAAGAGACTTTGGGATTGGCTTTAAAGCTCTCTTCTTTTTGTTGGAATTGAGCCACTAAATAGCAAGCTCCTATTCCTTTTTTTGCATCGGTGAGAGGCGTATGAGATAATGTGGCCCCCTCATCAAAGCTTTAAAAGCCTCCCACAGTGTGGCCACCGTAGTATACCCTATATCATTGATTTGAACGAATTCTTCTGTGGTGGACTGTAACTAGGGTTTTAAGTGAAAATCTAGCATTAATAATGGGTCCATTATCCACTTGGAAGGTTTATGAGGCATGCAGCCAAATAAAAGATCTAGTTGTATCAGGGCATGGTGTGAAATGACCAAAGGGTTAATTGTGACTGTCACTATCGGGGGGGTTAATTGTTGAGACATGAGCCACATGTCTATCCTATTATATGTCCCATACGTGAGAGAGTGGCAGGTGTGGTCTCTGATTCTGGGATTTTGAAGTTGCCATACATTCGCTAGTGCTTGGTCTGTCATCCACAACTTAACTACATTAACATGAGGTGCCCTGACTTTTGTTTATCATGGAATCTAGTACAAGATTAAACTTTCCCCCTTAGTAACAAAGGAGTATTAGAATCATTGAAGCTAGCCACTTGGGCAGCCAAGGAGTGTAAGAACTGAGGTGAGTCAGTGTTCAGGGCATAGAGATTGTCCATCACTGAAGGTCCCCGAAGGGTCTGAAACAGACCCACAATCCAACAGCCTTCTTTGTCTTGACCTGTCTTTTGAAATATCCACAACAGATTTTTTTTTTATTTACATACTTTTTGTGTGCCCCTCCAGCCATCAGTGTCCATTCTGGTCACGGACCCCCTCGCTTCCACCTCCGCCTATTGCCTGCACTCCCCAGTCACCCCTGGCTTGCCCCCCAGAGGGTGGGGGTCATGGAACTGTGGCCCTTCCAGCACTGTGATGCTAGTAACTGGTCGGGGAGCCGGCGGCGGAGGCTAATCGAGGCCCGGGAGCAGGCCTTCATGTAGACGGTGAGGGACACAGTGTTTTTTCCTCCTGTAGGCAGGGGCAGGAATGTGCAATGATGGCCAGTGCCAACCTAGCCCCTGATTCAAGTAAGCGTCAGTGCACATGGCGAACCCAGCCTCTGGAGAAGGAAAGCAGTCAAGGGACACTCAATCCTTCTCCCTGGCCGTCCCTCTGGCAGCCTGGGTCCATTCCTGAACCCAGATCACTGGAGTCACAAGCGGAAATCCAACCGCTGCACCAATGGGCCGGCCTACAACAGATTTTTAAGGAGCAGGATCGAGACTCACCATTTTTTAGTCAGAACAATACTATGGACTTCCTGTCCTACCCAATCCCTTACTAGTTTTTGTGATTCTAGGTCAATAAGTTTAGTTTTTTGCAAAAGGGCTAACTGAGTTCAAAGTTTTTTAAGGTGGGTCAACACTTGCGTTCGTTTTGTCGGGGAATTTAAACCCCATACGTTCCAGCTATGGCACCTTAAATTCACCATTTAGAGGTGTGAGACAGAAATGTTTTGAGTGGAATAAGGTGAAAGAAAATAGCAAGCCAAGTATTAACCCAGGCCTTACAGAAACATCTAGGTAAAAGAAGCCTATAATAAGTCCTTCCCCCCATGCCCCCAGCGTAAGGCGTTACTCCCTGAATCTGGCATTTCTAGTGCCAAAAATTGCTGAACCCCTGTAGGTACACTAAGTATTATAACATCCAGAATCAGAACCAGAAAACTAAGGAATAAAGAATAGAAGGCAGGAAGAACAAGAGTAATCTCTGCTAGTGCAGAGTTGGAGTAGTTTGCACATAATGAACAAGTTAACATACCCAGAAAAGTGGACTGGGTGAATAAATGCACCATAGACCCTCCCTAGAAGCACTGAGGATGGCTGAGTCATAGCCTGAGTACAGAACCTGAACTTCTGAAAAATACAAGAAAATGAGTGCATTAGTAACAGTACTAAGTAAATGAAATTCTTCTAATGATGGTTGCAGCTATTTCCAGCCTCCATATCCTCCCGATCCCTCACCTTGAAAGAACAAAAACCCTTCCTTTACTATTAGATACTAAAGTGCACATTATGATGGCAGATTATGTGGCCAGGGCATAGTGTTTATAGTTACGCCCATTATACTGACCAGCAGGGATGCTGTATTATCCTTAATATGGGCAACAGCCAGTGAGAATCCCTTCCGGGAGGTTGTCCCCACTACAGGTCATCTGCAGAAAGGCTTCATATGGAGAAGGGGATAACAAAGCCACCAAGTTGTTGTATAAGGCAATATGTAAATAGATATATAGGGGCCCAAAACGCACCAAAATCACACTCATTGACCAAAAATAGGGCCAATTCAGTTATGCCATATCATGTTTGATAAGGGTAAATGCAGCTAAAAGGTCTTCTGGCTATTAATACAGTGTAATCATCTAACTAGAGATCTTGTACATCCCCCCCCACATGGTCACCTAGGTGACCACCTAAGTAGGCAGTCAGGACATCACCACACAAATGGGCTATTTGTCATGGTCATTTTGACAGACAAGTTATGCTGAGTAACTGTGCCCTGTATACAGGGTCTGAAGGAACATTGCAATGCTCACTGAACTCAGTCACCTTTGCCCACGAATGTGGAAGATGTCAGATGAGAAACCCCTGCAGGTGATTATGCATGTGTAAAAGGTCTGACTCCCATAGAAAACAGAGTACTTGTTCATTTAGGGGCAGGTATTAACAGCAGCCAAATGAGCGTGATTGCTGTGCAGCCTCTGATATTTAGCTTGCTGCCCCCATCTACTAGTGGCCATGTATAATGTTTATTTATTTATTTAAAATTTAATACCCGGGAAAGGTACCATGAGTGAAGCTTGTTTCCAGGTACGACCCAGGGAGGGGTTAGAGAGACACGTACCTCAGAGGGTAGATCATAAAAACAGACAAGTCACACAGATTGTTACATAAATTAGCTTCTAGGAGTACAATAATATACAACATAATAGAATAGTATTTGCAACATATTAATGTGATATAGAAGCACAGTAATGAGTTTATGAGCTATTACGGAGCAGATTGTCTCAGGTAGGGAAGGATACAGAGAAGAAGAAGGGGGTTCAGGAGAATGGAGAGAAGATATGAGAGGATAAGAAGGAGAGGGTGTATTAGGGATATGAACAGGTACAGGATGAAGTACGGATTGGTCTGAGTAGGCTTTTAAGGGCAGGAAAGGAGGGGGTGAGGTGGGTAGGCAGGGGGATGCTGTTCCAGAAAGAAGGAAGCCTGTACGAGAAGGCCAGTTGATCAGCTAAGGTGTGGACTCATGGGAGTGCAAAGGAACAGGTGCCTATCGACCGTGAGTTGTATGTGGATAGGGTGGCAGATTTGAGGAGGGATGCAAGGTAAGGTGGGGGAGTCCCGAACCAGAATTTGGAAATCAGGGTGGAGCAGTGCAAGAAGCATCTCTAGGAGAGGGATAGGAAAGAGTAGAGGTCACAGTAGTGAGTTAGTCACGGGGAGTTTGTGGCGAACCGACAGAAGGCGTGGTAGAGAATGTCGAGTTTGGCTAGGGAGGTCGCAAGGGCTACATTGTAGACCAATCAGCATAGTTGAAGGTGGGGATGATCCATTTGATCACAAGGTTGTGTCTGACAAGGAGGGGGAGGCTAACCTTGTGGCGATAGAGTAGCCCAAGCTTTGGACACAGTTTTGAATGTAGAGCATTAAACTAGGATGAGAAATCGAGGCAGGGATCAAGCCAGACCCCAAGGTACTTGAAAGCAGGAATGTTCTCGATGGGAATATCCTCACTGGAGAGGGAGGAGGGCAGAGCTTGAGTACTGGATAGTTTTTGCTTGGTTCCAAAAGTCATTGAAACAGTTTTTTAGGTGTTTGGTTTGAGACTGTTCGCGTTGAGCCAAGAGGTACCTGCCATGAAGTCCTCTTGTAGAGGAGTTTGAATGGCTGAAGCAGATAGTCCAGAGAGGAACAGGATGGTGCCATCCACATACATGTGTATGCTGGCATGGGAGCAAAGAGAGGGGAGATTGTTTATGAACAAGGAACATAAGACAGGACTGAGGACAGAGCCTTGGGTGACACCTGCTGGGGTGGGGAGAGAAGAGGATAAGACATTGAGTTTACCGATTGAGAGTGGCCAGTTAAGTAGGATCTGAACCAGGATACAGCAAGAGGTGAGAGACCACAGTCACGTAGTTTGTTGAGGAGGAGGAGGAGGAGATGAGACACGGAGCTAAAGACCTTGACTAAATCAAGGAAAATGGCTGAGGTGATGAAGCCTTAGTCCAGGGTCGAGTGGATAGCATCTGTGAAATGTAAGAGGGAGGTGGTGGTATAGTGGTTCTTTCTGAAGCCCGATTGAACAGGAGACAGAGTGTTGGAGGTGCAGAGGAACTCGTTTAACCTGGAGAGGACCAGGGACTCTTGGACTTTGGCAAGTGAGGGGAGAAGCTAAATGGGGCGGGTAGTTGCCAGGGTCAGTTGTGCCCCCTCCTTTGAAGAGAGGGAGTACTGTTGCAGACTTCCAAGCTGCTGGGACAGTAGAGGAGGAGATGGACAGATTAAGAATAAAAGTTAGGGGGTCGACAATTGAGGGAGCAGAGATTTTGAGGAGCTTGGGGTGCAAGTGATCAGTTCTAGGTTTTGAGGGATTTAGGGAGATGAGGGCTCTATAGACTTCAGAGGGGGAAACTGACTGTAGGTTGAAATTGGTGGCTCGAGGGAGGAGGGGGGGAATGGGTTGGGAGGAAGGAGGACCATGTGGTACAGCACAAGTTGTGAAGAACTTGTTTAGACCTTCAGCAACAAGGAAGGGCTCAGAACAGGTGAGCCAGACACACAGAGAGTGGGTGGAGGTAGACCAGGGGAAGGATGAATGAGTGAACGGAGATGATTCTAGAGAAGGAGGAAGGTGCGCTATTAAGGGCTTGCAAGCGAACTTTGAAGAAATCCAGTTTGGCCTGTTGGATACGTTTTGTGCAACAGTTGTGGAGAGTACAGTAGGTCTGATGGTCAGCTGTGCTCTGTGAGATCTTAAATAGACACCACGACTGACCATGGGATTTAACATCCCCTTAAACATATGGGAGCTGCTGCAAACTAGGTAGTTTGATATCGGGGTCCAAAACGTTGAAGGTTCTGATCAGGGTTCAGTTTACCTGCCATCCAGTGCATGGACAGAGTTTGGGAGTGGTAACAAATCCAGTTCATAGCAGAGCCAGGGCCACAAGTAAAGAAACAGGTTCCTCATGATCCAGTTAGCAGGGAGGGCTATGAGGGCAAAGGGGTAAATAGCCTACTAGTAAGGATGAAAGAGAAAGCTTTTTAAGAAATAAAATAAATTAATCACCCAGCCACTACCAACAAAAAATACAGGAGACCTGGGAGCAGGTCAGCAAGCCATTTAGGAAATTACAGCTGTGGCTTTGAATGCGCGTCTTAGTGCTAAGATCCCTTTCTGATATGGTATCAGATGCCTGTTATCCCTTGATTGAAACAGTGAGTGCCCTGTATCCTCTTCCTTTATTTCTGCAATAAATTAAAGCAGAATAACAGTGGAGCTGCAGCCTGTAAAAGTAGACAGAAAAAGAATTCAGCAACAATTTTTACTTAAGTCGACAAAACAGAGTTGCCTGTTCCTGGGCTACCATAACATAACTAGGAGACTGTAAGAGGTACAGAGAGCATGGAACCAGCACTCCTTCCTCTGTGTGCCCAGGACTATCGTGGGGTATCTAAAGGTCTGGGAAAGTCTCCTGGAATGCAGCCTCTCTAGGGAAAGAGCATCATAAGTAGCTGACTATAAATTTGTGGCATAGTATCAGCTGAGATGACACCTCGGCTGTAACAGCTGCATTATAATCTGGAGCTGTGGAGCCATAAATTAGAAAAACACATAGAAACAGAAAAGTCCTCATTTGGTTCAAACATTATGCAACTGCTCATATTTAACTGGTTTTGATTTGCCTGGCAAAAACTAGCAGGCTGTAAGGAGTACTGAGAGTATGGCAGCAAACTCTCCTATACTCTTCTGGGCTGGAACTTTTGTAGGGTGTGCTATGGTCTAGTTGTACCTCATGGGATGAGGTCTTTCTGGATGGAAAGAGTCAAAATAAAGCAGGCCACAAAATTGTAATGAATGGCCAGCATGATCACCACCTCCTCTGTGTCAGCTTCCCAGCCCCTTCCCCACCATTTTAAGCAGTTCCCAAAGGGCAGCTGAGTCTGTGCTCCAAAATCTTTTTCCCTGTTGTCCAGTAAATGTGTAATTTTTACATGACAATAATACAATTAAATTACAACTAAGCCACACATTATTCTGTATCCCTTGCCAGGCTAATGCATCAGAAGCTGTATTGGCTCTGATCTGAGTCTATCTTGTTGTACTAATAACACTGCCATTTGGGATAACTGCAGCAAATAGAAGAGGATTCATTTTTTCTTGTGGAGTAGATGATGCAGACCTTTCTTCTACTTCCGGTGACTTTTCAACAGTCTTTTGAAGCCAGATTGTAGCAATATCATTTGAACAGCTTGTTGATGTCTGGGTGCTGTGTGACAGAAAAGTTACACCACTTCATGATAAACCCTGAAAAGGATTTAATCTGCAGAGTCCAGCTATCTTCATGCAGTGTGATGGGCAGGGTAGGGCATGCCATTTTATTAAATCATTTTTCTTGCTGTACTTGTGGATGCCTTAAAGTACGCACAGTACACCACTCTAATTCCCAACAAAGGGAAGAGGATTTAATTAATCTCCCAAATTGATTCTCCCTTGTACTGAGTTCACAGGCTGGATAGGAAATAGGAAAGTTCAAGCCTCCCCCCATAAAACATGGCAGGTAGTAGGGTAAACACTGAGGTACAGAGCTTGACAGAGGGCAGGACAGGGGTAAATGTAAAAATGGACAAGGGCAATAAGAGCAGGGATGGGGTAAAAAAGGATAAAGCCAACATTAAATGGAGGGCAATGAGTACCAATGCCCGTAGTCTGGGAAATAAGCTTCCAGAGCTAGTAGCCCTGATGGAAGATGAACACTTGGATATTGTGGCAGTCACAGAAACATGGTACACAGAGAACCATGACTGGGATGTCAATATACCAGGGTACACAATCTACAGAAGGGACAGGGAGGGTAAAAGAGGAGGTGGAGTAGCTCTCTACATAAGGGAAGGGATCAAAGCTACAGAACTAAAAAGTAAAGGTGGAGGACAAGAGGAACTCTGGGTCACCTTGGAGACAGGGAATGGCATCACAATCCGCACAGGGGTTGTATACAGACCCCCGTCTCAAGGGGAGGAAATGGACAAGAAAATGATAGAGGGCATTCTCAAAATGGCTGAAAAAGGGGAGATACTGTTGATGGGGGACCTGAATATGCCAGATGTTAACTGGGCGACATGGACTACAGCCACATCCAAGAGCAGGGTCATTCTCGATGCCCTACAGGGGGCATGCCTTAGACAGCTAGTGATGGAACCCACTCGGGAGGGAGCAATATTAGACCTGGTACTCTCAAATGGAGAGAGGATCAGAAAATCAGAAGTCAGTAGACATCTGGGAACAAGTGACCACTGCACAGTGTGCTTCACAATAAACACAACCATGGAGACAAGCCATACAAAGACAAGGATACTGGACTTTAGAAGGGCTGACTTTGGCATAATGGGTAAATATCTGAGGAATGCATTAGCAAATGGCCAGAAAGGAGGGGTGGAAGAACAATGGAGAAAAATCAAAACTGCCATCATGGAGGAAACAAGCCTTTGTGTAAAACAAATAAAGAAAACAAAGCTGAATAAAAAAACACAATGGTTCTCAAAAGAGGTGTCAGGGAAGGTTAAGGAGAAAAAGGCTGCATTCAAAAAGTATAAGGAATTACAGATGGAGCATGACAGGGAAATGTATCAATTAAAGCAGAAAGAAGTGAGGAAAGCAGTCAGAAAAGCAAAGGCCCAAACTGAGGAAAAGATAGCCAACTCAGTTAAGAAGGGGGATAAAACCTTTTATAGGTACATTAGGGAGCTTAGAAAGGTTAAGGGAGGGATAGTGAAGATTAATAAAAGAGAGGGGAGGTGGGCAGAGGGAGACAGTGAAAAGGCAGAGATACTGAATGAATACTTTTGCTCAGTATTCACAAAAGAAGAAGAGAAGGAGTTACCTAAACCAAACAGTAGAAGCACTCTGGGTAGTGGGGTTGATGCCAGTCCTTTTACAGAAGAAAAAGTCCTGAAAGAACTCCTAAAACTCAAGGTGGACAAAGCAATGGGGCCTGATGGGATTCACCCTAGAATCCTAAGAGAGGTAAGGAGGACCTAGTGACACCACTAACAACACTTTTTAACAAATCATGGGAAGATGGGGTGGGACCTGAGCACTGGAGGAGGGCAGATGTGAGTCCCCTTCACAAAAGTGGGAGCAAGGCAGAAGCAGGAAACTACAGACCTGTTAGTTTGACCTCAGTGGTGTGGAAAATGATGGAATCACTTCTGAAAGAAAGAATTGTTCAATACCTAGAGGCCAGCGGGGCACAGGACCCAAAGCAGCATGGATTCACAGCAGGAAGGTCATGTCAGATGAATCTAATCGATTTCTTTGACTGGGTGACCAAAGTAATAGACCAGGGAGAGGCTGTGGATATGGCCTACCTAGACTTTAGCAAGGCATTTGACACAGTCCTGCACAAAAGATTAATAATCAAGTTAGCCAGCCTGGGAGTGGGTCCCAGGGTGGTAGCCTGGGTAGCAAACTGGCTGCACAACAGGACACAGAAGGTAATAGTGAATGGAACACATTCTGAAGAAAGGGGGGTTACTAGTGGAGTACATCAGGGCTCAGTACTGGGTCCATTCCTTTTTAACGTCTTTATAGGTGACATTGCAGAAGGTCTGGAAGGAAAGGTATGCCTCTTTGCAGATAACACAAAGATCTGTAACAGAGTTGATACACAAGGGGGGGTAGAAAGGATGAGAAGGGACTTGGTAAGGTTGGAGGAATGGTCAGACATATGGCAACTTAGATTCAATGCAAAGAAGTGCAAAGTAATGCACCTGGGAAATAAAAATCCAGGAGAAGAGTACACAATAGCAGGGGAGGTACTAACGACAACAGTAATGGAAAGGGATCTAGGTGTAGTCGTATCAGATGACCTAAAGGTGGGTAAGAAATGTGAGAAGTCAGTAAGGAAAGCCAGGGGGATACTGGGATGCATAGGGATGGGCATCACAAGTAGAAAAAGGGAAGTGGTTATCCTTCTATACAGACTGTTGGTGAGACCTCATCTGGAGTACTGCGTGCAGTTTTGGAGACCTCATCTACGCAAGGATATAGACAGGAAGGAAGCAGTCCAGAGGAGGGTAACTAAAATGGTGCAGGGTCTACATCAGAAACCATATGAAGAGAGACTGAGAGAGCTTAATATGTATACCCTTGATGAAAGGAGGGATGGGGAGACATGATAGAAACTTTTAAGCACCTCAATGGAATCAACAAAGTCC
This sequence comes from Neoceratodus forsteri, assembly GCA_016271365.2. Lineage (NCBI taxonomy): Eukaryota > Metazoa > Chordata > Ceratodontiformes > Ceratodontidae > Neoceratodus > Neoceratodus forsteri. The sequence goes on from CM057455.1 coordinate 300,783,986, forward strand.
AGGAGGGTAGCATCTTTTAGAAAAAGAGATGTATAAGAACAAGGGGACACAATTTAAAGTTAGAGGGGGGACGGCTCAGGATTAATGTGAGGAAATTATTTTTCATGGAGAGATGGTGGACACAAGGAACCGCCTTCCTGGAGAGGTTGTGGGGTCTAAAACAGAGGTGGAATTCAAACATGCATGGGACAGCCATAAGGCAATTATAGTGGGGGGTTGCAGGAAGTAGGCTGTTCGTTAACTAGACTTTGCAGCTTATCCAATAGATAGGGAAATGGGCAGACTGGGTTGGCCAAGTGGTCCTTATTTGCCATCAAAGTCTATGTTTCTATGTTTCTGTGTAGGAGGATGCCATGTCCCCTTGCTGCCAGGACAATGTTATCAATCAATGTCCTGCTGTATGCAGATGATGCAATACACCACCGCAAAGGATACTCTTAACATGATGTTAGTTATGGGCTCTGATATTAAAGATTTGAGACATGGCTACTATACAACAAATTAATACTAAATAAGAAAACATCCCAAACCATGCTTTTTGGACTAAAGCTGAGTGCACTTGTGCACAGAAATTAGTTTCTTTATCACTTAAAATATATCCTGATACTATTAGCATGATGACCTAAACTGCAACCAGTTATTACACTAGGAATAGCTATATGCTAAACAGACATCAAGTTGATAGGATTAACCATTTACTGGAGTTAATAAGAGTTCCTGATTGACATGCTGTGATATTACAGAACTGGTCACTGAGCACCACTGTACAATAAAGCTATCACTGAATTATTTGTCAAAGCATTAGATGGCACCAAGCCTGAGATGGTTGATAGCTTTAAAGGGACACTGTCAACCCCCTTAGGCCTCAAAAGTGTTTGTAGTTTTAAAAACATATGTTATGACTGGTCACATTCTGTAGAGACTGCTAGTTTAGCTGGCAGTTTGATTCTGATTCATTTTTTCCTTTTTAAAAGTGAAAAGCAGACTACCCACTTCTGGGGATGTCACGTAAGTGACAGCAGCCTAGAACAGAAAGTTCTCTTCTCTTCAGGAACAAAGGTCCCCTAAACCACTAATAAACAGATCAATATTTGAAAATATGGCTGGAAAAGAGAAAAGCGATACAAGAAATATCTGACCTAGGGCCGGAAGACAAAACTTAAATATGGATGGCTCCAGATATAGAGTACTTAGTCCGGAGGGCGGCCGAAGCATCTCTCTGGCCGGCAGACATGGCCGAGATTCTGATACAGATCAAGGGGAGGAACACTTGTCACGCAGCAGATTTGAGATGCTGCTAAATGAAATTAAAGCAGCCAGAGTTGAAAACAATACCGAGTTCAAAAAAATACAGGACAGATTGAATGGCATGCAGAAACAGATTGAGGAAGCCGAGGAGCATGTGGGAGTGGTTGAACAAGGAGCGAAGCAGCTGGGTGTTGTGATGGATGCTCTCATAAACCACACAGAAGCTCTAAAAGACAAATGCTTTGGCCTGGAAGCAAGATCAAGGAGAGATTATCTAAGAGTCTCCGGTCTATTTGAAAATGCAGAGACAGCAGATATGTGCGCGTTTCTGCAGGACTTACTAATGGACATCCTGGCTTTGTCTGCAAGCATGTATCTAAAAACAGAGAGAGCGCACAGGACCTTATACCCTAAGACATCATCCCAACAGTCAGACTACGAACTGTACTAATGAAATTTGCAAGCTACCTGATGGAGTAGATACTCTGAAGAGCTTGGAAGAAGGGGGAGGTCCGGTACAATGGAGAGCGATTGAATTTTGACCAGGACTACCTGCCTGAGATACAACAGCAGTGGTTGCTGTATACAAACATCATGAAGGCCCTCAGAGCTAACAAAATACAATTTCAAACTCCTTACACTGCCAGAATGAGAATCTTTTGAGAGGATGGGACCTGACTGTACCACACGCCAGAGGAAGTGACCACAGCATTTCAGGTTAGCAACATACAAATTGAGCATCAACAAAGACCGCGTGGTGGTGATCAACATACAGAGAGGCCTCAGACATGGCAAGTGACCCAGGCCAAAATCATTGTGCGACAGGCAGAGGAGCTGCAGGGAAGACCATGGTGGACGTCCGATTGCTGCTACAGACAATCACCACCAGCAGGAACAATGCCAGACCAGAGGACGATTCAATGAGATCAGATAAGTGAAAAGCAGGGACCCTGGTTTTCCATTTTTACCGGTAACACCGGTAACAATCACAGAATCCTGCTTGGTATGCGGATTTTGAATTCTTGTACCGGTGCCTCACGGAAATTGCATGTCACTGTACAGAATCTCTAAGATTTCAGCATCTTTTTGATTTTTTTTTTTCTCTTTCTATGTCCCCTTCTCACAGCATCAGTCTCCACTTTTCAGAGATCCCTAGGCTGGGTATCCCCTAGCTTCACCCCAAGTAATGCTCAGAAGCTCCTGTGGGCCTGCCTCTATCCTGCCTGGATTGTAACCCCCCCAGGTGGGAAGGGAGGGAACCCCAGGTCACCTCTCCACACTCCGTTAGTGTGTGGCGGGCAGCTCAGTGGGTCCCTCATGGTGCCTGGTTATGAAATCTGGGGCACCTGGGTCCCTTCTGCCAGTGACCGATGTACAGTGATTGTTCCTGGTTTTCTGTTCTCTGTCTCTGAGGGCATCTACACTAGAGGAGTTCCAAGGAGGTAAGTCACAGAGACATGCCACTGCTCCAGATCCTGGCTAGCGTCCTCCCCACCTGATCACTCTGCAGCACCATTTCACCGCCATCCGTGGTCACACAGGTGGTGGTAAAGCAGCAGGACCTGCAGCCCACCCTTCCCGGAGGAGGAGAGCAGTCCCCTGGGTGCTCGATCCTAGTCCTCTGGCCAGACCTCCAGCAAACCAAGTTCACTTCTGACCCTGGGTCACTGGCATTGTAAGCAATAATGCTACTGCAGCACCAGTGGGCCGACCCAGATTTCAGCATCTTAAAATGAATGCTGATGTGCTTTGCATTCTTTCTGCTTTACTGCATATAGAGTCAGTAAGGAAATCATCTGCACTGCTTTGTTGTAATCAGCCATTCAGTTTAATCACCCATGCCTAGTGGTTAGAATAACAAACAGTGATTGAACTGGGTACATCCAGCAGTCTTGGGTTTGATTCCCACAACCTCCACTTGCATACTGTGTGACTCCAAGCAAGTCACTTACCTCCCCAGTGCTTCTAGGTCACTCCTGAAAACAGACAGTTCTGCATAGTGGGCCTTACCTCCTTTACAAAGAATATAAAAAAATACCAATATATGTTTATTACATCATAGAATAGTAGTCAGAGTACCATGTAATTAGTCTGCATTTTACTTGGACTGCAATGATTTTATACAGGTAAAGGTAAATGTTCAGAAACATTTATGTGTTTCATAAGCTTGTTTTTAGATTTTAGTCAGGTTTTCATTGTATTGTTTGCATATGAGCTTCTAGATTGTAGATTGCTAAACACAGGATCACTGTTACCAACCAGCTTATTCAAGTTTATACTGTAATAAGTAGGGCCATCCAAAATCCTCAGTTGTTTGAATGAAAACTAGTCTGAAAATATGTTCACAAAGTAGAAACTGCCTTACTACTTGTGAAAAGACTTCACAGTCAGCACCCCACTTAGATGAATTGGATGATTTGCACCTTTTCTCCCACCTGCTGTTTCAGTCTCTGTGATAACAAAACGTTTTCTGATGACTGCTTCAACAAAAAGCAAAAGTTAAGTATTTAAGTGTACTTATGTTTGTCCAGTGGATTTTGAAAGCAGTCAATGACATATAGACAGTAAGACCCCAGGGGCTGTATGATGCTGGTGGGCAGAGTGGTGCTCAATTCACATCTGAACAAAGACATGAAAACTGGGAAACACCCTTTTCATAGACACCAAATAAAAAAAAAAAAAAAGCATTCACATGTCTGGGAGATGCATGAATCCATTTGAAGGTCCTCCACTAATCACTTGTGGATTTTTTAGGTGAAGACACGTTATTTCAAAGAAGCACATTCAAGCAGTTTTGGTTTTCTCCTCCTATCCCCTGGCCATCCACTCCTTCAGGCCTGCCAAGGCCCCCCTTCCATACCTCTCAACTGTACCACATTACGAGGAACGTTCCTCATTTTACTTCAGAAAAGGTCCATGTTCCACATTGTGAGGACTTGTTCCACATTCAGAGTCAACATTTTAAAGCAAATATCCATAGTAAATGATGGAAAAAATAACTTATTCAATTAATAACAGACATTCTCAACATAAATGCAACATTTTAATAGTGCTTTGAGCTTCTTAGGTAAAGATTTGATTAAGTGTTCCACATTTTGCCCATTTGTTCCACATTGTGACAGGCAATGTTCCACATTTGGGGGACAAAAGGTTGAGAGGTATGCCCCCTTCTGACCAGCATCCACTGCCCTTTAGTGCTGTGCTACCAGGTAACCAAAAGTAACCCTTCATTGAGTGGGCCCCTACCCCTGTGGGAGGCTACCAGGGGAGGAGAATTATCCCAAAGAGCTTCCTGTGTATCCTTAACATGGCAGGGGTCAGAACGGACACACGTCTGAGGCTTCCAGTTTATGGAGGGACCAACAGCTGTCCTTCGGTTGGCCAGCGGGTGTTTTCCTATTTTCTTGACAGGCCACACAATGTCAAGGCACAAGCCGACATCCATCATGCTCCCTCCTGCAGTGAGGGCTGATATGTTGTTGTGCCTCTGGCCTCCACCAGGAGCCAGCAAATGCTGAGCCGTGAACCCACCCTCCCTCCCAGGAGAAGGTGCATGGTCGGTGGACAATCAAGCCTTTACCCACCAGCTGGCCTTCAACACCCAAGTCTGTTCCCTAACCCTGGTCAGTGGTGTCACAGGCAGATATCCAGTTCAGGCAGTTAAATTATAGATAGGAAAAAACAAAGGCAAGTCCACCTTAGTGGTGGTGGTTCAGATTAATTCACATCTGAGTTCTAACAAGCAAAGAGACCAAGTCATTTGTAACTTGTGCATGTGGGGTGTGGGTGTTTGAAGAAAGGGGATCATAGTGCTGTCACTACTGCCATCACCCCTGAGGGATGTGGACTGCATTATTGCTACTGCCATTACACTGAAGGGGTGGGGGCTGTAGTGAATCTGCCATCACCAGTGGTGAATGGGGAAAGTAGTACTGCTGCAATCACACCTAAGGGATGGGGACCACAGTGCTACTGCTTCTGTCATTCCTGAGGGAGGGAGGTCATAGTGCTGTTGCTGCTGCCATCACACCAGAGGGAGGGGGGCTGTAGTGCTGTTGGTGCTGCCATCGCACCTGAGGGATGAGGCCATAGTGCTGCTTCCATCACAACTTAGAGATGGGGGCTGTAGTGCTGCTGCTGCCATCACATCTTGTACCTAAAATAACTTTAAATCGGTACAAGGATGGAAGGATGTGCAACAGTGGAGGTCAAAATTGCCAAAATGCATGTCAGCAGAGTTAAAAATTGTAAAATAAAGTACAGAGAACCAAATACCGGTAAAACCGGATTTTGGCTTATCAGACACCGGTGACAATACCGTTTTTTACAATGTGCAAAATGGAATATGCCCTTTCTCAATCCCGGTAAACCAGTGTCCCTGGTGAAAAGCAGCTAACAAAAAGCCCTTTTGATGCATATAAGCACTGGGGACATAAGACTGCCTGAATGAATGCTCTCTCTGTCTGATTTTAAATAACAAGGTTGGGGGGGACGACTTGTATTGGATTCAATGTCTTAAAACGGAGAAAAACAAATAAACAAAAAAAAAACAACAAAGCTCTCCAGGGATAAGGGAAACATTTCCCGGTTGGGGGGGTAGGTAGACAAACCTTCAGAGTGGAACTACCCAAACAGGCCCATGGTACAAGAGTTATAGCCAGAATAAAAGCTTTTCTCTAATTTTTCTTTCTTTCTCTTTTGTCATTTAGTTTTCACTGGTGGACTTGCTCTGGAGGAAGAAAGTGGCTTTGAGAGAAAAGCAGCAAGGGGGGATAAAATAGAGGGCTCCTCATAACTGGATTGCCAGAGAGAGAGAGAGAGAGAGAGTTTAGGGGTCTCCTCCTCTGGGGATTGGGATTTACTATACAGAACAGCCCAAAAGGAGGTAGGAGACATCAGAGGATGGGGGGGGGGGGTGGATACCCAAGGAAGAGTGGAAAATGCACAGAGAATATAAGAAGGGAGGGAAATTAGAGAGCTGTAGCACATAGAATACACAGATGGGGGGGACACCATGGCAAAACACAGGGGAAAACAAGACATAAAATAGTATATCAAGGAACCAAATAAGGGCATCTCCCCAACTGCTGACCAGAGGAGAAAAGGTAGTAGGTGAGGGCGGACAGGGGATGAAATCAATTCAGGGAGCTGGGAGACACCCCAAGATAATGATTAGCAGATCAGCCAGGTAGTGAGGTGACATAGATGGATCTGTGTTGCAGGGACACTGTGCTGGGACAGAGATGCATTAGGGGGCCAAGTACCCCAAACATAATAAAGTAATATCCCTTACAGAGTAACAAAGGCAGAAACGCTGAGACAGGATAGCTCTTAGACAGGACAGGGTAGGAGAACTGCATATCAAGGAGAAGATGTAGACTCAGATCGGTGCCAGAAGAGGGTCAGAGCACTCACTGTATAGCAGAGGCTGACCAGGGGATCTGACTTCCAGAATGGTACACCATTTTCCCTTAGTGGGAGGTCAAGAACCAGAGGGAAGAACTGGTGTATTGACTCAAGTGATAACATGTTGGAAATGTGACTGTAACCTGAATAATATGATTGCATTTAATGAACAAAGATGGGTAACCCTGTGCACTTGATATTCAAATACAGAAGCTGATTCCAGCACAATGGAAACAGAAGGTGGAAGATGAACAGGTTGCCTGACCTGATGACATAAGGAAACAGAACTGTTGTACTTGCTATGGGGAGAGAAAGGATGAGGGAGAAGAGGGATTGTGAGGGCGGGCCTGTAACACAGAAATGTATTACAAATATATCAAAACCTGTTCCTAACTGTTTCTCAACCATAGATAAATGAGACAGACACCAAACCTATGGAGATCAATGGGGATGGACCTGACTCCCTTTGCATGGAGATACTTGGAAAATACATGCTGCAGAAGTGGAGTGAAGAAGCAGATGTGCAGTTGTCCAGACAACACTACTGCCGGAGGTAAGGGGAAATACAGGGGGAAGGGGGAGGAAGAAAGCAAGAAAGAGATACATAGATGGACAACAAATGTGGGAGGTAACAGAACTCTCAAGGGTTGGCAAAACATGTAGGTTGAGGTAACAGAACTCTCAAGGATGGGCAAAACATGTAGGTTGGAAACAAACTGGGGCAAGAACAGTACTCTCAGAAGTGGGGGCACAACACAACAAATAAGTAGAATAAGGGGAAGGGTGGATACAGGGAGGAAAAGGAGTAGGGTACGGTGAAAGGGGGGGGGGGTTAGATCAGCAAAGAACCAAGTGTCATGAACAGACCGAGAGACAGAACAATAAGGTGGATACAAGCCACTAGATGCAAGGGAGTTACTATAGTATACTGAAGAGGGGAGAAGTGGGAGTTCGGATAAAAGGGCTGGTGTCTTGACCATGGTATATCATTATACTTTCAGGCCTAATCTGGCACCACAAAAAAGGTACAGGGCTCTGAACCTCCAAGAGGCCTTGGTAGCGGCCCCTGAGCAGAGAGGGAGTGGCACCACTACCTTTCCAGGTGGTAGAAGTAGGGCGGTACAGGAAGGAGTACCACCTGGAACAAAGGAAGAAAGAAAATTCTTCCTTTACCTTGGAAGCAAAGAACTTTTAATGTTAGTTTTACAGTTTACAGCAACCTACCCAGTTCGTAGGCTAGCAGAAGTTATTAAGTTACTGAAATAAAGGTTTTGCAGCAGTGCAGTACGACTTCAGCGGGATCGGGGGTGGGAAGTACCAGCCTGGGCCAAGAGACCCAGGGGGTAATGGAAAAGGTCTCAAATAAATAACAAGATGGATAGGACAAAGACCAAAATATTGTCATTCAATATGAATGGATTGTCCAACCCAACAAAACATAAGAAAATTTTAACATATGTCAAACAAATAAAAGCGGAAATAGTGTTTCTTCAAAAAACACACCTGACAGAAGCAGAATACCAGAAGATACACAAATCTGGATTTTAAGAAGTGTATTCATTCTCATATAAAAATGGGAGGAGATGGGAGGTAGCCATACTGATCCCCAGGAGGGTGACTTTGAATGTATAGACAAAGAAAGAGATAAAGACAAAAGGTATGTGATACTTAAAGGCATACCACATGGGCAGAAGGTAACACTCACAGCAGTGTATGCACCCCCAGAATCTACGTATGGGACCTACAGGGCAATACTGTTGAAGGTGATAGATAAGGCAGAGGGTGTGTTGATTACTGGTGGGGACTGGAACCTAACCTTAAACCCACAGCTTCATACTATATCCAGAATACCCCGGGCAACACACCAAGTGGCAAAAACGTTCAAAATACTATTACAAAAGGTAGGCATGCAAAATACATGGAGGTACATGGAAGGGAACAAGATGGACTTTACATACCACTCACAGGCACACCAAATGTACTCCACACTAGATATGTCTTTTACTGCAAGAGACACCATCACAAGACTGAGTAAATGTGAAATAGACCCAACAGGACTCTCAGACCATGCATCTGTAACCCCCAAGGGGCGCTATCCTAAGGGCTACTACCCCTGACTGCCCTTCCTGTAGCAGGGTGAGGGGCTCAGATCCATTGGTGGGTGCCTCCACCCAGAGGTTGGGGTTAGAACAGTCGAGATTGACTCAGTCACAGCCCTCTGGGTTACTGCAACCCCCCCTTTCTTCCCACTAGTGGCCCATGCAGTTCAATTTCAGTGTCCTCACCAAATACACTCACCCCCCCCCGGCTCAAACCAGTCAGCTCACTCCGGGGAACCCCTGAAAAGTAAGGTACAGTTACACCACATTCACTGTGCAGTATTTCCCCATGAATACACAAACTGGCCAGTGTACTTTAGCAAAACAAGCAATCTGATTTATTTAAGGGGAGATAACAAGGACCAGGGGGGAGTCAGGTTAATTAGCTTACCACATATAATATATAAGAATCTACCTATGGCTCTGTGCACAGGCCTAACCTATAAATTACTGTCTATAGGTACCCAGACCCTAATGGCTAGTTCCTCGATGCAGCTGGTTGGGGCCCTGGCACAAACAAGCATTTAATTGCCGAGAAGATCAAATGGAGCCAGAAAGCTCAATCAGTACAGTCAGCAACACAACAAGACAATTTTTGCCTTTGCTTGTAACCTTTAACAGGGAGCTACCCTGATTCATACTCACAACTCCAACAGAGAACCACTCTTTCACCACTCGCAGGGCTGAGCCTGAGCTTCAAAGGCCTCCTCACACATTTATATGGAAAACAACAGAGGGGTACCATACCAGGCAGCTGCTCCTAGAACCCAACTAAACTCACAGCTATCCGGGGATCTCACTGCAGCTTCACTATCCTAACAGACCAAGCGCGATTTAGCAGATTCTCCAGTCCTCTACAGGGTGAGTGTGGTAGGTAGCTGCGCTCCTGCACAGCCTCCTCTGACCGCTGCCCCACAGATTTAGTCCGAATCTAATGGTTACTGAGCCGCCTGAAATTGGCCTTCACTGCACACACGCGCTTCCTGCGTGAAGACTTAACGGCGCAGAAGCCCAGGGCTCCTTCCTCACTCACAGCCACAGCGTCTCTGCCCACTTTGGCAGTTGGGGCAAGTCTCTCTATTCGGGCGTCACCCAATCCCATTGGAGGGCTGCAGATGCCAGTCACTCACCATTGCCCTTATTGGTGCAAAACGGTGCTATGGCCCAGAATGTCACTTCCCAGAATCACAAGCTGTGTCCCCTCTGGTCGGCCGGCTCCATCTAGAGTCCTGGTTTCTGGTTGGCTGCTTTTTTACTCCAGTTTAGATACTCCCTCATCTTTATTGGACCCCTCAAACTGTCCTGGTCCAAGATGGAGGGGCACAGCACACAGCGTCCCATCTGCAACAAAGACAGGTTAAACAAAACTGCATTTTCCCTATCATTCTAAATGATTTCAGGCAAATGGTTACACCTTTTGAGGGGGCTCCCTCAGTGCTCCTAGTGACTGCAGAAATGGAGCGATCAGACAGCAGTCATGGGCTGGATTCGAGCAGGGAAACCCCAGTCCCCCTATTTGTACCATGAAAGCCTGTGAGCAGGCAGCTCTTAAAGAGGCACTACTGGAGTCTTTAACAGCACTCACAATGCCCACATTTAGCGGCCTTACGCCGAACACCAGTCAGGCATGGAGCATTTAGACAAGCTCTGGGAAAGCTTTCAGGAACCCCCATTTGTAGGGGTGTTACACCCTTCCTGGCCTGGAAAGAACTTGGCGTCCGCGTCAAGTAGTTACCCTTAAATCACTTTAAGGCAAATAGTTTAAGTAACATTATATCACACTTTATATTACATGCATTGTTACTGTATTCTCAATTTACTACTGTTTATGCAACATTACACACAAATAACTGTTTTCTTGTTAAATCAGGTCATTACTTCTTGCCCCTGACACCTGGAAAGAGGGGACCCTTCCCTATCAGCTACTTGAGGGCTACCTACAGCAGGGGTACCATACTCAAAGGGCAATACTAACAGGCTGGAGTTATCCCCCAAAGCCAACTTAGGCAAGGAGCTTGGGGACACATACACCTCTTTATGGACTACATTTAAGGGCAGGTCCACAGGCTGACCCAGGGACCCATAACTTAACCTTACTACAGGCCATACTTCTCGGCCGGTGCATCTAGGGGTCTTGGAAAAACCTGCTACAGGCTCCAATTCCATTTCAGCCTCACTTAGATTAGTGGGGAGAACCTCCATAGGGGAAGGAGACCCAGGGCCCCCAGCACCTTCGAGAACAGGGCCCTCTATTTCAGAACCCACACTACTTGGCTCAGCTGGGGACATTTCAGGCACTGGCAAGGAACCATCAGGGCACTCAAAATATTCTTCAGGTTCTGGCATATCACTGCCTTGCTCCCCCACATCATTCCCTTCTTCTGAAAAGTCAGGTAGTTCAGCCAGGCCAGATAGTTCAGCCAGGCTCAAGGATCCCACCCCTTGGGCTTTGCTGCTGCTTACCTCATCCTCTGGAAGCACTGGCTCCAGAGACAAAGATGGGGGCTCAGACAGTACAGAAAGCCCAACCTCATCTCCAGAGTTAACAAGGGGATTGCCCCGAAACAGTTGGCTCAGTTCATGAGGGATAGTATTCAATATTATTCTTATTGTCCTCAGACACAGACTGATAATCATCTTCATCAGTGGGGTTTGGAAAGGGCCCTCTCATTTCGCTTGCTGAAGAATCAAGGGGTCTGGGTTTTTCCTTGGCAGCAGATCTGGTCGTAGGCCTGGAGGGAGGGGCATTGGGAGGTTCAGCTTCAATCAAGATTTGCCTGCTTGGCAGCAGAAGATTTCTGTGTATAGTTTTCACATCTTTTGAATTGTTTTCAGGCCGCACTTTATATACAGGTAAATCTGCCAGTTTTCCCACGACAATATGAAGGAGGTGATGTCATCTGTCAGCAATCTTATATTTGCCATGCAGTCCCAAATTCCTCAATAGCACTCTATCCCCTTCTCTCAGTTCCATTGCTTTCACTTTCTTATCATACCTCTCCTTATTGGTCAGGTTTCGTTTAGCAGTCATGATCTGGGCCAGTTGGTAGTCATGGTTTAATTGGGCCTTCAACTTCTGTACATACTGTAGATGATTTTCTGCTTGTACCCCATCAGGGGAAACCCCAAAGTACACATCCACTGGCAGTCTAGCCTCTCTCCCAAACATCAGTCTGTACGGGGAAAATCCAGTGGCATCACTTATCACTTTTGGTGCAGTTATAAGCATGTACCAGGGTGCTAATCTGCTGGCTCCATCTAGGCTTGTCTTTAGGTTGCAGTGTGCCCAACATATCAAGCAATGTGCGGTTAAACCTTTCAAGTTGGGGATCTCACTGGGGATGATATGGGGTGGTTCTTGATTTTCGTACTCCCCACAAAGATAGCATTTCTTTAATCAGGCGGCTCTCAAAGTCCCTTCCCTGGTCGGAATGGATTCTCTGGGGGGCCCCGTAGTGGACAAAGAAGTTCTCAACAAGTACTTTAGCCACCGTGGTTGCTTTCTGATCTTTAGTAGAAAAAGCCTGTGCATACTGGGTAAAATGATCAGTGACTACCAATATGTTGCTGATGTTTTTCAGATCTGGTTCTAGACTCAGGAAATCAATGCAGACCAGTTCCATAGGGGCACTAGTAGTGATGTTAACCAGGGGAGCAGCCCTCTGAGGCAGGGTCTTTCTTTGTAAACATCAGCTGCAAGTCCTGATATACTGCTCCACATCAGCACCCATTTTGGGCCAATAAAATTGGGATCGCACTAAGTCAAGGGTTCAGTCTATACTGAGGTGTCCCATGTGATTGTGCAGGGACCTCAAGACCAGTTCTCTAAACGCAGTGGGCAACACCAGTTGTTGTTTGTCTACTCCGCCCTCTTTGTCCATAGTCTCCCTGTATAGTAGTTGGTTAATCAGTTTTAACTTTGAACCCTCTTTACATAACAAGACAGATCTCAGATCAGCGGAACGCAGTTTGGACACGTCTCTCCCTGTCTGCAAAGCCTCCAAAGCAGCTGTTATCATAGGGTCTTGGGATTGAGCCCGTCGGAGACTATCATTGTTGAATTGGGGCAGCGCACTAGTGTCTAATGCAGAAAAATGACAGTAAGCAGCAGGTATGCAGTTCTCGGATGGCCCCAAGCAATCCACCATGCAGTCCACAGCATCAGGAGACACCTGTTCCTCCTTGTCAAATTTTTGGCAAAGGGCTCTTATGTCAGGTTCTGACATAACCTGACCCAGTCAGTTTGGGGCACAGGCCTCAGAGAAAGAGCATCCGCATCTATATGGTTGAGACCTGCTCTGTACTCAACAGTATAGTCATAGGTGGCCAACGCAGAGAGCCACCTATGGCCAGTGGCATCTAACTTGGCTGAGGTCTGCACATAGGTCAGAGGATTGTTATCAGTCTTTACCAATATCTTGGCACCATACAAATAGTCATGAAATTGATCAACAATGGCCCACATCAGGGCCAGAAACTCTAGTTTGTGCACTGGACAGTTTTTTTCTGAAGGAATCAGACTTCTGCTGGCAAAAGCTACAGGTCTTAGAACTTTTGGGTGCTTCTGATATAACACAGCCCCTAATCCTTGTAGACTGGCATCAGTATGGAGAACGTACGGCTTGGCCGGGTCAGCATAGGCCAGCACTGGGGCATGGGTAAGTTCATCTATGATGTCATAGAAAGCTTCCTCACACCCAGTAGTCCAGCGGTTTCCAAAGACACCATTCAGATGAAAATACTTCTTCTCCGTCTCAGAGTGCATGACTTTCTTATACTTTTTGTGGGTGGGGGGGTACCCCTTAGTAAGGTTGAGGAGGGGGTGGATTACTCAAGAATAATCTTTGACAAACTGCCTATAATATCCACAAAACCCCAAGAACCATTGCAGCTCTTTCAAATTCTTTGGTTGAGGCCAAGTAGTCAAAGCCTCCACTTTGCTGGGGTCAGTCTCTATGCCTTCAGTGGATACTATGTGGCCCACATACTTCACAGAAGTTTGGAAGAATTGGCACCTGTCTATAGATAACTTGAGACCGAAATCCTCCTGCTGATCCAGGACCTTGAACTATCGGCGTTCATGTTCTTCCAACGAGCTGCCAAACACTATGACATCATCTGAGTAAACCAAGCACTCGAGCAAATTCATGTACCCCACAGCATGTTCCATCAAGCGCTGAAAGGTAGCTGGGGCACCTGAAATCCCTTGAGGCATCTGGATAAACTCATAGAAACCCAGGGGGCAAATGAATGCAGTCTTCTCTCGGTCCTCTGAAGCCATCGGGATCTGATAGTACCCACTGTGGCGGTCTAACACAGAGAACCACTTACTGCCATTCAGGCACTCCAAGGCGTCCTGTATGCGTGGAATGGTATATTGGTTTGGGATGGTCCACCAATTCAAGGTACGGTAATCTACACACATCCGAACTGCCCCATTCTTTTTCCTCACTTCTACAATGGGGGAAACATAGGGGCTTCTGGATTCTTGTATCACACCAGCAGCAAGAATCTCTTGCAAATGCCGGCTCACATCATCTATGTCATCAGGGGCCAGGCACCAAGATCTCTCTCGAAAAGGCCTTTCATCGTGCAGCAGGATGTGGTGCTCAGCCCCTTGGACACATCCCACATCCCATTCTTTTAGGGAAAATACCTGGTCTCTCTTGGCAAGCTTCTCACTGATCCTCACTTTCCATTCAGCAGGCAATGGGGAGTCCCCGAAATCAAACAAGTCGGGAGTTACTTGGTCATCCTTCCTCGGGCCCTTGCTGTTGGGCAGCACTGCAGTATCTGCACAATGTACACTTGCCAGGGTGCAACCTCTATTTACTCAAATCTCTTTGTCAGACACATTATGAACTTGAACCATCACCCTCCTGGCGTAAGCATGGGCTCTAGCAGGCAAGATACTGGGTTTAACCAGCAGTCCCTCAGGCAATCTTCCCTCCCCGGGTGCATACAACATCAATAACTTATTCTTAACATCTTTCCTAATTCAGACTTCCCCTTGCAAAACACACTGGGCATTTGGAGCAAGTATCAACAGTGCCAGATTCTTTTTCCATACTACACCCACCAGGCCTTCAGGTTCCTCCTGGCTAACCTTCCTCTGAGTCTCATAGGCCTTTTGAATCAAAGTGGGTATTCTTAGGGCTCGCCCAGTCCTGAACGCTTGCTTTTCTGAACACAATTGGGATAATCGACCAAACACATGAACATTTGTCCCAATTAACAGGGGCACTCCATTGTACAGTCCAGTGGGGGGGGCAGACTAAAACCAAGATTTCCACCTGTTTGTCCACTCCAGTCACAGAAGTAGGAAATGACAACCAGATCCGGATATACCCCAAATACGGATAGGCCTTGTCACTCAGCCTCCATACATGTAGACCATCCAAGGATTGTAGTGGCACCTCAGGTAGGTGTGTCTGATACCAGTCCTGAAACATAATGGTTACGTGAGAGCTACTATCTAATACAGCTCGAGTGGGAATCCCATTTACTTGCATCGGGGCCTCCATCAAGGGCCCAACCACATCAGACCATTCAGGAGGCACAGCATCGACAGCTGCTGGGGTGTTGTCCCGGGTCACAAAGCCCTTCCTGGGGTGTCAGACGTGGGCCCTGCGATGCCAAGTGATCAGTCGGCTGTTGACCTTCCTTAAATTCTCTGGCAGCTGGCACTCAGGCTGAAAGCGTCCATCCTCCCCACAATGGTAACAGAACTTGGGGTCCCGGGGGTCTCTATTGGGAGGGGAATACTTCGGTTGCTGGGGGCCCTCCAAGGGGCAAAGGGATTCCACTGGGCCAGGACATTGGTTTCTAGATAACTCAGGTTCCCCAGACCTAACAGGGTGGGTAGTGGATCGCCTCAAGTCCCTCACCAGTTCTCATAAATTTCTGACCTCAGTCCTCAACTCGCTTTCTACTTGGGGGTCAGAGGAAACAGCATGCACCCCCCCACCCTGTAATTCTGGGGACACATCAGACCCCCCCTGAAAGGTGGGTCTCCTCGGGTGTGCTAGACTCAGGGGTTTGTCCCAGGTTCACAGCCCTCACATAGGGTTCCCACCCCTCCTCATCAGTCTCTACTTCTCTAATCTCCCTTATCAATTGACAGTATTCAGGCAGGGCAGCCCGTCTATCATGCAACTTAAGTTTTAACAATATCACACTGGAAAATCTAACAGACTTCAAAACATGTTCCAACCTGACCTGGTTCAAGGCTGTGTCTGTGATCCCCCCTTTTTGATAGGCCTTCTGCAAGGCCCGTTCCACTCTAGTAACAAAGGCAGACAATTTCTCATTCCTCCATTGCTTGGCAGACTTGAATTTCCATAATAAGTCTTCCCCAGTCTCTGTACTCCCAAACACTCCCTCTAAAGCAGAAAGGTACTCTGCTGCGGTAGCTTCTGGGGTAGTGGCCCGCAAGAACCTAATGGCTTCCAAAGCTGGGCCCCGCAGACTCTCCATCATTCTCTTTCATTTCTCCCCCTCAGAGCATTGCCACTCCTGGACTAGGTGGGTGGCGTAGTCCATCCACGCCTCCAAATCATCTTCCCCTGAAGGCACCGGCACTGTGCCAGAAAAAAGTTTTAGCCTATGGTAAGAATCTAGCTGTATAGAGGGAATCACTAGGGGCGGTGGAACCAAAATAGAACTCTTGGAGGGACAGGGAGAGGTACTGGGGGAGCCTAGGGGGTGGGTTCACTAGAAAGGTCCAAGGCCTGTAGTAACTCTTGGGTAGTCCTCCCCTCCACAGCTAGCAATTTTAAGCAGTTTATCTTTGAAACTATCAGTCTGGGGAGACCCCCCAGGAGTGACTGACCCACTCTGAATGTGAACAAACCTCCACCCCTGTGGGGCACCTTCCGGGTAAATCACTGGAGGTACCCTCTCAGGGTCGATGGCTAAACTACACAAAAGTAACACCTGCAAGGTCTGATTGAGCAGGTCAGCCATACGCCCCTTCACTTCCACCTTGCCTAAACATTTAACACGCTCCACTGTAGAAATAATGTCAGCGGTCGGTGTCCCCAGAGGTACATCTAGTAGTAGCACAATTCTTTGAGAGTCCAGCTCTTCGGCTTCACCCAGTCAGTTTGTGTACCATTGTCTTAATAGGGTCCAGCTTAATTTTAGCCATGATATCCCCTTCCAGTTTTCCCATTAGCTTATCTATATTTATGCACTTCACCCACTCGGCCACTAGGGGATGCTAATACCAGCAGTGCTTCCAATTTGTAACCCCCAAGGGACGCTATCCTAAGGGCTACTACCCCTGCCTGCCCTTCCTGTAGCAGGGTGAGGGGCTCAGATCCATTGGCGGGTGCCTCCACCCAGAGGTTGGGGTTAGAACAGATGAGATTGACTCAGTCACAGCCCTCTGGGTTACGCAACCCCCCTTTCTTCCCACTAGTGGCCCACGCAGTTCAATTTCAGTGTCCTCACCATATACACTTACCCCCGGCTTGAACCAGTCAGCTCACTCCGAGGACCCCCTCAAAAGTAAGGTACAGTTACATCACATTCACTGTGCAGTATTTCCCCATGAATACACAAACTAGCCAGTGTACTTTACCAAAACAAGCAATCTGATTTATTTAAGGGGAGATAACAAGGACCGGGGGGAATCAGGTTATTTAGTTTACCACATATAATATATAAGAATCTACCTATGGCTCTGTGCACAGGCCTAACCTATAAATTACTGTCTATGGGTACCCAAGCCCTAATGGCTAGTTCCTCGATGCAGCTGGTTGGGGCCCTGGCACTAACGAGCATTTAATTGCCGATAAGATCAAATGGAGAAAGAAAGCTCAATCAGTACAGTCAGCAACACAACAAGATGATTTTTGTCTTTGCTTGTAACCTTTAACAGGGAGCTACCCTGATTCATACTCACAACTCCGACAGAGAACCACTCTTTCACCACTCGCAGGGCTGAGCCTGAGCTTCAAAGGCCTCCTCACACATTTATATGGAAAACAACAGAGGTGTACCATACCAGGCAGCTGCTCCTAGGACCCGACTAAACTCACAGCTATCCAGGGATCTCACTGCAGCTTCACTGTCCTGACAGACCAAACGCAATTTAGCAAATTCTCCAGTCCTCTACAGGGTAAGCCTGGTAGGTTGCTGCTGTTCTGCACAACCTCCTCTGACTGCTGCCCCACGTATTTAGTCCAAATCTAATGGCGACTGAACCGCCTGAAATTGGCCTTCACCACACACACATGCTTCCAGAGTGAAGACTTAACGGCGCAGAAGCCCAGAGTTCCTTCCTCGCTCACAGCCACAGCGTCTCTGTCCACTTTGGCAGTTGGGGCAAGTCTCTCTATTCGGGCGTCACCCGATCCCATTGGAGGGCTGCAGATGCCAGTCACTCACCATTGCCCTTATTGGTGCAAAACCGTGTCATGGCCCAGAATGCCATTTCCCAGAATCACAAGCTGTGTCCCCACTGGTCGGCTGGCTCCATCTAGAGTCCTGGTTTCTGGTTGGCTTCTTTTTTACTCCAGTTTAGATATTCCCTCATCTTTATTGGACCCCTCAAACTGTCCTGGTCCAAGATGGAGAGGCACAGCACACAGCATCCCATCTGCAACAAAGGCAGGTTAAACAAAACTACATTTTCCCTATCATTCTAAATGATTTCAGGCAAATGGTTACACCTTTCTAGGGGGCTCCCTCAGTGCTCCTAGTGACTGCAGAAATGGAGTGATCAGACAGCAGTCGCAGGCAGGATTCGAGCAGGGAAACCCCAGTCCCCCTATTTATACCATGAAAGCCTGCGAGCAGGCAGCTCTTAAAGAGGCAGTACTAGAGGCTTTAACAGCACTCACGACGCCCACATTTAGCGGCCTTACGCCGAACACCAGTCAGGCATGAAGCATTTAGACAAGCTCTGGGAAAGCTTTCAAGAACCCCCATTTGTAGGGGAGTTACACACCAATACACATTGAAATGGACTGGCAGGTACTGCAGAAAATATATATTTTGGAGACTGAACCTCTGCTTACTCAGGGGCACAGAAGTGATAGAGCAGATTCCCTAGGTAATAGACCAAATGATCCTGGACCATGTAAACTCTGAAGTGGGAGAGGGAATGCTCTGGGACATGTTAAAGGCAATAGAGAGGCAAACTCATAGCTATAGGAACATCAAGGAAAAGGGAGAGGATGGAAAAGCAGAGAGGGTTGGAGGCAGAGATTATGAAGTTAGAGGCACAACAACAGATAGAAATAGACAAAGAGGAAAAGACCTGAATAAACTTTAAAAGGAACTGAATGTATACGTACACCAAAAAGTGGAACAGAAGTTACAATTTCTAAAGCAGAGTACCATGAGGTCCCAGATCACTGAAGCTACTAGCCAGAAGGCTCAGAGCCAGAAGAGCAAATGCACAAATAATAAAAATTCACCATCCAGAGATGGGAGAAACTATGCACAAAGCAGATAAAATATTGGGGGCCTTTAAAACCTACTATAAAACACTATACAGCTCAAAAAAAGAAATACCAGCAGAACAAATAAATGCCTTTCTCCAACAACTGAAGATGCCCAAGCTAACAGAGGAACAGAACAACCAATTATGCAGGCCAATAACAACTAATGAAATTAACAAAGCAATAAGAGATAGTAAGAATGTGAAATGCCTGGGAACTGATGGATTCCCCTGCAAATTTAACAAAAATGTTTGGGGAAAGGTGACACCCATAATGCAGGGAGTGTATCAGGGAGTGATGTCAGAACAAGGGGTAATCCCTCCATCCTGAAAACAAGCATTCACTTCTGTGATACCTAAGCCGGGCAAGGACCCCACACTCTGCCCCTCATACCGCCCCATCTCCCTTCTTAATGTGGACTATAAATTTTTGACAGAGATAATGGCCAAAAGACTAGAAGAACTAATACCTCAGTTAGTAAATATAGACCAAACAGGGTTTGTAGCAGGGAGACAGGCAGCAGATAATGTTAGACGCACACTTCACATGATAAATCAACTTAACTCGAAAAAACTCCAGTAATCATCATGAACCTAGATGCTGAAAAATCATTTGATAAAGTAGACTGGCCTTTTTTGTTTGGGGTCCTTGCCCAGTACGGGTTTGACAAGAAGTTTACTGAAGCAATACAAAAGATATATATAGGACCACAGGCTTATGTGAGGGCCAATGGACACTTATCGGACAGATTTGAGTTGGGCAGGGGAATTAGACAGGGGTGCCCACTGCCCCCACTCTTACTCACCCTCTACATAGAGCCACTAGCCCAGTGGATTAGACAAGAAGTAAACATTAAAGGAATAAAAGTGGGACCCCAGGAACATAAGATGGCCCTCTATGTGGACAATGTCCTTATGTACCTGGAAGATCCAGAAACATCCCTACCGAGACTTATGGAATTGATAGAGAAATTTACAGAATTGTCAGGGTACACATTAAACGTGACAAAAACAGAGACCCTGTTATTTAACTATAACCCTACAATACAGATCAGGAGACAATACCCAATGAGGTGGTATATGACATCCCTAAAATACCTGGGGACCACCTTACGAAACACAAATCAACATCTGTTCCAGGATAATCTGGCTCCCCTAATGAAGCAAATTAAAAGAGGATATAGAAGGATGGAGAGTAATGCCCCTGCCCATGTATGACAGGATTCCGACAGAGAAGAAAAAATTACTCACCTTAGTAATGTTCTTTCTTCTAATGGAGTCTTGCTATATTATGACAATTGCAGTATGACCGCAGGTTAGAACTGCTCCGGAGGTGAAATAGTTAACTTTCCATGCAGGCATGGAACTTAGAGCGCGAGCTCGGTTGAAAACTCTGTCTGTTGTGCTTCAAACGCAAACTGTCAGATCTTTACGAGCTAAAACTCACTAAGGTTCTGTGTAGGCAGCTAAACCTACACTAGCCAACTGGCTACTCACATAAACACTCGTTTTGGCCTAAACAAAGACTCAAGTCAGGAGACCCAAAAATGCAAAACGCAACACCAACTCACCCAAAAGGTAGGTGAAAAACAACAAGGTGGGCATCAAAAAAGTGCTAACCCTGTACTGCCCACCCACATCCCCAAAACAGAGGTTCTAAGAGGCAGGCAGGAGGATGTCATAATATAGCAAGACTCCATTAGAAGAAACAACATTACTAAGGTGAGTAATTTTTTCTTCAAACAACATGAAGTCTTGCTATATTATGACAATTGCAGACTACACAGCAGTACCCCATGGAGGAGGGACAGAACCTACCTAGGAAATAGGCTTTGAAGCACGGTTGTGTTAAACCGAGCATCACTCCTAGCCTGGATGTCCAGGAGTAATGCTTGAAAGTGTGAACTGTTTTCCAGGTAGCTACTTGACATATTTCTAGAATAGGAATGTCTCTGGCAGCAGCCAGAGAAGCAGCTGTACCTCTGGTAGAATGAGCCCTCAGGCCTGAGGGGAACTTTACCCAACTTCTCATAGCAGAATTGGACACAAGAGACAATCCACCTGGCAATGAATCTTTTAGTGGCTGGCTTCCCTTTACCAACTTCGCCATAGGTGAGGAACAGTTGGGGGAGTCAAACCTATGACCCTTGGTACACTCTATGTAGTAACTAAGGGCTCTCTTCACATCTAGGCTGCGCAGCATCGTCTCCCCAGAGGAGGAGTGGTCAGTGAAGTACACTGGAAGTGAAATAGATTAAGGTGGAAATCTGAAACCACCTTAGGCAGGAACTTTCTGTTAGTCCGAAGGACCACCTTATCTCTGTGAAAAAGAGATAAACTCCTGCTCCACTGACAACGCTTGTAATTCACTTATGCATCTGGCAGAGGTGATGGCTACCAAAAACACAGTTTTCCAAGTCAAGTACTTGAGCTCAGCTGAAGACAAGGGCTCAAAGGGGGTTGCATAAGCTGAGCAATGCAAACATTAAGATCCCAGGCAGGGGCAGGATCCCTGAATGGAGGGTTGGTGTGAAACAACCCCTTAAAAAACTTGGAAAATACAGGATGAGCTGAAAGGAAGAGGATTTACCTGCTGAAATAAAAGCAGACACAGCTGCCAAGTGCACCTTCAGGGTAGCTGGTCTTAGCCCCAAAGAATTCAGGTGGACCATATAATCCAGGACTGTGGGTAGATCAGCAGAGACTGGGGAAATATGCTTTCGAGCACCATATGGAAAACCTTTTCCATTTGGAATTGTAAGTAGCCTGGTGGAAGGCTTCCTAGTGCCTTCAATATATCCATTACACCTTGGGAAAGGTGTAAATCAGCAACTCTAACTCTTCAAGAACCAAGCCTTGAGATTGAGAGATTTGAGATTTAGTACCAGACCCTTCCTGGGCACAGGTTAACAGATTGTGATTCCTGGGAAGGGCAGGGGAGGTGGACTGCTAAGGACAGCAGGAGGGATACTAGGCTGTCTGGCCCAATCCGGAGCTATCAGAATGACTTTGCATGATTGGGATCTGATTTTGACTAGCACTTTGAACAGGAGAAGAAAGGGAGGAAGGCATGAGAAACTTCCCTCCCAACTGAGGGCTAAGGCATCCAGTGGGAGTGAGCCCAACACTGGGGGCCTGCAGCAAAAAAGAGGAAGTTGGTGATTGTCTGGGGCTGCAAAAAGATCTATCTGCGGGGTGCCCCATCTGGCAAATACTACTCCCAAGACCAGGGGATCCAGTGACCATTCGTGGTGGCCCTGGGAAATCCTGCTGAGAGCATCTGCCAGGACATTGTCCTTGCCTGGGAGGTGAACTGCCATAAGGGAGGTGTTCAGGGAGTAAGCCAGAGACCATAACTTATCGCTGTGCACAAGGCCGTAGACCGAGTGCCCCCTTGCTTGTTGATGTACCACATTGTAGTGGTGTTGTCTGTTCTGACCTGAATACTCTTGTTCTGAACAGATTTGGAAAAAGCTTGAAGTGCTAGAAAAACTGCTCTGAGCTCCAACAGGTTGATGTGGAGCAGAGATTCCTGGGGAGACCACAGACCCTGGGTGGTGAGGTCGCCCATGTAAGCTCCCCAGCCCAAGAGGGATGCATCTGTAGTAAGGATTAGAGAATAAGACTGAGTGACAAAAGGAACCCCTTGTCTCAGGTTGCTCTGATCCTGCCACCACTGTAGGGCTTGGATCAGGGTTCGAGTTACTGGGATCAGCTTGGTAAGAGGATCCTTTCTTTGAGACCAAAAAGCTCTCAAATGGAACTGGATGTCCCTCATCTGAAATCTTGCTCCTTGCACAACTGCTGTGGAAGCAGCCATGTGTCCTAGGAGCTGCAGAAAATGCCTTGCTGGCTGGGAGACCTGCAGGGTAAATGAGGAGGCCAGGGAGACTAGGGTCTTTGCCCTGTCCAGGGGGAGGAAGGCCCTGGCTTCCTGTGTGTTCAGTTCTGCGCCTATGAAGGTAAGAAGCTGGACCGGCTCTAGAACTGACTTTGAGAGATCTGAAGGAAACCTAGAGAGGTAAGCAGTTGCCTGCGTTATCTGAAGGTGTAAATTGACCTGGTCTGGGGACTGGCCTACTAAGAGCCAATCGTCCAGGTAAGGAAAGATGGCAATCTTTTGCCTTCTTAGGTAGGCAACTGCTACAGCCAGGCATTTGGTGAATACCCTTGGGGCAGAAGTGAGGCCGAAGGGCATTGCTCTGAACTGGTAGTGGCCTGAGGGCAGCTCGAACCTGAGGTACTTTGGGAGCTCTGATGGGAATATGGAAGTAGGCATCCTGAGGTCCAGGGAAGCTAGCCAGTCCCCTGGCCTTAGAGAGGGTAGGATAATTCCCAGAGTCACCATTTTGAACTTTGGCTTTAAAAGGTGCTTGTTTAAATATCTGAGATCCAGGATGGGCCGCCATTCTCCTGTCTTTTTTGGGGTAAAGAAGTACCTGGAGTACAAACCTTTGCCCTGGTGTAGGGGAGGAACCCTTTACACAGCTCTGAGAGCCAGGAGGGTAGAGACGTCTGCCTCTAGGGCAAGTGCCTCTGATGGAGTTGCAGGTGGAAAAGATCTGGTTCTCAGCTTTGGAAATTTTTTGAAGCTGAGAACCAGTCCCAGGCTTACTACTTCCAGGACCCACTTGTCTGATGTTAAAGACTTCCAGTCCTGGACAAAGTAAGCCAGCCTGCCCCCTACAGGTAGAGGAGAATCGCCCTGGCAATCCCATCAGGGTGCCTGCTTGCAGGGCTTTGGGCTGAGGGGTGGAAGCAGACCTGCTTGTACCCCATCTGCCTTCCTCTAAAGAACCCCTCTGAGCATAGGCGGAGGAGGAAGCTTGGCTTGGTAAAAGGCCTATGGAAAGGCCTGCCCTGCCTCTAGGAAGTTGCTTTTGAGGAGTGGCCTGCCTTTCCTTGGCCTGTGCACTCCCATAGGTGGTCCCATATTTATCCATTTTTTCATGTAATTTCTGTTTGTTTCCCAAATAGAGAATTTCCAACAGGAAAATCCATGGCCTTAGACTGGGTATCCTGAGACAGGTAGTACATCTGAGCCAAGCCATCCTACGAAGTGCCACAGATGTAGCCATGACTCTTGATGAAACATCATTAGAGTCCACTGCAGCATGAAATTGCATCTTGGATGCCTCAATACCATCCATAGCCACCTGTTCCAGCTCCCTGGCAAGCTGGTTAGGGACTTGTTTCGCTAGGGCCAGCACAGTATCCCATCTGGATTTCTGGTACCTAGCAGCATAAGCCATATAATTTGCTTGTCTAAGTCCCAAAGATGCTGCCATGTACTGTTTCTTTGCCATAGCATCAATCTTCCTGGAGTCCTTCTCAGGGGGGTGTGAAGCTAGGGGAATATTAGCCTTGTCACAGGCTGCAGCCTGCACTACCCCCACATGGCTGCATTGTTGAGTAAGGAAATCAGTGTCGGAGCCTGATAAGGTATACCTCTTTGTCCATCCTTTTATCCACAGGAGGTATAGTGTGAGGAGTTTTAAAACTTTACTGTCTGTTTCTGAAAAGATTTATGCAAAGGAATAGACAGTCTCCCTAGACTCTGGAATATCCATCATTTCTACATAGTCTGGCTCCTCTTGGTCATCAACAGCTTCCTCAACAGGGAGCTGGAGAGTTTCAGCAACTTTTATAAAACATGAAATGAGAAGGGACCAGAAAGCCTTGGAGGAGAAACCCTAGAGGTCTATCTGGAGAGATGTCCGATCAATGGGCACATCCAGATCTTCAAACCATATTCTCTCTTCATATTCCTCTTCCTCCCCGGTTCATAAAATCCTCAAAATCATAATCTTGAACAGTGGAACCGCCGAACTCAACGCTACTTGAAGGTGTCGGTTCGGTCGAACCGAGAGAGCGACTGGACAATTTGAATTGCTTTAGCTATTTCCTCAGCAGTTGGGGAGAGAACTTTGGCTCTACACTAGCTGACTTTCTAGTCCTTTTGCTGGAACGGCTCCTCAGAACCGGCTCTTCGTTTGCCGAGGAAGTATCGCCCTGGTCAGAGGGCACTCCTCCGGTTCGGTTGGCACCGAACCGGCTGGCCATCCGGTCAGCGGACTTTGGCCTCCCTTTCCTGAGCCTACCAACCTCTTATCTATGGTGGCAGCAGGAAATTGTGACAAATCTGGCAGTCTGAATTGAGGTGGTCAAACCCCAGACAATAGACACATGTGGTGTGGGTCAGCCTTAGCAAAGCTTCCCCACAAACACTACAGTGTTGAAACCCAGTGGGTCCGGTTTTTCTTTTGGGTTTCTCAGACATAATGCCAGCCTAACCAACTTGCCCATTTATGGCAATCCACCAAGCAAGACACCCTTATCGGTTCCCAACCATGTCACGGGTCATGTAAAAAAACGTAATGAAATCCGTTTTTTTTTAGAACCGATAAGAACCGGGAACCACACTCTAAAAAAGGACTAGTAGATTTTAAATACAACCTGATCGGTTCAAACCGAACTGATAAAGAATTACAAGTTCTACACAGAAAAAATAAATGTAAAACCTATCTGTTACTTACATTATCACAGACAGAGCTTGAACCGACCGGTTGAGGTTTAATTTCGGCTAAAAACCGAAAAATAATGCTTTTAAACCAACAAAATGAACCTAGCAGAAGGAGAAATCTCCGGAGCGACTGTTCAGTGAGACGGAGTAAAGAATCTGACAGTTTGCGTTTGAAGCACAACAGACAGAGTTTTCAACCGAGCTCGCGCTCTAAGTTCCATGCCTGCATGGAAAGTTAACTATTTCATCTCCGGAGCAGTTCTAACCTGCGGTCATACTGCAATTGTCATAATATAGCAAGACTTCATGTTGTTTGAAAATGAATCTCTTGCCCAGATATCTATATGAATTTCAATGTGTACCAGTAAAAGTAACTAATCAGTGGCTAAAGAAGACCTAGAAAATGCTATATAATTTTATTTGGGCAAATAAAAAAAAACCTCAGGTGAGAAACCAGGTGCTGACTATTAGGAAAAAATGGAGGGGCTGAGCAAAGTGTTGAAAAAATACTGGCTAGCTACACAGGTACGATGGGCTCTCCAGTGGGGACACACATACCTGAAGGCACATTGGAGAGATCTTGAGGGGGGGGCAGGGATGGGAGATAGACAACTGAGCTCCATGCTATTTAACCCCATAACAGATAACCAAATTAAAGAGGAAGGGTGCTCAGCCATTAGAGTCACAGAGATGGCATGGCAGAGGTTTCAGCAATATGAGATGGTCAAATGGGATGGCTGAAGATATAAATGGCTAATATGGAATTCAGAGTTCTTGCCAGGAGCACTATACCCTTGGTACAAAAGACAGACCCAGGTGGAAATCCACTGCCCAGCACAGCTCCTTACAGGAGATACAATACTGACTTTTGAGGAATGTGGCACTAGGTACAGGTGGAGGGGAGGGGACAAATTAAGGTACTTGCATATTGGAGACTATATTATTGTACAGATGAGGAAACACTCCAACCTACCAGAACCTATTACATATAGCCCTAGATTAGAAGAAGTGATAAATATGTCCACACCTAAGGAGGCTATAACAAAGATTTACCAATTCCTGAATGCACATAAAGCAGAAGGCACAAAACACATAGTAAGAAGATGGGATCAGCACCAAGATGGTAAGAATTTTCATGGAAGATTAAAACACAATATTTCCTCACACTAAGCATACAAGCTAAATAGGACAAGAATGGATCTCCAAAATGCTGGAGAAATTGAGGGGAAAAACAGGCAGGTCATGAACACATATTTTATCAATGCCCAGTGCTAGGAAATTTTTATAAGGGATGTTAAAGACAAGACCACAAACATATTTCAAATAGCCATACCACCGGGAATATAACTTGATACTGGGCCTGCCACCTAAGGAAGTAAAGGGAGAGAACCATAAATATCTATAGAATATATGCACTGGGGCAATAGGGAAAGAATAACAAGAAGATGGCTCACCACAGACCCACCGACACAAGATTGGAAAAAAGTGGTAAACGAGATACAGGACATGGAACAACTGACATACCAAACACAAGACAAGATGGATACATTTCTGGAGAGATGGACAAAATGGGTTATAGACCACGAGTAGGGACACAGATTCAGAACACAAAGGAACAAGAGAAAGAGTAACAGGGAAGGACCAAAGAAACAGGGTAGATGAATTCAGGAAGAGTGAAAATTCACTCTGATGGCCAGAGAGGCTAGGAAGCCCCACCTTGTTCACACCCCCACTCCCCCCCCCACACACACCCGAGAGGGGGGACCGATCATCTGAAGTCTGGGAAAATATACTGCACTGCTCCAATAGATGTAGTAAGTTTTGATTTACACTGACTTATACAAGAATAAAAAAGAATGCAGTAGATCACCTATATGACATTGCATTTCAGTTAGAGTTCAACAGATAAAGAGATAACTTATTATTATATCAAGAGAGTGAAATGTGTCAGAACAAGATGCAATGCAATAAGAAATGTAATGAAATGTAATTAATAGAAATGTAAAAGATATGCGATGTGAAATTATTACATGTAATGTTCTTTTTTTATTTTTATTCCATGGAAAATAAAGTAAATATATATAAAAAAAAAAAAAAAAAGAAAAGCAGACTACCCATCATACTGTTGTTACCACATAAATATGTGTTTGCTTGTAGTCCTTCATCTACTCCTAGTGCATCTTTCCTGGACTTGGGGACACTCCCCAACACAGCCTTTTCACCAATGATGCAGTGGGAGGAGATGGGACTATTGTATTACGAGTGGCTGCACTGTTTTGAGATGTTCTTCATGTTTAGGAATTATACAATAAGGCCCAAATATTCAAAAGAGTTGCACATGGTGCAACAGTGTTGCACCATGAGCAACCCACTGATGCACCCCAGCGCAATATTCAAAAGGGAAAAGTGAGCTGCATAAATCCTGATGCGCCGGGCGCATCAGTATGTATGCAGGCACTGGTGGGGGGGCGTGCCCATGCCTACTCTGCACAGCCCGATATTCAGCCCGGGATGTGCAGAGCCATGCATGTGCAACCCCTACCTGTGCCAACACAAAGTTACGCCAAAATAAAAAGGAACAACTGATGGCCACCCACAGGTGAGCTGCCGCATTGCAGGGTGCAACACGGCAGCTGTCACCTGTGGGTGGCCACCCGAGTTCCAGCTGCATCTGGCGGCGCCCCCCCATGCCCAATCACGAGCATTTGTAATAAAACAAATGAATTCCTCAATATCCCTGGTGGTCCAGTGGACCGCTATCTGCCCAATCGCAGATATCTGTATAAAGAAATTATATTCGTCCTATATCCCTGGTGGTCCAGTGGACTGTGCCTGCCCGATTGCGGGCATCTGTATAAAGAAAAGATATTCGTCCTATATCCCTGGTGGTCCAGTGGACCGCTATCTGCCCAATCGCGGGCATTTGTAAAACAAAAGAAATATTCATCCAATATCCCTGGTGATCTAGTGGTACCCCCACCCGCCCACTGAGCCCCACCGCCTCGCTCCCGTGTCAGCTGGCGGCGGCAGCACCCACCCACCTCCGCCCGCCTCCCCGCAGACTCGACATTTGGTATTGGTACGCCCATTGGTTCACAGTGTGAGCCAATGGGCATGCAGCCCCTACCATACTGCATGCAGCCCATACCGTACATGACAGTCCAGATTTGTGGATCTCAGTAATTTCAGAACTTCTGCTCTTGATATAGCGTTGAAATAGAATGGTGGCGCTGGAGGAGCATCATACGATAGGGCAGTATGGTTGTCTGATGGGAGTGTGGTAGGTAGATTGGAGTGCGATCCACTAGTTTGTAAAGCCAAGGTATAGTATGAAAGATCAGAGAAAAGACTGTTAAAACTGTTTAAGATGGTCCTAGGGTCATTACAATGTGCCCCATTTATAATCATTTCATCAGGGTGACCGATCATGCTGAAACTGAAATGTTTTGACATGGGCCCAAAATTTCCTCGGGTTGCAGGCTGAGCTTTGTAGAAGGTCCTTGCAGTATTTGCTTTTAGCAACTCTAACTTGTCTCTTACATCTGTTCCTTAGTTCACGATAGACAATAAGATCTGACTGTAGGCCAGTTTGTTTATAGCGAATCCAAAGCTTGTCCCTCTGGTGCAGATTAGCAAGGAGGTCTTTATGCAGCCACCTCGTCTGTTTCCTCTGACCCTCCTAGTAGTCTTGGGGGCATGTTTATATTGAATGGTAAGAAATTCATTTATAAATATCTGTACAGCAACCTCCACATCCTTTGTTTGATAGATACCTGCCCAGTCGATATTGGAGACATCATAGAGAAATGCATCCTGGTCAGTATGAGCTAGATTTGTAAACGTGATTAGTCTTGTTGGAGGAGATGGAGGTGCAGCCATAGATGGGATACAAAAAGTGGGTGAGTGGTCTGTTAGTGCATCTGCAAGGATTCCTGCTTTTGACACATGTTCCATATGGTTAACCATCACCCAGTCTAGGAGTGTGCCCGTTTGATGGGATGACGTGGCTCTAGTTGCTTCAGAAATCAACTGGTGAAAATTATAACTAAGCGTGAGTGATTGCAAGGATATTTGAGCTGACCCTAACCAACTGAGGTTAAGATCACCTAGGATGACAGCCTCATTATGATTTACAGTCTGGGAGGTGATATCAAGGAGTTCTTGAAGACCTACTATTCCCCCAGCAGGGGGATTATAGGCACAGATAATATGAAGCTTCTTTTCCCCCAATACAATAGTTGCCTGTATGAATTCGCACACTGTGGAACAGGCAGATGCAGGGACAATAGAGATATTGAGGTGGTTTTAGAAGAATAGGGCAACTCCACCTCCACGCTTGGATGAGGATCTATCCCGCCGGAACAGGGAGTAGTTAGGCAAGGAGCATACTTCATCAGGTATTCCGGGTTTTAGACAAGTTTCTGTGAGATAGAGTACATCAGGACTGTAGAGTTTCACCCAGGCCTCGAGTTCCGCATGGTGACAGGTAAGACTTCTGATATTGATATGGGCACTTAATAATCCTTTCTTGGACATGCCAGATAACTCATCTGGGGAAAAGAAACAGGTAGGTGGACCTGGATTTAGTTTGACGTCCCCAAATAGCAGAATAATGATCATGGCTAGGAACCAAAGCCTTGCACAGTGGCAGGTTAGGGTGAAAGCACATCTCCATGGCAGCTTCCTCCTGGCATGTAGAGGGTAATAGATGCTGCCTCTAACAAGGAGGATAGGGTTAGGTTATAGATCAGGCTTTGTCTCTGCAATCAAGTTAGAGAAAATATAGTTGCGGTAAGCCTCTGAAGAGTCTTTTGCCATTTGGTTACATGGGAGAGCCCATGTGGCAGTGTCCAGGCTGAGTAAAAGAACAAATGACAAGAGTGCCCACAGCAGACTATTCTTCGCCATAGTGTTACTATTTGACTTGGGTAGGAAGGCTAGTGGTATACTGAGAGAGAGGATTAGCTCTTAGGGATAAAGAGATAGTGTGTGTAAAATTAAGACAGCCAAGGGTGACCGTGTTCCACCGTTTTAACTCTTGGCCGAAATTAGAGATAGAGCAAAAACAACGAAGTGTTTTCTGCTAGCGTAGCAATTATTTAGAAGAAGTGGATCAGAAAAGCAGAAAGTAAAGCCCCACAAAGGTTAATTAAGAAAGCAGACCAGACGGAGGCTCTACTTGTGGTAAAGATTACAGTGAGGAAATGAAGACCTATTCAAGATATGTTATATGGCACCCCTAGTGGCGGAATTTTATAAGGAACCAATGGGAGACTAGACAGATAGCAGTAGTGTTCAGCAAGAGTCAATGCAAAGCAGAGGGCGCCGAAGCCCAGAGACTGATAATCCGACAGAGAAAAGGCAGGGCCAAACAGTGGCCGAGCAGAAAGCAGCAGTCCAATTAGAGGAGGGTGGCAGCAGGTGGCCACCTATCAAACCCGCACAGTGCTAGCCCAGACACTTAGCCGGATTTGAAGATGTCCTGTTCATCAGGAGGCTAGAGGTACGGGCAGCTGGCAGGATTAGCTGAGCCGCTCACTGGGAGCACGATCAGGTACAGTGGATCTATTTTAAGATATAAAATGTAGGCTAAGATAGGATGTTATTAGCTAGGGCAGGGGGTACCAAGGCAACTTGAAAAATACTCGGGGTAGCAAGGGAGGAAGCCCAGGTATGGAACTGCACAGTAGATAGCAGAGCAGGAACTAAACAAAGCTGATAGGCAAGCAGATGATGAAAATAGGAAGATGTCTTTAAAGGGAAGACAGGACACGTGTTAGGCCTAATAGCTGCACTCTGTATCTTTAAGAGGAGTTGCAATATTAGAGAGAGGAGAGGATGAACATTGCTGGGGGTGGTGCCGAGGGGGGAAGGAGAGTATTTAATAAAGGCTGGAGGTGGGGGATGGGACAGTGGGCGTAAAAATTCAAGCAGCAAGGAGGCAGAAGGACACAAAGTGAAAGAGAAATTGAATTATTTGCTGGGCAAAGCTTACAACTGTGACCCAAATGGAATCTGGTCTAAACAGAAAAAAACGGTATCACTTTAAACTTACTTTCTGATCCAGGGTAGCTTACCACTGGACCTTAAAACAAAGAGAGCTGTAATATTTTACAATCTACAAACCTGCAACCTAAATGAACTTGCACTTCAAACTACCCTTAGAGTGCAAAATTGCTGTAAACAGGCTTAGGTTCGTGTTTAAGTTAGGATTTACAAGACAATTTGGAGAGACTTAACAAGTACCACAATCAGAATATAACATTAGCTTAAGGTCCAGAGAGGAAACAGCAGTAGCAAAGAATTAAAGAACTGCAGCAGCCCATCAGCAGGCAGAGTCGATGGTTCTGGACAGTCCAGTTTCTGCAGCATACCTTCGGTCTGGTGATCAGCCAGCAGTGCAGCGAGGAAGGCAGCCGGAGGACAGAAAGGGACCGCCCAGCTGCTTGAAGCAGCAGAGGCACCCGTGTCAAAGGTGAAGCTAAGGGAAGAAATCAGAAACAGCCAAGATTATAAAGTTGTAAGAGAGGGAGTGTTTACAGCCGGGGGGGGGGGGAAGAGGAGTTATTCACTTCAGAACAGAAAATTAACAAACTGGAGCTATGGCACCAGTAGCTGGTCAATGAGATCAAAGAGTTTTGACAGGGGCACAGTTAAGAAAGGGTGTAGATGTCTAGGCCCAGAGACGCCTCACAGCAGGAGGAAATTCTAACTGGAGAAATATGGCTGAGACAGAAAGGCAGACAGAAAAGGTATCAGTTGCAAGGCTTAGCTTAGGACTGAAGCACAAAGAAACCAGGTCTACATAGGAGAATAAGGACAAAAATTCAAGCAGCAAGGAGACAGAAGGACAGAAAGTGAAAGAGAAATTGAATTATTTGCTGGGCAAAGCTTACAACTGTGACCCAAATGGAATCTGGTCTAAACAGAAAAAACGGTATCACTTTAAACTTACTTTCTGATCCAGGGTAGCTTACCACTGGACCTTAAAACAAAGAGAGCTGTAATATTTTACAATCTATAAACCTGCAACCTAAATGAACTTACACTTCAAACTACCCTTAGAGTTCAAAATTGCTGTAAACAAACTTAGGTTCGCGTTTAAGTTAGGATTTACAAGACAATTTGGAGAGACTTAACAAGTACCACAATCAGAATATAACATTAGCTTAAGGTCCAGAGAGGAAACAGCAGTAGCAAAGAATTAAAGAACTGCAGCAGCCCATCAGCAGGCAGAGTCAATGGTTCTGGACAGTCCAGTTTCTGCAGCGTACCTTCGGTCTGGTGATCAGTGGACAGTGCAGTGAGGAAGGCAGCCGGCAGACAGAAGGGGTCCGCCCGGCTGCTTGAAGCAGCAGAGGCATCCGTGTCAAAGGTGAAGCTTCGGTCTGGTGATCAGCGGGCAGTGCAGTGAGGAAGGCAGCCATCGGACAGAAAGGGTCCACCCGGCTGCTTGAAGCAGCAGAGGCACCCATGTCAAGGGTGAAGCTTCGGTCTGGTGATCAGCGGGCAGTGCAGCGAGGAAGGCAGCCGGTGAACAGAAAGGGTCCGCCCAGCTGCTTGAAGCAGCAGAGTCACCCGTGTCAAGGGTGAAGCTTCGGTCTGGTGATCAGCGGACAGTGCAGTGAGGAAGGCAGCCGGCAGACAGAAGGGGTCCGCCCGGCTGCTTGAAGCAGCAGAGGCATCCGTGTCAAAGGTGAAGCTTCGGTCTGGTGATCAGCGGGCAGTGCTGTGAGGAAGGCAGCCATCGGACAGAAAGGGTCCGCCCAGCTGCTTGAAGCAGCAGAGGCACCCATGTCAAGGGTGAAGCTTCGGTCTGGTGATCAGCGGGCAGTGCAGCGAGGAAGGCAGTCGGTGGACAGAAAGGGTCTTCCCAGCTGCTTGAAGCAGCAGAGGCATCCATGTCAAGGGTGAAGCTTCGGTCTGGTGATCAGCTGGCAGTGCAGAGAGGAAGGCAGCTGGCGGACAGAAGGGGTCCACCCGGCTGCTTGAAGCAGCAGAGGCACCCGTGCGCTACATGGGCAGAAACATGTTTTGGGTGAAATGTGAAAAATGACAGCTGTACTGCTCATAAGGATGTGTGGTGAAATGGCAATGTTGAACATCTGGAGTGGAAATATTGAAAATTCGCGAACTTACTAGCATGCATAGGATCAGGGCAACAAATGCTTGTTAAACAGTTATTTTGGGGAATTTTTTCACCAAATTTTTAACATAGCCATTTTAACACTTGTGCTCATGAACAGTGTGACTGTGATTTTCTTAATCTGTCCCGAACATTGATTTCACACACCGACTGTGCCATTATGCGCTACATGCATGGAAACACATTTTGGGCGAGATGTGAAAAATGACAGCTGTACTGCTCATAAGGAGGTGTGGTGAAATGGCAAAGTTGAAAATCTGGAGTGAAAATATTGAAAATTCGCGAATGTATGAGCGTGCATAGGATCAGCGCAACAAATGCTCATAAAACAGTCATTTTTGGGAATTTTTTCACCAAATTTTCAACATAGCCATTTTAAGACCTCTGCTCATGAACAGTGTCACTGTGATTTTCTTAATCTGCCCCAAACATTGATTGCGCACACTGACTGCGCCATTTTGTGCTACATGCATGGAAACACATTTTGGGTGACATGTGAAAATGACAGCTGTACTGCTTATAAGGAGGTGGTAAAATGGCAATGTTGAAAATCTGGAGTGAAAATATTAAAATGTGAAACTTACAAGCGCGCGTGAGGAACTGCGCAACGCACGCTCGTAAAACAGTCATTTTTAGGAATTTTTTCACCAAATTTTCAACATAGCCATTTTAAGACCTTTGCTCATGAACAGTGTCACTGTGATTTTCTTAATGTGTCCCATACATTGATTTCACACACCAACTGCGCCACTGTGCGCTACATGCGTGGAAACACATTATGGGCGAGATGTGAAAAATGACAGCTGTACTGCTCATAAGAAAGTGTGGTAAAATGGCAATGTTGAAAATCCGGAGTGCAAATATTAAAAATTTACAAACTTGCAAGTGTGCGTAGGAACTAGCAACTTTTGCTAAATAAAACAGTCATTTTTAGGAATTTTTTCACCAAATTTGCAACATAGGCTTTTTGAGAGCCCACCTTATGAACACTGGCACTGTCATTTCGTTAATCAGTCCCGAAAGGTGATTTTGCGCAGTGACTGTGAAATCACCCTTCGGGCCGATTAACGCCATGACAGTGACAGAATTCATGAGGAGGGGTCCCAAAACACCCATGTTGAAAATTTGGTGCCTAAATTCCAAAAATTGCCTGAGATATGCAGCAAAATTGAAAAATCCCTATCTATCCCATTATACAGCTTACCGGCATTTCCTCAGTTCGCGGTCGGCTTTGAAGAGTGCAGACGTGTTCCCGGTCCACCGAAGATCGTCACGCCAGACTCCAGAGGTAAGTATGGGGTGGGGGGTGTGGGGAGGCAGGGAGACTGCATGGGACCGTTTTGCTTTTCAGTTTGTTTTTTAAAAGACGATGCAGGGCGTTTGCCACGCTGGGGGCTCCCAGCACGGCAATAAGGACGGTTGGGGGCGTGTAGTTTATGTGGGATTGGCACCTCGTTGGCTATAGCATCAGTTGCCATGGGCTGGGCTCCCCAGCGTGGCACCCAGTACTTTGGGGAGGATAGTGGAGCCGATGGGGATTGGGCACCACCATCGCCATACGATAACTTGCCACGCTTGGGGTGGGCAACCTGCATGGCATGTGGAAGGCTTTGGGAGCGCAGACAGCCAACGGGATTGGCAAATTGGCTGGCTATACAGTGTGCGTGGAGGGGCAGCATGCAGTGCGTGCGTGTGTTTTGTGTGTGTGTGTGTGTGTGTGTGTGTGTGTGTGTGTGTAGGGAGCACATGAGCAGGTGATATCTTATCACTGCTCACTGAAGCATAGCTCCCCCTTTCAACTGTACGCCACTGCATTTTGGAGCTGTCATAGACTGCTCCAGCATGCATTGGTGGACTGGGGCCGCGCCTGCCAATACACTGACTGAACTGGAAGAGGGGGTGACGCACCTCCGAAAACTCGGATGATGGCACTATGTTTCTTGCACATGCATGCAAGCAAACATAAAAATACATGGGTCATATTTCAAAGCAAACTTATAAAAATAAGCAGTTTGTTTAGAATAAAGAATTTCCTTCTTCAGAGGTAAAAGAGAAATGCTACAAGGAACAGGTTCTTACCAAGACAGTGAGTCAGAAGCAGAAAAATCATACACACACCACCCTTCAAGGACACCACTGTTGACATCACTTCAGGTGCTACTGTATACAGACTTTATTTCAATTATTGTACAAATCACTCACTCTGTGCAAAACAAAACATAATGTGAAAAATCCAGGAAATAATAGAGAGACCCTCTCTAGAGACCTGCCGGATGTGTTTCTTGTCTAATATGATGCTTTTTCAAAGGTGCCCCCTCTCCCTAGTGGGGTCCCTAAGTAGCGCTGAAACTGGGCCAACTAAACAGGGGATATGACTATGGGTCAGCAAAACCTCTTCCCCCCCATGAACATATTAAAAACAGTGTGTAAGCACTTAACATGCATCTGCAGTATATCTCAATTTGTTGGAGGCAATCGCATTACATTTTATTTGGCACAGACTGAATAATTTGCACATTATTGAAACAAAGGGCTGGATTTTCCAAATGTGCCACATGCCACATGCCCTGGGTGCACCCAACATGTGGCACACAGGGTTTGCAGCATTCTCCCAGCTGGTGATCAGGATTTTCTGTCCCATGTGCTAATTGCTGCATTAGACCAGCTTTGAGCTAGCCTAGCGTGTGCCAGTCCCAGGTTCCTTTTTTACAGGGGTTGTGCCAGTCTGGTAAACTGTTGCAACTGCGCCAGACCTGCTAAAATCAGGCACTGTTGTGACACAGGTGTTTGGTACAGCTGCACCACAAAAAAAGCGTTGGATGTAAAGGATTAAAACGGGGCGTGCCACAAGCTCGGCGTCCTCCTTTGAAAATCCAGCTCCTGTGTCTTTATAGCATTTGAAAGGATGTCTGCCAAGCTGCCCTTGAAGTGCGGTGAGTGCCCTGATTTTTCTGATTCTGACTAAAGAATTTCCTTGCAGGCAAAGCAAAAAAAAAAACTATTGTACAAATAGGCCTCCTACCTATGCTGGACTATGGATCAGTTGTATAGGAACATATATCATTAAAAATGTGGCATAGGACACTGGTAATCTATGACCTAGCCAGGTGTTCCATCTTGCCTGCAAATCATATGGAAAACTAGGATACTCTTTATGAAAACCTGAACTGACTCCCACCAGAAGGCAAATTAATACTTGGCATAGGATATAGAGGCCCAGATATTCAGAAGGGTTGCACATGGCACAACAGTGTTGCGCCATGCGCAACCCACTGGTGCGCCCCAGCGCGATACTCAAAAGGGGAAAGTGCACAGCACAAATCCTGATGTGCTGGAGTGCATCAGTAATGTATGCAGGCGCAGGTGGGGGGGTGTGCCCATGCATACTCTGCACAGCCCGATATTCAGCCCTGGATGTGCGAAGCCATGCATGAGTAACCCCTATCTGTGCCAGCACAAAGTTGAGCCAAAAAAAAAGGAACAACAGATGGCCACCCACAGGTGAGCAGCCACACTGCAGGGTGCAACATGGCAGCTGCCACCTGTGGGTGGCCACCCGAGCTGCAGCTGCACCTCCGTGGTGGTGCCCCCCCATGACCGATTGCGGGCATCAGTATACAAAGATAAAACCTAAATCCCTGGTGGTCCAGTGGACTGCTGCCCGCCCGATCGTGGGCTTCAGTGAATAAAAGATAATTCCAATATCCCTGGTGGCCCAGTGGACCGCTGCCTGCCTAATCACAGGCTGAAGTAGAATAAAAGATAATTCCAATATCCATGGTGGTCCAGTGGACCCCTCCCCACCCGCCCACTAATCCCCACCGCCCAGTCAGTCAGTGTGGCGGCAGCATCCCACCCGCCTGCCGCCCCACGCCACCGACTGACACCGTCGGTGGGCTGTACACCGATGGTCCACAGGCGTGAGGCAATGAGTGCAACCCATACTATCCACATTCCAGATATGTGAATGGGATCCATTCACATATCTGGAATGTGAGTACAGTATGAGCTGCATGCCCATTGGCTCACGCTGGACCATCGGGCGATAGCCCTACTGACGTGCTGCCAGTGGGCGGCAGGGCAGCAGGTGGGTGGGTGCTGATGCCCGCCGCTGACTGGGGAAGTGGGCGGTGGATCAGTGGGCGGTAGGGAGGGGTCCACTGGACCACCAGGGATGATGGGTTTCCTTTAATTGTACTTCAGCCAGCGATCGGGCTGGCAGCGGTCCACTGGACCACCAGGGATACTGGAATTATCTTTTATTCTACTTCAGCCCGCGATCAGGTGGGCAGCGGTCCACTGGACCACCAGGGATAGCGCTTTCTTTATTTTTAATACAGCCTGCGATCGGACAGTCAGATCCACTGGGCCACCAGGGATAGCTGTTTATTTTATTTGGATTCAGCCCGCGATCGGGCTGTGGGGCACATTGCTGCACTGCAGGGGGTATTGGTCCCTGATGGCTGCTGCCTGGCAGGCCGCCAGGTGCAAGTCGTCGGGGATTGGCACACCTGCATGCAAATGGGGCCATAATGCCATGTAAATGGCCCCATGTGTGCGTCACATACATTATGGCCCCATTTGCATGTCAACTTTTGAATATCGCAGTTGCTGTGCCTTGCGCAATGGAACTTGCACTAGGGCATCCCCATGCTCCACTCTGGCCACTGGTGCTGGTGCAGTGCCACTGCGCCATGCACACTGCTGGTGGCCAGGGTGCGATACTCAACTCTGCTGAGCCATGGCGCAGCTCCGTTGAATATCACCCAGTCCACGGCCCTGCACAGCCAAGTTGCGCTGTGCCCAGGCTTGCACCACAGCCTGGCATAGTTTGAATATCTGGGCCAGAATATATAAAGCTCCATCTCTGGATACCACATATCCCTTAAGTGATTTGCTTTGTTACCAAGAAATTTAAAGTTATGGTCAACAAGGAAAAGTTTTCTTGGAAGTCCCTTCAATGCTCACCAACATATGGCAAAAATCATTCATCAATGTTGCCACCAAAATAGGGAACAATCTTCCCTTGGATCTCACACAAATCGAATTGCACACCACTTTTAAACTGTGGTTGAATGAATACTTACATGCAAATTTTAAGTATCTCTGTTCATAACGTTTCTTACTTGTAATATAATTCTACTATAAACTGTATGTCAATGCATTCCATTGTTGCATGTGCCACATGTCCAGGTCGCACCTGTAAATGGGGACTAGTTCCTCGGTGTGCTTACCTGGTATATGAAAACACAATAAATAAACCAGAAAAGGGTGTGTTTGTTCTTTGAACCACCATCATCTTCCTCCCATTATATCTGCCCATCTCAGTACTTGTATTACTGTATGTTGACCTTGATCTGTTCCATAGTAACATAACATCCCTTTTTTGTATGGGTTGATTTGAAATGTATTTAAACAGAACAGATTAACTGAAATTGAAGGTCCTGCTCTTCCCTGGTTTTACAACTAGGAGAAATAAAGCATTGAGAGGTCAGCTGACTTCCCAAGGTCACAAAGTGAGTATGAGGCTGTGGTCTCCCATGAAAAAAAAAAAGCTATAAATACTAGAGTTAAAAAATCAGTGAACTACAAATTATTTGTAATTCACTGCTTTTTTTTTTCAGCTCTAGGCCCCAACAGCCTCCATCCATTCATACTAGTGCACGCTACATCATCTGTACTGAATTGCGGGCATTTGCACTAACTTTTGTCAATACTATGTTTTATTTATCAATACTATTGAAAAAACAGATATGTGTTGATATGTGTTATGAGAAGATGTGTATGTTCTTCAGTCAAGCAACCGGTAGTATACATTTGTCTGTATACATAATGCAACAGTATACTTTCTGCCCACCTGCCCTAAACCAAGATACAGAGCCCACCGGGCGCACTGCGGCTTGCAGGCTAGTGGTGAACAGAGTCAGCAAAAACTTCTCCCTTCTGCCCACCCACCCAGAAACAGGATACAGCCCTCACCAGGTGTGCTGTGCAGGCCAGCGGTGAACGGTTCCACTATGCCACGGCAACAAATTTCTTGTCGACCGACAGCACAGCAACAGCACAACAGCTCCAATTGGTGTTGTGCTGTCACTTGGGAACAAATGTTTTCTGTGGGGGGCTTTGCCCCCCCTTACCACCCATGTACTTAAGATTGATAACTCCAGCTGGAGTTAGTTTAGGGATGGGGAAAACACCTCCCTGGCACCAGTGTCGGGTAGCGGACACTGTCTCAGCGACTGTCAACAATGTCACTGTGATGGTCTTCGCTGTAGAACCAATGCTGTGTGGTCAGTATATGGCAGTTAACAGAGCCGGCTGGAACTTCTCCTTTCTGCCCACCAACCCTGAACCAGGTACACTGCCTGAGGGTCCAGCTAGCTCAGCTCCTACATTGAGACCTCCACTGGCTGCTTGTGGCTGAGTGCAGCTCTCCATTCACTGGAACCACTCTCCTGCCTCTTCCTGAAGGCAAAAATATGGGACTTCAGCGGAGCTGACTTTGATAAGATGACCAACAGTGTTAAACTAGCCTTGGCAAAAATAAATACAGGTGAGGGGGTACAGGAAAAGTGGGCAAGCATTAAGGATGCAATACTTGAAGCAACATCCCATTGTGTTACAGAGAAAAGGAAGTGCAAAAGAAGAAGGAAACCACTTTGGTTCTCAAAAACAGTAGCAGAAAAGGTCAGAGCCAAAAGGCTGGCCTTCAGGAAATATAAGGGAACTCAGTGGGATGAAGATAGCGCGGCATAGCAAACTTCCCTAAGGGAAGGCGGGAAGGCAGTAAGGCAGGCAAAGGCCCAAACAGAGGAAACACTAGCACGAACAGTAAAAGAAGGTGACAAGACTTTCTATAGAGTCTTTCTGGAGGCTGAGATGCTGCCCTATTTGCAGACAACTCTCTGCCCTGAGGGAGGAAGTTGCCCATCTTCAGGCCACACTGGACAGTACATAGATACATAGATACATAGACAGTGTCGGCAGATAAGGGCCTATGGCCCACCCAGTCTGCCCATTTGAGCTTGTAAGTTCAGTTTGTTTTCCTAGAAGTCTGTTGCCCCTTACCCCTGACCTCCAGAATTCTTTTATGTCTATCCCATGCATTCTTAAATCCCGTGATTGTTTCAGCCCCCACCACTTTCTCTGGCAGGGTGTTCCACTTGTCCAACACCTGTTCTATAAAGAAATTCTTCCTCATGTTTCCTGTGAATCGTCCTCCCTCCAACTTCATCCCATGCCCTCCAGTTCTGGAGCATCTTTTTCACTGGAAAATAGTGTGCCCCTGCACCCTGTTCCACCCTGTAAGATGCTTGTATGTCTCTATCATATCCCCTCTCTCCCTCCTCTCCTCCAGGGAGTACATGTTCAGTTCCTTCAACCTGTCTTCATAGGACTTGTGATGCAATCCATGCACCATCTTTGTTGCCCTCCTCTGAACCTTCTCTACCCTGTCTATGTCCTTACGTAGGTATGGTCTCCAGAACCGTACACTGTACTCCAGGTGGGGCCTCACTAGTGTCTTGTATAGTGGAATTATGACCTCCTTTTT
This sequence comes from Neoceratodus forsteri, assembly GCA_016271365.2. NCBI lineage: Eukaryota > Metazoa > Chordata > Ceratodontiformes > Ceratodontidae > Neoceratodus > Neoceratodus forsteri. Next base: position 300,825,410 of record CM057455.1, read on the forward strand.
CCTGCTGGTGATGACTTGGCTAATCATGAGATTAGAGAGTAGTAAGGGGACCTTCCCCCAGGCCACAGTGGACGGTTGGAAGGGAACTTCCCCCATCCAGGGAGCACCAGAGCCACCACCACTACCTCAGAGGTTGGGAAGAAAGCACAGCAGTTGGACCACAGTGGGCTCAGGGAGGGTGAGGATGGTGGAACAGAGGCACACCCAGTCAGTTGTTCCACAGCACAATCCATACACCATTCTAGGGGAGCATAGCTCCCCTACAGATGCACCCCCAGAGGAGACTAAGGAGGCAAAGGACAACTGTCACAAGGGAGGCCCACAGGAAGGAGCCAGAGGACACCACAAGGAAAGGAAGCAGCTCCTGGTGGGGGTCTCAATTACTAGGGGGATAGAACTGGGGAGAGCAGGGAAAACTGAAGTAAGGTGCCTGCCTGGTGCCATGGTTTGGAGAGACAGGAAGCGCATCCTCAGGATCACGAGAACAGCTGCACGGGAGTCTGAGTTGGACATCATTGTCCACCTAGGAACAAATGACTTGGCTAATCATGAGATTAGAGCAGTGCAGAAGGACTTTGTAGAATTGGGGAGGGGCCTAAGACAAGTAGCACACACAATATCCTTCTCTGAGGTGCTGCATGTCAATGGCATGAATGAGGCACGGGTACTTTGCACCATGCAGTTTAATGAATGGTTGAAAAAATGGTGTGGAGCACAGGGGTTTGGCTTCATTGGGGACTGGGGTTCCACCTGGAGGGACACCAGCCTATACTGGCAGGATGGTCTGCATCTGTCCAGGAAGGGAACAAGTCCTTTGAGTAATCAGTTTAAATGCTTCATTGGCAAGCTTTTAAACTAGTCAAGAGGGGAGGCACTGATAAGCAGCAGGAAAATCCCAGCCTCTCCCTGCAAAACAGGGTACTAAATGAGAAAAAGACCAAAGTAGACAGGTCAGTGGGGGATGCTGCAAAAGAAGGTAAAGCCATCAAAAAATGGAGAGCAATGAGTACCAATGCCCGTAGTCTGAGTAACAAGCTTCCTGAATTAGTGGCCTTGATGAAGGAGGAACATCTGGATATCGTGGCAGTCACAGAAACATGGTACACACAAAACCATGACTGGGACATAAACATACCAGGATACACTATCTACAAGAGGGACAGGAGGGTAAAAGAGAAGGAGGAGTAGCTCTTACATAAGGGAAGGAATCAAAGCAACAGAACAAAAGGGAAAACAGGGAGGAGAAGAAGCACTTGGGTAAATTTGGAGACCGGCAATGGCACCACAATCCCAAGAGGGTTAGACAGACCCCCTTCTCAGGGGGAGGAAATGGACAAGAAAATGATAGAAAGAATACTTAGAATGGCAGAAAAAGGGGAGATATTGCTGATGGGTGATCTGAATATGCCAGATGTTAAGTGGAGTGCAGTTGCAGCAGCCACTTCAAAGAGTGGGGTTATTCTAGATGCCCTACAAGGGGCATGCCTTAGACAACTAGTATTGTAGCCCACTCGAGAGGGAGCAATCTTAGACCTGGTTCTCTCAAATGGAGATGTGGAGAGAGGATCACAGATATAGAAGTGGGTAGCCATCTGGGAACTAGCGACCATTGAACAGTATGGTTCACAATGAACACAGCAATAGAGTCAAGCCATACAAAGGCAAAAGTACTGGACTTTAGGAGGGCTGACTTTGCCAAAATGGGTGAGTGCCTAAGGAATGCACTAGCAAATGGGCAGGAAGGAGGGGTGGAAGAACAATGGGAAATAATAAAAACTGCCATCACAGAGGTAACAAGCCTTTGTGTGAAGCAAATTAACAAAATGAAACGATTTAAGAAACCACTATGGTTCTCAAAGGAAGTGGCAGTGAAGGTTCAAGAGAAAAAGAAAGCATTCAGGAAGTACAAGGAATCACAGAAGGAGCAGGACAGAGAACTGTATCAGTTAAAGCAAAAGGAAGCTTGGAAGGCAGTCAGAACAGCAAAGGCCCAAACCGAGGAAAAGATAGCCAACTCAGTTAAGAAGGGGGATACAACCTTTTATAGGTACATCAGGGAGCGAAGAAAGACCAAGGAAGGGCTAGTGAGGCTTAATAAAGAGGAGAGAGGGTGGGCAGAGGGTGACTGTGAAAAGGCAGAGATACTAAACAAATATTTTTGCTCAGTATTTACAAAGGAAGTGGGGGAGGTACCTAAAACAAACAGTAGAAACACTCTGGATACAGAAGTTGATACCAGCCCATTTACAGAAGAAAGGGTTCTGAAAGAACTCTTAAAATTGAAGGTGGACAAAGCAATGGGGCTGATGGGATTCATCCCAGAATTCTAAAAGAACTAAGGGTAGAACTAGTTACACCACTGTCTACCCTCTTTAATAAATCATGGGAGGATGGGGTGGTACCCGAGGACTGGAGGAGGGCAGATGTGATTCCCCTTCACAAAAGTGGGAGCAAGGCAGAAGCAGGAAACTACAGACCTGTTAGTTTAACCTCAGTGGTAGGGAAAATGATGGAATCACTTCTGAAGGAAAGAATTGTTGAGTATCTAGAGGCCAGAGGGGCTCAGGACCCAAGGCAGCATGGATTCACAGTGGAAGGTCATGCCAGACAAATCTGATAGATTTCTTTGACTGGGTGACCAAAGTAGTAGATCAGGAGGGCTGTAGACATGGCCTACCTAGACTTTAGCAAGGCATTTGACACAGTCCCACACAAAGATTAATATACAAGTTAGCCAGCCTGGGAGTGGGTCCCAAGATGACAGCCTGGGTAAAGAATTGGCTGGAGAATAGGACACAGGGAGTAATAGTAAATGGAGTCCACTCTGAAGAAAGGGGGTTACTAGTGGGTAACCTGAGGTTCAGTATTAGGACTGTCCTCTTCAATGTCTTTATAAGCGACATTGCAGAGGGACTGGAAGGAAAAGTATGTCTCTTTGCAGATGACACAAAGATCTGCAACAGAGTTGATGCACAAGGTGGGGTGGAAAGGATGAGAAGGGACTTGGCAAGGTTAGAGGAATAGCCAAATGTATGGCAGCTTAGATTCAATGGTAAGAAGTGCAAGGTAATGCACCTGGGAAACAAAAACCCAGGGGAAGAGTACACAATGGGGGGTGAGATACTAACAACAACAAAAATGGAAAGGGACCTGGGGGTAGTCATATCAGATGACCTAAAGGTGGGCAAGCAATGTGAGAGGGCAGCAAGGAAGGCTGGGTGAATACTGGGATGCAGAGAGAGAGGCATCACCAGTAGAAAACAGGAAGTTATAATCCCTCTGTACAGACAGTTGGTGAGACCCCATCTGGAGTACTGCGTGCAGTTCTGGAGACCCAATCTCTGCAAGGACATAGACAGGATGGAGGCTGTCCAGAGGAGGGCAACTAAAATGGTGCAGGGTCTGCACTGGAAGACTTATGAAGAGAGACTTAAAGAGCTGAATATGTATAGCCTCAAGGAAAGGAAGGAGAGGGGGGACATGATAGAAACTTTCAAGTATCTCAAGGGAATCAACAAAGTCCAAGAGGGTAGCATCTTTCAAAAAAAGAGGTGTGCAAGAACAAGGGGGCACAATTTGAAGATAGAAGGGTGGCTGCTCAGAGGTAATTTAAGGAAGTATTTTTTCACAGACAGGGTTGTGGATGCATGGAACGGCCTTCCGGAGGCGGTTGCGGAGTCAAAAACAGTGGTGAAATTCAAGTATGCATGGGACAGTCATAAGGCAATTCTAGGGGGTTGGGGTAGGAAGAAGTAGGCTGCTGGTTAACTAGGATCTGCAGCTTATCCATTAGGTAGGGAAATGGGCAGACTGGGTGGGCCAAGCGGTCCTTATCCGCCATCAAAATCTATGTTATAGATACATTAGTGAAAGGAGAAAGTCCAGAGGGGGTATTGCTAAGATTATAGAGGATAAGGGGGGCATGTGAGGAGGAGGACCATGTAAAAGCATCTATCCTAAATAGATACTTCTGCTCAGTATTTACTGAAGAGAAGGTAGGGCAGGGCCCACAATTCAGCACCATGTACACAGGGGGGAAGGAAGTGTGCACTAGTCCTTTTACAAAAGAAAGGGTCCTACTAGAGCATGATAAGCTCAGGGTGGACAAGACAATGGGACCTGATGGCAGACATCCCAGGGTACTAAAGGAGCTAAGGGCGGAACTAGCAGAGCCATTATCAGAACCGTTTAGTGAGTCTCTGAGCACAGGAGAGGTTCCAGAAGACTGGAAAAGGGCTCATGTGATCCTGCTCCACAGGAGTGGTAACAGGGAGGAGGCAGGAAACTACAGACCAATCAATCTTACCTCAGAAGTGGGCAAGATTATGGAGGCACTCCTTAAGGAAAGGATAGTGCAACTCCTGGAATCCATAGGTGCACAGGATCTAAGACAGCACAGGTTTACAACAGGAAGGTCCTGTCAAAGTAATCTCATAAAGTTCTTTGACTGGGTAACCAGAGTGGTGGACCAAGGGGGAGCAGTTGATGTCACCTACCTTGACTTCAGCAAAGCTCTCGATACTGTTCCACACAGAAGACTGATTAATCCGCTGGGTAGGCTCAGGGTGGGTCAGAAGTTGGTCAACTGGGTGGCAAACTGGTTGATGGGCAGAAAACAGTGAGTGGTGGTAAACGGTATACAGACAGAAGACATGCAAGTCACAAGTGGGGTAACTCTGGGATCAGTCCTGGGGCCAGTCTTCTTCAATATCTGCATCAGTGACATTACAGATGAAATGGAGGGTAAGGTTTGTCTGTTTGCAGATGACACCAAGATCTGCAACAGAGTAGATTATCCAGATGGAGTGGGCAGAATGAGAAGAGATCTGGATAAACTGGCAAAATGGTCAGAAGAGTGGCAACTGTAGTTTAATGCAAAAAAGTGCAAGGTCGTGCACATAGGGAAGAGAAACCCTGAAGCCACCTATAGGCTGGGAGGGGAGTTACTGGCAGTCACAAGGGAAGAAAGAGACTTGGGCATCATCATCACAGATGACCTGAAATCATCCAAGCAGACCACTAAAGCAGTAGATAAGACTAGGGGAATGTTGGGTTGTATTAGTAGGGGTATTACAAGTCGTAAGAGGGAGGTAATAATCCCTCTTTACACGACAATGGTTAGGCCCCATCTGGAGTACTGCGTGCAGTACTGGAGGCCACACCTTCACAAGGACATTAACCGAACTGAGGCAGTCTAGAAAAGGGAAATCAAAATGGTGCAGGGACTGCATCAGAAAACATACGAGGACAGATTAACAGAGCTCAATATGTATACCCTAGAGCAAAGGAGGGAGAGAGGTGATATGATCGAAACATTCAAACACCTTAAGGACATTAACAAGATGAAAGAGTCTAACATGTTCCTTTATAAGAAAAATAGCAGGACAAGAGGACACAGCATAAGATTAGAGGGAGGACGATTAAGGGGTAATGTGAGGAAGTTATTTTTCACAGAAAGGGTGGTGGATGCAAAGAATGGCCTGCCTCAGGAAGTGGTGGATACGAATAAAGTGCAGGGCTTCAAACAGGCATGGGATAGGCATAAGGGAGCAATACAGATGAGTATGACTAGATAGGCCATTGACAGAGCAAAGACTGATGGCACATTCATAAGGTAGAAAAAGAAATGGGCAGACTGGATGGGCCTTGCGGTCCTTTTCTGCAGTCAGCTTCTATGTTTCCATGTTTCTATTGGATTTACCCTCTGTTTCTGCTTTCCAACATCTCTGGCACTTGATTTTAAATTGTATTCTCTTGCTGGATAGTTTGGCCTGTCCTGTGCTAGCCTTATCTGTTTATTTGTCCCGCCCATCCTCCCTAGCCCCGACCGCTGTTAAATATCCCTCATCCCCCACATGGTACCGCCTTCAAGCTCCTCTTCTCCATCTGCCACTCAATTTTGTACTTCCCTTAGAGTGTCCCATCTCAGTCTCTCACATTCGCCCCTCAGCTGTCTACTTTGCTCTTTTCACTAAATACCTCACTACTCTCCCAGTTATCAAAGACTGCTCACCCCTTCCCTTAAGATTGTCCCCTTACCTCCCATGACTGATCTGCTCTCTGCCTTCTGTCTGCCCTTTATACTAGTGACACATTTTAAATAACTGTCTTACTTTTTGCTAGCTGTTTCATATTCGTCTCCCTATACCACTGACACCTGCCCTATAACTTATTACCGCTCTCCTCTGTAGTAACCCCTGTCACCTGCTGCAGTCACAATGTTCTACCATATTACTACACCTCTCCTATTTTTTTTAACATTACTTTCCCTCCTACAGTACCTTTACTGTGGCTTCCCACACTCTGTTGTACACATGCATTAAAACCTTTAGAGTCATTCCATCTAGCACATTATACTCTGAAATTTACTCTGCCTGGCTTGTCATCATCACCCCCCCATCTCTGTGCAAGTAAGAAACTGCCCCCTTGAGTACTCCAATCTCTTATTGCTACTCTCCCCTGTCAACAGCACCCATCCCTATAAACCTTCCAGGTGGTGACAGCTTAAGGACAATAAACTCCTTGCTCATTATCTTCTTAGGATTGTTTTGCTCTTACTATATCTCTCAGGAAATGTCCACTCCAGCCCTGGTCCCCAAGTAACACTTAATCACCCACACAACTCTCTAAATTACCTCACCTTAGCCTCCATTAATATTCGGAGCCTGCTGCCCAAGCTTGAAGACCTCTAAGTTTGGGTATCACAGCATAAACCGGGCATCTTAGCCCTCAGTTAAACATGGCTATCCCCTGAGGTTCCTGATAATGCATTAGCAATCCCTGGCTATGTCCTCTTCAGACTTGACCATGTTGGCAAGCGATGGGGTGGCTATGCCATTTACCTAACTGACACCCTTACAGGTCGTGTCCTCCCAACAACACCACCTGCCAACAAATCCCAAATACTTGCAATCAAAATTATCCTTGGTCAACAGAGAAAATTTCTCACCATCATATCCATCTATGTCCCCCCACATGACCAGGCCTCCAGTTTTCAAATGGTTACCGAGTACCTTGACGATGTCCCACATCATACTGAGACAGGGATTTTGGGGACTTTAATGTAAACTGGATTGCCCCCGAAGCTGGACCATTTAAAGATGCTCTTGCCTCAATTGACATCAGCCAAATGGTTATCTCACCAACTCATATGAACTGCAGAACTGCATCCAGCTCCCCTCCTGGGCTGAATTCTCACCACTCACCCCAGTAGAGTCTCCAGTGTTAGAGTCCTTTCAGACTCCTTTCATGATCATTCCCCTGTTCTCTGCCAGTGGTCCAACAAGGCACCCAAACTTAAGATCAAATTCACCTACATTTGTATACTAAAAAAAGGGAAACTCCCACAATTTTGGGGTGCACTGTCAATAATTGACTGGTCCCCCCCTTAACACCATGAACTGTACTGACCAAGCACTAAACATTTTCATTATGCAATTCAATCTGTTGTGTGACCAGTTTGCCCCTTCAAGAAAATAAAACCTATGGGAGTGTCTAACCCATGTATCTCCCCAGCCCGACTAATGATGATGAAGAATAGGGATAATCTTTGACATCATGGTATGGCCTTTGGCCTCCACATCGATCTGCAGTGGTACAAAGCTGCCAGAAACCAATGCACCCAGGTGGTACGGAGAGCCAAGCAAGATTATTACAAAGGTGTACTAACTAACAGCTGGGGTAATAGTAAACAATTCTAGGATAATATAAAAAAACTTAACAGGTAAACCTAATAAATCCACCCCTATGATGGAGGTTAACGGCACTCTTACTCAGGACCATAACTTAATGCTGACTACCTTAATATCACTTTTACTGATCTCAGTGGGGTACTCCCTCCTGACTTCTTTACCAGCTCCATTTTGTCTGGCAACAATGCAAAACCTTCTCCTCCCCTTAAAACTTCCCCTTCTGTTTCAGAAGGGTATCCCTCTCTGAAGGTCAAAGATATCTGCTGAAGGTGCTAGGCAAATTCAGATCAAGTAGCAACACCCTGGACCTAAAACTTCTCTACCTCGCATTAAAAGCTGCCTTACCCCCTCTCACCAAACTCCTAAACCTCTCATGCTCTCTCAGGCAGCTCTCTCAGTCCTGGAAATCTGCCATTGTAATGCCCATCCACAAAAGTGGAGACCGTATCCAAAATTCCAATTACCGCCCCATCTCAATCTCCCCCCCCCCCCAAAGCCTTAGAGCGAATAGTTGCTGGTCAATTGTCAGAACACCTTGACAAACATAACATTCAGTGCCCACAGCATCATGGCTTTAGGAAAGGGCATAGTATGACTACTGACTTACTTGATTTTACAATGACCATTCATAAGGCCTTGGACATTGGACAGTTGCAAGGGGCAGTGTATGCAGATTTGACCAAGGCATTTGACACCGCTAATCACCAGCTTATATTTCACTCTCTCTCTCTCTCTGCTTTAGGCCTATTCACCAAAGTTACCAGCTTGTTTGAAAGTTTCCTGATGGGCAGGCACCAACGAGTTAGGCTTGGGGAATCTCTCTCTGACTGCCTCCCTGTGCGCTCTGCCGTATCCCAAGGATCCATCCTTGGCCCTCTTCTTTTTAGCCTCTTTTTAAACAATGTTGCAGCAGCATGTGAGATCAATATGATCCTAAGTGTGGATGATGACATCCTTTTCTCCACTCATAGTAACCCCGACCAACTCTCCTCTGACCTGCAGTCAAATTTTAACATTGTCAAAAAGTGGTTTGATCAGGATAAACTGTTGATGAACTACAAAATAAAACCAAGTCCATGCTGTTTGCCAACACCCACAGCAAATACAAAATGGCTAACCTACATATCCTAAATAAGCAGCACCTCCCGTTTGATCAAGTCCATGAGCACAAATACCTGGGTGTTACTCTGGACAGTCCACTATCCTATTCTGCCCATGTAAAATTAATCTCCAGAGCTATTAACTCTAGAATAAGTACCCTCTACTGCCATTACAACTGTCTCACCCAAGAGGCTATGTGCATAGCTGTAACCTTCTTGGTCCTCTCGATAATAGATTATGAACTGATCTTCTATGGAGCTGCCACTGACACCACATTAAAAAGAATCAGAACATCTCTGAATAAGTGCTGTCGTCTTTTGACAGGCGCTGGTAAAAGAACACATACCCGTGAGCTCTATAAACAATCATCCTGCCTCCACCTTCAAGGAAGGATTGCCTACCAGACATGCCTCCTGATTAAGAAAATCTGCGTCGGCCTTACCCCACCTGCTACGCGCAGCCTTATGTCACCCACCACATTCACATGCTGCACTCGTAATGCTGACAGATCCTCTCTCCAGATTCCCTTTTGTCACACCTCTCAAGCTCAAAGCTCTTTTTTGCTAGGGCCCCCTCTCTAGCGAATGGTCTCCCTCGTGAAGTCTCATCAGAGACTAGACTTGGCCCTTTCAAAAAGCGATCTGTGCCAGCACCACATTAATCTTAGCAATTGTGATTTTTCCAGCTAAGTTGCCTCTGTGCACCTCTCCCACTTTGCCCCTCCTTCTCATCTCCTACCCCTTTCTTTTCTTCCTCCTCCTGCTCTCTTTCCTCAACTCCTCCCTTCCCCTTTTCTCTCTCCCACCTGCCCCTTTTATGCCATATTACCCTCCCCTGTCTTGTGTATTAATTCCACTCTGCACACCCTCTTCCTTCCCACTTCCCTCCTTCGTGTATCCACTCAATACATCAACCTTCCTTGCTCTGTTCGTTTCCTATTTCTCCCTATTTCCTACTCCTTTTCTCACCCCTCTCTTGTTCTTTCCCCTATCGTCCCCCCTCTCTTTCTGCCTGCTGTCCCCCCAGTACTTATTACTGAAACCTGCACTTTGTGAAAAGTCTTATTTTGACTGCCTCTTACTTACTTGTTGCCCCTCTCCCCATTGACTCGACAATCTTGTTTTAATACTTTTTACATTTCTGAAACATTTTACTACTATTTTTAAAATCATGTATCCAGTTGTCCCTTGTATTTTGTCTCATTCCACTTGTATTGTTCATTTTGTATTCTGAGGCGGAACCTTTGTAAATGAACCTCTAGTTCAAAGGTACTATGTAATGCTAGATCTCAATAAATAGCTCTCAGTTATCCCTGCTGTTCCCTGTATCCCCTTCCCCAGGTCTCAACTGGAAATGAGACCACTGGGATTCTGTTTGCTTACCTGGTAAAATATATTTCAAATAAATTAAAAAACAATTTCCAACCTCAAGTTGCTAATACCATTTTGTATACTGTTAAGATATGCTGATAAAATCAACAGGATCTGAAATATTTTAGGTTATTATTTATCAGCATATGGAAATGGCAGTAACACAGTGCTGTATATTGATACATCAGATTTGCTGACTTCACACTTTCATTTAAAAAAATAATTTCTCAGCCCCAGTAGTTCTATAATTAGCCCAATCCAATGAAAGGATCTTTTGAAAGGTTTAACTTGTGAATCAGTAGGTCTAGAAATGTGTTTTTTTAATTAAAGTTTGGAGTTAGATCAACAGGAAGAGATCATTATGATACAGTTTCCATGTGTCGATACATATCTATTCATGCCAATATAATACTGTAATGTATGTTGGTAAAAACAATAGGCGATACATATTTTGTGAAACCGTTTTACATATAGCTATATGATAAATCACTACATCAACTAGCCTGAGTCTAAGTTTAATTTAAAAAAAATGTTCCTAGCCCTAACATCTCTAAAGTTATTCCTCTTTAAATACAACTGCCTTCTGAAAGGTTTAACTTTTAAACCTAGAGCAGGACCATTCTTGATGCCCTACAGTGGGCATGCCTCAGACAGCTAATGTTGGGACCTACTCGGGAGGGAGCAATCTTATACCTGGTACTCTCAAATAGGGATGGAGAGAGGATCTCAGATCTAGAAGGGGGTAGCCATCTGGGAACAAATGACCACCAAACAGTGTGGTTCACAATAAACTGAGCTGTATGAACATACAAACATATGAATTTGCCAGCAGATAAAGGCCTAGAGGTCTATCAAGTCTGCTTGAATGTGCAGCTAGCACCCTTTATTCTGCAGTTGCCCCTCCCTTTCACCCTTCCCTTCCATTGACCCTCCCCCTTGCCTTGTTCCAGACCCTTTTGAAGCAGTCCACTGTTCTACTGGATACCACTTCTGCCGGTAACTCATTCCACCCAGCTACCACCATCTCTGTAAAAAAGTGTCTCCTCATCTCCCTCCTGAACCTTCCTCCCTCCAGTCTCCTATCATGGCCTTGGGTGTCCCTCCCCTCCTTTACTTTGAACAGCCCCTCTGTACCTGTCTTGTTTATTCCTTTCATGTACTTAAAGGTTTCAGTCATGTTCCACCTGTCCCTCCTCTCCTCCAGCGAGTACATGTTTAACTCCCTCAGCCTCCTCTCATATGATAAGTCCCCCAGCCCCTTGATCATCTTTGTCACCCTGCTCTGCACCCCTTTCAGTAACCGAATGTCCCTCTTCAGATACAGGCACCAGTACTGCATGAAGTACTCCAGATGTGGTCTAACTAATGACCTATACAGTGGCAGAATCACCTCCTTCCTCCTTGTGGATATACCCCTTGCAATGCAACCCAGCATTTTGTTGGCTTTGCAGCTGCCTTCCTACATTGTGCCAAGTTGTTCATTGACCCTGTAATGAACACCCCCAGATCCTTCTCCTCCTCTGTCTAAGCTAGCTGCACTTCCTCCAGTTCGTAACTCCTCCTTGGGTTCTTCACCCCAAAATGCAATACCTTGCATTTTGTGGCATTAAACCCCAGTTGCCAGGTGTCTGACCAGGTTTCCAGCTTTGCCAGATCATCCTGCAACCTCTGCCATCCCCCTAGGTCATCCACCACTGCTCCCATCTTGGTATCATCAGTAAAGAGACAGATCTTGCTCTTGATGTCCAATCATATGTCTGCAATAAATATCCCAAACAACACTGGTCCCAACACCGATCCCTGTGGAACATCACTCATCACTACTTTTGGAGATGAGAGCTCCCCACCCACCACCACCCTCTGTTGCCTTCCATGAAGCCAGTTCCCTACCCATTTCACCAGCTTTGCACCTGCCCCTGTGCCTTCTAGCTTACTTCCCAGCCTCCCATGTGGCATTGAGTCGAATGCCTTAGTGAAGTCCAGATACAGGACATCCACTGCATGGTCCCTGTCCAATTGCCTAGTTACCCAGTCATAGAACTCCATCAGGCTGGTTTGACAATATCTGCCATGTATGAAGCCATGCTGTCTGCTGTCCTGTAGTCCTTTGGCCTACAGAAGGGCCACCAACCTCTCCTTCAGGATAGTCTCCATCAGCTTACCCACAATGGATATGAGGCTCACCGGTCTGTAGTTCCCTGGTTCATTCTTGGGGCCACTCTTGTGGAGGTGCACCACATGAGCCATCCTCCAATCCTGAGGTACACACCCTAAGTGTAGTGAGGCATTAAATAGGTCTACCAGAGGTCCCGCAAGGATCTCTGCCAACTCCTTCAGTACCCTGTGTTGGATGCCATCTGGGCCTGGTGCCTTGTCCACACTCATTGCCTTCAAATCGCAGTGGATTAAGGCTCTGAGCTGCAAACCTGGAGACCTGGGTTTGAATCCCACAGCCCCCACTTGTATACTGTGTGACCCTGAGCATGTCACTTAACTTCCCCGTGCTACCAGGTTGCACCTGTAAACAAGCTTTCAGCTTAGTGTGTATCACCTGGTTAAACAATTGCAAAAAAAAAAAAAAACTCTTCTTAGTAAACACCGAGCAGAAGTAATCATTTTGCACTTCTGCCTTATCACACCCTGCTTCCACCCAACTCTCATCCTTCCTAATCCTTACTATGTGGTCCATACAGTTCCTTTTCTCCCTGCTATACTTAAAGAAGTCCTTCTCCCTCTTCTTAATGCCTTGTGCCAGCCTGAGCTCCGTAGATGCCTTGGCTCTCCTTACTGCCCTTGTCACCTCCTTCGATTCATTCAGGTACTCCTCCCTGTACTCCCCCCTCCCTGTTTTCTTGTACCTCCTAAAGGCAGCTCATTTTCTCCTTACCTTTTCCATGACCTCGTTGCTCACCCAGCTTGGTTTCTTAGCCGTATCCCTCTTGCTCTGGGCTTTGCTACAGGTTCTGGTTGCCTCCACTATCCCCAGATTTATGAGCTCCCACCTCTGGTTAGTGCCCATACTGGGTAGAATTCTGGCCAGGTACCCTTTTACCACTCCCCCCATCCTCTCAAAGTTGGCCCTCCTGAAATCCAATACTATTGTCCCCTCCCTCCCATCCTGCCACTCCTTCCTTGCCCATATCTAATGTGAGCCATACTGAGTGGTGGTCTCTCCCTGACAGCAGTTCTTCCACCATAATTTCCCTCACAAACTCCCCATTTGCCAGCACAAGGTCAAGGGTATTCCTTAACCTGGTTGGTTCACTGACCATTTGCATCAGAAAGCTGTCCTGAAAGGCATCCAGCAGTACCTGCTCCCTTCTATTGTTGGTTGTTGGGGTACTCCAGTCCACTCCTGGCATGTTGAAGTCCCCCGCAATCACCACACTACCCTTCTTGCAGGTCCTTCTGATTTGTCCCACTAGTTCCCTGTCTAACTCCTCCGTCTGAGAGGACGACATGTATACCACTCCCATTCTGAGAGTCCTGTTCTTGGAATCCTGGATTTGCATCCAAAGTGACTCCATACTACCCTTCTTCTCTTCCTCCTTTACACACTTCAGTCCTTCCTTCACATATAGTGCCACCCCCCCTTTCCCAATCACCCTGTCTCTACGAAATAACCTGTACCTGGAATAGACAGGTCCCAGTCATTGTATTGAGTTACCCATGTTTCTGCGATAGCTGCAATATCTACCTCTCCCTCTACCATGAGCACCTGTCACTCTACAGTTTTCCTCCCAAGGCTCCTAGCATTAAGGGTGACCACCTTCCACCCTTCCCCTCCCTCCCATCCTGCCCTCCTTCACTAGCATCACCAAAAGCACTTGGCATTTGTAAAGTCAAGCCATACAAAAGTGGAGGTACTGGAATTCAGGAGGGCTGATTTTGTCAAAATGGGAGAGTGTCTCAGAAAAGCACTAGCAAACAGGCAAGAAGGTGGGGAGGGGCAACAATGGGGACACATCAAAACTGCCATCACAGAAGCAACAAGCCTTTGTGTGAAACAAATAAACAAACTAAAATGAAAGAAAAAAACACTATGGTTCTCAAAAGAGGTGACAGGAAAGGTTAGGAAGAAAAAGATAGCATTCAGGAAGTATAAGGAAACACAGAAGGAGTAGGACAGATAATTTTACCAGCTAAAGCAGAAGGAAGTGGGGAAGGCAGTCAGAATAGCAAAGGCCCAAACTGAGGAAAAGACAGCCAACTTGGTTAATAAGGGGGAAAACCTTTTATAGGTACATTAGGAGTGAAAAAAAGATAAAGGGAGGGATACTGAGTCTAAATAATGAGGAGGCTAGGTGGGCAGAGAGGGACAGTGGAAAAACAGGGATACTGAATGAATACTTATGCTCAGTATTTACAAAAGAAGAGGAGGGGGAGGTACCTAATCCAGTCAATAAAATCACTCTGGATAGGGGGATTGATATCAGTCCTGTCACAGAAGAAAGGTTTCTGAAAGAACTCCTAAAACTGAAGGTGGACAAAGCAATGGGGCCTGATGGGATTCACCCCAGAATTCTAAAAGAACTAAGGGGAGAACTAGTAACACCACTGACTACCCTTTTTAACAAATCACAGGATGATAGTGTGGTATCTCGTGACTAGAAGAGGGCAGATGTGATTTCCCTTCACAAAAGTGGAAGCAAGACAGAGGCAGGAAACTACAGACCTGTCAGTTTGACCTCAGTGGTAGGGAAAATGATGGAATCACTTCTGAAGGAAAGAAATGTTGGGTACCTAGAGGCCAGTGGGGCACAGGACCCAAGGCAGCATGGATTCACAGTGGGAAGGTCATGTCAGATGAATCTAATTGATTTCTTTGACTGGGTGACCAAAGTAGTAGACCAGGAATGGGCAGTGGACATGGCCTACCTAGACTTGAGCAAGGCATGTGACACAGTCCCACACAAAATATTAAACAAATTAGCCAGCCTGGGAGTGGGTCCCAGGGTGGTAGCCTGGGTAACACATTGGCTGGATAACAGGATGCAGAGGGTAATAGTAAACAGAGTCTACAGTGAAGAAAGTGGGGTTACTAGTGGGGTACCGCAGGGTTCAGTACTGGGTCCGGTCCTTTTCAATGCCTTTATAAGTGGTGCTGCAGAGGAAATGGAAGGAAAAGTATGTCTCTTTGCAAATGACACAAAGATCTGCAGCAGGGTTGATGCACAAGATGGGGTGGAATGGATGAGAAGCGACTTAGGAAGGTTGGAGGAATAGTCAAATGTATGGCAGCTTTGATTCAACGCAAAGAAGTGCAAAGTAATGCACCTGGGAAACAAAAACCCAGGGGAATAGTACACAATGGGGGGGCGAGATACTGACAACAGCAAAAATGGAAAGGGATCTGGGGCAGTTATAACAGATGACCTAAATGTGGGCAAGCAATGTGAGACGGCAGTAAGGAGGTCTGTGGGGATACTGGGATGCATAGGGAGAGGCATCACGGGTAGAGAAAGCATGAAGTTGTTATCCCTCTGTACAGACAGTTGGTGAGACCTCATCTGGAGTACTGCATGCAGTTCTGGAGACCCCATCTCTGCAACGTCATAGACAGGGTGGAGGCTGTCCAGAGGAGGGCAACCAAAATGGTGCAAGATCTGCACCAGAAGACATACGAAGAGAGATTAAAGGAGCTTAATATGTATATCCTTGAGGAAAGGAGGGAGGGGGGGACATGACATAAACTTTCAAGCACCACAAGGAAATCAACAAAGCCCAAGAGGGTAGCTTGTTTCAAAGAGAAAAAGAGATGTGCAAGAACAAGGGGGCACAATTTGAAGATAATGGGGGGGATAGCTCAGAAGTAATGTGAGGAAGTATTTTTTCACAAAGAGGGTTGTGGATGCATAGAACAGCCTTCCTGAGGAGGTCATGGAGTCAAAAACAGTGGGGTAATTCAAGAATGCATGGGACAGACATAAAGCAGTTCTAGTGGGGGGGGGGGAGGAAGTAAGCTGTTAGTTAACTAGGATCTGCAGATTATCCATTAGGTAGGGAAATGGGCAGACTAGGTGGGCCAAGAGGTCCTTATCTGCCATCAAATTATACGTTTCTATGTTTCATTAGAGCCAGAAAATATTTTTTTTAAATCAAAGCTTGAAGTAAGGTTGATTTTACAAGTCAATAATATTTTATTAATTTGAAGCCATTTTTAACTCTATTATCAATTCAGTGTGTCAATAATGACACAGGCAAAAAGTATCAAACACATTGTATGGATAACATTTTTTTGTATGTGTGCTATACCTGGTTAAACAACTAAATAAAAAAATAAAAAAAAAACATTTTTTTGTATCTACAGATTATATGAATACTGATTTTTGTATCGATAGATAAAACTGCATGTCATTTTTTTGAAAAGTCTTTTCTAAGAACTATTGCTTTAAACTAGTAATGATTCTCTTTTTTAAATTCTGTTTATGCTCCTTTCCTCCCCTTGACCCTTGACTCCCACTCGAGCCCCCACCACACCCCAGTTCCACTACCTTATCTTTTTCTGTGTCTTACCTACTCCCACATTACCCAATGATTTGAACTCCTTATTGGAGAGCTCAGGATGAGGCTAGGTCCCTTGGGTTCACAATATCCAACTGTCAGAAGAGTGCCCTAGTTAGTGAGTGTGGACACTGCTGGTGTAACAGAGCTGTCATTCTGCATGGTGGGGTCTTCTTTTTCTCCTATTCCAACCCTCAAGATACAGGTGACAAGGATGCACACGTGCAAACATGTGAACATGCATAGCATGGCACCAACCTGCATTCTCTCTCCCCCTTAGCCACATCATTGCAATGCCCCCCTGTGCTCACCCAGGGGGCAGTATAGCAGCGGAGCTGTTTGACCTCCCTTCCCAGAGGAGGACAGCATTCTATGGGACACTCAATACTTCTCTCCCCGGTCAGCCCTCAACAACCTATGCTCATTTGTGAACACAACCTTTTAGGATTTTTTTCTTCTATTTCAGCTAATGTTATGAGGACCTGTGCTGGTTTCAACCCTCTAAACCTTAATGTTCAACCTTTTTGCTGTCACAAACATTTCACGCTTCCATCCAGTAAACACAGCTCTTACTTGCCTTTGCAGGCTTTAGCTGTGACAGATAGATTTTGCTTCCCTTTTACTTGTTACTGAGGAAATTCATGAAAAAACAGGATCTTGGTTCATTACAGTTCATCTGTAACAATGGTTTCTGCCTTACTTGAAGTTATAGGGCCGATTTTAGAAGGGTTACGCCTGGTGTAACAGCAGTTGCACCAAGCAGAATGGCGCATATTGCAACTTACACGACATGTCGCAGGCCACTGGCGCTGAACAGCTGTTACGCCGCATAAACCCCCTGTGACATGGCGCTAGGGGGTTTACGGTAGCAGTTGTGCCCCATTCTAGAAGGGCAGCCACAAAGTGCCCACATCGGGATTCTACAAGAACCCCCAGAGGAGATCCGGCAACATAAGTTATGCCAGCAGTTAGCTGGTATAACTTACGGACGCCCCCAAGGGTCCACTAGACCCATCAGCTGTCCAGCGGACAGTGTGCAGTTTCCCTCTCCCAATGCCCAGCACACCCCAGCAAGGCCCCACAGGGCTACCCAGCCCCCCCAAACAGCTGTTGGCAGAATTCCCGCAGGGCGGTACTGCCATTCCCCCATCCGTGCCCCGAACCGCGAGTCACCCGCCACATATGCAGCAATATACCAGCTCTGGTAGTCTAGTACCCCCAAACCGTATATTAAATAAATATAACAAACTCCCCATTTCCCTGGTAGTCTAGTGTCCCCCCCGAACTATACAGTAGTACAATACAAATGTTCCCTGTATCCCTGGTAGTCTAGTGTCCCCCGAACTGTACAATAATATATAATGTATTGTCAGTGTCAGTGGCTCAGTAGGTAGCACACTCACCTGTGAGGCTGGGAGATCAGAGGGCTGTGGGTTCAGTTCCCACATCTGGCACTTGGGTTAATATCCCAGTACTGACACTGTAGTGCAGCATGAGAGGGGTGCTGCACTTCTGAGGTGCCGTCTTTCGGATAAGACGTTAAACCAAGGTCCTATCTGCCTGGATTGGTGGTAGTTCAGGTGGATGTTATAGATCCCATGGCACTTATCGAAAAGAGTAGGGGAAGTTTATTGACAAGAAATCATAACATCACAAGAAAGTCAAAGATACATCAAAAGAAATTCAAGAGCATAAAAAGAAAAATCCATAAGTAACAAAAAATAACAGTATAATATCTTTCAAAAGAAGAAATGTTTCCATAAAGTATCAACCTTGGCTTTTGTAAACCTTTGAACATCATTTTCTTTAACAGATAGCAAACCAGCTTCAATCTGAGAAAAAACAGTACTATTTAAGACTAATTGCTGCTGTAAAACAAAATGGCAACAAGCTTGCCATAAAAAATACTGTATGAAAGAAAAGAAAACATTCAACGTACTTTTATGATAACATTTCCATATCCCAGTATAATCCCCTAAAACAATGGTGTGATAGGATATGTGTTTCAAAAAAGGTAAATGTCAATGTGTAGCAGCGTCCTCCCAAAAAGACTGGCTATGGGGGCAAGTAACAAAAAAATGCAGCATAGTTTCTTCGCTATTAATACAAGTAGGTCTAAGACAGAATCTCTCAATCAGGGGGTTATATTTCAAATTACCCCGAACCCCCAGTCTTCTCTGAATTGACATCCACACAACATCCCAAATATGAGAAGAAATCCTCGAATCCATCAGTTTGTGTATAGAAAAACTCATTTTCGTGGGTACACATTCAGAAAATATCAGAACAATTTTCTGTACATCATAAACAATAAAGGTATAAAAAGATTTTCTGTGTACATTCAATAAAATAGGAAAAGAAACCTTCCATTGATGCATTTTCTTAAGAGTTGACAGACCATAAGTTGGTAAAAAATCCGAGGATAGAATTTTAGGGGGTAATAACGACCATTTATCAAAATATCATGACCAAAGGAATTGTGACCACAACTGCCAAGAAAGGGTAGCAGGTGTCCATAAATAAGTAAATGTACCAAAAAAGAACATGGAATGATAAAAAACGATGGTGTTAATCATAGCTAATCCTCCTTTATGAATAGGTAAATAGGTGATATCCCTTTTCACAGGATTTAATCTGTTATCCCAAAGCATCTGAAAGAAAAGACTAAACATTCTAGTTTCAAGATGCAATGGAGGGGGGAAAAACATAACATGAAAATAAAAAAAACAGGAAGTAAAAACTGTTTAATAATCTGAACTCTTTTCTTTTTCCCAAATTTCCACCCTTTCCATCTATGAACCTTATTTTCTCCTATATGTAACTGCTTTTCCCAATTATAAGTGGCCATATCACCTGGTCCAAACCAAATACCCAAAATCCTATGAGGGGCAGAAACTACTGGAATCCCTAAGATATCTAAAGAGGCAGGGGACAGAGAGTGCAAAGAAAAAATGAAACTTTCATCCATGTTAAGCATAGCTCCAGAGAAAGAACCAAATTGAGAAAAAATCTGCAGAGCCTTCCGTAAGGAAGGAACATCCTGGACTAACAAAGTGACATCATCCGCATAGGCGGTAATTTTTTCATGTGGTAAAAAAGGGGAGGGAGCCAAACCTATAATGCTAGTGTCCCAAAGTATCTGTCGGATTACAGGATCCAAAACAAAAGAGTACAAAAGAGGACTTAAGGGGCAACCTTGTCTAACCCCGATGGTAAGAGGAACATCTGTGCCAAAAAGACCATTAACCGTAGGGATAATAGTTGCATCAGCATACAGCAAAGATATCCAATACACAAAGGGTTTAGGAATACCATATTTCAATAAGAGGGGAAAAAGATAATCATGATGTACCTTGTCAAAGGCTTTGGCTTGGTCTAAGGTTACCACAAATCCAGAAAGATGATGTCTTGTATTAGCGTCAAATAAATCCCGTAAGAGATATAAATTATGTTGTATACGCCTGTTGGGAACAGCACAGGTCTGAGCTGGAGGAATAAGGAGATCAGCCACCGCCAGTAATCTATTATGAAAAATTTTTGCTAGAATTTTGTAATCACTATTTAATAGACTTAGAGGTCTCCAATTAGTCAAAAGGGCTTTATTCTCTGATTTATACAAAAAATATAATAGGGAGGTATTGAAACCAAAATAAGAAGAAGAGGAAGTTAACATAAAGTTGAAGACCAAGGTAAGAAAATGGGTCATATGTGACAAAAAATGTTTATAAAAATCATTGGGAATCCCATCTATTCCAAGGGAAGTACCCGTACTTAACTGAGATATAGAAACATAGAAACATAGACTTTGAAGGCAGATAAGGACCGCTAGGCCCATCTAGTCTGCCCATTTCCCTACCTAAAGGATAGGCCGCAGGTCCTAGTTAACCAACAGCCTATATCTTCCTGCCCCCCACAAGAATTGCCTTATGTCTGTCCCATGCATTCTTGAATTCTCCTACAGTTTTAGACCCCACAACTTCCTCAGGAAGGCTGTTCCATGCATCTACTACCCTCTCTGTGAAATAATACTTCCTCACATTGCCCTGAACGCCCTCCTTCTATCTTTAAATTGTGTCCCCTTGTTCTTGCAAGTCTCTTTTCTGAAAGATGCTACCCTCTTGGATTTTGTTGATTCCTTTGAGGTACTTGAAAGTTTCTATCATGTCCCCATCTCCTTCTTTCCTCAAGGGTATACATATTAAGCTCCTTTAGTCTCTCCTCATATGGCTTCTCTTGCAGACCCTGCACCATTTTAGTTGCCCTCCTCTGGACTGCCTCTATCCTGTCTATGTCCTTGCGGAGATGGGGTCTCCAGAACTGGACACAGTATTCCAGATGGGGTCTCACCAACTGTCTGTACAGAGGGATAACAACTTCCTGTTTACTGCTGCTGATGCCTCTCCCTATACATCCCAGTATACCCCCAGCCCTCCCTACTGCCTTCTCACATTGCTTGCTAACCTTAAGGTCATCTGATATGATTACCCCCAGGTCCCTTTCCTG
Organism: Neoceratodus forsteri; assembly: GCA_016271365.2. NCBI lineage: Eukaryota > Metazoa > Chordata > Ceratodontiformes > Ceratodontidae > Neoceratodus > Neoceratodus forsteri. The sequence goes on from CM057455.1 coordinate 300,846,579, forward strand.
TTTTGTTGTTGTTACTACCTCCCCACCCATTGTGTATTCTTCCCCTGGGTTCTTGTTTCCCAGGTGCATTATTTTGCACTTTTTTGCATTGAATCCTAGCTGCCATACGTCTGACCATTTCTCCAACCTTGCAAGTCCTTTTCATCCTTTCCACCGCTGTGTATCAACCCTGTTGCAAATCTTTGTGTCATCTGCAAAAGGCATACTTTTCCTTCCAGTCCTCTGCAATGTCACTGATGAAGACATTAAAAGGACTGGACCTATACTGAACCCTGCGGTACCCCACTAGTAACCGCCCTTCTTCAGAGTGGACTCCATTTACAATTACCTTCTGTGTCCTGTTGTCCAGCCAATGTTTTACCTAGGCTACCACCCTGGGACCCACTCCAGGCTGGTTAATTTGACTAATAATCCTTTGTGTGGGACTGTGTCAAATGCCTTGCTAAAGTCTAGGTAGGCCATGTCCACAGCCCTCCCTGGTCTACTACTTTGGTCACCCAGTCAAAGAAATCTATTTGATTCTGTCTGACATGACCTTCCTGCTGTGAACCCATGCTGCCTTGGATCCTGTGCTCCACTGACCTCTAGGTACTCAACTATTCTTTCCTTCAGAAGTGACTCCATCACTTTCCCTACCACAGAGGTCAGACTGACAGGTCTGTAGTTTCCTGCCTCTGTCTTGGTCCCACTTTTGTGAAGGGGAATCACATCCGCTTCCTCCAGTCCTCGGTACCACACCATCCTCCCATGATTTATTAAAAAGAGTAGCCAGTGGTTTCACTAGTTCCTTCCTTAATTCTTTTAGAATTCTGGGTGAATTCCATCAGGACCCATTGCTTTGTCCACCTTCAGTTTTAGGGGTTCTTACAGAACCCTTCTTCTGTGAAAGGACTGGAATCGACCCCTATCAAAGTGCTTCTGTTAATTGGATTAGGCTTCCCCTCCTCTTTTGTGAATACTGAGCTGAAATATTGGTTCAGTATTCCTGCTTTTTCACTGTCCCTCTGCCCACCCACCGTTTATTCTATTCAGCCTCACTATCCCTCCCTTTGTCTTTCTCGCTCGCTGATGTACCTATAAAGGTTTTATTCCCTTCTTAACTGAGTTGGCTATCTTTTCCTCAGTTTGGGCCTTTGCTATTCTGACTTCCCTCCCTGCTTCTTTCTGCCTTAACTGGTACAGCTCTCTGTCCTGCTCCTTCTGTGTTTCCTTATACTTCCGAATGCTATCTTTTTCTTCCTGACTTTCACAGCCACCTCTCTTGAGAACCATAGTGGCTTTTTCTTTCATTTTGATTTGTTTATTTGCTTCACACAAAGGCTTGTTTCCTCTGTGATGGCAGTTTTGATAATTCCCCATTGTTGCTCCACACCTCCTTCTAGCCTGTTTGCTAGTGCTTTTCTGAGGCACTCTCCCATCTTGCCAAAGTCAGCCCTCTTAAAGTCCAGCCCCTCACTTTGTATGGCTTGACTCTGTAGCTGGAGTTTAACGTGAACCACACTGTTTGATGGTCACTTGTCCCAGATGGCAACCCACTTAGATCTGAGATCCTCTCACTGCCCCAGTTTGAGAGCATGAGGTCTAAGATTGCTCCCTCACGAGTGGGTTCCAAAACTAGCTGTCTAATGCCTGCCACCTGTAGGGCATCAAGAATGGCCCTGCTCTTGGATTGGCTGCAGCAAATGTGCTCCAGTTAACATCCGGCATATTCAGGTCTCCCATCAACAGTATCTCCCCTTTCTCTGCCATTCTAAGAATGCCTTCCATCATATCCTTGTCCATTCCTTCCCCCTGACATGGGGGTCTGTACACAATCCCTGTGCGGATTGTGTTGCCTTCCAGTCTCCAAGGTGACCCACAGTGCCTCCTCTCCTCCCTGTTTACTCTTTTGTTCAGTTGCTTTTATCCCTTCCTTTACATAGAGAGCTACTCCTCCCCCTCTTCTCCCCTGCCTGTCTCTCCTGTAAGTTATGTATCCTGGTATGTTAACATCCCAGTCATGGTTCTCTGTGTACCATGTTTCTGTGACTGCTATGATATCCAGGCATCCCTCTTCCATTAAGGCCACCAGTTCAGGGAGCTTGTTGCCCAGACTACAGGCATTGGTACTCATTACCCTCCATTTCCTGATGGTCTTACCCCCTTTTTCCCCATCCCTGTCCTTCTTGCCTTTGTCACTTTCTCCATTTACCCCTGCCCTTCTCCCTATCGACACCTCCATGTTGGTGTTTGCGACACTTACTACCGTGATTTTTGGGGGCTAGGATTTTCCTGCTCCTTTCCAGTGCCTCCCCCCTTGGCTAGTTTAAAAGCTTGCCAATGAAGCATTTAAACCTATCACCTAGGATCCTGGTTCCCCTCCCGGACAGATGCAGCCCATCATGCCAGTATAGGCTTGCATCACTCCAGGTGGACCCCCAGTCCCCAATGAAGCCAAATCCCATTCTCAACCTCTTGCGGTAGTATAGGTTGTACTAGAGATTGTACCATAGTTGTAGGTACCTGGGGTAATGGTGCAGTAAATCCAAACAGTAAGGAAGAAGGGGTGACCGAAATGGGATGAAACGTGGAACTGACAAACTGTTGTACTACCTCTGAAATTTGTAAATCTGTGGTTACCATGGTACCATGTGTTGTGACCAGATGGGTCATCAGAGTGCTATCTAGCCGTTGTTTACAGGCTGCATACGGATCTGATGCAGGTGTCTTCTGTGTACTAAATCGAAATTCCATCTCTAAAGATTTGGCCCTATCATACTGATAGCTTTTCATTTGTTTCTTGATTTCAAAGATCTGTGAAGCAAATTCCTGCTTATCACATGGAGGATAAGACATTAACTTATATAATTGATTTCTCAAAAGAAGATAACGTAAATAATTAGAGTTAGCTCTGTGTTTACTAAAGGAAAGCATAAGGTGTCTAAGCTCCATTTTGGTATCCAGCCACCAATTTAACAAGGAATCATAGGAGCACATAATAGAGTCTCGACATGCAAAGAAAACTTCAATACGAGAGAACAGGGAAGAGGAATCTAAGAGAGACATATTGAAATGGCAACGATTAGGCGGGGAAAATTTTTTTTGAGGAACAGTGGTTAAACTTAAAGAACAAAATAAAATATTGTGATCAGAAAATTCTGAAGGTTGGGAAGTACAAAAAGAGGGGGTCAAGTATTTAGAGACAAAAAACATATCAATACGGGTAGCGTATATGTGTCTATGATATGTAGCTCCAGTGCCCGTGGCATGCAGGCTTCTGAAAGCATCCCGTAAATTAGCTCCAGAAATAATATGTACTAGGGCATTAGAATCACAGTATATCTTCTTCTGTGTGTTTCCTGTAAGTTTAGTGTCTAAGGTACAATTAAAATCTCCTCCCCAAATAATATTTTTCCTGGTATATAAAAAGGGCTTAAGTTCTTCAAACAGCTCAATTCTAGCTGTTTTAGGCTGGGGGGCATAAAGATTAAGAAAACGAAATGAAAAATCCCCAAGGGAGCAATCAAGCACTAACTCCCTCCCTGGTTTAACATCAATTAGCCTGGTAACATGAAAATGGGTAGATTTAAAAAGAATACCAATCCCATCTGCAGCTTCTAAACCAAAGGTCCAGAAGGAAGGGCCCCAATGCCAACAATTTTTAACTTGTTCCACCTCAACAAGAGAGGAGAGGTGTGTTTCTTGAACAAAAAAACATCAACATCAAGGAAGCCAAAAAAAGAAAACAGGGAAATCTGATTTTTATAGGTCTTCAAGCTACAGACATTAAAAGATACCAGTTTCAGAGTAGCCATCTATTACATAGCAGATTTTAAGGCCCTTCCTTTAAACAGCTACTAGCCTTTCTTTTTTTCCTTTCTTTTCTTTAGACAGTTCGGTGGATTTGCTTTCTTCATCCTCAGTGGCCAGCTCAGACCTGTGCGAAGTGTCTGACTCTAAGTCAGAATCCCCCGGTTCATCCTGAAGAGGAGAAAAAAAATTCTCCGTAGAAATAGGGCAAAGAGAGGGATTTTTAAGAGAGGAACTAGTGAATCTACGTCCTTTAACAGTCTCAAAGGGGGGGGGGCATGGTATTCTCAATAGGTAAAGCAGATATATTACCATCAGTATTAGGGCCTAGATTAGAAGTAGGAGCAGGGCCCTGCACAGATGTTGGGGTAGGCCGAGCTAAGGGCAAAGAAATATCAAGAGGGGCCACTAAAGGACGGTCATTAGCAGAGGTAGTCTCAGATCAGGAATCAGAAGAAACAGAAGAAGGGAAACCCTGACATTTTTCCTGGGCCTTATAAACCAGGTCATCATGATCCCAACCTTTATTTCTATTGTGTTTGGCCCAAGGGCACTGATGAAAGGCGTATCCCTTCTCATCACAGAGGTTGCATTGAAAAATGTTCTCGCATAAATCTACAGAATGGCTGTAGCCACCACATAGAGAACACTTTAACATGTCACAGGAGCTGCTAATATGCGTTCTTGAGCCACATTTATAGCAAGCCCTGGGTTGGCCACTGTAAAAACAAACACCCCTGTCTTTACCCAAAAAAAAAACTATTGGGCAAATGAGTAATGTCAGAATTTACCTGAAACAACTTTACTTTAAATTTCCAACCTCCAGTCCAGATACCTTCTAAATCTAACAGGGCCTCTGGAGGGCCAAGAATGTCACATTGCTTTTGTAACCAATGATAAATGTCACTGACATTTACCCCTTCATTATGGAACATAATCATCACATACCTAATTTGTGGTCTAGTTAAGGGGATAGCAAAAAAGGGGGTCCATAAGGGAGTGTTTTTAAGGGCAGAATATTTTTCCCAAAATTTTTCCAAACTGCCATTAAGTCGAAAACTGATATCAAAGGAGTCTTCCCCAGACACATGAATTAAAGCATATAAATCTGATGGAAAAAAATGCATAGAGCCTCTAAGCAAATGGTTAGCAATATAATATCTGTCTGGATGAGTAGAAAGCCCACCCTTGTAAGATAAACGCACTGCATTTCTCCTGGGAGCCTGTTCTAATTTGTTCTTAAAAAGATCTGCCATAGATATGCGTTTAGTGCTGCCTAAATCTGTAGATTTTTGATTAAGAACCCCCCCCCCAGAGGATGTACTAGGGCCAGGAATGGCCTCAGAATGCTCCTGTAGAAGGTGTGCACCACTTTTATTAGTAATAAATGAAGAAACATGTCCAGGAGAGATACCTGAGCTCAGATTGGTGGCATGCTTAGATGTAGAAGTTGTAGGCCCGCTGTCCACCCAGTCAGGATCCGGAATCCAAGTCCCTGAAGTTGAGTGAATCCACCCCGATTTAGAAAGTGAGGCGTCAGCTGACCAGTCCATCAAAAAATCTGCAGAAGCTGAAGAAAGTCCAAATTGTTTACGAACAACCTGTGAAGTCGTGAGAGCACTGTTTGTTGTCGGTTTTGCTACTGGCTGCACAACTCGACCAGAATCTTTACCCGGAAGTTCCGTTGGAGAAAACGGGTCTATAGAGACAACTAGACCTGAGTTAGAAGAAGCTCTGGGTTTTGAATGTGTAAGCATCGGTAAAATGGGGCTAGCCGTAGAAATGGCATTTTCATTTGCATTCTCCCGAACTGGCACACTGCCAGTATCCTGCACGATAGAACCAGAAACTGCAGAACCAGACGTCCCACTCCTAGGGACAACTTCCAAATCTATCACTGGAAAAACTTTAATAGAAACAGCAGGAGCCACTAGGAAAATGTCCTGCTTCATGCAAGGTCGCCCTTCATCTGCCATTCTGCAGAGACAGCGTAGCCCTCTACTGGCTGCAAAGCAGCAGCAGAGTAGGGGAATTTTTTATTAAATGGAGGACTCCAAACAAATTACAAACACAAGTCATGATGCAAAGGGAAAAACAAAAGGAAACATTAAGTCAACCAATGATAACAATTCACCCATAAGGCAGAGCATTTAGGTTGTCCAAAGGATTTTACATCAGAGTTATAAACAGTTTGAAGAGTCTGCAATATATTATAGAGAAGTTCTTCAAACGTAACAGTACGTTGTTGGGTAGACCAAAAAGATCTAGACTGCCAGATATAAAATCTAATAACAAAGAAAACCAAAAGTAAAGTATCTGCAGGATACCTAGACCATTCACCCTTATGTGAACCATACATCAATGTCGCATAAGAAATAGATGTAAACAAAGGTTCCTTCCATTTATCTGCTAACCAAACCCAAAAAGGTACAATGTATGAGCAATCTTAAAAGAGATGTTTCTGTGTTTCCAACTCAGAATGACAGAGAGCACGAGTACACCATCGTTCACTTAACTGTTTATGTTTATGCGTGTTACCCACGGGCAATCTACCATACGACCCTAACCAAACACTATCCCAAATAAAGGCCGGTATCCGTCCATGGGAAAGTAATTTTAAAATCCTGTCTTGGGACTGAGGGAGACAATCAGGAAAAGTTAAAGGTTCTGAAACATCAGCAGAAATCATAATGTTATATAACTGTTTTCTATGCAAGGTTTCTAAATGCGATATAAGCAAGTTCCATTTTTTTAATTAAAGAAAAAGCCCCTTTACCATACAGGGGGATAAGGGGTACTTTATACAGAGAAGTCCAAGTAGCTGATCTCCAATACAATAAACATTTCAAAAACCACAAATTAACATAAGAAAACCAGGGCTTGAATCCAGGTCATAACAAAGGACAAAAATTACTTGATAAAAATATACTAAGAAAAAAAGCTATAGGATGTACCATACCCACTCCACCTTGACTAATAGGCCTATATGTAAAACCCCTTTTAATGGGGTTTAGCCTACTCCCCCAAAAAGCTTGAAAAAAAACACTAGATAAAGACGTAAAGACAGAAGATGGGGGAGGAAACACATAACTTAAATATAAAAAAATGGGCAAAAGCAGAGTTTTAATTAATAAAACTCTTTTTACGTTTTGCTATTTGTTTCCCTTTCCAACGAGACACAACAGATTGAGCAATAGTAATCTTTTGAGACCAATTGATGTGCATCATATCAATATCACCAAACTCAATTCCTAATTTGGTTATAGGAGCTTTGGAAATAGGGATTCCTGCCAGGGTGCCAGATTCAGGAATGGGTGAGAGACCAAAGGAAACCCTTTACACTTACCATAATTAATTTTAGATCCAATGTTAGAAAATAACTCCAAAATTGCAACAAACTGAGGTTCTTCTTAAGCGAATGTAAACAGACCACCACATCATCAGCACATGCTAAGATTTTAATCGGTAAAACAGTATCTGCCAGCCGCATACCTGTGAAAACACTATTAGCAGAGTACCATACAGATGAAAATATCAATATAAAAACATATAATAAAGGACTCAACGGACATCCTTGCGAACGCCCTCTGAACTGATATAGGAGGACCACACCAACCATTAACATTAGGAATTAGGAAGCTGAATGGTAAAGCAGCCGAATCCAAGCAATGAAAGATTGGGAAAACCATAAGCTCTTAAAATGGAAAAGAGAAATTTGTGTGAAACATAATCGAATGCCTTCTCTTGATCCAAACTTAGTAAATAACCTTGCAGGGTACCGGTTTGGGACACTGAGAAAAGTTCGAGGATAATTAATAGATTATCATACTGGGAATGGCCAGGTACAGAACAGGTTTGAGAGGAACTTAGCAAGGAATCTACTATTGGGGTAAGCCTACGTAATAAGATTTTACTTAAAATCTTTAAATCAGTGTTCAGTAAACTAAGTGTCCTCCAATTTCGTAAATCAGTTTTTAAACCTTTTTTATAAAGTAAAATTACAATAGCATGATACATAGAAGAAGCCAAACTAGCAGAGGATAACATCGCATTAAACAAAGATGTCAAAAGTGGGACTAAAGTAGAGTGAAATGTCCTATAAAAGGCTACCCCAAAACCATCTGTACCAGGAGCAGAGTCCAATTTCAAGGGAAAAATTGAATCTTTCACTTCTGACTCAGTAATGTCGCGCAACAAATGAATACTATCAGCAGAGTTTAAGCAGGGCAAATGTAGGTCTGCTAGATCCAATAAATCCGGTCGAACATGATCATCAACACTATACAAGTTAGTTAAATAATTAGTCACCACCTCAAATAAAGCTGCAGGAGTTCGTACTAAATCCCCAGAATCTGATTTTAATTCCGTAATAACACGATTCTCAACTCTGTTCTTACAATCAGTGAATGGATCCAAAGCACCTTTATGTAATTTTAAACCAAAACGATGTTCGAAATCAAGAGATTTGGCTCTATCATATCGGTATTGAAACATAAGTTGTTTCACTTGACTAATCTGGGCACTATAATCAAGACCGTCAGTTTCAGTTAGAGAAATTAGTTTTTGCAACTGTGACCGTAATCTCAGATATTCCAAATATTAAGAATTACATTTCCTCTTGGAACATGTTTGAAAAAAATTTTTCCAAACAGATTTAGAATCTTCCCACCAAGAGGCAACATCATCATAGACATCCATTACAGATAATCTAGCAGTAAATTCTCGCTGCCAAGCTTTCTGAACAGATTCATCCAATAGCAAGGAGTCATTCATCCTCCAAATATTCTTTTGCAACGGGAGCTCCATCCCAGGACATTTGTACTGTTAAGGATTTATGATCAGAAAATTCCCAAATATTCAATAACACCGTAGTATTTGTAAAGACAATGAAAGAAAAATAAAATCTATACGTGTAGACAACTGATTCTTGAAAAATGTCCTACCCCCATCAGAATAAATGCTTCGATAAGCATCTCTAAGCTGAGCTGTGTCCAGAATCTGTTTCAGCTTTTGGGAATCACAAAACAATTTGGATGTCTTCATCCCTCTATCTTTAATATCAAGTACACAATTGAAATCACCTGCCCAAATAATAAAACGTGAGGTATACAAATAAGGGTGTATGTCGTTCAGAAGTGCTACTCGTAATGCTTTGGTCTGTGGGGCATATATATTAATCAAACGGAATCTTTCCGCACCAAAATTTATATCTAATAAAAGAGCACTCCCTGGAGAAATATCCACCATTTTGGACACCCGTAAGGATGGATTTGTAAACAAAACCCCCACCCCATCACAAAGATCTTCGCCATTAGACCAAAAAGACATTCCTAATGACCAAAGATTACGGGCTTGCTGAACTTCATAACAGGTCTTCAATCTGGTATCCTGGAGACACACAATGTCAGCATTCAAATTTTGTAAACAAGTCAAAGCCGTAACCAGTTTCTTATGGCTTTTGATGCTATTAACATTAAGCGAAGTCACAGTTAAAGAAGTCATCAGAAAGGGAAAAAGGATGAAACACTTGAAAGAAACCATCCACACAAATTATCAAGAAACTTTAGACTCTCTCCGTCTCTGAGAACGTCTCGGAAAAGTTTCACTTTTGCCTGTATCGCCGTCCTCCCCGTCTGAAAAGTTATCATTAATCACAGAGGCCTTAGAAGAGCGATCAGACTCATCTCCTTCAGACTCATCCTTGGAATCCAAAACAGCAAAGCTGTTTCCACTTTCCAAGACTCTGAAGGGTAGTGCTCATAGGTACTTTGGACCCTTGTTGAGATGGAACCATTTTACCTGACCTATGACGTTTTTGTGGCAACCTTCTTAAAAGGGATACCTTGGGATAAAGGAGGGCATATCTGAAATCTTACCTTGAACCAAGGGTGGGATCAGAAGGCGTGAGACTGGGGGTTTCCAAATTACCTCTGCCAATGGGGGTGATGGCACCGTAGGGGAATCTACTGGCAGAACTGCACTATTCAACCCAGAGTCTACCACTAGAGCAGAGTCAAACTGTAGGGAGGACATGACGGAGGAATAAACGTGTCAGAGGTTTTAGTAGGAACAGAAAACCCATGCTGGGCTCCTGTAATTAGGTCTTCATGGAAGGACAATGATCTTGGTTGTGCGAAGCCCATGGGCATTGGCATAACCATGTCGGACTGCTCACAAATTACATTTGAATAAATTTGAACAATGTGCAGCTAAATGGCCAAATTCAAAGCAATGGGAGCAGCGTGGAGTATCACAGGCCGTATTCAAATGGGATCTAGAGCCGCATTTAAAACAGGCCTTGGGTTGTCCAACATAAAACAGGCTACCTCTATCTCGTCCCAAAAAAAACTATTTGGAAGGTGTTGTGGACCAGCGGGAGAGGAAAACAATTTAACCCTCAATTTCCAACCCCCATTCCAAATCTGTTCGCTGTCCAAGATAGGAACAGGTTTATCCAAAATTTCACACCGTCGTCGAAGCCAAAAAGGATGTCTTCAATATGTACCCTTCATTAGGAATAAAACAGTGATCAGTTTATTAAAGGTTTCGTCAAAGGGACTGCAAAAAGGGGTCCAAAGAGGGAGTCCTTAACCTTCTGAAATATAGACCAAAACGCTCCAAACCCCAGAGGTTTTAAAGCTAATGTCATAATTGGCATTACCTAAATGTATCAGTGCATAAATGTCTGAAGACATAAATTTCATTGAACCTTTAGTAGTACTTTAGAAATATACAGCCTGTCTGAGGATCCTCTAAACCTCCCTTGTATAATAAGCGCACAGCATTCCTACGAGAGCAGGTTCCCCAGTATTAGTAAATAAATCAGAAAGTTTAAATGTAGGAGGAGGGACAGAACCATTTATGCCAGAATTGGAAGAAGAAGCCTTTGGCAACCCCGACTGGGGATGGGACTGACCAACAGAAATAGTAACATTACTAGCTGTAGCTGTAGTGGAAATAGCATCAGACAGAACAGGTCCAGGAACAGCAGTATTTAATGGGCTATGGTCCAGAGAAGCACCCAGGCTATTATATGATTGTACGTTAGAGTCGTTAGGATCTGGTATCCATTCCCCTGTAGGAGTTTTTAACCAACCAGCCTCAGAAATCGCTCGTTCCGGGGACCAATGGTGCGAATCAGAGAGGGTCAAACTAACAGTCTTAAGTGGAGCCGTAATATCAGTTGCATTAATAGGGGACATCAAAGGATCCCGCAAAAGGCTTGGAACTTTCTGCCGTAATAGTAACCATATCCTCTCCCTATTCAGTTCATCAGTGCCAACTATATCAGTAGGAGGACAGCCACACTCGGAAGAACAGCTGCAGTCATCCCTAATCGCTTCACCTGCTGCCCTGCAAACGGCTGAACTCTTAACCGGCGATTCAGAGGAGGAAAGCTGTCAAAGTAAATTCAGAAGAGTCAAGACTTACATGCAGCTGCCTCGCCACAAACCATCTCCGTTATCGGAACATCCACAAGAGCAGCAGTCGGAAACAACTTGAACCGAGGGCAGTGTGTCGCAGGCAACCCGGAAGCACGGGTGCTGTTCATGATAATCTCAAGGCGTCAGACCGCAAGTCTCTCAGTTCCTCTCAATAGGCGTTGCTTTTGCCGCTGTAACTATCCGCATCCGCAAGGACATCTTGTAGCAATCGCCTTTTGTTTGATAATAGCAGCATAATCCACCAACATGCCTTCAGGGTCAGAGTAAGTAGATACCTCATCAGAGACCTTAGTAATGTGAAAAACTCCTCAGGAATAGACGCATCTTGCTGTCCAAATCCATAATCTGTCTCTTCCTGTGCAGGGTAAGAAGCCCACTCTCTCTGCTCAGACACCTCCATCGACTCTGTAGGTTGGGACACAGTAGCCATCTTGCGTCTGTCCACCAAAGGTTCCCCCTCCACAGAGTAGGGGAATTTCCCCGGTGTCCTGGCCAAATTTCCCTCATTCACTAAAAATACCACCAACAGCTTAATCTAGTTCAAGGTCATTTGGCATTCATCTGTATCCCCTTCCCCTGGGTCGTGCCTGAAAATAGGCAGGATTGGTCTAGTGCACTTACCCGGTCAACAAAAACTACAAAAAAATAAATAAATAATATCGCTCCCCATTTTCCTGGTAGTCTAGTGCCCCCTCTGAACTGTACAATAATAGAAAATATAATGATCCCTGTTACCCTTGTAGTCTAGCGGCACCCCAGCCAGCTGTGCCAGCCCACCCAGCACCCCCCCACACGTCCCCAGCTGGCGACTGGCACAGCCCACCTCTCACCTCCACAGCCAGCCGCTGACTGAGTGCAGTATTAGTGCTACTGCACAGATGCACCCATTGGGCCCGATTCTAGAAGGGTTATGCCTGGCATAACTGCAGTTTCACCAAGTAGAATGGCGCATGTAACAACTTACGCCAGCAGTTGCGACATGCGTGATTCTACATAGTGGCCTGCGACATGGCACAGGTCGCTTGCGCCAAACAGCAGTTACGCTGCATAAACCCTCTGTGACATGGCGTTAGGGGATTTACAGCAGCAGTTGCACCCCATTCTAGAAGGGCAGCCATTAAGTGCCCAGTTAGCTGGTATAACCTACAGATGCCCCCGGGGGTCCCAGAGACCCGTAGGCTGCCCAGCAGACAGTGCACAGTTTCCTCCCTCCCTCCCATGCTCAGCACACACCCAGCGGGGTTCTACAGGGCTACCCATACCCCAGCCCCTGAAACAGCCGCTGGCAGAAGCCCGCAATGCAGCACTGCCATCCCCCCACCTGTGTCCCGAACCATGAGTCGCCCGCAGCATATGCGGCAGAAGGTCTGCCCTGGTGGTCTAGTGGCCTCCTCGGACTGTATAAAATTTATACCGATCCCTATCCCTGGTAGTCTATTGGCCCCCCACCACCGAACTGTATAAAATTAATCCCGATCCCTGGTAGTCTAGTGGCCCCCACCCCCAAACTGTATAAAATTAATCCCAATCCCTATCCCTGCTAGTCTAGTGGCCCCCTTCCCCCCACACAGCCATGCCAGCCCACCCAGCATCCTCCCATCCATCTCTAGCCGGCCTCTGGCACAGTCCATCTCTCACCACCATGGCCAGCCGCTGACTGAGTTCAGTATCAGGGCATACTGTAAAGAAACACTCAGATATTACCACCCTGGCAGCAAAAACAGCTGATTGTTAATGATGGGGTGCTGCCTGATTGCAGAGGCGAGTTTCTTTCAAGTTGGTGGCAAGCTACACTAGTGCTGTCATGGACAGCATGATCCCCTATTGATGCCACACAGACCAGCCCCAAAATTGGCTGCTGGCATTGGCAGCAACACTGCCACACCTCCACAACTCGCTACTGCAGCAAGCTGCTGCAATATGTTTCTTGCACATGTGTGCAAACAAGCATAAAAATGTAGTCCATTTTGTAAGCGCAATAAGACACCCATGTGTGTGTATAGAACTTATTTTACCGCACAACAGGGGCTAAAGGCACTCAGCCAAGGCCTTGTGCCATATTAGGCCCTTGGCCAGGCAGTACAATATGTTCCATGCACACCCTGTCATATCTTATTGCTTACGTATTAGTGCTGTATGGCTACATCAAAGATTCTGAGCATCATATCAATTCACTACCCAGCAGCACCGATTCACCCACCTGTCACTACCTAATGTGCAACCAAGTATTTATTTCTACCACTTTCTTAGTGCACTGTCCCCCTTTGCCCACCCCAACCCATACCTGGCATTATTTCTGTTACTGTAAACAAATGTATCCAATTCCAATATATTTGTGCCTGGTTGTGGAAAAAGAAGGTCAAGGTAAAGCAAGCACCAAAGATACTTACCTGTGCACTTGTGATTGTCAACAAACCATGATGCGGCAGTCCTGGCTGTTGGGTAAAATCAAGTTCAGGTCATCTGTGGCTGCATCTGCATCTGTAAAGCATTACAGTGTCAAACCTGAAACAGCAATCACACCCTTAGTTACAGAGACACAGTGGAATGGATTACAATCAGTTTATGTTAAAAATACCTGCTTTACCGGAAAACCCACTCAGAACATAGTCTCACTTTGCATGACCCATATGCATCAGAACTTAAGCCGGTAATCCTCCACCGTTACTATTACTACTGTCCACACACCACCACCATCCTCTCCACCACCAGCAGTCTGTCTCAAAGACCATCAGCGCCTCCACCTATCTCATTATCATACACATATTTGTTATTTAAAACAAAATATTAAGGACTTACCTAGGCAGTTGGGTGATAAACACATCAGGAAGTCACAGGCCTGTTGGAGTAAGGGAGGATCACAGCAGCAGTAGAAGCAGTGGCAGCAGCAGTCAGAAAACCATAATGAGGCAAACCTAAAAGGGAAGCACATGGACAGTCACAGAAATACAAGACAAGCATGATTGACAGTACGTAGCTTATGAATAGAACCTGCTCTGTTAGGGAAAAAAATCCAAGAAACTACTTTATCTTTACCTAATAAACCTTCAGTTTCAGCCAGATAACCACTGCCAGTGTACTGTACCATCCACCCCCACCCCCCACTGGAAACTGAATTCAAAATGCCTTCTCAAAGGCGGTCAGAATCAACCCTTAATAGAACAAATAAATCAATTGCATGCTGCCATGAAAAATTAAAATAAATATTACATAATTACCTGTAAAGCTGGCATGGCCATGCCATGAAGCCACAGCACGGGGTCAGCAGCAGCAGTCAGAAAACCTTAGAGAATTCCGAGGCAGGCCTAAAAGGGAAACCACACAACAGTTGCAGAAATACATCAGAGAACCATAATTGTGAGTATTTTGTTGAGACACAACAGCAGCAGTTATGCCAGACTGCCTACTCAGAATATACTGTCAATCTGTCTAATGTAAATTAAGGACAAGTCGTCTGTGCCTGTAGAAGTTAATCTGCCGCTATGCCCCCCCACCACAATGCCCACCCACTTGCTTTAGTTTGAATGCAATCATAATCTATCCTCAACTATTACGCTACCATGGAATAAACATTCTGTAAATGCCAAGAATAATGCATGTTTCTCCATGATCAGAGTTTGTGTGAAGGCTTGAAGTACTTACCTGAGCACTTGCCATTGCCAACCAATACAGCCACTGGCATGGCTGTACCCTGGCATGGGAACATTTGGAGTCAGGACAGCAACAGCGGAAGTATCACCAGCAACCATTACAGACGCAGACCTGAAAAGTGAAAAAAATCATATAGTTGAGGAATCACAAGGGAAACAAGACAGTTAGTAACAAGTAACAACAGTGTGGGTGTGGCGCACATGTGTTGCTGGACCAACAGCTGGGTACATCCTCTCACTATGTAGTGTGCCAGCACTCCCTACCTAATGTGTAAACAACCTGTTCAGAACTTTTGTAACAACCAGCCTGTTCGCTCACATGCCCCCCAAACCATCTAATGTTTAATATGATAGAAAACATCTCTCCCACCCCCACATGAGCATTAGCAGTACTAACATACCAGGGTTCGCTTCTGAATAAGTTGTGTGTTTTTAAAAAGTATATTACTTACAAATTTAAAATAACAACACTAGACCTCATTTAAGCAATAACGCCTGACCAGGGGTTATGTTAATGGCCTGGTAATCACCCTCTAGGGGTGTAATGTGGCACAAGGCAGAGCTGAGTACTGCATGCCCCTAGAGGGTGAATAACTGTCTCACTATTACCATAACGCCTTGTAGCATCTTATTTGCTATTATAATAAAATAGCTTTTTACACTGTTCAACCTTGTTCAGCAAGTGATTAGGCTGTACACATATGCTGATAAACTTTAACATAGGGCTGGTAGACTGTTTACAACCAATCAGGAACCTTCATTTCTCAGACCCTTTTTATAAGAAAGAGAAATGTACTGACCTCTCCACACATTATTTGTGGAAAATGGCATAATATGTTGTAGTAGCGGATAATTTCTCATTTCTGCGATGTATGTAAGTGAAAATGATTTACGCATATCAAAACTGAAATACCACAGTTAGGTGACCTTTTAGCATGTATGTATTATTACCACAGAGGCAAAGTTCCACAGGTTTCATACTATGTTCCAGTTACGAGTGAGAGATTACCCTTTAAGTGTGGAAAAAAAAAGTCACGGTTACGAAGATGGAACTGGAAATCGAACATTTCATCATTTCCTGTGTGTCAAATCCGCCATTGCAAGAAACACAGGAAACGTCACAGAGTCAGACTCAGACTAAGAGATAGGACAGCTAGCTTAGTTGAGACATTGAGAAACATGTCTGCAACTGCAGATTCAGGAGTGGGAAGGGGGGGACAGCAGGCATCTGGAGGAGGAGGAAGAAAGTGACCAGCAGTAGCAGCAGAATGTGGAGGAAGGGGAAGCTGAAGTTGCTGAACACAGCAACAATAGTCAGCAGCAGGAGCCAGACCAGCAAGGCCAGCTTCAGGCTCAGGCCTCAACCAGTGCTGATGATGGCACTGCTAAAGAAATGGCACCAGTCTTCACAAATAAGGAGGTGGCAGTGCTAGTAAGGGAGCTGACAGCACATGCAAAAGAGCTGGATGGGCCTGAGAGACTCCCCATAAAACCGAGGGGGGAACTGTGGGAGGCCATACAGGCAAGTATTGCCAAAGAGGGAGATGGTGTCCAGCCCCGAAATGTGAAGCAAATTAAATATAAGTGGGAGGACATCCAGAGGTGTGACAGGCAGTTACTGGAGGCACTAGGGGGAACTGTGACCCTGAAAGGGAATGGTGGTAGTAGGAAGAGGAAGAGGATGCAGTGGAAGAAGCAAGCAGAGGTCAGCACCAGAGCCACAGTGGAGGATGACAGCACAAGTGAGTATATTTACTTTTATTATTCTTTTACTACCGTCAGTTGCCATGAGATAATATTGGAGGGTGGCAGATCCAGGGGGATATGAGGAGGCATTTCTGTATGGAGAGGGTGGTGGAAAAGTGGAAAATACTACCACCTGAGGTGATGGCAGCATATAACACAGTGGAATGCTTCAAGAAGGGGTGGGACAGGGCAAAGAGGAGGGCAAAGGGAGGTACTGGGAGGTGGTTGGGTGGGGCAGCTGGCTGCTGAATAGGGAGATAACTGCAGGCTCAAGCAGCCTGGACAGACCATGATGGAATTTTGCTGCTGGCAATTTTCATATGACAGTATGACAATAATAGTGACAATCAACCCATAATGATTAGACTACAAATATCGCCACAACTGCGTTTCATTACAGTATTCTTCTCTTTATTGTTAACAGGTGCTGCCAGGAGCAGCTCTACTGCTGCTTCCAGCACCGCAGAGTCCAGCACCACAGTTCCAGCAGATGGAGTGGAGGAAGGAGCAAGCAGCAGTGCTGTGGAGACCCCCAGCCCTTCTGGTGGTAAGATGATAACTTTTTTTTGTGCAGATAAGGATTAAGTAGGGTCATAAAGTAGATAGTGCACAAATTGTTATTTATATGTGATTACTGTTGGGCACTTTTTCACTAAGGAAAACATGAAACAAGGTTGATATGTGCCATAATAATAATAATAACCAGCTGCTTATTACATGAAACATGCATGGGGTCCATGACTCCTTGTATGTGCTAGCTGCCCTCTCCCTTTACTCGTGATGGGCACCTGCCAGTGCCACAACCACCACTCTGCGGTAACTAATACCAGTGATTGCTTTGTTTTATGCCACATAACTGCTGCAGCAAAAAAGCACCCACCAGCAATTATATAAAAATGATGGTGTGGGCTGTAAAACTCAATTTTACACACTCCTTCTGTGTGGGATGCTTCTCATAAACCCCTCCGGCTCACACTCAGGGATTATGAAGCTTGCCACACCTCCAGTGTGTATAAAAGATTATAACACACATTGCCCCATCCTTTATTATGAACATAATAAAATACCAGCAGAAATAGGCCTCATTGTCTATCAAGTTGGCTCGAGTGTGCAGCTAGCACCCTATATCGCTGCTGCCCCTCCCTCACCTTCCACCCCATTGCCCCTTCACCTCATTCTGTCACCCCTCTCTTGAAACTGTCTATCATCGTGGATGCTACCACCTTTCCCAGTTTGGTGTTCCACTTGTCCACCCATACTCTCTGAAGAAATGTCTCCTCATCTCTCTGTTAAACCTACACCACCCTCCAATCTAAGATGGAGATCTCTAGTATCTCTCCCTTTTCTCAATTTGAAAATCACATCAGTTTTACTCTTATTTATACCTTTCAGCTACTTAAATGTCTCATTCATGTCACCACTGTCCCTTCTCTCCACCAGGGAGTACATATTCACTCCCCTAACCTTTCCTCATAGGTGTTATCTGCAATTTCCTGAATCGTCTTTGTAGCTGTCTGCTGTACCTCCCCCCAACAATCTGATGTCCTTCTTCAGGAACGGGTGCCAGCCCAGTACTGCACGCAGTATTCCTGGTGTGGCCTGACCAGCGACCTATACAGGGGCAGGATGTCAGCCCAACTTCTTTAGGAGATCCCTCTAGCTGTGTACCCCAGCATTTTGTTGGCTTTTGCTGTCGCTGTACTGCACTGAGCAGAGTTGTTCATGCTCCTTGTTATGATCACCCGTAGGTCCTTGCCTTCAGTGGAACATCACAACTGTATGAAACTGATAGTTCCTCTCCTGGTTTCAGGCTCAGAACTTAGTGCAGAGCCTTGCACTTCTTGGCACTGAACCCCAGCTGCCATTTGGCTGCACACTCCTGCAGTTTATTCAGGTCCGCCTGCGCTGCAACCCCACCATCACCCCCTCCATGTCATGTACAGTAACACAGCTCCCATCTTTGTAACGTGAGCGAACAGACTGTTTTTACTGTGGATCACATTTGAGATATATGCAATGTAAATCTCAAATAGTTGTGGTCCCAGAACTGATCCCTGTGGTACCCCGCTTGTCACCAGTGCACCGCTCTTGATGATGACAGCCCCCCTCTTACCAACACCCTCTGTTGTCTTATCATCCATCAGTTTTTAGTCCATGTCACCATTTTTGGTACTGCCCCTACATTTTGCAGCTTCTCCTGAATCTCCCATGTTGTGCCATTTAATCAAATACCTTACTGAAGTCCAAGTCCAGAACATCCACAGCATGGCCCTTGTTCAGTCCTTGCATCACCTGCACTGTAATAGAACTCTACCAGCTTTGTCTGGCATGATCTTCCCATGACAAGCCCATGTCACTGTTTGGCCTGAATACCATTTTCCTGCAATAAGCTCATAAACCTCTCATTTCATATGGTCTCCATGACTTTGCCCATGATCGCGGTGAGGCTCACTTGCATGTAGGTCCCTGTAACATCCCGCAGCCCACTCTTATGGATGGGCACCACATGGGACATTCCAAAGTCATGAAGTACACATCCTGTGTACAGGGAGGTATTGAACTGGTCATGCAGTGACCTTGCCAGTACCTCTGCCAGCTCCCTCAGTCCCCTAGGGTGGATGCCATCCTGTTTAGGCACTTTGTCCAGTCTTATAGCCTTCATCCCTTCCAATACCCTCTGAAATCCCTACATCTATTGTCATCTCCCACCCTTACCCCCCCCAGTTGCCTGAGGAATTTGCCCCCACTTCTCCTACGTAAACAAAGAGCAGAAGCACTCATCCAGTGCATCAGCTTGCTCCAGCCCCTTTTCCTCCCACCACCCCATCCTTCTTACGCTCCACTAGTTATTCCCTGCTTTTCCTTTTCTGTCTTATGTAGTGAAAGAAGTATTCATCTCATCTTTTGATTCCCTGGGGTAGTTTCAGCTACCTCGACCCTTGTGCCACCCTAACCAGTCTGTATACTGGTGGTGCTAGTGAATCGTCAAAACGTATGGCTAAAATTTTCAATTTTCTCAACTACACTGTGATGATGGTGATTGTATGAGACTCATTAGTAGCATCTGATAGTATAAAAGGTCATTTTACTGTTGTGTTAATGGACCTCACTGAAATTACTTCTGTGGGTTGTTATGATAACTCAAAAAATGGCCTGCTTCATTGTCAAGGTAACCACTGGAATTGATCACAACATGGATATGAGCGACTACGATTATACATTATGTAAGCACTAACACATTATTACTTTTATGTAACCAAACAGGACTTGTCTTGTAAACAGGGATTTCATCCCTAATGACATGTGATATCCTGTTTAAAAATAAAAATTTTACCTACCTACCTTACCTACCTACCTACATGACAGATGTGTGTTGGTAGTACCAAGATACCTGCATACCCCGAGGCATGGCTATGCATGACACAGAGGTTGAGTGCCTTTCTGTCACTCGCTCGCTGTGCGGGTATCTCAGCACTAACACACACGGCCTTGTCTTACTGGCAGTGCTTAATGCTTATATTAAATGATCCCACAGGCAATGTTGCAAAACAAAAATGAATTCTAAAAATATTATAGGTCCACCCATAATACTGAAACCTTGCTAAATAATGTATAATCCTTGACTCTTCCTCCTCCTTAGACATTTCTCACTTGTCAGTCTGTCATATGTCTTCCTTCAAGTGCACACCCAATACATTGTGTGATTGTTTAACATGGAATAGGTACAGGACAATGCAAAGTTCTGCATTATTCTAGTAGTACAATACACCCCCCCCCACACACACAGAATGATAACATGGAATACATGTATTCTGCCAGCTTCAGAGCTCAACTGGTTTGCAAACAAAGAAGACGCACACACACACACACACACACACACATATTCCTGAAGTGTAGCCAGAAATGCAATGAGTGTCTGTCCTTACCCTCACTGGCCTATCTTTCTGTACTGCAGCACTGGTGACCACCTCAACAGCGACTGAATCCCAGATTGCAGCCAAGGAACCGTGTACCAGGTGGAAAAACCAGATCATGAAGATCCACCGTGAACTAGCCAGGCTGGCATCAAGGGACACTGAACAGCAGCCATCAAACACAGGGCAGCAGGTGCAGCTGCTAAAGACCAGCAAGCCCCCCAGGAAGTAGAATATGGTGAAACGAGCACCAACCAGAGGAGGGACCGGGAGCACAACATTTTAAAAAGGATCAAAGTACTGGAGGTCAACCAGGCAAAAATCATGGAGAACCAGGACAAAATGTTGTCTCTGCTCATAAAGCTGACTGCTAGACAAAGACGACATACTCCTAAGATTAAGTGCCGCCGGTCATCACTCCCCCTTCCCAATCATCGCCAGATTCACAAACGTTGACTTTCACGTGTTGCCATGCCAGCCAAGAAATAATTACCGGTTAAGTTACTTAAACATAGTTTTACACATATTTTTTTTATATTTGTTCATTTTTGTAACTAACCGTTTGATTGTAAATTGTTCCTGTTTAATTGTATTGTTGTTCATCATCATCACGTTTAATTTTTTCCTGTTGTGTTTTGAAATATACAAATAATCTGTTCACAGTTGTGTACTCTTCCTTGTCTTGGGATGGGATGGGATGAGATGAGATTATTGATTTACTGTATCTCAAGGTTCAATAATGGTCTCACTAATGCTGCTGCAGTCTGATTGGCTGTTAGGATTCCAACAGCCTTACATTAATCCATGTTATACTGTCATGTACAGGCTGATCACCATGGAACATGGATTCTTCCTGTCAGCATTCCATCCCTTAGTGCTGCTGAATGACTGGATTCAAACCACATGAAGTCTTGCTCTATTCTGACTACTGCAGTTAGCCCCAGCACTCAAACTGCCTCAGAGAGAAGAGGGTTAATTTTCTATACCGAGCATAGAACGTTGAGCTCGAGCTCGGTTCAAACCTCTGTCTGCTGCACTTAGAAGCACAACCATTGGATTCTTTACTCCGCCTAACTGAACGGTCGTTCCGGAGATTTATCCCTTGCTCGCAGTTCGAAAGTCGGTTAAAGTCTTCGGTTTTACCGATTATTTTTTTGGCAAGTTTCTATTCAGATCTCTGTTTGTGGTACAGTAAGTACTAGGTAGTGAACTAGACATAGTAAACTTGAGGAAATTGTAAAAATTGATTTTCGACCAGTTCGGCTGAACCGGCCGTTTAGTGAATTACATATTCTGTCTTTGTTTCCAAACTTTGAGCCTGGTTACCGGTCCTTATCAATTTAAAAAAAAAAACGCATTTTCTTGTGTTTTTTTCCAATACCCGTGACATGGTTAGAAACCGATAAGGGTGTCTTGCCTGGTTGTTTGCCATAAAAAAGGTAAGTTTGTGGTTAGGATGGCTATGTCTGAGAAACCCAAAAGAAAAACTGGGTCCACTGGGTTTCAACACTGCAGTGTGTGTGGGGAGGTCTTTGCTAAGGCTGATCCCCACACCACCTGTGTTTATTGTCTGGGGTTTGACCACCTCGATTCAGATTGCCAAATCTGTAAAAATTTCCCTAAGACTACCCTGGAAAAAAGATTAGGTAGGCTTAGGGATAAGAATGCCGTGAAGTTCGCTGACCCGGATGGCCAGCCCGGTTCGGTTCCGACCGAACCCAAGGGAGTACCCTCTGACCAGGGCAATACTTCGTCGAGCAAGAGGAGAGCCAATCCTGAGTGATTGGTTCCTACAAAAAGACAAAGAAAAGAAAAATCAGCCGGTTCGGATTCAGAGACCCATTTTCCGACTGCCAAAGAGATTGCCAAAGCGATAAGGATTGTAGAATTGCTTTTCCCGGTTCCGTCTGATCTGACGCCTTCTGGCAGGCACTCGGTTCGGTCGGTTCCTCCGGTTCAAGGTTATGCCTCTGAAGATTTTTATGAAACAGATTTGGAGGGGGATGAAGATTATGATGATGATGATAACAATGACGATGGTGGAGAAGGTCTGGATGAGCTCATTGAACTGAACATCTCCCCAGACAGGCCTTCTGGTGTTTCCCCTCCAAGGCTTTCTGAGTCCCCTTCCCACTACATGTTTTACAGGATAGTGGCAGAAACCCTTCAGCTCCCTATGGAGGAAGCCGTGGAGGAACAAGAGGAACCTGATTATGTGAAGATGATGGACATCCCAGAGTCCAAGAGACTGTCTATTCCCCTTCATAAGTCTTTTGGGAAACAGACACAAAAGATTTTAAAAACTCCAAATTCTGTACCTCCTGTCAACAGAAGGATGGACAAAAGGTACACCTTATCAGGTTCAGGTACTGAGTACTTGTATCAACAATGCAGCCATGTTGGGGTTGTGCAGGCTGCAGCCTGTGATAAAGCTAATATACACTTGGTTTCACACACCCCAGATAAAGACTCTAGGAAGCTGGATGCCATGGCAAAGAAACAGTACATGGCATCCATCTTGGGACTCAGGTAGGCTAATTATATGACCTATGCAGCCAGGTACCAGAAGTCCAGGTCGGACACTGTATTGGCACTGGCTAAGCAGGCCTCCCCCCCCAGCTAGCCTCAGAGCTGGAGGGGGTGGCTGCTGATGGGATTGAGGCATCTAAGGTGTAGTTTCATGCTGCTGTTGACTCCAATGATGCGTTATCTAGAGTCATGGCTACATCTGTGGCTCTTCGGAGAATGGTTTGGCTCAGATGTACTAGTCTCTCACAGGACACCCAGGCTAAGGCCATGGATTTCCCTGTGGTGGGTAATTCTCTGTTTGGGGAGCAGACAGAGAATTACATGAAAAGGATGGATGAGTATAGGACAGGTCCCAGTGTGCCCGTGGTTCCTGGGTTTGGTGGGTAGGCTGGAGAGCCTATTTGCTTGGACCTATTCATGTGTTTGACTAGCCCGGTAACTGCTCGGGGGACGACTGAGGTGAAAACTTCTTCAGCTGGGCAGTTTTCGTGGAGGGGAAAGCTGTATACAATTTGAGAAGTCGAAGTGATTTTCCGGCTACAAGTCTGATCATGTTACTGTGGAGAGATTGAGAACCATCCAGGTCAGACTGTTCCCTTTCTGTCTTATGTACTTTGGTGAAGCAGTGAGAGTGCTTCTTTCTTCTTATCAAGATCATCTGTGCAACTGTTTAACTATTATTACCCTGCCAATGTGAGAGATAGGTTTGGGTATAAATTCCCTAGGGGGGAGAGCCCCGAGGGTGTATAGCATTTTTTTTGTTTCAGTGACTTATAGATGGAAAATTGATTGGAACTTTGGGCCTAGATCAGTTGGACTCCCCTAGATGTGTATAAAATTGTTTTAATATTTTAAGGGATATTTTATTTTTATTTTATTTTATTTTATTTTATTTTATTTATTTTTGTTATTATTTAAGTTGGGGGTGGGAGGGTTGTTGTTTGTATGAGGGTGAATAAATTAGTTTAAAATATGTGTTGGGGTATAAGTAAAATGGTTAGGCAGTACTCCCCCTCAAGACTTCGGGATCTCCGTCCCTTTGAATTACCCCCACTTACAGGGGAGGTTTATGCAAGATGTTGAAACCTTGGCATTATAAGATCAAAAAGTAGAAGGATAAGGGGATCTTGGAACTGTTGGGGGGGATTGGAGGGAAGAGAACGGATACGGGCAGTGAGGGCTAGGAGATGCCCTGGGGCGAAATGGGTACTGGAGCGAGGTCCTCCTTGCCTAGTTCCCATACCCAAGGGTACTGACTTGGAGTGTGTCAGGCAGGAAGTGGGATCACCCTTGGATTTCCGTCCCTTTAGGGCAGTGTTAAGCAATGCCAGGTCGATTAGGAATAAGACTGCAGTGATTGCAGATCTTGTTTCCTCAGTCGACTTGGCTTGCATCACCAAGACCTGGCTAGATGGAAATTCTGGTCCTGTGTTGGACTCCGCGGTTCCGGCTGGGTTCTCGGTGATTCACCGCCTGAGTATGGACTGGAGAGGTGGGGGGGTTGCTGTCTGTTTCAGACAAGATCTGGATCTCAGGGAAGTGCCAGTTGGTGATACCAACTCCTTTGAATGCATAGTGGGTGCAGGTGCAGGCTACAGGACCCTTCTTATCTACCGTCCACCAGGGGATGAGAGGGAGTTCCTGAAGGAGGTTGTGGACTTCATCGCCGATATGGTATTGGAATCTCCCAGATGGATAATTCTGGGGGATTTCAATGCCTGGGTCGACGATGAACTCTCGCCATTTGGTCAACACCTCCTCCAATTAATGGATTCATTGGGCCTGTCACGGATAATTACCTCTGCAACCCATGAGGGGGGCATACATTGGACTTGGTTTTCCATTGGGGATGGAGATATCTGATGTGGAGGTGGAGCCAGTCGGATGGTCTGACCATCACGCCCTGAGGTTTAGATTTGCGGCCCCCCGAAATAGGCTTGTCCCCAGGGAGTTGGTACAGTTCCGTCCTTTAAGAGGGATTACCTCAGAGGGCCTAATGACAGAGCTGGACTTCTCAGATTTTCCAAGGGATAGCATGGATCCAGGGCCACTGGTCTTGGCCTATAATAGGGTTGTGACTGAGACCCTGGATGCCATTGCTCCAATTCATGTTTGTCCCCGTACTCTTCACTTAGGGGCTCCCTGGATTGATGGGGAGGTCCGTGAGTGGAAGAGGAAGGGACGAAGATTAGAAAGACGTTGGCGGAAAACTCAACTGGAGGTGGATAGACTTGAATTGTTAGAACATTATAAATTCTACCAATCAGCAATTTCCCATAAGAAGGCAGAGTTCCTGTCCAGGAAATTGCTGCAGCTAGGAATAGACCATCCCAGCTCTTCCGGACTGTGGACAGACTGTACAATCCAGTCTGTCTCCAGACTGGTAGAGCATTATCACAGGTACAGTGTGAGGAGTTTCGAAATTCTTTGCTGACAAGGTATCCACCATCGGGATGAGATCAGCCAGTGTCCTTCTATTGAGCATTGCACTGATCAATCGGTGGTACTAATGCCCAGTTGTACTGGTCTACCTTAGACTACCAGCAGTAATAGATATTCTGAGGATTATCCAGACTCTGCGACCTACCTATTGTAAGTTGGACCAGGCCCTACTCACCTGGTGGTGGGGTGTGTAGATGTTATCGGCCCAGTCCTGGCTGAGATAGTGGTGTCATTAGAGAGAGGATCTTTCCGGATCCCTAAAGGAAGCGTAATATACCCCTTTTGAAAAGCCTCTCTTGACCCCGACTGCCCAGCAAATTATAGACCAGTCTCTAACCTCCCTTTGTAGGGAAGGTTATTGAGAAGGTGGTGCTCTGCAACTGGAGGATCATTTGTCCAACCACAATATCTATGACCCTCTCAATCCGGCTTCAGGAAGAGGCACAGTACAGAGACGGCTCTTGTTCGGGTATTGAATGATCTCCTGATGGCAAGAGATCGGAGGACCCATTCCACCTTGGTTCTCCTGGATCTCTCAGCAGCATTTGACACTGTGGATCATGGGGTATTGCTCAACCGCCTGTGGTTTCTCTGTGGTCTGAGAGGAGCAGTCCACAGTTGGTTTCGATCTTTTTTGGAGGGCAGATCTCAGAGAGTGGTATCTGGAGTTAACACCTCGGTCCCTCATTATCTGCCCTGTGGGGTACCGCAGGGGTCGGTGCTGTCCCCTATGTTATTCGCGGTGTATATGCTTCCATTGGGGGACATTATAAGACAGTATGGGCTGAGTTTTCACTGTTATGCTGATGATTCTCAGCTCTACCTGTCTTTTATGCCTGATCAGGAGGCGGATTCCATCACGATGTTTAATAACTGCCTCCTGGAGATTCAGGACTGGATGAGTGCTAGTTGGCTGAGGTTGAATCCAGGAAAACTGAGGTATTGGTTGTGGACCCTGGAGGAGGATAACAGGGGCTTGGATGGGAAACCCTCGGTTTATATCTTGGGGGGGCCCAGCTTCTTGCCTCTGGCCAAGTACGTAACCTGGGAGTAATTTTTGATGAAAGCCTGACTATGAAGATGCAGGTGTCGGCCGTAGTCAAATCTGCCTTTTTTCATCTGAGGAATATTGCCCAGGTGAAACACTTGGTTCCACGGGAAGATCTTCCCATTTTGGTCCACGCCTTTGTTACCAGCCGTTTTGATTACTGCAATGCGCTCTATCTAGGGCTGCCGGGGGTGGATATCCGCCGCTTCCAGCTTGTGCAGAACGCGATGGCCAGGTTGTTGATGGGAGTTTCACGATCTAGCCATATGACACCTGTGCTGCGTGATTTGCACTGGCTGCCAGTACAGTGGCGGATCACCTTCAAGGTCGCATTATTGACCTTTAAGGCCCTACATGATTTGGGACCCCACTACCTGAAAGAGCTCTTGGTGCCTTATTGTCCTGCCCGTTCTCTTCACTCCTCTGATGAGGGACTGCTAGAGATTCCTAGGGTACGTCTAAAGATGTCTGGAGGTAGATCTTTTGCCTATATGGCACCAACCTATGGAATTCTCTACTCGTCGAATCTGAGAATGCCTAACTGTTGAAAGTTTTAAAAACCAATTAAAAACTTTCCTTTTTGCCTTAGCATTTGCTGGTACATGATGAGTAAGTGTACTGTATGGTTGTTTGATTTATTGTGTGTAATGTGATTTTAATTGTTTTTATTGTAAAAGCGCCCTGAGCTTGGGAAGGGCGCTTAATATAAATAAAATATTACTTACTTACTTACTTACTTACCTATAGGAGTGCACAGGCCAAGGAAAGGCAGGCAACTCCTCAAAGGCAGCAAGCTAGGGGCAGGGCGAGGCCTTTCATAGGCCTTTCTACCAAGCACAGGCCTCTTCTCCTTTCCTCAGAGGGGTTCTTCAGAGGAGAGGCAGAAGGGGGATGAGCAGGGCTGCATCCATCCCTCAACCTGAGGCTTCTGCCAAGCAGACACCCTGATGTGTCAGCCGCTAAGCTCCCCATTCTATAGGAGGCAGGCTGGCTTACTTTGTCCAGGACTGGATGTCTGTTACCTCAGACAAGTGGGTCCTGGAGGTGGTAAGCCTGGGGCTTTTTCTCAGCTTCAAGAAATTTCCAAAGCTGAGGGCCAGATCTTTTCCACCTGCAAGCATCTCCGAAACCATTGCCTTAGAGGCAGATGTTTCATCCCTACTGGCTCTAAAGGCTGCAGAGGAGTTCCTGCATTGCACAGGGGCCAAGGTCTGCACTCCAGGTACTTCCTTACCCCAAAAAAGACAGGGGATTGGTGAACCATCCTAGACTTAAGATACCTGAACAAACATCTTTTAAAACCAAAATTCAAAATGTTGACTCTGTAAATAATCCTTTCCCCTCTCTAAGGCCAGGGGACTGGCTAGCCTCCCTGGACTTAAAAGATGCCTACTTTCACATTCCCATCAGGTGCTCCCACAGAAAGTACCTCAGGTTCGAATTGCCTTCAGGCCATTATCAGTTCAAAGCTATGCCCTTCAGCCTGACATCGTCTCCAAGGGTATTCACAAAATGCCTAGCAGTAGTAGTGGCCTTTTTAAGAAGGAAGAATATTTCCATATTTCCATACCTGGATGACTGGCTCATTGTGGGTCAGTCCCCAGACCAAGTCAAGTCAGACCTGCTAGTGACTCAGCAAGTGCTCACTTTCCTAGGATTCCTTCTCAATCTTCCCAAGTCAGTTCTCAAGCCTGTACAGCTCCTCACCTTCATAGGTGCAAAGTTGGATACAGTCAAAGCAAGTGCTTTTCTTCCTCTGGAAAGGGCAAGGGCTATTATAGAGCTGGCTTCTTCATTCCACCTTCTGGTCTCTCGGCCAGCAAGGCACTTCCTTCAGCTTCTGGGCCACATGGCAGCTTCTGCAGCAGTGGTCCAAGGGGCCAGATCTCAGAAGAGGGACATTTAGTTTCACCTGAGGGCCTTTTGGTCTCAGAAGAAAGATTCTCTAACCAAACTAGTTCCAGTGACTCAGACTCTGATCCAGGCTCTCCAATGGTGGCAGGATCAGGGTAACCTCAGACAAGGAGTCCCATTCATCACTCAGTCTCACTCTGTGGTCTTAACCATGGATGCTTCCCTATTGGGGTGGGGAGCCCATCTGGGGGCTCTCACAGCCCAGGGACTGTGGTCCCCTAAGGAATCCCTTCTTCATATCAATCTCTTGGAACTCAGGGTGGTCTTTCTGGCCTTGCAAGCTTTCTCTCAGTCAGTGCATAACAAGGTGATACAGGTCAGGACAGACAGCACCACCACCACCATGTGGTACATCAACAAGCAGGGAGGCACTCAGTCCATGGCCTTGTGCATGGAAGCCATGAAATTGTGGTCCCTAGCTTATTCTCTGCAGACCTTTCTGATAGCAGTCCACCTTCCAGGGAAGGACAATGTGCTAGCAGATGCATTGAGCAGGATCTCCCAGGGCCATCACAAATGGTCCCTGGACCCTCTGGTGTTGAAAGTGATTTTTTCAAGGTGGGGCACTCCAGAGATAGATCTCTTTGCAGCCCCAGACAATCACCAATTTCCTCTGCTTTGTTGCAGACCCCCAGTCTTGGGCTCAGTCCCTCTGGATGCTCTGATCTTGAACTGGGAGGGGAAATTTTTATATGCCTTCCCTCCTTTTCCCCTACTGTTCAAGGTTCTGGTCAAGATAAGGTCACAACCCTGCAAAGTGATTCTGATTGCTCCAGACTGGGTCAGGCAGCCTTGGTATGCCCTGTTGCTGTCCCTAGCAGTCCATCTTCCTCTGTCTCTTCCCAGGAATTATAACCTGTTAACCTCCTCTCAGGGGAGGATTTGGTACCCCAATCTTCAGTCTCTCAATCTCAATGCATGGCTCTTGAAGAGTTAGAGTATGCAGATTTGCATCTGTCCCAAGGGGTTCTGGATATTCTCAAAGCCTCTTGAAAGCCTGCCACCAGAAAAACTTATAACTCCAAATGGAAAAGATTCAGCATTTGGTGTTCCAAGAAGCATATATCCCCAGACACTGCTGAATTGTCTACAGTTCTGGATTATATGGTTCATCTTAATGGCCTAGGCCTCACACCAGCTACTCTCAAAGTACATTTGTCAGCTATTTCTGCTTTTCTGTCAGTGGGAAAGCCCTCCTCACTGTCATCTCACCCTGTATGCTGTAAATTTTTCAAGGGATTGCTTCATTCCAATCCCCACTTTAGGGATCCTATCCCTGCTTGGGATCTTAATGTTTGCATTGCTCAGCTTATGCAACCCCCCTTTTGAGCCTTTGTCTTCAGCAGAGCTTAAGTACTTGACTTGGAAAACTGTGTTCCTGGTAGCTATTACCTCTGCCAGGCATATCAGTGAATTGCAAGCTCTGTCAGTGGAGCCTGATTTTATCTCATTCCATAGAGATAAGGTGGCCCTCAGAACTAACAGGAGGTTTTTACCTAAAGTGGTTTCAGATTTTCATCTGAACCAATCTATGTCCCTCCCTGTGTTCTTCACTGACCATTCTTCTTCAGGAGAAAGATGTTTGCACAGTTTGGATGTTAAAAGAGCCCTTAGTTACTACATTGAGCATACTAAGGCTCACAGGTTTGACTCCCTCCAGTTGTTTCTCACTTATGGGGGAAGTGGAGAAGGGCAAACCTGCCACTAAGAGAACTATTGCCAGGTGGATTGTCTCTTGTATTCAATTCTGCTATGAGAAGCTAGGCAAAATACCTCCCTCAGGTCTGAGAGCTCATTCGACTAGAGGTACAGCAGCTTCCCTGGCTGTAGCCAGAGATATTCCTTTGCTAGAGATATGTAAAGCAGCGACCTGGAAAACAGTCCATACATTTACCAAACATTACTCCCTGGACATCCAGGCTAGGAGTGATGCTTGGTTTGGTACAGCAGTACTGCAGAGCCTATTCTCAAGGTAGGTTCGATTCCCTCCTCCATGGAGGTACTGCTTGGTAGTCTGCAATAGTCAGAATACAGCAAGACTTCATGTGATTTGAAGAAAAAATTACTCACCTTAGTAATTATGTTTCTTTTAATTGAGTCTTGCTGTATTCTGACCTCCCTTCCTGCCTTCCCTCTCAGAACCTGTTTTTGGGAAGTGGGCTGGCAGGTGCAGTGTTGCACCCCAGGGGTGCATTTGGGCACTCCCTCCTTTTAGAGAGGGAGAGTGAGTTATATTGTTAATTTAACAGTCTTAAGTTGTTCACTACCTGGTTTTTGATTTTGAATTTCTTAACTTGAGTCTTTTGGGGATCCAAAATATTTGGTTGCCATTTGGCTAGTAAAAATTTTACAATTTCCACATAGTAGTTAGTTAGTATTAGCTCATAAGAATCTGACAGTTGTGCTTCTAAGTGCAGCAGACAGAGGTCTGAACCGAGCTCAAGCTCAACGTTCTATGCTCTGCATAGAAAATTAACCCTCTTCTCTCCGGGGCAGATTGAGTGCTGGGGCTAACTGCAATAGTCAGAATACAGCAAGACTCCGTTAGAAGAAACATAATTACTAAGGTGAGTAATTTTTTCATGTGGCAGTCTGATTTTGAACCAGCATTCTTACACTGTTTGTGGAAGAACAATTTTAATAAAAATATCCCTCTAAATTAAGAAATCATTTAAAAAGTATACTTTTAACACTTTTCTTTTAGAATAATTTTTTATAATAGTAATAAGGCACTCCCATGAGTTAGATTAACAGTCAGTTAATCACTCCCTAGGGGCAAGATGGCACTCGGCTGCACCTCGTGACACATTATACCCCCAGAGGGTGATTAACAGACTGTTAATCTAACCCCCCCTTATTGCTTAATTAAATCGCCATACAATTTCTTTTCTAAGAATAATAGAAAGGTTATAGTTCACTAAATTTCACTTGCAAAAAATGACTTACCTGTGCAGGTGGGATGAACACACATTATGAAGAAACTGTGATAGCGGCATTAAGTTTGATCTTGGCAGTAACTGCAGCAGCAGTGTGTGACAGGCCTCGAAAGGAAATATGTCAGTTTGAGATAGTTAGACAAATAAAGGGCATTTGGCTAGGCAAGACTATGACATTTTATCAGGCTTTGTGAACATGTTCTTAGATACGGTACTATCTTTGACAGTCGACTGTCAACTGTGTCTGCTTAACCAACCTACTATCCTATAATTTTCTGACAAGCTGTCCTCCACCTTGTGTGTGCCCCTCCCACAAACAACCACTCACTCGCTACCCCTACGGCTCCCTCTGCATCTTGACGAATGACAGTAGGCATACCACCACTACAGTACTTATCTGAATCCCTCGCTTACATTGACAGAAAGAGATCAAGAGTAATATGAAATAGAAAGGTTTT
Organism: Neoceratodus forsteri; assembly: GCA_016271365.2. Lineage (NCBI taxonomy): Eukaryota > Metazoa > Chordata > Ceratodontiformes > Ceratodontidae > Neoceratodus > Neoceratodus forsteri. The sequence goes on from CM057455.1 coordinate 300,878,450, forward strand.
CAAAAACTATCTTACCTGGTCAGTTGTGATGAGGAAGACATCATGAGGAAACACAATAGTAGAGCATCAGGTGTGATCCTGGCATCAACAGCAACATATGACAGGCCTGGAAAGGAAATAACTGACTGATACATAAAGAAAAAAAGGCAATTTGATAGCAAAAACTGTTACCACTTGTCTTATCAGGCTTTATGAACAGTGTCTTATACATACGGTACTGTCATAGCACACATTGCCTACCTTGCCTACCCTAACACTGACCATCCTAATAATCATCCTAAAACCTCCACCTTGTGTGAGCCTCCTCCCCCAAACAATTACTCACTTGCTACCCCTACGGCACCCTCTACATCTTGACAAATGACAGTAGCAATACCACTGCAATACTTACCTGCCTTAGTGGCTGACATAGAGAGAAAAATATCAAGGGTATCAAATAGAATAGTGTCCCTACAATATATCTTACCATGTTAGTTGTGATTGACACATGATGAAGAAACAGTCAAAGGTGGCATCAGGTATTATCCAGGCAGCAGCAACGTGTGACAGGCCAGGAAAAGGCAATACGTCAGGGTGACATAGTTACAGAAACAAAAGCAATGTTGATATCTAAGACCATGGGAAATTGCCATGTTGTCAGGATTCACTAAACATTTCTTACATACGTAACTACCATGGTCAATTCCTGCCATTCCGGCCTAGTACTATGACTGCCTACCACAGTGACTATCATGGAATGACCTAAACCTTGTGTAGTCCCACCATCCTTTGCTATCCATAATAACACATTCCAGTAGTATGGCAGAATTAGGATTATAATAATGCAAAGCAATACCTACCTGATTAACTCCTGTTTTCTATTACCGAAAAAAAACATAATACCACCATGAGAGACTTACCTGTCAATGGACAATTCCACCAAACACATTCAGTGGCCACAAAAAGTCTGAAACTGAGTGTTGGTCTAATCATCACATGAAATAGTAGCAGCATGGCAGAAGCAGCATCAGTGATCATATCATGACCTACAACATAAATAAGGAAAAATCACTTTATGGAAGCAGTGACATTATTGAATACAGCACTTGTTAACAGCGGTTTAAATAGTTTGTAACTAAACTGCTACACATGCACAAATCTCTCTACAAAGATACTTTTTTTATGACATAATATGCATACAGAAAAAACTTATTGACACCCTCCCCTACTTGGCCCTGGTGTAAGTGTCTGCACACCCACACCGCACTACAATAACAATGCATTTTTCTATAGGATAACCTCTTAGATGACGTGACTAACACTAACAATGCAGTATTTACCGTTATTAACATTACTTAAGTAATGCATATCATGATGTGAGAAGAACGAACTGTCAAAGTGACAATATGCACCTGTGGTATTGTTGTGGATTCAGAATCAGCAGTAGCATCTGGATTCAGAAGCTTTACTGGAATACTGGGCAATGGTAGTTCTGTCTCTTTTTCTTTTTTATCAGAATAACAAGATCAGCACTGGTGGGTAGATTTGATGATTATGAAGGACTGTGATGGTGTAAGATGAATTAGTTCTCATATGCATACTGTTTACTCTTTCTGTAGTTCTGTGTGAAGTGTCATAATACACATCATGGTGGAGGCGGTGATAGCTTCTAGAAATTGTTCATCATCAGCCAGCTTGCTTTGGCACATTACTTCCTTTGGATGTTGTTATTTGGTACAAGAAACGTGATCCAAGGGTATGTTGTCTGTAGGAAATGGGTCATCAGCACAATTTAGATAGCGCACAGTAATTCCTCAGGATGTAATTATTTGCTATGGGCCTGGTAGGACTCTCAGTGGTTGCAGATTTGGTTGATATATCAGTATCAGCAGCAGTGCCATTTTTTGTGGAGGACCAGTATTTCATCAGTTTGTTAAGTTTTTCCCGGCTGTCACTCACATAAAGTTTTCAGTATTCTTATTTTCTATTATTCCAACCATAGTACTGGGAGCAGCCAGTCGCAAAAAAGTGTAATTAGCTAGCAACATACGTCTGACACTATTGTCAACATACATGAATAATAGATCTGCAGTTCCTAACATAACGGTATGCAGCTAATCGCTTCATACACTGTTAAAAACATTATTTCAGGAAAATTATATTTGTTTTGGTTTTTGAGGGAGCAGTGACATGACCATTGTTGGAAAATTTAGAAAAGTGCTTGAGGTGCACCACTTTGCTAAACACTATGAGTAGTTGTAAAAAAACAATAAGGGACATGGAAAGATGTGTCTGGTTAGGTAAATACCGTTGGCATTTCTATTTATCTTTTTTAGGAAAAGGACTTAGGGAGGGCCAGGAACATCGGCCAACTTGGAGGAGAGTAACTACAGCCATCTGATGGCTGAGTGTTAACCCCAGCAAGTGGTGCACCACAGAACACGGAAATCATTATTAAACAGGATGGACAAGCAAACGTGTCCTCAAAATTTTTTTATTTATGTTTTTTTAAGGGTGGAGGGGGGGCCATGAACATCGGCCAACTTGGACAGCAACCAGTCGCAACAAGCAGAAACTGGACTGAATAAACTTCAGAGACATAGGCATTCAGCCTATTCGCTCATAATACAGCTGCAGTCAGCACATCCCTGCAGGTTGCAGACACATGAACTATGTCTCTCTCCTACTTAGGAGAACTCAACCCCCTCAGCTGTGTCTTCATCGGAGGACACTGCAAAACTATCTTCGTCCTCTGATGACTCCTGCTGCTCATTGCCTTCTTCACCAGGATCATGGATTCCTGGGGTTGTTGACAACATGCACTGCTTTGGGAAGAAATTGGAGTTCATTTTAACAAATGTTAGGTATTCCACACTATGTTCTGATGGGCGGCTTTGGTGGTCGGTCACAATTGAGCCAGCAGCACTAAAAATTCTTTCTGAGCTTACGCAGGCACAGGGGCAGCTGAGATACTCAACAGCAATACTGGCAACTGCAGACCAGATGTGCAGCTTGCTGAGTCAATATTCAAGGGGTTCAGCTTCAATACTTAGTGCCTGTGGGTCATCAAGACAAGACTGCACCATATGGCGTGCAGACAGCTAAAGCTCTGTGCTTTCCTCAGGTGGCTGTCATGTGGAGACACCAGTGCCCTTCAGCATGGACCAGAGAGGGATTGTGCCACCACTACTAACTTGGGATAATGAAGGTGAAGGAGCTGACACTGTACTGGTGGAGGAGAAGGATACTGGGTGAGAGATGGCTGAAGCTTGTAGTTTGTCCCCTTTTATTGTTTTTTCCACCCTTACCTATGACTTACTCATCCAGTTTTTGACCTTGCCATGAAGAATGACCACATAATGATCCAGATCATCCTTCCCACCAGGAAGAAGTGCAGTCATGCCCTGTTTGTACCTGGGATCCAGCAAGGTTGCCAGGATGTATGCCTCGGAGTTGTTAATATGAATGACACGGGGATCATTATCACAAAGATGCATGATGAGGTCAGCAAGCTGAACTCCAACTGCATCTGCCGCCACTTCAAAGTGCCCCTTTACAGTGCACAGTGCATGGTGTACAACGTGCAGCAATGGTATCACATGGCTCAAGCATGCATTGTCTGCGCTCACCACCTGTCACCTGTTCCAGTGGTCATAGTACCTGGATAACACTATCCATCAAATACCATTGGGATGGAGTCAGCGACATGGCTGACTGTGCTTCCCGATCCCGAATGTGCATGATATATTCGTGGAGTGGCTTGTACTGTTCTTACAGCTGCTCAAGCATATAAAGAGTGGAATTCTAGTGAGTTGGCACATCAAGCTTCAAGTGGTGCTGTGGTACATTGTTTGCCTTCTGTACAGCATGAAGGTCTGCTCTAGCCAGTGTCAAACAACTGCAGGCATTTGTCAATGCCGAATGTTTGCTTGCTGGCATTGGCATTGGTAGTGTCGGAGTTAGAGAGCTGCATAATAGGAATGGCATTGAAGTACTGAACTGAAGCCAACCCCACCACCACCCTGCAGAGACTGACAGGCATTGGAGTGTGCCTTTGGGGCATCAGGCATAACGGCCACGCCATTTCACCACACCCTACCCTGCAGACACCGACAAGTGTCACGGTGTGCCTTGGGGTCTTTGGCCCTTATGCTTATCCCATTCCATCAGGAAATACAGTGAGATGGGTGCTGTATAGGAGAATGAGGTGAACTTTGGGGCTGAAGAGTCCAAAGCACACCTTGATGCCTCTCACTGGCTGCAGGGTGTGGAATGGTATGAGCATTACAGGCGAGAATCCCAAGTCACACCCCTGATGCCTGCCAATCTCTACAGGGTGGGGCATTACGGTCGGAAACCCTAACGTCTCAGGCGCTCGTTGGCATTTTCACTCCAAATTTTCAACATGGGTTTTTTGTGACCCCCACCTTATGAACAGTGGCAATATCAGTTTGTTAGCTGAAAGCTAATTTTGCACAGTGACTATGCCATTTGGCATCACAGGTGCAAAAACACATTTTGAACAGGATGTGAAAAATGACAGCTGTACTGTTCATGGAGAGGTGGAAAAAATGGCAATGTTGAAAATCTGCAGTGAAAATATTAAAAAAACTGGTGAAGTCACGAGCATGTGTAGAAACTGGCAATGCACACCCATAATGCAATTAGTTTGGGGATGTGTTACAGCAGATTGTCAACACAGGCATTTTGGAACTTCCGCTCATGAACAGTGTCACTGTGATTTTCTTAATCTGTCCCGAACAGTGATTTCTCACAGCGACCACGCATTTCTGTGCTGGAAGTGCAAAAACACATTTCGGCCATGGTGTGAAAAATGACAGCTGTACTGTTCATAAGGAAGTGTGGAAAAATGCCAGTGGTGAAAATCTGGACTGAAAATATTAGAAATCCATGAACTTACGAGGGTGAGTGGAAACTGCGCAATGGTCACTCGTAACAGTCATTTTATGGACTTTTTTCACCAAATTTTTAACATAGCCATTGTAACACCTCTGCTCATGAACAGTGCCACTGTGACTTTCTTAATCTGTCCCGAACATTGATGTTGCACACCGACTGCGCCATTGTGCTCTACATGTGCGGAAACACGTTTTGGGCAAGATGTGAAAAATGACAGCTGTACTGCTCATAAGGAGGTGTGGTAAAATGGCAATGGTGAAAACAGTGAAAATTCACGAATGTACGAGCATGCATAGGAACAGCGCAATGCATGCTGGTAATACAGTCATTTTAAGGAATATCATCACCAAATTTTCAACATAGGCATTTTAGGATCTCTGCTCATAAACAGAGCCACTGTCAGTTTCTTAATCTGTGTGGAACACTGATTTCCCACACCAACAGCGCTATTCTGCGCTGAAAGTGCAAAAACACATTTCATCCGGGGTGTAAAAAATGACAGCTGCACTGTTCACAAAGAGGTCTGAAAGAATGCAAATGTTGAAAATCTGGGGTGAAAATATTGCAAATTAGCAAAGTTCTGGCGTCGCATTAACAACTGTGCAACATACGCTTGTAAAACAGCAATTGTTGGGATTTTTCCCACCAAATTTGCAACATAGGCTTTTTGAGAACCCACCTCATGAACACTGGCACTGTCATTTTGTTAATCAGTTCTGAAAGGTGATTCTGTGCAGTGACCGTAAAATCACAGTTTGGGGCTGATTAACGCCATGACAGTGATAGAATTCATGAGGAGGGGTCCCAAAAACCCCATGTTGAGAATTTGGTGGCAAAATTCCAAAAAATGCCTGAGATATGCAGCAAAGTTGAAAAACCCCTATTTATGCCATTATACAGCTTACCGGCATTTCCTCAGTTCACGGTGGGCTTTGAAGAGTGCAGATGTGTTCCCGGTCCACTGAAGATCGTTGCGCCGGACTCCGGAGGTAAGTATGGGGTGAGGGGGTGTGTGGGGTGGCAGGGTGCATAGTGGATGGCTGCAGGTTGTGGGAGGGGGGCCAGGGAGACTGCCGGGGGACCGTTTCCTTCGTTAACAGGTAAAAAAAAAGACATTGAGGGACGTTTTTTTATTTACAGGGCAATGTGGCATGGGTGGGCTCCCACCAAGTCAATTAAGTCTTTTTTGGGGTGGGGGCACTGTAGTCAATGGGGGATTGGGCACCCCCGTCGGCACACAACAAAGGGGGGGTACGTTATGCCGACGGGGATTGGGCCCCGTCAGCACAAACAATGGGGTTGATTATGCCGACGGGATTGGGCACCCGTCGGCAGACAAAAAGAGGGGGGGTGTTACATACTGCTGATGAGGGTGGGATCCCCATCGGCAACATACATCTGGGCCACTGCAGCCGACGGGGATTGGGGCCCCTGTCGGCAAACAAACGTGTTGGGGGGCACATGCTGCCAGGGGGATTGGGCAATCCCTCGACAGGGGAAGGGGTTAATATTGTTTGTGAACAGGTGGCAAACTGCTGCCATGTTCACAAACAATATCAGTGTGTGAACATCCCACCCTGCAATGACGAGTTGCTCCCTCATTGCAGCGAATGGCTGATGCTGCAATGACGAGGTGGCCCCTGATTGCAGCAGCTATTTTTTCACAAGCTGGTGACAATGTTCCAAACTAGTGTCACCAGTTGTGTCCCCCATTATTGGTGGACGTCACACATGCCTCAAAATGCTGTGCAGGTATTGGCCTCAACAGTGCCGCACCTCCAGAACCTGCTTCGGCACCAAGCTGCTGCAATATGTTTCTTGCACTGCACACAAGCAAATGTAAAAATGACTGTAGATTTTATGGCTGACAGCCAACATGGCACTAACTGCTTCATGCTCCAGAAAGGACCTCACTATTAGGTTCGGTACATGCACAAAACAGGGGACATGATAAAAGCAGCCATCTGTGATGGCTTTAATGGCGTTATGGGCATTGTCACTGGCAGTATATGCTGCATTGAATCCATGGGGCTTTAGCCAGTGTGTGATGGCCTCATTGATGCGGGTTTGAATTCTGCCTGATGTATGGAACCGATGCATACTCTCCATGCTTAATGTGGCATGCTGTCAACAACCAGTAGTACTGATGCCAGTACTCAGGGGACAAGTAGATGAGGGACAGGGGTGCAGAGCATATACATGAGGGATAAAAGCCCAGTGTGCAGTAATGCACATATAACTAACACCCAATGATGGGCCACTGGTCCAAATGTCTGTGGTGAGGTGAATGCTGGCTACTGCTGAGTGTGACAGAACATGTGATACCATGCATGCAAGGTCATTGTACATAGATGGAATAGCCTTAGTGTTAAAATACGTTCGACTAGGAACTTTATATTTAGGAACAGCCTTCTCCATCAGTTCTCTAATTCCCTCATTCTCAACAAATGAAAATGGCAAAAGGTCTTTTGCAAGCATCTTGGTCACAGCCGTACTGAGCTCTTTTGTCACTGGGTGTTTATGATGATATTTTGTATACTTGCTTAATGCTGATTTTATATCTGGCTGCTTAAGCCTCTGAGTATGCAGGACTGTGGGTTGTGGTTTGGCGTTCCCAAGTATGGTCGTGTGGCTTTGGCTGACTTTGGCGGTATCAGGGACATGCTGGCGCTGCAGAAATCTCCGTATGGGTACAGATGGCTCACCTTGACTAATACCTTCATGGGTATTTACACGTGTAGGGGTAGAACACAATAAGGGGTCAAATGTTTCATCATCTACTGGTTGTGAGCCCTAGTTTTCAGTAGTAGAAGTAGAAGAAGTGGGCATGGATGCCAACCTCTTATGTTGGGTCCACTTAATAGCCTGGAATGGTGTCACTAATGTCATAGAATGTTCCGGCAGTATGAAAGAGAGAGCAGCAACTGCTGTGGAGAAAGGGATTCAAAGTAGTTAAAAGGGCAACACAATTAGATTATTAATTTAGCAAAAAAAGGTCAAAGACATATCACAATACTAGGTAGACAGTAAAAGAACAACTGGAAGGCATCTAGAGATGTAAAAACTGTTTCCTATCACCTTCAAACAGAAACCACAGACTCCTTCGGCTCGAAAAATTCAAATGGGCGCACAGCACCCCGATGGCATAAACCAACAAAATATGAAGGATTCAATATTTTACACTATTTCTCACAAACATCATACTGTATATGCTTACTTTACTATCATACTTTATTACATTTTCATGAAAGCAGGAGCTTTGTAATTTGGTCTTCATTTGCTCTTGCTGCTTGCCTGCAAGTGACATCATAACCCTGTGCTTGTGACATCACAACTACTATGACATCATAATACTTTGCTTGTGACATCACCACTGGTTGCTATAGATATGCTTATGATGTCCCAAGCAGATGATAATGATCTCACTTGAAGATTAGCAGCCAAAGCAGATGAACTCCAAGGAACAAAGACCCCACTTGCAAGCAAAGAGTAACAGAGAATGAGGGGGAAAATAAATTTCAGAAATATCTGAATTCTAAGTTGAATTCTGTCTAAATATTTTCTTTTTTAGAGTTTTCCTTGTGGCATCAGTGGCTCTTTAACCCAATCATTTTGCAAGACAAATTCATGTAGCATATAAGGTCAAGTTCTTTGCATATCATGCATTATTGAAGCAATAACAACCAAGAAGCTGGTAGTTTCTGAGGGATTATTGACCAGTTAGGGGAATGGGTGGCCCTAGGCTATGCCTCATGCCTTTCTTTCATTTGAGTATGGGGATGTGGTTTGCAGTACAGTCTTCAATTGCACCCTTGCCTGACTGGATTCCCTTTTCCACTATGTGTGTTGCTTTGCTCTCAACTATACACTAAGAGTGAGAGAAGAGGGCCATTAGCAACTATGATTCAGCTTTGATGTGGGGCCTTTAAATTCCATTTGGCTGAGCCACTTTTGCCTCCAGTGCAGTAACTGGTGTGAGGTAAAGCAGACTACAGATGGGGGGTAAAATACCTTGAGGTCTGCAATGTGTATTGATTACTGTAGCTTACTTCTGGCTAGTGCTATTGGCATGCATCTGCTGTGGTTTGTAGTGTTGTGACAGAGGCAGAAAATCCCATTAAAACTGCCACAGCCCAGTGCGAGCTATAATAGTAGTTAATATGTGTTGCTGACCTTAAGGCATATGCACTTCTGTAGTCTCTGCTTTGCCTCCATGCTACTTATTATATCCTCTCTGGCTCCATTTTTTTAAAATAAAATATAACAAGCATTTGTCAATGCCGAATGTTGATTGCGTTGGTCTGTTGAGCTCGCGCAGTGGGCCTCTGTCAGTGGCTCAGTCTGTTAGTCCCAGTGCTGCAGGCTGCTCTTTTGTACTGGGCTGGTGTGTGCGTTGGCACCTTGTTCTGCCGAGGAAGGAATACGCAGCTGTCCCGAGAGAGCTCCATTGAGGTGGCTCACTCCCCCTGTGTCACTCACTCATTCTGTGTCTCCTGGCACTGCAGGCACCTTTGTACTGGGCTCCTGCCTGTGTTGGTGGCTTTTCTACCCATGAAGAAATCCACAGCTGTCCGGCAGAGTCCGTTGAGGTCGCTCAGTCCGCCTGTCTCACTCACTCATTCCGGTTCTCCTGGCGCTGCAGGCTGCCCTTTTGTACTGGGCTCCTGTCTCTGTTGGCGCCTTTTTCTGCCCACAAAGAAATCTGCAGCAGTCCCGACAAAGCTTCATTGAGCTCGCTCACTCCCCTTCTCTCACTCGCTCATTCTGTTCTGCCGGCGCTGCAGGCTGCCCGTTTCTACTGGGCTTCTGCCTGTGTTGCTTCCTTCTTATGCCCATAAAGAAATTTGTAGCAGTTACAATACAGCTCTGTTGAGCTCACTCACTCGCTCATTCTGGTTTTCGTGCCACTGCAGGCTGCCCTTTTGTACTGGGCCCCTGCATGCATTGCTGCCTTTCTGCCCACAAACAAATCTGCAGCAGTCCCAACAAAGCCCCGTTGAGCTCACTGACTCCCCCTCCCTCACTTGCTCATTCTGTGTCTCCTGGCGTTGCAGGCTGCCCTTTTGTACTGGGCTCCTGCTGCAGTGGCGGCTTTTTCTGGCCAAAAAGAAATCTGAAGCAGTCCTGACACAGCTCCACTGAGCTCGCTCACTGCCCGTCTGTCACTCTTGCATTCCTTTTCTGCCGGCTCTGCAAGCTGGCCTTTTGTACTGGGCTCCTGTCTGCGTTGCCGCATTTTCTGCCCACAAAGAAATCTGCAGCAGTCACACTACAGCTCCGTTGAGCTCGCTCAGTACCACTCTGTCACTCGCTCGTTCTGTTTGTCTTGGCGCCGCAGACTGCACTTTTGTATGGGGCTCCTGGCTGCATTGGCACCTTTGTCTGTCCACAAAGAAATCCGCAGCTGTCCTAACAAAGCTGCATTGAGGTCGCTCAGTCTCCTTCTCTCATCGCTCATTCTGTTTGTCCTGGTGCTGCAAGCTGCCCTTTTGTACGGAGTTTCTGCCTGCTTTGGCCCCTTTTTCTGCCCACAAAGCAATCCCAGCAGTCCTGACAGAGCTCCGTTGAGCTCACTAAGTCCCCTTGCCTCACTCGCTCACACTGTTTGTCCCACCGCTGCAGGCTGCCCTTTTGTACTGGGCCCCTGCCTGTATTGACGCCTTTTTCTGCCCACAAAGAAATCTGCAGCTGTCCTGACAGCGCTTTGGTGAGTTCGCTCACTCCCCCTCCCTCACTCGCTCTCTCGTTCTGTTTCTTCCAGTGCTGCAGGCTGCCCTTTTGTGCTGGGCTCTTGTGTTGGGGCCTTTGTCTGCCCACAAACAAATCCACAGCAGTCCCGACAGAGCTCAGTTGAGCTCGGCCACTCTCCCCTCTCACTTGGTCGATTTTAATCTGTCCCAAACACTGATTTCCCAGAGTGACCGTGCTATTGTGCGGCAGGAGTGCAGAAACATATTTTAGCCAGGATGTGCAAAATGACAGCTGTAGTGTTCATAAGGAGTTGTGAAAAAATGCCACTGTTGAAAATGTGGCGTGACAGTATTACAAATTTGCGAAATTAGAAGGGCGCATGGAAACAGTTCAATGCACGCTTGTAACACAGTCATGTTGTGGCAGTCCCAACAGAGCTCCGTTGAGCTCACTCACTCCGCTTCTCTCACTAGCTCATTCTGTTGTGCCAGCACTGCAGGCTGCCCTTTTTAACTGGGCTCCTGCCTGCGTTGCTGCCTTCTTATGCCCACAAAGAACTTTGCAGCAGTTACAATACAGCCCTGTTGAGCTCACTCACTTGCTCATTCTGGTTTTCCTGCCACTGCAGGCTGCTCTTCTGTACTGGGCCCCTGCATGCATTGCTGCCTTTTCCTGCCCACAAACAAATCTGCAGCAGTCCCAACAAAGCCCCGTTGAGCTCACCGACTCCCCCTCCCTCACGTAGTAGTTCTGTGTATCCTGGCACTGCAGGCTACCCTTTTGAACTGGGCACCTGCCTGCATTGGTGGCTTTTTCTGGCCAGAAGGAAATCTGAAGCAGTCCCGACACAGCTCCACTGAGCTCGCTCACTCCCCCTCTGTCACTCTCGCATTCCGTTTCTGCCAGCGCTGCAAGCTGGCCTTTTGTACTGGGCTTCTGCCTGCGTTGCCGCATTTTCTGCCCACAAAGAAATCTGCAACAGTCACATAGAGCCCCGTTGAGCTCACTCACTACCACTCTGTCACGCGCTCGTTCTGTTTCTCTTGGCGCCGCAGACTGCGCTTTTGCATGGAGTTCCTGGCTGTGTTGGCAACTTTGTCTGTCCACAAAGAAATCCGCAGCTGTCCCAACAGAGCTCTCATCGCTCATTCTGTTTGTCCTGGCGCTGCAAGCTGCCCTTTTATATGGGATCCTGCCTGCATTGGCGCCTTTTTCTGCCCACAAAGAAATCCCAGCAGCTCTGACAGAGCTCCGTTGAGCTCACTAAGTCCCCTTGTCTCACTCGCTCGTATTGTTTCTCCCACTGCTGCAGGTTGGCTTTTTGTACTGGGCCCCTATGCCTGTATCGACGCCTTTTTCTGCCCACAAAGAAATCTGCAGCAGTCCTGACAGCGCTTCGGTGAGTTCGCTCACTCCCTCTCCCTCACTCGCTCTCTCGTTCTGTTTCTCCCAGTGCTGCAGGCTGCCCTTTTGTTCTGGGCTCTTGTGTTGGGGCCTTTGTCTGCCACAAACAAATCCGCAGCAGTCCTGACAGAGCTCAGTTGAGCTCGGTCACTCCCCCTCTCACTCGGTCGATCTTAATCTGTCCCAAACACTGATTTCCCACAGTGACCATGCTATTGTCCGCAGGAGTATAAAAACATATTGTAGCCAGGATGTGAAAAATGACAGCAGCAGTGTTCATAAGGAGTTGAAAAATGCCACTGTTGAAAATGTGGTGTGACAGTATTACAAATTAGTGAAGTTACAAGGGTGTGTGGAAACAGTTCAATGCACGCTTGTAACACGGTCATGTTATGGAGTTTCGTCACCAAATTTTCAACATAGGGATTTTTGGACCTCTGCTCATGAACAGTGCCACTGTCATTTTCTTAATCTGTCCCGAACACTGATTTCCCACAGTGACCATGTTATTCTGCGCCGGAACTATGAAAACACATTTCGGTCAGGATGTGAAAAATGACAGCTGTACTGCTTATAAGAAGGTGTGAAAAAATGGCACTGTTGGAAATGTGGTGTGACAATATTACAAATCTGCGAAGTTACAAGGGTGCGTGGAAAGTGCAAACGCACACTTGTAACACAGTCAATTGATGGGCTATCATCACCAAATTTTCAACATAGCCATTTTAGAACTCTGCTCATGAACAGTACCATTGTCATTTCTTAATCTGTCGAACAGTGATTTCCCACAGCAGCATCTATTCTGCTAGCGAAGTGCGAAACACATTTGTAGGATGGGAAAAAATGGCAGCTATACTATTCATAAGAAGGTCTGGAAAGGCGGCCCGCCAGCGCATGTTGGATTTCCGCTGACGCCAGCGATCCGGTTCGAACGGATCCGGCCGCCGGAGGGCTGCCGGGGAGAAGGAATGAGCGCCGAGGCAGCTCTCCTTCTCGGGGAGGGTCCCACTCAGTATCCGGTGCGATGAGGGTCCTAGTGGAGACTGGGAGAACTCACGCTACCGCCTGAGGTCAGGAGGGCGAGGTAGACAGGGCGGACGCTGGCATCATTGCACGTCCCCGCCTCCTCGAGGGTGGGGAAACATAAGGGGATAAAATCCCTGCCTTGCGTCTACATGACGCTCTGCCCTGGACTGCCCTGATTGGCCACCAGAGCCGTTCCCCCTAACCAGATACAGTTCCACGGCCGATAAAGGGGGTCGGTACCTCGGCCCCGCTCTCTGGGGGGTAAGCCAGGGATGACCTGGGGGATTCGGCAATGTCCGGTGGTTGGGGCTCCAGGGTCCGTGACCAGAGCAGACCAACGACGGAAGGGCAGGGGCATAAAAGAGGTAAAATAAAAAAAAAAAAAAAAAGAAGGTCTGGGAAAATGGCAATGTTGCAAATCTGGAGTGAAATATTAGAAATTCGCAAAGTTACGAGCATGCGTGCCAACTGCGCAATGCACGGTCGTAACACAGTCATTTTATGGAGTATCATTACCAAATTTTCAACATAGGCATTTTAGGACCTCTACTCATGAACAGTGTCACTGTCATTTTCTTAATCTGTCCTGAACACTGATTTCCCACAGTGACCGCGCGCTTATTCTGGCGCCAGAAGTGCGAAAACACATTTTGACCAGGATGTGAACAATGACAGCTATACTGCTCACAAGGAGGTGTTAAAATGCCAATGTTGAAAATCTGGCATAAAATATTCTACATTCAGAAGTTACAAGCATCATTAACGCTACGCCAATGCACGCCCGTAAAACAGTCATTTTTGGATTTTTTCCACCAAATTTGCAACATAGGCTTTTTGAGAGCCCACCTCATGAACACTGGCACTGTCGTTTTGTTAATCAGCCCTGAAGGGTGATTCTGCACAGTGACCGCGAAACCACCTTTCGGGCCGATTAACGCCATGACAGTTCAAGAATTCATGAGGAGGGGTCCCAAAAACCCCATGTTGAAAATTTGGTGAAAAAATTCCCAAAAATGCCCGAGATATGCACTAAAGTTGAAAAAACCCTATTCATTACATTATACAGCTTACTGGCATTTCCTCAGTTTGCGGTCGGCTTTGAAGAGGGCAGACGTGTTCCCAGTCCAGCGAAGATCGTCACGCCATGCTCTGAAGGTAAGTATGGGGTGAGGGGGGGTGTGGGGAGGCTGGGTGCGTAGTGGGTGGGTGCGGGTTGTGGGGGGGGTTCCGGGGAGACTACGAGGGACTGTTTCCTTTCTTTCAGGTACAAGAAAATGTCGCGGGACGCTTTCCACATTTGGGGGCATGAGGCACGCTGTGGTGGGCTCCCAGCATGCCACCAGAGTCTGGGGGAGACAGCTGTAGCTGATGAGGGATTGAGCACCCCCGTCGGCAAACAACAAAGGGGGATTTATTTCTGCCGGCGGACTGGGCACCCCATCGGCCAAACAATAAAGGGGATTCCTTTTGCCGGCGGGGTGGGCTCCCCATCGGCAAACAAACATTGGGGGGGTACATATTGTTTGTGAATATGGTGGCAAGCCGCCGCCATGTTCACAAACAATACCACAGATGCTACATCCCGCCCTGCAATGACGGGTCGCTCCCTCATTGCAGCGGATGGCTGATGCTGCAATGACGAAGGGGCCCCTGATTGCAGCAGCTAATTTGTTTGAAAGTTGTGGCACGCTGGCTGAACTAGTGTCAGCAGCAGCGTGCCACAGCATTGGGGGATGGGGACAAGCCTTTGCAGGCTGTGGGGGCATTGGGCACAACAGTGCCGCGCCTCCACAACCTGCTTCTGCAGAAACCTGCCGCAACATGTTTCTTGTGCATGCACGTAATCAACATAAAAAGCGTATGGGCAACCATACCCAACAAGGTTGTATTTCCACCCTGGGGTTAAGATAAAAACGTATTGACCTTGAGAGCAAAGCTCAAGAACTCCATGCTGTCATCTGATTTCTGAGAAGGAAACAAACACTGAGTTGTGTTTGGTTGCTAATATTCTATTTTGTATTAGTGTATAGTAGTATTAGTAGTAATCTTTCATTCATGAAAAGATGAACAAGGTATAAATTCCCATTGAGCTCATGCTCATTTACAAGGGATGCCGTATCTCTAAAAACCTAGTATAGTATATCGAGTTTTGGATTGTATGGATTTCTTCGCACAATGAACAGTAATCATACACTATGTAATAATAATATCCACTTCCCCTAAAGAAAAACAAGTTATGCATCACAAAACAAAAAAGAAAAAGAAATGAAAAGGCACTGAATGTATAGTATTTCATTGCTGACATTCATGGCTGGCCAGGTCACTCATTCCGTCTCCTTCCCATTCATGATGCATAGGGTCAGGTGATGGGTCTTATTTAACTGATACCAACTCTGTGCACACCTGATCATACAGTATTGAGCTTGATGGTGATGGTGGCAATGTGTCATTCATTGTAGTATCATGAGGAGTATTCATACCGCTACTGTTGAAAGCGGTGAGCCAGACAGTGGTGCAAGTGCCAGTGGGTGGAGCCTGGGGAGACTAGCCACTAGGATGTGCAGTGGTAGATGTGGGAATAGTAGAAGATGGCACTTGTTGGATATGTGAATAATCGAATAGGTATTGATTCTTGGTAACTCGAGTTTGAGACAGGTCAAGAATTCAAGATTCTCAGGATCTAGCCTTGAGAGATGTGGTGAGGCAATTTCCCCAGTTGTACTGAAACATATTTCTGAAGCAGCCAATGTCCGAGGACATCCATGAAAATACAAACCTCTTTAGCCAATGCAGGCCAAATGACTTGCCTGTCTTGCCAGAATTTGATTGGATCACTAATTATGCAAATCATTTTCTCTGCCAGATAAGCCAGCATCATTTACTCAGGTGACAGGTCCAGGCCTTCCTTCAAAATGTATCAGTGATGCTGGCATCGAGTATCAAAAGTTCCCAAATGTCCATCATTGTGTCAGGATCATTGCTATCCTATTCTTCTTTTGCCATGTCATGCTGATGCCTGGCACAGTCACAGAAAGAGCACTATGACCAGGAGGTTGTGTATGCGCATTCCTGCCAGTTTCTTCAAGATTTCATTGCTGCTCCATCATAAGTATGTGCAACATTTTCTGTTTGATATACATTAGGCAATCAGGGGGCATGAACACTCAGTCAGGGCATGAACACATCGTTATGTATGTGATCCAGTGGTGTTGCCATGTCTCATAGCATGTGCAGTCTATTGCTATCAAACCCCTCTGCAAGTTGTGTCAGAAACATCTCTGCTACTTCTTTAGTGAGTATTTTTTTATTTTATTTTTTTTAATTGTTAACCAGGTGGGGAAGCACTGGGCCACATACCCTTTTTACAGGCTTGACCAGCATATGGATATAAACAAACATAGGTAAATGCATGTCTGTATTTACAAGTTTTACATAGTTTTTGTAATCAAGTCATCAAGTATGTACACATAGCAATAACATCACGCTAATAAAAACATCTATCTTCCTTAAAAATATATATATATATTTTTTGTATTCAACAAGCAGCTGACATGTCCAGGAGAACTTTTACAAAACACAATATTTAGACCCAGTTCAGCTTGTAGTTCACATTAGTTCTGCATTGTTCCTCCCTATTATTTATTACTGGTATACATTGCATGAAAACAGGATCTTTGCTCTTTAGGAGTTCACCTATTCCAGTTTCTTTATCCCTACCTGAGGTTATAAGGCACTCCTTGTGACATCACAGGTACTCCCACGGCAACACATTCTGATGTCACAACTCAGGATTATGACTTGAAGTAGGGAGTAAGCTAAAGAGGCAGATGAACTCTAAGGGATGAAGATCATGTATTCATGCAAATTTCCTCAGAAATAAATAATGGGGATGCAAAATCCATAGACTATATATGGAATGCAAGCTGAATTATACCTAGATATCCTGTTTTTCTAAGTTTTCTGTGAGGCATCAGCAACTCTTTAAATTTAAAAAGATCAATGTTGACAATTTTTTTAATCCCCAAGACAGTACTATTCCAAAGTTTAGCAGCTGTGTAATGAAATTATTTTTGATTTTTTGTGGCTTTAAAAATGGTATCTGAACTGACAGTGAATCATCTGACCTCAAGGGTCATACACATGTTTTTTGAACAAACAAATCTATTAAACATGAAAGTTAAATACTGGGCAAATTCTACTGAAAAGTTGTTATAGAAATGAGATGAAAAACCATCTGGTCCCAGAGCTTTATCAAGTCGCAGGCTCCTAATAACTGTTAATACCTCTTCATTTTGAATTGAACCTTCTAGATGGGAGGACTGTTCATGAGTAAGATGAGGCAGGTCAATAGTGCCTAAAGAAGTACTAATAGTCTCCTTGAAATCCATAGGCCCAGGTTCTGAAGTGTACAATTCCTGATAAAAATCCTCTGAAGATCTCAGCCACATCCCTGGGTGAGACCTTCAAGGGTTGATCAAGTTGTCACCAGATGCCCCTTATAACTCTCTGTGCCTCTTGATGCCGAAGTCTCAAGGCCATGAGTTTTCCTGCTTTGTCACCTTGCTCGAAATAAGTAATTTGAGATCAAGTAATAGCTAATCCTGCCTTCTCCTGCATGGCCACATATTGTGAATGCAATAAATTAAGGTGACACCAAGAGGCTTCAGATATGAACTGAGAGAGTGAGGCTTCCAGTGATCTAATTTCCACCAAAGGGGTTTGGACTGTAGTTTCTTTTTGCCTTTCCTTTCTTGAGGCCAACCTAATGAGTTCGCCTCTTCACACACTTTTGGTGACACACCATAGTGTATCTGCTCTTGGGACAGAATCCAGATTAGTATCAGAAAATTGGTGAATCAAATTTTTAAGTGTTTTACATTAAGTGGATCAAACAGCAACCTGGCATTAGGTTTCCAGGTCTTATCCTTAGGATTTCTGAGTCCTATGTCTAGCTGAAGATAAACCAGATGTTGGTCTGATAAGACCATCTCCTTAATCTCATAAAGCTGAACAGCAGCCAGGAGTTCATTACTGATCAGGAAATAATCTATGTGGGAAAAGGTCTGATGGGTGTGGCAGTAGAAAGAATATATATATTTTTTATTTTATTGTTTGGGCTGGCAGTATAGCCTAGAGGTTAGAGGAACGAGGTGTGAATAATTTTGATACATCCAGCAGACCAGACCTGAGTTTGATTCTTACAACCGCCACTTGCATACTGTGTGACTCTGAGCAAGTCACTTAACCGCCAAGTGCTCCCAGGTCACCCCTGAAAAGAGGCACTTGTGCCTACCCGGTTACCAAAGATGAAAATAAAACCGAGTAAGGTCCACTAGGCACATGTGTTTGTTTTCAGGGGTGACCCCAGAGCACTGGGGTGGTTAAGTGACTTGCTCAGAGTCACACAGTATGCAAGTGGAGGTCGTGGGAATCAAGCCCAGATCAGCTGGATGTACCAAACTCGTTCACAACTTGTTACTCTAACCTCTAGGCTATACTGCCAGCCCCAATATGCCTTATCATGGGGATGCAGAACTCTCCACAGGTCAACGAAACCCAATATATCTATCCCAACCTGCTCTTTGGCCTGGGGAAAGGCCCTGTCTGTGGTGCTCCAATCTATCATGGTCTGGGGTTTGGACCAGGTTCCAATCACCTCCAATAAGAAAAGGGAGGAACGCAAAAGGAGCCAGGGCCACACTGTGAACATAAAAAATGCAGGGGAGTCTGTGTTGAGGCTGTAAACTGACCCCAGCACTACCTCTGTTTGAAATAAACTCCCTCGTTAAAAAAAAAAAAATCAAAAATCGACCATTCAGGTCATTAATTTCCTGGATAAAGGTAAAAGATACCTGACAGGCTATCAATATAACTATGCCCCTTTACCTGGGGCTAGTGCCTGGTTTATCCATGCTGACGCAACAACAATGTTGTCGACATTCGGCATAACGACAGCCCCTATGTCAACAGATGAAATTTTGCTTGTCAGACATCAGTCTGTTTTTCTATCGGAATGCGAAACTCGGTGAAAAGGCAAAATTTTGCCAGCAGGTCCCCCACAGCAACATTTTTGACACTTGTTGAACTCGTCGCATTGGGGGATTTTGCCAACAGCGTTTCGCTCTTCAGTCGGTGCACCCTATTGCCCAACCAAAATACCTGGCACACCCACTTTCATCTGAATCTGTGCACCTGATCTGTTGGAAGGTGGGTCTATTGTAGGCATTCAATTGAACAACCTATTCTGTGCAGGTGCTTCAATACACAACATCTTTCTTCCCTTGTTTGACCCCCTTTAATATTCCATGATATCATTTTATATACCCCAAGAAACTAAAGAACTCAAATACAGAAGGCTGACTAATAGTCAAAAAAGGGTTACCACCTGCTAAGAAATCCAGTGGGTGCAGGTCAAAACACCCTCCCTCACCCAGATCCAGTTTAAACCCTAAAAGACAGACAAATAAGTAGCAAAAATTGCTAATAGTAAAGCCACCTCTCTAAATATGAAGCCCGTATATTTTACCACAGTACATCGGTCCAGGTGACTGAATGCCAGCCTAGTTGGTCTGTGGTGTGGTTGTGGCAGGATATGCAGGCCCCAGCTAAGCCTGTCATTCAGGTACGCTGCCATTTCAGCTAACGGTATACAAAAACTTAATAAGGTAAGGTATAAAAAGAGAAAAGGTCTACTGCAAAAATGGTAATGGCAACCTTAAGATAAATAAACTTAGGCAAAAAACATATAATAGAAGGAAGATGGACAGTAAGCACCCCTACAGAAACAAGAGGGGGGCAAGTTGAAAGATCCCTCCCCTCAAGACCCGGAGATTGAGTCTATGGTCTAAATAAGGAGGCTTCCCACATCCAAAATATAGAACAGTCCAGAATGTTAATAGAACTCTACCTAAGCCCTTCTGTAAGGAGGAGGGTAGTAGCATAACGTTGACCTCAAGCAGGTGACAAACAGAAGGATCTCTGGTAAATACCTAGAACGTGGGACACTGGTTAGTAATTATATTAAAGAGAACAGCAAGCCACCTCATCACTTATTCCAGTAGAAAAGAATTTGACATGTCAGGGCCAATAGCAAGAAGTAACAGCAGGAGGTAGGAGCACTTGTTCATATCCAGCTTCCTTATGAATAGTCTCAAAAGGATGGGGGGGCGAGAAGGGGGAGCGATAGTGCATAAATAACAAAACATACACCATTAACCAAAACACATAACCCATCAGAGTTATGGAAGAAGATCCCTAGATAATGGGAATAAAATCAACTAGAGGGAGAAGCATTACAACGTACTGTATGCCATCAGCAGTGCTGTATCTCCCCTCACTCCCCCAACCACTCAAACTTGCATAAGGGGAACATCTATCAACACCTAATAAGACACCCATAAAACAATCTACGTAACATACATTGTAAAATATAAGCAAGATTACAGCGAGTAACTAGTTAAGCAAATCCCCTTAATCAACAGTTCTTATACAAAAGCCTTTGCCATCAGAAAAGGTTGGGTAGTAAATAAAAACTGCATCTCAAACTGAGCTGCTTCATGCTGGTGCACTGCCAGTATCCATGTTCGAATCCTGTCTACCGCCTCCCTTCTGACCAGTGCTGAACAAGTAAGGGTGTAAGGCCTTAAGTTCCTTTTTTGCCTGCTCTGCAGTATTAAACATTCTCTGGCCCTCGTGCAATGATACTAAAAGTCTAGCAGGATACAAAAGTTGATAACAAATTTGAGCCACCTGTAGCTCCAGGAATAGCTCCCTGTATTCTCGACATTTTGCTCTAACCGTCAGACAGAGATCCTGGAAAATGGTAATTTGGCAGCCTTCCTATTGGAGTTCTTGTAAAGAGCTCACCTTTCATAAAATATGGTGTTTTTTCAAATAGTTCAGTAAATGGAGGATAATGGGTCGAGGCTTCTCACCCTCTGGAGGTTTCTGTCAGAGGGAACGGTGGGTTTGCTCAATACTATATTGAGGCCAATGTGGGGAAGGTCTGGGGATATTTTGAAGTAGCTTTTGGGTAAATAGGAGCATGTGTAGGTCTTCAGAGTTCTCCAGAATCCCCACAATGACCAAATTATTCCACCTATTGGGCCCTTCTAGGTCCTTGAGACACTCTTCAGGATTTCTTACTTGGCATTTTGGCATGATGATCGCTGGTTCTGTTTTGTCTTGGTGACACTCAACAGAGGCAATATGGGCTTCAGTGCCCCCCATCAGTTCCTCCAGATGGAAGGTGACCTGAGAGGCAATTTCCTGAAGTGCTTCTTTTGAGATCCCAAGCTCCAAAGGAAAATAGACAATGGGGAGCAGCTCAGAGGTTAGAGAGGCTGGGGGGCTATAGGACACTTTGGAGTGTGTGGGGTTTAGGCCTGGGCTGGCAGTCTTTGAGAGTTTGTGGCACAGCATGAGTAATGGCCGTTTCCACTTCAGTAGAGCTCCCGGTTCCATTTCGACACTTTGTGCAGTACACGAATAGGAGTAATGATGATGATAAAATGTCACCCCCCTGTTACCCGGGGTTACTAGAATCCCAGTAAGACCGAGTGGTAGGCAGGGAAGGCAACTTGTGAAACTCCAGTTAAATGGATTTCACACTGTCTCACTCTGTTCTCAGTCTCAGCTGAGACTGAGGGATGACATCACCATAGAACTCTCGCAGCTGCATGAGCCACACTGGAGTGCTGCAGTTGGAAGTTAGAATATAATGTTGGGGATTTTGAACAGAGTCTGTGTGCAGTCTTGGTGAGAGACAGCAGCACAGCAGTCTGTGTGCAGGCTCTCAGAGCTTTAAGCTCTGTTTTAGAGCTACTGTTAAGAAGGTGTGTTTTTCCACCATAAGAGGGACACAGAAACTTATTGCTGAAGTGGTGGAGACCGCTGTCACTGGTCCAAGTGCCCCCTCCCTGAGGGGATGGGGGGAAAAGGTTTGCCTGTCTTCCAGGGGCAATGCCCCTGGTTCCGGCTCAGGGAAGAAGCTGACTATTTCAAGTTGTGCTGCGGTACCAGAAGCTCTGAGAGAGAAATTCCTGTGGAGGAATCGCCTGTGGTGCACCTGCAACCAAAGGGTGAGTTCGCTCTGACAGAAGGCCAATGTTTTTCACCTGAACTGTTGGAACGTGGGGATTTGACTACTTAATCTGTAGGAGGTCTAGTGTAATAGACATTGCTGGTTAACTCAAGTAGGTTCAAGTCCAGCACCAAAGAGTGAAGTAAAGTGGGGATTGGACTGCTTAATCAGTGGGGGGCCTAGAGCAATGGGCTATGCCAATTAAAAGTATGTTCAAGTCCAGCACAAAGGGAAAGCAAGACAAGTAGAGGAAATGTGACATACATTTAGCCTTAATCTACATAGCCAAGCTTTACAGTAGGAGGTGTTTACTGTCCAGAGAAATGGCCGGGTATGAATTGTGGAAGCAAGAGATGGGAGACCCCCCCCCATCAGTAGTAACCAAATTCACCTCTACGGATTTGCTCTTGGCACTTTACTTTCTCTCAGGTACTTGGTCAGTGCCTGAGGAAAGTACCAGATGTGGGATTAAAGGAAGTTTCCTTGATAGAGCTGAGGTGCTCTTAGGTGGTTTAGGAGCCACCAGCAAATGTTTCCATGACATATGGAAGGTGTCCGAGTGGCCGGCAAGGGAGCCGAGCCAGGGAAAACCCAGATCAGTGTACTAGTTCAGGCTGTGTACCCAAGGCAGCATGCATGTCCGGGCTGTGTGCCCGGTGGGTTCAGAGCCTGAGGACTGAAGTGTTGAAGAAGTGTTCTTGATTCTTTTAATCTGCATTACCAGGAATGTAGCCCCATGGGGGTCCATCTATGCTTTGTTTGTTCTGCTTGGATGTGAATAAAAGCCACACTTTAGAATCCCATTCCTGGTATTGGACATTACAGTTATTGCTTCCTGTGTTCGGAGTTACTTGGGTGCCCCTGTGCAGAGCAGCCAAACCTAGCCCTTGTGCCGAGTGACCTATTCCTCCCCGAACCCAGTCCCCATCTGGCACTGCTGTCAGATTTAAACAGCATACCACCTGTCATTTGCAAAATGATGAGGGTGGGGGTTGCAAAAATATTTTTTTTTATACAGAATACAGTTTGTTCGGGTAAATTCTATTTTCAACAAATTCCTGTTCAGTTACAAATGCATTGCCACTTACATACTCACATTTCCACACTAAGTACACAATAAAACATTTAAAACAGTTGCTTAGGGATTATAATAGCAGTCACATACACGATTTAAGTTTTTTAACGTCTTCCTGAAAGTTATTTAGATGTTTTATAGATTTGGTATCTGGTATAGGTACTGATCTCACACATGACAAGGAGAAGGTGCAAAAATAGTAAAAAGAAAGGTTTTATTCAGCTGGAGTTTGCGTAGACTCACCAATCCACTGTTACTCGTTCGCCTGCATCACGTGACACCCCTCGGGGTTTGAGTAAGCACTCACTGCAGCATTGGTTTTGCCCTTACTTTAGCACTGACTGTCCAGGCACATACAAATAGTCAGATGGCAGGAGAAAGGGTCCCAAAAATTGGATAAAGAGTCCTATGATGTCTGCAGCTAGTGTGGAATACGGTAGTCAGGTTCCGAGGTTCCAAGGTCATTTCATGCGACCCTGGTCCTGTGTGACCCACACTGCCTTCCAGTAAAGTGGCAAATCTCCTTCAAGGTCGGTCTGCTGACCTATGAAGCCCTATATGGAGTGGGCCCAGTCTATAAGAGTAATTTAAGTAATAAGGCACGATGGGGCTTTGGTGGCATTAGGTTCCCCCACAGTTAGGGGCATTGTAAGGCATGAGGTGAAGCCAAGTGCCTTCAGCCCAATGACCATGGGGAAATCCTAGTACCACCAATGTCCCCGGAATGCCTTATTGCATATATAAAATGGGCTGTTAGACAACTGTTAAAAAACAAACACTCTAAACATTTTCAACGCCACAAAAAAATATAAAATGTTGCTAAATAATGTAACATAGTCCCTCCACAGATGTTTTTTACCTGTCAGTCATCTGTCTTTCTCACATTCACTACATTGTGTGATTGTTTACCATGGAATGGAAGAATGCAAAGCTCTGCATTATTCCAGTAGTAGATGCCCTATCCCCCCTCCCACACACACACAGAATGGTAGCATGGAATACATGAATTTAAAATTCTTCAGAGTTCCACTGGCATTCACACACAGACACGCACATACAGGCCTCAAGTAGAGCCAGAACCTCAATTTTATCTGTTGCCAGGTAAGGAGCAGGAGGTTCATCAGCAAGCTGGTATGGATAGGAGGGGGACTTTTCATGGTCATCAAAGAAACACCACCAATGAAAACTCTGAATAGTACTTGATTTTTTAAATTTATGTATGTGTGTAAGGCAGGGCTCTTGAGTGAAAGTAACATTAAATACGAACATATGAAATTGGCAGCAGATACAGGCCATTTGGTCTATCTAGTCTGCTCTAGTGGGCAGCACTTCAGTCCATTAGACTGCAGCTGCCCCCCCATATGCCCTCCACCATCTCCCATGCCCTCCTGATTTGTACCCTCCCCTTGAATCTGTCCCACCCCCTCATGAGTCCCCCATCACTACAGAGAAATGACTTCCACTGGCAGAGCATTCCACCCTGCCACCACCCTTTCTGTGAAATAGTGCCTCCTCAGTTCCCTCTTGAACGTGCCCCCTTCCAACTTCATTGAGTGTCCCTGGTTTCCCTTCCGCTCTTCAGATTGAACATACACATGTTGTCTACTTTGTTCAAACCCTTCAGGTACTTGAAGGTCTCAATCATATCCTCTCTCTCCCTTCTTTCCTCCAGGGTATACATATTGAACTCTCTCAGTCTCTCCTCATATGGTCTGTCCCCCGACCCTAGAATCATTTTTGTTGCCCTTCGCTATACCCCCTCCAGTAGTTTGATGTCCCTTTCCAAGTAGGGGCACCAGAATTGCAAGCAGTACTCTAGGTGCAGTCTCACCAGGGACCTGTACTGGGGCAAGATGACCTCCCCACTTCTAGAAGTAATCCCCCCTTGCTATGCACCCTAGCATCCTGTTTGCCTTCGCTGCTGTCTTTCTGCACTGAGCAGAGTGGTTCATCTCCCCAGTTACCAGCACTCCCAGATCCTTCTCCTCCTTGGATTTTGCTAATGGGACACCCTCCAGCCAGTAAATGTGCCCTGGGTTCTTGCCTCCTAAATGCATCACTTTGCACTTCTTGGCATTGAAGCCAAGCTGCCAAGTGTGAGACCATTCCTCCAGTTTTTGCCAAATCCTCCTGAAGTTTTCCTCCTTCCCCCATCTACCTCAGCACAAATCTTTGTGTCATCTGCGAAGAGCCTGATCGTGCTCTTAATCCCAACTGCAATGTCAGCTATGAAACTGTTAAACAGCACCGAACCCTGTGGTACACCACTTGTTACTGACCTGGGTTCAGATACCTCCCCCCACTACTGCCTTGTACCTTTTACTACTACCTTCTGCTGTCTACCCTGTCTATCCTGCAGCCAGTTCTTCATCCATCTGACCAGTTTCCTCCCTGCTCCCAGGCTTTTCAGCCATGTGGCACCGAGACAAAGGCCTTGCTGAAATCCAGATAGAGGATATCCACTGCATGTCCCCTGTCCAGTGCCCTCATTACCCAGTCATAAAAATCAACCAAGTTCGTCTGGCTGGATCTGCCCGAGACAAACCTGTGCTGCCTGCTGTACTGGAGATTGTTATCCTCAAGAAATTGCACCAGTCTTTTCTTGAGGATTGTTTCCATCAGTTATTATTATTTACTAACTTTAATTTAATGGGCTTTCATTTTTAGGGCCCAATTGAAGTTTTTTATATATTTATTTATTTATTTATTTATTTAGCTTTTGTTGACCCGGTAAGTGCACTAGACAAATCCTGCCTATTTTCAGGCACGACCCGGGGGAGGGGGATACAGATGAATGCCAACTGACCTTGAACCAAATTAAGCTGTTGGTGGTATTTTTACTGAATATGATATAAATTATATGATATATGAATATGAACTTAATATGATTAAAGGTTGCAGCCATGTTTGTGATGGAATTTAGGAAGCAAGTGGCTTATCAATTCTGTGAGTTGCCCTGGTTGGCAGGGACTTGTTTTTAGCCTTTAATGGTGCTCTCTTACTGCCATGACTAGAACCATGTCTCAGCCAATCAGGACATAGGAGTTTCTTTGACTATTTTATATCTTTTGTCCCCATACTGCCCTGCCCCCCCCCCGCTCCTACTCTGAGATGGGCCTCCTAGTGGTTCCCAGGGCAAGACTTAAGACATCAGGGGATTGCGCTCTTGAAGTGACTGGTCCAGCCATGCAGAACTCACTTCCAAATTCTCTGAAAGGCCCCCTCAGTGGAGGCCTTTGAGAAGGGCATAATGATGTATTTGTTTAGTCAAGCCTTTAACCTAAGCTAGTCCCACTGTTCTGGTTTTAGTTGTTTTATTTCTGATGACAAATTTTTAACTTATATGTATTTATTTACAAGTTTTATTTTGTGCTGCATGACTTGTGTTATGTACAGCGCCCAGTGCCCCTGGGATTGGGCACTTAAATAAACTGCAGTTACAGCTTTCGAAGGAAGGAGGAGGGGGTAACTAGAGGGCATGGGTGGAAGCTGGAGGGGGGAAGATTCAGGGGAGAAAGGAGGAGGTGCTACTTCACTGAGAGGGTGGTGGCCCCATGGAATGTGCTGCTCAGGAGGCTGGTGGAGGCAGAGACGGTGGAGGGGTTCGAGAGGTGGTGGGACAGGTACAGGGAAAGGGTTCTGGAAGCAAAATCCAGTGCAGCGAGACTATCCAGAACTGGGAAGGGAGAAGCCAGAGAAGGCGAGGGGGGCAGCAAGGTCAGCTCCCAGGGTGGGGGCTGACCAAACGAACAGACATGAAAAACCGTTAGGCCTATTCTGCTGACATTTTAGTATGTTAGCATGTTAGTACTACTACTACTATTACAGAGTTAGGACAATAACCATGATGTATTGTGTGATCATTCACACCCTGAGGAACATCATGCCCTGATATTTAGGTAACATTTTGCCCTAATTGCACATTTCCTTATTGGGATAGGTGGTGGGAACAAATCAGCTGCAGGTGCTGTGGAGCAGCCATCTTGAGGAGGGGACTCATGGACGTTGGCTGCTGCCCAATATGTGAGAGGTTGGCAGTGCTCACTACAGAAATGGCTTCCGCAAGGGAGGAGATAAGGAGGTTTCAGTGCAGGTCTGAGTGGGAGCTCTGAGTTCTACAGGTCTTTTCCTTTCCTCAAAGGCCCCCAAGGGCCAAGGGTGTTGGAAGATTATGGGCAGGGAGGAGAGGGTTAGGAAGGTGACCCTGAGAGGCAGGTAACCCATTGCCTGGTTACATGGTACAGCTTCACTCCCATGAGTGATGATGTCTGCACAGCACCTGATCCAGTGATGGTGGACATGCTGGCTACACAGAGGCCCAAAAAGGCTGCATTGAGTGGAAAACCTGAAGGTGGAGGGTACATCCAAAAGAGACCGGTAAGGAAAATCCTGTCAGTGGGGGATTAAATTGTTAGGGGGACAAAAAAGGTGGTAGAGATTATGAAATATAGATAGACTGGTGTAATGAATCCCAGGAGCAGCAATCAGAGATGGTCCTTCCGAGGGTGAGGAAGTTGGTTTAGGAAGCAGGAGGGAGGCCCGACATAATTATTCACCTAGGAACAAATTATCCAGCCAGTGATGTTATTAAAGTGGTTAAGACCAGTTTCTGTAAGTTTGGTAAAGTCCTAAAAGAGGTAGAAGCTTCAGAGACCTTTTCAGAAGAGCTTCCGGTCACATGGAAATGAGGACAATAAAGTTAAAATCTTCACTATTAACAAGTGGTTGAAACCTGGTCTAGTGGGGATGGATTCAAATTCATAAAGGGTTGGGGGTATTTTGGTGGAATCAGAAACTGTTAAGAGAAGACGGCCTCCACTCAACTGAGGAAAGAGACTCAGCACTGGAACTGATGCCTTTGTAGAGAAACATTTAAACTAGTTGGGGGGAAGCTTGCACATAAAAAGGTGAGGGAACAGTCTTAGTTATAAGAGGCCAAACTGCAACTCCCCCAGCTAGAATAAAGGGATAGTGGCAAAGGTGGGGACAAAACTAGGAAAGGATAAAATTACAATGGTGGAACCACAGGGAAGAACTGCTTACAAGATAAACTGTAAGGACTGGTTCACAAGATATAAAGAAACAGTGACATGGGGGAATGGGTGAAAATAGTGGGGGTAATCAAGAAGGGTATGAGGAAATTGTTTTTCTTCACTGAATAGGAGGTGGACAAATGGAACAGCCTGCCTAGGGAGGTGGTTGAAGTGAAGACTGTGATTTTTTTTTTGTGATGGGGTTTAAGCTCAGGTGGGACAAATATAAGGGAATACTGCGGTCCATGGACAGAGGGGAGAATGGGGTTTCAGTCCACCATTAGCAAGATCAGATCTTTAAATCCAGTCTGGCATTAGGGCAGACATGGAGTCAAGCAGGGTTATGGATGGACTGGATAGGCCTCTGTTTTTTTTTTCTGTCAACACATTCTATGTTTCTATGTATTATCAAATGAAACAAAAAGATACATGTACTAGCACAAACATGATTTTGTGTGTTGGGGAAAGGGTATGGGAGGAGAGGATTCACAAGCCCCAAATCAATTGCTATTAGAACTGGCACCACCTAGTGGCAGCTCAGCTAAGGAAATACTATTTTATCTTTATTTTGCTCTCATTTCACCTAATGTTTTCATATTAAACTACAGTGCTCCCTCTTTCATCTGCCCCCTTTATCCGCCAGCCTCGCTTAACGCCAGTGTGAGCTCCTGTTCTGTTTTCTAGAAATGCTCTCTCCCCCTTTAACTGCCACCCTCTATTATCTGACCCCCCCTTTTATCCATCACAGTTTGGGATATATGGAGGTTGGTGGATAAAAGGGAAAGCACTGTAATTTTAATTTTTCCTAGCAATTATTTTCTAACAAAACCCATTTTTTAAACACAATAAAGTACTCCAGGTTGGCAGTTACCATGGGTTAAATTCCCTTCCAGGTGCTGAAGGCATGAGGCACTTAAAATGCACCTTGGCAGGTGTTTATCCCATGAGAACCACCTCCTGGTTGTGTCTTAGCTCACCTCTCTGGTGAGGGGCAATACAAATCACATTGTAGTCTCTCTCTCTCTCTTCATTAGACTTTTCGTGAAGCTAGCTGTACCATGGTAATGGCAGTTGCAGTTAATGACAATTGGGGAGTCAGGAAACCAAACCCTTGTAACTAAAATACCATGTTCCATTTCCATTCAACATTCAAAACTAGTCTGACTGTATCCTTCATTTGCAAACTGTCCATTGACCAGTTCTGTCTGGCTTTATTCTGCCTTTCTTCTGTTCTCACAAGAATTCGTGAATTTGACACATTTGGCAAATTTCTCCACAATGTTGTTTAGTCAAGCACATGTTGCACTGCTCAATAATAGGTATTCATTTTTAGCAGAAATACAGGGGAAGAGACTATAAATTCCTTTTCAGGCGGGGGAGAGAGAATGGGTGATTTAAAGACTCCAACCCATTACTGGAAACCATTCACTTGTGCTTGTTAAATGATAGCTGTGGTAATGAGTTAAAGAAGCCAAGAGAGATAGAGGGAGAGGGGTGCTCAGCGCTGACAGCTCTACACATGTTTCTAGTCTTAAGAGGCCTGTGTGGCAATTACTAAACGCTGTCAGGATAGTCTCGGTGACAGGGACCTCATTATGTAGCAGGCCTGTGTCTCCCGGCACTTGCGAGCTGCACAGAGACAGAACACAAGCACACTCATTAGCCTCAATAATCTCATCCAGGATGGAACTGTTTGCTTTACTTACATGCAAGGCTGCTCCTTCTGAACAACAGCACTGCCACCACCACCTCCTCTCCCTGAAACATAGAGTCAGTCTTTTCTTTCTTTCTTTCTTTCTTTCTTTCTTTCTTTCTTTCTTTCTTTCTTTCTTTCTTTCTTTCTTCTTCACAATGTTATTTCTTCACAATGTTATTATAGAGATGGCAAGGCTGGGGAACTGGCAGGTTCTTTTACAGTCTCCATTCTACAGTACTTCTGGTTTCACAATGTCCACACCAAAATCTTCACTGGAGTCATTGCATTTTGTCCACTTCCTTGAGAGCACAAGTGAGATGAATCAACATGTATGTTTCCTCTGAAAGTGTTCATAATAAAATGGATAATTATCAGAATGTACAGGATTAAATGTACTCAAGGGTGATAGAAAGCAGTAACCCCCCTGTTCATGCTGGCTGGTCCATTGGCCAACAAACTCCAATTTGTTTTCCATTTTGTTCCCAGCTGTTAGCCCAGCCCCCTCCCCCTTGAAACTGATGGTCACCACAGCTTAACCCTTCCTCTGGTCAGGAGGGTAGGCAAGTGATGGTCTTCATAGTCCATGTCAGTGGGGGGTCCGAATACTGAGTAGTCAGCATAATCACTCCCTGGAAATTAAACACCTCATCTTTACTATGTGCCCGCCCCACCCCCAACCTGGCAACTTTGGCCTTTGGCTTCTCAGAAGGAACTAGAAGGGGGACAGGATCAGATCTACAGTACAGTAGCTTCTTGTTTTACATTGTTTTTCGTGGATTCTACTTGGTAGAATGTTGTTTCTTTTCTTTCTTACTACTAAGGGGCCAGCAGGGTACTAGTTGGGGCTGTTGGAATTTTGAAACCTGTTTTGGTAGCTATAAGTGGGCTCATTTGTTTGGTTCACTGTGTGGCAGGCTGTATTTGCAGAGGCCTATTTCTTCTGTTTTAACACAAAATTGGTGTAATTTAACTGGGTCTGTTTCTTTGAATTGGAGACCTATATCTTCTACTTCCAAGCCTATTTTGATGTGTTGCTGGTGAAGCTGTTTGAATTGGAGTCCTGTTTCTTTGGGTAGCAAACCTATTTTGGGGGCTTTGAGTAGAATTGTGATTCATTGTTGCTGGCTTCACTAGCTGCAAAGTTGAGTGCACAGTGGGGGAAGGGTGCTAATGGTCTGACCAGAGGCCTCAGCCACCTGATTGTTTCTGGAAGACTTGGGCTGGTCCCACCCCTGGTCCATTATTTCCTTTATACTTGGGGTTCTGACATCACTTCCTCAAACAGGCAAAGGATATGCACCTGTCATAGCAAAAGCAGACATCCAGGAAAGGAACAGCAGCAAGTGTAGAGGTGACTGCTCTGCAGTGGAAGGGAAGTAAATGCAAATCTAGGAGCTTCCATTATTACTTCTTCACATTGATATTGCATTGGGAAAAGGAGGAGTAGGAGTTTGAAGAAGGTTGTTCAATGACTACTTAAAGTCTCTTTTTGAGTGTGGATAGGAAGGATAAGAATATAAAAAGCAGTTGCTCAATATATCTAAATGTGTGCAACAAAGGAGGTAAGGGAAATAAAGAAAATGTTTTGCACTGATAGAGGGAGAGAGGGAGACTTGGGGGAGTGTTTGGTCATCCTGCATCTGAACCAGTAGGGCCGCTAAAGTGAAATTCCACAGCAATGGGTAGGGTGGTAGAGTCAACAACTGCAGTGCACCAATCTTTCAAACATTGCCTGGAGTGTGGGAAGATGTTTGTGCAACCACATAGAAAAACTTAGAAAGGAGATTGAGGGTCTGCAGGAGGAGCTAAGACAGGCAAGGCAGATTGGGGTGGGTTTAGCCCAATACTGGTGGGAGGAAGAAGGGGAGAAGAGGGAGGGTGATTTAAGCCGACAGTGGTGAGGAGAGGGTCAGAAGAAGGGAAGCAGAGACAAAGGGGCCCAGGCCAGGAAGAATGATTGCCGGGGAAGCCAGGTCAGGAGACAAAAGACAAATGGAAGGAGGAGATAGGGACTTGTGAGGGGAGGCGAAGAAGTGGCAAAAGTCATGGAGTGGAAAGGAGAGAACAGGTTACTATGAAGAGAGAGGGAGCGGGCATTTGTGAGGGGTCTTCAGAAAACAGCTGTGCACTGCTAGAGAGGAAGAAAGTGGAGGAGGGAAATGATGAAATTAGAGGAGTCATTGATAAATGCCTGGACCAAATTGGAGCGGGGGGAAGTTCTGCTGGGAGAATTGCAACAGGGGTAAAAGGGAGAAATAATGTGCAGGAGGAAGAAGAGGAGTTGGAAATGAGAGAGGGAGATGAACGGAAGCAAGTAGGGAGTAAGAGGGGTGGAATCTTAGTGCTGGGGGACTCAATACTAAGAGGAGTTAGGTGGGGTAGCGAGGGGGAGAGGCATAGTCGCATTTGGGTAGAGGCCATGCCAGGAATGACAGCAAAAAGGGTGGGACAGTCTGTTCTGAAATATGCTAGAAGGGGTAGGGACAAGCCTCATTTAATTATACATCTTGGGACAAACGACCTGACTGACAAGACAGTAGATATAGTCCAGAGGAGGTTTGAGGAACTAGCACAACTATGTGAGGGGGCGGGAAGATCATTAACTTTTCCGAGATACTCCGTGCCAAAGGCAAGCAACAAGAAAGCTGAGAATAGAGGAATTTAACGGATGGCTAAAAACCTGGTGTTATGCTAAAGGGTATGGGCTGTTGGGGTGGGGTGGGAGGGACCTGGGAGGACAGTAGTTCTCTATGCCAAGGACAGACTACACTTGAGTGAGGAGGGAAAGAAAGTGTTGAAACAGAGGATGGAAGAGCATATAGAGGAAGTTGGGAATTTAAACTAGGAGTGGGGGGTGGCAGTTGGGGAAGAGATATGCAGAGACCACAGGTTGGGAAATCATATGAGCTTACCCCCCATAACAGTGACAAATGACAAATGGCAAGTACTATTGGTGATGCTAGGAAAGAAGGGCAGGATGGGAGGGAGGGGAAAGGGTGGAAGGTGGTTACCCTTAATGCTAGGAGCCTTGGGAGGAAAACTGCAGAGTTACAGGTTCTCATGGCAGAGGAGAGGTGGACATTGCAACCATCATGGAAACATGGGCCACCAATATAATGACTGGGACCTGTCTGTACCAGGGTACAGGTTATTTTGTAGGGACAGGGTGATTGGGAAAGGAGGTGAGTGGCACTATATGTGAAGGAAGGACTGAAGTGTGAGGGGGAGGAAGGGAGGAGGGTAGTACAGAGTCACTTTGGTCAAATCCAGGATTCCAAGAATAGGATTCTTAGAATGGGAGTGGTGTACAGGCCACCATCTCAGACGGAGGAGTTAGACAGGGAACTAGCGGGACAGATCAGGAGGACCTGCTAGATGGGTAATGTGGTGATTGTGGTGGACTTCAACATGCCAGGAGTGGACTGGAGCACCCCAACAACCAGGAACAGAAGGGAGCAGCTACTGCTGGATGCCTTCCAGGACAGCTTCCTGCTGCAAATGGTCAGTGATCCAACCAGGTTAGGGAATAAACTTGACCTTGTGCTGGCAAATGGGGACTTTGTGAGAGAACTTACAGTGGAGGAACCGCTGTCAGGGAGTGACCACCACTCAGTATGGCTCACATTGGATATGGGCAAGGAAGGAGTGGAATCTGGCACAAGAGTGCTGGACTTCAGGAGGGCCAACTTTGGGAGGATGGAGGAAGTGGTAAAAGGGTACCTGGCCAGAATTCAGTCTAGTATGGATACTAACCAGAGGTGGGAGCTCATAAAGCTGGGGATAGTGGAGGCAACCAAAACCTGCTGCAAAGCCCAGAGCAAGAAGGCTAGGGCTAAGAAACCAAGCTGGTTGAGCAAGGAGGTCATGGAAAAGGTAAGGTGGAAAGAGCTGCCTTTAGAAGTACAAGAAACAGGGAGGGGGGAGGACAGAGAGGAGTACTTGACAGAATCAAAGGAGGTGACAAGGGCAGTAAGGGAGCCAAAGCATCTATGGAACTCCAGGCTGGCACAAGGCATTAAGAAGGGGAGAAGGGCTTTTAAGGACATCAGGGAGAAAAGGAGCTGTAAGGACCACATAGTAAGGATTAGGAAGGAGGGGGGTGGGTGGAGAGCAGGTACGATAAGGCGGAAGCACTAAATGAGTACTTCTGCTCAGTATTTACTAAAGAGAAGAGGGGTGACACCCAAGGTGGGAGAAATGGCAGAAGCAGGGGAAGTGGTGACAGATGGGGAAATCGTGGAGAGTAGAGTTCGAGAGGGTTTGAAGGCACTGAGGGTGGACAAGGCACCAGGCCCAGATGGCATCCACCCCAGGGTACTGAAGGAGTGGTGAGGTCCTTGCAGGACCTTGGCAGACCTATTTAATGCTCACTACATTCGGGGTGTGTACCTCAGGACTGGAGGATGGCTTATGTGGTGCCACTCCACAAGAGTGGCCCCATGGATGAACCTGGAAACTACAGACCAGTGAGGCTCACATCCATCATGGGTAAGCTGATGGAGACTATCCTGAAGGAGAGGCTGGTGGCCCTCCTAGAGGCCAAAGGACTACAGGACAGCAGACAGCATGGCTACATAGGTGGCAGATCCTGCCAAACCAACCTGGTCGAGTTCTATGACTGGGTAACTAGGCAACTGGACAGGGGCCATGCAGTGGATGTCCTGTATCTGGACTTCAGGGCATTCAACTCGTGCCACATGGAAGGCTGGGAAGGAAGTTAGTAGGCACAAGGGCGGTGGAAAGCTGGTGAGATGGATAGGAACTGGCTGCAGGGAAGGCAACAGAGGGTGGGTGGGTGGGGAGCTCTCACACCCAAGGGCAGTGACGAGCGGTGTCCACAGAGGCTCGTGTTGGGACCAGTGTTGTTTGGGATATTCATTGCAGACATATCATGGGACATCAAGAGAGATCAGTCTGTTTGCTGATGATACCAAGGTTGGCCTGGTGGTGGATGACCTAGGGGATGGCAGGGGTTGCAGGATGATCTGGCAAAGCTTGAAACCTGGTCAGACACCTGGCAACTGGGGTTTAATGCCAAAAAGTGCAAGGTGCTGCATTTTGGGATGAAGAACCCAAGGAGGAGTTACCAGCTAGGGGGAGTGCAGCTAGCCCAGACAGAGGAGGAGAAGGATCTGGGTGTGCTCTTTACAGGGTCAATGAACAACTCAGCACAATGTAGGAAGGCAGCTGCAAAGGCCACCAAAATGCTGGGTTGTATTGCAAGGGGTATATCCTTGAGGAGGGAGGAGGTGATTCTGCCACTGTATAGGTCATTAGTTAGACCACACCTGGAGTACTGCATGCAGTACTGGCGTCCGTATCTGAAGAGGGACATTAAGTTACTGGAGGGGGTGCAGCGCAGGGTGACAAAGATGATCAAGGGGCTGGGGGACTTATCATACGAGAGGAGGTTGAAGGAGTTGAACATGTACTCACTGGAGGAGAGGAGAGACAGGGGTGACATGATTGAAACCTTTAAATACATGACAGGAATAAACAAGACTGGTACAGAGGGGCTGTTCAAAGTAAGGGAGGGGAGGGCCACCAGGGGCCATGATATGAGACTGGAGCGAGGAAGGTTCAGGAGGGAGATGAGGAGACACTTTTTTACAGAGAGGGTGGTGGCTGGGTGGAATGTGTTACCTGCAGAAGTGGTATGCAGTAGAACAGTGGACTGCTTCAAACGAAGATGGGACAGGACAAGGGGGAGGATTAATGAAGGGGAAGGGTGGAAGGGAGGGGCAGCTGCAGAATAAGAAGTAGCTGCACATTCGAGCAGACTTGATAGACCTGTAGGCCTTTATCTGCTGGCAAATTTTGTATGTTCGTATGTTCGTAACTGACCGGGATTCCATAGTTTGCATGTGAACCCACATCTCCCAAGGTATCAGTGTGGCTCAGTTGGTAGCACATCCCTCTCTGGGCCAGAAGGTCATGGGTTCTAGTTCCACATTGGGATTAGGCTCATATTATAATGTTATGTTAGGCTAATATTGCTGGCAATCAAGTACAGTACTAGAGGGGTGCTGTATTGTCAGGGTGTGTGCTGTCCTTTAAATTTATTTGTATTTATTTGAAGTTGCTGACCGGGAGAGGCACACTAAGCAGAAGCTCATTTCCAGGTGCCACCCAGGGAAAGGTTAGTAGGGAATTTGCAATAGAAACATAGAAGTTGATGGCAGATAAGGACCACAAGGCCCATCCAGTCTGCCCATTTCTTTTTCTACCTTATAAATGTGCCATCGGCCTTTGCTCTCAGTGGCCTATCTATTCATACTCATTTGTATTGCTCCCTTATGCCTATCCCATGCCTGTTTGAAGCCCTGCACTGTATTCATATCCATCACTTCCTGAGGTAGGCTGTTCCATGCATCCACCACCCTTTCTGTGAAAAAGAACTTCCTCACATTAACCCTTAATCGGCCTCCCTCTAATCTCATGCTGTGTCCTCTTGTCCTGATATTTTTCCTTATATTGAAACATGTTAGACTCTTTCATCTTGTTAATGCCCTTAAGGTGTTTGAATGTTTCAATCATATCATCTCTCTCCCTCCTTTGCTCTAGGGTATACATATTGAGTTCAGTTACTCTGTCCTCATATGTTTTCTGATGCAGTCCCTGCACCATTTTGGTTGCCCTTCTCTGGACTGCCTCAATTTGGTTAATGTCATTGTGAAGGTGTGGCCTCCAGTACTGCATGCAATGCTCCAGATGGGGCCTAACCAGTGTCTTGTAAAGAGGGATTATTACCTCCCTCTTCCGACTTGTGATACCCCTACTAATACACCCTAACATCCCCCTAGCCTTACCTACTGCTTTAGAGGTCTGCTTGGATGATTTCAGGTCATCGTTGATGATGATGCCCAAGTCTCTTTCTTTCCTTGTGACTGCCAGCAACTCACCTCCCAGCCTATAGGTGGCTTCAGGGTTTCTCTTCCCTATGTGCATGATCTTGCACTTCTTTGCGTTAAACCCAGTTGCCACTCTTCCGACCATTTTGCCAGTTTATCCAGATCTCTTCTCATTCTGCCCACCCCATCTGGATTATCTACTCTGTTGCAGATCTTGGTGTCATCTGCAAACAGACAAACCTTACCCTCCAGTCCATCTGCAATGTCA
Organism: Neoceratodus forsteri; assembly: GCA_016271365.2. Taxonomy (NCBI): domain Eukaryota; kingdom Metazoa; phylum Chordata; order Ceratodontiformes; family Ceratodontidae; genus Neoceratodus; species Neoceratodus forsteri. The sequence goes on from CM057455.1 coordinate 300,915,475, forward strand.
CTGATGAAGATATTGAAGAGGACTGGCCCCAGGACTGATCCCTGAGGTACCTCACTTGTGACTTGCATCTCTTCTGACTGTATACCATTTACCACCACTCTCTGTTTTCTGCCCGTTGACCAGTTTGCCACCCAGTTGACCAACGTCTGACCCACCCCGAGCGTACCCAGCTTATTAATCAATCTTCTACATGGAACAGTATCGAAAGCATTGCTGAAGTCAAGGTAGGCAACATCAGCTGCTTCCCCTTGGTCCACCACTCTGGTTACTCAGTCAAAGAAATCTATGAGATTAGTTTGACAGGACCTTCCTTTTGTAAACCCATGTTGTCTTGGATCCTGTGCTCCTATGGATTCCAGGTGTTGCACTATCCTTTCCTTAAGGAGTGTCTCCATAATCATGCCCACTACTGAAGTAAGACTGACTGATCTGTAGTTCCCTGCCTCCTCCCTGCTACCACTCTTGTGGAGCAGGATCACATGAGCCCTTCTCCAGTCTTCTGGGACCTCTCCTGGGCTCAGAGACTCACTAAACAGTTCTGATAATGGCTCTGCTAGTTCCACCCTTAGCTCCTTTAGTACCCTGGGATGTATGCCATCAGGTCCCATTGCCTTTTCCACCCTGAGCTTATCGAGCTCTTGTAGGACCCTTTCTTTTGTGAAGGGACTAGTGCACACCTCCCTTCCCCCTGTGTCCAAGGTGCAGAGTTGTGGGCCCTGCCCTACCTTCTCTTCAGTAAATACTGAGCAAAAGTGTCTATTTAGGATAGATGCTTTTACATGGTCCTCCTCCTCACACGCCCCCTTATCCCCTTTGATCTTAGCAATACCCCCTCTGGACTTTCTCATTTCACTAATGTATCTATAGAAAGTCTTGTCACCTTTTACCGATCATGCCTGTGTCTCTCTGTTTGGGCTTTTGCCTGCCTTTAATGCTTCCCATGCCCCCTTTAGGAAGTTTGTATGCCTCCTATCTTCATCCTGCTGCATTCCCTTATATTTCCTGAAGGCCAGCCTTTTGGCTCTGACATTTTCTGCTTACTGGTTTGAGAACCAAAGTGGTTTCCTTCTTCTTTTGCACTTCCTTTTCTCACTAACACAATGGGATGTTGCTTCAAGTATTGCATCTTTAATGCTTGCCCACTTTGCCTGTACCCCCTCACCTGTATTTCTTTTTATCAGGGCTAGCTTAACTCTGTTAGCCATCTTATCAAAGTCAGCTACTCTCAAGTCCCATATTTTTGCCTTGGAATGGGTTGATTTTGTTCTAGTGGCCAAATTGAACCATACCATGTGATAGTCACTGGCCCCCAGGTGACCTTCTACCTGGAGATCTGTGATCCTTTCCCTGTTAGTCAGTACTAGAGTTAGGATAGCCCTGTCTCTTGTGGGTTGTTGTACCAGTTGTTTGAGGCCCTCCCCCTGCAGGGAATCCACCATGTGTCTAGTTCTGGCAGATGTCCCTGCTGGTATTGATCAATCTGTATCTGGCATGTTGAAGTCTCCCATTATCAGAACATCCCCTTTAGCTGTCATGTTTTGTATGTCCTCTAACAGTAACGTTCACATGGTTCTATTTTGACTCTGTATACTGCCTAACTTGTGTCATGCTGTCCTCTGTATGAACCTGTATCTCACTGTATCTCATTGTACTCTCCTGGGTCATACCTGAAAATAGGCATACGATATAACTTGTCTAGTGTACTCACATGGTCAACAAAAGCTAAATAAATAAATAAATACTAAATACAACTCCAATCTGACTTTCCCACCATCCTTCATTGGTTCCACAATAACCTCCTCAAGGTAAATGTCAAAAAGATGGTCTCTATGACATTTGGAACCCCTCGCAAACTTGGCTCCCTCCCCTACCCCCACCCCATTCACCAACTTTGATGGCTCCCTACTAGACGTAGTCCCCCATTACAAGTACCTAGGTGTATGGCTCAACTCCTGGCTTGACTGCTCTAAACACATTGAGCACATCCACGTTAAACTTCATCCTAAACTGGGTTCCTAATACAGAAATAAGGATGCCCTCTCCCTAAATACTCAGTGTTAGCTCCCTACAAAAATGATTATCCCCTGATTTGACTATGCTAACGTAGTATATGGCACCGCATCAGCATCCACTCTTAGCCAGCCTTGACTCCCTCTACAATGCTTTTTGCCATTTTGCTCTAAATGCCCATTCTGGCACACATCACTGCACCCTCTACTCGTCCCTTTCCCTTACTTCCCTACACCAGTGGTGGCGATTTCTTGCAGCTCCTGCTGATGCAGCCTATCTAACTGGACTCTGAGGTGCATATAATGTATTTTTTCTCTGTTTCAGGAGATAATCAAACTGTGGCTCTGTTTGTGGCTCGGAACCATGTATACCTTGTAAAATTGTACTGTTCCTAGCCTTGGTGTCTCTATGTATATATATTCCTGTACATATCTTAACTGTGCTTACTGTCTTGATAGTTGATGACCCCAATGTCCTGGGAATGGGTGAGGATGATCAGGTCATCTGCGTATAGGATAGTACTACAATTGGTAGCAGTAGCTGGTAGATTGTTGACAAATATAGAGAAGAGAAGAGAAGAGAAAGGGCCCCAGGACTGATCCCTGGGGGACACCGGAAGTCACAGGAGTGGTGCCCGAGAGGACCTTGCTGAATTTGGTAAGTTGCTGTCTGCCCTGGAGGTAATTACTGAACCAACTCAGGACAAGTGGGGACAGACCAAGGGACCAAATTTAAGAGCAAAGTAAGACATGGTCAACTATGTCAAAGGCCTTGGATAGGTCAATGAATAAGGCACCTGTGAGTTTGCACTGGTCCATGACAGCCAGTATTCCAGAGGTGACAGTGACAAAGGCCAAGGACATACTGTGCCCTTTTCAAAAGCCGTGCTGCACAGAGGACAGTAGCTCATGGGCCTGAATATAATCTGTGAGTTGCCCAGCCACAACTTTCTCTAGAAGTTTACTGATAGCCGATAAGATGGCTATCAGTCGGTAATTGTCAAGGATCTTAGAGTTGCCCTGTTTGAGAACAAGAACAATCCTTACCACCTTCCAGATGTCAGGGATGACACCAGAGGCAAAGGACATATTGAAGATATGGGCCACTGGGAAGGCTGTAAAAGGGTCACCAAGATGGAGGAACTTAGGTTCCATGCCATCGTGGCCAGCACTAGAATGTGAGGAGAGACCAGAGAGAAGTCTTTACATCTCCAGTGCCATCACAGACTTCAAGTAAAATAATGGACGGGAGGTGAGGGCCACCTGTGGGGTGGAGGCTAGGAGATGGCTATCACTCCCATTAGCAGAGAATAGGAAGGTGAAGGTGGACAGGTCCGAGAAGTGGGAGTTGAATGCATTGGCAATAGTTAGTGGATTGTTACAATTAGACCTGCCCACGAGCAGGTCAGAGACCCCACAGTTGGAGGAACCACTAATATTTTTAATGTTCCTCCAGAAATTTCTAGGGTCCTTAGCTGAGTTGAGTAAGGCAATTCTTCAGTATTCACTTTTGGCTTCCCTGATTGCATTTTTGCATTCATTTCTGAGCCTCCTGTATTGCTGACATATGGCCTGGTCCATCATGGCCTTGAAGTTGGCCCAACACTTGTCTCTAGACTTCATGAGGGCTATGAGACTGCCATGCAGCCATTTTGTGGCAGACACCCTTACTCTCCGCCTGATAAGGGGGGCATGCTTGTCTTGCAGAGCACCAAAGGTGCTAAGAAACTGACTAACAGCAGTGGAAAGGTCCTGAGCATTAAGCACCACAGACCAGTCAGTGAGCCTCAGATCCATGTGAAATGACCCCAGGTCAAATCTGGAAAAATCCCTTACTTGAATGATTTTGTGGGGGATTTTCAGGGAGGAGATCTTCCATACACAGTACACAGAGGTATGGTCGGAGATAGAGTCAGGAAGGGTACCAGCGGAACTGATCCTCTCTGGCTGATTGGACAGGACCCAGTCCAGAAGGGAGCTAGTACTACCACTGGTAGACCACCTAGTGGGCTCCTGAATAAGTTGAGACAAGGAGAGGCCAGCAAGCAGAGGTTCAAACAGCTTAGAATTTCCTCCTTGCCAGTTTAAATTAAGATCTCCCAAGATCATTAGCTCATTACCACCAGTCTTAGCACCAATAGTATCAAGGAGATAGGATAATCCAGGCAGGCCTACCTTGAGGGGATTGTATGCACAGATGATATGCAGCTTCTTAGTATTCTCAAGTACTAGGACAGAGTGAAGCAGCTCACATGAAGACAGGGAGGACTGCTGATGAGACACCACAAACAAATTAAGGTGACACTTGTAGTAAATCAAGACAGCACCACCTCACTTTTTCCCCAGCCGATCCTGTCTGATGAGATCAAAGCCAGGGAGCTCACAGGCTGAGTCAGGGGTGGAAGGTTTCAGCCAAGTCTCAGTGATACCCAGGATATCAGGCTTGTAGTGCGTAGTCCAGGCAGAGAGTTCATCCTGATTGGGCAAGAAGCTACAGATGTTGAGGTGAGCTCTTTTCATCCCCTTGCCTGACAGCTAGCCCACAGGAAGTGCAGAGGCCTGATAGGCAGGATCAGGGTTTCATTCACTGTCCCCAGCCAAGACTAGGATCACCAGAAAGAGCCATAGGAGATGCCTTATAGGGGGGTGGAATTGTACGGCTGAGGTAGAGGGACTGGAGGTGCGAAAACAGTATCTGTGGCCTACATTTTTATGTTTGCCATGGAGCATGCAGACGGGAGATCATTTAAAAAAAATAGAGAGTAATACAGGGCCCAAAATGGAGCCTTGGGGACCACCAGCATGTATCAGGAAAGAGAAAGAGGGGTCTACCAACCCTGACTTGTTGGGTTTAGCCAGAGAGACCCAGTAGGAGTTAAACCAGTTTACAGATGTAAGAGAAATGCGAGCTGAGGAAAGCTTGTTCAGTAAGAAGGGATGAGACACTGAATCAAAAGCCTTATAAAAGTCAACGAAAATAGCAGTTATGTGGCCTTGGTCCATACCAGAGAGGATGGAGTTTGTGACATGAAGGAATGAGATAGTGGTGGAGTCCTTTGCCCTAAAACCTGATTGAAATGTGGATTAAAAATCTGAGGAATTTAGGAACTCAGTGAGTCGCACAAGGACAAAGAATTCTTGGACTTTGGCCAGAGTGGGAAGCAGGGATATGGGGTGATAGTTACCCGGGGAGAGAGTGTTACCACCTTTGTGCAGGGGTAAGACTTGAGTGACCTTTCAAACCTATGGGACTGTGCTGTGATAGAACAAGTGTTTCAAGATGTGGGTGAGAGGGAGGGATATTTCAGCGGCAGAAATACATAGGAGGCAGGGGTCAAGACAGTCCAGGTTAGATTTATTGGGCTTAAGGAGGCAGAGGCTTGTAAGACTTGTTGGACCAAGATAGGAGGAAGGAGTAACCATAGGTGGAGGGTGAGGAGGGGAGGAGGAGGGGTGGTTGAGGTAGAGCACAGGTAGTAAAGTAGGAGTTTAGGAGCAGAGGCACTGAAACAGGGTCAGTAGCAGGAGAGCTGTTTATGGTTACCATGGGGGTGGTAGATTGGGCAGGGGGTCAAGAAGAGAGTGGAGGGTGGACCAGAAACTGGTGGAGGAGGATTGACTATTGTGTAAGAGACTACGGAATTAAGCCTCACTGGCAGACCTAATATCCTTTGTGCATGTGTTCCTTAAGGTCCTGTATTTGGATAGATCAGGAAGGGCTTTGGTAGCTTTATGATGAGCCCAGGCTTGGTTGCAGGATTTACACAGATGGATGAGGTCTGCAGAGACCCAGAGTAGGTGATGTTTTACCCTATGACATCTGAATGGGGCATGGTGATTCCAAACTTTCTGGAGGAGGTGTGTAAATATGGGCATGGCTGAGTCCACAATGGGGGCAGAATACACAGCTGACCAGTCAGTGATATATAGGTCATGAAGTTGTACGTCAATATCACTTGATCTGTAAGAGCAGATCCAGCAGTATGTGAGGAGAGTGTGGGGGGTGGACTTTGAGAACACAGAAAGTAATGAGGTGATCACTGAACACATCTGGAAGAGAGCTCGCTGTGAGAATTCTATGAGGGTGGTTGGAGAGAACCCAGTCAAGGACTGAATGATTTTGGGTGGAGGGTTTGGGCGGTGGGTTCTTTAATTAACTGTGAGATTTAAAGTTTCGATGTGATAGGTGTAGGGTTTTTGTGAAGGGGATGCCCAGTTCAGATTAAAATAACCCAGCATAATTTGTTCATTGGATGGTGCTGAGAGACTAGGGATAAGATAATGTCGATGAGGGAGGGAGAAGAGATTTTGGGGGAGGCATACAGCAAGGTGACTGTGAGTGGAAGGGAGGGTGGGAACTTTATGGAGACTGAGAGGTGCTCATGGGAAGAGGGACAAGATTCTGAGGATGAGACGCTGCATGGAAGGTTTAGGCGGGTGTATATTGCCATGCTCTTGCCACATTTACTACTCCTGGTGGTACACACAGTAGTCTGGGAGTGCTACCTGGTTGTTGGGGGTGTGCAGTGAGAGCCAGGTGTCCGAGATACACAGGAGATCGGGGTAGTATTGTGTGACCCAGAGCTTGAGAGACTCCATTTTAGAGAGGAGGCTTCTTGTGTTGAGGTGGTAGATACGAAGGCCTATGGGGAGATCAGAGATTAGTGTGGATGGGGGGCTATGGTTGGGGTGAATGTCACCAGATGAGATGTTAAACTGAGGTCCCTTCTGCCCATCTCTGGTGCTGTCCTGGTGGGTGTTCAGGTGGAAGTAAAACAACCCAAAGCAATTTTTGCAAAATTATAAGATTTTCCAGTGTTCTGGACATTTCTGAGGCTGTGTGTGGGTGTTGATGTGCAAAATGGCAGCCTTTACACGTCCATAGTTACTTCACTATCAGTCTCTCATTGCTTGAAAAGCACTTTGGGTTACTATGTGTATAAAAAGCACTATATAAAGGCTTCTTCTTGTTCTTCACAGGTAACAAGCAATGTGGTGGCACCTCCGCACTAAGCCACCCTCAGGGATACCAACATTTTCAGTGGTCAAAGCCCCTGGGCTTGTGTCCCTTTTACCCTTTCACCACCTCACACTCCCCACACTGGAGGGGTAGGGGGTCAGCTTCAGGCAGTAAAGGGAGGTCTCTAGACAAGAAGAACAAAAGGTGAGCATTCCATAGTCTTTGATCAGTAGGGGGAGTTTTGCAGCCTGAGAATTACACTTGAGAGACTGTCATTTAAATTCTAGGTGTCGGCAGCTGTCAAGAGTTGCTTTTACCATCTAAGGTACAGGTCCAGACTGCACCCCCTACTTGACCCTGCACATCTAAGGACATTGGTATAGGCCTTTTTTGGCATCCGGGTCAAAGTAATGTAATGTGCTCTGTAAGGATTTGCCTTGTGGTGAACTACCCAGTTAGCAGCTGTTTCAGAATGTGACCACAAGGTTTCTGACCACCACGCAGTGAGATCATATTACTGCCTTGCTGCACATGCTGGGCAGCTTGCCTATCTGGTGGAAAGTTTTATTCTTTTATTTATTGTTTCTAATTTTTAGAATTTTTGGCCCGGAAGGGCACACTGAGACAAAGTGTGTTTCAGGTTCGTCCCAGGAGCACTAGGAGGTTAAATGACTTGCTCAGAGTCACACAGTATGCAAAAAGAGGAAGTTGGTTTCATTTCGACTGGGTCTCCAGGTTCACAGCTTGGTGCTATACTGCCTCACAAAGTTGATTACAAGGTACTTACTTTGTCATGCTTGAGTTTCTTCCTCCTACCATCAATCAGCTGGAGCTAGTACCTTTGCAGTGTGTACGCTGGTATTGTGTAATACTCTTCTGAGGGAAGTTTTCCCCTTTGGTTGCCTCATTTAAGGCTGGACTCCCAAGATATCTCAAGGGGAAGGTCTTCCAGGACTGACTTGTTTGTGTTGGCTGTTTTCTTTCTCGGTCATTTATTGCACTTTATCCTGTACTGTACTTTTCTTGCTGCTGTTTATGTGTTTTGAGAATTCTGTAATATTTGCTGTTTACTGCTAAGCATTCTGGGCTCTGGGAAGGGTGCTATATAAAAATTACTAAGTGTACAGGGGAAAAACTCACATTTGTTGATCTTATGGCCATTCAATATTGAATCTTTCAGTGCTCAATGGTACCTTTATAGTTGCTATTGGCATCCAAAGCACTTCACTTCTTTTTACATCTTGATGGCTATTACCTGAGGCCCACTGGATACCTCCACAAATAGCCTTTTCAGTTGACTATGGGAAATAACATGGTGGCTGTAGTATGTCTAGTTGTTCATCTTCACCACCACCAGACCACCTCCATTCTTGTGTGAATATTTACTGAACGTGCAAGGTACAAAATAAATTACACTAAACTTACAGGCTTGCTGAGGAAGCACCCTAGTGCAAAACTGGTAAAGGTTTTATCCAGACCTTTTTTTGCTATCCCCAGACACTTGTAAGTTTGCTGTTATTTATTTTGCTGTGCACTTTCAGCAAATATTTGCACAGTGATAGAGGTGGTCTGGTGGCAGTTTTCTTGTTTTCAGTCATTGGTATGACCATGGCACAGTAGCACTCAAAGCAACTCTTCTAGTTGCTACATTCTTTTTCACCACAATCTGTTCACTCAGAAGAGTGGAGAGAACATAGGTTCAAGTTATTATTATTTTATTATTTATTCAGTATAGCCCACATCATTTGCAGTGGGGTTTTGATTCTACCCATTTCTACAGCTGGGTGGACTAGATCACTGAGAGGTCAAGTAGCTTGCTTTAAGTACACACAGTAAGCATCTGGATCTGATGGGGTTTGAGCATGTGATCCCCGATTCCATACCAGTGCTCTAATCCCTAGACCACAGTGCCGCAACTATTCAACAACTGGCGAAGTATCTTGCCTCAAATGTGTAGATTCAAGAACGGATGATGGTCATGTTATCATCAACAACTGTGTCTTATTTAACATACTGTTCATTGGATCTCAAGTGTGTGTGTGCCTCTCTCTCTCTCCTCACCCCCCCTCTCTCTTTCTCGCTCTCTAAGTGGTTGGAAGATGGCAGACCTGTGCTGAACTAGCTCTAGAGGAGCTCCTCAGAACCTGTGTTATGCTTGACAGTACTTTGACTCTCGTACACCTTTAAGCCTGAGGGTTTTACTAAATAGTTGTTGCTTTTCTATAAAAACGTTAAATTATTTGCACTTGGAGAGTGTGTTTTTTTTTTTAGGTCTATCCTGTTCCACATATTGCACTCAAGATTGGGGTAGCTTCACAATCTAGAACTAGAAGAGCTGAGAAAAGAGTGAGGAGAGCAGCATGTAAGTCTAGAGAGCCTGAGGAGAAAGAAGCACCCTAACATAGACTATGAAATATTTCACTTGTAACATTATTACAGCATTTTCTACAACTGGAGGAAACTATCATTATCCTTTTCTCTCACTCAGGTAGAGAAAATAGATACTGGCTTTGGATTAGAAGAAGGGGCAGGCCTTGATGAACTGTCCAAGCTTCTCACATCCCAAATACTTTCTATATTCCTGTTGTAAAAGTACTTATTTATTTGATTTTGCATCTCATCTAATGTGACGCTTTTCATCTTTTAGATATCACATATTTATACAGCTGATCTTTTTCCTATTAAACCTGGCTTTGCACATTGTATTTTTTTTGTCAGAAACCACTCGGTAGGATTTTTTATGAAGCAATTATTTTTGTGATAAGATGGACTTTAGTTGTAAAGTATTAGCCAAATCTTCCTCAGTATTGTTACTGGAAAATACGGTGATTTGTTACTGGAAAAAGATAAACATGGATTGTCTGTAAGTGCCTTGATACATTTAAGCAAACTTGCCATGCAATGTAATGTAAACCAACTTGTTACGTAATTCAAACTGCATGCTATAGACATAAGGAAATAATAGTGAATAAAACGGGTGCGAGGAGGGTCACTGAAGACCAGTTAGGGTCTGCTGAGACAGAATAAGCAGGAAAAACCTGGGCAGACTGGGTGGGCCAAGTAGTGCTTTTTTACCAACAAATTCTATGTTTCAATGTAAGTATTCCACCACACTGGCTTTGAATTACTTGTAACTGTTTTGATATTTTCTACAAAATTAACATATAGCTAGATATGCCGCCGCTGTTCTAAATCTTTATTCATTTTGTTTCTGTATCCTTTGTTTTTCCTATCGAGGACCTCCTTGTATGTGTGTATTGCTCACTTTCTCCTAAATGCAAATAAGACAGTGTCACCTGTTTACCCTCATAATTGCACTGTCCCACATGGAAGAGGTACTGTAGTACCCACACAGAGAAGATGCTGTCCTACATTGTAAACTCACACTTTAAAGCCAGATTTGCAATACTAAAGAAAAGAACTGTGTCTGGGAAGAGACCAGTCCAAGCATGTGAGATTATAGCTCAGTGGTTAGAGCACTGGGGTGTTATTCCAGCGGGCTGGGTTCAATTCTCAGTAGATCCTGTTGTTTCTCGCAACAATTTGTGATCTTAATTGTTTAGCAGTGGCTAGTACTGCATTAAAAACATATAATTGTCACCTTGATTATTCCTAGATGCAGGATTTGCAGTACTAGAGAAAGAAAGTATGACCAGCAACATCATGTTCAACCATGCGAGCCGATGGCTCAATGGTTAGAGCACAAGGACAGTATTTTGGGGGCCTGGGTTCAATTCCCAGAAGGTCACATTATTTCTTTCTCTCTTCAATTTGTGACTTTAAAGCAAAAATTTATAATACTCTTTGTTCCTAAGTTTATTCTAATATTATTTTTTGTTTATTCTTTTTTGGTAACTGGTAAGGCCTGGTAGGCAGAAGGCCTGCTTTCAGGGACCTGGGAGCAATGGATAGGTTAATTGACTTGTTCAGGGTCACACAGTTTGCAGGTGGAGGTTGCATAAATCAAACCCAGGTCTGCTGGTTGTACCAAGCTCATTCACAGCTCATTACTCTAAGCTCTAGGCTATTTTGCCAGCCTCACAAAAACTTAATTTTGCACAAATAAACACTAATTAATTTCCAGTGTTTAGAGCTTGTATCCCCATGTGTGATGACATGTCTCACATTTTGTAGGCCAGTGTCTCATTTTCCCACATTTTGCAAGACACTGTCCATGCTGCTGTGAACGTATTCCCTTGCTATTTGAGGTCTTCTGGGGGCCGACCCATTGGAGCAGTGGTAGGGCTACTGCTCACAGCACCAGTGACCTGAGTTTAGGTGTGAGCCTGAGTCACAGAGGGCCAGGGGAGGAGTACTTAGTGTCCCAGAGAACACACCCTTCCAGGGTGGCAGGGCAGTCAGATGCTGCTTTGGAGGCAGGACACCAGCTGGCATTGTGTATGGCTATGTGTTTTTGCAATTGACACCTTTGCTACCAGCATCCTAGTGGAGAAAATGAAGCTGGAAGCCCCTCGAGCATGCAGGGTGAGGAGAATGCTCCCCAGCCCCACCACTCTGGCAACCAGTTGCCCTCCCATTCAAGACTGACCTGCGAGGGATAGGCATTGTTCCCAATGGAATCCACCATTGAACAGACAGGTGTGGCTTAGTAGACCCCTGGAAGGATGGGTAAGTGTTTGAGAAGGGATTGGATGGGGCTGGAAGCAGGTGGGATTGAAAGGGGCAGCACCAGTGATGGGACAAATAATGTATAAAAAAAATCTTCAGAGTGGGCACAGCTATATGTGCAGTCTCCATTTCATCCCAGGCATGTGGTGCACCTCACCAGTAATCACTGGCTACCTTCTTCACATGGGGCGCTTACCAGTTTTATACAAATCACCAGGAGTCAGGACCATGACAGTCTACACCATTACTTAAAAATTAGAGCCTGATTCTTTGTATAGCTCCAGTATGTGTGCCTCCCTGTTCTATTCATACTACCCCGATACCCATTACTTAGGAGAGTAATTGCCCAGTGGCACAGAGAACACAACATGTCTTCTATGACTGTCCTGTGCTGATCTCTCTCTTTTTCTGATCTCAGTTCCGGGAAGTTCCACCTATTCTTATCTTGGTACTGCCACAAGAGTCATCTGCCTGCATACTCAGTGCTGTTGACTGTGCCCAGCACTAATCTCTGTCCTCCATTGGCTGCAGAAAGTTTGCCACTGTCTTCCCTAGCTAAGGTCCTCTCTCAAGTGCCATCAATAGATCCCTGCCAGCTCCAGGAACTGCTTCCCCAGCCCTAGTCCTTCCATGGGTACCTTTAAAGTAACTTCGTCAGATCCAGGAACCCAAGCCCATAGCCCTTGTCCCTTACTAATGTTGTGACATCGATTGCAGTGCCCTTAAAGCAGCAAATGCTATCTGTCATGGTCTCTGTCTTAGTGTGACTCTTTGGCAACTGTCTCATGAGGATTTCTGTCTCCTACTGGCTCCAGAAGCTGTTGCCTGCCACCTGCCTGTAAAAAAATGAGTTTTTACATAGAAGCACCCCACAACTCCACTCATTTTTATGTTGGCATGCTTGCGCAGCCAACATCTTGGGGTATTGCAGATTTGGAGGCACAGTCGCTGTTGGGAGAATGCAGGGCACACACCAATAGGTGTATTCCTCATTCCCCAATCAGCCTGCATGCCGGCGCCACACTACCCGGGCGAGCACATCTAAGGAAAGGTCAGCTGCAATGTGAGCAAAGCCTTCACCAGCTGGAAACATGGCAGCAGAAGTGGCCACTAAACTGCCGACTTCGGGGGTGCCCAATCCCCAGGTCGGCTTACCCTGCCCAAGTATGTGCCAATGAGGGAGCCCATCCCCATCAGCAGAATGTCCCCCGCTTTTGTTGTTTTGCCAATGGGGTGCCCAATCCCCGTCAGCATCCGGCCCCACTTTCCCAATTTATGCCGATGGGAGCCCACCCCATTGGCATGATGTCCCCTCTTCTGTACAACGGGTACCTAATCCCCATCGGCTACTGTACTCCCCCAAAAAGAAACCACCTGTAAAAGAAAACCATCATGATGTGTTTTTAGTACCTGTAAGCAGAAACGGTCCCTCGTAGTCTCCCTACACACCACCCGCACCCACCCACTATGGACCCTGCCTCTCCACACCCCCACCCCATACTTACTTCTGGAGCTCGGCGCGACAGTCTTCGGCGGACCAGAACACGTCTTCACTCTTCAAAGCCGACCGCGAACTGAGGAAATGCCGGTAAGCTGTATAATGGAATAAATAGGTTTTTTTCAACTTTGATGCATATCTCAGGCATTTTTTGGAATTTCTGCACCAAATTTTCAAAATGGGGTTTTTGGGACCCCTCCTCATAAATTCTGTCACAGTTATGATGTTAGTCGATCCTGAAAGGCGATTTTGCAGTCACTGTGCAGAATCACCTTACTGGACCGATTAATGCAAGTCAGTGGCAGTGTTCACGAGGTGGGCTCCCAAAAAGCTTATGTTGCAAATTTGTGGAAAAATCCAAAAATGGCTTTGTTTTATTTGAAATGTGCTAGCAGTTGCTACACATGCTCGTAACTTCACGAATTTGCAATATTTACATGCCAGATTTTCAACATTGTCATTTTTCTACACCTCCTTGTGAACAGTATAGCTGTCATTTTCCACATCCTGGCCGAAATGTGTTTCCGCACTTCTGGCGCGCAATACCACAGTCGCTGTGGGAAATCAGTGTTCGGGGCAAATTACGAGCAGAGGTCCTAAAATGCCTATGTTGAAAATTTGGTGATAATACTCCATAAAATGACTGTGTTACGAGCGTGCATTGCGCAGTTTGCACACACACTCGTAACGTTGTGCATTTGTAATGTTTTCACTCAGGATTTTCACCATTGGCATTTTTCCACACCTCTTGATGAACAGTACAGCTGTCATTTTACATATCCTGCCCAAAATGTGTTTTCGCACGTCCGGCACAAAATAGCGCAGGCGCTGTGTGAAATCACTTTTTGGGACATTTTAAGGAAATGACAGTGACACTGTACATGAGTAGAGGTGCTAAAATGCCCATGCTGAAAATTTGGTGACGGAACTCTATAAAATGACTGTGTTACAAGTGTGCTCTGTGCATTTCCCATGCACCCTTGTAACTTTGCAAATTTGCAATACTCACATGCCACATTTTCACCACTGTCATTTTTGTACACCTCCTTATGAATAGTACAGCTGTCATTTTTCACATCCTGCCAAAAAAGTGTTTCCGCACTGCACTGCCAAAGCCAATGCCAGCTTGACAACATTCGGCATTGACAAATGCTTATTCATTTTTATTTTGTTTAGTTATTCAGAAAAAACCTTTGAGCACAAGCTCTTTTACAAAGGTTCCACATCATAGATAGCAAAACAAAGTACAGTAGGAGAAAGCAAAGTTACATTACAATGAACGATACAGCTTGGATTCAGAACTTACAGAATAACTCAAAACATAGGTAAAAGTTAAATAACAAGAAAAAATACTTTATGAGGGTGGGGGGAAATAAGCAGCCACAAAGTGCCTTGTCAGTAGTTTAGAGGGATGGGGATAGACATGGACATAGAACCATACTCTTTCACCTAAGTCTGTAGTATGCAGTTAAGTTCTGGATCTGGAGGGAGTCTGATTTAAAGTGCGCCCATGCCTAATTCGAAAACAATCAGGGGATTCAAGCAGGGCTGGGACATAATGAAGGGAATAGTGGTTATTTGGGGTGACAGGATGGAGGAGGAGAATAGAGAGAGGACGGGGAGGGTTAGTACCCTGGAGGAAAAGTAGGTTCCAGGGATTATAGGGACCTTGGGCAGACTGGATGGACCTCTGATCTTTTTCTGCCATCATTGTCTATGTTTATATGTTTCTGATTTGTAGGTCATAGAAACATACTACAGAAACACAGACAATGATGGCAGAAAAAGACCAATAGTCCATCCAGTTTGTCTGAGATCTCTATCTAACTCTGGGACCTACTGCCCATCCAGAGCCCTAGCCCTCCCTCTCCTACTCCCTAATCTGTTTCCACTTTCTGTCTCCAGCTTGTGCCTATCTTTCCTGAGGTAAGGACTCTAGAACAGGGTGTAGTACTCCAGGTGTGGCCTCCCTGAAGATCTATAAAGGGATAGTATTACTTCTTCCTCCTTCTATCAATACCCCTCCTGAATCACCTCAACATTCTGTTTGCCTTACCATAGGCCTTGTTGCACTGGCTCAATTGTTTGAGGGTGTCACTGATGATAACTCCAAGGTCCTGTTCCTCAAACATCGAGCTAAGTCTCAACCCACCCATCCAGTACTCTGTCCTAGGGCTCTTATTCCCAAGATGCATAACCTTGCACTTTTTGGCATTGAATTTCAACTGCTAAACCTTTGACCATCCCTCTTGCTTTTGAAAGTCACTCTGCATTTCCTTGATTTCCTTATAATTGTCCAGCCTCCCACATAACCACAGTGTCATCTATGCAAAGACATAAGCTGTCCCAGATTTCTTCTCCAACATCGCTGATGAACATATTGAAGAGGACCAGACTCAGGACAGATCCCTGTGGTACCCCACTCACGACCTTCCTCTCTTCTGATTTGACACCATTGTCCACAACTGGCTGAAAGGGAGGCAGCAGAGGGTTGTGGACAATGGTGTCAAATCATACCTATCCAGTTTATTATGTGGCATATATCAGTACTGGTCCCAAAACCGAACTGACTCCAGACACAGTAGGTCTGCTCTAAGTGTAGTACCTTGCATTTGTATTCACTGAATCTGAGACATTATGAGTCTGACTAGTCACTCAGCCTGTTCAGAACTTTGTGAAATGTGTCCCCATACTCTAGAATGTCCACCAGCCTGATCATTTGAGTGTGAACAGCTAACTTTATAGTGGCTATTCCATAAGATATCCAGGTATAAGATTTTTATTCACACTGGAATGTTGCCAGGAATGCTGTCTAGCAATGATTGGCACAGTCTCAAGTACTAGGCTGGCATTATGGCATACAGCTTTGTGAACTTGGCCCTCACTTGTACTTACAACCTCACAGTAACTCACATTCTTCATAGCCATGGATGTGAAAAACTCATTTGCTTTTTCAAACTTACATTTTTTTTCTTTGGTACTGGCTCACCTGACTTCGGTCGGTATGCAACTCCCGAACCCTGACATTTCACCAGTGTCTGCCCACTCACGGTAAATCCACCAACTGAATTACAATAAAAAAATGAAAAGAAAAAAAAAATAATCCACTTTTTTCTCTGGTCAGACAGAATTTCTCCCACGTCTTCAACTGGGGGGGGGGGAGTAGAGGCACGAGCGGGTGAGCACCGATGTTACTATGACAACCACTTTAAAAGCTTAAACTACGAATGCTGCACAAGGATAAGAGACCCCACAGTAACAACACAAAACTTCATGTAAATACAAATGGAGGAACTATTTTATTATACATTGAATGACATGTAAGAATTTAAACTTCTAAACATAACATTATTTTTTTTAAATATTAAATACAGTGGCCCATTTTCTAAGTGTAATAATACCCTCCAGGGTGGGCATTATGGGATATAACGGACCTTCCAGGGGCTATAAGGCCCTTCGCCTGCAGGAGGGCCTCATTATGCCCACTGGGCGGTCCGTTATATCCCAATAACACCCACCCTGTCGGGTATTATTACTTACATACCTGCGTGAACAAAAAGCTTATCCTTGTACTTCCTATGGGATGTCCTTTTATAACATGAGACTAATGACTGTCTGTGTCCAAATCCCTGTGAAATTTTACTCCTGTTCTTTTAATGTACAGTTTGTCTCCTGTTTTTTTTAAATGTACAGTTTGTCAAGTGTTTTACAAAAGGGTCGCTGTGGTTACAGCCTATTGGTGATATAAGAAAAAAAATAAAACAAGTTGCTGCTTCAGCTGGGGGCTGAAAACAAAACAAAAAGTTCTATTAAATACACGCTGAAAATAGAAAATATAGTTAGAAATAATCAACGTTTCAAACTTAGAACTTCTTTAGGAATTATCTATAAAGAGAAAATAGAAAAGTTAGTGGAAGCAATAATAAGGGATATATATTTATATATATATATATATATTATGGTAGCGCGGTAGTGCTACCATAGTTAGGATTGAGTAGCACTTTTAAGGTTAAAGGGTGAAACTTTGTACCTTAATAACTTTGCCACTGTTCAACAGATTTTCCAGAAATTTTGTATGCATGGTTGGGCATGGTAGATCTTGTGATCTGCCAACTTTTGTACTGGTCGGATATACGGCTGCGGAGCTATTAAGCGACATCCGAGTGCGCAATTACTTTTTTTGTGCATTCCTTGCTCACGCCTACAGGTTGCACGGTTTGTGCGACCGGTCCGAAAATTTCAGGAAACATGTGGCCGGGGTCCCTGATGTGCCTTTTGAAAATTTTGTGAAAAAATATTAAACGGTTCAAAAGTTATTCAAAAAACAAGTTCCCATTATAAGTTAATAGGAAAAGTTAACAAAAAGAAAGTGTCATAAATGCACTTTTTAGTGTCGCAAATGGCCCTAGTAGTGTCAAAAATCTGCCATTTTGTATTCAGTTACTGATCAGAAAAATGCATAGTGTTTAAAGTTGGGACCATCTAGGGACACAATTCTTTCTGTGTTCACCTAGTCGGACCCTGAGGATGCTAGCCATGTCTTTATTTTGGGGTTAAACAACCCAGAAATATGTTTTTCAAATTTCTGGAACCAGTAGTGTCACAAAGTAGTGTCGCACCTGTGACACTTTCACAAATTTTTGTGAAAGGTGTCGCAAATTGCTAAAGTACTTTTCCAGACTATGGCCAAAATGACAGGAATTCTTTGCCACCCTGCTGCAAAAGAATGGTTTGGTCTTTTGGGCTGAAATTTGGAGGGAAATCAGCCAACATCTCACAGATGTGCCTTTTCATAGTTTGGTGAAAAAATATTGCACGGATGCCAAGTTACAGTACTCCCAAGTTGACTCTTTTTCCCATAGACTAACAGGGTGGCATCCGCCGTGCCTTTCAGGGCTTGTATCTCGAAAATGGTGACATTTTTGTCATGACAGTGTGTCAGTGAAAACGAAAATCATGAATTATGTGAATTTTTTTTTCTACATCATACGGTTACTGAGATATAAGCAATTTAGTATTCCAACACCTCATTTTCGGCTCCAAGGCCCATTATTATGCATACATTCTTTGTACACACTGTGTTTCTTTATGCAGATGTTGGGGAAAAACAAGGTATATGCTTCTGTTAATGTTACAGTTACTGTTTCCACTTGTGTTTATGTACCCGTTTGCGTTACTGTTCCCGTTTATGCCACCGTGTGCGTTATCCTTTGCGTTCTCGTTTGCACTTGCATTAGCTCTACTGTTACCATTTGTGTTTCCACTACTATTTGTGTTTGTGTTTCGGTTTGCATCACCGTGTGCATTGCCATTTGCGTTTATGGCAGCCCTTTCATTTGCCTTTGCGTTTGTCTTTCGTTTTGCGTCTTCGTTGCTGTTACTGTTACCGTTTGCATTTCCTATTGTTTTACTGTGCCCGTATGCATTACGGTTT
Organism: Neoceratodus forsteri; assembly: GCA_016271365.2. Classification (NCBI taxonomy): domain Eukaryota; kingdom Metazoa; phylum Chordata; order Ceratodontiformes; family Ceratodontidae; genus Neoceratodus; species Neoceratodus forsteri. The sequence goes on from CM057455.1 coordinate 300,934,005, forward strand.
GCGTTTCCATATGTGCTTGCATTTTCTTTTCTCTTTCTGTTTCCTTTGGTGTTATTGTTCGTGTTAACTTTACCATTTGCGTTTACAATTGCGGTACCATGCCCATGCGCATTACGGTTCCCGTTTATGTGCACATTTCCGTTCGCATTTTTGTTTCTGTTCCCTTTGGCGTTCTTGTTGCTGCAACACTTGACATTTGTGTTTACAATACCGGTGCCATCACTGTGCGCGTTACCAGTTGCATTTTCGTACGTGCTTGCGTGTCCATTTGTGTCACTGTTTGCTTCGGCGTCACTTTACGCTTGCATTTCTATTAACGTTTGCTTTACTATTTATGTTTGCTTTACCATGTGCGTAATCATTGCTGCTTGCATTTGTGTTGCAGTTCCTGTTACTATGTAACAAGATATCATGTGGTGGGAGCATGGGCCACCACATTCCATTTACTATTTATCGTCCTCATTCTCAAAAAGAAGGGAAATTAGAGGCAAAAAACTCTGTTTAATGCATCAGTTATGGTTGTTCCACAGCAACAAAAGCAAGGAAATTCGGTGTTAGGGTTGAAAGCCCCCCTTGGACCCCCCAGGCCACCCCCAACCTGCATCGGGGTGCGTGTTGGGGTCGTCAGTCCAATTCTCACCCCATTCTCCTACACCTCTGCTTCTTTACACATGTGATGGGGTGAGGTTAGGATAATGACCCAACTGCGCATCCATGCCAGGTGCGGGGTGGGCTAGGCAAGGGGGCCAAACCCTCAACATCAAATTTTCTTGCTTTTGTCTCTGTGGAACAACCCTAACTGATGCATTAAATGGATTTTTCTGCTATATATATATATATATATATATATATATACTGTATGTATATATATATATATATATACATATCTATATTTAATTTTAGTCTTTGGTAAGCGGGTAAGGCCTACTAGGCACAACTGCCTGTTTTCAGGGGCAACCTGGAAGCATTGGGTGGTTAAGTGACTTGCTCAGAGTCACACAGTATGCAAGTGAAGGTTGTGAAAATCAAACCAAGGTCTGGTCTGCTGGATGTACCAAGCTCATTCGCAGCTCATTACTCTAACATCTAGACTATACTGCCAGCCTATATATATATATATATATATATATATATATATATACACATATATATATTAGTGGCACAGTAGTGCCACTATAATTAAGGTTGAGTACCCCATTCAAGGTTAAATTAAAAATTGTGCACCTTAATAACTTTGGGACCGTATGACAGAGTTGTCTGAAATTTGGAATGCATGGTCTGGTACCATAGATCTCTGGACTTGTCAAGTTTCATTATGGTTGGATGTACGGTTGCGGAGCTACAGAGTGCCATAAAATGCATACATCACGGGGTTTTGTGTGTTTCTTTCTCGCACCTACAGTACAGCCCACACGGTTATCGCGATCGGTCCAAAAACTTCAGGGAAGATGCAGCCAGGGTCCCCAATGTGCCTTTCAAAAATGTTGTGAAAAAATATTAAATGGTTTAAAAGTTATTCAAAAAAACACAGAATCCCATTATAGTCTATGGGAAAAGTTAACAAACTATGCGAAAGTGTCACAAATGCAGTTTTTAGTGTCGCAAATGACCCTTTTACTTTTGTGATTCAGCCATTTTTTTTCAGCTGGTGGTCAGTAAAATGCTTGCCATTTAAATTTGGGACCCTCTAGGGAGACAATTCTTGTTGTGTTCACCCAGTTGAACCCTGAGGATGCTAGCCATGTCTTTTTTTTTTGAGTAAAACACCTCAGAAATATACTTTTTTAATTTTGTAAAAAGTAGTGTTGCAAAGTACTTTCACATATGCAACACTTTCATGATTTTTTTTGCGAAAGTAATTTGCGACACTATGCCCAAAACATTATGAAATCTTTGCCATCCTACTGCAAAACAACAGTTTGGTCTTTTGGGCTGAAATTTGAAGAGAAGAAAGCCAGCATCACACAGATATGCCTTTTGGTGGTTTGGTGCAAAAATATAACAGGGCTGCAAAGTTATGGCACTCCAAAGTTGACAATTTTTCCCATAGGATAACATTAGGGCGTCCACCATGCCTTTTGGGTCCTGTATCTTGAAAATGGTTCGAGATATGGACTTTTCGTCGCAAAACTTCTTAGTCCCCAATTGGGGGGCTACATGCAAAGCTAGCCTGGAAAGTCATAAATAATATGAAATTTAAAAAAAATTTTCAGCGTCGTACGGTTTCTGAGATATAAGCAATTTAGTATTCCAAGTGCTCATTTTCCTGTCCAAGGGCCACTATTATGCCCACATTCTTTGTACATACTCTGCTTCTGAGTGCACCTCTTTTGAACACAAAGTGTGTGCGTTAGCATTACCGTTTGCATTCATGTTTGCGCTTGCGTTTCCGTTACCGTTTGCATTAGTGTTTCTGTTTGCATCACTGTTAGCGTTACTGTTTGCATTTGCATTACCATTTGCATTTCCATTTATGTTTGGTTCACCATTACTGTTTTCCTTTCCATTACTGTTTGCGCTTCTGTTACCATTTGCGTTTGCGTTACCATTACCGTTTGCATCTGCATTTATGATTGTGTTTACTTTACCGTTTGCATTTATGTTTGCGTTCTTGTCATCGTTACTGTTACCATTAGCGTTTGCGTTTATGTTACCATTACCGTTTGTGTTAGCATTTGTGCTTGCACTTCCGTTTACATCACTGTCACAGCTTGCGTTTGCATTACCGTTACCATTTGCATTACCATTTGCATTTGCATTACTGTTACCATTTGCATTTACGTTTGCGGTTACTGTAAGGTTTTGAGTTGTGTTTTCTATCTTCAAATAAGTCAAGCCACACAGAGTGACTGTTTCCCTTCTTTATTTTCTTGCAAGTTCATCAATTCATATACATGTATAGTCTTCTCTTCTTTGGTGCTAGTTCATTCAATTTACATACAGTGCTTATAAAAAGATTTCTTATCTTGAATAATACCAACACCCCATTAGAAGCCAATCATATAACAAAGTAACATATTAATGTTAGGGTGAGGTGAATTTGTGTCAAAATGTAGGTATGACTTCATTTCTTACACAACATCACAGGTGTTTACTACATTTCTTGCACAATATTCTGCAACCTTCTCTGTTGCACACCTCCCTTAAACAGGTGTATACCATTCTAATAAGGGCACACCATCCTGATCAGTTTATTATAGGACACTTGATGTTGAAATATCAAGGTTATTACTAGACATTTGATTATATTGTATAAGGTTACACTTAAGTAAAAATTATACTTTAATAAAAATGTTACACTACACTTGTGTTTCTGTTACCATTGTCATTTGCGTTTTCTTTACCGTTCGCGCTTGTGTACCATTTGCATTTCCATTTCCATTACTGTAAACGTTACCATTACCGTTTGCATTTGCACTTGTGTTTGCGCTTCCGTTTGCATTACCGTTTCTGTTTGCATCACTGTTAGATTGTTATCGTTTGCGTTTATGTTACCATTGCCGTTTGTGTTTGTGTTTGCATTGCCATTTGCATTTTCGTTTGCGTTACCATAACTGTTAATGTTTGCGTTTCCGTTCACGTTTGCGTGGGCATTACCGTTCCAATCAATGTTTGCATTTTTTATCACCGTTACCATTAGTGTTTGCATTAATGTTTGCATTTGCATTTACATTTCCATCACCATTGCCATTTCTTTTTACGTTACCATTACCTTTTGTTTTTACGCTTGCGTTTTCGTTTGTGTTTATGTTTGTGTCACTGTTACTGTTACTGTTTCTGTTTTCACTTCCATTTCCGTAAGCTTTAGCATTTGCATTTGCATTCACATTTGCATTACCATTACCATTATTGTTTGCGTTTGCATCACCATTACTGTTAGCGTTATCGTTACTGTTAGGTTTATTATGCACAAATGGCCAGCATGGTGGGACGGGCCCCACACTCCCACCACCACATTCCATTCACTATTTATATTGCACATTCTCAAAAAGAAGGAAAATTCATGGCAAAAAAATCCATTTAATGCATCAGTTAGGGTTGTTCCACAGCGACAAAAGCGAGGAAATTCTGTGTTAGGGTTGAAAACTCTAATTGCGGATTCCCCACCCCACCACCACACACACACACACACACACACACACACACACATATGAAAGTAGGGGAAGGACCAAGGCAACACAACCAATCACACACAACCAGCAGCAGGTAACAGAAATAAGATAGAACTATCTAAACCATGAAACCACACACCCATGCTCCCATTGGGCTGTGGCATGGGGTCATCACTGCTAACTCTGATCCCAGACATTCCATGCACCACAAAACACATATCACTATGGACAACAGGCCATCTTGGGCCACACGCTGCCACCAACACATAACACAGACTACACTTATGGTATTTTGGGGTGTACAACACCCAAAACAGGATTTTCTACATTCTCTGAAATACTTTCAAAACATCACTTTTGCAAATGAGACAGTGTTGTGCTATGCATTTGCAACACTTTCGTGTTTGCGACAGTATTTTGTGAAAGTATGCTTCTGATGACTGCACGTCTTTGCCTGCAAGCAAGCAGTTGGGTCCTTTGGGCTGAAATTTGCAGGGTGGCAAGCCCTGGTCCCACAGATGTGCCTTTTCCTGCTTTGGTGCTAAAACACTTAAGCATGACAAAGTTACACTGTTCCAAAATTAAGCAATTTCCCATAGACTAACATTGCAGCACCCATGATGCCTTTCGTTGCCCATATGTCGAAAACGTAGCAAGGTACACATTTTTCACTACTGCCACCTTGTTTCACCGTTAGGTGAACTAACCTCATGAAACAAGTTTGGAAATACTGTATGATACCTGAAGTTAGATTTCTTACCTACTTGCTATGCTAACACAGGTATACACCTCCTGCTGGTTGTGTATGATTGGTTGTGTTTCCTTGGTCCTTCCTCTACTTGCATGTATATGTGTGTGTGGTGGTGGGGGTGGGGGGTATGCGCAGTTAGGGCTTTCAACCCTAACATTGAATTGCCTTGCTTTTGTCACTGCGGAACAACCCTAACTGATACATTAAACAGAGTTTTTTGCCATGAATATATACGTGTGTGTGTGTGTAAGGAAAGTAGGTGGGTGGCTCTAGTAGACAAAGTTATAGTAGGAAAGTAAAGAACAGAAGTTGGAAAACAAAAAGATTTGTGATGTGTCATTCCTGTAATTAATGTTTTTACTGACTGTGAGCAAATTTACCAGATGCATGTAACTGTAGTGGTTCCCAGACAGAATAACATGCTATTTCCATGGAGGGGAAAAATAGGGCAGAAAAAAACCACATTTATTTATTTATTGGAGATTTGGAAGTACCTTTGAGTCAAAGACTCCTTTACAAAGGTTCCACGTCACAGGTATTACATACGAGAAGAGAGGTTACATAGCAGTACAGCAGTACATAGTCAGGTAGTTACATTAACAGTTGTTACAGAGGCATTTGGGGACCTCGCAGAGGAGACCTAGGTCTAGATAGAGCAAACAAGCAACACAAATGGTATAACAGTGCAGAGCTAAACAAGAGGGATGCTGCTAGTGGCAGGGTTATGAGGAGGGGGTGCTGGCCGTAGCCTAGGCCAGTCGTTTGATGAAGGATTGGTCAAAGGCAATCACAATGGTCTGAGGCCTGTAAGTGGGCTCTAAGGGTGGTTTTGTATGATCCTAATCTGTTCTCATTTGCAAGCGGAGTGGGTAGACTGTTTAACCAGGATGGGGCTCTGTAGCTGAAGGACCTCTGGTATAGGGATGTACGGCAATGGGGGACAGAGAGGAGGAGCTTACCATAGCTACGAGTGTGCTTAAGCAATTGGGCCGCTCTTATTAGTGGGGCGAGACCTGATGGGCAGAGACCGAGGGCAATTTTTTTGCCATGAGGCATGTGTGGAACTTGATCCTATTGTCAAGGCTCAGCCAGTTGGTAGCATTGTACAGTGTGCATGTATGAGTTAGCCAGTCACAGCCCAAGGTGAGGCGGAAAGCTTTATTTAGGGAGACACTTAGTCTGCTGAGTGCCAAGGAGTTAGCTGCCCCATAGATGACTAGACCATAATTTAGCAGGGAGAGGACTGAGGAGGAGACAGCTAGCCTTACTGCATTTGGGGTAAAGCAGTGTTTGAGGCGATACAGGAGCCAGAGCCGCACATTGAGGGCAGTAGATAGGTGGTGGATACGCTGGTGGAATGTGAGTGCAGGGTCAAGTGTTAAGCCAAGATATCTGAAGGAGTCCACCTGGTCAAGGGTGGTATGGTTGGCAGTCCTCAGTTGTGGACAAAGTACCTTTTTTGAGTTAGATGGGTGGGAGAAGTACATTACCTTAGTCATGGAATAGTTCAGGACAAGATGATGGGAGGCTAGCCATATTTCTGAGGAGCTGAAGGAGGACTGGAGGGAAAGGTGGAGCTGTAAAGGGTCAGTGTTGGACGTATAGAGGATGGCATCATCCACATAGAGGAGAAGGTTCCCGGGGCAGGTCTTGGGGAGGGAATTTAGAAAGAGGCTGAATAGTAATGGACCCAGGACGGACCCTTGCGGGACACCCGAGAGGACAGGTAGCCTACTAGAGACTGTGTCTCCTATCCTTACCTGCTGGGAGCGGTTTGACAGGTAGTCAGAGAACCAACCAAGGGCATCTGGAGAGAATCCCGTGCTGGTGAGAATGTATTGCAGGAGCAGGTGGTTGACGGTGTCAAACGCCTTACTAAGATCTATGAAGACAGCCCCTGTGATTTGTCCTCTATTTAGAGCGGAGTGGATGTGCGAGGTGAGTTCCAGAAGGGCAGTGGTGGTACTATGGCCCTTCTGGAAGCCATGTTGCTGCGTACTAAGCAGGTTGTATTTGTTTAGGTGGTCTGTTAGCTGGTCAGAGACTATCCTCTCAAGGGCCTTGGATAGGGGAGGGAGAATGGAGATAGGTTGGTAGTTGTTAGTGAGGGCATGGTCCCCACTTTTGAAGATCGGCATGATATGGGCAGATTTCCAGTGGGAAGGAAATTTCCCTTGGCATAAGGAGCTATTTAGTATATGGGTGAGGGGGTCGAGCACCTCGGTGAGTGAGAGTCGAATTAGTTCCAAGTCTAAAGTGTCACTGCTATACCGGGAGTGACTTAGTGCCCTCCTGAGATAAGGCTCGGCACCCTTGGGAGAGATGACACGCAGGCGAAAGGGTGGGGCGGATGGGAGGGTTGGGGAGGTGTCTGGGGGAGGGTCAAAGAAGTTAGGAGGGAGAACCAGACTTAGATTGGAGAAGGCGTCATTAAAGGCATCGGCCATTCGGGCTGGATCAGAGGTAAGGGACCCATCAACCCTGATCTGGCTAGGGGTGGTGTTGGTAGCTTTACCATGCAGGTCTTTGATATTGTTCCAGAACCTTCGTCAAGAGCCCCAGGAGTTGATGAGTGAGGTCTGGTAGTACTCCACTTTTGCTTTGCACAAGGACCATGTACATTTGTTCCTTGCTTCCCTATAGTTCTGCCTGTCAGCTGGCAGGCCAGTCTTGTTAGAGAGGTGCCATAGGAAGTCTCTAGTCCACATGAGATCCAGGAGGTGCTCACTGACCCATGGCACTGGGTTTCCTTTGGCCACTCTTTTAGCGATCGGGGTGACTTTGTCACAGATGTTGTTAAAGGCGAGGATGAAGTGGTTTAGGGCTAGGTCAGTGTCAGTGGTATTCGTGACAATGGACCAGTCCATTGACCTGAGATAGATTTTGAGTTCGCAAGTTTTCCTAGGCAAGTTTATGCTGATAGATTAGTCTGGGTGGGGGTTGGGGTTTTGCCCGTCCAACGGCAAGAGAACGGGGAGTGGTCACTAAGGGCATTTGGGGAATTACTGTTGTACTGGCGATTTTCGTAGGGCAGTTGGTGAACACCAAGTCCAGCAGAGAGGAGGACCCGGTGTGCTGGTTCAATCTGGTGGGGGATGTGACAACCTGCGTAAGGTCCTGGGCAGTAGCGGCGTCTAGGAATGGTGCAGCGGCTTTGTCCAGCCAGTTAATATTAAAGTCCCCTAGCACGATTTTCTCAGCTAGTGGCGGAAATGTAGCCAGGTAGGACAGAATGGAGTGGAAGGCCACATTCTGCTCCCTGGGAGGGATATAGACTGTGGTGATGACGAGTGAAGGGGGGATTTCATTGTACCCAGTGTGATTTTTATAGTGAGGGCCTGTAGGCCAGGATGCAGTTGAGGGGTGGGGAGTAGCTGACCACGTAGGACCTCTTTAGTATGTACAGCGCAGCCCCCCCCCACGTTTACCTTGACGGTCCGCCCGGTATAGGTTGTACCCTGTGAGGTCTAAAGACGAATTAGGGGTCAATGGGAAGAGCCAGGTTTCAGTGAGCGCAATAATATCCGGCTGGTGTTGGTAGACCCAGCCCTGGAAGAAGTCCCACTTTTATAATAGGCTGCAGACATTAAGGGTGACAATACATAGTCTGCTGGTTGGGGGGAGGGTAGGTATGTTAGTTGTGGCAGGGCCAGGGTTTGGGTGCACATTACCTGATGTGAGCAGGAGGAGGAGGAGGAGGAGGAGGAAGATCCAGCGAATGGGGTGCCATTTAGATGTCTTGTGGGGGCATAAGCTACCACCCGGGGGCCCTTTAGGAGTGGGGAATGTGGGGATAGGGAGGCTGGAAAGTAAGGGTGAGGCCAGTAATAGTGGACAAGGCGAGGGGACAGAAGTTAGAGGTTGGGGACGTGAGGAGGACTCAAGTGTTGAGTTGAGAGGTGACTGCCAGCCAGGCAGCCATAGAGGGGGTATAAGTGGTATGGGGCCTTGGAGAATAGTAGGTGCAATTGCTTGATGAGGTATCTGGACGTTGATCAGGAGTAGGGTTAACATGGTATGCAGAGCTAGAATCATTGCCATTTGAAACCTGCTGTTGAAGAGGTGAAAGCAGCGTATGCCCCTAGTGGTGGAACAATATAAGCTGCAGATGAAGAAATGGGCTGATTGGTTACTGAGCCCTATAAAAGGGAGTGCTCACCAAGGGTGGTGGCGGGGGCGGTGGGAAACTGACGCTTGCATCGTGAGGGCCTTACAAGCTCTCCTAAGTCCCAAGAGAACGGATAGTACCAAGCGTACCTGCAGTCAGCAATGGGGGGGAGGGTTGTCCAGGGACCCTCATGACCTCCAAGCGGGTCCAACATGCCTCGTGGGAGCAAAGATTCTGAGGAGAAAGGAGAGAGGTACAGTATTTAAGTACTTTTGTAGGTTTGGGGGCGGGGCTACAGAGAGAGAGTGGCATGGCTCTGCGGTAATTGATTTCAAAGTTTTCTAAGCAAAGCTCAAGCCCTAAGCTATCATGCCGAGGTTCTCTCTTAATTTCAAAGTTTTTAAGCAATTCTCAAGCCCTACGCATTTACTATCCCTCCGAAGTACTGCAGATTCTGTAATTGGCTTAAACAAGTATAAAGCAGGTACAATTTACTAACACTCCAAGGTTCACGGCTTTCCCGGGCGTACTGCAGATCCTGTATTTAATTACAGTTATAAAGCAGGTACATTCTCGGCAGTATACAGAATGGGGCAGATGGCAAGCATTCATAAGACTGATGTTTAAAGCAAGGATCCTTTGTTTAGGCTGTGATTTGATTCAGGCATTTACAGTCAAATTTGCAATTAAGGTGCAGTGAAGGTGTTGTTTCTAGGAGCTGAATTCAGCACAAAAAAATAAAATGAAAGCAAGGATCCTTTGTTTAGGCTGCGATTTGTTGCAGAGGATTCAGGCATTCACAGTGAAAATTTGCATTAAGGTGCAGCGAGGCTTTGTTACAAGGAGCTGATTTCAGCACAAAAAATAAAATAGAAGCAAGGATCCTTTGTTTAGGCTGCGATTTGTAGCAGAGGATTCAGGCATTTACAGTAAAAATTTGCATTAAGGTGCAGCGAGTTGGTTACAAGGAGCTGATTTCAGCACAAAAATAATATAAAAAAACAGTCTTCACATCTGCGCCGACAGGAAGTAAATTTAAAAAATGGCGCCTTCAGGTTCCTCATAAGCTCTCCTAAGTCACAAGAGAGCGGATCATACCAGCATACCTGCAGTCAGCAATGGGGGGTGGGGAGGGGTTGTCCAGGGACCTCGCAACCTCCAAGCGGGTCCAACATGCCTCGTGGGAGCAAAGATTCTGCAGTCAGCAATGGGGGGTGGGGGAGGGTTGTCCAGGGACCCTCGCGACCTCCAAGCGGGTCCAACGCGCCTCGTGGGAGCAAAGATTCTGAGGCCTTGAGCCCTCTTATTCATCTCCCCCATTGTATAAATAGAGGATATTCCATAGGATATCTCTGAATAAGCTTTTTATTCACCCTGGAATGTTGACAATATTGCCATCTATTTATTTTATTTATTTGCTTTTGTTTACTAGGTAAACACACTAAACAGCCAAGTGCCTATTTTCAGGTGTGACCCAGGAGGTTACAAGGTACCAGATACAAACATTACAGGGAACAATACCATCAGCATTTAGCAGAGTCAAGGTAACATACAATAACATCAAGCACTGACAGATTCATTGATAGATAAATAACATCATATATACAGGAATGGTCAGTTTCATTTAATAAAGTGATTCAGCCATAAAACCTAGGGGTGAGAAAGGGATAGAGAGACTAAAGAGGAGTGGGGAGCAGAGGGAGAGAGACCAGGGGAAAAGTGGGATGGAATTATCTAAGCAAACCCTCAATGAGCAATTTGGGCAGGGAATGGACCCAGTGCTTGGAGACACAATCAACACAGCTAACTGATTTGAGATCGTCCGTGGAGGAAGTGCAATTCGATAAAGCAGGATTTTCGACCCCCAGCAGATTGAGCTGAGAATAAAAAGCCTCAGCCAGAGGTCTGGTTGGCACAGAGACAGGCTGAGGTCAATTTTAGGAAGCCCCATAGGGAGGCTTTAAAGCAAGGATGTGAGGTGGCGGAGCAGGTGATTGCAGGAAGGGAGTTCCACACTCTAGGCGCGTAAGTGGTGAAAACCGGATCACCTGTAAGGGTGTGGGTTTTTGGAACCAGTAGAACCTGTGAGTCATTGGATCTTCAGTGGTAGGAGGGGGTTCCATGTAGGAGGTGTTTGGTGAGAGCAGAAGGGGTGTCCCTTCAGGCAATGTTGTCGATAACGTTGACAATGACAAACATAGAAACATAGACATTGACGGCAGATAAGGACCACTTGGCCCACCTAGTTTGCCCATTTCCCTACCTACAGGATAAGCTGCAGATCCTAGTTAACCAACAGCCTATTTCTCCTACCCCCACAAAAATTGCCTTATGTCTGCCCCATGCATTCTTGAATTCTCCCACAGTTTTAGACCCCACAACCTCCTCAGGAAGGCTGTTCCATGCGTCCACCACCCTCTCTGTGAAAAAACACTTCCTCACATTGACCCTGAACCACCCCTCTACCTTCAAATTGTGTTCCCTTGTTCTTGCACTTCTCTTTTTCTGAAAGATGCTACCCTCTTGGACTTTGTTGCTTCCACTGAGGTACTTAAAAGTTTCTATCATTTCCCCCCCTTCCTCCTTTCCTCAAGGGTATACATATTAAGCTCCTTTAGTCTCTCCTCGTGTGGCTTCTCTTGCAGACCCTGCACCATTTTAGTTGCCCTCCTCTGGATTGCCTCTATCCTGTCTATGTCCTTGCAGAGACTGGGTCTCCAGAACTGGACGCAGTACTCCAGAGGGGGTCTCGCCAACTGTCTGTACAGAGGGATAACAACTTCCTGTTTTCTGCTGGTGATGCCTCTCCCTATACATCCCAGTATCCCCCCAACTCTCCCTACTGCCTTCTCACATTGCTTGCTAACTTTAGGGTCATCTGATATGATTACTCCCAGGTCTCATTCCATTTTTGTTGTTGTAACTACCTCTCCCCCATTTTGTAATCTTCCCCTGGGTTTTTGTTTCCCAGGTGCATTATTTTGTACTTCTTTGCATTGAATCCAAGCTGCCATACTTCTGACCATTCCTCCAACCTTGCCAAGTCCCTTCTCATCCTTTCCACACCTCCTTGTGTATCAACCCTGTTGCAGATCTTTGTGTCATCTGCAAAGAGGCATACTTTTCCTTCCAGTCCCTCTGCAATGTCACTTATAAAGACATTAAAAAGGACTGGACCCAGTACTGAACCCTGTGATACCCCACTAGTAACCCCTCTTTCTTCAGACTGGACTCCATTTACAATTACCTTCTGTGTCCTGTTGTCCAGCCAATGTTTTACCCAGGCTACCACCCTGGGACCCACTTCCAGGCTGGTTAATTTGACCATTAATATTTTGTGTGGGACTGTGTCAAATGCCTTGCTAAAGTCTTGGTAGGCCATGTCCACAGCCCCTCCCTGGTCTACTACTTTGGTCACCCAGTCAAAGAAATCAATTAGATTCATCTGACATGACCTTCCCCCTGTGAACCCATGTTGCCTTGGGTCCTGTGCCCCACTGGCCTCTAGGTACTCAACAATTCTTCCCTTCAGAAATGATTCCATCACTTTCCCTACCACAGAGGTCAAACTGGCAGGTCTGTAGTTTTCTGCCTCTGTCTTGGTCCCACTTTTGTGAAGGGGAATCACATCCGCCTTCCTCCAGTCCTCAGGTACCACACCATCCTCCCATGATTTATTAAAAAGGGTAGTCCGTGGTTTCACTAGTTCTCCCCTTAATTCTTTTGGAATTCTAGGGTGAATTCCATCAGGTCCCATTGCTTTGTCCACCTTTAGTTTTAGGAGTTCTTTTAGAACCCTTTCTTCTGTGAAAGGACTGGGATCGACCCCCCTATCCAGAGTGCTTCTGTTAATTGGATTTGGCACCTCCCCCTCCGCCTCTTTTGTGAATACTGAGCAGAAATATTCATTCAGTATCCCTGCTTTTTCATTGTCCCTCTCTGCCCACCCACCGTCCATTCTATTCAGCCTCACTATCCCTCCCTTTGTCTTTCTACACTCCCTGATGTACCTATAAAAGGTTTTATCCCCCTTCTTAACCAAGTTGGCTATCTTTTCCTTGGTTTGGGCCTTTGCTATTCTGACTTCCCTCCCTGCTTCTTTCTGCCTTAACTGGTACAGCTCTCTGTCCTGCTCCTTCTGTGTTTCCTTATACTTCCTGAATGCTATCTTTTTCTCCCTGACCTTCCCCGACACCTCTTTTGAGAACCATAGTGGCTTTTTCTTTTGTTTTGATTTGTTTATTTGCTTCACACAAAGGCTTGTTGCCTCTGTGATGGAAGTTTTAATGTTTCCCCATTGTTGCTCCACCCCTCCTTCTAGCCTGTTTGCTAGAGCTTTTCTAAGGCACTCTCCCATCTTGCCAAAGTCAGCCTGAAGTCCAGTACCCTCATTTTTGTATTGCTTGACTCTGTAGCTGAGTTTATCATGAACCACACTGTTTGGTGGTCACTTGTTCCCAGATGGCTACCCACTTCTAGATCTGAGATCCTTTCACTGTCCCCATTTGAGAGTATGAGGTCTAAGATTGCTCCCTCACGAGTGGGTTCCAAAACTAGTTGTCTGAAGCATGCCACCTGTAGGGCATCAAGAATGACCCTGCTCTTGGATGTGGCTGCATCAAATGTGCTCCAGTTAACATCTGGCATATTCAGGTCTCCCATCAACAGTATCTCCCCTTTCTCTGCGATCCTAAGAATGCCTTCTACCTTATCCTTGTCCATTCCCTCCCCCTGACATGGGGGTCTGTATACAACCCCTGTGCAGATTGAGATGCCATTTCCAGTCTCTAAGATGACCCACAGTGCCTCCTCTCCTCCCTGTTTACTCTTTTGTTCATTTGCTTTTATCCCTTCCCTTACATAGAGAGCTATTCCTCCCCCTCTTCTCCCCTCCCTGTCTCCTCTGTAGGTTGTGTACCCTGGTATGTTAACATCCCAGTCATGGTTCTCTGTGTACCAAGTTTCTGTGACTGCTACAATATCCAGGCATCCCTCTTCCATCAAGGCCACCAGTTCAGAGAGCTTGTTGCGCAGACTATGGGAATTGGTACTCATTATCTTCCATTTCCTGATGGTCTTACCCCTTTTTGCCCCATCCCTGTCCTTATTGCCTTTGTCACTTTCTCCATTTACCCCTGCCCCTCTTCATATCTACATCTCTATCTTGGTGTTTACCTCACTTACTACTTGATTTTTTGGGGGGGGGGGCTAGGATTTCCCTGCTCCTTTCCAGTGCCTCCCTCCTTGGCTAGTTTAAATGCTTGCCAATGAAGCATTTAACCCTATCACCTAGGATCCTGGTTCCCCTCCTGAACAGATGCAGACCATCACACCAGTATAGGCCTGCATCACTCCAGGTGGACCCCCAGTCCCCAAATGAAGCTAAATCCCTGTGCTCTGCACCAATTTTTCAACCATTGATTGAATCCCATGGTGTGGAGCACCCTAGCCTCACCTACACCACAGACAGGCAGCACCTCTGAGAAGGTTACCATGCGTGCTACTTGTCTAAGGCCCCTCCCCAACTCCATAAACTCTTCCTGCACTGCTCTGATCCCTTTCTTAGACAGGTCATTTGTTCCTAGGTGGAAAATGACATCCAGCTCCCTCTCCTGTGCAGCTGCTCCGGCGATCCTGAGGATTTGCTCCCTGTTCCTCCAAGCCAAGGTGCCAGGCAGGCACCTTACCTCCAGCTCCCCTGATTATGAATACAAAAAAAACAAAATGTATGAGATTTCCACTAAAAAAAATTGGTGATGTCATTCATAAACTTTGTGTTTATACAGAAAACTTAACTAAATTAGAACGGGTTGAGGACTATAGTTACTTGGGAGTGATATTTGATAAGCAAATGTCCTTTTCTAGTCATATTACAGAGTTGGTAAAAAAAGTTAATAAAAGGGTGGGAGCTTTAAGAAGAAGTACAGAATGTTTAACAACAACAGATAGGAAAAAGCTGGCCAATCAGTTAATTATTCCAGTGTTAAGATATGGTGAACTGATATATAGGAAAACTAATAAAACACTTTTGGTCAAGCTGGATAAAACTTATTTTCGTGTGGCTAGATATGTTTTAAAGGGGAACTATCGTACTCATCATTGTTCATTGCTGAAAAAAGTGAATTGGTTGCCTTTGGATATAAATTATGGCCCGGATATTTAAACTGCGCCAGGCTGTGGTGCAAGCCTGGGCGCAGCTCAACTTTGTTGCGCAGGGGTGTGGCCTGGGCAATATTCAATGGAGCTGCGCTATGGCGCAGCAGCTTTGAATATCGCACCCTGGCCACCCCCACTGTGCATGGTGCAGTGGCACTGCGCCAGAGCAAGTGCCAGAGTGGAGCATAGAGATGCGCTAGCGCAAGTGCCATTGCGCCATGCACAGCACGTGCGATATTCAAAAGGGGACATGCAAATGGGGCCATCATTTATGCAAGGTGCACATGGGGCCATTTGCATGTCATTATGGCCCCATTTGCATCCCATTAGCATGCAGGTGAGCTGATCCCCGATGACTTGCGCCTGGTGCCCTGCCAGGCAGCAGCCGTTGGGGACCGACGCCCCCTGCAGCCCGATCGCAGGCATTCGTCTAAAAGAAAAACCCCCTCTAATATCCCTGGTGGTCCAATGGAATGCTATGTGCCCGATCATGGGCATTTGTCCCACTAAAGAATCCTCGTCTAATATCCCTGGTGGTCCAGTGGACCGCTATGTGCCCGATTGCGGGCATCAGTATAAACCCCCCCTCCAATATCCCTGGTGGTCCAGTGGACCAATCGCTGCCCGATTGCGGGCATCTGTTTAAATCACACACACCCTCCATTTAATATCCCTGGTGGTCCAGTGGACCGATCGCTGCCCGATCGCGGGCATCTTTTGAAATCACACACCCCCGCCAATATCCCTGGTGGTCCAGTGGACCGCACTCTGCCTGATCACGGGCATCTGTAAAACATAGAACAGTCCTATTACCCTGGTGGTCTGAGTATATCCCTCCCAACCCGCCCACTGAGCCCCGCCCGCTCCCCTCGGTCCAGCCAGCGGGTGGCAGCACTCCACCCGCCTGCTGCCCCGCCCGCCGACTGACAGCTCGGGTGAGGCTGCCGCCCGATGTTCACATATCTGGACTCGAGTAATGCGGTATGGGCTGCGCCCATTGGCTCACGCTAGAACCAATGGGCATGCGCACTACTGAGCTGTTGTCGGCGGGCGGCAGGGCGGCAGGCAGGTGGGTGCTGCCGCCTGCCGGCTGACCAGGGGAGGGGGTGGTGGGGCTCAGTGGGCGGGTGGGAAAGGGGTACACTAGCCACCAGGGTAATAGGACTGTTCTATGTTTTACAGATGCCCGCGATCGGGCAGAGTGCAGTCCACTGGACCACCAGGGATATTGGAGGGGTGATTTCAAAAGATGCCCGCGATCAGGGCAGCGATCGATCCACTGGACCACCAAGGATATTGGAGGGGTATATACCGATGCCCACAATCGGGCATATAGGGGTCACTGGACCACCAGGGATATTGGAGGGGTATCTTCTACAGATACCAGCGATGGGGCATGGGGGTGCGCCAAATGTGGCAGGAACTGGTGGCCACCTACAGAGGTGGCAGCTGCCGTCGTTGTGCTCTGCAATGCGGCAGCTCACCTGTGGGTGGCCATCATTTGTTCCTTTTTGGGGGCTTAACTTTGTGCAGGCGCAGGTAGGGGTTGTGCATGCATGACTCTGCACATCCCGGGCTGAATATCGGGCTGTGCAGGTTATGCATGGGCACGCCCCCCCCTACCTGTGCCTTCATACATTACTGATGCGCTCCAGCGCATCGGGATTTGTGCGGCGCACTTTTCCCTTTTGAATATTGCACCAGGGCGCATAAGTGGGTTGTGCATGGTGCAACACTGTTGCGCCATGCGCAACCCTTTTGAATATCTGGGCCCATCTGTGACATTGGTTAACTTTAATTCATAAAATGAAACATTTATGTTTAAATCATCCAGTTTCATTACTATTGTTTTCAGCGAAACAGTATTCTGCAAGGTTATTAACTAGATCAGTTCACTTGAATAAGATAATTGTAGAAAAATCAGGAAATAAATATGGGGATAGGACTTTGCCTTATCAAGCTGCTAGGTTTTGGAATCTTCTCCCTGTAGAAGTAAGGGAAATTACAAATCACTCCACATTTATTCAAACCATAAAGAAGTTAAATACTTATGTTTGTGAGTATTGAATATTTTAGATGTATTGTGGAAATTGATAAGATTTCTTTTAGTATAATTTATAAGGAAGCATTTTTTTATATTTCGTTGTTTTTGTGTTTATTTATTTTGATGCATTTGTTAATGTTTAAATATGGAACTTTATTGTATATACTTAGATAGGGATTACACAGGTCTGTCTTGTAAACTGGATTTTTGTCCAAATGACATGTATTACCTGTATAAAAATAAAATTCTACCTACCTACCTTCCTCCCCCAGTTCTACTTTCCCAACAATGGAGTCCCCCACCAAGAGTTGTTTCCTTCCCCTGTGGGGTCCCATGCCACCTTCCTGTGGGTCTCCTTTGTGGAGGTTCACAGCATCCTCCTTGGTCTCCACTGCGGGTGCCTCCATAGAGGAACCACACTTTGTCAGAATGGCATATGAATTGTGGGGAGGTACAACTGGAGGGATGTGCCTCTGTTCCACCACCCTCACCCTCCCTGAGCCCACTGTGGTCCAACCGCTCCTCTTTCTTGACAACCTCTGAGGCAACAGCAGTGGCCCTGGTGGTCCCTGGATGGGAGAGGAAGTCCCACAAATCCTGGCCAACTCAGCCTGGAGATGAGCAACCTCCTCCCTCAGCCCAGAGAGGTGCCTGCATATGGGAAAACACTGCATCCTCCAGAACGTCTCCCAGAAGACTGCTGCTCCACAGCCACTGCACTGCACCACTCCAATCATGTCTTATTTCTGGCCCCTTCACTGTTGTTTGGAATACTTACTCTTTCCTCTATTTATTTATCTATTTATTTTTTATTTATTTATTTTTCTCCCTACTTACTTACTGCCTCTGTGCCCATTAAGCTCCTGCTCTTCTTGTTCTGAGACAAGAAGATCCTATATTTCTCAGTAGTCTTCTTACTTGCTCAGAGGCAGACCTCCAGCAGTTAGGGGGGACGGAGAGCTACTCTTGTCCTTCTAGGATGGTGAGTGTTTGGTGGCTTTGTGATCACTCACTTTCTGCACCCAAACATGTCAGTCAAATCCTGTGCCTATAAAAGTAGAACTGACTTTGGGTGGAGGGGAGGGAAGAAGGGCAATATAGTCCCAGTAGAGAAGTCCAGTCACAACAGCAGCTCCTTCATCCTGGTGTTCTCTGCCAGTTCTCTGCAAATGTGCAGTGCAGTGCTTTTCTGGAGGGAGCCATTCCAGCCGTGAGTGGAGCTCACAGCGATGTGTGAGGCGAGGGGCAGAGAGCGCAAAGCGGCATACATTGTTATATGCAGTGTCCCATTTAGTGAGATTGGTTTTCGGGATAGGGGCAAAGGTAACAAGCCCATAACAGAGCGTGGGTAGGAGGACCCTCTTGGCTAGAGCAAGTCGAGCAGCCGGGGTGAGACAGCTTTTTGCTCTGTAAGCCAATCCCAGTTTTCTGTTCGATGCCTTACATGTGTTCTATCTAGCATGAGAGGTGCAGCCCTCATTCGTCAACAGTGAGAGTGAATAAAAGGCTTATTCAAGGAGGTCCTGTGGGATGTCCTATGCATATCATGGGAGCGTGGCATTTTTATAGAGGGTCTTGTTAGTCATGAGATTTACCTTAAGAATATGTACTCTTGTATTTTTTAAATATTTTATATATAGAACTGTGAACTGGGCATTTATGGTAACAAAACTGAGCACAACTCATTTGAATGCAGTCACAATGAGGAAACAGCCTTCCTGTGAGGCAATGAGAATGGAGCTAGTGGATGGTGAGAAGCAGAGGAAATAACATCTATGACATCACTAAGAGGGAAATAAACAGAGCTTGTGGAAGAATAAAGGAAGACTTGATGTTTAGGGTCTCATTCAACATTTTGTTCTTACTGTACCTCTTTCTGCATCTATGGTGTTGGTAACAGTGTCATTGGTTTTGAAAACTTCTTTTAGTCTCAATTTTCTATAGAACAACTGCAGATTTCTCTGTATTTGAAGTCATTAAAGGAAAACTGCACTGAACCTCCAAGTCATTTTTATGTTTGCTTGTGACAGTATCACATTTCAGAGGTGTGTCAGTGTTGTGGCCAATGCAGTGGATGCTTTACTGGGCACATCCCTCAGCCACCAATCAAGGGGGAAGCTGCCAGTGGCAGCAGTGTCAAAGAGAATTAAGGAGTTGAAATGAATCTGCCACTGGAATCATGAACAGTTTCGTCACTGCAGCGGCACCCCCCCCTCACAACTTTATCAGCTCCTGCCTTCCAGCACTCTGTCCCTAGCACTTTCTCCGCCAACAACTTGTTTGTTCTGTGTGCCTTTCCTGGTGAAACAAGTAATGAGCCATGGCTCCTGCCACCCACCACACATTCCAAGGAAAGCTGACACTGAGGTGCCCAATCCCCTTGTCAGCATGTGTCCCCCCTCCCTCCATTAATGTGGCACACTAGGAGCCCACCCCAGTGTGCCAAACTGCTTCCGACACCGGGCTGCCCACTCCCAGTGTCGGATGTGCCCCCTCCAAAAAACCCATCTGTAATCTGCTGACATCGGGGTGCCCAATCCCCATGTCGGCATCCCCCCACCATCACTATTGTGGCACACTGGGAGCCCACCCCAGTGTGCAAAAATGTGTTTCTTTTTAGACTTGTAAAAGAAAGAAAACCATCCCCCCCAGCATATTTTTATTTATTTATTTTTTTGCATGTAAAAAAGAATATGGTCCACCATCGTTTCCCCAGTCCCTCCTCCCCTTCCCCCACTGAGCACCTATCTCCCTGCTCACCCTGTCACCCATACGTACCCTCCAGAGGTCAGAAGCAGAGATCTTCTCTGGACCGGGGCACATCTGCACTCTTCAAAGCCAATCTGTGAACTGAGGAATTGGGTAAGCACTGTATAGTGGGAGTCAATGGGGGGTTTCAACTTAGGTTGATATCTCAGCCATTTTTAGGAATTGTGGCCCCAAATTTTCAACATGGGATTCTTGGGATGCCACATTGTGAACATCTGCATTCACTGCGCAGAACCACCTTTTGGGAAGAGTTAACAAAATGACAGTGCCACTGTTCATGAGGTGGGGTTCCAAAAAACCCATGTTGAAAATTTGTTGAAAAAATTCCAAGAAATGACTGTGGTACAAACGTGCGCAGCGCATTTTCTATGCACGCTCATAACTTCACCAATTTTTAATATTTTCACTCCAGATTTTCAACATTGCCTTTTTTTCACACCTACTTATGAACAGTACTGCTGTCATTTTTCACATCCTGCCTGAAATGTGTTGTCGCACCTGTGACGCAGAATGGTGCAGTCGCAGTGGAAAATCAATTTTCAGGACAGATTAACAAAATCACAGTGCCACTATTCATGAGGGGAGGTCCCAAAATGGCCATGTGGAATACTTGGTGAAAAAATTCCAAAAAATTATTGTGTTACGTGCGTGTGTTGCGCAGTTTCTATGCATGCTCGTAACTTCACCAATTTTTAATATCTTCTCTCCAGATTTTCAACATTACCATTTTTTCACACCTCCTCATGAACAGTCATTCATGAACACTCATGAGCTGTCATTTTTTCACATCCAGTCTGAAATGTGTTTTCCAACTGTGGCACAGAATGGCATAGTTGTTTTGCAAAATCACCTTTTGGGATTGAGTAACGAAAGGATAGTGCCACTGTTCATGAGGTGGGGTCCCAAAAAGCCCATGTTGAAATTTGGACCAAAAATACCAACAAACACCCAGGACATAAGGGTTTCCAATCATAATGCCCCACCTTGTAGAGACTGACAGGTGTCAGGGGTGTGACTTGGGGTTGTCGGCCATAATGCTCATGCCTTTCCACCCCCACCCCACCCTGCAGCCAGTGACATGCATTGAAGTGTGCCTTGGGGTCTTCTGCCCTAACATTCACCCCATTCTTCTGTACTGCACTACACCCATCTCAGCTTATTTCCTTATGGAATGGGATGAGCATAAGGGTTGAAGACCCCAAGGCACACTGCAACACCTGTCGGTGTCTGCAGGGTGGAGTGAGGTGGAATGGCATGAGCGTTATGGCCAATGACACAAAGGCACACCACCAAAGCCTGTCAGTCTCTGCAGGGTGGGGGTTGGGGCTGGCAATAGTTTAATACTTCACTGCCATTCCTATTATGCATTTCTCTAACTCCTGCACTACCAATGCCAATGCCAGCAAGCAAACATTCAGCATTGACAAATGCTTGTTTATTTTTGCATGCACAAACATATTGTGAGAGCAGCGAGCTTCAGAGGCATGTCACAGTCTAATTAAAAGCAGCTCAGGCTGCAGGAGGTTTGACAGTGACAGGTCAATGATCAGTGGGGCTGATTAGGATGTTGTTCTGCTGGTTGATGGGTGAAAATTGTATGTAGTTGAAAGGAGGCAGCCACACCTAGAACAACTGCATCCTTTCATCTATAAAATGCCGCCCAACAGCCAGCTAAGCAACATCATTATCAGCCTGCTTGGACTTCTTTCAGCACATTTCCCTCCAAGTCTATCTTTCATCTAATAACCCCCCAGTGCAGTGTGCCCCCAACCCCCTTGAAATGTGCAGACACTGGCGTGCTCACCACCAGTGCTGCCAAATATCTGTGCCACTAGCTCAGAATATGTTATTAATTTCCCCTCATGCCGAGACCCACTGTGAATGGTATCTTTCATGTAACCCCACCCATGCACCCAACCCCTCAAAATGTGCAGACACCAGGGTTCCCACACCTGGTGCCACCAAACATCTTTGACACCGAGATGCCAAATCCTCAGTGTCACCCTTACTGTAAGAAACAAATAGCCCCTTATAATCTATTTTTGTTGTAGTTTTACCCTGAAAGGTAGAAAGCCATCCATCAATGTTTTTTGATGCCAACCCTGACCCAAAACCAACCCCTGACCCTACGTTCAGCACCCACCATCTCACCCCCCCACACCCTAGCTCATCTCAAAATGGTCCACTGCCACACTCCTACAAAACACATCCTTCTCCTTCAATGATGGCATGGAACTGAAAAAACAAGATAAATTCAGGCAATGTATTTTCAATGCGTTACGAACCTTTATGATGTACTATTTTAAATGCTTATTTAGCCTCATTTATATTTGATGTATCTGTTTTTGTGCTCAGCGCCTTGGCTTTGAAAGGTGCTATAAAAATAAAGCTGATTTGATTTGGTTTGACTTTACTCATAGCTGTGTCATTTTTTTATATTTTTTCACCAAATTTTCATCATGGCTTTTCTGGACCCCATCTCATGAGCAAGGTAGGTGAAAATTTTCCAAGCCATCCCAAAAGGTGATTTCACAGTCACTCCACAAAGTCATCTTTGGCCTAGACTTGAAAAATGTCACCTATAAAGTTTACCTTCTGAAGTGGGATCATAAAAAATACACTGTTGAAAATTTGTCATCGAAATCTTAAAAAAACAACAACAATGTTTTCAAAGTTCACGCATAACTTTGGTAATTTTCAATATTTTGACCCCAAATTTTAATATTTCCATTTTGTCACACCACCTCTTAAGCATGACAGGTGTAATTTTTCAAATCCTGCCCAAAACGTGTTTTCACACTTGTGGTACAAAATGATGTTTCCGCCAGTATTTTTTAAATTATACCTGTCACATTCAGAAGGGGCAGTCATAAAAAGATTATGTCAGAAATTTAGGATTAAAATGTAAAAAAAGAAAAATGTTATGAAGAAACGTATGCATGACTGGCCTTTGGCCCAGCTGGTAACATAATGTGTTCGCATAAAAGTGACTCGAGTCTGGGACGAGCTTGGGGAACTGACTGAGCAGCACAATGATGGGAACCAATGCTGTTGTGCATCACCTCTCTGAGCCAGAGAAGGAATTACACACTGTTCTGCTACACAGGTGACTCCTTGTAGCAGATCAGGGAGCCTTCTCTCACAAGGGGAAGAGTGGCAGAAACAGCACACGTATAGATAAATCATTTATCATACAAGGTTCCCTCTGCATATTTGACTTGTGCAGTAAGACAGGCTCTTAAATGATAGATTATTTTTGGGTCTTTTGTAAACAAATATTATTTATAAAAGTTTGTGGGTTTATTTTGTGAACTAGTGGTACTGTGTATTCCCCCCCTTCCCCGATTGCCATAGCCGCTACCATGGATGCGGTGTCAGCATGACGAGCTGACACTGCAATATGGCAGCTTATTGTTGGCAGAGAACTTCCACGGAAATTACAAACCCCCACCAAAGAAGTTCCATGGGAAATGGAAATCCAACCTCTATGATTATCCCTCTGAACCACTGGCCAGTGAGTAGAATCTTGCCCAGGTGGCCAGTGGCGACGTGGAATCTGGGACAGGCTCCAGTGACTGGGACCAACCCCCTCAGACTTTCTGCTGCATTATTACAGGGTGTGCCTACAGGTCTGTTACTGTTTTGTGCTTACAGATTACTGCTGTAATCTTCTCTGATTCAAACTGTTTTTTGCAAGGTATATCTTTTGTTACTGCTTTATGTTTCTCTGTAGCAAAGTGTTTTTTACAGGGTATGTCTTCTGTGAAATTATTGCAGGCGGTGCTTTACAGGTTTTACAGTTTTATCTATCATTAGGCTAAGCTTTCAGGGCTACTGCATTTGTTGTTGGTTGATTTTTTTTGCTCTTACCTCCTTGTTTCTTTCATCCATGGTTCTTCTTTTTTGGCAGGGGAAGGGCGCAGCCACCCACCCCCATCCTCAACCACCCCATGCTATACCCCTTTTATAGGGAAGCACAGTCATGACATTTCCTGTAGCAAAGCAGAAAGGGGAGGATCAGAGGGGTATCCACACAGTGACCTCACTTACAGGGGCACAAGTAATTTAACTTGTAACAAGTTATAAAAAACCCAAACAAAACAAAAAATCCAACTTTTGTCTTCATTTTCCTCCTTATAATTACTTGGACCAGATTATAAACCCAGCAGCTCATCTGGAATGGATATTATTAACTGCAGGTAGTGCAGGATTATTTTCAAAAGGGCAGTTATACAGGATTTAAGACACTGTCCTACGTGCTGGACCGTTGGAGATCTAAGGATCAGCTCCAGGCAGCAGGGGCAGACTGCGCACCTCAAATCACATATTCAGGAGGAAATATATTATAAGAACCACCCACCATTTCCCCAACATCCAACTGAAGCACCTCGACCGCAGAGGGTAGTTGGTCCAGGAGGTTGGCAGGTGGTTAGGAGGGGCAAATCGGCTGCCCCATCAGTCAATGCTCTACAACATATCACCTCCAACAAACCATATAAAAACTACAAAAAGGTATCTGTCTCTATCTCCAAAATCAAACAAAGGGGCAGAGGACACTGCAGAGCAGGACACTGCAGCACAGGAGCTAGTGCAACAAAACTCGCCCAAAACAGAAGCCGAAACAAAAAAGCAAAAAGGAAATCCAAAACATCTTTGATCATAGGAGACTCCACAATTTGAGGAGTTGATACCTGCCTCCAGCCGGGGGTAATGAACAGATGTCTCCCAGGTACATCAGCGTGGAGAGACACTGACCGCATTGCCAAAATCGTGCAGGAAGCAGGAGAAAACATTGATGTCCTGGAACACATTGGGACTAACAATCTCACCAGCCAGTCAGTTGTGGAGACCAAGGAACACCTCACCAGGATGGGAGACAAACTGTTATCTCCTTCTCTGAGATCTTGCCAGTCTGGGAGAGGGGGGCAGACAGACGGAAGGTCACAGAAGGGGAGATAGGGGAGCTAAATATGTGGATCAAGGGCTGGTGCCAGGAAAGAGGACACAAATTTGTAGGTAACTGGCAACAGTTTTGGGAATGAAAGTTCTTTAAATCTGATGGACTACATCTGACTAAGGAGGGAGTCAGTGCATTGAGGCAGACGTTTGATGTCTTTTCAGAATATTTAAACTAGCAAATGGGGAGGGGGTGCAGCACCCTATACATCGAATGGAAAGAACACCCCTTCCCCCTCAGCTAGTGATCAAACAGGAGTTCAGCATGTTTGTAATTCATTTGCATCACCAGGCAAAGAAAAAGGTCCAGTTCCCCATACAACATGCAGGGGAAATGCCGGCCTTCCCCCAACAACTATCACACTGAAATCTGGCCAATGGAAAATCATGTACACAAATATCTGCAGTCTGGGAAACAAGATCCAAGACCTGCAGGCAACAATGACAGAGGCTAAACTGGACATAGTAGCCATTAGTGAGACATGGTTCACCAGAAACCACACTTGGGAGACTTCAGTACCCAGCTATGTACTGTTCAGAAGAGACTGAGGTGCAAAAAAGGGGCGGGGGGGAGTGGCCCTTTATGTCAATGAAAATATCAAAGCTACAGAGATTCAGAATACACATAACAAGCCAGACAAACTGTGGGTCACCCTGGAAACAGGAAAGGGGACAGCCATACGAACTGGGGTTGTCTACAGGCCTCCAGACTGGGGGAGGACATAGATACAGTACTGTTAGAAGATATGCAAAACAAGACAGCTAAAGGAGAGGTTCTGATAATGGGAGATTTCAACGTGCCAGATACACATTAGTCAATACCAGCAGGAACATCTGCCAGAACTAGACACATAGTGGATTCCCTGCAAGGGGAGGGCCTCAAACAACTGGCACAACAACCCACAAGAGACAGGGCTATTCTAGATCTAGTACTGACTAATGGGGAAAGGATCACAGATCTTCAGGTAGAAGGTCACCTCGGCGCCAGTGACCATCACACGGTATGGTTCAATTTGGCAGCTAGAACTAAATCATCCCATTCCAAGGCAAAAATATGGGACTTCAGAGGAGCCAACTTTAATGTGATAGCCAACAGAGTTAAGCTAACCCTGGCAAGAAGAAATACAGGTGAGGGGGTACAGGTGAAGTGGACAAGCATTAAGGATGCAATACTCGAAGCATCATCCCATTGTGTTAGAGAGAAAAGCAAGAGCAAAAGAAGGAGAAAACCACTTTGGTTCTCAAAAACAGTAGCAGAATAGGTCAGAACCAAAAGGCTGGCCTTCAGGAAATATAAGGGAATGCAGCAGGATGAAGATAGGAAGGCATACCAAGCTTCCCTACAGGAAGCAGGGAAGGCAGTAAGGCAGGCAAAGGCCCAAATCGAGGAAACACTAGCACAAACAGTAAAAGAAGGGGAAATGACTGTCTATAGATACATTAGTGAAAGGAGAAAGTCCAGAGGAGGTATTGCTAAGATCAAAGGAGATAAGGGGGAGTGTGTGGAGGAGGATCAAGGAAAAGCATCTATCCTATATACATCTGCTCAGTATTTATTGAGGAGAAGGTAGGGCAGGGCCCACAGCTCAGCACCATGGACATGGGGGGAAGGAGGTGTGCACTATTTCCTTCACAAAAGAAAGGATCCTACAAGAACTCGCTAAGCTCAGGGTGGACAAGGCAATGGGACCTGATGGAATACATCCCAGGGTACTAAAGGAGCTAAGGGTGGAACTAGCAGAGCCATTATCAGAACTGTTTAGTGAGTCTCTGAGCACAGGAGAGGTCTCAGAAGACTGGAGAAAGGCTCATGTGATCCCGCTCCACAAGAGTGGTAGCAGGGAGGAGGCAGGGAACTACAGACCAGTCAGTCTTACCTCAGTAGTGTGCATGATTAAGGAGGCACTCCTTAAGGAAAGGATAGTGCAACACCTGGAATCCATAGGAGCACAGGATCCAAGATAGCATGGGTTTACAACAGGAAGGTCCTGTCAAACTAATCTCATAGATTTATTTGACTTGGTAACCAGAGTGATGGACCAAGGGGGTGCAATTGATGTCACCTACCTTGGCTTCAGCAAAGCTTTTGATACTGTTCCACATAGAAGATTGATTAATAAGCTGGGTAGGCTCAGGGTGGATCAGAAGTTAGTCAACTGGGTGGCAAACTGATTGGTGGTCAGAAAACAGAGAGTGGTGGTAAACGGTATACAGTCAGAAGAGATGCAAGTCACAAATGGCGTACCTCAGGGATCAGTTCTGAGGCCAGTCCTCTTTAATGTCTTCATCAGTGACATTGCAGATGGACTGGAGGGTAGGGTTTGTCTGTTTGCAGATGACACCAAGATCTGCAACAGAGTAGATGATCCAGATGGGGTGGGCAGAATGAGAAGACATCTGGATAAACTGGCAAAATGGTCGGAAGAGTGGCAACTGTGGTTTAACGCAAAGACGTGCAAGATCATGCACATAGGGAAGAGAAACCCTGATGTCACCCATAAGTTGGGAGGGGAGTTACTGGCAATCACAAGGGAAGAAAGAGACTTGGGCATCATCATCACAGATGACCTGAAATCATCCAGGCAGACCACTAAAGCAGCAGGTAAGGCTAGAGGGATGTTGGGGTGTATTAGTAGGGGTATCGCAAGTCGTAAGAGGGAGGTAATAATCCTTCTTTACAAGACACTGGTTAGGCCACATCTGGAGTACTGCGTGCAGTACTGTAGGCTGCACCTGCAAAAGGACATTAACAGAATGGAGGCAGTCCAGAGAAGGGCAACCAAAATGGTGCAGGGACTGCATCAGAACACATATGAGGGCAGATTAACGGAGCTCAATATGTAACCCTAGGGTAAAGGAGGAAAAGAGGTGATATGATCGAAACATTCAAACATCTTAAGGGCATTAACAAGGTGAAAGAGTATAACATGTTTCAACATAAGAAAAATAGCAGGACAAGAGGACACAGCATGAGATGAGAGGGAGGCCAATTAAGGTGTAATGTGAGGAAGTTCTTTTTCACAGAAAGGGTGCTAGATGCATGGACCGGCCTACCTCAGGAAGTGCTGGATATGAATAGAGTGCAGGACTTCAGACAGGCATGGGATAGGCATAAGGGAGCAATACAGATGAGTATGAATAGATAGGCCATTGGCAGAGTACAGGCTTATGGCACATTCATAAGGTAGAAAAATGGGCAGACTGGATGGCCCTTGCGGTCCTTATCTGCCAGCAACTTCTATGTTTCCATGTTTTTATGTTAGAGCAGCCAGCAGCCTCGAGCGTATTGTGCCTTAGCTAAGTAAGAGGGGCCACTGAACTGCAGCTTCCATCCCAGTCAGGCAAGTTAAAGAGTGACCCATGGGGTCATCAGCCAGCATTGAGGAAATTCATGCATAAGTGGAGGAGAGGCTGAGCACACCAGTGAGTCCTGGCAGTGGTGGCAGCTCTCTCTCTCTCTCTCTCTCTCCCCCCCCGATCATAATGTTGCAAGACATTACAGTGCAGCAATATGCCGTGCTGCCAGTACAGCATGGTATATTGCCAACGTGATTGCTGAAAGTCTTGCAGGGGGCTCCACCCCCCCGTGCCCCCCCAACTTAAATAACGAAGTCTGGGGGGGGGGGTTAACAGTTACAATCGCACAAAGTGTGAAAAATAAAAAAATGTCATGCGTCTAGGACTGGGAATCAAAACCTAGTCCACAGACGCACTGCCTGCCTCCCTTGCTGCCTGTGGCTCATCCAGTCGAGCCACGGCAGCTGCTCGCCAGCCCTCCTCCCAGCAGAGGTCTTATCCTCTGCCTGGGAAGAATGAAAGGTTGCTGTACCACACATACACCCTCTCGCGCTTTTGCACCCTCTCCCTGTTCCCTACTGTGCTGTTCCTGTTGTGCGATTTTGACATATGCTATCAAACATGCAAGATAGTGACCCGGTAGGCCCTCAGCCCATCATGGCCTTTGTTTTTTCTCTTTCGGCAGAAGATGGAACACTGGCAGTTGGGTACTAAGTCAGCTTGAGTAGCGGGCACTTTGGTTTTTTCCCATATAGTTGTTTTTGCACTTAGGATCCTGGTAGGTGGCTATGGCCCTCCCTCAGTGGGACTCACCTCTGGCCATCGCGCATCCATGCTCAGCCAACTCCCAGTAGTTCTCATGTGGCTTGCCCCTCACGGTGGGGCCAGGGAGGAGAGCACCAGCTTTCTCTCTCTCCCCCCAGGACACAAATCCTATCCCCCTCCCTCCCATCCCCTCCCACCAGTTTTGCCCCAAATCCTCCTCACACCCTTCCTCATTTCTCTCACTCTCCCTCATCCCACACCTCCTCGCCTCCTCCCTCCCTTTCCCCATCCCTCACTTGTGCATCCAATCCATCCCTGCCCCTCCCCACACAAGCCCCTTCATCAGCCTTTGCCTGTTCCATTAGTTCTCTCCTTCCTACCAGAGCCATATCTTTTTCACCCACCACTACACCAGGCTATACTCTACCAAGCTGTCTTTGCTTGCAAACCGCAGGCACTTAGAAACATAGAACATAGAAACAAAGAATTTGATGGCAGATAAGGACCGCTTGGCCCACCTAGTCTGCCCATTTCCCTACCTAGAGGATAAGCTGCAGATCCTATTTAACCGACAGCCTATTTCTTCCTACCCCTCACAAAAATTGCCTTATGTCTGTCCCATGAATTCTTGAATTCTCCCACAGTTTTAGACCCCACAACCTCCTCAGGAAGGCTGTTCCATGTGTCCACCACCCTATCTGTGAAAAAATACTTCCTCACATTGCCCCTGAGCCGTCCCCCCTCTATCTTCAAATTGTGTCCCCTTGTTCTTGCACATCTCTTTTTCTGAAAGATGCTACCCTCTTGGATTTTGTTGATTCCACTGAGGTACTTAAAGGTTTCTATCATGTCCCCCCTCTCCCTCCTTTCCTCAAGGTTATACATATTAAGCTCCTTTAGTCTCTCCTCATATGGCTTCTCTTGCAGATGCTGCACCATTTTAGTTGCCCTGCTCTGAACTGCCTCCATCCTGTCTATGTCCTTGCGGAGATGGGGTCTCCAGAACTGGACGCAGTACTCCAGATGGGGTCTCACCAACTGTCTGTTCAGGGGGATAATAACTTCCTGTTTTCTGCTGGTGATGCCTCTCCTATACATCCCAGTATCCCCAGCCCTCCCTACTGCCTTCTCACATTGCTTGCCAACCTTAAGGTCATCTGATATGATTACCCCCAGGTCCCTTTCCATTTTGTTGTTGTTACTACCTCCCCATTGTGTAATCTTCCCCTGGGTTTTTGTTTCTCAGGTGCATTACTTTGCACTTCTTTGCATTGAATCCAAGCTGCCATACTTCTGACCATTCCTCCAACCTTGCCAAGTCCCTTCTCATCCTTTCTATGCCTCCTTGTGTATCAACCTTGTTGCAGATCTTTGTGTCATCTGCAAAGAGGCATACTTTTCCTTCCAGTCCCTCTGCAATGTCACTTATAAAGACATTAAAAAGAACTGGGCCCAATACTGAACCTTGCGGTACCCCACTAGTAACCCCTCTTTCTTCAGAGTGGACTCCATTTACAATTACCTTCTGTGTCCTGTTGTTCAGCTAATGTTTTACCCAGGCTACCACCCTGGGACCCACTCCAAGGCTGGTTAATTTGACTACTAATCTTTTGTGTGGACTGTGTCAAATGCCTTGATAAAGTCTAGGTAGGCCATGTCCACAGCCCTCCCTGGTCTACTACTTGGTCACCCAGTCAAAGAAATCAATTAGATTCGTCTGACATGACCTTCCCACTGTGAACCCATGCTGCCTTGGGTCCTGTGCCCCACTGGCCTCTAGGTACTCAACAATTCTTTCCTTCAGAAGTGATTCCATCACTTTCCCTACCACAGAGGTCAAACTGACAGGTCTGTAGTTTCCTGCCTCTGTCTTGCTCCCACTTTTGTGAAGGGGAATCACATCAGCCTTCTTCCAGTCTTCAGGTACCACACCATCCTCCCATGATTTGTTATAAAGGGTAGACAGTGGTTTCACTAGTTCTCTGCTTAATTCTTTTAGAATTCTGGGGTGAATTCCATCTGGCCCCATTGCTTTGTCCACCTTCAGTTTTAGGAGTTCTTTCAGAACCCTTTCTTCTGTGAAAGGACTGGGATCAACCCCCCTCTCCAGAGTGCTTCTGTTAATTGGATTAGGCACCTCCCCCACTTCCTCTTTTGTAAATACTGAACAGGAGTATTCATTCAGTATCCCTGCTTTTTCATTGCCACTCTCTGCCCACCCACCATCAATTCTATTCAGCCTCACTATCCCTCTCTTTGTCTTTCTATGTTCCCTGATATACCTATAAAAGGTTTTATCCCCCTTCTTAACCGAGTTAACTATCTTTTCCTCAGTTTGTGCCTTTGCTGTTCTGACTACCCTCCCTGCTTCCTTCTGCCTTAACTGGTACAGTTCTCTGTCCTGCTCCTTCTGTGTTTCCTTATACTTCCTAAATGCTATCTTTTTCTCCCTAACCTTCACCGCCACTTCTTTTGAGAACCATAGTGGCTTTTTCTTTCATTTTGATTTGTTTATTTGCTTCACACAAAGGCTTGTTGCCTCTGTGATGGCAGTTTTGATATTTCCCCATTGTTTCTCCACCCCTCCTTCTAGCCTGTTTGCTAGTGCTTTTCTAAGGCACTCTCCCATCTTTCCAAAGTCAGCCCTCCTGAAGTCCAGAGCCCTCACTTTCATATGGCTTGACTCTGTAGCTGAGTTTATCATGAACCACACTGTTTGGTGGTCACTTGTTCCCAAATGGCTACCCACTTCTAGATCTGAGATCCTCTCACTGTCCCCATTTGAGAGTACGAGGTCTAAGATGGCTCCCTCATGAGTAGGTTCCAAAACTAGCTGTCTGAGGCATGCCACCTGAAGGGCATCATGAATGGCCCTACTTTTGGATGTGGCTGCAGCAAAGGTGCTCCAGTTAACATCTGGCATATTAAGGTCCCCCATCAACAGTATCTCCCCTTTATCTGCCATCCTAAGTATGCCTTCTATCATATCTTTGTCCATTCCCTCCCCCTGACATGGGGGTCTGTATACAACCCCTGTGTGGATTGTGGTGCCATTTCCAGTCTCTAAGGTGACCCACAGTGCCTCCTCTCCTCCCTGTTTACTCTTTCGTTCAGTTGCTTTTATCCCTTCCCTTACATAGAGAGCTACTCCGCCCCTTCTGCCCTTCCTGTCTCTCCTGTAGGTTGTGTACCCAGGTATGTTAACATCCCAGTCATGGTTCTTTGTGTTCCATGTTTCTGTGACTGCTACAATATCCAGGCATCCCTCTTCCATCAAGGCCACTAGTTCGGGGAGCTTGTTGCCCAGACTATGGGCGTTGGTACTCATTACCCTCCATTTCTTGATGGCCTTACCCCTTTTTGCCCCATCCCTGTCCTTATTGCGTTTGTCACTTTCTCCATTTGCCCCTGTGTTTCTTCCTATTGACATCTCTATGTTGGTGTCTACCTCACTTAGCACCCTGATTTATTTGGGGGGGCTAGGATTTCCCTGCTCCTTTCCAGTGCCTCCCCCCATGGTTAGTTTAAATGCTTGCCAATGAAGTATTTAAACCTATCACATAGGATCCTGGTTCCCCTCCTGGATAGATGCAGACCATCACACCAGTATAGGCCTGCATCCATCCAGGTGGACCCCCAGTCCCCAATGAAACCAAATCCCTGAGTTCAGCGCCAGTTTTTCAACCACTGATTGAATCCCATGGTGTGGAGCACCCTAGCCTCATCCGTGCCATAGACAGGCAGCACCTCCGAGAAGGTTACCATGTGTGCTATTTGTCTAAGGCCCCTCCCCATCTCCACAATGCTTCTTGCACTGCTCTGATCCCTTTCTTAGCCAGGTCATTTGTCCCTAGGTGGACAATGACATCCAGCTCCCTTCCCTGTGCAGCTGCTCCTGTGATCCTGAGGATTCACTCCCTGTCCCTCCAAGCCATGGCGCCAGACAGGCACCTTACCTCCCTCTCCCCTTCCTCCCCCAGTTCTACCTTCCTAACAAGTCCCCCACCAGGAGTTGTTTCCTTCCCCTGTGGGGTCCCATGCCACCCTCCTGTGGGTCTCCTTTGTGGAGGTTCACAGCATCCTCCTTGGTCTACACTGTGGGTGCCTCCATAGAGGAACCACACTTTTCCAGAATGGCATAGAAACTGTGGAGAGGTACAACTGGAGGGATGTGCCTCTGTTCCACCACCCTCACACTCCCTGAGTCCACTGTGGTCCAACCGCTCCTCTTTCTTGGCAACCTCTGAGGCAACGGCAGTGACCCTGGTGATCCCTGGGTGGGAGATGAGGTCCCACAAATCCTGGCCAACTCAGCCTGGAGATGAGCAACCTCCTCCCTCAGCCCAGAGAGGTGCCTGCAGATGGGGCAACACTGCATCCTCCAGAACGTCTCCCGGAAGACTGCTGCTCCACAGCCACTGCACTGCACCACTCCCCATCATGCCTTTTTCTGGCCCCCTAACTGTTGTTTGGAATACTTACTTTTTCCTCTGTTTGTTTATTTTCTTTTTTTTCTTCCCCTACTTACTTACTGCCTCTGTGCCCTTTTAGCTCCTGATCTTCCTGTTCTGAGACAAGAAGTTGCTATATTTCTCAGTAGTCTCCTTACTTGTTCAGAGTCAGACCTCCAGCAGCTGGGGGGAGATGGAGAGCTACTCTTGTCCTTCTAGGATGGTGAGTCTTTAATGGCTCTGTGATCACTCCCTTCCTGCTCCCAAACAGGAAGTTCCTGTTGTCAGTTAAATCATGTGCCTATAAAAGTAGAACTGGTTTAGGGTGGGGGTTGGAGGGGAGGGAAGGAGGGCAATATAGTCCCAGTAGAGAAGTTTTAGTTATACCAGTAGCTCCTTCCTCCTGGTGTTCTGTCTGTTCTCCGGCAGAAGCTATCTAGGGCCGTGCAAGCATGGTAACCTTCTCAGAGGTGCTGCCAGTCTATGGCAGGGGTGAGGCTTGGGTACTGCACACAATGCAGTTTAATGAATGGTTACAAAACTGGTGCAGAGCACAGGACTTTGGCTTCACTGGGGACTGGGGGTCCACCTGGAGAGATGAAGGTCTATACTGGCATGATGGTCTGCATCTTTCCAGGAAGGGAAACATGCTCCTGGGTGACAGGTTTAAAGGCTTCCTTGGCAAACTTTTAAACTAGCCAAGGGGGGAGGTGCTGATAGGAAACAGGAAAGTTCAAGCCTCCCCCCACAAAACATGGCAGGTAGTAGGGTAAACACTGAGGTACAGAGCTTGACAGAGGGCAGGACAGGGGTAAATGGAAAAATGGACAAGGGCAATAAGAGCAGGGATGGAGTAAGAAGGGATAAAGCCAACATTAAATGGAGGGCAATGAATACCAATGGCCGTAGTCTGGGAAACAAGCTTCCAGAGCTAGTAGCCCTAATGGAGGAGGAACACTTGGATATTGTGGCAGTCACAGAAACATGGTACATGGAGAACCATGACTGGAATGTCAACATACCAGGGTACACAATCTACAGAAGGGACAGGGAGGGTTAAAGAGGAGGTGGAGTAGCTCTCTACATAAGGGAAGGGATCAAAGCTACAGAACTAAAAAGTAAAGGGGGAGGACAAGAGGAACTCTGGGTCACCTTGGAGGCAGGGAATGGCATCACAGTCCGCACAAGGGTTGTATACAGACCCCCGTCTCAAGGGGAGGAAATGGACAAGAAAATGATAGAGGGCATTCTCAAAATGGCTGAAAAAGGGGAGCTACTGTTGATGGGGGACCTGAATATGCCAGATGTTAACTGGGCTACATGGACTGCAGCCACATCCAAGAGCAGGGTCATTCTCGATGCCCTACAGGGGACATGCCTTAGACAGCTAGTGGTGGAACCCACTCGGGAGGGAGCAATATTAGACCTGGTACTCTCAAATGGAGAGAGGATCACAAATTTAGAAGTCAGTAGACATCTGGGAACAAGCGACCACTGCACAGTGTGCTTCACAATAAACACAACCATGGAGACAAGCCATACAAAGACAAGGATATTGGACTTTAGAAGGGCTGACTTTGGCATAATGGGTGAATACCTGAGGAATGCATTAGCAAATGGCCAGAAAGGAGGGATGGAAGAACAATGGAGAAAAATCAAAACTGCCATCATGGAGGCAACAAGCCTTTGTGTGAAACAAATAAAGAAAACAAAGCGGAATAAAAAAACACTACGGTTCTCAAAAAGTGTCAGGGAAGGTTAAGGAGAAAAAGGCTGCATTCAAAAAGTATAAGGAATCACAGATGGAGCACGGCAGGGAACTGTATCAATTAAAGCAGAAAGAAGTGGGGAAGGCAGTCAGAAAAGCAAAGTCCCAAACTAAGGAAAAGATAGCCAACTCAGTAAAGAAGGGGGATAAAACTTTTTATAGGTACATTAGGGAGCATAGAAAGGTTAAGGGAGGGATAGTGAAGATTAATAATGGAGAGAGGAGGTGGGCAGAGGGAGACAGTGAAAAGGCAGAGATACTGAATGAATACTTTTGCTCAGTATTCACAAAAGAAGAAGAGGAGGAGTTACCTAAACCAAACAGTAGAAGCACTCTGGTAGGGAGTTGACACCAGTCCATTTACAGAAGAAAGAGTCCTGAAAGAACTCCTAAAACTCAAGGTGGACAAAGCAATGGGGCCTGACGATTCACCTAGAATCCTAAAAGAGCTAAGGGAGGACCTAGTGACACCACTAACCACACTTTTTAACAAATCATGGGAAGATGGGGTGGTACCTGAGGAATGGAGGAGGGCAGATGTGATTCCCCTTCACAAAAGTGGGATCAAAGCAGAAGCAGGAAACTACAGACCTGTTAGTTTGACCTCAGTGGTAGGGAAAATGATGGAATCACTTCTGAATGAAAGAATTGTTCAGTACCTAGAGGCCAGCAGGGCACAGGATCCAAAGCAGCATGGATTCACAGCAGGAAGGTCATGTCAGATGAATCTAATCGATTTCTTTGACCGGGTGACCAAAGTAATACACCAGGGAGGGGCTGTGATATGGCTCACCCAGACTTTAGCAAGGCATTTGACACAGTCCCCACAACAGATTAATAATCAAGTTAGCCAGCCTGGGAGTGGGTCCCAGGGTGGTAGCCTGGGTAGCAAACTGGCTGCACAACAGGACACAGAAGGTAATAGTGAATGGAACACATTCTGAAGAAAGGGAGGTTACTAGTAGAGTACCTCAGGGCTCAGTACTGGGTCCAGTCCTCTTTAACGTCTTTACAGGTGACATTGCAGGGGGTCTGAAAGGAAAGGTATGCCTCTTTGCAGATGACACAAAGATCTGTAACAGAGTTGATACACTGGGGGGGGTTGAAAGGATGTGAAGGGACTTGGCAAGGTTGGAGGAATGGTCAGACATATGGCAACTTAGATTCAATGCAAAGAAGTGCAAAGTAATGCACCTGGGAAATAAAAATCCAGGAGAAGAGTACACAATAACAGGGGAGGTACTAACGGCAACAGTAATGGAAAGGGATCTGGGTGTAGTCATATCAGATGACCTAAAGGTGGGTAAGCAATGTGAGAAGTCAGTAAGGAGAGCCGGGGGATAGTGAGATGCATAGGAGGGCATCACAAGTAGAAAAAGAGAAGTAGTTATCCCTCTGTACAGACAGTTGGTGAGACCCCATCTGGAGTACTGTGTGCTGTTTTGGAGACCTCATCTACGCAAGGACATAGACAGGATGGAAGCAGTCCAGAGGAGGGCAACTAAAATGATGCAGGGTCTACATCATAAACCATATGAAGAGAGAGACTGAGAGAGCTTAATATGTATACCCTTGATGAAAGGAGGGACAGGGGGGACATGATAGAAACTTAAGTACCTCAAGGAATCAACAAAGTCCAGGAGGGTAGCATCTTTCAGAAAAAGATGTGTAAGAACAAGGGGACACAATTTAAAGTTAGAGGGAAATGGCTCAGGGTAATGTGAGGAAATTCTTTTTCACAGAAAGAGTGGTGGATGCATGGAACCACCTTCCTGGAGAGGTTGCGGGGTCTAAAATAGTGGGGGAATTCAAACATGCATGGGACAGACATAAGGCAATTATAGTGGGGGGTTGCAGGAAGTAGGCTGTTGGTTAACTAGAATCTGCAGCTTATCCAATAGGTAGGGAAATGGGCAGTCTGGGTGGGCCAAGTGGTCCTTATCTGCTGTCAAACTGTATGTTTCTATGCTTAAATCTGGTTTTAACCTGGCTCCTTCTAGCTAAACCACTCCCCCTACTTTGCAAATCTTTCTATACTTAGTTAATTTCACAGATAATAATTCCCTTCTGGCACCTGTGACAAGCACCTAGATAACTAGATAACACAGATAACACATAATTTACTTCAACTACCTCTGACAAACACACTAACTCTTTTTTTTTTACCCTAAATTGAAGGTCCTAGTACAAGAGTTCTAGTTCTTAGTCCCAGTAGAGAAGCTTTAGTTATACCAGTAGCTCCTTCCTCTTGGTGTTCTGTCTGTTCTCTGGCAGAAGCTATCTAGATCAGTGCTTAAATCTGGTTTAAACCTGGCTCCTTCTAGCTAAGCCACTCCCCCTACTTTGCAAATCTTTCTACACTTAGTTAATTTCACAGGTAACAGTTTCCTTCTGGTACCTGTGACAAGCACCTAGATAAGTACACAGATAACACAGATAACAGATAACAATTTACTTCAACTACCTCTGACAAACACACTAAGGACCAGATATTCAAAAGAGTTGAGCCATGCGCAATAGGGTTGCGCCTGCGCAAGTCTGAAAATGTGCCATTCTGCGATATTCAGCAGGAGGCAGTTGCGCCCCCCAAATCACGCTGAGCAACAGCGCAATGATAATGAATGAATGCGCAACTGAAGGGGGAGGAACCATGCATAAATGGCGCAGTGCGATATTCAACAACATGCACCATGCGCAATAGGGGAGCCAGCAGAAGTTGTGCCATAGCAGAAATGAGCCAAAATAAAAGGGAGCAAGGAAGAGACGCAAGAACTCTACAGGGAAGGCACATGAAGCTGAACTCTAGCAAGAGAAACTGGGCAGCAGGGACACACAGGGCAGGCCAGGAAAGGGCACCTGGAACCCACAGGCTCAGGGGAAGGTGTGGGGAGCCACAGTGCAGAAGGGGAAGTACTTGCCACACAGCAGTGAGGCCAGCACAGTCAGGTGTTCCTGGTGGAGGGGAAGTAGTAGCCAGGACAGTGGGGGGAATACAGAAACAGCTGCCGGGGGGGTGAACACAAGCCAGGGACATGGCCAGTGCCACCATCCAGATGGAGGCAGTAATGGGGGGTGAGAAGGCAGGCAGCAGGGGCATGGCGTGGAAGGACCAGTCGGTGGGTAGCTGCACCCAACAGGCAGTACGAGCCCACACCAGCTCGAGCTGTATAGTGATACGAGGAGATCGTGGGCCGGTACCACCTGAATCGGGCAATTCTGAGGTGGCTCTGTGAGCTGTGCAGTGATGTGATGCAGGCACCCACACGACGGAGCCATGCTCTGTCAGTGGAGATGAAAGTGACAGCTTGCATGTGCTTGCTCACCACGGGTACCTTCCAGAGACCAACTGGGGACACCACAGGCATAACCCAGTCGGCCACGTCATGCCACCTCACCCAATTCTTCAGTGCACTGCTGCCACATGCTGCGGAGTACATCCATTTCCCCAGCACACCGACAGAGCGCACAGCAAACATGCAGGAGTTCCACAGGGTAGCACATATGCCTGGCATGCTAGGGGCAATAGACTGCACCCATGTGGCCATCCGCACACCACCTGGCCCCGA
The DNA here is from genome assembly GCA_016271365.2 of Neoceratodus forsteri. NCBI lineage: Eukaryota > Metazoa > Chordata > Ceratodontiformes > Ceratodontidae > Neoceratodus > Neoceratodus forsteri. The sequence continues at coordinate 300,972,748 of CM057455.1, forward strand.
GGGGGCCACATATATAAATTGCAAGGGCTATGCCAGCATCAACTGCCAGGTGGTGTGCGATGCCAGGGGGTGCATAATCAATGTCTGTGCCACGCACCTTGGGGGAGCACATGATGCCCTCATCTGGCACCAGTCAGCACTGTGCCACAGATTCGAGAGTGGGGATATCCCCACTGGCCACCTAGTGGGTGAGTATGCAAACCACATGGACAATCATAGGGCCTGGGGGGGCATGGTCAGAGGTGACATGGGTAGTGGGCTACATGACCCGGGGCAGGGCGATGCTGATCACCAAACTAACCTCCACCCTCTACACACAGGTGACAGTAGATACCCACTCCGTCCCTAGCTGTTCACACCCTACCGCCGGCCCACGACCCCATCGCAGCAATGCTACAATGAGGCACAAGCCACCACATGTAATGTCATCGAGCAGGTGTTCGGGATGCTGAAGGCACGTTTCCGTTGCCTGGACACCTCTGGCGGTGCCCTACAGTACAGCCCCTCAAAGGCCTGTGGGCTATTCCTGGCCTGTTGCATCCTGCACAACATGGCCAACGAATGTGGGATAGCCGTACAGGTCAAAGAGGGGGACAGCAATGGGGACGATGAGGACGCCGGTGTCAATGGTGATGGGCAGCCCCCCCTTGGGTGACGGAACCCCTGACTGCTCCGGCTGGCACAGCTGCACCAGGACACCATCACGGAGGAGCACTTCAGCCAACCCAGGTAAGTCATGGGGCCATGTGCAACCACCAGTGGCTAAGGCACAACCCACAAACATGCATGGACACACACCAGGGATGCATGCCGCCAAGGGAACTGGCCGGGCATGGAATCACACACACAACCAGGGATGGGTGCAGTCTAACATGCCACGCAGACACACACACACACACACAATGCACCAGACATGCACAAAGGGTAGGAGGCACACCGACCCAGAATGCCACCCCTAGCCACACACATGTCCACAGACCACCACGCCCACTGCCTGTCATTGTGCGTGTGTTAGATGCTGAGCACCATTGCACATTGGTGTACAGTGCAATGCAGGCATCATCATGCACAAGCAACTGTGGACAGCAGCTGGGAGGGTGTGCAGATGGACTGTTTGTCTGCGTGCAGGGCCAGGTACCCACCCGTGCATTGCCTGCTGAATGACACAATGCACACAGGGCAGCACCAGACAGTAGCCACATTGGGAGACAGGTCAGTCACGCGACACAGTGCCCCGGCCACCACGGATGCATGGGTGGCCCCGTCGAGACCCACCAGCACTGACAGGCTGACCACTGGCCTCATGGGGTGGCACCGATGGTCCCCCAGGGGTTCCACTGTGTGAACGCGACCGTGCTCGAGCAGGGGTCTGCAGCACACCAAACATGCCTGCGCCAGGCATGCTCGGGATGCCCACAGCTGAACCTGGTGTCGACAAGGATGGTGTTGCACGACACCAGGAATGGGGGGTGGACAGTGCACTGCGTGGTGTCTGCGATGCATGGGCAAATAACTGTGTGCCCATTGTGGCCATGACAGCAGTGAATGTCTGTGTCTGCCTGTCAATGGCAGCGGTCACATCCTCCCACAACCGGTCCATCCCTGCCAGGATCAGAGCGGTGTCTCTGCTGCGACGCTCCTCTGCCTGCTCCAGAGCCACACGCAGTGCATCCACTGACGTCGCAAGCTGCATCTGCTGGTTGACTGATGCTTGCAGTATGCCGGTGTGCTCATCCAAGAGGTCATCTGCCTCCTCGGCATCCTGTCCCTCAGGGTGTGCGCGGCCCTGATGCTCAACACCCCTTGAGGGTGGGCGCTGCACACCAGGACCAGGTCTGGGTATGTCCACCGGCGGTGCACTGATGCCGCCTCCTGACACTGTACCCCCAAGCCCATTGGCCGACTGCTGATGCTGCCCCTCCGGCTGCCGCTCCCCAGGGCTCACTGGTGCCACCACAGTGGCTACAACAGTCCCACTGTCCTGTACACACACCAGTGCTGCCCCACTGGTGCTGACAGGCACAGGCTGGGACTGTGATGACACGCAGACCTCCACGGCAGCACCACCCACAGCCATGGCTGCGATGTTACCTGCTGTGTGGCCATCCCGTGGCACACACATGTCACTGCCCATGGCGTTAGCTACATCATCGGTGACGGACCCGGCACCAGCCCGAGTCACAGCATGTTGGCATCCGTGGATGCTGGCACAGTGGGACATAGGCAGGGCCTCCTCCACACCTGTTCCAACAACATCAGTGTGGACAGCCAGGTGGGCCCACTGTCGCTCTGAGCCACGTATACCTGTGGAGGTGGATGGGCCCTCCTCCATCTCCATCTGACTGGCCTCAGTGGACAGGCCCACCACTGCTGACCCATGCAGATGCTCAGGATCTGTAAGGGAAAACAAAGTTGCGTTACTGCATGTGACCTACGCTGCCCCCCCCAATAGACAGACCATGATCTACCATGCAGTGACGGGCTACCACCCACCTGGAAGCCACCACCCGGAACACCCTCAATGGCACAACGCTGCATGCTGCCAGCAACCCTCTCCTCCTGTGGGGTCAGGCATAGCACATCTGGCTGTCCCCCACCTGTCGCAGCTCGTGCTGCCCTGATGGCAGCCACCTTCTCCTTTATCCGTCTCCTGTCTGTGCCCATCTTCTTCTTGCACTCCTGCATGGAGCGCTGGTGGCTGCCATGCAGGTTCACTGCATGCACCATGTCCTCCCATGCAGCAGCATGGGCCTGTGGTATTCCCTGCCGTCTGCTGAGAAGCGACTCCTGATCCAGGTAGGCCTCAAACAGGGCATCCGTCTCGGCCTTGGTGAAATTAGGCCTCCTCCTCCTCTCACCACTCTGTTCCTCCTCTCCCACAACTCGCTCGGTCATGATTTAGCCTGTGAGAATGAAAGTTGTTACCTGTGACTGTGCAGTCCCATGCATGTCCCAAAATCCACAGTCCACACTCCCAAACAGCATGCAGCTCACCAATAGACTGCAGTAACCAGCTATGGACAGTGCAGCCCTATGTCGCACTTTTATAGCGCAACCCATGCAAATGAGGCAAGGTGCAACTTTAAGTGGATGCAAATTGCAGTGCTGCACCATTGAATGGCTGATTAGCTGATTTGCATATGACAGCTGAATATCGCGCTGTTGTGCTTTGCACAATTGTGTTGAACGTGCTGAGCCAAGAGCACAGTTCTGTGACATGCGCAGTACACACCTAACTGTGCATGCCCAGGTTGCTGACACAGCTGCTGCGTGCTGTGCTTGGGAGGCAATGTAGGGCATGGCCACCATTGTGCCAGTGGTGCTACAGCAATGTTCACCTATATGGTGCTGCAGCACTGGGGCATCAGCGTGGTAGGCCGCTACTGGAGGTAGCACACAGGCACCCAATCGCGCGACATGCATTGGGTTCAAATCAAGCTGTGCCTATCCGTGCATCAGAGACACTTGACCCTGTGCCCGACCTTTGCCCCCTAGGCACCATACATCAGGCATGGGTGCACCACTATCACGCTGTTCAGTGACAGCGCGATAGGGAATGGCAGAGCTGTACCGTGCAGCATCTGCACGTGGTGGAACCGCACTGCAGAGCGCCATTTTGAACCTACTGGGCAAGAGAGATGGCACGGAGGAGAGCTGCCCAGTGGAGCCAGATCGAAATGGCAAACCTGGTTGCCATTGTTGAGCCACTTTATGGCCCACTGTTTGGGGAGGCACCCCTGGACAGGTCCAGGAGCCAGGTGTGGCAGGAGGTGGCCGACGCCCTGGAGGAGGCCACAGGAATGGGGTGGACAGTGGAGCAGTGCCGCCACAGGTATGGGGACCTGAGGCGGAGGGACCCAGACTTGCTTGCCCACCTGCGGACACGTGCCAGGAGGGGCACGGTGCCACGGCCAGGTAGGTGTAACGTCCACACACTTTTATCTTCCATATGGGTATCACGGTTGCATGTGTCCAGAACATGGGGGAGGGACCATCTGGTGTTGGCTGTGGTGGTGTTATCCGGGTGTGGGGTAGGTGGGTCTGGCTGGGTGGGATTGCACACACATGGGGGCAGGGGGACTTTGCTACAGGATTGTACTGATGTTCCTCTCTCCATGTTTGCACCTTAGAGCCGGAAGAGAGACGGCTGGCCAGGGAGCAGAGGTGCCAGCAGGAAGACAGGGCCAATAGGAGGGGCGAAAGTCCACAGCGCCAGAGGGACCGGCCTGATGATGGTGAGTGCCATACCTCCATGATTGCTATTGCATGCTGTGTAACAGGGCGGGCAGTGGGGCATGGCCACCATCCATTGACACCACTGACATGCAAGCAACTTGTTATAGTCAGCATTGTCCAGTGGCACTGCATGTCTGGGAGTGCGTCAATGGTGGTCCATGCGTGCACTGGGTACATGGCTGTGCCACTGCCTTCGTACCACATAGCCATGTCACTAAACAGCCACGGTGGTGCTGTGCAGGACTTGGCCGGTGGGTGTGTGCAGCGGTATGCATGGCTATATGCACCTGGGTGGGCAGGTCTTGTGGACATGATCACTGTGGGTGGTCACACACCATCACAGAGGCATGTCCCATGGCCGTATGCCATGCACAGTGGGTGGGCTGTATGGGGCTGTGCATTCACACCTATTGACTGTGCTCCCTTGTCCTAGGTGTCCACCAGCTGCAGGCAATCCGGGTGGCACTGCAGGAGATACTGACCATGGCGAGGGCATCATTGGACATCCTGCTCAGGATTGAGCGGCTGGGGGCCGGCAGAGACATGGGAGGCGGAGCAGCCGGAGTGGGGAGCGGGGCTCCCACTGACCATCTATATGCCCCTGATTTCCCCTACCGCCCTGGACCCACCCTCACACCCCTCCTTTCCTGTCCCATTTGTTCACCCCTGCCCCTTACCCACCCCCACCTTGTTTGTGGCCCTCCCCCCACACATTTGTACATAGTTGTAAATAGTTTTGTTTGATATTTTTGATTACAATTCTTTTGATATGAATACTGTGGTGGTCTCTGATTTGCAGCGGGCTATAGGTGCTCAGCTGCAGTAGTGTGCATGGCGTCAGGGGTGGTGCAGTCATGGGTATGTCTGTGTGTCCGTGGGGAAGTGACTGTGGTGTGGGAGTAGCTATCAGTCAGTGTTTGTGGTGTGTGTGTTGTTCCCTGTGCACTGGATGACTGTGTGCAGTGGTCCATGGTGCATGCTCTGTGTCCATGGCGCACCTGTCAGCCCATCCATAGCCTGTGCAGCTGACACCCTTGCATGTCTGTGACCTGCACGGTCTGCTGGCATGTCAGTGATGGCTGTCCATGCAGGGCAGCCACTGTACCCGTCACAATGCTGGGTTGCCTCCTGTCACTGGTGTGGTGCATGTCTGCCTCTGGTGACACTGTGGCCTCCGTGGTTGTTGTCCCACCTCCATGCTGTGGCTTGTGTGTGTTGCAGGGGATGTGCACCACTGTCTGTGACTTGTGCTCCAGGCAAATGATGGTGGTGTACAGGTCCACAGCACCAGCGCAGGGTGGCTTGCACTCCTGTGCCATGGAGGACTGCTGGCCGTGTGTACAGTTTCCATGGGCCCATGCTTGGGGCTTGGTTGCCCCGCTAGTGTGTCCTTGTGTTGTTGTGCCCTTGGGTATGGGTGGGTGTTTGTCCATGCACTGTGTTTGCATCGGTGTGGTGCATGTTCCATGCCACTGTGGAAATTGTCCTGCGCTGGCTGTTGTGCCAGTGCTGGGTCGAGATGTGTCCTTGGGAGGGTGTGCAAGGTGCTGTACCACTGGTGGTGGGGTCCGGGCATGCCCTGTCACGTGTGGGGTACCTCATGTGCCGACGCATGGTCGGTCTCTCAGCTGTACCTCGGGGGGGCTGTGCATGATGGCACTGTGTATGCCGTCGTTGCATCGCTGTGTACTGCCACCCACTGATGGGTGCTCGTGGTGGGGCTGCCTTGCATGGTTCTGTGGTGCACAGAGTTGCATGTCACAGTGGGGGTGGTGGCATGCATGAGGTATCCTGCAGTGGTGGACACTGCTCCTGGGCAGGGTGTCTGGGGGTCATGGTGCAGGGTGTGCTCTGCATTGGGGGTATGGTGTGGCACGGGGTGGTCTGCCCTCCTTGTGTGTTGGTCACAGCTTGCCAGGGGTTGTGATGGGGCACCATGGCCCAGCTGTGGGTTGGTTGCTTGTCTCCATGGGCCAGTGGTTATTCCAGCCCTCCCCCAGTTGTGCAGAGCATGGGGTGTGGGGGGACGACGTCTGTTCTGCTGTGTGTTCCTCTGCCCATTTGTGGCATGGTTGGTGGGTCCCTGCATCCCTGGTTGTGCAGTTGCATTGCTGCCCTGCTGCTGGCGGGCATCCCTGGTTGCGCTACGGCACCTCTGAACTGCTCAGCTGAACATCCCTTGTTGTGCTATGGCACATCAGATATGCTCAGCTTCCCCTCCCTAGTTGCACAATGGCACAGGTGGTGCGATATTCAGTCATCGGCTGTAGGCGCATCTTGGCCAGCTCAGTTTTTGAATATCGCGCTTCTTGCGCATGGGTGCAATGGACTTGTGCTTGCTCCTGCTATTGCGCACTTTTTGGGTGCAGTTTGAATATCTGGGCCTAACTCTTTTTTTTTACCCTAAATTGAAGGACCCAGTACAAGAGTTCTAGTTCTTAGTCCCAGTAGAGAAGTTTTAGTTATACCAGTAGCTCCTTCCTCCTGGTGTTCTGTCTGTTCTCTGGCAGAAGCTATCTAGGGCAATGCTTAAATCTGGTTTTAACCTGGCTCCTTCTAGCTAAACCACTCCCCCTACTTTGCAAATCTTTCTATACTTAGTTAATTTCACAGATAACAATTCCCTTCTGGCACCTGTGACAAGCACCTAGATAAGTACACAGATAACACAGATAACAGATAATTTACTTCAACTACCTCTGACAAACACACTAACTCTTTTTTTTTACCCTAAATTGAAGGTCCCAGTACAAGAGTTCCAGTTCTTAGTCCCAGTAGAGAAGTTTTAGTTATACCAGTAGCTCTTTCCTCCTGGTGTTCTGTCTGTTCTCACTTAAGGCTCCTCCTCCTACTACTCCTTATCTCAGGCTCCGTTCACCCCAACCCGGCCCCACACCCCCTACCCATTTCACCCTTCACTCCTTCCCCAAACCCACTAATCAGCTCACTTTTGCTCACCTTAATGTGCAAAGCCTTTTGGCAAAAGAAATCTTAATCAAGTCCTGGGTGAAGACTAACACTTTTGATGTCATTGCCCTCACTGAAACCTGGCTGAAGGAGGACATCTCCCCCAATGAAATCCTCCTTGAAGGTTACCCAGTCTTTAGAAAAGACAGGGTGGGGAAGCGTGGGGGAGGCTGCCTCATCTGGGTTGCTGATAACCTCCTTGCCACCGAATTTGACCCCCTACTACCCACCTCCTCCCTTGAGATGATCTTGATTAACCTCCTCCTCCTCGGAGCAGATAAAATGGTCACAGTCAGTGTGGTGTATCTGCCACCCTCCTCCTCACCCCGTGATCACAACCTCTTCCTCGATATCAAGACCTGCCTCCTCCAAGGGAGGGATTGGATCATCCTTGAGGATTTCAAACTAAACTGGTTGTCCCCTCATTGTGACTCCACCAAGGAATCCATACTTGGTCTTGGCCTACACCAGCTCATCACTGAACCTACCAGAACCAACTACAAAACTGGATCTCAGTCCCTCATTGATTGGGTCCTGGTCTCACACCCCTCCCATGTCACCACCTCCGGAGTTCTTCCCAACTTAATCAGTGACCACTGTGCTCTCTTCTGCCGATGGTCCACAAAAACACCCCCCAGCCCACACAAATTCATCCAAACCAAGCAATTGAAGAAGCTGGACACCTCCGAGTTTTCCAGAGCTGCTCTAGCCCAAGACTGGTCCTTCATTGAAAACATTTTGAACATTTGCAAAGTGTTTGAAGCCTTTAGCAATAAGTTCCTTGCCCTCTGCGACCATTTTATCCCACTTAAAAAAATCTGGGTTAAGGGTTCTAGCCAAGAATGGGTCACCCCTGAGTTTTGCAAACTAATGATGAATAGGGACCGAGCCTGGAAGTTATACAGAAAATACAAAACCTCCCAACTCCTCCAAGACTTCAAAACCCTCAGGAACAAGTGAAAAATCTTCCACAAGATCTGCTAAATCCTCCTTCATCCTGGAAAAACAACGTGCTGCCCAGGGGAAACCTAGGAGGACCTGGAACATTCTTAACAACCTTATTGGTAGGGGAATTTCAGAAGATCATTTTTGTCTTACCTCTGAAGGGACAACCACCACCGAGCCAAGCTAAATAGCCTCCCATTTCAATAAATACTTCAGTGACCTCGACCAGTACAAGCCCAGCTCCACTCCTACCTCGTTTACCCCGGCACCCCTCCCAGTCTCCCACCCTGAGTTCTATTTCAGTTACCTAACCACAGGTGAAGTGGTCAAGTTAATCAAAACAAATGACCCAAGACCATCCAAGGGCGCCGACAACATTGACTTCAGAGTTCGCCGTCTTGTTTGTGACTCCATGGCCATCCCTCTTACTAACATCCTCAAACACTCCCTTTGCACGGGGTTCTTCCCGAAAGCCTGGAAGTGTGCCATTATTAAACCTCTTCACAAATCTGGTTCCAAGGATCTAGTATCCAACTACTGTCCCATCTCCCTCCTTGCCCGTCTCTCCAAAATTTTAGAGAAAGTGGGCCACAGGCAAACCTCGGAATTGCTCTCCAAATACAACCTGCTCACAGAGGCCCAGCATGGGTTCCATGCTTGACACAATACCGAAACTGCCCTCATCAACTTCACCCACTCCATAGACAAAGCTAACAATGAAGGCCTCTACACTGGTGCTGCATTCGTAGACCTCACCAAAGTCTTCGACCTCGTTGATCATGAAGTCCTCTTCCATACCCTGGCTGGCCTCCATTTCTCACCTGAGGTCTGCCTCTGGTTCAAGGATTACCTAATGGGCAGATCTCATCACACCATTATTGGCTGTGTCCTCTCTAAATCCTGCCCCATTATATACGGTGTCCCCCAAGGGTCCATCCTGGGCCCTCTTCTCTTCTCTCTGGTTGTTAACTCCCTGCCTGACATTTGCACCACCTCAGAACTCATAGAAACATAGAATTTGACGGCAGATAAGGACCGCTTGGCCCACCTAGTCTTCCCATTTTCCTACCTAACAGATAAGCTGCAGATCCTAGTTAACCAACAGCTTACTTCCTCCTACCCCCCACTAGGACTGCCTTATGTCTGTCCCATGCATTCTTGAATTCCCCCACTGTTCTTGACTCCACGACCTCCTCAGGGAGGCTGTTCATTGCATCCACAACCCTTTCTGTGAAAAATACTTCCTCACATTACCTCTGAGCCATTCCCTCTATCTTCAAATTGTGCCCTTGTTCTTGCACATCTCTTTTTCTGAACGATGCTACTCGTGGACTTTGTTGATTCCTTGAGGTACTTGAATGTTTCTATCATGTCCCTCTCTCCTTCTTTTTCCTCAAGGGTATACATATTAAGCTCCTTTAGTCTTTCTTCGTATGTCTTCTGGTGCAGACCCTGCACCATTTTGGTTGCCCTCCTCTGGACAACCTCCACTCTGTCTATGTCGTTGTGGAGATGGGGTCTCCAGAACTGCACACAGTACTCCAGATGGGGCCTCACCAACTGTCTGTACAGAGGGATAACAACTTCCTGTTTTCTACTATTGATGCCTCTTCCTATGCATCCCAGTATCCCCCAAGCCTTCCTTACTGCCTTCTCACATTGCTTGCCCACCTTTAGGTCATCTGATATAATTACCCCACGGTCCCTTTCCATTTTTACTGTTGTCAGTATCTCACCCCCCATTGTGTACTCTTCCCTGGGTTTTGTTTCCCATGTGCATTACCTTGCACTTCTTTGCATTGAATCTGAGCTGCCATACATTTGACCAATCCTCCAATCTTGCCAAGTCCCTTCTCATCCTTTCCACTCCATCTTGTGTATCAACCCTGTTGCAGATCTTTGTGTCGTCTGCAAAGAGACATACTTTTCCTTCCAGTTCCTCTGCAATGTCACTTATAAAGACATTAAAAAGGACCGGTCCCAGTACTGAACCCTGCGGTACCCCACTAGTAACCCTCCTTTCTTCACTGTGTACTCCATTTACTACTATCCTTTATGTCCTGTTGTCTAGCCAATTTTTTTATCCAGGCTACCACCTTGGGAACCACTCCATGGCTGGCTAACTTGTGTATTAATCTTTTGTGTGGGACTGTATCAAATGCCTTGCTAAAATCTAGGTAGGCCATGTCCACAGCCCCTCCCTGGTCTACTACTTTGGTCACCCAGTCAAAGAAATCTATTAGATTCATCTGACACGACCTTCCCATCATGAATCCATGCTGCCTTGGGTCCTCTGCCCTACTGGCCTCTAGGTACTCAACAGTTCTTTCCTTCAGAAGTGATTCCATCATTTCCCTACCACTGAGGTCAAACTAACAGGTCTGTAGTTTCCTGCCTCTGTCCTGCTCCCACTTTGTGAAGAGGAATCACATCTGCCCTCCTCCAGTCCTCAGGTACCACCCCATCCTCCCATGATTTGTTAAAGAGAGTAGTCAGCGGTGTCACTAGTTCTACCCTTAGTTCTTTTAGAATTCTTGGGTGAATCCCATCAGGCCCCATTGCTTTGTCCACCTTCAATTTTATTAGTTCTTTCAGAACCCTTTCTTCTGTAAATGGACTGGTATCGACCCCTGTCTTCAGAGTGTTTCTCTTGTTTGGTTTAGGTACCTCCCCCTCCTCTTCCTTTGTGAATACTGAGCAGAAATATTCATTCAGTATCCCTGCTTTTTCACTGTCACCCTCTACCCACATTCCCTTCCCTTTATTAAGCCTCAGTATCCCTCCTTTGGTCTTTCTTCGCTCCCTAATGTACCTATAAAAGGTCTTATACCCCTTCTTAACAGAATTGGCTATCCTTTCCTCGGTTTGGGCCTTTGCTATTCTAACTGCCTTCCCAGTCTCTTTCTGCTTTAACTGATAAAGTTCTCTGTCCTGCTCCTTCTGTGTTTCTTTATATTTCCTGAATGCTATCCTTTTCTCCTTAACCTTCCCTGCCACCTCTTTTGAGAACCATAGCAGTTTTTTCCTTCGTTGTGTTTTGTTGATTTGCTTTACACAAAGGCTTGTTGCCTCTGTGATGGCTGTTTTGATTACTCCCCATTGTTCCTCCACCCCTTCTTCTTGCCTGTTTGCTAGTGCTTGTCTGAGGCACTCTCTCATTTTCCCAAAGTCAGCCCTCCTAAAGTCCAATACTCTTGCTTTTGTATGGCTTGATTGTATGGCTGTGTTTATTGTGAACCACACTGTTTGGTGGTTGCTTGTTCCCAGATGGCTACCCACTTCTAAATCTGAGATTCTTTCTCCGTCCCCATTTGAGAGTACCAGGTCTAAGATTGCTCCCTCTCGAGTGGGTTCCAATACTAGCTGTCTGAGGCATGCCCCTTGTAGGGCATCAAGAATGACCCTGCTCTTGGATGTGCCTGCAGCAAAGGTGCTCCAGTTAACATCTGGCATATTCAGGTCCCCCATCAACAATATCTCCCCTTTTTCTGCCATTCTAAGTAAGCCTTCTATCATTTCCTTGTCCATTCCCTCCCCCTGAGATGGAGGTCTGTATACAATCCCCATGTGGATTGTAGTGCCATTTCCTGTTTCCAGGGTGACCCAGAGTGCCTCATCTGCTCCCTGTTTACTCTTTAGTTATGTTGCTTTGATCCCTTCCTTTACATAGAGAGCTCCTCCTCCTCCTCCTCCTCTTTTACCCTCCCCGTCCATCCTGTAGATTGTGTATCCTGGTATGTTGACATCCCAGTCATGGTTCTCTGTGTACCATGTTTCTGTGACTGCCACAATATCCAGGCAACCTTCTTCCATCAAGGCCACTAGTTCAGGGAGCTTGCTACACAGACTACGGGCATTTGTACTCATCACTCTCCACTTTTTGATAGCCTTGCCCCTTTTAGCCCCATTCCTGTCCTTACTGACTTTGCCTTTTTTTACATTTACCTCTGTCCTGCTCCCTAATAACTTCTCTACCTTGGAGTTTACCTCACTAATTACCATGTTTTGTGGGGGGAGGCTGGGATTTCCCTGCCCCTTTTCAGTGCCTCCCCCTTGGCTAGTTTAAATGCTTGCCAATGAAGTATTTAAACCTTTCACCTAGGATCCTGGTTCCCCCCCTAGACAGATGAAGACCATCGCACCAGTATAGGTCTGCATCCCTCCAGGTGGCTCCCCAGTCCCCAATGAACCCAAAACCCTGAGCTCCACACCAGTTTTTCAACCACTCATTGAATTCCCTGGTGAGGAGTGCCCTAGCATCATCCTTGCCATAGACAGGCAGCACCTCCGAGAAGGTTACCGTATGTGCTACTTGTCTAAGGCCCCTCCCCAACTCTACAAACTCCTCTTGCACTGCCCTGATCCCATTCCTAGCAAGGTCATGTGTTCCTAGGTGGACAATGACATCCAGCTCCCTCCCTCATGCAGCTCCTCCCACGATCCTGAGGATTTGCTTCCTGTCCCTCCAAGCAGTGACACCAGGAAGGCACCTTACCTCCCTCTCCCCTTCCTCCCCCATTTCTACCACCCTAAAGATTGAGTCCCCCACCAGGAGTTGTTTCCTTCCCCTGTGGGGTCCCATGCCACCCTCCTGTGGGTTTCCTTTGTGAAGGTTCCCAGCAACCTCCTATGTCTCCACTGCAGGTGCCTCCATAGAGGAACCACTATCCACCAGAAGAGCGAATGAATTGTGGAGAGGTACAGCTGGAGGCATGCAACTCTGTTCCACCACCCTCTCCCTCCCTGAGCCCACCCTGGTCCAGCCTGTCCTCTTTCTTGGCAACCTCTGAGGTAGTGGCATTGGCCCTGGTGGTCCCTGGGTGGGGGAGGAGGTTTCATAAATCCTAGCCAGGTCAGCCTGGAGACAGGCAACCTTCTCTCTCAGACCAGAGAGGTGCCTGCGAATAGGGCAGCATCACAGCCTCCAGAATGTCTCCCGGTACACTGCCGCCCCACAGCCATTGCACTGCACCACTCCTATCATGTCTTATTTTGTGCCCCCTCTCCTGTTTCTCTGTATGCTTACTCTCTCCTCTCCTTACAACTCTCACCCTTCCTGTTCTGGGACAGTAACTTCCTATCTTCTTCAGTAGCCTCCTTCTTCCTTGCTCAGTGTCAGACCACCAGCAGCCGGGGGGAGATTGAGCTACTTTTTTCCTTTAGGGTTGACAAAACCAATGTTTCTCTATGATCCTTCCCTTCCTACTGCCAAACAGGAAGTTCCTGTTGACAGTCAAATCCAGTGGCTATAAAAGTAGAACTGGCTTAGGGTGGGATGGAGGGCAATTAGTAAGAAAAAAGGCTAGCAACAGGAAGTTGGAATTTGAGTCACCTGTTTTTATAGTGTCTAAGCCACACCCCCAATTAAGCTCTCTCTCCCCTCCTACTGGTTTAGCAAAGTCAGCTGATACAGTACCCTTCCCAGCACAGAACACACACTGACTTTCTTTCATTTCTTCCTTTTTTTAACCCTAAATAAGACCCCTTCTACTTCTAATAAAGTATCTGTCTACTTAATCTCAACAGACACTGACTCCTGCTGAGATATACTGTAAGTGTTAAATTAATAAGAAAATGTAGCTTCTTTTAGTTAGCTGCTTTCTGCTCTACAAACAAGGCTAGCAACAGGAAGTTGTAATTTGAGTCACCTGCTTTTATAGTGTCTAAGCCACACCCCAATTAAGCTCTCTCTCCTCCTGGTTTAGCAAAGTCAGCTGATACAGTACCCTTCCCAGCACAGAACACACACTGACTTTCTTTCTTTCTTTTCTTTTTTAAACCTAAATAAGACCCCTTCTACTTCTAATAAAGTATCTGTCTACTTAATCTCAACAGACACTGACTCCTGCTGAGATATAAGTGTTAAATTAATAAGAAAATGTAGCTTCTTTTTGTTAGCTGCTTTCTGCTCTACAAGCAAGGCTAGCAACAGGAAGTTGTAATTTGAGTCACCTGCTTTTATAGTGTCTAAGCTACACCCCCAATTAAGCTCTCTCTCCTCCTACTGGTTTAGCAAAGTCAGCTGATACAGTACCCTTCCCAGCACAGAACACACACTGACTTTCTTTCTTTTTTTAACCCTAAATAAGACCCCTTCTACTTCTAATAAAGTATCTGTCTACTTAATCTCAACAGACGCTGACTTCTGCTGAGATGTAAGTGTTAAATTAATAAGAAAATGTAGCTTCTTTTAGTTAGCTGCTTTCTGCTCTACAAGCAAGGCTAGCAAGAGGAAGTTGTAATTTGAGTCACCTGCTTTTATAGTGTCTAAGCCACACCCCCAATTAAGCTCTCTCTCCTCCTACTGGTTTAGCAAAGTCAGCTGATACAGTACCCTTCCCAGCACAGAACACACACTGACTTTCTTTCTTTTCTTTCCTTTCTTTTTTTAACCCTAAATAAGACCGTTCTACTTCTAATAAAGTTATCTGTCTACTTAATCTTAACAGTCACTGACTCCGGCTGTGATATAAGTGTGAAATTAATAAGAAAATGCAGCTTCTTTTAGTTAGCTGCTTTCTGCTCTACAAGCAAGGCTAGCAACAGGAAGTTGTAATTTGAGTCACCTGCTTTTATAGAGTCTAAGCCACACCCCCAATTAAGCTCTCTCTCCTCCTACTGGTTTAGCAAAGTCAGCTGATACAGTACCCTTCCCAGCACAGAACACACACTGACTTTCTTTCTTTTTTTAACCCTAAATAAGACCCCTTCTACTTCTAATAAAGTATCTGTCTACTCAATCTCAACAGACACTAACTCCTGCTGAGATATACTGTAAGTGTTAAATTAATAAGAAAATGTAGCTTCTTTTAGTTAGCTGCTTTCTGTTCTACAAGCAAGGCTAGCAACAGGAAGTTGTAATTTGAGTCACCTGCTTTTATAGTGTCTAAGCCACACCCTCAATTAAGCTCTCTCTCTCCTCCTACTGGTTTAGCAAAGTCAGCTGATACAGTACTCTTCCCAGCACAGAACACACACTTTCTTTCTTTTCTTTCTTTTTTAACCCTAAATAAGACCCCTTCTACTTCTAATAAAGTATATGTCTACTCAATCTCAACAGACACTGACTCCTGCTGAGATGTAAGTGTTAAATTAATAAGAAAATGTAGCTTCTTTTAGTTAGCTGTTTTCTGCTCTACAAGCAAGGCTAGCAACAGGAAGTTGTAATTTGAGTCACCTGCTTTTATAGTGTCTAAGCCACACCCCCAATTAAGCTCTCTCTCCTCCTACTGGTTTAGTAAAGTCAGCTGATACAGTACCCTTCCCAGCACAGAACACACACTGACTTTCTTTCTTTTCTTAACCCTAAATAAGACCCCTTCTACTTCTAATAAAGTATCTGTCTACTTAATTTCAACAGACACTGACTCCTGCTGAGATATGTGTTAAATTAATAAGAAAATATAGTTTCTTTTAGTTAGCTGCTTTCTTGTCTACAAGCAAGGCTAGCAACAGCTAGCAACATTCTCCATGCTGATGATGCAGTCCTTTTCTGTCAGGACAAAAACCTCAGTGATCTCATTTACAAACTCCAATTTGATGTCAGTAGACTTCTCGTCTGGTTCACATCCAAAGGTCTTGTACTCAACTCCAAGAAAATTAAATTTGTGGTTTTCTCTAGCCCCCACAAACCCCTTGGCTTTGACCTCTCCCTCTATGACAACCTTGGTAATGCAATTGAAAGAGTAAGTGAATTCAAATACCTTAGCTTAGTCCTGGATAGCCACCTCAATTTCGATGCTCACACTAGCCTCACAATCAAGCCCACCAATGCCTCAGTATCCTCCACAGAACCAAACATTTCCTTAACAGGGAATCCAAATCCCTCTTAGTCTCCAGCATCCTCCTTCCTGTCTTTGACTATGGTTCACTTGTCTCCCTTCCCTGCCTTTCTATCAAAAATTTCTCCAGACTTTGAAGCTCCTGCCATAACACTTTCTGCTTTGCCTCTGATCTCCCTAAACTCACACACCACTGTAACCTTTATAAGCTCACCAGTCAGTCCTCCCTTGAGACCCACCTCAACTGCAAGATGGCCATCTTCTCCTTCAAACTCTCCTGTGGACTGCTCCCTGATTGCCTCACTTCTCTCTTCCAGACAGCCACCACCACCAGAACCACTAGACTGTCGTTCACTCTCTCTTTCATTGTTCCTTTCTTCCGGACCACTCAAGGCCAGAAAACACTCTCTTTTATGGGACCC
Source organism: Neoceratodus forsteri (assembly GCA_016271365.2). Classification (NCBI taxonomy): domain Eukaryota; kingdom Metazoa; phylum Chordata; order Ceratodontiformes; family Ceratodontidae; genus Neoceratodus; species Neoceratodus forsteri. Next base: position 300,989,099 of record CM057455.1, read on the forward strand.
ATGCTCTTCAACTCTCTCCCTATGGAACTAAAACTTTGTCTCTCCACAAATGCCTTCAAACACAATATAATATCAGGAGACATTTCTCTCCCACCTGCACCTGTTCGCAGCCCTAATCTGGCTCCCATTCTGAATTTTTTCCCTTTCATTCTCTGGTTATTCACGTCAGGCACTTACCCTCTCTTTCTAGCACTTGTAGTATTGTTAATCCACCTAGGCTAGTTTTTAGATTGCACTTAATTTTTTTTTGTTTTCCACTGTCATATTATATTATTGTTAAACCCTCACTGAATGCTTAATGTCACCTTGTATTTGTTAATTCACCAAGGCTAGTTCATAGTTTTCCCTTTAGTGTATATTATCCTAAATGTATGTACCATTTTATTAACCCTCACTGTTAGTTAAATGTTTAAGCCTATGTCATGACTCATGATTGTTGTATGTAACTAGATGCTTGTGTAAATGGGCAGCAATGCTGACTTGTCTTTCCAGTATAACCAATAAAAATGAAATGAAATGAAATCCAGAAGCCGGGGGCAGCACAGGGACATGGGGCCATCATGGAGCCCGCTAGCTCCCTTTTCCTCTTTTCTCCTGTCCCCCCTCCCTTATCGATGTAAGGATGTCTGAATGTGTCTCCCGACCTGTACTGCCCTCCAGCCACCACCAGAGCATAGCGAACAAGCGGTATGACAATCCTCCCTCCCTCTGAGAGAGGAGACCATTCCTCTGGATGCTCTATCCTCCCTCACCCCTGCCGACCACCGGTGACCCAGGTTCATTCCCAAACCAGGATTGCTGGCATGGCACGAGGTGTAGCAGCCAGTGCCCCAACCTCCACTGCTACTGGGCCAGTACAGTAGCGGGCACTTTGAAGAGGCTAGCAATACTGAACCAGACCAGCACTGATGTGAGTATTTTATTAAACTGGACCCACTAACCATTTCATTTAATTTATCATATCAAAAAAATGTCATAGCAATCCACATCTAACTAAGGAAATATGTTATATGAAAATAAAAGTACAGGTATCTCAGTTCACTAGATTGTCAGATGAACTGTATTTCTGTATTGTGTGGCAAGGGGTGGGTCATCTCATCCCTTACCTCATCCTTGAGTCATCAGAACAGGTAGCGGTTGATTCATTAAAATTGTACTGACTGTCTAGTTCTTTATACTGGAGTTAGCCCATGAATACTAGCTCTGGTATCTATGCAAGGGCAGCCTTTATTTCAGACTCTGGTTTTTCAAGGGAGGCTAGTATTCGAGGGAAGCCTCTATTCAATCATATATGTTATTTTGAAAAATCAAGGCCACAGACAAAGAAAACAACAATGTTATGTGTAAAACTTCATTTCCCAATCAATGCAATTTAACTATTGTAACCCATGTTATTAATTTGCTGATTTTATCCTCTGTACTATCTATACTCAACAACTACACAGCAAGTACAAGCAAGCAAACATTTGGCATTGAAAAATGCTTCTTGCTGTGTTTTTAAATCATTGTTTTTAGTCTACCATTGTTCAGTCTCTACTGTCCTTTTAGTAAATTCAGTAATTGTTTCTGGTTTATACATTGTTGGCAAGGACTATCTTAGAACTGTATAACATAGTTTATGTCCTTGCTTAGGTGTTCTGCTGTTATCCCAGTGCATTAGTATTCTACCATAGAACTCTGTAGTTGGACAATATGTAAACTACATTACAGAGTTCTAAAATGGTATACACTACCAGTATGTCAATCAGAGACACCTAGTGAATTATTTAAAAAGTCTGTAAGGATGGTTCCATTAAAGATCTGCACCCCATATTTAACGGTGAACAGTCAGCATCAAGGGCTCCAATCTCAAGTGTGGGGCTGGTCCCAATGTGCAGTTTTTGTGTAAAAACACTTTGGATTACTTACTATTTCCTGTAGTATAGTAGCTTGTATCAGACTTATTTTGTTTACTTCTAGGCTGACATTATCTGTTACTACATAGCCTAGAATCCCCTGCAGATGATATCAGAGCAGTAGGCAGCAGTGGGAGATTCAACAGCCTGCAGTGCATGTTTAAGCAATAAGGCATGACAGGGGGTGTGTTATGGTGGCATAATGGCCCACCGCAGGGTGGGTTGAAGCACAAGGCATAGCCGAGGGCTTCCACCATCCGAGAAGGGCCGTTAGCCCACCATAACACACCCTCTGGAGTGCCTTATTGAAATTATGATATGGGTAATTTTTAGTAAATTTTATGCATTTTTAAACATAATACTTTCAGCTGGGCTGTTGTACTGGGATAATGGGCCGGGTGAAAGCAGCTCTCAGCCAATCAGAATACATCATTCTTTCTACCCATTTCATAATAGAGTTTATATAAGCTCTGATTTTGTTTGCCAGTCCCACTGTCCTCTCTGGGCTAAGTACAGTCACAGAGGACTGTACATAGCCCCTGGAGAAAAGCAGAAATGGAAAACATCTGATCAGAAATGATAAAAGCTCTAAAATGGGATTCTGGGATTTATGGTAACAGAAGTTATCAGCCTAGAAGTAAACAAAATTAGTCTGATACAATCTACTATACTACAGTAAACAGTAAGTAAATCAAAATGTTTTTGCATGAAAATTGCACATTGGGACCAGCCCCTCACTTAAGTGTGGGGCCCTTTGTGCTGACAGTTACCCTTAAAACAAGAAACAGTTTCTACAGGGATCCCCCATACTTGTTAAGGTGATGGATGGGAGCATAAGAGAGTATCTTAGCAAGAACTACTGTGTCATCTCTAACTTGGTTAATTTAATTTGTGAAAGACTGTAAATGGGTTGTGCTTCAGATTAAGTCTGAAAACTGGATAATGGAGAACCAGCCAATATTGATTAAATCCAAGACCATAACATCACAACATCGCCAATGGAGTCTGAACTCGGCATAAGGGGAGAGAAGAGGAAAAACAAGGGGAAAAGGGGGGAGGTCAGGAATGGGGAATTTATAGAAAATGGAGGACTATGTGTGCGAATGCCCACAGCCTGAGAAATAAAATCCCTGACCTAGAAGCCATGATGGTGGAGGCTGACCTAGACATTGTAGCTATTACAGAAACATGGTATAATGGGCACAATGACTGGGATGTAGCTCTACCAGGTGATACTTTGTTCAGAAGAGACATGAAGGGTAAGAAGGGAGGAAGGGGTGGCTCTTTACATGAGAGTATAAAGGCAACAGAGGCTCAAGGAATGCAGGGGGAGGCAGAGGCACTGTTGGTCACCCTGGAGATAGGCAATGGCACAGCCATTCACACAAGCATGAGCTAAAGACCCCAGCACTAGGGGAGGAAATGGACAGGGATCTACTGGAAGCCATCCATATGATGGCAGCTAGAGGGGGTGGTGCTGCTGATGGGTGACTTCAATTTGTCGGTTGTTGATTGGAGCATCCTAGCAGCTGCCACAGCCAGAGGCACAGACATCCTGGACTCCCTGCAAGGGGCATGCCTCCAGTAGCTAGTGCTTGATTCAACCCAGGAGACAGTGATTCTGAAACTGGTACTAACCAATGGGAACAGAATTACAGAAGTCAGGGTGGGTGAACACCTGGGGTCCAGTGACCATTGCACAGTGTGCTTCAATATAAGTACTACAACAGGGTCAAGTCACATGAAAGCTTGGGTCCTGGACTTCAGGAGGGCAGACTTCACAATAATGGAGGTATGTCTCAGGAAAGCCCTAGCAGAAGGGTAAAATGTTTTGGGGGGAAGTCTAGGAACAATGAGCCCATCTGAAAGGAGCCATTGTGGAGGCAACAAACCTCTGTATTCAGCTTATAAACAAAAGCAAGAGAAAACCACTATGGTTCCCAAGGGAAGTGGCCTGCAAAGTAAGGGAAAAGAAGCTGGCCTTCAGGAAATACAAGACAACACAGAGGGAGGAGGATAGGGCATTGTATCTAGAAAGGCAAAGGAGGGCTGGATAAGCAGTCAGGAGTACAAAAGCAAAGACAGAGGAAAAAATAACAAAAGAAGTTAAAAAGGGAACAAGACTTTCTATAGATATATTAGCAAAAGGAAAAGGACTATGGGGGGTTATAAGGCTAATATGGGAGTAAGGAGAAGGCGTGGAAGGAGACCAGGAAAAAGCATCAGTCCTGAACAAATATTTTTGTTCAGTATTCACAGAGGAAGGGGAAGGGTAGGGACCACAGCTAAGAAACAGGATTGGAAGGGAGGAGGACACCAGTTCATTTACAGAGGAGAACATCCTAAAGGAACTCACAAAACTGAAGGTGGACAAGGCAATGGTACCAGATAGGATACACCCTAGAATATTAAAGGAGTTAAGGAAGGTACTGGCAGCACCACTAGCAGCCCTGTTCAACAGGTCACTGGATATGGGAAGGTTCCAGAGGACTGGAGAAGGGCTGATGTAGTCACTCTCCACAGAAGTGGGAGCAGGGAGGAGGCTGGAAACTACAGACTTGTCAACCTGACCTTAGTGGTGGGGAATCTTATGGAATCACTGCTAAAAGAAAGGATAGTGGAGCACAAGATCCGAGGCAGCATGGATTCATGTCAGGAAAGTCATGTCAGACAAATCTGATGGATTTCTTTGACTGGGTGACCAGGGAAGTGGATCTGGGGGGAGCAATGAATGTGGCCCACCTTGACATCAGTGAGGCATTCTACACCGTTCCACATAGGAGGCTTGTAAACAAGCTGGGCAGCCTGGGATTGGATCACAAGGTGGTGGACTGGGTTGGGAATTGGTTGAGGGATAAAACACAGAGGGTGGTGGTAAATGGTGCTAAATCAGAGGAAGGGACGGTGACAAATGGGGTGCCACAGGGAACAGTTCTTGGGCCAGTACTGTTTAATACCTTCATTAGTGGCATTGCTGAGGGGCTGCAGAGTAAGTTATGCCTCTTTGCAGTTGACACTAAGATCTGCAATAGGGTAGAAACTCTGGGAGGTGTGAAAAAATGAGAAAGGGGCTAGCTAAAATGGAGGAATGGTCCAGAGTGTTGCAGCTAAGATTCAATGCAAAAAAGTGCAGAATCATGCACTTGAGGTGCAGGAACCCAGGGGAGGACTACATGATGGGTGGGGTGTTATTAATGGCCACCAAAAAGGAAAGAGATCTGGAAGTGATCATATCTAATGACCTAAAGGTGGCCAAACAATGTGCCAAGGCTGTGAGGGAGAGTCAGGGGGATGTTGGGGTGTATAGGGAGAGGTATCACCAGCAGAAGAAAAAAGGGGTGATACCACTGTATAAATCATTGGCGATACCTCATTTGGAGTACTGTGTCCAGTTCAGAAGGTGGCATCTCCAAAAGGACATAGACAGCGCAGAGGCAGTTCAAAGGAGGGCAACAAAAATGGTGCAGGTCCTGCACCAGAGGTCAAATGAGGAGAGACTGGAGGAGCTCAATATGTATACCCTGGAGGAGAGGAAGGAGAGGGAAGACATTATAGAGACCTTCAAGTACCAAAAGGGAATAAATAAGGTACAGGAGGGCAGCATCACAATGGAGGATGGAGGGGACACTGAGGACGACAAGGACAAAACGGAGATCTTAAATGGATATTTCTGCTCTGTGTTCTCCAAGGAGAAAGATGGCTGTGGACCCACCATTACAGGATGCAATAAGGGAGGCATCGGAGTATACTTGGGACGCTTTACAAAGGAAGTAGTCCTAAAGGAACAGGAGAAACTCAATATAAACAAAGCCATGAGACCAGCCATGGGACCAGATGAAATACATCCTAGGTTACTGAGAGAACTAAGAGAGGAATTGGTGGCTCCACTGGCTGATCTTTTTAACTAATTATTTGAACTGGGACAGGTCCCACAAGATTGGAAAATGGCCACAGTTATTCCTCTACACGAAAGTGTGAGCAGAGAGAGTTCAGGCAAGTACAGACCGGTTTACCTCACTTCAATGATAGGTAAAACAATGGAAACACTTCTCAAGAAGAGGATTACCGTATTACACCATTTTGAAGCTGCGGCTTCTATTGAAAACTTTATTTCTGATGTGCGACTTTAATTCGGGGGCAGATACAATTTGGGGGCGGCTTGTATTAGTAAGCGCTCGGCTGGTACACCAGGCAAAGGCACTGATTGGCATTCGAATAAAAAAAAATGTAACCCAGACACATTTTCTTGCCAGGTTAAAAGTTGGCAGTGAGTTGTAGCTCATCCCAGGAAGAAGAATCCAACTTTGGGGAAGAGGAGTATACAAGCGATGCTATCCCCGAAGGCAGATGCCGAGCCAGGCAGCGAAGACAAAGTTGACTGAGCATTTCCTTCAATTCATTTTCTTTCTGTTCATTATGTAGTAATATATAGTAACAAAATTGCAGCTAAAAAAATGAAAAGGCACCTCTAAACTGCAGTACGTTGTCCTTTCATTTCCTATCATTTTGTTGCTACATCGAATGGGTTGCTACCATGTGGAAGCAGCATACCGGTACCAAGTGGTAGCAACCCAGAAAGTTGCTCCATGGCGTCGGTCAGTTTCCGTGTATACAGTCTGTGACGAATGGGACCTAGGACTAACTCTTTACTTTGCATTTTGCAACACGAACTATGGACTGGGCATCAGCAAACACTGGTAGGGAAATTATTGAGTTGTTAGCTAAACATTCAACAAATGATGAGTGGCGTGCTGTGAGTGAATTTGCAAATACAGCAGCATGAGTTGTGATGGATATTAAAAAAATTAAAAAGCCGACCTTTTCAACATTTGAAACTGGGGCTTATATTTGGGTGCAGCTTTTATTAGTAACATATTATTTGGTGTGTGGCTTGTATTTGTGGGTGGCTTCAAAATGGTGAAATACGGCATATGTTTTCTTGAGGAAATCAACAAGTTAGACATAAAACAGCATGGATTTACCACAGGAAAGTCATACCAAACCAATTTAATTAAATTTTTCAACTGGGTGACGAAAGTAGTAGACAAGGGAGGGGTTGTAGACGTAGTATACCTAGAGTTCATAAAACCGGTAAACCAGTAAACATACCGGTAAACCAGTAAAACCGGTAAACATACTGTAATCGATTGGGTTCTATCCTCACACCCCCACTGTGTCATAAAGTCCGGTATACTCCCTGATGCACTCAATGACCATCACATGGTCTACTGCATGCACAAAATCCACCACATAAAGTCCCCTCCTATCATTCTTAACATTCACTTTTTCCAGTCCCTTGACCTGTTTGCCATCCATGGTGATCTAACTAATAACAACTGTCCGCACATCTCCTCTGCCTGCTCTGTGGATGCAGCCCTGCCCTTCTTTAGCATGCAATTCTTGTCTGTCTGGGACCACCATGCTCCGCTAAGAAATGCAAGGGTCAAGGTAACCACCTCCCCTGGGTTTCAGCTGAACTCATTGCCTGTCAACATGCGTGTAATCAAGCGTGGGTGGTGTTTAAGTACTCAGGTGCCCCCCCATGATCTTCAACACTATCTCTCACTCTGGAATGCCTGTACCTGTGCCATTCAGCTCGCCAAGATGGATCATTTCAATGCCTCATCCCAAGAAAACATAAATGCCCCTTCAAAATTCTGGAAGGTTATCCACACCTTGTTTTCTCCACCCACCCAACCCCCCTCTCCTGTCCTAAAAATTTGCTCCCATAAATAGATGAGCCCCCACCATGGCAGAAGAGTTAAATAACTTCTTCACTGCCTTTGCCTCCTCTCTCCTTGCTTCACTTCCCCATCACCCCTCTTCCCCTGGCTCCCCCTCTCTCACTCATTCCCCCACTGCCTCATGCTTCTCTTTTAAACCTGTCCTCCCTCATGGCACCCTGTGATTATTACTTACCCTTAATCCCAACAAAGGAAGAAGCCTGACAGTCTCAACCCTAAACATCTTCACCTATCTGCTTACGTTATTGCTCTTCCACTGACTTGTCTTCTGAATCTCTTCATCTTACACGTGACTGTAGCTAAGGTCTGGAAGTCTGCTACCCTGGTCCCGCTTCCCAAAGGGGGGGGACCCCTCCAATGCTTGTAACTTCCATCCTATATCTATATGCTCCCTATTCTGGCTAAGGTCCAAGAGCACTTGACTCTGGAGCAATTCTCCCTCTTCCTTGACTCCTCTTCCTTTTTCATCCCCTTCCAGTTTGGTTTTCATAAAGCCCACTCCACAACCACCTCCCTTCTCTGGCTCACTGACTCCATTCTCACAGGCATGGATCAAGAATGCATCACCGCCATCTTCTTTGGTGACCTGGCCAAAGGCTTTGACACTGTCGCACACCCCCTACTCCTATCCAAGCTGACTGTGGCTGGCCTCTCTGAAGCCACCACCAACTGGTTTCGGTCCTACATCATGAGCAGGACCCAATCTGTTAAGAGTCGGCAATTCCACCTCCTCTCCTTTATCAATCAACACAGGTGTTCCCCAAAGCTCGGTACTTGGATCAATACTGTTCTCCATTTTCCTGAATGATCTACCTAACACCTGCACATCTGCTAGTATCCACATGTATGCAGATGTCACCATGTTATTCTCCTCCAGGAGCTCCCCTACCAAGGTGTCTACCAGCCTACAGCTGGACTTTAACAATGTCCAGCACTGGTTTAGTGCTAACTAACTCTCTATGAATATAAAAAAAAATTGGTCTCTATGACCTTTGGCATGTCCAGATTTGACTCCACCCCCACCTTTCATACCCTATTAGTTTCTAGTCTGGATGATGTCCCCTCATTTAAGTACCTTGGGCTGTGGCTAGACAAGAATCTAGACTTCAGGGTACATGTAGATGCCATACACAAAAAGCTACTCCCTAAGATCAATGCTCTGCACAGACACCGCATTTGACTGCCTATGCAAGCCAGGCATGAAATTGTCCAAAAGATGATTCTCCCAGTCTTTGACTTCGGGGACATTGTCTACAATTCTGCCCCTAAGACCACCCTTTCCAGACTGGACCCTCTCTTCAATTCCTTCTGCCACTATATACTTGGCTGCTCTACTCTCGCCCACCACCGCAATCTCTATACCTCACTCTCCTTCCCATTCCTTTCTGCTATACGCCTGTCTCACACAGCTAATCTAGTAGGGAAGTACAGGTTCAGCTCTCTGCCACCTTACTTGTCCTCCCTCTTTTCTCTCCCTCCCCCTTCCTGCTATTCCCACTGGTCTTCCACACACAGAACGCTTGCCCTCCCACCTTGGTGTACTTCATCTGGTCGTGCCGCCTTCTCGTACAAATTCTCTAACATCTGAAACTCCCTGTCCCCCCTGATATTAGCGCTGCCCAATCTCACCACTCCCTTGCTCGCCTCCTTTACAGACACATTGTTCACTGCTGCACCTGCAATTAATCATTTGTAAACCCTTCTTGCCATCCTCCAGCCCACCTTGCCTATCGACCCCCCAGTTGCCCTCCCCACTCTGCCCTTCCTTTGCCCACCTCTACCTAGTGACCCCCATTGTCCCTCCTACTCTGTCCTTCCTCAGCCCGCCTTAACCTACTGCCCCTATATTCCTCCCTACTCTGCCCCTCCCTCTACCTTCTGTCTCACCCTTGATACTTCTCCCCTCACTCCCTTTGTCTCCACTAACTTGCCAGCTCCCAGTCCCCTGGCACGGTTCTCAGCATCCTGAAGGGGAGTAGATTTTGGCTGTCTTTTCTCCCATTCTCCACACTTCCTTCACCCCCTTCTTCTCCCTGCTGGTTTTACTGTCTTATTACATCTCAGTATAGTACTTAGTTTCCCTCTCTCCTTCCTTCCTATACTCTCATTTAGCATTTGTGAAGCATATGCCATTTACCTGGCTACCTGTCTACATTATCATGTTCTTAGATTGTATTTGCACTGGATTGTCTTGCACTGTATTTGATTGTGCACTATGTTCTTTGTGATTTTTGGCTACTTGTTCACATTATCGTGTTCTTAACATTGTATTTGTACTGGGTTGCTTGCACTGTGTTTGATTTGCATACTATATTCTTTGTTGATTTTTGCTCTCCCCCACATGTAACCCTCCCCCCCCAGGATGCTTCTGGAAATGAACTTTTAACAGTTCATGTTGTCTTTCCTGGTGAAACTTTTCTAAATAAATACAAAATAAAAATTTCAGTAAGGCCATCAACTCGGTTCCACTTAGAAGGCTACTTAACAAGTTAAACAGCATGGGAGTAGAGCAGAAGGTGATAAACTGGGTATGGAGCTGACTAACTGGAAGGACCCAGAGGGTACTAGTAAACGGCTCACTTTCAGAGGAAAGAGGCATAACTAATGGAGTGCCACAAGGGTCAGTGCTTGGACCAATCTTATTCTGTATTTTCATTAGTGACATTTCAGATGGACTGGAGGGAAAGGTGAGTTTGTTTGCAGACAACACAAAGATAGGCAATAGGGTAGACACTCCAGGTGGTGTAGAAAAGATGAAGGCTGACCTTAAGTCTCTGGAAAAATGGACAGAAACATGGCAACTAAATTTTAATGCCAAAAAAATGCAAGATCATGCACCTTGGAAGGACTAACCCCGGAAAGGATTACTACCTAGGAGGAGAAAAATTGGAATCCTCTAAACAGGAAAGAGATCTGGGAATAATTATAATGGATGACCTGAAAATGTCCAAGCAATGTGAGAAAGTGGCATTAGGGGCAAATGGTATGTTGGGATGCATAGGCAGTAGGATTACCAGCAGGAAAAAAGAGGTCAGCCTGCCACTCTATGATCACTGGTAAGGCCACACCTGGAGTACAGGATCCAGTTCTGGAGACCACACCTGAAAAAAGATATGAACAGACTGGAGACAGTGCAAAGGAGAGCTACAAAAATAATTTGTGAACTGCATATCAAATCACATGATGAACGTCTTCATGACATAAACATATACTCCCTGGAGCAGCAGAGGGAGAGGGTAGACATGATCGAGACTTTCAAATTCCTAAATGGAATAAATAAGGTGCAGGTTCAGGACCTGTTCCTTATCAAAAATCACTAAAGAACCAGGGGGCACAACATGAAGCTAGACGGGGGCAGATTCAGAGGAAACGCATGCAAGTTCTTCTTTACTGAGAGAGTGGTGGATTCATGGAATTGCCTTACACAGGAGGTGATGGAGGCAAAAATGATGGGAACTTTTAAAAACACATGGGATAGATAAAAGGGCACAATTACACTGAATAGCAGTTAGGGAAGGGGGGAAGCTCATGGGAAGACTAGATGGGCCGCATGGTCCCCTTCTGCCATCAGTTTCTATGTTCTATGTTTCTATCTTTCAAAAAAGATGCTCTAGAACAAGAGGGCATGACATGAGACTGGAGGGGGTAGACTAAGGGGCAATGTGAGAAAGTACTTCTTTATGGAAAGGGTGGTGGAGGCATGGAACAGCTTCTCAGCAGAGGTGATGGAAGAAAAGTCAGTGAGGGAATTCAAAACTGCATGGGATAGATGTAGGGGGATCCCAACAATTCAAAAGAGGAGGTTAAACCAGAGACAAAGCAGGATCTCCAGCATTTTTAGTAGGTAGGGAAAAAGGGCAGCCTGGATGGGCCTGTCGGTCCTTATCTGCCGCCAAATTTTTTGTTTCTTTGTTTTTATGTTTCTATGTTATTTGCACCCAATACTAAACTGAATATCACTAGACAGATGTTTCCAAGTGAAATGTCTTGATGGGATCAGACTGGATCCAGCTGATCATTTCTAGTATTGCAGAATACACTTATGGGCCATGTGATGGCCTTCAGGGAAAATCTTGACTCCTTGGCTAAGTCACCAAATCAAAAAAATTGCTCTCTGCATAGGCCAAAAAACTTCTAAAGTGGTGTGACAAAGTGAGCTATTGCAAGGCATGATCTCATGCCAATCATAGATTATGGCTCTGTGTTATCTATGATTAATGTACTGCTATCGAATATAGTAGAAAATGTGCCCTCCTCTACAGCAGCATTCCAAAATTCACTCTCTCCGATCCCTACGGAACACAACATTACATCATTTATAATTGTTTCTCCACCAAGCTTAAAAGAAATGTATTCTCTTGAACATAGTCCACTGGCAACTGTACAGCAAGGGCCCAGCCTGCCTCAGTGACATGCCTCTACCTTATAAAAACTCCCATACTCAAAATAAAAAGCTCATGGAGACCCCCCCTTGCAATAGTAGCAATGGGTGAGCATTCCTTTAGAGTTGTCACCACTAGAACCTGGAATAAGCTCCCCACAGAACTCAGAGAATTGTAACTTACAGTATGTCAACTTTAAGGATAAACCAAGGGGATTTCTACCAGATGAATTTATACGCGCTGACTTGTAAGCTGTTCCCTGTAAAATGTTACTGTGCTTGCTTGGTTGTGTTTGTTGTACGATAACAGTATTGTACATTATTTGGTTTACACTCATGGGTCACACCTAAAAATGGGGAACATCTTTCTCCAGTGCACCCTGATAGATCGATAACTAAATAAATAAACTAAATCAATTAATAAATAAAACTTGACTAGCATCCTGTCCCTACATTTTCATGTTGGCTCGCGCGTGCACACCAGCCAACATATTACAGTAGGAGCAGCTTTGGAGGTGTGGTCACTGTGGGTGAATGCAGGGCACACATCAGTAGGTGCATCCCTCATTCCCCAATAAGCCAACATGCAGGCGCCACACCAGCAATATATAAACTGACCACCAGATCAAAGAAAAGGTCTGCTGCAATGAGAGCCAAGCTTCTCAAGCAGCCTGACTTTCCTGGTGAAGCAGTTTACGAAACATGGCGGCATGCTGCCACAGAGTGCCCTGACCCACTTCATTTTCCGATGGGAGAGCCCACTCCCTGTTGGCATAATTCTCCCCCTTCCATTCTGCTTGTGTGCCGAGGGGGTGCCCAATCCCTCTTGGCATCATGCCCCCTACAGTCTTTCCTTACTGACGGGGGGCCCAATCCCTGTTGGCTTCAGTACTCCATGCCCAGTCAGTTTGCTGACAGGGGAGCCCACTCTCCATCTGCACCAGTGTCCCCAACCTCAATTTATGCTGTGTGCCAAGGGGGTGCCCAGTTCCCCCTTGGCATTATGCATCCCCCACCTGTTTCTGTGCCAACGGGGGCCCCCTATCCCCGTCAGCTGCTGTCCCCCTCCCAGTAATGTAGGTGGTACACTGGGAGCCCACCCCAGTGTACCAAACACCTGCAAAAAAAAAAGAAAACCAACCCTCGTTGTCTGTTTTTTTTTAAACTGTGAAAGAAGAAAACGGTCCCTCACGGTCTCTCCTGCCCCTCCCCCAACCCGTGCCCACCCTCTGCGTGCCCTGCCTCCCCACACCCTCCTCACCCCATACTTACCTCCAGAGTCTGGTGCAATGATCTTCAGTGGACCAGGAACACGTCTGCACTCTTCAAAGCCGACCGCGAACTGAAGAAATACCGGTAAGCTGTATAATGGCATAAATAGGGTTTTTTTCAACTTTGGAACATATCTCTGCCATTTATGGGAATTCTGACACTAAATTTTCAACATGGGGTTATTGGGACCCCTCCTCATGAATTCAGTCACTGTCATGGCATTATTCAGTCCAGAAAGGTGATTTTGCGGTTACTGCGTGGAATCACCTTTCAGGACTGATTAATAAAACAACAGTGCCACTGTTCATGAGGGGGCTCTCAAAAAGCCTATGTTGCAAATTTGGTGAAAGAAAATCAAAAAAATGGCTGTTTTATGAGCGTGCATTGCACAGTTTCCATGCACGCTCGTAACCTCGTGAATTTGTAATATTTTCACTCTCGATTTTCAAAATTGCCATTTTACCACACCTCCCTGTGAACAGTGTTGCTGTCATTTTACATATCCTGGCCAAAATGTGTTTTTGCACGTCTGGGGCAGAACAGCGTGGTCGCTGTGTAAAATCAGTTTTCCGGACAGTTTGAGAAAATGACGGTGACACTGTTCATTAGCAGAGGTCCTAAAATGCCTGCGTTGACAATTTGGTGATGAAAGTCGATAAAATGATTGTGTTACAAGCATGCATTGCACAGTTTCCATGCACCCCTGTACCTTTGCAAATTTCAAAATATTTTCATGCCAGATTTTCAACACTGGCATTTTTTCACACCTCCTTATGAACAGTACAGCTGTCATTTTTCACATCCTGCCCAAAATGTGTTTTCGCACCTGTGGCGCACAATGGCATGGTCGCTGTGGGAAATCAACTTTTGGGACAGATTAACAAAAATCACAGTGCCACTGTTCATGACAGGAGGTCCCAAAATGCCTGTGTTGAAACTGTGGTTAACAAAAGCCCCAAAATAATTGGGTTACGGATGTGTGTTGCTCAGTTTCTATGCATGCTCATGACTTCATCCAATTTTCATATTTTCACTCCAGATTTTCAACGTTGCAATTTTTTTACACCTCCTCATGAACAATACAACTTTCATTTTTCACACCCTGCCCAAAATGAGTTTTCTTACCTGTGTCGCCAAATGGCATAGTCGCTGTGCAAAACCATCTTTTGCCTAACAAACTGATAGTGCCGCTCTTCATTAGGTGGGGTCACAAAAAGCCCATGTTGAAAATTTGGAGTGAAAATACCAACAAACGCCTATGGCGTTAGGGTTTCCAACTGTAACACCCCACCTTGTAGAGACTGACAGACATCAGGGGTGTGACTTGGGATCATCAGCTGTAATGCTCCTGCCATTCCACCCCCACCTCCACCCTGCAGCCAGTGACAGGCATCGAAGTGTGCCATGGAGTGTTCGGCTCCAAAGTTCACCCTATTCTCCTACACTACACTGCACCCACCTCAGTGTATTTCCTTATGCAATGGGATAAGTATAGGGCCCAAAGGCCCCAAAGCACACCACGACACTTGTCAATGTCTACAGGATAGGGAGAGGTAAAATGGCATGAGTGTTATAGCTGACGACCCAAACACTTCCCCAATGCCTGTCAGTCTCTGCAAGGTGGGGGTTGGGTTGGCGTCAGTTCAATACTTCACTGCCATTCCTATTATGCGTTTCCAACTCCTGCACTACCAGCACCAACACCAATGCCAGTGAGACAATATTCATCATTGACAAATGCTTGTTGATGTAGCCACACCCTGGTTCTCCTTTTGACTCAGTTTCTAGGTCTAGGAGATTGTGAACAGTGGGTATATTTTGGTGCTGAGCCCTGGATCTGAGCCATTTTGGGCTACATCTGCACTGTTGTCTCAAAAATAACCTTTATGGTTGTTATATTTCTCACTGTATCTTGGCCTGTCTAAACTACAGTATCTAAATTATTAACAATGGTAGATCATCTGGTGTGCAAACACATACATTCTGTAGTTGATAAATATTAATTAAACACTGCACATGTATTTAGGTATTCGACTGTCTTCAGGTATTCAAGTATTTAGCTATTCAACCATAATGTACTAAATCTATACAAAATGCTACCAACCTGCAAAAAACACTCAGAACAGACACATGAGATGATTGCTGCTCAGCATGGGTGGAGAAGATTAGTAGGATTTGGAAACAGGGTATATTGAAGAAGACTTGCAGAGTGGAGTATTAGTGAACTATTAGACATGTGTTTTTACTGTTCTGTTTGGTACCACTAGCAAAACAAATATGAACAGAACTTCTCGGTAGAAAACCGGGGGGAGGTGCTAAAGTAAACACTTGCAGTTGTGGCACTGACAGAGGCAGATGTTTGGGGTGAAGTGCTTGCAGTGGTGATGATGGCACTGCCAGTACTATCGACAGTACTAATAATAAAAGCTTGGTCAATTGTAATACTTGTGGTGCCAGCAGCAGCCATTGTTGTAGTGGATTTGGTAATGGTGGCAGTTGATTTGGCAACAACAGCACCAGATATGGTGGCACTAGAAGTAGTAGTGCTACAGCTAGCAGTTACATGTCTTCTGGGAGTATAGGGGAAAGGAGGATGGTGAACATGTGTTGACCATCAACCATGGTCTACACCACTTTCAGATTGGCTTGACCACAGACGTTTTCCAACTGATGACTGGTTGCCTGACATTTTCACAGATCTGACAAATTGGTGATACAGTATCTAGAAAGGATCTTTGGTTGGTCTAGCTTACAGAACGTGAAAGCTTACAACAGTCAGATGACTTGTAAAAAATCAATTTCTCGGACATGATGTGCCGAGATGAGAGTATTATGAAGCATCCAGACTGCAGAAGTCAGGAGAAAAAAAACCATTAAAGGACAGATATTCTGATTTTATGCAACAGCCACAGAATAAGTGGTACTAAAATAAATCTGATAGGCTTCTGGCACAGCAAGTGTCACCATCAAAAGTTTGCCTTATTTCACAGCAAAAATGTGCCTTGTTTTATACACACTGACACTAAATCTAAGAAGAAAAAGGCTACTTAGTTTTGCTTTTTTCAGCAGGAACCAGTAATGCTGGATTTATGCAGTAACAGCTGCAGCACAACTTTACAACAGCAAGCAGACTTGCTGTAAACAAATCGATCACTCAGTCACAGTGTGCCAAGACGAGAGTACTATGTAGTGTACAGACTTCAGAAGTCAAGGAAAAAAATCAAATGTTTTATATTTTGATTTTCTGCAACAGCTACGGAATACGTAATACAAAAATTAAGCTGGCAAGCAGTCCACAGAAAAAGCTTGCCTTATTTCACACACATAGGGCCAGATATTCAAAACTTTGATTCACAGCAGGAAGGTCATGTCAGACAAATCTTATTGATTCCTTTGACTGGCTGATGAAAGTAGTAGACCAGGGAGGGGCTGTGGACATGGCCTACCTAGACTTCAGCAAGGCATTTGACACAGTTCCGCACAAAAGATTAATAAACAAATTAGACAGTCTGTGAGTGGGTCCAAGGGTGGTAGCCTGGTGACAACAGGACACAGTGGATAATAGTAAATGGAGTCCACAGTGAAGAAAGAGGGGTTACTAGTGGGGTACCACAGGGTTCATTACCGAGGCTGGTCCTTTTTAATGTCTTTAAAAGTGACATTGTAGAGGGACTGGAAGGAAAAGTATGTCTCTTTGCAGATGACACAAAGATCTGCAACAGGGTTGATACCCAAGGTGGGATGGGAAGGATGAGAAAGAACTTGGCAAGGTTGGAGCAATGGTCAAATGTGTGGCAGCTTAGATTCAAAGCAAAGAAATGCAAAGTAATGCACCTGGGAAAGAAAAAACAGGGGAAGAGTACACAATGGGGGTGAGATATTGACAACAACAAAAATGGAAAGGGATCTGGGGTAGTTATATCAGATGACATAAAGGTGGGCAAGCAATGTGAGAAGGCTGGAAGGAGGGCTGGGGGATACTGGAATGCATAGGAAGAGGCATCACCAGTAGGAAACAAGAAGTTGTTATCCCTCTGTACAGACAGTTGGTAAGACCAGATCTGGAGTACTGTGTGCTGTTCTGGAGACCCCATCTCCGCAAAGACATAGACAGGGTGGAGGCTGTCCAGAGGAGGGCAACCAAAATGGTGCAGGGTCTGCACCAGAAGACATATGAAGAAAGACTAAAGGAGCTTAATATGTACAGCCTCGAGGAAAAGAGGGAGGGGAGAACATGATAGAAACTTTCAAGTACCTCAAGGGAATCAACAAAGTCCAAGAGGGTAGCATCTTTCAGAAAAAGAGATGTGCAAGAACAAGGGGGTGCAATTTGAAGATAGAGGGGGATGGCTCAGAGGTAATGTGAGAAAGTATTTCTTCATGGAAAGGGTTGTAGATGTATGGAACAGCCTTCCTGAGGAGGTCGTGGAGTCAAAAACAGTGGGGGAATTCAAGAATGCATGGGATAGACATAAAGCAATTCTAGTGGGGGGTAAGAGGAAGCAGGCTGTTGGTCAAGTAGGATCTGCAGCTTATCCGTTAGGCAGGGAAATGGGCAGACTAGGTGGGCCAAGTGGTCCTCATCTGCCTTCAAATTCTATGTTTCTATATTTGCACTGGACGCAAACCATTTGTGCAGGTTAATGCCAGATTAGCGCAGGTCTACTATATTCAAAAGGTCAAATAGCGCACGCAAACTGCATTAGCACTGAACAGACTCATAATGTATGCAAGGGGCTAACTGAGGGGGCATGTCAGCGCAATGCTATATTCAGCGCATAGCACCGCTCAGAGTGGTTTTGCGCAACGTTGGCATAACACATTGCGTGGTACAGATTACCGCCCAGGAAAAGGTAGTCTTAACCCTGGGCAAACCAGATTTGCATGTCTTTGTGGATTTGCGCAGCTTTTGCATGACTTTTGCATGGCGTTACACAACCCAAACCAATAAGTATGACACATAGAAATAAGCAAGACATAGAGGAAACATGCTGCTCGCTGATGGCATTACTATAATGCCATCATCTGCCACCAGTCCCAGCCATGCTGGTAGTACGTGGTGACCCACCTCCCAGTGGACACTGGCAGTGCGGAGATACAGCACACACCTGCAGACCATGCTTTTGTGGACACCAACAGATGTCAGCACACACATGCAGCACTTTGAGCATGGAGGGTGTTGAGGGGAGGGTTTACAAGTGTCCAGGCTGCACCACAGATTGGGTGCATCCACAAGGCTGGGACACATCATGCAGTGCACATGGGCCAGTGTTGGGAATACCCCAACACCGGTGTGCCTGTCTGATCATATGTGCCCCCCAGCCACATACCGCACATCTGTACAGGCACTGCAGCACACACAGCCACTGTGTATATGTCACTGTGAGCATCCCATGCCAGTGGTGCAGCATCTGTGGGTCACACAACAGCACAACAGTAATGTCCCCTGTCTGTAAACACCTGCAAGTTGGGCCTGTCACTGTGTACAGTGCAGTGGCCATCACTGCCCTGCACACCATAGGCATTGTTGTGTCCCTCACACTACTGGCCCCTTTGTTACTGTAGTGTCTGCTGTGCAGTGTAGCATGACCTACAGTTTGACAGTTGCATGCAGCACCACCACCTGTGCCTGTGCTTTGTAGTCCCCTGGGGCATGATATGCTATGCTGTACTGTATAAATGTAGCCTGTAGTTACCATCATGCACTCCCAGACTGACCTACAGGTGGAGCCGTGGGCAGACCCAGCCAGCCCCTGTACTTCCAGACTGACCTACAGGTGGAGCTGTGGGACCCTGCAATAACGCTGGGCAAACTGCATGCAAATCAGGTTATAATGAGATGCTAATCTGGATGTTTGCCCGGAGACTACCTATGTAGGCTCATTTGCATGTCACGTTTGAATATAGTAAAGTTTAGCCCCGGGCAAATGTGATTGTGCCAGGGAAACAGCTTAACTCAGCACTAAACCTGCACAAACGTGTTAGCACCGCGCAAACATTTCGGAACTATTGTACATTTTTGAACAATGTACTTTCTCATGCGCATTTGCTGGCACACACATTAGCCACATAGTTCATCTCTACTTTCCTTCACGTCACTGTGAACTTGGCTGCTGTTGTGGTGTGCACTTCCTGGTAACTATATTCAGAGCTGTCTTATTCCCAGGCTATGTTTGCACTGCACTCCCAGCCCAGATTGCCCAGCTTCCTTAGCATGCTATATTCAGCAGGTTTATCACTGGGGCTATTCCTTTAGAATATAGTAGGCTATTGGGTCTAGGCTAATTTAGCACTCCAGGCAGTGCTAATTTAGTCCCGGGGCAAAGTTTTGAATATAGGGCCCATAGACTCTAAATTTAAAAATGCAAAAAAGAGATACTTCTTGTTTATTTTTTCCAGCAGTTACTTTAAGTTCAGTACTAACTACTGGTTTTATGCAGCAACAGTTGCAATGAAAGTGTGCAGCAGTCAGCTGACTTGTAAAAAAGTCAATCTGTTGCAGTGTGCAAAGACAAGAGTTCTACAGACTTCCAGAACCAGGAGAACATAAACTTTTGGATTGAGCAGTATATCCACTATCTGTCTGTCCATCTGTCCATCTGTATGTCTATCTGTCCATCCATCTGCCTATCTATCTATCTATCTATCTTGAAACATAGAAACATAGAATTTGTCAGCAGAAAGGAGTTGGCCCACCCAATCTGTCCAGATGGTCCCTGCCTAGTTTGTCTCCGCAGACCCCAACTGGTCTCCAGCGACCCTTCCTCCTCTCTACCTATATACTAATATTCCCCTATGTCTATCCCATGTATGCTGCAAGCCCCCTACTGTTTTCACCTCCACTACTTCTGCTGGCAGTCTGTTATAGGTGTCCACCACTCATTCAGTGAAGTAGTTCTTCCTCACATTCCTCTTAAACTCCTCCCCATCTTCATTGCATGCCCTCTAGCCCTGCTGCTCTTTCTCATTTGAAAGACACTCCCCTCCTGCACCCTGCCTTTCTCCCATGAGGTACTTGTATGTCTCTATCATGCCCTGTCTTGCTCTCCTCTCTTCCAAGGTGTATATGTTGAGATCCTGCAGCCTGTCTTCATAGGGCTTTTGATGCAACCCCTGCAGCATTTTAGTTACCCTCCCCTGGATTTCCTCCACACTGTCTATGTCACATCTCAGATGTGGCCTCCAGAACTTGACACAATGCTCCAGGAGGGGTTTCACAAGTGAGAGATACAGTGGCAACACCACCTCCCTCCCTTTCCCTGTTGGAGATACCTCTGCCTATGCATTCCAGCATCCTACTGGCCCAACCCACCACTTTTTCACTCTACCCTGCCACTTTGAGATCATCAGATATGATAACCCCAAGGTCTTTTTCATGCTTTGTGACTTTACCTCCCCCATCCTTTTCTCAGCTCCTAGGTTCCTGTGCCCGACTCTAGGTGCATAATTTTTGGCATTTAACCCAAGAGCTCAGTGTAGGATGGTGGGGAGATACAATCACTGTGCAGGAAAAGGGCCCTAACTGCCAGGCTCCTAACCACTCCTTGAATTTCCTTACATCCCAATGTATTCTCTCCACCTGCTCTGGATTTTCCACCCTATTACAAATTTTGGTGCCATCTGCAAAAAGGCATACCATTCTTGTCAATTCCTCTGCAGCCACTTATGAAGACACCGAACAGGACCAGTCCCAGTACTGAGTGCAGTACCCCACTGGTCATCCTCCCATCATTAAAGTGAGTGCCGTTAACCACCACCCTCTGTCATCTGTCTGTTAACCAGTTTGTCACCCAATTCACCACTTTGGATCCCACCCCTAGGTTGCTCATTTCTTTATCAGTTTCCTGTGCGGCACAGTGTTGAATACCATGCTAAAGTCCAAACAGGCTACATCCACTGCTCTTCCCTGACCTATTTACCTGGTCACCAAGCCAAAGACATCAATCAATATGTGAGAGTTGAATCTTACAGATAAATGATTTGTTCTAGCCCCAGAGTATTTTAAATTAGGATATACCATTTATATTAATTTTAGCCATTTATCTACACTTCAGAGAGGCCACAAAGGAACCTTAACCAATGGAGGACCAGCTTGAACAATGCCTGATGACATCACAGTGACCTCAGCTACAGTTAAAACACAGCAGTGAAATCAAAGAGAAATAGTGAAATCATCATTAAAAGCACTAATTTAAAACCCTTACAATTTAAAAAACATTGTATAAATTGGATACACAATGGCTTGACTCAGAATATGTCACTTATTGTGAGTGAGGGGGCAACACTTGCTTAACTTCCTCATGGCTCTGACACTTGCGTTACTATCCTGCCCCCTCATTCATAAAA
Source organism: Neoceratodus forsteri (assembly GCA_016271365.2). NCBI lineage: Eukaryota > Metazoa > Chordata > Ceratodontiformes > Ceratodontidae > Neoceratodus > Neoceratodus forsteri. The sequence goes on from CM057455.1 coordinate 301,010,737, forward strand.
ACAAATTACATATTCGGATTCAAGCCATATAATACATGGTCGGGCCCTCATCCTCATAGAAAAAGCCATCTTTTATTTCCCATGTATGATAGTGGCCAATTGGTGTATATAAATCAAATTAGCTACTTACACTCAATTAATGTGTTATTAACACCTTAATAACACACTAATACCTAATACACCATAAACGTCACCATTATATCCCCAATAGCTCAGGCAGCAAGCACGTTAATAATACATGTAACAGCCACCTTATTAACATGGAGCAACTGCCCTATTAAGGCATATAACAACCACCCTAAACCCCCTTACCTCACAACTACAGCCTCTAGCACAAACAAAACTCTACCCATAGAAAAAGGATTAAAAATTGCCCTAGACTGCATTCCAATCATGTACCGAACATTGTCCTTCAGCCTCACTCACCAAAACAACCATGTCCTTCAGCGCTGCAGGTTTCTCACACTGGCCCGCCATGCTGCTGCTACTAGTCTTATCTCCATGCTGCTACTGATCTCCATGACATCACTGACTACAAAACATGACTCTTCTTCTGCCTCTCAAGACTGTGCTACTAACACACTGTGCCCAGAACTGCTGCTCCTGAAGGCAGTTGAAATGTTGCTTCTGCCCAAAGGCCACACTGCTTTCCATTCTGAACACTAAGGGGAAAAGCACTATCAGTCATATAACTACACTACAGAAAATGCCTACATGATGGAAAAGCACCACCAGACATACCATTACACAACATAAAATCCATACATTACAGAGACACATGTCAGCAGATGAGAAAAATCATAGGACACAGAACACTGTGTCCAACCTAATCTATTATATAACATAAAAGAAGGCACGGTCAAGTAAACTCATGAAATAATACCATTGTGGTGTTGAACAAGCTAATAAAAGCCACTCAAGAGTCAGGATTATAGCCATGCCCTGTCTTGAAAGGTCCCAGAGGGTAGTGGACTGTTAATGGTCCCTGGTGGGAAGAATAGGAGAACTGTAGCTACAGTAGCTGCAGCTGGCTTTGGGGAAAACTAGATTACAAAGGTAAAAGTGTGTACTGAAACTCCAGCTAGAGCCTCTGAAGAACCTTAAATGAATTTGGGACCAAGTCAGTATCTGAGGATGGGGCCATGTATGGGATCCCCCATTTCGTTGATTGGGTTTCTCGTACATGGGTGAAGGGGATGCCTGGGACTCTACCTCCAAACTACCTGTAGAGACATCTTACCTGGGGAGGTACTGTTTGGGATCACTGTGTGAACATTCTCTGATACTGCGCAAACTTTGAATCAGGGCTATATTTGGGTGCAGATGAACTTCTCAACACACTCATCATGAGCACTCATTAATGAACTGGTATATTTTGGAGAGTTTGTGTATTTGGCAACTATACTGTAATACGCCCATATACCTTTCTCCTGGTCCCAACCACAATAATTTGAGAGCAGTTTTAAGATTCAAGATCATCAGATGTTCTACCGAGGTCCCATCTGCCTGTTCTGTTGGTTGTTCAGGTGGGTATTTAGGATCCATGCCACTTCTCAAAAAGAGGGGTGTTTTTATTAAAGAAAATTATAGAACAACAAGAAAACAGAAAATCACAGTAACAAAAAACACTAACAGAACTTTAGCAACTAAACACTTAATTTAAAAAACAAAACAAATAGCAAGAAGCCTGTACCATACCTGCACTAAAAAGCCCTAGAATAGACACCACACAGTGAAAAATAAATAGAATCTACCTATAGTGTATCACAACCAATTGATTACTTTTCGATAACTGTGGAAAGAGTTCTGAGCTAGTGTATTATACTCTCTTTCATAAATCCATTTTAATTAATTTTACGTACTTAGGTTTAAATGGGGTAGATGTGGACCATTAGGTGCTTCTAGTCAAATGCCCCCACTATACAGTGAAAATCCAAGACCCCTCTCAGGTGTTCATGTTATCATCCAATCTTTTTTTTTTTGAAACATTCAATATTTGGGGTATTGATAATAAAGTTCTGGTAATTGCTTCCAATATTTTACAACTCTTTGTGTAAAAAAAACACTCCTCTTTTGTTGACGTTGAGTAGTCTGCCTATGAATTGTTTAGGGTGGTTTCTTGTATTATCTATGTTATCTTTTTTGTCAGATTCCATTTCTGCTAATAGGTATGTATTATTACTAATAATGTACATCAATATTACATCTCCTCATATTTACATTCTTTCCAAACTGTGCAGGCCAACACTAGCCCCCCGATGAACAGGTAGAGTGCCTTGAAGCACTGGGTTATGGGCTTGTTACACAAATGCTGTATGTGTGTGAGTTTTTCAATCAATTTGTCATTACTTTTTTGCACTTGAGTGTGCTGGCTCATTTTGTTCCTTTCAGCATTTTTGCCTGTTCTTGGCAGCACAGCTCCAATTGAAGTGTATCAGTGTGTAAACCAGATCAGTAGCACGTCAATTCAGCCAACCAATTTGAGTGATGCAATATGCATGACTACATTACAGTGAGTCCTATTGCACTGAACATGCCATTGAGTGACACTACAGTACAGTGCATACAACTGTAGTGAGTTAAAGTATAGCATGGTACAAGATTAGTGATTGGCTATTTGGGCAATTCACTGTATAGCTTACCACCTGTGTCCAAGTGCACCTTGAAGTGATAATCTAAGAAACAGGGGGGGTTGGGGGCGTAGCCCCCCTGCGTGACTCATTTGTAGTTGTTGTGGGCTGCCAATAAAGATGGGTGCTTGCTGTTTGGTGCAGTTGCAGAAAATATTTCTTAAATGTGCCTGTGGGGAAAAGTTGCCTTAGTTAGCATTTGCATAACAAAATGTTTGCCCAAATGACTGTCGCTCATACCTGTGGTCGTCGTAGTTGCATGTGCTCTAGATGTATTCGCCGTAAGTGTAATCTCCCATTTAACATCGCTAATATTGTTTTAGCTCAGTAAACTTCACTCGATTGACATGGAATCTTCCAGATCCACTATGGGACCAGGTTGAGCCTCCTACTGGATGTCCATCTGTGTCCTCCAATCCACTCCATGCAGCAGCGCACTGCAGAGTGGGCCACAAACAGGCAGCACACAGTGGCATGCATTAATGCATGCAACACCCTATGCAACTGTCAGAGGGTGCGGAGCTGCATGGGCTGGATACGAGCTTCTTGCATGTACCTGGCTCACATTCAAGCATAGCCTCTAATATTCATAAAAGGCACACCAAAGAATAAAAATGTAAATATCCTATCATTAAAGATTGCAGTGGGTAAATTGTATAAAGCCATTATGGGAAACAAAGTATGGCTGATAGATTTAAGATCCATATATAGACACAGGGCAGACATCCCAAAAGGCTGGGTGTGTGTAATGATCAACAATACTAAAGTGAGAGATGTTTTATTAAGATAAGCAGGGACTTTGAAGATCATGGCATAAGCCTAAGTAATACAATTTAAAAAAAGACCCAGTCCCCGCAGTGGGGGGGGGGGCAGCCCCCCACAGAAAGCAAAGTATAGATATCCCCAGTGCCATTCTTCTGTGCACGAGGGATGTCAGGGTGGCTAAACTGTTTTCCACTAAATTCGACATCTGATAATGCGAAATGCCTCGGCCACTATTATCACATAGAACCATTTCATATAGTCAATAAAATGTGTATAATAATGATCATTTCCCTATGTATATCATCAAACTGACAATCATAAGCCAGATAGATATAATCACACAAAGTAAAAGTGAAGGACCAGATTGAAATATGTGCATCAGTTATGCCAAAAAACAAAACAATATAGAACCCATTCATGAAAGAAAAAGTTGATAGTATTTTAAAAGATTAAATTTTAAATAGTCAAGTGGGAAATAAAAGATTGGGCAGAAGTGGCACATGCTACAGAGTAGTAGATGGGGGCTAGAGGGGGCTCTTAAGCCAGCCACATCCCCCTCCCCACACTAATCACCACCAGGACCTGTGAGAAAGCCTTGTTTGGGAGCCAGCTGTAACCTGGCCCCCAGAACTCACTTCAGCCAATCCAGCGTCTGAACGGGTGGGTTTGTGAAGCCTTCTTCACCTGGGTTACCCACTCAGCATAAAGAAAGACTGTCAGTCACTCTGCCGCATGACACATGCTACAGAGCAGCAGATGGGGTTGATCAGGGGCTCTTCAATCAATCACTACCCCCCTCTCCACCGTCACCACCAGGATCTGTGGGAAAGCTCTGTTTGGGAGCCAACTGTAACCTGACCCTCAGAACTCAACTCAGCCAATCCAGAGTCAGCTAAGTGTATTTCCTGGCTGCCACCCAAGCAGTCCCTCCATGCTGCAGTCCTCACCATAAGAACCCACGCAAAGGACATCAAGAGTCTGTCTGGGAGTCAGCCGTGGAAGCTGCCAGCTGCCCTATATCCTGTCCATTTCAAAAATATCCATCTCTGCCAAGGCAATTAGAGCTTCAACAGTATAGTCATTACATTCATCAGTTAAGGCTTTTAAATAATGGAACTAGTGAAAGGTCCCTGTAACTTGTGCAAACAGCCGGTTGGCCACACTTCATTCTGTGGCCTCTTTTGTTACTAGTCTACTGTTTTATATTCTAATTCAACTGTTAGCCTACTTTAGTCTATGCATAAAAATCAGTGTAACTGTGCTGTGATATCCACCTAATCTGGAAGAACATGCCCATGTTAAGTATTATTATGTACAGTAGTTTAATTATGATCTTCATTGATGTTTGACTAAGTGGGTCATCCCGGCTCACTAATGTGGAATGCCAATACTCTGACAATCACTATACCTCGCCTCTACCCAGTTTAATTTAATTTTATCTAGGGATCTCCATATTAGGTTGCATATTGCACTCTGTATTTGTTAATTCTTGTCTGTTTACTTGCCTGTTGCTTATCTTTGATCATATGCCATTAACCTGTCCTTGACTAGAGCCAGCCCAGGATGCATCTAACTTTCTTATGTCCAATAATCTGTTATATAGTGATAAGAGTAGGAACAACTTTTTCTTCCTTGTGCATCAGTGTCTGCGCCAACTTGTCCATTTTGTCAAAAGGTCCTGCTGGTCTTACGTATCCTCAATTTCCCACCCCTGGCCATATACTGTAGTAATATTGTTCCTCTTCCTTCTACTCATCACTGGGGATATTGAACCCAACCCTGGACCCCTACCTCCTACTCCTCTCAACACAAATACACATGTTTGGCAAGGCTACAAGGGTATAACAATCGCCCATATGAACATCAGGAGCCTTATCCCAAACCATGCTGATCTCATTACTTGGGTCAACCACTTCACCCTTGATATACTTGGGGGTCACAGAAACGTGGCACAAACCTTCTATCACTGACCAAGTCTGCTCTGTGCCAGGATGAAACTTTATCAGAAAAGATCATCCTGGCTCAAAGAGGGGTGGAAAGACCATGGTGTACTTTAAGTCCCACCTTACCCTCATTGCTCCAGGCACCTCTGTCTCCCCTGACAAAGGTTTTGAATGTAGTAATGTTGTTCTCCTGCTAGGTGGGACCATAATTTTACATCTTTTTTGTACCTATATACGCCCAGCTGGTAATCAATAGGCACTCCAACCGCTCCTGAATACTATAGGGCCCATGGTTAAAAATAACAAGTTTTTTTTTTCTGTTTGGGGACTTTAATATTGATTGGTTCAGTGCACACATTAAAGATATTGACCTACATCTCTGTAAGTTGCACCTTACTCAAATTATATCTAAACCCACTAGAACTTCATTTAATGGGAGCAAAGCCTCTTTAATTGACTGGATCAAAATGCCCAGGACTAATAGAATCATCTCTTCTAGAGTGCTACCTGATGAGGACAAGCATGGCCCGCTTCCTACTAAGAGGGTTGGGGTCCTGCCAAACCTAATCGGGATCTGGCTGACCTGTTTACACTGCCCAACTGTTGCACTTAGATGCTATGACAAACACCAGGGCACCCACCCCCTACCTTTACTTCCCAACTACCACTGTTCACACCCTACACCGCTCTAGTTTGTACCCTGCTCACTCTCTCCTACCTTATACTTTTCTATGCTTTTTACTTTCACCATCTTCCCTTTGGTCCTTATGCCCTCCTCCACCATCCCTGGCTCTCTGGGCTCCTGACAAGGCCTCTTGACTGCAAAGCTTAAGTCGGCACGAATAAAGTAAATTGTCTAATATCCTATCCTACATTGTATGTAAGCATTATTACTTAAACTGCATTACCTGAAGTCTTTTGAATTGTATGAACTCTAAGATGTTGTTTTGGTTGTATTGCAGTCCCTAAATGTAATGTAACCAAACATTCTGTTCATTTGCCCACTGTCTTCCCAAATCATGCATGTTGTCCTCTGTTTCCCACTGATGTGGAACCTTTGTACTGTAAATGAGCCCCCAGCTCAAAGGTACTTGTAATCCGAGAATTTAAATAAATAAAATAAATTAAAAAAGTAATTAGTGACCATTCACCAGTGCTCTGTGTGTGGAGAGCTAAATCTTCAAAAGCCCGCTTGAGACTTCTCCATTTCCATGATCTCACACACTTTAACTCAACCATGTTCAAACAAGATTTCATGGATACTGACTTGTCAGATCTCCCTTCTTTCTCCAGTTCCCATGAGGACCTTTCTATCTCTCTCTGTGTTTGCTGTTCCACAATTATGGTTGCATTATGGACCCATTTGGCTCATAATTGCCCTATCTTCTTTCTCCCTACCACCCTATCTAAATGTGCACTATGTTTGTCTATATTTGCTGCAATTGAATTTTGATGCACTATAAGTCATGTACAATTTTGCTATTGTATGTCCTGTCATATTGTATTTTCATGCTTTATACCTTCTTACTAAAGTATTCCTTGTCATATTATATTTTCTCACTATGTATGTTACTAGATTGTATTCTTCAATGTCCAAATATTTGGTTGCACTCTCCCAGGTCACACATGAAAATAGGCATTTGATTACCTAGTGTGCCTACCTGGTAAACAAAAGCTAAATAAATAAAATATCTCTGGAAAATATGATATTAATCTGGCTGTGTCTCGCTTCAGTAAGATTTTTTCTGTTCTACAGAACAAGCATAGCCAGCTTACTACTAAGAGGGTTTGGGGTCCTGAAACCAAATGGCTTGACCATCCACTCCTCCCCTTGATCAAGGCTAGGGATAAATCCTGCTCTGTGTATAAGGCTACTAGGCTTGTGTCTGACTTGTTAAAATATCGTACTGTACCCTTGGAAATGAATGTAAAAAAGCCATTCACCATAATAGAAGTACTTACTACAGGACACACCTTGTCTCCTCTGTTGATAACCCAAGCCATTTTTAGAAGCGCATTAAACTGGCTATAGAGCTATCCACCAATCATCCCCTCCTTTTCATGTACATAAACAATGTCAACTGTAACAATCCCAAAACCATAACTGACACTTCCAATGCTTTCTTCTCAGATCTGCATCTTGGGGGGGTGCTTCTCACCTATGCCACTGACAGCACTTTCTTTCAATGAGCAATGCTCTGAACCCCTGTTGCCCTCAATTTTACTTTAGTGCAGTTAAAGTGTCTGAGGTGTGTAAACAACTACAGTGTAACCCTACAGCCAAATCTGCAGGCTCTGATGACATCAATCCCAAACTCCTAAAGGTTGCTGCTACTGAACTGTCTTCACCTATCACAAGAATTATCAGCCTGTCCCTTATGTCTGGGGTTGCACTTAAACTGTGGAAACTCTCCCATATAAGCCCAGTTTTTAAGAAAGGTAACACTAAACTTGTCAGTAACTATAGACCGAGTGCTGTACTTACTGTAATCTACAAAATACTGGAAAAGTTTGTTGCTTTACAGTTAACTGAATTGTTTGCCAAGCATTAACCTTTTGTATCTGTGCCAACACAGTTTCTATAAAAAATCACAGCACAACCACTGATCTCCTCTCCTTCACTCCACAGATTGCAAATGCTATAGATGGGGTGAGTACACAGGGGCCATATTCATCGACCCCACTAAGGCTTTTGATCTAGCTGGCCATCATCTGCCTTGTACCAAACTAAGCAACCTGGGGATATCCTTCACTACTCTACAGTACCATGGTTTAGGAATTACCTTGATGGAAGGAGTCAATGGGTAAATGTTTGAACTACTTTCTCAGATCCCACCCCCACCATGGTGGGTGTGCCTCGCCCACAAGGTTCCATACTTGGACCCCCTCCTATCCTCCCTTCATATAAATGACATCCACCAGACCCTTGGCCATTGTACTCCAGTCCAATATGCAGATGACCTTGTTCAGCACCTAAGCTCTCATACAGTAGCATGACTGACAGAAACACTAATTTATTTGCTGACCTACATGGAGTGCAGCACAGTTTCCTAGCTAACAAACTTCTCTTAAACATGGCAAAGTCACAGGCTATGCTATTTGGCTCTGCTCCCAAAATTAAAAGCTGCTCAACTCCTTTAACAGTACTGTGTAGTGACGGAATTCCCACCCCCCCCCCCCCCCTTGCATCAGTACCTACTTACAATTATCTAGGTGTCACACTTCATGCATCCCTTGATTTCTCTCTTCACATAATAGGCACTTGTTAATCAGTGAACACTAAACTGGTCTTTTGCATAAGCTCAAACATAACCTTACTGCTTCTGCCTGCCTAGCCATAGCCTGAGGAATCCTGCTTCCTAAGCTTAGCTATGGGGTATCTGTAATCCATGCATCTTCCAAAACTAACTTGCAAAAGTGGGGAATTACATACATCTGTTGATTCGCCATGTCCCTAAGTCATCATATCCATCATTGCTCTTTAAACTGGGATGGCTTCCGCCTTCTGCCCTGCATGACCTAGCACCTGGAAGGGTAATTTACAATGTCTTGCAGAACCAGTCGCCTTATTCACATTCTAATTTTCTCCAATCTCCTTCTGGTACCTACTCACTAAGATCCTTTACTTATAAAGTACTACTTATTCCTAGAACCAGGACGCATCTAGGAAACGTCTCTTTCTCTGTCACTGCCCCAAGACTATGGAACTCTATACCACCTAACCTACTCTTGTGCCAGACTGCTAGTTCCTTCAAAAAAGGATATTGCAGCTACTGTACCTCAAGTCCTCTGCATGCTCCTGTGTCTAGATCACTATTTTAAATTGGCTGTTTGCTTGAGCACTACCTTAGTCCCTAGGTTTTTGTTTGCCCATTGCTAACAAGGCTTGCCTCACAGTGACTTGACAGACTAGTTATAGTGTTTGTTTTCTACAATAAGCAGTTGGCCTGCACCTCAAGCACCTTGTAACATTTGTCATTTCTGCTCATTTATGTACTTCATATGCAATGTAATTTGTTATATATGCTGTTGTCAATGTCATTCACCTTTGCTGCTCTGTACCTATTTTTTATTGACCCTGACCCCATATAACCTCCATGATAATACCTGAAAATAGGTATTTAATGGTCTAGTGCACTTCCCAGGTCAACAAAAAATAAATACATGAATAAATTAATACATAAATAATTACATAAATAAATAAATAGGAGGCTTGTACAGCGGAAGAGGACCCCATTGAGTAAATTATCATATCCTATGAAAATATCATTGGGAAAACAGTGGAGAATTTAGACTCTAGCATGTGGGAAAAAAGGCAGGAATCAAGTAGGGAAACAAAAAAATGGTTTGACGTAGACTGTAAACACACAAAAAACAATTAAGGAAGGTCGGGCAATATGCCAAGAAGAAATGTGATGTGAAAGCTATGAAAGGGTATATAAACTTAAAAAGACAATACAGAATCCTATTGAAAAATAAAAAAAAAAGCACAGGAATTGTCTATGGGACCAGTTGAGAGGTGCAATATATGAGAAGGAAAGCAAACAATGTTGGGCCCTTGTAGCATTTGGCACCAATGAACATAACAGAAATAGAGAATAATGCCTGTGCAAGTGTGTGTTATGAGGATTTTTCACACACTTGAGGTGTGTAATAATCCATAAGCAGTTTATGAGATTATCACACGCTGAGGGTATGTGAAAAATCCTCAGAACACAAACCCTGCACATGCATTATTTCTTAAAGTAAATAGTGCAAGGTTTGACAAAAACACAAACTGTAAGCTATATTTGTGTGAGTGAGCATGTCTCTGAGCAACTGTTGTATTTACTCAAATACAACATGCATTCTTCATGCTTTCGTAATGTGACAGCATGAAAAACAAAATGCTGTATTATACAATAGCAAATTTTCTACATTCTGATTGGTTAGTGTATGCTCATTACAGCGAGGTTATCTAAGCACAACTTCACAGCATCAAATCCAAATATAAAAATGACTACATACCAGACCAAACAACAAACCACAACTTATCTTACAAAAAGAACTCAAAGCTTCACAGTTATTGTACAATAACACACGCTTCACTTCATGTAACAAACATCTTCTTTACTTATATTGTGGGGGGCAAACATTTTTGTCATGGCTAAAACATTTCATAGTTAGGCAGAGAACAAGTATCAGAACATCTCCTTTATAGCATAGGACCATCTCTTTTATAGTATCAGTTTTACGTTTTATGAGGAAACACACTACACATGAATGCACTGCATCATGGGTATGCAAATACCCAGTTGTCTGGTATTGCATAACACACTACGGTGATAAAAGACAATTGATTATTTGCATACCCATGATGCAGTGCTTTCACATGGGGAGTGTTCCCCCCCAAAAAATAATTAAATTAAAAAATAAAACTGTACAACAGATACTATAAAAATAGATGTCCCTACACATAAAAGGAATATTCCAACACTTGTTCTCTGCCTAATAGGCATTTACATGTGCTCATTTGTGTCCCCACAATATTAATAAATAAGAGCCATTGTATAATAGCAACAATGCACTCTAGAATGTGGGTTATGCAGGGATAACATTACTTTTGGGCTGTTGGATTTGGCTTTGTGCCCAACCCACTCAGGAGTAAAATTATTTCTGTGTAATCATTTCTTGTTATGTATTATTGCTTAAATAAGTTGATGTGAAGTTATTGCAAAATTTAGCAGGTTATTATACCATTTTATCAGGAGTCAATATCCAATGATTAAAGTGGGTTGTCAGTTATGATTATTATATAATGATGTGATCAGTCCATACATGTGGATCTTAAACTTCAAAAAAAGTTATCAGGTAAATGAAGCTGACTCTGTAGACGAAATGACGGAAGAAATATGTATAAATCAATGCAAAGAGTGGGCACCTTTTAGCCAACTGGCAGTAAAAAGTGCAGTATTAGCCTAGATGATATTAACACTATTCCGGCAGAAATTTTACAGCATGATCCAGAATGGCAAGTGGAGTTATTAGTTCCCTTATTTACATTAATAAACAAGTACAAAAAGATTCCAAGTGATTAGAACTCAGGTATTATTGTGCCATTGTTGAAGAAAGGGGCGAAAGATGATTACTACTGTAACCCCTAGGTGGCGATATCCCAAGGGCTACTACTACTACTGCCTGCTTGGCTAGTAGCAGGTTAAGGGGCCTGAGTTCTGAAACAGGTGCCTCCACCCGGAGGTCAGGGTTGGTAGTGGTCAAGCTAACCTGGACACAGCCCTCCGGAACACTGTAACCCCCCTCTTTCCACTCTAGTGGTCTGAACACTGTACAATAATCACTTTCACAATAGCCCTGGTACACCACACAAGTACTCACACTGTTTGCACTTACCACCAGGGCTGGTTCCTCTGGTTTGACCCTGGGGACCCCTGTAAAACAAGGTTATGCACAGCAAATAGCAACAGTACAGTACTTTGAGCACAAACTGGAACCCCAGTCAGAGTAGGGGCAAAATCAGGTTAATTAGCTTAAAGGTTATATCAATGAAGCAGTTATGCATGCGCTTTAAGTCCCCCAACACAGTCACACCTCTGGGTACCCAGGTGGAGAAGCGATGGGCTAGCCAGGACTGTTGCCCAGGGTTGGCTGGCGTCGCAGCTGGTTGGGGCCCTGTGATGGAAAACACAACATGCACAGTACACAATATTTGTAATCCGGAGCCAGAGGGCTCCGTTCTTAAAGGAAACAAAACAACAAGACAATCAGATGACACACTCAGATTAGACTGTTGTTGCAGGGAGCTACCCTGGTATTTACTCACGATACCCAAGACTGGACACAGGCTGGACGAAAATCGAGACTGGAGGTGGTTGATCTTGAATGCCAGGAGAAGCAGGGCCCACACGAGTAGCAGAGGCATCGTTCCTGTTCAAACATGGAGCAGGGGGCTGATCCCCAGGCAGGTCTTACGTCGATGGCTTCTCTGTGCAGTGGGTAGTCTGTCTGGGCCAGTCTGGCAAGGCCCAGACCGCATGCAGACAAATTTGGATGCAGTCTGTTTTAGACTGGATACAGCTTCCAGCAAGCAGAATACAGTTCACACAGTGGGGAACTAACTCACGACCCACTAGCAGCTCATAGCACATTTACATGTATGGAAATTCTACTGTACCAGGCAAAGCACTCCCCGGTCACAATCGCAAAGTCTCTGCACGCACCGGGAGCTTAGGGGTAGCTGGAACTCCTGGCAGGCCGATCACATTCAACAAAATCTTTGGTCTTCTTCAGGTTGAGCCTGACCCACTTCAGTAGCTTACTTTAGTCACACAGACTTGGATTTAGTCCAAAATAATTCTCTTCTCTCCCTCTCAGGAGCAGCAGGCAGACATGCAAGCCAAAAACTCAGCCTTTTCACAGTTCTCCAATGCGAATCCACTCAGGATTGCTGCTCAAAATCTCTTTGAGCTCTTTCTTCCTCAGCTTTCAACTTAGATCTGCCCTAAACAGCAAGCAGCTTGGGGAATCCCTCCGATCCATAAAGTTTGGTTGGCTGATTTGGCTGTCAGTCAAAGCAAGAGCTCCCCCTTTAGTAGCAAAAAAGGCGCAAAAAGCTCAAAACTACAATTCCTACAGATTTTGACTTCAGACAGCTCCTGTAGTCCGGCTATATTTTAGGTCCCACCAGAACTGATTGGTCCAATTTGCAGTCCAGGACCAAGATAGTGGAGACAAACAAAACAGTCCTTGCTGCAAAGAAAGCATGTTAGACAAACTACATTATCATTATCACTCTAAATAATTTTCTGCAAATAGTTACATCTTTCAACAGAGCTCCCTCTCAGATTACTTATTTATTTTTTTATTTATTAAAATCAGAGATTACCTTTGAGTCACAGACTCATTTACAAAGGTTCCACATCACATAGGTTATAAACAGACAGACTTTACAGTGATTACAGAGATAGATCACAGGGAAATATACAGTTTGTTTATAGGGAATCAGCTAGTTTAACATTCAAAATACTAGCCTACAATCAGGCAGCTCTTAAAGAGACAGTACACAGAAGCTATACAGGCTCTGGTAATCACATTTAAACTGCTAAAATGCTGGACACCAGCCTGGCAATGAGCATTTAGGCAAGCTCAAGGAAGACTTTTTAGGAATCCCCATTTGTAAGTGGGTTATACCCTTCCCTGCCTGGGAAAACTTGGCATCCGTGTCAAGTCTGTACCATCATAACATTGAAAATGCAACATATACAAGACATTTATACCATTAGCATGCTATACAAGTACTATCTGATTCATCAATTGGCATAACTTGTCACTTTACTATACATTTCAATGTACTTCACTATATCATTTCCATTCTGACAATACATTATGCATATTTCACACAGATAAATTGAACATTACTATACAGAATCATGTAATAACTTCTTGTACTCTAAACAATGCAAGAGGGGGCCCTTCCCTACCAGCTAACTTGGGGCTGGATGGGGCAGGGCACCATGGTGAGAGGGCAGAACATGTAACCTGGAATGGACCATCAAGCTCAATTTGGGCAGTGAGCTCTGAGAGACATAAACACCTTTGTGGACTACATTGAGAGGCAAATCCACTGATCTCCCCGGGGGAATAGTAACTGAAGCACACCACTGGCTTGACAGCTCGGACAGTCTTTCTGGGATGAACAACCACAGTCTCTGTACTTTCAGCAATGGTCTTGGAGCTTTCATCACTTGTGAAGGGTGCCTCTGCATGAAGGGGAATGTCCAAGCTGGGAGCACTGTCAGCCCCTTGCACTGTAGTCTCTGTTTCTTCAACACTTGGCTCATTTTGAAGACACTCTGGCACTGAAGGGGGGTTGTCAGCTCTCTCATAGTGTTCCTCAAGTTCTGGCACATCACCAGAAAGACTTATACCATCAGCCTCTCCTTCAGGCAAATCATACAGTTCCACAATACACAAAGACTCAGCATCCTCAGACGTGATACTCTGCACTTCACCTTCAGGGGGCATTGACTCCAAGGATGATGCCAGGGCTTTAGGCAGTCCTGAAGGCCCAGCTTCATTCCCATAATTCAACATAGGATTTCCACGAAACAACTGACTCAGTTCATATGAGGGGTAATAGGCATTATCACACTCTCTGTCATCCAAGTTAGACTGGCAGTCACTATTATTCTGGGCCTGCTGCGGGGGAAGTCTTAAATTGGCAACCACGGGGGCAGGCTGATTCTGTTTCTTTCTTGCAGCAGCATGAGTCACTGGTCCAGAGGAATCAATCTCGGTGGGTTCAGCCTCAATTATAACTTGACCAATAGGTAGCAAGTGGTTACGGTGCATGGTCTTGACAGTTTTGGAGTTATTCTCTGGGTGCACTTTGTACACTGGCAAATCATACAACTTTCCAACTATGACATGGGGAAGATGGTGCCATCGATCAGCAATTTTGTGTTTACCATGCAATCCTAAATTTTGCAACAACACATGGTGTTCCAGGCCTAAGCTCTTGAGCCTTTACTTTTCTATTATGTCTCTCTTTGTTTGCAAGATTTCTTTTGGTGACCATTGTCTGGGCCAGTTGATAGGCATGGTTCAATTGAGCTTTCTGTTTTTGTACATATTGCAGGTAATCTTGAGCTCGGACCCTATCGGGAGAAACCCCAAAACAGTCATCAACAGGCAGCAGGGCCTCTCTTCTGAACATGAGGTGGTAGGGAGAGAACCCGGTAGCATAATTCTTTGTTCAATTGTATGCATGTACCAAGGTGCTAATCTGCTGGCTCCATTTATGCTTATCTTTTGGGTGGAGGGTGCCTAGCATGTCTAGCAGGGTACGGTTAAAGCGTTCTGGTTGAGGATCGCTCTGCGGGTCATAAGGGTGGTTCTTGACTTTCGTACCCCCCATACAGAGAGCATTTCTTTGATTGGCCAACTCTCAAAGTCCCGGCCCTGATCAGAGTGAATTATCTTGGGGGGCACCATAGTGGACAAAGACATTTTCCACTAGCACCTTGGCCACGGTAGATGCTTTTTGATCTTTGGTGGGAAGAGCTTGTGCATACCGTGTGAAATGGCCCGTAACCACTAACACAATGCCAATGTTTTGCTGATCAGGCTCTAAACTCAAGAAGTCTATGCAGACTAGTCCCATTAGGGTACTGGTAGTAATGTTGCCAAGGGGGGCAGCCCTCTGAGGCAGGGCTTTTCTCTGCAGCAGCGACTACAAGTCCTTACATGGTGCTCAACATCGGCTCCCATCTTGGGCCAGTAGAATCGAGATCATGCTAGGTCAAGGGTCCGGTCTATAGCGAGGTGGCCCATATGATTGTGGAGGGACCTCAGTACCAAATCTTTGAAGGCTGTGGGCAGGACTAATTGTTGCTTGTCTATTTGGCCACCCAATCTACTGTCTCTCTGTACAACAACTGATTAAGCAGCTTCAACCTAAGGCCTTCTTTAAACAACAAAGTGGTTCGCAGATCAGAGGAATGCAACTTGGACACATCTTTTCCTGCACGAAGGGCATCAAGTGCTGGCTGAATCATAGGATCTCGGGACTGAGCCCATTGAATGCTGGCATTGTCAAACTGATGTAGTGCACTAATATCTAGAGCAGAAAAGTTGCAATATGCAGCCGGTATGCAGGTGTCAGAAGGGCCCAAGCAATCTACTAAGCAGTCTGCTGTGTCCGTAGACATCTGTTCATTTCTGTCAAACTTTTGGCACAATGCTCGGATGTCAGGTTCAGACAGCCTGACCCAGTCGCTCTTGGAAATGGGCCTTCAGGATAGAGCGTCAGCATCAATATGATTCAGGCCCAGTCGGTATTCGACAGCATAATCTTATGTTGATAATGCAGAAGGCCACCAGTACCCCATGGCGTCTAACTTAGCTGAAGTCTGTACATAGGTCAACAGGTTATTGTCAGTCCTCACCAATATTTTCACCCCATAGAGGTAACCATGAAACTGGTCGACAATGGCCCATTTTAACGCAAGGAACTCCAACTTGTGCACAGGGTAGTTTCGCTCTGACGGGGTCAAGCTCCTACTGGCGAATGCCACTGGTTTCAAACCATCCTCATGGTCTTAATACAGTACAGCTCCTAGATCCTGCAGACTGGCATCAGTATACAGTGCAGGGCTTCAAACAGGCATGGGATAGGCATAAGGGAGCAATACAAATTACTATGAATAGATAGGCCACTGACAGAGCAAAGGCCGATGGCACATTTATAAGGTAGAAAAAGAAATGGGCAGACTGGATGGGCCTTGCGGTCCTTATCTGCTGTCAACTTCTATGTTTCTATGTTTCTAGTATGCAGCACATAGGGTTTGGTGGGATCAGCATAAGCGAGGATGGGGGCATGGGTGAGCTGGTATATAACTTCGTGGTTCACAGTCAGGCGTCCAACGGGACCTGAAAAGTTCACCTGGGCAGAAATATGCTTTGTCTGGTTCTTTGATGGCCCCTTTTTTGTATTTTCGCTTGGTAGGAGGGTAACCTTGGGTAAGATTCAAGAGTGGCTGAATCACTTTGGAATAGTCCTTTATGAACCAGCAGTAGTAGCCTCAGAATCCCAGGAAACGTTGTAGTTCTTTCAAATTGTGGGGCTGAGGCCAAGTAATCAAAGCTTCAGCTTTACTAGGATCAGTCTCTATCCCCTCTGTAGACACTATGTGCTCCACATACTTCACAGAGGTTTGGAAAAACTGGCACTTGTCAATGGACAGCTTGAGGCTGAAATCTTCCAGTCGGTCTAGTACTTTGAACAATCGACTCTCATGTTCCTCTAGGGAGCTTCCAAACACAATGACATCATCCAAGTACACCAGGCATTCCAGAAAATTCATGTCTCCCACCGCTCGTTCCATCAGTCGCTGGAAGGTGGCTGGGGTGCCCGATAACCCCTGTGGCATTCTCAGGAATTCATAGAACCCAAAGGACAGATGAAGGCTGTCTTCTCATGGTCCTCTGGAGCCATCGGATTCTGGTAATATCCACTGTGAAGATCCAACACCGGGAACCATTTGCTCCCATTCAAACAATCCAGAGCATCTTGTATACAGGGCATGGTGTATTGATCGGGGATGGTCCGCCGATTCAGAGTTCAATAATCAACACACATTCTCACAGATCCATTCTTTTTATGCACAACCACAATGGGAGAAGCATATGGGCTCCTGGATTCTTGTATCACACCAGCCGTGAGCATTTCCTGCAAGTGTCTTCTCACATCCTCTGTGTCTGCAGGGGCTAGGTGTTGAGACCTCTCTCGTAATGGCAGTTCATCGTGCAGGCGTATGTGATGCTCTGCACCCTGGACACATCCCACGTCCCATTCCTTCAATGAAAACACTTGATCTCTCTAGGCAGGTTTCTGGCTAATTCTAGTCTTCCATTCAGCCGGCAACAGGGAGTCACCAAAATCAAACAAGTCGGGAGTCACTCTATCTGTCTTGCCAGGGTACTTGTTGCTGGGCAACACTGCAGTGTCTGCGCAGTGTACCATAGCTAGGGTGCATCCTCTGTTCACCCGGATCTCCCAATCTGACACATTATGAATCTGGACCATCACTCATCATGCATAGGCATGAGCATGAGCTGGCAAGATGCTGAGCTTAACCAATAATCCTTCCAGCAATTTTCCATTGCCTGACATGTCCAACATCAGTATTTTGTTCTTGACATCTTTGAGGAGGTGGACATCCCCTTGAACGGTACACTGGACGTTTGGGGCCAGTACCATTGAATCGAGATCCTTCTTCCACACGACCCCTTCTGGTTCATCCTGGTCCACTCTCTTGGGGTTCTGTTGCAAATCATAGGCCCTCTTGATCAGAGTGGGAATTCTGAGGGCCCTCCCAGTCCGTCGCCCTTGTTTCTTGCGACAGAGTTGTGCAAGTCTCCCAAACATATGGGCGTTGGTCCCAATTAACAGGGGAACCCCATCATACAGTCCAGTAGGGGGACACACTAAGGTCAGTGTCTCAACTTGCTCCTCTACACCAGTTACAGCTGCAGGAAATGACAACCAGAGGTGGACATATCCTAGGTAGGGAAAAGACTTGTCGCTTAGCCCCCACACATGTAGGCCTTCCAGGGATTGTAAGGGCACAGCAGATAAGTGTTTGTCGTACCAATTCTTAAATACAGTGGTCACTTGTGACCCACTGTCCAGCACAGCCCGAGTCGGAATACCATTCACAGCCACGGTTGTCTCCATTGAAGGGCACACTATTTTGGACCAGTCTGTAGGGACAGCAGCAGGGGCCTGGATGGATGATTTAGCCACAAACAGGTTTGAGTTAGGATGTCCGAAGCCTTCACTGTGGTCATTTCATGCACCCCTTGGCCACTGATTCATTTTCCGGAGCTCTCCTTGAAGCCGGTTCACCACTTTCTCTAAGTCTTTCTGAGACCGGCATTCCCTCTTCATATGGCCATCCTTTCCACAGTTGTGACAAATGATAGGCTCCTGGGTCATCCTTGGAGAGAACATTGCATGAGGAACCGAAGTAGTAGCAAGGGATCAGGTTCCAATATCTGCTTGCAGTGGTGAGAGGGGTGCAACGTGTCTCAATAGTTCCTTTAGGGTGGCAGTCAATTATTTGATTTCAGCCTGGGAGCTACCCTCGGTAGAGGATGCCTGAGGGTCCACCCCCATCCCCATGGCAGTCACGTCCTGAGAGGAACCAGATTCTTGTTCCATGGGAGGAACGCTTGCATAGGTGCCCACCTTCAACTCTCAGACTTCCTTTAATAGCTCGACTTTCAAAAATTGGGCCCAGGGTGGGAAGTCCTTTGAATTCTCAGAGTGCTCGTTAGGTGCCGACTTTTGCCCCGAACCCCACTTGGATGATCACTCTTTGTCACTTGGCAGTAGCAGTAGATATTGGTCAAATCCCCCCCCCCCGGTCACCTTTGCTCAACCCGTGAATTTCTTTCATTAGCTCGTCATAAGAGAGGGGTGATTCCAGTCGGTTGGCGAGGTGCAACTGAAGCAGTAGCAATTCTGAAAACAGAGCAGACTTAAGGATCCAGTCCAGCCTAGTTCGATCTAATCCATTTGACAGCAAACTACCCTTTCTGAGGCACTCTTGTAGCAGCTTTTCAAGCCAAGGCACATACACAGACAATGGCTCCCCTGAGTACTGCTGGGCATTTCTTACTCTCCACCACAGGTCATCATCTGAATCTGGGCTCCCATACACATTCTCCAATGCATCAAGATAGTCCTATGCAGTTGCTTCAGGGTTATTGGTCCGCTTGGCACGGGTGGTAGCCAGGGCAGAACCTCGGAGGCTCTCACTCAACCTCTTTTGTTTCTCTGCTTCTGAGCATTGCGATTCAAGTACTAGAGGGGCAACATAGTCTATCCAGGTCTTCCAGTCATCCTCCCCCTAGGGTGTGGGGAGGGTGCCTGAGAAGATTGTCAACCTTCGGTAGGAGTCATGACTAATGGCAGGTACAGATATAGTGGCCAGCACTGGCATGGGTGCAGAAGGCGGGGCAGTAACAGGTGCTGGAGTGGGAGGTGGTGTTTGGGAGGGAACACCCCCAGGTGGCAGGAATAGTTTCTTAAAGTCCTCTACGTTTTTTTCTTTCTCCAGCAACAACTTAGCAAATGTCTCCTCAAAAGTCTCAGATAATAGGGGGAGCTCATCCTCCCCGGGGTTTTACTGTCTCTAGTTATCACTCTCCAGGCAGCTGGGGCCCCTTCTGGGGCAATAGTCCGTGGCACTTTGGAACTGTCCACTGGGTCACTACACTCTACTAACACCATGAAAGTTTGGGCGGTCAAATCAGCCTGTCGCCCCATCACCACAGTGTTTGTTAAACATTCAACTTTGGAAAGTACTCCTTCTACAGTGTCTTTACCAATGTTCAGGGGAATATCCAATACAAGCAGGGTATTGTGAGGGTCAATCTCCTGACCTGTACACCGCCCCACCAACTGGTGCACAGCCACTTCTGTTGGGGTAACCATTTTTGTTTGAAAATAATTCGTAATTTCGGCCACTAGAAGACACAAAATCCCAGCGGTGAGCCTCCAAGATGTAACCCCTAGGTGGCGCTATCCCAAGGGCTACTACCCCTGCCTGCTTGGCTAGTAGCAGATTAAGGGGCCTGAGTTCTGAAATGGGTGCCTCCACCCGGAGGTCAGGGTTGGTAGTGGTCAAGCTAACCTGGGCACAGCCCTCCGGGACACTGTAACCCCCCTCCTTCCCCTCTAGTGCCCTGAACACTGTACAATAATCACTTTGACAATACCCCTGGTACACCACACAAGTACCCACACTGTTTGAACTTACCACCAGGGCTGGATCCTCTGGCTCAACCCTGGGGAACCCCTGTAAAACAAGGTTATGCACAGCAAATAGCAACAGTACAGTACTTTGAGCACAAACTGGAATCACAGTCAGATTACATGCAGAAAAAGTTAGACCCGATTTATTCAGGGTACTTGAACAAGGGAGGGGCAAAATCAGGTTAATTAACTTAAAGATTATATCAAAGAAGCAGTTATGCATGCGCTTTGAGTCCCCCCACACAGTCACACCTCTGGGTACCCAGGTGGAGAAGAGATGGGCTAGCCAGGACTATTGCCCGGGATTGGCCGGCGTCGCAGCTGGTTGGGGCCCTGTGATGGAAAACACAACATGCACAGTACGCAATATTTGTAATCTGGAGCCAGAGGGCTCAGTTCTTAAAGGAAATGAAACAACAAGATAATCAGATGACACACTCTCAGATTAATTTGTTTTTGCAGGGAGCTACCCTGGTATTTACTCACGATACCCAAGACTGGACACAGGCTGGACGAAAATTGAGACTGCAGGTGGTTGATCTGCAATGCCAGGAGAAGCAGGGCCCACATGAGTCACAGAGGCATCATTCTTGTTCAAGTGTGAAGCAGGGGGCTGATCCCCAGGCACTTCTCTCATCGATGGCTTCTCTGTGCAGTAGGTAGTCTGTCTGGGCCAGTCTGGCAAGGCCCAGACCACATGGAGACAAATTCGGATGCAGTCTGTTTTAGGCTGGATACAGCTTCCAGCAAACAGAATACAGTTCACACAGTGGGGAACTAACTCACGACCCACTGGTAGCTCATAGCACATTTACCTGTATGGGAATTCTACTGTACTAGGCAAAGCACTCCCCGGTCACAATTGCAAAGTCTCTGCACACACCGGGAGCTTAGGGGTAGCTGGAACTCCTGACAGGCTGATTGCATTCAGCAAAATCTTCGGTCTTCTTTAGGTTGAGCCTGGCCCACTTCAGTAGCTTACTTTAGTCACACAAACTTGGATTTAGTCCAAAATAATTCTCTTCTCTCCCTCTCAGGAGCAAAAGGCAGACATGCAAGCCAAAAACTCAGCCTTTTCACAGTTCTCCAATGCGAATCCACTCAGGATTGCTGCTCAAAATCTCTTTGAGCTCTTTCTTCCTCAACTTTCAACTTAGATCTGCCCTAAACAGCAGGCTGCTTGGGGAATCCCTCCAATCCAAAAGGTTTGGTTGGCTTATTTGGCTGTCAGTCAAAGCAAGAGCTACCCCTTCAGTTGCAAAAAAGGCGCAAAAAGCTCAAAACTACAATTCCTACAGATTTTGACTTCAGACAGCTCCTGCAGTCTGGCAACATTTTAGGTCCCAGCAGAACTGATTGGTCCAATTTGCAGTCCAGCACCAAGATAGTGGAGACAAACAAAACAGTCCTTGCTGCAAAAAAAGCATGTTAGACAAACTACATTATCATTATCACTCTAAAGGATTTTCAGCAAATAGTTACATCTTTCAACAGAGCTCCCTCTCAGATTACTTATTTATTTATTTATTTATTTTTATGTATTACAGTATCGGAGAGTACCTTTGAGTCACAGACTCATCTACAAAGGTTCCACGTCACATAGGTTATAAACAGACAGACTTTACAGTGATTACAGAGATAGATCACAGGGAAAGATACAGTTTGTTTACAGGGAATCAACTAGTCTTACATTCAAAATACTAGCCTGCAATCAAAGAGACAGTACACAGAGGCCATACAGGATCTGGTAGTCACATTTAAACTGTTAAAACACAGGACACCAGCCTGGCAGTGAGCATTTAGGCAAGCTCAAGGAAGACTTTTTGGGAACCCCCATTTGTAGGGGGGTTACACCACCAGTTATCATGAAAATGTATTCCAGAATCATCTTAGCCAGAGTACAATTATGGGTCTCAAAGAAACAACTGGAATCCTCTTATCAAAATGGTTTTCAAAAAGATTACAGCACACTAGATTTAATATTTACATTCAATTTTATCTTAGAAAAATTTGTGATTAGGAAAAAAGTATACATTCATGCAGCACTTATAGATACAGTATAAGAGCCGCATTGACTCTATAAATAGACCCATATTACAGAACATCCTAAAGGGATTTGGAATAGTCACCTATTATCCATTATAAAATTGTGTCACTCAGACACTTTGTCTAGAATTATACAAGGGAATTTAACAGAACCAATTAAAACAGAATCTGGCAAAAAAACAAGGGTGTCTGTTAGCACCCACATTATTTAATCTCAACATAGAAAGTTTGAATCAGAGCTCTAGAATTGGTGGACACTTTTGCCCCCATTATTAATGGAAATGAAATTTGTTTGCTCAGCCTTTTTCTGGAAATTTCTTTGAAGCTCTTAAAAAAGTATTTAATGCTAAAATCAAGAACCAGCTAATATATGGTAGCAAAATATGGGGTGTGATATTGAAAGCCTAGAAAATATTATTAAAACTGAGTCAATTTAAAACTTCTTCCTTAAGGTGGTTTTAAATTTGCCACTGCCACAAGATAAATGATCAGCCTTTATAAGAGCCAAAAGGGGATTAATTGCCCTGGAAGCATTAGTTGAACTTGGTGCTACAAGATTACTGGGGAAAACCATGGCTATGAATGATAACAGACTTCCAAAGCAATGCCTAGAGGAATGTATGCTCTATAAAAATATTAAAATACATTTATTTATTTAATTAATTTGTTTGCTTAGTTATTTATTTTATTTATTGGAATATTCGGATACACCTTGGAGCAGAGCTCATTTACAGAGGTTCCACGTCAGAAAGTACAGAAGACAAGAATAAAACAGGTTGGGTACAGAAAACAATTGCACAGTAATATGAGGAACCATGCAAGGTCCCAGGTAAATATACAGTATTTAGAGGTTACAACAATTACTTAGAGTTTCTATATACGTGTATGATACAGTGGTTCAGGAGCAGCAGGCATTGCCTTGTCCATTGTTATAGCCTCAAGCAGAAGCAGTAAGCAACATTGTCAACAATTATTTACCTATTTCAAGGGGCACAGCAGGAAGATGTAGTCTGAGAGTGTCTGTTTAGTGATTGCATTGGCGTCTGAATTGCTGGGCAAGATATTTTTTAAGGGAAAATTAAAAATGGTTCAGTCTGAGTAATTCTAATAGCATGGAAGGGAGTTCATTTAGCCAGACTGCCGTTTGATAGTGGAAAGCCAACATGGCTTGACTGGTCCTACAGCTTGGGATGTGGAAGTTTTTTTTTGCAGCCCTCCTAGTAGAATGGTGGTTATACTGGGTGTGTAGCAGGGACTGAAGGTAGGTGGGGGTGAGACCAAGTAGGGCTTTCTTTGTCAACTAGACAGGTTTGGAATTTTAACCTGAGGTCTAGTTGCAGCCATTTTGTGTCTAGGTAGAGGTTGCATGTGTGTGT
Organism: Neoceratodus forsteri; assembly: GCA_016271365.2. Lineage (NCBI taxonomy): Eukaryota > Metazoa > Chordata > Ceratodontiformes > Ceratodontidae > Neoceratodus > Neoceratodus forsteri. The sequence goes on from CM057455.1 coordinate 301,034,816, forward strand.
GAGCCTGTCTGCATCTAGGACAAGGTGAGATGCCTTATTTAGGATGGTTCTGATTCTGTTGAGGTTGGTGTCTGTTGCAGTGCCATAAATTACCACTCTGTAGTCCAAGGTGGAGAGAACAGAGGAGCCTATGGCCAGTTTCCTGGTCTCAGGTGTCATAAAGTGCTTATGTCTATAGAGGACCCCCAGTTTTTTGTTGACTGTATTAACTACATGGTCAATATGCCGAGTGTATGTTAGTGCACTGTCTAGGTGGATACCAAGGTATTTAAATGTATTTACCTGTTCAAAGAGTTCACCAGTCTGGTTGTAGATTGTCAGGGGTAGAAGTTTATTTTTCTTCTGTTGGCTAGCGAAAATGATTGCTTCAGTTTTTTGTGATTTAGAAGCAGCTTATTCTTTAAGAACCAGTGCTCCTAGGCAATGAAGTTTCACTGCAGGGTTTGGTTAGCATCTTGCTGCTGAGTGCTACTGGTGTAGATAACCGAATCATCTGCATATAGCAGGATGTGTGCACCCATGCAGGCTTTAGGTAGGTCATTAATGAACAGGTTAAACAGTAGTGAACCCAGTACTGATCCCTGGGGAACCAATACCATCACTGCCTTGGAGTCTGACTGTACTCCACTGACTTTTACTTTTTGGGTGCGGTCTGTCAGACAGTTCTCAAACCAATCAACTGCATCCCTTGATAGGCCCAACCCCAACCCTGTGGGTTTTTCCAAAAATAGCATGTGGTTTATGAGGTCAGATGCTTTGGTTAGGTCAATGAAGATTGACCCAATCATTTCTACTACTTACGCTCCCTTTTCCCCATGCCCTTCCCAATACAGTACTACCACATACTTGCTGTCTTTAGGTACACATCTTTTCATTTCTATCTACATTCTCATTTTGCCCTTATTTATTGGTTCTCATTTTTTCATTTCCTTATTCCTGCTTAAAATCTTACTTCTGCTTTTCTTTGCACATATGCTACTGTTTAGAACTTTATTTCTCAGGGTATGCAATGATGTTGCACAACCCATATAATTTGCATACCCATGATGCTGTGCTGGCAACTCACGGAATTAATGTAATCTTATGTGTGGTAAAAAAAGCAATAAAACAGATGTTCTAACATATCAGTACACTCATTGATATTTTTAGTTAAGAATTTGTGTTACTTTACGTATCTCTGATTTGAACACCAAAAGGTAAAGCATTTTAATCACAACATCAATAAACAAGGCTAAGCTCATATACTCCATGAATGAAGAGACTTGTTCGGCAAATTGCATGAATAAAGTGGTTTAGGGTGAAAGTGGGAGCAGGTTTTAGGGGGTGTTTTTCATCTGCATGGATCACAGCTCCACAATGCTGAATTTCCTTCATAATTTTATACATGCTTCCTTTCACGTTCTTTTGTTTTGAAATCTCTTGCTCGGTCACAAGGCTTGAAAATGCAAGGTAGAAGGTTTTCTTTTGCAACTGCCAAATCTTACCTGAAATTTTACTGCTGCTTTTTGTGTATATGTACTGTTTCCTGCTTTCAATTGTGCAACTGTTTAGAAGTTTGTTTCTCAGGAAACAGAGATGTTGCACAACCTATATATAGTGTATAGTCACTCAATCTGTATAGAAATTGGTGGGTTTCCAAATGTTGTTGTACCGCAGTTCAAAAGGTCATGGAATGCGATTGTACCACACTGTGGTACAACAACATTTGGAAAAGCTATAGAGATTCTTGTGTTATGTTGTAAAGAAAACAGCAGTGTTCAGCCACAGCCACCGTCTCATGCTGCTCAAACAGTTAGTTGAACACAACTGAAACAATAGTGACTGTAATTCTTTCAAAAGTACTGTTCTGACCGAATTGTTCACCAAATTGGGGGGGGGGGCTTTACAACTACTAGATCAACCAGATAATCTCTGAAACAAACTTGATTGCTCACAGTCAGAGTCATCTCATCTAGCGAGACATACAGCAGCCATGTTTTGTTTTGTAAAGTCCCGCCCAAACGCTACTGCCAACCAATAGCAGCCCGCAGCCTAGATGTACGGATGTTTTGGTCCCTAACAACCACGCCACTGCCCTAGCAACTCATGGACTACAATGCAGCATTAAGAATTTTTTTCTCTATTTAAAAATAATAAAAACTGTATTTTTGGGGGACTATAAATGATAAAAAATACTGGAAATGCAACTCTATGCCAAACCTGTGTGTTCAACCACCTCGAGGTTCTGATTCCCTTGGACCTCGCAAGCTTCACTCTGAAGGTCACAGGGATTCAGAACCCATGGTGGCAGAACACATTGGTTGGTCATTGTTGCCCATCCAGTATTCTCTATCATTTGCATACCCATGGTGCAGTGCTTACAACTTGTGGAATTAATGCATTCTCATACATGGTAAAACACAAGTAAAACAGATGTTCTAACAGATTCCTACACCCATTTATCACTATAGGCAAGGAGCTGTGTTACTCTGCTAACCTTTGTTTTGACAACTTACATGAATGCATTTTGGTCAATATGCCATAAATAAATAGGTCTCAACAAATGTATCCTAGAACTCAAGTGTGATTATGATTGTGATGCATATGAATAATTTATTATGAGTCTGAACTGTAAGATGTTGTACCAGGTGTACTCCTTTTCCACATATCACAGCATCAGAATATTGAATTTCCTTCCTAATTTTGCAAAAAAATGTTGTAGGTGCCGTATTGGTCCTTTTAAGAACAGATCCAGAAACAAATGATTTGATACCTTTTATTGGACCAACATGGATGTTACAGAAAAGAACAAAGTGCTCTAGCATTTGAACCAACCAGGTCCTTCTTCAGAAGCTTTCTGAAGAAGGACCTGGTTGGTTCGAAAGCTAGAGCACTTTGTTCTTTTCTGTAACATCCATGTTGGTCCAATAAAAGGTATCAAATCATTTGTTTCTGGATCTCTCCCTAATTTTGCACATGCTTTGCCTTTCTCTTCCATTTTTTCTTTGAAGTCCTTGCCCAATCAAAAGGCACACAAGTCACAGTCTAAGAAAACAACAACATCATTATGTGTGAACCTCTTCATTTCTCAATCTTGACAATTTCAATATTATAACTCATCTTCTTAATTTGTTTATTTTGACTGCTGTGCTATCTATTCTCAACAGCAACACAACAAATATAAGCAAATGAACATTAGGCATTGGTCAATGCTTGTTTAGTTTACCTCAATCATTACAGAACCAGAGAAGACCTCATGGCTAAATCATATGACTGACTGGGAGGCACTAGTAAATGCAAAGGGGTGTAACAGGGTTGAATAAGGGCCTGCACCATTTGTTATTCAAAAAGAGTTTAAACACTAGTATCTGTTCTGTCCTCCCCTTTTCTGTCTTTTGTCTGTCTGGTTGCACAACCAAATGTTCTCGTGAGACCTAGGAAGTGATCACTCTGACAGTCTCACAATTCTCTGTCTCTCGCTATCTCTCTGTCTTCACTTGCTGTTTCTGTCATTTCTTCCCCCTTGTGTATCTGCAGTTATAAAAATATATGTGAATCTTTATGTGAAACTGGGATCCCTTGATTTGAAATGTATATAGTTATACTGTTGAAATGATTGCAGAAAGCTATTTGGAATTTAGGGGCTTAACCTGAGATGCAATTTGAGCTGCTCTCTGGCTTGTCTGCAAACTCTTTTGAAGAGCTGTCAGCAGGAGGCCAGCTTGGGACATTGTTCTTTTTGCAAACCTGCTCTTTAAAGAAACTGACATAAACATTTTGTGAGAAACAGGATGTCTCTTAACGAGTTCTCAGGCAAAGACTTATAAAAAGAGTAGCAATGCTTTTGCTAGAGGGAGTGAGAGACAGATTGAAACTTGGAATTAGTGATACCCTCAGTTGGTGAACTTTGTTTTTTTTCTTTTTGTACTGCCTTTGTAAACACTGTAGTTATACTGAACAATTTTTAATTTTTATTTTACAGTTATTGATAATAATAACATGCTACTCATGAATTTTGAAATTGTTCCTGGTTTTCCTATGCTTACTGACCTGTGCCTTGATGACAAGTAGCCTCAGAAAAGAGAGAGAAAGTGAGAGAGAGGACATTGCCTGACTAGCAGAGGTCATGGAGACTGCAGATGGAGCTATAGACCGGGCTGTTTTGTTGCTGGTGGAAAGGGCATGTGGTGGCACCAGCACATGGCATTTGTTCCATTCACTGCATGAGAGACCTCTTCCAGGCCCACTCAAAGGATAATGATGACTGACTGGCTGGTGGCTGGCTGTGTTTATGCTCAAATGTCACCTTGAGACTCTTTACTACTCCCCTAGGGTCCACCCACTCCATTGTTTGGCTGCACTACAAGAATAAAGAAAACCAGTCAGCCAGGGAGCTGTGTGGGATGTATATCCATAAGTTTGATCTCCCATTTCCCCAAGATATTGATTGTCATTACAATCCTAGTGTTCACCTCTCAGGTCATAGATTCAAGCAAAATAAAAATACAGAGTTGCAGTGCCAGAGACCAGGGCACAGGACAGACAGAGCCAAATTTGACCAACATAAGTGCCCCATCCGGCCCCAGATGGCACTACCACTGATTGGGAACTTTAGTGTTTTGATCACATCTTTAGCTTGGTTATCATTGCTGTACTTATGCTTTTTTTTAATTAAGTGATTCTTTATCAAGTGGAATACATTCCCCCAGAAGTGTTGGGAGTCCAAGTTTGTACTGTGGGATAAGATGGCAACTTTGCACTCTAGATTCCAGGACAGACTGCAGGAAAGCATTGTTTTCAGGTATCATTTGCACAGGCTCCATCAATGCAGTGCAAGAAGACTTATCAATGACCTCCTATTGATGATAAATATTGCACAATGTCTACCTCAGCATGTGCAACAATGGGACTGTTTGGCTTACAGATTCCATGTGGTCATTAACTGCCTAAGTAGTGTGTTTATTGAAAGTAACCATGGCCCCGCTCTTACACCCCCCTTAAACACTTCTCTGTCCCACAGTCATCCTTTATGGAATATTAAGTACAGTCTAAAGTTGTACATTTGAATGTGAGGAACCTTCTTCCTAAAATAGTTGAGCTGGAGGCCTGGGTCTGTCTGTATAATCCTAACATACTGGGCATCTCAGAGACCTGGCTGAAAAGCTCCACCCATGACCAAAACTGCTCCCTACCAGGTTACACTTTCCTCCGCCATGATTGCTCTACCTCACACTGTGGTGGTGGTGTACTTCTGTACCACCATAACTACTACACTGCCACACTCCTTTGGCCAGTCCTCCAGTGACCTCCCCTCTGAGTGGCTTGCAGTTGAACTTACAGTTGCTACTAATAAGAAGTTGCTTTTTTGAGTACTGCTATAACCCACCGAGAGCTGGTGTCCCTGGGCTTGCACCCATCCTGAACCTTCTTGCACCTCTTTTCCCTGCCAGAGACTCTATTCTTGTAGGGAATTTCAGCATTGACTGGGATACAAACCCCCTCTCTGACTGCAACTCCATCATACAACAACAACAACACAATCTCACCCATATAATTATCTCCCATTCATACCTCAACAATCTGTCCAACAAACACACTACCCTGGACTGGATCCTGACGACTCAAGCAGGCAAACTTGCCCCTGCCGGCACACTATCTGATGCCATTAGTGACCACTCCCCCATCTACTGTGTCTGGTGCACCAACCCCCCCCACCTACCTACCTGACATTCCACAGTTTCTCTAATTTTGACCCATTCAGGCTTCAGGATAACCTCAGCATCCTTGACTGGACTTCTCTCTATGGTGCCACTAATGCTGACCTTGCACAAAGCATCTTTGTCTCAGCCCTGTCTCACATCCAAGATAAGCATTTCCTGCTCACTTCTCACAGAGTATGTGGGGGTGACACTCGCTGGCTCACGTTGGACCTCCTCAAGCTTATGAAGCAGTGTGACTCAAGGTGGGCCAACTATAAAGCTGTCCCATCCCCTACCCTTTGGAATTGCTACCGTTAACTGTGAAATCTCTGCAAGCACCATATATACTCTATGAAGCTGGCCTACTTCCAATCCAGTCACCTAGGCAACCCCCTGGTATTTCTGGTCCTCCATTAATGCCTTGCTCTCCCCACACCAAGCAGTCACTTTCCCCTCTAAACACACAAGGCTCCCTCACTGACCCTACTGACATTGCAAATGCACTTAATGCATATTTCTCAAACCTTAGTAGCTGCCTGGCTAATCTCACCCCCCCCACACCTTCTTGCCCATTCCTCCACCTTTCACTCCTACTAGCCCCCCTTTTAATTTTAAGACTATTTCTCCTCTTGGGACACTAAAGCTCCTCCTCAGCCTACCATTTTGAAGGAGTGCTGGTAGTGATGATCTATCCCCCACTTCTTAAAACTAGTGGCCCAGGACATTGCCTATCCACTCACCTTCATCTTTACCCTCTTCCTTATTACAGCCTCTGTCCCCCTCTGTCTGGAAGCAGGCCAAAATTGTCCCCATTCATAAATCAGTTGACCCTAGTCTTATGACAACTACCGTCCCATCTCCATTCTGCCCCATTTTGGTAAGCTCCTATAGAAGGCACTAAACTACCAAATTACTGAGCATATATCCAAATATAATCTCCTTTGCCCTTAGCAACATGGTTTCTGGAAGGGGCACAGCACTACCACAGCCCTTGCCCTCTTCACTGACCCTGTGCTGAGGAATATGGATGAAGGGAAGCTAACTGGTGCCATGCTTGTAGATCTGTCCAAGGCATTTGACCATGTAAATCACAACATCCTGATAGCAAAACTTGATGCCCTTGGTTTCTCCCCTGCCTCCACTGCCTGGTTCACTAACTACTGTACCTCTCTGGTAGAACACAGATGATCTGCCTTGGTGGTGCCACCTCCCCCCTTTTGCCTGTCTCTCTTGGTGTCCCCCAGGGATGTGTCCTTGGCCTCCTCCACTTTTCCCTCTTCATTAACTCTCTTCCATCAGAAGGCCTATCCTGTAAATCACTCCTCTACACCAATGACATAATACTATACCAAAGTGACACCTCCTTCTTATCCATCACTCGTACCGATGATTTCTGCAAGGCACGTTGTTTGTTCTTCACCAACAAACTGTTGGCCAATGCTGCCAAAACAAAGACCACGCTTTTCAGTTCCAAACCAAAACTCTCCAGCCTTGCCCACAATGGCAGCCTTCTCACTGTCAAATTCCCAGATGGATCTCCTCTTGACACTGTTACTGCCTTCAAGTATCTGGGGTAATCCTGTACCCATCCCTAGCCTACACTGACCACTTTGCCTCACTGATCAGGTGCATCAACCAGAAGACAGGGCTCTGCTATCACCTGATTGACTACCTCTCACCAGAAGCCCAACTTGCTATTGCCTGTGGCAGTCTCCTCCTTCTCTTCCTTTACCAACCTGAACCCCCTGGATACTATCTACAATCTAATATGCTGCCTTGCCCTATGCATTCCTCTCCTCACTCACCACTGCTCTCTTTACCAGTCCCTTAACTGGCTCCCTCCACAACAAGTGCGGTGCTTCTACCCGCTGGCCTGGACTGTTGTTGATACTTTACACAATCCCTCCCACTCTCCACTATCCCTTCTTATCTGTCCCAGAACCTACTGCCACAATCTATGTTAGGCTTCCCACCTTCAACTAGAACATTCTAACATAACTATGAGGATGGGCCTAAAAGCCTTCTCTGCAGCTGGACCCTCACTATGGAATGACCTCCCCTTCTCCTTACATTCCCCCGACCCCCACTCTAAATCTAAATTCCGTATTAAGAATGTACTTTCTGTCCCCCATGACCTGTGTCTGCCAGCACCTCCCTTGCAACTCACCCTTAACCCTTCCCCTCTTTAGTGCTCCACTCTCCTCTCTCACCCTGAATACTATTGTTATTCCTATTGTTGAATGATGGAGCAACCTTACCCTGTTTACTTAAATGTCATATACCTTGGTATGCTCAATTGTTGATGTATCTGGTACTGTTTACCTTGTATTTTCTCTGTTAGCTTACCCTACACTGGATTCTCTGTTATGTGCCCTGTATGATCCATGCTGTTCTGTCACTGCATTTTATGCTGTTTGTGCCAGTTTCTTGCCCAGGCCATGCCTGAAAAGGTCTTCAGATCAGTGCACCAACCTTGTTACCAAATGAATAAATAAATAAAAGATCATAAGATGAGAATGAGATCTTCTGTAAGACACCACTGCTCTGTAGTTAAGCTCACTGAAGCTCCTGTGGCATCACAGGTGGTGTGAATGTGTGAATAGTCAACCAGCACCTTGTACTGCTGGAACATATTGTCTGCTCAATCCTGTAGGGGGTGGAGTTCCACCATATGACCAGTTAATACTTCCTGCAATGTAGGGGCAGATTATTTTTCATTCGTAGCTCCTGCAACTGCAGCTTTGCTGGCCACAAATGTGGTAACACACACACTGCAACTCTATGATGTCTAGTTGACTGAGGGAGACCTGCACTTGACCAGGTTAATTAACTGTGCCACACAAAAAAACTGTTTATAAACCACCATCCTCTATGCTTTAACCACATTTCATCCATTAGTGCTAGCTATGATGCCACCTTTTAGAGATGGATGCAGGCAAATGTCAACTTTGTCTAGGAGTTTGACCAAGATGTTAGCCACACTATGTGATTTTGGCATGATGGTCACTGATTTAGTTGCTTGCTGGAAAACGTCAAGGGGGTGCCTGGTGGATTTAGTTCCCAGACATGATACATGAGGCCACACACAAACCCAGCAGTTGTGCCCAATGGATCATTATGCACATGAAAGATATAGCAGAGGACAACACACTACTCCACATATCAGCAGTCAAGTGGTGAATTTCTGAGTGTGGCAAAGCATGTGACAGGCCATACACAACAGCATCCCTCAGCTCATGAGCAACCCAGTTCAAGAAATATGTATGTGAAGGAACTTTCCATTTGGGACATGCCTTCACCATCAGCTTACTCAAGGCTGGATTCTCTATCAAAGGGTATAACAAGAGATTAACTGTGAGAATCTATATTGCAACAGCAGTATGGATGTCCCCACATCAGTAGGGATGGAGCCTATTAATTGGTCCACAGATGGCTCTTGAAAACATTTGTTCCCTCTTAGATACACTAGTAATGAACAAGAGGGACAAGTGAAAGATTTGAAAAGAGGAAACTTCACACTGTAATCAACTTTCTGTCCTGGGCATGCAAAATCCCTGACCATAAGCTGATTTCAAACAATTGTACTTAAATCATTCAAGTCAGTTATTGGAATTGGTCTGGGGACCATGATCCCAAAACTGGATGCCTGAAGAGAGATCAGTACTAGAAATGGATTAGACTGACATCAGCTACCAATGAAAAAATAATTATAGGTATATGCTATAGGCCGCCATCTCTAACAGTGGAAAAATACACAGCAGTTTCTAAATATAATAAAAAAGCAGGACATATGTAATAATATGATACTACTGGGGACTTCAATTTTCCAGGCATAAATCGGCAGAATAAAATAGCTAGTACATCAGCTGAAATTGAATTCCTTGATATCCTGAATGCTTTTTGTCTAGAAAACTATGCAAATTGTAACACAAGGGGTGATCACATACTAGATTTAGTGCTAAGCAACATGGAAGGTGTTGTATATTATTGCAAAATTATGGAAACTCTATCAGAGAGTGACCACTGTATGGTCCAATTTTCAATAAATACAAAAATATCAAATCAAAAGGGAATTACTACGATAAGATGTCACAATTAGGGAGGCAGTATAGTACAGAGGTTTAAGGCTCTGAGCTGCAAATCTGGAGACCTGGGTTTGAATCTCACAGCCCCCATTTGCATACTGTGTGAACCCTGAGCAAGTCACTTAACTACTTTGTGCTTCCAGGTCGCACCTGTAAACAAGCTTTCATCTTAGTGGGCCACTCCTGGTTAAATAATTGGAAAAAAAAACAAGAGTTAAGTATGAAGACATTATACATCACCTTAGTAAATGGAAATGGAATAAAGAATTTAAGGGTCAAAACCTGGACAGGGTGTGAGAATTACAGAAAGAAAAGTTGAATACTTGTGTGGAATATTTTATCCCGCTTAGAGGAAATATAATAAAGGGGTAAAATTCCAGTATGGTTTTTCCAAAGGTATTAACAGGCCATAAAGAATAATAAAAGAGCATATAACCTGCAAAAACTAGGGGTTCACAGGGTTTATGGGAGCACTACAAAACAAAGGTAATAGAATGTAAAAAAAAACAAAGAAGGATGAAAGTGACTTTGAGAGAAGATTGGCATTAAATACAAAGGACAATAAAAATAATTTTACAATTACATATAGAGCCTCAGAAAAACAAATGCTCAGGTGGGCCCTCTTATAGACGGTAACAACACAATATATGATTACAGAGAGATGGCAGAGGTTTTCAATAATTTTTTCACAAGCGTACATCAACGTAAAGAGGAAATAACTAAAATACAGGGAGTGCATAAAAATACAAATAATATTAAAGCAGTACCCTCAGATATTTTGCACAGATTAAGGAAACTGGACCTATCATCATACCATCTAATTATCAAAACTGCCATCACAGAGGCAACAAGCCTTTGTGTGAAGCAAATAAACAAATCAAAATGAAAGAAAAAGCCACTATGGTTCTCAAGAGAGGTGGCTCTGAAAGTCAGGAAGAAAAAGACAGCATTCCAGAAGTATAAGGAAACACAGAAGGAGCAGGACAGAGAGCTGTACCAGTTAAGGCAGAAAGAAGCAGGAGGGAAGTCAGAATAGCAAAGGCCCAAACTGAGGAAAAGATAGCCAACTCAGTTAAGAAGGGGATAAAACCTTTTATATGTACATCAGCCGTAGAAAGACAAAGGGAGGATAGTGAGGCTGAATAGAATGAACGGTGGGTGGGCAGAGGGGACAGTGAAAAGCAGGAATACTGAACGAATATTTCTGCTCAGTATTCAAAAGAGGAGGGGAAGTGCCTAATCCAATTAACAGAAGCACTCTTGATAGGGGGTTGATCCCAGTCCTTTCACAGAAGAAAGGGTTCTGCAAGAACTCCTAAAACTGAAGGTGGACAAGCAATGGGTCCTGATGGAATTCACCACAGAATTCTAAAAGAATTAAGGAAGGAACTAGTGAAACCACTGGCTACTCTTTTAATAAATCATGGGAGGATGGTGTGGTACCCGAGGACTGGAGGAAGGCGGATGTGATTCCCTTCACAAAAGTGGGAGCATGACAGAGGCAGGAAACTACAGACCTGTCAGTCTGACCTCTGTGGTAGGGAAAGTGATGGAGTCACTCTGAAGGAAAGAATAGTTGAGTACCTAGAGGTCAGTGGAGCACAGGATCCAAGGCACATGGGTTCACAGCGGAAGGTCATGTCAGACGAATCTAATAGATTTCTTTGACTGGGTGACCAAAGTAGTAGACCAGGGAGGGGCTGTGGACATGGCCTACCTAGACTTTCAAGGCATTTGACACAGTCCCACACAAAGATTATTAGTCAAATTAACCAGCCTGGGAGTGGGTCCCAGGGTGGTAGCCTAGGTAAAACATTGGCTGGACAACAGGACACAGAAGGTTGTTGTAAATGGAGTCCACTCTGAAGAAAGGGCGGTTACTAGTGGGGTACCACAGGGTTCAGTATTGGGTCCAGTCCTTTAATGTCTCTATCAGTGACACTTGCAGAGGGACTGGAAGGAAAAGTATGCCTTTTGCAGATGACACAAGATCTGCAACAGGGTTGATACACAAGGAGGCATGGAAAGGATGAAAAGGGACTTGGCAAGGTTGGAGGAATGGTCAGACATATGGCAGCTAGGATTCAATGCAAAAAAGTGCAAAATAATGCACCTGGGAAACAAGAACCCAGGGGAAGAATACACAATGGGTGGGGAGGTAGTAACAACAACAAAACAGAAAAGGGACCTGGGGGTAATCATATCAGATGACCTTAAGGTTAGCAAGCAATGTGAGAAGGCAGTAGGGGGAGCGGGGGCATACTGGGATGTATAGGGAGAGGCATCAGCAGCAGAAAACAGGAAGTTGTTATCCTCTGTACAAACAGTTGGTGAGACCCCATCTGGAATACTGTGTCCAGTTCTGGAGACCCCATCTCCGCAAGGACATAGACAGGATAGAGGCAGTCCAGAGGAGGGCAACTAAAATGGTGCAGGGTCTGCAAGAGAAGCCGATGAGGAGAGACTAAAGGAGCTTAATATGTATACCCTTGAGGAAAGAAGGGAGAGGGGACATGATAGAAACTTTCAAGTACCTCAAGGGAATCAACAAAGTCCAAGAGGGTAGCATCTTTCAGAAAAAGAGACTTACAAGAACAAGGGGACACAATTTAAAGATAGAAGAATGGTGGTTCAGGGGCAATGTGAGGAAGTATTATTTCACAGAAAGGGTAGTGGATGCATGGAACAGCCTTCCTGAGGAAGTTGTGGGGTCTAAAACTGTGGGAGAATTCAAGAATGCATGGGACAGACATAAGGCAATTCTTGTGGGGGACAGGAAGATATAGGCTGTTGGTTAACAGGATCTGTGGCCTATCCTGTAGGTAGGGAAATGGGCAGACTAGATGGGCCTAGCGGTCCTTATCTGCCGTCAAAGTCTATGTTTCTATGTTTCTATGTATCTAAGTCACTGGGCCTGGATGGTCTTCACCCTATTTTATTAAGGGAAACAGCGGAGATAGTAGTGGAACCTATAGTAGTCATTTTCCAACATTCACCTGAGGTCGGAAGGGTATTGGAGGAATGGAGGTGGCACATGGTGTCCCTATTTATAAAAATGGAGATAGGGAAAATCATAGAAATTATAGACCAGTAAGTATAACATCTGCAATTGGGAAGATATTAGAATCTATAATTAAATGACACTTAGAACAATTTCTGGAAAATATGGGTCTAAACTATCCTTTGTAGCATGGTTTTAGGAAATGTAGATCCTGTCTGACTAACCTTATACACTTCTTTGAACCTGTTAGCTTGACTCTATAAATAAATATTCCAGTTGATGTAATATATTTGGATTTTGCCAAAGTTTTTGACTCAGTTTCACATTCTGAGTCAATAAATACCTTGCTTAAAACTGATTTTTTCTTGGCTGAAGAGTAGAAAGCAAAGAGTATGCCTAAGGGGCTTTTTTCTCAAATTGGGCTATGGTGACTAGTGGAGTCCCTCAGGGATCTGTCTTGGAGCCTGTATTGTTCAACATCTTGGTCTTCTCCATAAATTACACGAATAACCCGTGGCTTCGTAAGTTCGCTGGCGATGCCAAAACGGGTGCAATTGTAAACAATAATGAGGAAGCGATAACATTTCAAAAGGAAATAAATATTTTCTCCAAATGGGCTTCAAATAAAAAAACTTAAATGTAACATTGATAAATGTAAGGTTATGCATTTTAGTCCCAAGAATATGAAAGCCGTCTATTTCCTGAATGATAGCAAAATACCATCCTCAGAGGTGGAAAAAGATTTAGATGTGTTACTTACTGACAAACTGAGGTTTGAACTTCACTGTAAAAACATAGTAAGCATGGGGAATAGAATACTTGGTTGTATAAGCAGAAATATTAAGAGCAGGGAAAGTGAGGTGCTAATGTCCCTTTATGGTGCCCTGGTGAGGCCTCACATGGAGTATTGTGTTCAATTTTGGGCACCACAAGGAAAGGAGAGATTAGAAGATTGTAGGAGGTACAGAAAAGAGCAACTAATCTAGTCTCCAACATAAATAACATGTCATATGAGGAAAGACTGAGGAAACTAGGGATGTACCCCCTGCAGTATAGGAGACTGCGAGGAGATCTTTGTTTAGTCCATAAAGCACAAGGAAATGCAGATGTATGGGAATGTATGGGACTGGTTGCAAAAGAAAACTGTAGAAACATCAGGAGGCATGATGTATTATTAACGGGAGAAAACTACAAAAAAAAATACTAGAAGAGAATGGTTTAACCAGAGAGTTTTCTCCGCATGGAACAATTTACCAAGAAATAGAGTTTACCGTACCAACATAACATAATTTAAAAAATCATTAGATGGAGTTACGGAAGAGCTGGGGTTGATGGGGTACGTCTAATAATGATAACAAGTCACTATGGCTGATGTCAAGGGGCTTGAAACATCCTATGAATCGTATGAAATACTTTTAAACTTATACAAGAACTGGGAAAAAAGAAGCAGACAAAGGTGGTAACATGGTTATGATGAACAAGGATAAATACTACATGGATATCAAAAGACAATTGGGCGATGCAACTAGTAGCTACCAGTGCCTGGATGAAGTTCCCACTAATGTGCTTAAGAAGAATTTTAAAAAAATTTAAATGAATTAATATTCAACAGCTAGATTACTGATGCAGAGAGAGAATTTGTGAGAGGATAATCCAAACATACCTACTATCTATGTCCTCCCCAAAACACATAAAGTACCTTGAAGCATCTAGGACATCCTATAATTTCTGGAAATCATTCACTGATCACATAATTATCTGTTTTCTTAGTTTCAGGATTGTGGAAAATGGTAAAAACCTCTACTTCATATATTTGGGATACAATTGATGCCATGGGAGATTCGAGAAGTTTGTGTGGGAGCCACATTTTGGTTGACTTACAACTGACATAATAACACTTATTACTTAAATTATACATGGAACTCTGCCACTCAGCATTAGTTGCATAGGAATGGGCAGGCTTTTTCTGCTGACAGATTCTTTGCTTTTATGACAAAGGGTTGATGGAAGTGGAAAATATGCTAATGATTTCAGAAATCATTTAAATACTACCAGTTAATTCAGTCTTCATATTGAAATATAAACTAATTTTTCTGACTCTTAAGTACTATATTCAGACCTTTGGCACTGTAATGAGGATTATAAGTCTAATTAATTATTCATGAGCTGAACCAGCTCACTGATTGGCTGCCGTGCCAGTCTGAAATCTGTTAGAAATTACTAGCATGGTAGCTATACTCAGCTCATGCACTGTACATGGACAGCAGCAGCGGAGCCAAAACAAAGCTGTTTTCGGTGCTAAAAACCTAAAGAAAAAAATTGTCATTATTGCAATTAGACTTATAATCACAATAATGATCTCACAGCCAGTCATTTCATTGGATAACAACCAGCTAGGTGGGGTTGGCCCTCAACTGCACATCAGGCAACCCCCCAAGCTGGTCATTAATCACCAGGAAATGACTGGCTGTTTGGTCAGTATTGCTTAATTACTATGGACCTCTCCTATGCTTACTGTTTTGCGTAGTATGGTGTGCATGTATTTGAAATACAGTTTTAAAAGTGACAAAGAAATAGGTGCCCTAGCTCTAATTTGTGTGGCTCCTGAGGGCACATTGAAAAAAGAAATGATGATGGCCTTTGGGATCCAGCAGAGAAACTGGGTGCCTAGGGATAGTGGTGCGGCCACTTAAGTAATACAAGCCAAAGTCAAGATAAAGCAACTTTCTGGTGTGACACCATGTTGGGCAATTTGTTGCTCCAGGGAGCCATCCTTATTTGCACCAACTGCACTGTGTTACCATGTGCTGGTTTTGTGAGTAGCAAACTAAATGAATCTGTTTCCTTGCCAGACCATATCTGGATTCTTTTTTATATACATGGCACATGAGGATGTGTGGAGACCTGTTCTTTGACCTTGGCCTTTGGGATCTCAGGGTTTCTACTTGTCCTGTTAGCATAGCTGGTTGTACAGCAGAATGGTATTATGAGCAGGCCTGGGTTCAAATCCCAGCTGGGGCAGTTATTTCTTTCTCATGTCTAACATTGTATTTTAGATATGTGCACAGCACTTCCTTGTAAATAAAAATATAATTCTAATTTAAGTGTCTCTAGGGTGTGCACTGAGACAGGATGAGTGCCTTTGGGATCCCCAGGTTTCCAGTTGTCCTGGTAGTACAGCTGGTAGTGCAGTGGAATGGTATTAGAAGCAGGCCTGGGTTCAAATCACAGCTATGGCACTAATTTTTTTTTCACTTCTAAAATTAAATTTCAAATATATGCAGACCACACTCCTTGTAAATGAAAATAAAATATTTAATGTCTATAGAATGTGCCAGATATGCAGACAACAAATGGGGAAATACAAAGCACACTTGGAAAATAAAGTAAACAGGTTGTTCGAAAGAAGTACACAGAGGAAAAAAGAAATGCTAACCTGATTAATTTCTAATGTCTTACCACTCAGCTCTTAGAACAGTCTTTGCACACAGCTTCACACATGAATTGAGACAGGCCCCACTTAATTGCAGTATCGAGCGTCATCACCCAGCACTTTCCGGATCCTAGGTCTGACTGACTTAAGCTGATTGTACACTCCAGGATGCAGGGCTCTCTGTCTCCCATATTTCCATGTGGTTTACCAATGCCCTTGTTTCACAAGCAGTCTTGTGGCCTGACCTAAGAAACTACACCCACTCCCCTTCTGGAAGGTTCAGGAGAACTGCACATCTCAGTGCTGTCTTACTTTTAGACAACTAACAGTCCTTGCAAAACAATTCAATTTCTTCTTAAGAAGACCAGACACTTTTTAAGTATGTAAGTGAGAAAAGGAAGACCGGGGTGGGATTGTAAGGTTAAAAAGGGAAGGGGAGACTGTGCAAAGGGGGACCAAGAAAAGGCAGACATCCTGAACAAATACTTTTGTTCAATGTTCACAGAGAAAGGTGAGGGAGAGGGGCCATAAAGTAACAGAAGCTTTGGAGGGGGACACTAGTCCTTTTTTGGAGGTGAGAGTCCCGAAGGGACTTGCTAATCTGAAGGTGGACAAAGCAGTGAAGCTGGATGGGGTGCATCCAAAGGTATTGAGAGAGTTCTTGGAAATACTGGCTTTACTTCTGACAGTTCTATTTAACAGGTCACTGGAAACAGGAGTGGTTCTAGAGGACTGAAGGAAGGCAGATGTATTCTCACTACACAAAAGTGGTAGCAGGGAGGAGGCTGGCAATTATAGGCCAGTCAGCCTGACATCAGTGGTGGGAAAGTCAATGGAATCACTGCTGAAGGAATGGATTGTGGAATATCTTGAATCCAGTGGGTTATAACACCCGAAGCAGCATGGTTTCACAGGGCAGAGGTAATGTCAAATGAATCTGATCGATTTCTTTGACTGGGTGACCAAGGAACCAGATCAGGGTGGAGTGGTAGACATGGCCTACCTAGATTTCAGTCAAGGTTTCAACACCATTCCAAACAGAAGACTAGTACGCAAGCTGGGTAGCTTAAGAGCTGGTCCAAAAGTGGTAAACTGGATAAGAAATTTGTTAGGGGACAGGTAACAGAGGGAGGTGGTGGTAAACAGTGTTCACCCTGAGGAAGGGAGAGTGACCAGTGGGGTGCCTCAGGGATCAGTGCTAGGATGGGTCTTCTTTAACATCTTTATAAGTGACATTACAGAGAAGCTGGAAGGGCAGGTCTGCCTCTTTGTGGACAACACCAAATTCTGTGTTAGGTGGACAGAGTGGTCAAGGGTATGGCAGCTGGGTTTCAATGTGAAAGTGCAAAATAATGCACTTAGGGCACAGAAACCTGGGGCAGAGTACAAAATAGGTGATGTGATATTGATGACTACCAAGCAGGAAAGAGACCTGGGGGTAATCATGTCAGATGACCCAAAGATGACCAGGCAGTGCGACAATTTGTTTATTTTTTATTTATTTATTGAAATGTTTCACCAGGAGGGCACACTGAACAACAAGTTGCTTGTCTCATGGTGCGACCTGGGAGGAGGGGGGATACAGATGATACGAACACTTGATAGTGCATCTAATAGTTTGAATAACAGGAACAAAATGCAGTATAGGTAAACAGTTAATACGATTGATAATACAATTAATGGATGGAATAACTGGAACAAATTTAGTGTACAGGTAATCAGATAATGGGGTTACAGACTTAAGTACAAATTAGTTCCAGGAGCAGGCTCAAGGAGGAAAATAAGTGCTGGGAGCAGGAGGAGTGACTAAAAGTGCTGAATAGGTGAGGAGGAAGGTGCAGGAGAGAGGAGAAGAAAGGAGGGGGAAGGGAGGAAAACAGCCACACCTGATGCAACTCGGGAGGTGAGGGAGGGAGAGCAGAAAGCAAAAGGGGGTCAGCCAACCTACTCCAGTGCCCCTTCAGGACACTGAAAGCCCTGCAAGGGGTGTAGGCAGTAGGAAGGCAGGGACTAGGAACAGAGGGAGTTGGGGGGGTTATAAGAGGAAAAATTGGGAGAGAGGAAGTTATGGAGGGAAGAATGAAGGGAAGTGGTGGAGGAAGAGTGGCGAATTTGGGGTGGAAGGGAGCTCCAGATTTTAGGGAATCGGTAAGTGAAAGCTGTCTGGCCAACGAGGGTGGAGCAGCGAGGGACTTCCAAGGTGCATGTATCAATAGATCTGAGGGAGTGGGTAGAAGGGGGTCGGAAAGAGCAAGAAAGAGAGGTAGGAAGGGAGAGCACCAAGCCAGAATTTGGAGGTTAGTTTGGCGCAGTGGGAGAGGCATCTGTATGCAAGTGGTGGAAAAGCAAGGGAGCGATAAAGTTTGCAGTGATGAGTACAAGAAGGCAGTGTTGGGTAAGTTACTTTTTCTATTACTTTCTATTTCTTTTGAAAATCAGCCCAGGAAGTTTGCGCGGTCACTCTGCAAGGATGGAGAAGCTACTAGGTGTGCACACCTTACAGTTACAGTTACGTATTTCATTCCATACAAAAACAATACAAAAGTAACAAAAAACTGTAACAGATTACATTTTTTGAGAGTAATAGGTTAGTTACTAGTTATTTTCAAATAAATGTAATCAGTTACAGTTACGTATTACTTTTGTATAAAAAGACATAAGTAACTGTAACTGTAAGGTGTGTTACTTGTTCTAGTACTTCTCCCTCCTTGCTAGTGACTGCACAGAGCTTCCTGGAACAAGTTTACAAAAGTAATAGAAAGTAATAGAGAAAGTAACTTACACAACACTGCAAGAGGGAGAATTGAGGGTGAAACGACAGAAGGAGTGAAAGAGAGTGCCCAGTCTGGTTAGGGACGATTTGAGAGCAGCACCATATACTACGTCGCAGTAGTCAAAGATGAGGAGAATCATCTTCTGGGACAAGCTTGTGCCTCACAGTCACTGGTATGCAACTGCAATTCCTGTATAGGGCACCAAGCTTGGGGAGCAGTTTTTTCAGGATGGTGTCGATGTGAACAGAGAAGGTGAGGTGTTGGTCCAATCAAACCCCAAGATATCTGAACGAGGATAAGTCCTCTAGAATAGTCCCATCTAGGGTGTGGAAAGTGGGCAGGATAGTAAACCGAGAGAGTCTCTGCCTGGTACCAAAGGTCACGGAGACAGTCTTCTTGCCATTGAGAAAAAGCTGGTGGGAAGCAAACCAGAGCTGAACATTGTTGAAGTCATGCTGTAAGCTGGTTTGCACAGCTGCAGGGTTTTTGCCGGAGTAGTACAAGACAGTGTCGTCGGCATACATATGGATGGAGGAGGTAGAGCAGGCAGAGGGAAGATCATTAAGGAAAATTGAGAAGAGCAGGGGACCAAGCACTGAGCCCTGGGGGACACCAGTGTTGATGTGGCGGGGCGGGGGGGGGAGATAGAATCAGAGATTCTTACTGACGGGGTCCTACTGATGAGAAAGGATTTGAACCAGTTTGTCACAAATGAAGCAAGGCCTGCAGCAGAGAGGGAGGTGAGTAGTAGAGTTTGGGAGACGGTGTCGAATGCTTTGGCTAGATTGACAAAGATGGCTGAGGTGAGCAGGCCATCATCCATTCCTGTGAGGATGGAGTCAGTGAGCTTGAGGAGGGAAGTGGCTGTTGAGTGGCTCTTCTGAAAACCAGACTGGAAATGGGTGAAGAAAGAGGAATCTGAGATGAAGGAGGAAAATTGGGAGAGAACCAAGTGTTCTTGAAGTTTGGCAAGGGTAGGAAGGAGAGAGCTAGAACGGTAGTTACCTGGAGTGGACGGGTCACCTCCTTTAGGGAGAGGAAGGACCACAGTGAGCTTCCAGGATGAAGGAACTTGAGCAGCGGAGAAGAAGAGGTTCAGGATTAAAGAGATAGGATAAGCAATAGCGGAAGCTGAGCGATAGAGAAGTTTGGGGTCTAAGTTCATCAGGAGAGGAACCTTTGGAGGGGTTAAAGGAGAGGAAGGCACTTAAAGCTTCCTCGGGAGAGATAGGGGAGAAGGAAAAAGGGGGGTGTGCATAGAGGGAGAAGGGGAAGTCTGTGTTGGAGTTGGACAATAAGGGAAGGAGCTAAGAAGAGCTGAGGCACAAGAGGTGTAGTAAACATTAAATTCATTTGCCACCAAGCCAGGGTCGGAGACCAGAGAATTGTTTATTTTAAGAACTTGGGGGGGTGGAGAGAAAAGGGAGTGGACACCCCTCCAGAATTTGGATGGGGAGTTGATGTTAGGAAAGAGGATTTGAAATATTCTGACTTTGCCAATCTGGTGGCTTTTGTACAGGCATTACGCAATATTCTGTACGTGATATAGTCACCAGGATGCAATGCAGATTTGTGTTTTATCCATGCATGGTCACGCTCCTTGAGGCAGGCCAGTAATTCAGGAGTAATACAAGGATTGTGCATACCTCAGACTCTGGTCCTCTTGAGGGGAGCAAATGCATTCCAGGTGGAGATGAAGTTGTCCTTAAAGTAGTCAAGGTCCTGGTTTATGGAAGTGGCAGAAGAGAGAAGGGCCCAGTCAGTTGAAGCAAGGGCTGAGTTAAGTGAGCTGAGACCAAGGGGTTTGAAGGAGCAGAGCTGAATGATTATGGGTGGGGGTTTAGGGTGGTGGACCTTGCGTACCAAGAAGATGGGGTTATGGTCACTCAGGGAGTTGGGGAGGAGACCTGCCTTAATGACTTAGTGAGGGTGAAAAGTGAGTGCCCAGTCCAGCAGGGTATGATTTAGTGTTTTATGATTTGAGCGTGTGGGTTCAAGAATAAGTTGAGTGAGGCTGAGTGCAGCAACATCGTTTTGTATCATATTTGACTTAGGGAACAACCAATTTAGGTTCAGATCACCCATGATGAACAATTCACCAGTTTGCGAGATAGAGGTGATGGAGGAGAGCAGTTCTGCCATGATCGTGGGCTGGGTGCTTGGGCGGCAATAGACATAGCTACAAAAATAGGGACTGTGAAGGGAAGGGAGATGCTTGTGACAAGGGCTTCTAATTAGCAGGGATAGATGAAGAAAGTGCAGTGGAAACTTGTGAGGACAGGATATACATGGCCACACCTCCGCCCCGACCTGTCCAATCTTGTTTAGTAAGGGAGTACCCGGGGATGGTCATGGCACTGTCTGGGATGCTTTTTTTGAGCCGGGTCTCTGTTATAATTAAGATATCAGGAGTATGAGAAACCACTAGGGTTTGGAGAAGGTTAATTTTAGGAAGCAGACTGTGGTTGTTCAAGTGAAGGAGTTTCAGCCAGTTAGGAATAGGAAAGGGGGCTGCAGAGCTAAGAGTAGTGGAGTTAGCGAGGACAGCAGATGGGGAAGTGGAAGGAGGGCCAGGGTTGGGATGGATGTTCCCTGATGAGAGAAGGAGGAATGCAAGTATGAGGTAGGGCAGTTTTGGACTTTTGTATTGGCGGTTGGAAATCTGAGAAGGTGAGGGGGGGAGGAGAGGTGAAAGAGAAGGACATAAGGAGACGGAGATAGGTGAAGTGATGGGGGAGAGAAAAAAGAGAAACAGGAGGGAAGAGGGGAAAAATAGGACCATAATTCTAGAAGTGACGGTGGGGTGATAGATAAGATGAAGCAGTGGGGGGTGAGAATAGAGTAGCAGTGGGGGAGGGTGAAGGGGGAGATGAAGGTTAGAACCAGGAAGGGGATAACAAAGTAGAGAGTGAGTATTTCAGAGGAGAGAAGAGGGGTAGATATCAGATTACAGATATAGGAGCAATGGGGGTGGGGAGGAGGGAGGGAGGGAGAGAATTTTGAGCAAATCCTTCTAGGGGATTAATCTCAGTGAGCAAGAGCTGTACTGGGATGCATATTGAACCAGGAGCTGTAGTGTCAAAGTGGAGCAAACTTTGTGTGATAGTATCACTGGTTTAATGCCAGCAGGGTAATTGCCTTAAGGTGGGAAAAGGGGCAGGAATTCAGTGTTTATAGTAGGTGGGAAGTACCTGCAGTGGGTAATTTACTTTTTGGGAACTTACACAGGAGAAAAGAGTTATGCAGTATTTGTGCAGATTGTGTTGCTAAGTTCTAAGTCCAAAAGTAGCTAATTGGGAGAGGTGACTAGGATTAGTTTGTGTCTGCGGTGAAAGTGTATGGGAAACAAGAACAGGGGCTGGGTCCAAAATCACCAACTATTTCAATTGGGTTAGGAGGTGTTGTGGGTGGTGCCTCAGTTCTGGCCAAAGCATTTAAAGTGCGAAGGTGTGTGTGGGCAGGGGCAGGACAAAATCTAGTGACCTAGTAGCAGCAGTAGGCTAAGGCCGAGAGTCAGAGCAGAGGATTGTCCAGTCATGGAAAGTCTTCAGAAGGCACCAGGATTCGAATTAAAGAATTACCTTGGTTGCTGGCTGAGCAGCGGGCAGTGGCTGCTGCAGAGGAAGCAGCACCAGAGGTGGGAAGCCCAATCAAGGGCTGGCAGCAATCTGAAAATAAAGCAAGGAGATATTAATTTTTAAACAGGGGGACAAGAACAAGGGAAGGTAATTTCTGTTAGAAGACAGACGCCAGAAAGAATGGCAGAGAAGGGGACAAAAGAATCGGATAATCGGTGGGTGGGGATTAGCTGAAGAGGCAGGGGCAGAGAGTGAGAAAACAAGAAAGAATGGAAGCAGAAAAATGGTTGCAGGGGTTGGGGTACCAAGGACTCAGCGAGCCAGGGGAGCCAGTAGTAGAAGAGAAAATTAAGAATGTAGGTAGAATCATAACTCACAAACTAGTACTGTTGTAAATATTTCACTTCACTAACTGTATCTGGCTATGTCAAAGCAGTGGATCCTTCATGGAGAAATATAAAAATCAGTTTCACTAGATAATATAAAAAATATCAAGGGAGTAGCTGCACTACGCTAACAGTGTCAGACTAGCACAAGGCAGTAAATCTAGAGGTAACACTAAAATTAATAAACAGCTAACTATGCGAGTGTTTACAGGCACCCAGGCATTGCTAAATGTAACACATTAGGCTAAGAAAATTATTGCTGATTACACAAAATTCAGCTATATGAAATTCTGCTAGTATAAAATCTAGCAACCTAGTAGCAGCAGTAGGCTAGGGCCGAGAGTCAGAGCAGAGGATTGTCCAATCGTGGAAAGTCTTCGGAAGGCACCAAGATTTGAATTAAAGAATTACCTTGGTCGCTGGTTGAGCAGTAACAAGGCACTAGAGAGGATAAGTGGGATGCTGGGGTGCATAAGGAGGGGTATCACCAGCAGAAAAAGGGAGGTGGTGTTGCCTCTGTATAGATTGCTGATAAGACCCCAAATACAGTACTGTGCCCCGTTCTGGAAACCATACCTCTGGAAGGAAATAGACAGAGTCGAGACAGTTCTGATGAGGGCAAATAAAATGATGCAGGGTCTGTATCAAAACCCTATGAGGAGAGACTAAAGGACCTCAATCTGTGCACCCTGGAACATAGGAGGGAGAGGGGGATATGATAGCAGGTTTAAATACCTCACAGGAGTAAATAAGGTACAGGAGGGAAGTATTTTTCAGATGAAAAGATGCTAAGGACAAGGGGACATGCTATGAAACTGGGGGGGGGGTAGATTGAGGAAAGATGTGAGGAAGTACTTCTTCACAGAAAGAATGGTAGATTCCTGGAACAGCCTTTCAGTGGAGGTGGTGGGGGAAAAACAGTGGTGTGGTTAAAGAATACATGGGATAAGCACTGAGGAATCATACTGGAAAGGAAGGGGGGTTTGGGAGGGAGAAAGAGCTGTAGATTGGGTATGATCTGTGGTAATAGTGTAGATAGGGAGAAACAGGCAGACTGGATGGGCTATGCGGGCCTTATCTGCCATCAAATTCCATGTTTCTAACTTTCTATGAATGGGAGCTAAGTGCACATTGGTTCTCACAAACTGGCCTATTCACTACATTATAGATTGAGGGAGCACTCCCAACCAATCAGAGCACTCCTTTTCTCTGTGCATGAGACATTCTAATTCCATGAAGAATGTCTCACGGGCAGAAACGGGAATGTTCAGGGAAAGTTTAAAAAAAATTATATTATTGATCGCGCTCAATCATGCTCGATAAATTATATACTAATATGTCCCCCATCGCTACTCTTTGCTGTATCAGAGAGGTTTCACATGCTTTCAGCTTGAGCCAGAACAGCTCAGCTTCACTTCACTGTTCTTGTTCAAGCCAAATGTGTATGAAACCATGCATGGAACATTCCCAGTGTCCTGGCCAACATTCCCCTTCCCATAAACTGGTTCATGCAATTATCCAGGCTGTGTGTGGGTGACGATGTGCGATATGGCCGCCACCACACATTCAGTCACTTCACTACCAGTCTAGCATTGCTTGTAAAGCACTTTGGGATACTGTGTATGAAAAGCACTATATAAATGCTGATTCTTCTTCTTCTTCTTATACAGCAAAGAGTGGCTCCAGGGACATATTATCATACACACTAGCATTGGAGTTGCTGACTTCGTGTACGAACAACATCCCTATTAAAAGTTGAAGTAGCAGTGCAACGAAACAGGGCAAAAAATGTGACCCTGCGTTTTGTCACTGTAAAAGATTCCAGGTACCTCACAGTTTTATTTAGTGGTAGAATTTTGTAGTTCTGCCAAAATCTGAGTATTGTATAAATGCATTCATTTAATTTTTCTCAAGAAAAAAAAAGATGGCCACCACATTTGGCTTAGAAAAAGAATTGTAGACCTGGTAAGGGTTAGGATAGAAAAAAAAATCTTACTGCATGCAGCATAGGAAGTCCCTAAAGAAGTAAAGTTGACAGCAGCATGATAATATTTTGTCAGTAGAAGCTAAAACTAACTTTTTTGAGAAAAAAAAAGAAAAGAAAGAATTTCATTGCACCGCTGCTTTAATGACTGCATCACTGGGCTTCACCATCAGCAGTCATGTGACTTTTACAGTCTGAGCAAAGAAAGCCTCTTGCTAAAAAAAAAAAAAAACGGTGCATACACACAGATGTGAAAATAAAACAGATTTAATAACAGAATATAGTTTTATATACTGTGCAGCTGAGATAAATAATATATTGCACGATCAGTAATGTATAGAGGATGGCTTTGGGATGAAGTCACAGACAGAGCAAAACACAGGTCTCACATGTAAGCCCAGAAGTAGCTGTCTGGGGGCCCCAGCATATCGTTGATGTGAAACACTTGTGCTGTGGCCTATTAGCATTCACACATATACAGTATCCCCTGCTGGCCAACCAGGATGCAGCATAATGGCATTGACTGTGAAGAGTGCCACTTGCCTGCCCTCCTTGCCAGAGGAAGAGTGTGGCTGTGACAGACCAGATTGCCTGGGTGGGGGACAGGACAAACTAAGGAGACCAAATGTGGGGGTGGAGTGGAAATTATCTATTGAAGTAGATATTTTGATGTCAATCAAGAGGCCATCATTTTGACGAGACTCTAAAAGTAAGCTTGAAAGCAGCTGTCAATGATTGTGTGAGGGCCACGAAGAGCTGCTGAGTGTGTTATAGCTAATTTGCTTGCCTGCTACCAGTTATTGCAATCACAGTACATAATTCCTTGCTGACTGTAATAATTAAAGGTCCTTTCTAAAGCTAAACTGACATTCTATTTGATGCAATAGGCAAGGTATTCAATGTTGAAGGGGTACAAAAAATGCAAACATTTGTGTTATTCTTTCTTTATTCATTTCCTTTCATAAACATCTGATTATGTGCTTCTCAGTAATCAAAGCACTTTACTACCTGTCAGCAGTGTGTGCAGATAATTAGTTCAAGGGGAAGAAAGCTGACCTACAGTGGGTTCTGTAACTACAGGTTCTTGTGGGGGATTTAATGCAGAAACCAAGGAATATAAAGAAAAGGCAAAACTACCTCTGTGGAACCTGGTCAGGTTTGGCGGGTCCCTGCAGGTAAACAGCGCTGACGGAGGCTAATTTACAGGCCAGTGGTTTTTGCTTCAGCATTTAGAATGTGGAAATCGAACTGTTTCCCTCTCAGCCATTTGCTGCTCTGCTGTACTCGGTGGAACTAGTGTGGGATTTCAGGCCCCTGATTTATGACAGGTTCGAAGCTGCTGACTTGGGTCTTTATTTAGGAGAACTTTTGCTGAGATTTGCACGCTGCCCCACGTGAACTGTATAATGACTAAGTCTTTATCTTGGACATCATTTGTAGGCCACCTGTGGAATCTGTCTGAGAGAGCAACCTGGTCCTCAGATTCATGCTACACCTCTTTTCTTGGGGGGGGGACTATCACTTACACTGAAGTACTTTGCTTTTTTTTGTAGTAATTGTTTTAACGCACTTTGCAAAAAGTAAAAAAAATGTTGATATTCACATACCTGTACTCTCTACCCCCCTTTTGTTTTCAAGACACATACAGTACTCTTCTTCTCTTAGACATGATAACTCATAGCTCAGCAGTTTTTCAGTAAGTAAAACTTAAGGGTTTATGCTAAAATTGTATCAAATGCTATACCATACACCAGGACCAAGCACTCTATGTAAGATTTCAGTTTTCTCTGTGACATATTGGAGTATGTGCTACTGGATTACAATGAGTCCCTGTAGTGTCCTGCAAGATATCATTGCAAAAACTGATAAGAGTACTTGAGCCTGGCAGATGGCACTTTAGTTTAAAAACAAATGGTGCCACTTAAGAAGGGATACCAAGGAAGGAGCCACCCTGAGGCCCAATGATAGCACACGGCACTACCAGACTGGTGAGTAGGTATAGGTCATGTCCACAAACTATGCTTTGTGTAGTCTTCACTGTGAATTAAAAACCCTTATGAAGTTCACCCTTTGTGGAGAGCAAAGTCATCTTATAGCACCTGATCCTCCCATCATTCCCATAATCAAAACCATCTTCCTTCCCTCCAACCTGCTTAGCCCCTTAACTCTAATCCACTACATGTTTCCAGTAATATAGAGTAATACCCCTGGCCCCTTAACGCACATAGCACCCCCTCCCCCCCTTCCCTTTTGTGTATGCTGAGAGACAACTCCCCTCCAGGAATTATTACCCCCTTCGAGATGATGACTGGCACAACTCACTTCACAGCACCTTGGCAGACCACCATGTGATTGAGTGACTGCTGGAGTGGGTTCATAGTATTTTAGCAAGTAGCACCCATATAGAGCACTGATTACTGAGTGCTGCACTTTTGAGCTACTCAATAATAGCACTCTACAAGAGACTGAGTGGTGCAATACATCGCTATATCCTGAATAGCGAGTATAGCAAGAGCTGTACTCACTATTGCAGGATATAGCATCTGTTGTGGCTGATTCCCACCAAGCTGCTTGTATAGCGTAGTGGTGTACACCATCACTTGCAAAACAAGCAGACCCGGGTTTGAGTCCGGCTATAGGCAGAACATCTTTTTTTTTCTTTATGATCCAATAACTTGTACCGTAGTCCGCACCCCCTCGGAGTTGATTATTTGGGGTTCAGGGCTTGCCCATACAAAGTGTAGGCACAGTCCCCGCAAAAAGAATGATTTCTTCATGTGTTTGTTAAGCATTGTAGCAACCGCCGCTATTTCATGGATGGTGGTACAATATCCGTCGTCCTTTTGACCATGGGCTCAGGTTAGTTCACTATGTGATAGGTGGTCTTTCAGACTCATCTTTATCACATAGAACCATTTTAGAATGCTTTCAGTCTTAGTCATTCAGATGGCAGCAAGCTACAGTATATGAGATGGGAGAAATTGGATACTTTATTCTATATGAATAGGATCATGAGGGGAGGGTGAGAGTTGGGGTGCTAAGTGATTTGAGGGAAGAAGGGAATGTTTTGACTATGGGAACTGTGGGTGAGGAGGTGGAGATTGGGTGCTGCACGGATTGGTGGAAGGTTTTAGCTTTTTTAACAGCTTACTTAAAAACTGCATCTTCTGCAGAGTCAGCTGCATTTTGCTGCATCTCCTGCAGGGTCCACTGCATTTCACTGCATTTCATCTCCTGTAAGGTCCGCTACATTTTGCAGAGGGCCTTGCAGAGAAATTAAAAGTAAAACTTTGCCAGTAAAGTGTACTTCACCGTGGTTTATGAACGTGCTTGTGACATTTGGCAAATTGCCCAATTAGCCAGCACTTCACCCAACCTTTGCAACAAGTGAAATGTACTATTCCACCATATCTACACCTACAATGTTTTACCTTGCAACATCTCGGCCTGTGACCCAGTTTTGGCAGTAAGCCTATAGGGGACTCAGAGCATCAGGGCCATGGAGCAGGAGGACAGCATCTGCAATGTCATCCACAGGGAGTCTACAGGTCAGCAGGAAACTGCTCAAGCAGAGCCAAAACAGACATAATGCAGGTAGGTAAAGATACCTGTAACCTGCAGAAAATGTAACTCCCTATTTAAGATAAGGCAAGGTAGAAGGAAGGGAGTAAGGGAATATGTGGAATCGGTGTCTCTGAGGTAAGTGTTACCTGTAATCCATGTTGGCCCCAACACCCTATCTAGGGTAGGGCAACATTACAGGGGAGAACAGGGATTGTAACTGGGAACTGGGTGTAATTAAAACTTGTGTATGCAAGTAAAAATATTTACTTATAGATGATAACTGAAATTATAAGTGTCTCTAACCTGTATCATTCCCTAAAACCAAATCTGGGGTAGGGTGGTATTATGCTATTCTGGGAAATCTTCCTATCTGGTGAAAGGGCAGCACTGGGCTCTCAGAAGGAACTGTGTACCATTGAAAAAACAGAATTAGGAACAGTAGGCAAAATATGCAGACTGGGAAGACAGGGTAGCAAGTCAAGGGGAATGGATAAGAGATATGAGGTTCAGTAGGTTCTGCGGAACAAGACTGCAGTGTAATGGGGTTAGGGAGAGGTATGTAGGGTAACGAAGATTGGGGAGGGGTGTGTAGTATGGGGAAGATAGGACCTGGGAGAGATGGATTACAGTGGGGTGGGGTAGGGGAGGTGTATGTGGGACAGAGGGGGACTGGTGACAGGGAATGCACTATGGGCAGGACTGGGGCAGAGAGTTAGTTAGCTGCAGGGGCTGTGGGGTGGCTGTCTTTCAAGCTCTGTTTTGGAGGACCGATGTATTTCCCCTGTGTAGTAGACTTACCAACCACAATGCAAAATTTGCTGTGGCATCAGTTCAAATTTGACAGCTATGAGCAGACAAGATTGGGAGCTGGGGGTGCCCACTAGTCCCCTGCTACCACAGAGGCCAGCTAGCTCAGGTAGCTGGATGACAGTGGGCTGGGTGAAGGGGTCAAGCCTAAGACCCAGATGCAGGTGAATGTCTAAGACGAATATTAGTGAACCACTTCAGGTTCTTGGCTTTAACACTTAAGCTTTCGCCTCCCAAGGAGGGCTTTCTACCAGTCATCAGCTAGACTTGAGGGACAGCCATAAAGGCAGCACCAATGAAGAGGAAAGGTCAGTGACATGGGGGATCAGAAAAGTGACATTGGTGGTAGGGGACTCCATTAAAAGGGGGACCAAGAAAGTGGTTTGAAAGAGGAGACTGGAAGGATGGGACGGGGTAGTCTGATGTCTGTTAGGAGCCATACTGTGCATGGATACCATTAGGACTGAAGGAATGGCAAAGCATAAGTGGAGGGGACAGATGTGATTGTCCACTTAGGACACATCCACCCAATCAGGAAATGGAAGTGCCGGTAAAAAATAACTGCTGAAAACTAGGAGGAGAAGCTAAAGGCAGAATCAACGTCTGTCACTTTCTTCAAGGTCCAGCTACTATAGATGAGAGACACTAGAAAACAGTAGCATTTAATTTCTAGCACAAAAGATGGTGTAAGGAGGGAAGATTTAACTTCATAGCGGACTGGGGCCATTTCTGGGACAGAAGACTGTTTAAGTGGCTCGGCCTCCATCTGGCAAGGGAGGGGTGAATGCAGTGATGCAACAGTTTGATGCCTTCATTAAAAAGCATTTAAACTGGGGTGGGGAGAGGTTAGGGTGGAGGGCTCCCCAGCAAAGAGGAGGTGGTAGGGGACCTGGTTACTGCTCCCCCATTAAGGATGCAAGGCACTGAAACACATTAAGGATGCAGGGCATTGAAACAACAGAAGGAGGAGTGTAGAATGGGAGTGGGGAGTATGAGAAGGGCATGGGCATGAGAATAAGTAAGGAAATTGGAGGGGAGGAGCTGCATGGCAGATAGTCAACCTTGATGCCAGGAGCATGGAGTATAAGATTAGTGACCTGCAGAGGCTGGGACAAACACTGTGGAATTCACAGAAATGTGGGCTATTCTTAACCACATTTGAGATCTCATGATCCCTTGATATAACAGATTTAGGAGAGAGAGGGATTCAGGAAGGGGGGCATGCATTGTACATACTGTAGGGTAAAGCACATGGTACATCAATGAGAAGTCCACTGGGATTCAAAAAAGGGTGGAAATGCTGTGGGTACAGCTAGCGGTAGAGGGGGTAAAAGCATAAGGGTGGGTGTGGCTTATAGGCCCCCTAACCAGTCAGAAGCAGGGAAGTAGCTTGTGAAAGAGGAATCAGCAGGGCAGAACCAAATGGGAATGTGGTCCTGGTGGTTGACCAAAATATGTCTGATGTGGACTGGATCATTCTAGTGGCTAAAAGTAGTTGCAGTCAGTGCTGGTGGACACTTTCCAGGACTGCTTTATGTTGCAGCACATCAGGGATGACACCACACAGGGAGCTATCCTGACCTTAGTGTCACAAACCTGTTCACCTTGGATGATGCTAGATTTGAGGCCACTTCGGGAACCAGCGACCATAACACGTTGTGGTTTTCCTTGCCAGTTATTGCAGGACTCACAAAAGCAAAGACTCTGATATTAGACTTCAGGTGAAAAGACTTAACTGAAATGATGGGACTAGCTAATGGGAGTGGGCAAGGGGGTATGGGCCGAGTCAAAGTGCCAGACCATCACAGAGGCAGGTCTCATGGTGTTGCAGAGCTGTATGAGGACAGTGGCCAAGGCCAGGATGGAGAAAACATTTTTGGTTTAGCAAGGGAGTTGTAGAAGTGGCAGGAAGGAAGAGGTCAGGTATCAGGGTCTGCACGAAGAAACAGTCAGAGTATAGAAGGTCAGTTTACCTGAAGAGTTAGAGGGAATTGGGGGCAGTTTTGCAGAGAGCCAAGGCCGAGTTAGAGCTTAGAACTGCACTGGGTCAAGTGAAATGACAAAAACCTTCTTCAGAGACAATAATGGAGGAGAGTAAAACAAGGGAGGATATAGATTGACCAGAGTAAAGAGAAGGAAAAGGGTGACTGAGGATGTATGTGCATGGCAGAACTCCTCAGTGATTACATAACCTCAATATTCACAGTGGAAAAAGGGGACCCATTCCAAAGTGTACTGTCCTCCCAGCTAGAGTCTTGAAGGCAGAGGGGCAGAAACTGGAATTAGGCCTGATCACAGAGGACAGGGTGCTTAAGGGGTTGAAGGACTAAATAAGAACAAGGCACCAGGACCCAACAGGTTCCACCCTAGGGTATAGAGTGAGGTGGGCTGTCACCGTTGGGGGCACTAACAGCCCTGTTCAATGGTTCTCTGACCACACAGGAGGTACTGAAGGATTGGAGGGAGGTGCATGTGATCCCTTTTCACAACTGAGTGGATAAGGGAGATTTCCATGCTACTACAGACTGGTCAATCTGATCTCTATAGCTAGGAAACTACTCAAGACCATCATAATGGAGCTGATGGTAGAGTTCTTCTAGAGTAAGGGATTACAGGATGCTAGGCAGCACATGTTTTGTAAAAGGGTTAGTTTATACCAATCAAACCTCATGAATGTTTTCAACGTGGTAACTCAGGTGGTTGGAACAGACTAGAGATGTGCAGTCAGGAAACTTCACTTTTCGAAAACCTTTGCAAAATGTCCCATCTTAACGTGTTGCAAATAGTAGCATGCGAAGCTGCTGAAATTCACTCCACGAAAAAAATCCATGAGTTTCTGCAAAGGTAGGAAGCTGAGGACTGTAATTCATGTTGTTATTCACCAGACAAATTGACCTAAGTCTTCTGGCAAATGGACTGTTTGTAGGTGAATCCCAGGGCAAATTGCATGCTACACCTTCCCCCATCAAAAAATGGTAGAATCCATGATAATCATCCCCACAGGCACCGGCACCCTCCTCCCCCCTGGCCTGGCAAATGGCATTCTACTGCAAGCTGCTGTGCTCCAAAAGGTAATCCACTAGTGCTGTGTGGAATTTTCAAATTCCAGCAGAACAAAATTCCACTGAATATTTAAAATTCCGTTGAAATTCTGCTGAATTCCGCCATAATGGAACGGTAGAATTCACAACATAAAATAGTTGCAGAATAATTTTCCATTGAAAAATTACTGTTCCATGGAATATTATTCTGCAGAACATGGTAGGCAGAATTCCGCAGACGAACAAGTGAAATTCCAGCAGAAATTCTGGCGACAGAATGGTCATTCCACACTAATTCCGCCAGTGGAATTCCGCACAGCACTATAATCAGCTCCTCGCACCCATGTGAAAACACACTCCACCTGCCTCTCCCCACAAGTTCCACTGTCCTTATTAAGTACAACCAGTCCCCAATCCAACCCCTCTCTGGTCTCCACCACCCTCTTTCCCCCTCCAGCACCCACAAAATCAACCTGCAATAAAGAAAACGGTCCCCTGGTGCAGCAGAGCGTCTGCTCAGTTCAGTGTCCACCTCAAAATTACATTAACGAATGAAGGGCGATGTCATTGCTCCCAGTAAAACCTAATAATCATGCTTTGTGGAGCACCACTTGAGGGACTTGATGGAAATGACCTAATATGGAACGCTATACTGCTCCACCTTTGTTTTTTGCTTTGCATTGTATTTTATGCTTTATTTTTGTTTGTTTTAATCGTTTAACGTATGATTTTATTGGTTTATTCTCTAATGGCTTAAGTGTGCGAATTCTGCATATTTTTGTTGTCTTTACCACTTTTGTCAGACTTTCGGCTAGTTCCACCGTTCAGCAGACGCAAAGTAAACTCGACCTCTTTTGTCAGTTTTCTGACTGGGGCATCACTCAGTGGATTAAACTGGCCGGTGTTTTTAAAGGAGAGCCTGCATGGGTGCCAGTATTTTATCCTGTTATTAGAAGACTTTGAACGGTCACTATTTCATCAGTGGCTGGGATTGCTACAGTTGGATTTACTGTGGTGTGTGGATTAAGACCTGGGACTTTTACTGCTCTATTGGAGGCTGAGAATTGCAGGAGCCCCACGGGAGGAACTGAAAAGTCCCCTTTTCACCAGGTATCATGAGTAGGATACTATGGAGTGATTTGAAGTTTGGAAAGTTCATTCAACATCGGAATCAGTGTGTCTGGGAGTAGTGTGTGTGTGTGGGGGGGGGCCCTCTGTGTGCCTTGGGCTGTTTGATTACCCATTCTCTGCGACTGAACAGGAGTCACCCTTCGAGCACTTGGCGAACCAGTGGTTTATTTGGGTGTCTCCTAAGCCCTTCACGGGACTCTATGGTGGGATTGCCCCCTGGGGGACTGTAGTTGCAGGCCATGGGGAGGTAGGGGAAAGTGTGAGTAGGGTGCACTTGGAAAAGGGATGGGGGGTCCCTCCCTTAGAGCTTGGTTTTACAAACCCCTGTTCACTGTTGTATTTTTGGATGTTGAGACTGGAAGTCTTGCTTTTCCTCTGGTGACTGAGGATTGCCCCGCTGTGGTGAAGATTTTGGATCACTGTGGTTGATTGGACCTATTATATCCTTTAGAAGCTGAATGTGACTTGACTGTATATTAGATCTACAGCCTAATATTAGTGAAGGTCCTTGTGAAATTTATTTTATCTCTGGCCTCTTGTTTTCTTCCGGCTTTCCCTATCCCACTAAATGAGAGGTAGTGGGAGTAATTTTGACTGTATTGAGCACTGGTCTGGAGTGGTGAGAGGACTCTGGTTCACTACTTTCCTCCTCCTTCTGTGTGAGGCAGTGGAGGTGACTTTTCCTGGACAAATCAGTCTAGAGTTGTGAGAAAACTCCAGGTTGTCACACTCAATAGTTTTCTTTTTATGATCCTGTATAAATGTAGCGGTGAGAGAGCTATATATTTTTCTTTTTTTCTGTTTAAGTCATTGTAGAGGGTGGCGAGAGCTCCCCATCAAGATTCATTTTATTTAGTTTTTATTAAAAAACTCATTGATTGGAGAATTTATATAGTTTATATAATTTATACAAACTATTTTGCTTTGTTCGTTTGAAGTTTTTAGGGTTTGGGTGTTATTTATGTAGTTTTATTCTATTGTGTGTATTGTGACTATTTTAGAGTAGCTATTTATAGTATAAGAAAGTTAGAATTTTTTGTTGTGGAGCTTCAGTTTTAGTCTGATGGTTATTAGCCTGTGGAATGTGTCTGTCTGCCCCCGGTCTTATGCTATTCATCCTCCTCTCTCCGTGCCCTCCGCCCATTTCCCCCCCTCCTTAGTCCTTTCCTATCTACCTGCGCTGTCATGCGTTGGGTATAGTATGTAGGAGGGGTGGTGGTGGCCGTGGTGCAGGAGGCATGGACATTGAAGGTTGAATGAGTGGCTCTACCACATAGGACAGGTTAGGCTTAGGAGACGCCCTGGGGTGAAATGGAGCCTGGAACATGGTGCTCAATGTCTAGTCCCTATATCCAAGGGCACCATCTTTATTGATGGGCAAGTAGCTGGGACGGCTCGTGAACCCCGTCCAACTCGGGTGGTGTTATGCAATGCCAGATCTGTTAAGAACAAAACCACAATTATTGTGGATTTTGTTGGAACAGCTGATCTAGCTTGCATCACTGAGACCTGGCTGGATGAAAATACCAGCCCCACTTTGGAAGCAGCAATCCCCGTCGGGTACTCGATGATACACTGCTCGAGACTGGATTGCAGGGTGGGGGGTAGCAGTCTGTTTCAAAACCAAGTTGGGCCTCACTGGTGTACCAGTAAAGGAAACCAAATCCTTTGAATGTACTGTAGTAGCTGGTGTGGGCTGCAGGATAGCTCTCGTCTACCTTCCACCCTTAGATGAAAAGCGATTCCTGCAGGAAGTGGCGGACTTCGCCGTTGACATGGCGTTAGAATCTCCCAGACTGATGGTTCTGGGCAACTTCAATGCTTGGGTCGACGATAAACTCTCACCTTTTGGACAGCACTCCCTCCAGCTGATGACACCACTGGGCTTCACACAGAATGTTTCCTCAGCTACCCACAATCATGGTCATTCTTTGGATCTCGTTTTCCTCCTTGGGATTAAGGCCTCCGATTTGGGGGTGGAACCTGTCAGTTGGTCCGATCACTACACCGTGAGGTTCAATTTCTGTGCCCCCCTTTGTAGGTCTGCCCCTGTGGAGATGGTCAGTTGCTACCCTTTATGGGATGTGAGCCCTGAAGACCTGGCGGTGGTGATTGATCTCTCAGAGTTCCCTGATGCCAGCTCAGGTCCAGAGCCATTGGTCCTGGCCTATAATAAGACCATTTCCTCGACCCTCGACCTGATTGCTCCTGTCCAGGTTCATCCTCTCCCACTTTGCCCTCGGGCCCCTTGGTTTGATGGGTCCTTGAGGGAGTTGCAGCATTTAGGATGAAGGTTAGAATGTCGTTAATGGAAATCCGCCCTAGAGGTTGACCATCTTTGTTTGGTGGAGCATTATCAGACCTACCAATCAGTGATCTCCTGTAAGAAGGCAGAGTTCCTGTCCATGGAGATTGCTGTCGCTCAGAATCAACAAGCTCAACTCTTCCGAACTGCGGACAGGTTGCACAACCCAGCCTGTCTGCAGCTCTGTTGAGCTTTTTCACAAATGGAGTGTGATGAGCTTGCTCGATTCTTTGCAAATAAGGTGGCCGACACCAGGTTGGAGATCCTCTTGACTTATTCTATGGGGGATGCTGTTGGTCGGTGCTCGGTCTCTACACCTCATACTTCCTGGAGTTCCATTGAACTAGATCCTGGTCCAACTTCCCTGATTTTGGGCTGTTGCA
This sequence comes from Neoceratodus forsteri, assembly GCA_016271365.2. NCBI lineage: Eukaryota > Metazoa > Chordata > Ceratodontiformes > Ceratodontidae > Neoceratodus > Neoceratodus forsteri. Next base: position 301,070,966 of record CM057455.1, read on the forward strand.
ATATCATTGGCCTGGTTCTGGCTGAGATGTCTGGTGCTCCTTGGAATCGGGTGAGTTTCCAAGCTCCCTGAAGGAGGTAGTGGTTACACCCCTCCTAAAGAAAGCTTTGTTGGACCCGGACGCTCTAGCTAACTACAGACCTATCTCAAATCTTCCCTTTATTGGAAAGGTTATAGAGACAGTAGTGGCAACTCAACTGGAGAACCACTTGACCATCCATAATGTCTACGAACCTCTCCAGTCTGGTTTCTGAAAGAGGCATAGAACTGAGACTGCTCTGGTTCGGGTGCTCAATGATCTCCTGATGGCGAGAGATCGGAGAAACCATTTCAGTCTGGTACTCCTTGATCTCTCCTCAGCTTCTCACACTGTAGACCATGGGGTGTTACTTGAGCGCCTGAGGTCCATCTATGGCCTGACAAGTACAGTCCTCAGGTGGTTTACATCTTTCCAAACGGGCAGAACACAGAGAGTTGTGTCGGGGATTTTTTCTTCTGACTCACTCCCTCTGTCCTGTGGGGTCCCTCAGGGCTCGGTGTTGTCCCCCATGTTGTTTGCAGTGTATATGCTACCCCTTGGAGACATTGTAAGATGGTATGGGCTGAGGTTTCACTGCTAAGCTGATACCCAGCTCTACCTGTCTTTTGGCCCCAACCAGGTTAGTGCTCTCTCAGTATTTAATAACTGCCTCGCTGAAATCCAGGGCTGGATGAATTTGAGCTGGCTAAAGTTGAACACAGGAAAGACCGAGGTTATGGTCGTGGACCCAGGTCACAGGATGGAGGAGTTGAGGACTGATCAGCCCTCTGGATTAGTTCTGGGGGGCTCTCAGAGCCTTACCTCAGAACAGGAGTGGTACTTGATGACAGGCTGACCCTTCACTATCAAGTGTCAGCAGTTATCAAGTCTGCCTTTTACCATCTTAGGAACACCAGGGTCAAACACCTTGTTCCAGCCAGTGATCTGTCTATGTTGGTCCACACCTTTGTGACCTCGCACCTTGACTATTGCAACTCCCTTTACTTAGGGCTTCCTGGAGTTGATGTCTACTGCTTACAGCTAGTGCAGAATGCTGCTGCTCGACTGTTGACTGGGGTGTCTTAGAGGTCGCATATTACTCCTGTGCTGTGCAATCTACACTGGCTGCCAATTCATTGGCGGATCACCTTTAAGGTAGGTTTATTGACCTACAAAGCCCTACATGGACTTGGTCCCGACTAGTTGAAAGAGCGTCTGATTCCCTACACCCCTGTGTGACAGCTCCGCTCGGCTGACTAGCGGTTGCTGGAGAGTCCAAGGGTAATTTTGAAATCTTCTGGGGCCCGTGCATTTATATTCATGGTCCCCACCCTCTGGAATTCTCTGCCCCATCAACTTCGGGAATGCACGAACGTGGGGGGCTTTAAACAGGCACTTAAAACTTTTCTGTGGAGTCAGGCCTACCAGTGAACTGTTACCATCTGTAATTGTTGTTTTATATATTAATGAAATTATTTTTATGGAATCGTGTTTTATTATTGTAAAGTGCCTTGGTACTTGAAAGGCACTTTAAAATAAAGCTTATTATTATTATTATATTATCATATCTGAAAACTTTCCATGATGTTTTGCACTGATGAATTTAACAGTCACAGTCTGGTGTTAGATGAAAGATGGTTGGTGAGAATGGCTGCTGCCAACCTCTACACGTCAGTTCCACAGAATGATGGCACGGGGGTCAGGTTTTAGCTTTGGACCACCTTTCACAGGCTATGATCCCTGTTGGCATTCTGTCCAGTGTTCAAATACTCACACATTGACATACAGAAATAGATTAGTTATATAAATTAATAACTATTTTAGAGATGAAAAAATTAAAAATTAAACAAAGGATTTATTGCTTTACCACCCACGTTATATACTGCATATCATCAAATGACAGTGTGACAAACTGCGCACTGGCAGAACAAAATGTGAATTATATTTATGCATTTCTGAACATAAGCCCACGATCGTATGGGAAGACAAAGCGTCAAGCCTGCCTCAGCATTTTGAGAGCTCAAACCATCAAATCTCTTCATTGAGATTATTTTTGGTATTGAAAGGGTTGAACTGCCCGATAGAAGAGGTAACTGGGACAGGAAAATTTTAATAAATGAGGCTGCATGGATCAAGCAATTTGGCACTTTGGTTGACAGGTTTGGGTTGAATGAGGAAATTGATTCATTCCCACTTTTATGCCAATAAACCTCAACTTGTCTTAAGAAAAACAGTTTTCTTTTACCATAAGGGATTTCACACTTTCACATCATGTTTTGGTCATAATAACATAGTTTTAGGACAAATCCTGCCTTACTTCCAAGGTCCCTGTGGGCTCTTCTCTTGGAAGGTACCTTACCTGTTTTCTCCTTCCTTCCTCCCTCCCCCCTTTGTGCTTACTCATCCCCAACCCCCCACTTGTCCTTTTACCCTCTCCTGACCCTTTTAGTCCCTTCCATACATGTCTTCCTGCTTTCACTGTCTCCCCATATGCTTTAATTCTCCCTCCTCATTCCCCTTCCTTTTATTTTTCACCACTTCATCACTCCAATTAATAACAAAAATGTGTTAATTCTAATAATTTATTCATTATTTGCAATTGTGTTATGTTATGCACATAATTACGTTCTGTTTTTGTTTAAATATTATTGTATATTTAAGCAATAATGCATGACAGAGTGTGTGTCGTGCTGGGATAGCATCATGCCTGGAGTGGTTGGGCACGAGGCTGCAGGTCGAGTGCGTCCAACACCCCAGTAGTGATGTTATCCCAGCACGATACACACCCTGGAGTGCATTATTGCTATTATACAATGGTTCCTTTATGTAAGAGGGAAAAAAAAGATAAGAAAAAATGTTTACAAATATATTTTTATTTAAATATCATAAGTGGATATATACATATTGAAACAAGAGTCCACAATATATGATTTCTCCACTACCTGATGGTTCTGTATGGTGCCTGAATCTACCAGTGTAGGGTCCCCGCCCCCCATGTTCTCTTGTACTGTTTCTCTTCTTCCTGGTAAACTCCCCTCACATTTTCATTTACCAGGTCCTGCTGCCTGCCATGGGACCAGGTGAAACCATTTCTGCTGTTTTCTTTTTCTTGAACTTATCAGCTGACCGAGTGGACACTTACGGTTTTGCAGTCCATGACTTGGTAAAGTTAATTTGTCCAGTACTTTTGGGGGAAGGTGTAATGTATGGTACATTCTGCGCAAGATGATGGGAGACATCCCTTGTGAGAAACAGGCAAGCATTCAGTTGAAAACTGAAGGTTACTTTTGGTGATAGTGGGACAGCACACTGTTAAGAGAAAAAGTATGTGCTGTTTTCCTTGCTGGCAGTGAAGCAGTGGAAGTGACAGCTTCGGTACTATTGTCGGGGCAAATAAAGTATTAGGAAAGGAAAGTTCAGCTGTTTGCGTAATGGGATTTGGTTTCTTTGGGAGAATGCTTGTAAAGGAGTTGGGAACAGTTTAGCAGATAGGTGGGCTGCTTTAATGATTTTTCCCCTGCTTTTGCTGTGGTCAACTGACAAGTTGCAGCTGAATGGGCGAAGTGATTTTTTTTTTGTCTGCTGAGATCCTTCTTGGTGCCCAACCTTCATACAGTGATGTTATACTGAGATAACACAACTGGTGAAGGTGGGCACTGACCAATTAGAGCCCAGGATTCTTTCCTTGCCATTGTATAATATTTTCTATACATCATACTTCATTTGTACTTAACACTATTGTTTTATGATACTGTACTGTATTAGCACTTATCGTTTGTTTATTTTTATGTGACATGCAATAAACATTGGAACTTGCGAGCTTTCCATTTCCTGCACCCCTTACATATTTCTCTGACCTGGTGCTTTGGTCACTGACCTCCTAGTACCCCCCAACACTGTGCTTTAAACTGGTGAAATCAGTTCTGACTGGTCTTACATTTACTTCCAGTTGTTTAGGCCTAAGGTTTGGGTACTATAAAATGTAAAAAATCTTTTCCATTTTAAACATAATGTAGCTTTCTTTTCACAGACTATTAGAGCTTCTGGAAATGGCCTGTGAGGTTGTGGGGCTATTCACCTCCTCCTCCATGAGAGACAATACTCGGTCCGAGTGTATTTGGTGCCATAGTATGCATAATGGTTCCACTATGTGTCTGATGTTACTGTGCCATCACGTCCTCATGGTAGTGTTATACAAGCACAAGGATTGAAAGCGCCAAACCAGATGAATTGGTTGCCATTTCAGGAGTGCTTGAGCCATATGATGCTCCTCAGGGAATACTCTGAGTCATCTTTTGACTGTTAATGAGAACTAAAGTAACAGTTTTAGTTGGTGAGTTAAACTTCACCATAAAATCATTAAAATTATTGAACAAAGTATTTTATGAAAGTAAATGGGGGGGGGGGGCAAAACTGAATTTTGTTGTTCTCCAGACTAGTTGTATATTTTGTTTAACTGCTCAGGACCACAGGCCCTTGAAAAAGGTACCATGCAATTATTTGTTTTTTGCAACCGGGAAGGTGCACTAGACAATTAAATGCCTGTTTTCAAATACAACCCAGAAGAGTACTGAACAGAGGTATTAAATTATATGTATAATACAAAGTACAAAGATAAATTTAGAAAGCCTACAATATGGACATTGTCCATGAAAATACATAGCAAAAACACAACAGGTTACAACTGGTGCACAGATACGAAAATGGATGATCAAATTCAATGTGAGAGGCAGACAGATTTATGGCATAATAAGATAACCAAAGGTATCTGACAAGGACATATATCTATGGCATTTATGTGTGGTGGCAGTTGTGAAAGCCATCACATGTAAATGGTTGCAAACTGAGCCCCCGACTGTGCAGGACTGGAAAAGGATGATGGGAGAGATAGCCAAAATGTGTCTGACATTCAGGATCCAAGAGTGGGAAGAATAATTTATCAACCACTGAACCAGGTGGGAAATGGCACAAGCTGAGGGTAACAGTGTAGAGACCTTGGGGGCCTTAATCAAGGAACTGTGGACAACATGGGTAGTACACATACCTGTAGCTATAGCATTGAATATTTATTAAGATATTACCATATCAAGGCACACACTAGCCTAGGGGTGGGGGCAGACAGATGGGTGGACACTTATCTCCTGCTACTTACACTTACAGAATAGTCATGCTTGGCACAAATATTGGTGCTCTATTTTTTTTTATAATTTATATTTTACTAAATTTTTCAGAATAACAACACAGAACAAATTATACACAGAATTTGTAAAGAACCGTACATCACAAGATAATGGCATAATTGCTGAACAATAAAACCATTTTGTACTTGTACACAAGATAAGTGAATAAATGAACTAACTAGTGAAGATAATCAACTCATAACAATAACTCTTGTATGATCAAAATATTAAGATAAGAAACATGGAAAACTACATTTTAATTGCTGAGTAACTATCTTAACAATGAATAAATGCAATTGCCTATATATTAGCTTAATTAACGATACCTTGCCTTTGTAAAAAAAAAAGGTTCCCATATTTCCTGAAACTTGTCTAGCTTTTTTAGATTAACATAGGCCACTCTTTCATAACTGGCCCTAATAGACCGATCTTGTAGCCAGTCCTTTACTGTAGGAATTTCTGTAGTCCCCTAATGTCTCAAAATCACATTTTTGGCTGTAATAAAAGCTGCCAACAACTATAATTTTTGAGGTTCTGAGCAGAATGTTAACTCTGAACAGATTCAAAAACCACAAACTTAGCTGATCGTCTGAATTGTGATTGGATTATCTTCCCACAAGTTGACATTATCTTTTCCCAATAGAGTGCTAGGTGCGAATATGACCATAGTATATGTGATAATGTCCCCCTTTCTGTTTAGCGTCTCCAACATGTCTCTACTGTTGAGAGGCCTAGCTCTACTAATTTGTTGCAGAAAGTATAATACCATCTTTGGACAATGTTATACTGTATGAGCCTGCCTTTGGCTTCCCTGCATGATTTTAAAATACTGTTCCATAGCTCTTCCAATTCCTCCAAACATATTGAGACTTGTAATTCCTGTTGCCATTTATATAACAATTTAACAGCAGGATCTGATTTGCTATCCGTAATCATTTTATACAAGCTTTTATGATCATTGTTGGTTGTACATAACTTGTCTAGCATATGTATTGGGGGGAAGGTAACTGTTTTATTTTTTCTCTAAGAATATCTCTCAGTTGGAGATAGTTATGGAATTCAGTTATAGGTAGCTGAAACTTAAGGGATATCTGAGAGAAAGACATTAACGAGGCTGAAGTGGGGTCCATAATATCGTCAAGAAATAAAATACCTTTTGCTTTCCAGGTTGGCCAGTTTAAACTTTTGACATCCCATATTATTAGTTGGTTACCCCAGAGGGAGCTATGAGGGGAGGCATTTGGATCCCATCCTAAGGCCGAAGCAACTGATTCCTAAGATTTGCTTACCTGACATAGCACAGGGTTCAAGTCAAAACATTTATTGTTGTTTGCATACAAAATTATTCTAGGGTGATTCCCTTTTAACATAGCTTTTTTCAGTTGTACGCATCCTGGTATGTCTTGAATATTAAGTAACCATAGTGATTTGATACACTGTGCAGCAATAAATGCATGGTGTCTGATTTTGAAGTAGAGTAAACTAAACCCTCCTTTATTTCTTAATTGTTACAACTTGACCATAGATATCCATGGTGGTTTGTTATCCCTTAACAATTTTCTAACCAGGGAGTACATTTTGTTAAACTGTATAAACTGTGGGTATTTGAACTGGCATATGCTGCATGAGGTAATAAACTTTTGGTGCAAGCAACATATTAAAGGCTGAATTTTGCCCCAGAGTGAGATAAACATTTTATTCCATTTAGTAATGTCTATGTCCATGCATTCTAAAAGCATATTAAAGTTTAGTGTAATAATTTGTGAAATAACTGGTGTGAGATATATACTAAGAAACTTAATCCCCTTCAGCGTGACCTTGATGTTATTCTGAAGAAATACTGACTTATCAGTAGAGTTTTGTAACAGTAGAGCTTCTGATTTGCTAATGTTGATTTTGAACCCTGATTTGTTGGAGCATGTCTGCAACAATATTAATATTGCATGCACAGAAGTTGATAGGTTTGTGACAGAAAGCACCACATCATCTGCATCAGCAGATATATTTTAAGCCTTTCCTACAATCATGCCTTTAATTAAGGGAGATGACTGTATATTAATGAGAAGTGGATCCAAGGCAAGAATAACTAAAAGGGGAGAGAGAAAGTACTACCTTGCCTAGTGCCTCTGAATATTGGGAATCAGTCAAATGAATACCCATTGATTTGTATCCATACAAATACCTCCGCATATAGACCCTGAATCCATTTGCAGAAATAATTGGTCAAATTATATCTGTATAATATTTTTAGTAGGTACTCCCACTCTATACTGTCAAAGGCTTTATTGGCATCCAACTAGAGCAGAGCAGATTGAGACTTGTTTGACTTGGCAGAATGAATAATATGAAATAACTTACGAAACAAGTCTGAGCTTCTGCGGCTAGCCACAAAGCCCACCTGATCTGGGTGTACCAAATTTTGAATAATTTTGTTTAGTCTGCTGGCCATAACCTTGGCATGGATTTTACGATCTACATTTATAAGTGAAATGGGTCTATAATTTTCACATAGCATGGGATCCTTGTCTTTCTTGGGTAGAACTATCATATTAGCATCTCTCATAGAGGGGAGCAGTGAGCCTATAGCAAATGTGTTACTAAAAACTCTATGCAAGATGGGTACCAGAGTTAGAGTGGTAACTATGTAAAATTCTCCAGTTAAGCCATCAAGACCTGGTGTCTTACCTGCTGGGAGGGAGGGAGTGGATGGCTTTCATTATCTCGTTTTGTGATATTAGTTTGTTCAAAGATTCTTTATCTTGATCAGAAATAGAGGATAGATTGATGTTATTTAAAAATGAATCAAAATCTCCCTGCTGAAACTGTCCTTCTGATTTATAAAGTGTGGAATAAAACTCTTTAAATGCCTCCGTAATTTGGTTGGTTTTTGAAACGGGTTTGCCTTGTTTATTTTTAGTGGCAGACATTTTGGTTGCTTCTGATATTTTCTTCAATTTGTGTGTCAGCAGCTTTCCCTGTACCTCCCCTGCTTCCCAATAGGCCTGTTTTAATCTAGATAATATGTGCAGAGCCTTTTTGTTGTAAATGGTGTTGACTGCATATTTTAAACTGACAATCCCTCTTTGCAGACTAATATTTTTGACTTCTGTAGTCATGAAAAGATTCACTTTAGTTTTTTACTCTTTTTCCAGGTTATACAGTTCAGCTTCCCTAGTTTTCTTCATATATGATGAAATGGAGATCAGTTGACCCCTTATATGCTTTAAATGAATCCCATAAAATTGGCATGGAAACCTCAGTGTTCTCATTCAGATAAAAAAAATAGTTTTATTTTCCTTTCCCAACCATACAGGGAAGTCACCATGGTTTAACAGGCTACTATTAAATTTCCAACACCTCTTGGGGGATGAGATATGGGCCACAGTAACACCCTTAGACACCGGGGCATCGTCAGATATGACAATATTACGAGTATTGCTTGTGGCGAGACCTGTAAACAGATTTTTGGTAATAAATATGTAGTCTAATCTACTATGAGAGCCATGCCTATTCAAATGAAATGTGTAATCTCTTCCCTTCAGATGTATTACCCTCCATGTAGCCACCAGAGCCATACCCGTATAAAAGGTGTTTAAGACATTGGAGGAACCCCGCATGTAATGAAGGATTTATGTAGGTACTATCTACAAATATGTCAGCTACAGCATTCATATCTCATGCAAGAATCATATCCCCATCCACATGTTCTGTAATTTTGTCTGCTAGCATAACAAAAAACACTGACTAATTACAATTTGGTGTGTAAATATCTACTAGTGACAAGTCCTTGTCCTCAGTTTTAACATTCACAATAACAAATCTTCCTGCTGGGTCAGACACAGTGGATTTTGCAGTAACATTCATTTTTATGTTTGCTTGTAGCATGTGCAAGAAACATAGTGCCACCATACAAGTTTTCCTAGGTGTGCCTGCCCCACTTCCAATGCCCTGCTCCTTTTTGCTGGCATGGCTGCACTGCACCAATGAATGTCTGAGCTGTCTATGACAGCCATTCAGATGCAGTTGTGTGCAGTTCTGAGGAAAACACCGCCACAACCAGCTGTGGTAATATGTAGGCAATTTGCATATTGCTGTTGGCAGTAAGCAAATTGCCTACACATACATCAGCACCACAACTGAATTGTCATAGACAGTTCATCGCCCCCCCCCGAACACTACGTAGCATGCTGGGAGCCCACCCCAGCATGCTCATGCACTCCCCTCCACCCTCCACACTGTATGACTGACAGGGGTGCCCAACCACCATCAGCTCCACTTCCCCCCTCCAAACAGACTTCTAGGTGCCATGCTGGGAGCCCACCACAGTGTGGCAAAAGTCCTTATGGCCAACGGGGGTGCCCAATCCCTGTCAGCTCCACTGTACCTCCCAAAAACACAGACTTCTAGGTGCCACTATGGCAGCCTCACCAGCATGGCAAAGTCAGTATGGCTGACAGGGATGCCTAATCCTTTACTGCCCCAAAATAACTTTCTAGCTGCCACGCTGGGAGCCCACCCCAGTGTGGCAATAGTCTTGCATCGTCTTCCTAAATAAGAAAAACTGTAAAAAGGGTCTCTCATTGACTGTCTTGCCCCCTTCCCCAACCCGCACCCACCTCTGAGCACCCACTTCCCCACACCCCCGACACCCCATACTTACCTCCATAGTCCAGCGTGACGATCTTCGGTGGACCGGGAACACGTCTGCACTCTTCAAAACTGACTGCAAACTGAAGAAATGCAGGTAAGCTGTACAATGGCATAAATGGGGCTTTTTCAACTTGGGTACATATTTTGGCTATTTTGGGGAATTTTTTCACCAAATTTTCAACATGGGGTTCTTGGGGCCCCACCTCATGAACTCAGTCACTGTCATTTTGTTATTCAGTCCCGAAAGGTGATTTTGTGGTCACTGCGTGGAACCACCTTTCAGGACTGAATAACAAAATGATGGTGTCACAGTTCATGAGGTAGGCCCCCAAAACACTATGTTGAACATTTGGTGAAAAAATTCCCCAAAATGACTGTTTTACGAGCGTGCGTTGCGCAATTCCTACCCACTCTTGTAGCTTTGCAAATTTTTAATATTTTCACTTCAGATTTTCAACATTGCCATTTTACCACACCTCCTTATGAGCAGTACAGCTGTCATTTTTCACATCTCACCCAAAATGTGTTTTCGAGCATGTAGCGCACAATGGCACAGTCGGTATGTGAAATTAACATTCGGGACAGATTGAGAAAATCACAGTGACACTGTTCATGAGCAGAGATCTTAAAATAACTATGTTGAAAAATTGGTGCCAAAAGTCCATAAAATGACTGTATTATGAGCATGCATTGAGCAGTTTCCATGCACCCTCATAAGTTCACGAATTTGTACTATTTTCAGTCCAGATTTTCAACACTGACATTTTTCCACACCTCCTTATGAACAATAGAGATGTAATTTTTCACACCCTGGCCAAAATGTGTTTTTACATTTCTGGCGCAGAAATGCATGGTCGCTATGGGAAATCAGTGTTCAGGACAGATTAAGAAAATCACAGTGACACTGTTCACGAGCAGAGGTCCCAAAATGCCTGTGTTGACAATCTGCTGTAAAAAATCCTCAAACTAATTTCATTATGTGTGTGCGTTGTGTAGTTTCTATGCGTGCTTGTGACTTCACCAGTTTTTTTAAATTTTCACTCCAGATTTTAAACATACACCTCCCCGTGAACAGTACAGCTGTCATTTTTCACATCCTGTTTGAAATGTGTTTTTGCACATGTGGTGCCAAATGGCACAGTCACTGTGCAAAATCAGCTTTCCGCTAACAAACTGATATTGCCACTGTTCATGAGGTGGGGGGTCACAAAAAAAACATGTTGAAAATTTGGAGTGAAAATACTAATGAATGCCTGGGGTGTTAGGGTTTCCAACCATAATGCCCCACCATGTAGAGACTGACAGGCATCAGGAGTGTGACTTGAGATTGTCACCTGTAATGCTCATGCCATTCCACCCCCATCCACACCCTGCAGCAAGTGACAGGCATTGAGGTGTGCCTTGGACTCTTTGGCCCCAAAGTTCACCCTATTCTCCTATACTGCACCCATCTCACCGTATTTCCTTATGGACTGGGGGTGAGAATAAGGCCCAAAGACCCCAAGGCACACCATGACACTTGTCAGTGTCTGCATGGTAGGGTGTGGTGAAATGGTGTAGCCGTTATGCCTGACGACCCAAAGGCACACCCCAATGCCTGTCAGTCTCTGCAGGGTGGTGGTGGGGTTGGCTTCAGTTCAATACTTCATTGCCATTCCTATTATGCATCTCTCTCTCTCTCTAACTCCTACACTACCAATGCCAATGCCAGCAAGCAAACATTCAGCATTGACAAATGCTTGTTTGTTAAACAGTATGCAAACCCCCTTACTTTTAGAGTTAAAGGAATTACCATAGACCATGCCCACCCATGATTTTCTTAACTTCTCTTTCTCTTTCTCTTCGATTGTTAAGTGTGTCTCCTGAAGGAATGCTATGTCTGTTTTTATGGATTTAAGACATGCTAGTACCTCTGTTCTTTTTACTGGGTTGTTACAACCTTTGATGTTCCATGACACCACCTTAATAATTTCTTGACCAACAGACATTCTGACACACTATGAATTACATAATAAGCTTCTATCTATCTATCTATCTATCTATCTATCTATCTATCTATCTATCTATCTATCTATATCTGTCTGTCTATCATAAGCTTTTATCTATTTATCTATACTATATATATATATATATGGGATACATGATGGGCACGAGTGTGATATGGAAAATATCTTCCATTTCAGAGGTCACTGTACAGGACTGAACATATTTCCCATATCCCACATGTGCCCATCATGTATTCGATATATACAATGGGGGCCTCATTGTTGCAGAATGTATCATTTGTGTGGGTTTGCACAGCTTTGTACAGGTTTGCGTGGGTTTTGCGAGACTTTGTGTGAGTGTGATAAATGTCAGGTCTTACATTTATCACACCCCAGTGAAAATAACATGATTCATCACACTCATTTACCACTCATCTCCATTGTGTGTGTGTGTGTGTTGGGATATACAATGGTGGTCTGTCAGATAAATGATTTATCTATACAAGTGCAGTTTGACCTTGGGTAACCTCACTAGTGGCGTAAGCCACGAGTGAGGTGTCCGAGGTCAAACAGCACAAGTGTGTATAAATCATTTTTTTGACAGCTCACCATTATATATTTCATTTATGCAATAGGGATGTTTTCTATCAGTGCAGGAACATTTGGTTTTGACTGTTTATCTTTATTTTAAATGATAATTTCTGGGAGTTTTGGTTAATTTTCCTAGAGTATGTCCGCTTAGCATAGTGGTTGCTAGTAAACGAAACACCACTCATTTTGTAGAAAACTTCTTGCTGAACAAATGTCATGCTCACAGTACTATGCTACCTTTTTCATTTTAAAGTTATTCACATTTGTTTATCAAAAAAAGAGAAAAGAAAATTGAATTTTATGCTGTGTTTTGCTAATTATAAAAAAAAACTAAAAGGTATCTATAAATGAAACACCACTCATTTTGTAGATATTTTTATGCTGAACATTTTTCGTGCTCACAGTGCCATGCTATCATTTTTGGTTTTAAAGTTATTCACATTTGTTTGTCAAAAAAGTGAACAAAAAAATTACATTTTCTTCTGCTTTTTTGTTAATTGTAAAAAATTCATAAGGTATCTATACATGAAACACCACTCATTTTCTAGATAATTTTGTGCTGAACAATTTTTGTGCTCACAGTACCATGCTATCTTTTTTCGTTTTAAAGTAATTCCCATTTGAATATGGTTAGTACTGCCTCTGAGGCCAAACATTCTAAATAAATTCTAAAGAGATTTGTGATGTAGTAACTGTGTGTATAAATGGTCACTGTATGTATAAATATATTTATACATACAGTGACTCAGATAAATGCATTTATCACACTGAATATATGTCCACCCCTATTGCATAAATATATATATATATATATACTACTTATATAAATCAGCTAGGGAACTTGTAGATATTTTGCTGACTACAATACAGCTACAAACTTGACTGTGAGCTTAGAAATACATAGACTATACCAATGTCCTTGAGTAAAGAAAGTACAAAAAACTTCCTTCTGTATATCCAGAAGTTATTAGGTGCTGTGAACAACCCACTGCCCTATAACCTGGTGCCTGAGTGTTAAGACATGACTACTTTTATTAGTTTAGCCCTCTGCTACACCTATTACCATTGCTAAAGAGTCACACCACTGTTTTAATAATTTTACTTTGTCTCATTACCTGAATCATGACAGACTCCAAACAGTTGGGGTTAATAGGCCCAGCTGACAGAGTATACTTCTGAATAACCACCTAGAAGTGTGATTGTTAGATTAATTAGAGTTGTATGTACATCAGGTACCTCAATTGAGTGAGTTACAATGCAAGACCATGTATCTCATAAATGTATAGCGTGGAAGGTATCTCTCAGTTTTTTAAAACTGACATCCTATGTAATGTTGTGTGTATGAAGGATAGTGTTGCTAGCTGTTACCTTTTTTGTTGTTTTGTTTATTACACACAATCAACTTTTGAAATATCCTCCATGAGGTAGCCAAAATAGTTAATTTAGAAGCTGTACACTACATAGTGCTACATGTTGAACCCATGTTGACAGTCAGTCTTTGCAAGATGTCCAAATATTCCAGCCACAGGTGCCAAAACCCACTCAGTGTTATGCAAGGTATGTGATTTAAATGGCTAAAGCTGATGCAGCAGAATAAATAATATGCAACGCATTATTCACACACTCACTGATGTGGTTGTAGTAAAATGAAGAAGAGGATGCTCTTGATCATATTTTATTTTTTAAAACAACTGTGACTTACATCCTAGTATAGAACCCTTCCTTTGATGTGACTGAATACCACCTAATTCATATCTGAGCATAAATATGATGATTGTGATATATTAAAATAGTGAGTGCTTATATTAGCCCCCCATGTGTATGCTTGCTTATGCCAGGTAAGTAAGTTGTGAGTTCTGTCTTCCTTGAAACCTCTTAATTTTATTAACAACATGACAAAAAAAAATCTATGAATGCAGACATTTAATATTTTCTGACACAGCACTATTTAACCATTATGAACTATTGTGCATTACATAAACGAGGAACTCCTAATACCATAGAACAACAAGTGTGCAACACTAACTTTGAACATTGTATACTGAATGATTTACCTTATCAGTGAGATCATGGAAGCCAACCAGTTTTGGATGACAATTCTCACAACACCTTGGGCTCCAGTTATGTTTACCCTAAACGAGAAGAAGGGCATGCATGCTGAATAGAACATACGAACAAACACGTTGCCACTTAGTGAGATACTAAATCTCTCTACATTTATGCTGTTAAAACATTTAACAATTGTGAGATTCTGCTGCATATTACTAGTTCACATAGTCGTGGAGAGCTTAATTGTTGCTGCGCCTGCTGGGATGCGGAAATGCGCATGCTTGACCCTTGACTTTTACCAAAATGCTGCAAGGGGAAAAGGAAAGTCATTAGCCATCTGGTTGCATTTCAATGGACTGCACAGCCTGCCCGATGTAATCTTGCTGAGAGTTAGATGGTCTGTTGGCTGGGTGTGCAATTGGCAGACGGGAAGAATATTGAAATAATTTTGAGTGATCCCTGCTCCGGCCACATTTTGCTGCTGCTATGTAGAAACTGGATTGAGTTTGATGGTGGGTAAAAAAGGTTTTGTCTGGGGGCTTGCTTTTTCTTGCTATACTAGAAAATGCTGTGGACTTCGGCGTGTTTATTATGTTTTTTGTTTTGGTGGAATAAGGTTGGGGGAGTACAGGTTTCCCCCACCTTTTCTTGGCCTCTACCAGTTGTTTTGTTGGCTGAAGAATGTTGATGCTAGTGGTACTAGTGGCACGAGAGGGAGAGAGCTCAGTGTTCACAGGCTGGTGGGTACATGGCTCACGAGCACTGTATGAGCATGCTGGCTTGTTTGGATGGTTGGTAACAGTTTTGTTCTAGGGGCGTCATTGAAACACTGTGCAGTAAATCTCATACTTGTTCTGGGTGCTCATAATATTAAATAAGATTGCCAGGAGTAGTAACAACAAGCACTGCAGCATACTTAAAGTAGTATATCCAACCTAACTTCTGTAGCTTTTCTTTTCTCTACTATGGATGTAGAAAAATCCTGGAAAAAGTACACCCTTTCACCTTGCCACATTAGTTGTTTCTGTTCCCTGGCAGCCCTTAAAATACCTCTTCTTTTATTGAAAATCTTAGGAAGTGGGCAATTATGGACCTTGGTCTGCCCCCTGACTGTTTTTTGGAAACCAATGACCTGCATGCTCTTTTTATTTCTAGTGGCCATGGCCACTGATAGTTCAAAATCTCTGGAATCATTTTCTGAAGAAAAGGTATCATCTCATTGCCCTCTAGACTCTCTGGAATACCAACTATTCAGATGTTGTTCCATCTGCCCCATTCTCTAGATCATCAACTTTTTTAAGCATAAAGTGTATATGCTCTGATTGTTGCTCTAGTTTGTCTTCCAGAAACATTAATGTGTCCACTAAACTCCTGATCCTAGTCTCTGCTTCCACAGGGAGTGTAGAAAGACAAAGGGAGGGATAGTGAGGCTGAATAGAATGGATGGTGGGTGGACAGAGAGGGACAGTGAAAAAGCAGGGATACTGAATGAATATTTCTGTTCAGTATTCACAAAAGAGAGGAGGGGGAGGAGGTGCCTAATCCAATTAACAGAAGCACTCTTGATAGGGGGGTTGATCCCAGTCCTTTCACAGAAGAATGGGTTCTGAAAGAACTCCTAAAACTGAAGGTGGACAAAGCAATGGGGCCTGATGGGATTCACCCTAGAATTCTAAAAGAACTAAGGGAAGAACTAGTGAAACCACTGACTACCCTTTTTAACAAATCATGGGAGGAAGGTGTGGTACCTGAGTACTGGAGGCAGGCGGATGTGTTTCCCCTTCACAAAAGTGGGAGCATGACAGAGGCAGGAAACTACAGACCTGTCAGTTTGACCTTTGTGGTAGGGAAAATGATAGAATCACTTCTGAAGGAAAGCATTGTTGAGTACCTAGAGGCCAGTGGGGCACATTACCCAAGGCAGCATGGGTTCACAGCAGGAAGGTCATGTCAGATGAATCTAATTGATTTCTTTGACTAGGTGACCAAAGTAGTAGACATGGCCTACCTAGACTTTAGCAAGGCATTTGACACAGTCCCACACAAAAGATTAATTGTCAAATTAACCAGCCTGGGAGTGGGTCCCAGGGTGGTAGCCTGAGTAAAACATTGACTAGACAACAGGACACAGAAGGTAATTGTAAATGGAGTCCACTCTGAAGAAAGAGGGGTTACTAGTGGGGTACTGCAGGGTTCAGTACTGGGTCCAGTCCTTTTTAATGTCTTTATAAGTGACATTGCAGAGGGACTAGAAGGAAAAGTATGCCTCTTTGCAGATGACGCAAAGATCTGCAACTGGGTTGATACACAAGGAGGCATGGAAAGGGTAAGAAAGGACTTGGCAAGGTTGGAGGAATGGTCAGAAGTATGGCAGCTTGGATTCAATGCAAAGAAGTGCAAAATAATGCACCTGGGAAACAAAAACCCAGGGGAAGATTTCACAATGGGGGGAGGTAGTAACAACAGCAAAAATGGAAAGGAACCTGGGGGTTATCATATCAGATGACCCTAAGGTGGGCAAGCAATGTGTAAAGGCAGTAGGAAGGGCTGGGGGTATACTGGGCTATATAGGGAGAGGCATCACCAGCAGAAAACAGGAAGTTGTTATCCCTCTGTACAGACAGTTGGTGAGACCCCATCTGGAGTACTGTGTCCAGTTCTGGAGACCCCATCTATGCAAGGACATAGACAGGATAGAGGCAGTCCAGAGGAGGGCAACTAAAATGGTGCAGAGTCTGCAAGAGAAGCCACATGAGGAGAGACTAAAGGAGCTTAATATGTATCCCTTGAGGATAGGAGGGAGAGGGGGGACATGATAGAAACTTTTAAGTACCTCAGTGGAATCAACAAAGTCCAAGAGGGTAGCATCTTTCAGAAAAAGAGATGTGCAAGAACAAGAGAACATAATTTAAAGATGGGGGGGGGGTGTTTCAGGGGCAATGTGAGGAAGTATTTTTTCACAGAGAGGGTGGTGGACGCATGGAACAGCCTTCCTGAGAAGGTTGTGGGGTCTAAAGCTGTGGGAGAATTCAAGAATACATGGGACAGACATAAAGCAATTCTTGTGCGGGGTAAGAAGAAATAGGCTGTTGGTTAACCAGGATCTGCAGCTTATCCTGTAGGTAGGGAAATGGGCAGACTAGGTGGGCCAAGCGGTCCTTATCTGCCATCAAAGTCTATGTTTCTATGTTTCTACGTTTCACTGGTAGAATGTTAAACACTTGCAGTAATGAATTAAACAAGAAAACAGAGTGAAAACTAAGCTAAACGTCTTTTGGAAACAGGCACATACTGTACATCAGCATTCCTTCTCCATGGACGTCAAGCTTAAATTCGTTTTAAAAATCATTTTATTGCACAAAAATTATTAAAATCACAGCAAATGTATGCGCGCTTTACGCATTTCAGATAGATGTCCTTTATCAAAGGAGAGCCACAGAGGGAGGACAGAGACTTGGGAATAATTGTAAGAAACAACCTAAAGCCATCTTCTCAGTACAATAAGGCATGTGGGAGGGTTAACAAGATGCTGGTGTGCATAGTTAGAGGGATTACAAGCAGAAGAAGGAAGGTGATACTGCCCTTTAATAGGCCATTGGTCAGATTATGTCTGGAGTACTTTGTGTAGTAATGTATGCCCACTAGGCATCATATGCTTAAGCAGGAAGGGGAAGGTCAAATAAGACATTAGAAATTATTATTTCATGATGGATGGATGGAACAACTTTTCAGACAGGGTTACAGAAACAGAGACAATATAAGGGTTAAGAAGTTGGGATTCTCTTAAGAGAGTTATAGGACAGAATAATCTTAATACTACTAAAGGAATGAGGAGCAAAGGAGGTGTTAGCCCATATTTAGCTCCTGTTACTTCATTTGCAATACAGTAACTGGACCTCATATATAATATAGTTATCTAATCTATGTTTAAACTCTGTCTTGTTTTTACTCAGAATAATGTCCAGAGGTACTGTAGAACTAGTTATTTTCCCGCAAAGTTAATTTAGCACAAACACAAATACTACCATAATTGTGTAAATATATTTTAGCACAAAGTCACAATCACCACATTCACTATAATGGAAAAAATACTAAATGTGCTAGTTAGCGCAAATTTATTTTCATGCAAATTGGTGTTTCAGCGAATATAGTGAAAATTTCAAGTTCTACAGTAATTTATTCCATGGATTAATGACCCGTTGTGTATAATAATATTCCCCACTGTTTGTATTTTTTTTTAAGTTGCAGAGGATGTTCTCTAGTTCCCACATCAGTATTCTTAAAATCTAATTGTTGCTCATTAATCTAAAAGGGATCCTTGCAAATGTCATACATCAACAATAAATTACCCCTAAGTCTTCTAGTTTCAAGTGACATTAGATATAGAGTTCTCAAACGATTTTAGTAGGGATTATTTCTTTCATCATATGCCACTTTTGTTTCACAATGCTGGATGCTTTCCAATTTTTGAGCATCCCTTTTTTCATAGGGACACCACAAGTGACTTCCATAGTCTAATATCAGCAGCTTAGCCGGTCACCGAGGAGGCCGTGAGGGCCTGGACTGGTTGCCCTCCCCCCACTCCCCAAAAGCATCAGCAGCTCAGCCGGTTGCTGAGGAGGTCGTGAGGGCCTAGACTGGTCGCCCACCCCCCAAAAGCATCAGGTACAATAACGGAGCCGACGCCAGGCGGAACAGCTCCATCTGGACTCATATTAGACTGTCTGTGTATTTTTGGCGCCAAGACTAGATTTGAATTTTATGCCAGCGTACATGTGGAGATAGTCTTTTGATAAATTGATAACCTACATAGCTGAACTGTATAAGCCTAATTGTGATTTGTTGGAACATACCCTTTAATGCAATACAATATAAGGTCATTTTTTTTTAAGAATCTGTGTTGCCTAGGGTCTGAGTAGCCGACAGGGCTTAAGTTACCTCTCCAAAAACAGTACTGCTGCAAGGCTATTGTCTCCCTGGGTTAATTTAAAAAGAAAAAAAAAAGATTGAAATTACAGTTTTGTGTACTCACAGTAAATCGGGCAGAAACCATAACGCTGTCTGCAAAAGGCTAAATATTTCCATGTAAACCCTGAATCCGATCAGTAAAAACAGCTTTCAGCTCCCAGAAGACTATGCATTTATTCGGCCTGTACTTGCAGGTTAGCCCTAATTCGGAGCAGTAAGATTAACTTTTCAGCTCTGCTACGCCCTTCCCCCGCCAGCCCTTGAGTTTTGAATTGAAAGCCATCCCACTTCCAAGCAGTATAAATTATTACTTGCTGTCTCCTTCCTTTCTCAGCAGCTCAGCCAGTTGCCGAGGAGGTCATGAGGGCCTGGACTGGTCGCCCTCCCCCCACCCCCCAAAAGCATCAGGTACAATACCGGAGCCGACGCCACACGGAACAGCTCCATCTGGACTCATATTAGACTGTCTGAGATAGTCTTTTGATAAATTGATAACCCACATAGCTGAACTGTATAAGCCTAATTGAGATTGTTGGAACATACCCTTTAATGTAATGCTATGTAAGGTCATTTTGTTTTAGCAATCTGTGTTGCCTAGGGTCTGAGTAGCCGACAGAGCTTAAGTTACTTCTCCAAAAGCAATACTGCTGCAAGGCTATTGTCTCCCTGGGTTAACTAAAAAAAAAAAAAAAGATCGAAATTAGTTTTGTAAATCGGGCAGAAACCATAACGCTGTCCTCAAAAAGCTAAATATTTCCAAGTAAACCCTGAATCCGACCAGTAAAAACAGCTTTCAGCTCCCAGAAGACTATGCATATATTCGGCCTGTACTTGCAGGTTAGCCCTAATTCGGAGCAGTAAGATTAACTTTTTAGCTCTGCTATGCCCTTCCCCCACCAGCCTTGCAGTTTTGAATTGAGAGCTGTCCCCCTTCCAAGCAGTATAAATTCTTACTTGTTGTCTCTTTCCTTTCTCAGCAGCTCAGCCAGTCGCCGAGGAGGTCATGAGGGCCTGGACTGGTCGCCCTCCCCCCACCCCCCAAAAGCATCAGGTACAATAACGGAGCTGACGCCACACGGAACAGCTCCATCTGGACTCATATTAGACTGTCTGTGTTTTTTGGGCCCGCTGACGCTACAACGCCGCTCCCCACCGCCCCACCACCACCCTTGGTCTGCTCTCCCTTTTATAGGATCTCAGCTCGGCACTGAACCAATCAGCCCACTTCACCATTGGCATCCTATATCCTTCTGCCACTAGAGGGCTTTGAGCCAGCCTCAGCAGCCTCCTGCCTGTCCTTTGATCCTCTGCATCTGATGCTATATTTCAACATGCTTCTCTTAACTCTGTCTCTGTCCTCTCTGTTCCTCCCTGTACTGTACCCTACCTACAACGCTGACTACCACTCAGCTACCTGTCAGCTACCCTCTATTGTGATTCTGGCCATCCTACCTAAAATCAGTCCTAATGTCCTCCGCCCTAGTGGCACCACCCTATGTGCTCACTACTACCACTCTAAACATCACCACCAAATACACCTGCCACCGGCACCCCGCCATGCACCTCACACTCTTCTCCTGGCTACCCTCCTCCTACTTAACCTCCCCATTCCTACATTCTTAAACTCGAAAGGGCATCTTGCCCACAAATCCCACTGACTCAAAAAGTTGACCTGGCACCCTGTCCTCAGGTGCCTCCTCCTCCTCCTCATGTCTGGTAACATACACCCTCACCCACACACACTCTCACTACTCCAACACGCTCCCCTCCCTGCGGACTGAGCATTGCCTCCCTTAATGTCTGCAGCCTATTAAAAAAGTGGGACTCCTTCCAGGAATGGGTCCTGCAACATCAGCATGATGTCATTGCCGTAGGTGAAACCTGGCTCTCTCCCATGATTCCAGACTTTCCAATAACCCTTCTCGACTACAACATTCACCGAGCTGACTATAAGGGTAAGCGCAGGGGTGGCTGCGCCATTACACGAAGGCCACCTTACATGGAGAGCTCCTTCCACCCCCTCAATTGGAACCAGAACATCAGGCCATCACAATAAAACTCTCCCTGGGTTGCTCACAAACCCTACTTCTCATCACTGCTGTATACATACCTTCCAGGGACCAGAAGGTGGCCTTCCACTCAGTACTGTCCCACCAGGCCTCCCTCCCATCCCACATGGAAAAGATCTTACTTGGGGACTTCAATATTAATTGGCTAGGTAAAACTGCAGTACCTTTCACTGATGAGGCCACTGCCCATGATCTAATGCAAGTAGTCACATCCCCCACCCGACTGAACCAGAGCACAGGGTCCTCCTCGCTGTTGGACCTGGTCTTCACCAACCGACCTCACAAAGTCACTAGCACTTCTGTCCTCCCGAATGCCCTTAGTGACCACTCCCGAGTGCTCTGCACCTGGTCCAGCAAAGTACCTAAATCTCCCCCCACAATAATACATCTTCACCAACTTGGCCCTGGCAAGCTGGCCCTCCTTAAAGCGCATCTCGGCAATTTGGACTGGTCCTCTATAGTGAATAGCCTGGACCCTGACAGAGCCCTTGACCTCTTCACTCATTCCTTTAACACTATTTGTGACAAGTTTGCCCCACTCACTAAAAGGAAAGTCAAAGGGAACCCCACTCCTTGGATCACGAACCACCTTCTGGCACTGATGCGGAATACAGACTCTCTTTGGCACCTCTCCAATGAATCACGCCTGTTGACCGACAGGCAGAAGTATAAGGAGGCCCGAAATAAATGCATGTGGGCTTTGCGCAGAGTCAAAGCAGCATATTTTAAGTCATCCCTTACCTCCACCTGGGGCTCAGGGCAGCATTTCTGGAACAACATTAAGAATATCTGTGGTAAAGTCCCCAACACTGTTCCCAACCAGATCTTAGTTGATGGGTGTCTGACCACTGATCCTACGTGTATAGTAACAGCCTTCAACGATACTTTCACTAACCTCAGCCAGGTCCTACCTCCTAATTTTTTGATCCACCTTCAACTTGCACCCCTTCTTCCCCCACAGAACCCCCCTTCCATCTACGCTGCATTTCTCCAAAGGTGGCAGAGCCGTACCTAAGAAAAGCCCTCAGCCACTCCTGCTATAGCAGTGACTCCCTAGACCTGAAACTCCTAAGACTTACCTTGCAGGAGGTACTCAACCCCATCACACATATTCTAAATCATTCCTTGTGTCAGGGTAAGTTCCCCTCCCGGTGGAAATCTGCCTCCGTTACACCGGTATTGAAAAGCGGGGACCGTACCAACACCAACAACTATTGCCCCATCTCCATCCTCCCTCCTCTCTCCAAGGCCCTAGAGTGGATTGTCTCTGATCAGCTCACCGACCACCTCAACAAAAACAACCTTCTCTGCAAACAGAAACATGGCTTCCGCAAGGGGCACAGTACCACTACTGCCCTCCTGGAGTTCACTGCCCATATTCATTCTGCCTTAGACAGGGGCCACATCTCTGGTGCTGTCTTCATTGATCTCACTAAGGCGTTTGACACCATCAACAACTCTCTCTTACTAACCACTCTTTCCAACTTCGGTTTCTCCCAGGACACCCTCTGCTGGTTCACTGGCTACCTCACAAACAGATTCCAGCAGATCAAGATAGGTAACACCTTGTCCAGTTCTCTGCCCATTCTCTCTGGTGCCCTCAGGGGTCCATCCTCGGGCCACTGCTGTTCTGCCTTTTCCTTAACTCCCTTCCCATGTCCTGCACAGACAACCTGCTACTTTACGCAGATGATGCTGTCCTATACGCCACCAACTCAGACCCCTCTCAACTCCATCACTCCCTACAAACTTCCTTTAATGATGCTGAAAACTGGTTCTCCTCACAGCACCTCATACTGAACTATAAGAAGACAAAAGTTATTATCTTCTCCCACCCACAGAACTCCCAGAGAGAACACTGGCCTCCTCTACTAACTGTCAACCATTCCCTTCTCGAACTAGTGGACTCCTTTAAATACCTGGGCATTACCTTAGACCCAGCACTAAGCTTCTATCAGCATATACACCTCCTATTCACCACCTTCAACATTCGCCTTGGGATACTGCACCACTTCAAACACTGTCTCACTCAAGACGCCCTTAGGCTCGCTGTCTCCTCTTCGGTCCTCTCCCTACTTGACTATGGCTTACTTATCTATAGTGCAGCGAGCACCTCAGCCCCTTCCAGATTATGCCTTGCCCTTAACAAAGCCTGCCGCCTTACCCTGGGTTGTGACCATCTCGCCCACACTTGCTTGCTATACAGTAACACCAACTGGCTCAACTTCGAAAACAGAATCAGGTACCACGCCTGCCTCATGGCAAAAAAGGTTACCCATGGCCTCACCCCACCTGGGCTCACCTCTATAATCCACTTGGCCCCAGCACTTAAACACACACGAAGCTCTATTAAGCAGCTCCTCACAGTGCCCCACTGCCGTACCTCTCAATTCCAAAGGTCATTTAGCTACAGAGCCCCCTCTTGGATGAATGGCCTGCCCACCTCCCTTGCTAACGAAAACCGAATTGGCACCTTCAAAACTCAATTTAAGGAACACCTCCAGTCCTCTAATTACCGTGATTGCCACTGATTACCCTCCCTTCCCTGACTAGGGCCCCTGGCCAGCTTATTTCCCTCCCCTATTGAGTCTCCAGCCTAAGTCTGTCAGTCCCAGCTAGATTTCTGAGTAATAATAACATATTGTTTAAGAACTGTGCTTATTATTCCAAGTATCAAACCATTAGCCTTTTTCCTTGCTCTATGTTTATTGCTTACTTTTTGCCCTGGTGAAGGTGAATTGTCCATGTACCATCTGTTTTGTATCTGATTTCTGTGACGTGTGACCTTTGTAAAGGAGGCTCTGACTTAAAGGTACTTTTCCAAAACCTTAATAAATAAAAATACAAAAAAATAAATAAAAGATGGGTTTTACATATGATCTATAATGGGCTATCACCAACTCTTTGTTTCTGCATTTAAAATTTTTCCTGATAGTCTACAGAACTCTGTTAGCTGCCACAATAACTGGAGTATTCTGGTTGTTGAAATCCAAATTACTATCAATTAAGATGCCTAAGTCTTTTTCATTAGCAACACTTTTTAACATAGTGTTACATAAAGTGTAAGAGTGAGAGATGGATTGCTGACCAAAATGTATAACACAGCACTTGCCCATGTTGAAACACACCTCCCATCTAAAAAGCCTATCTAGTAATTTGATCTAGATCAGATTGTATTGACCCTATCTTAGCTACATTGCTGACAGTCCCACCTAATATGGTGTCATCCACATATTTATTTTTCCAATTGTTTAACCAGGAGAGACACACTAAGCTGAAATCTCGTTTACAGGTGCAACCTGGGAACACAGGGAAGTTAAGTGACTTGCTCAGGGTCACACAGTAAGCAAGTGGAGGCCATGGGATTCAAACCCAGGTCTCCAGATTTGCAGCTCAGAGCCTTAAACCACTGCGATATACTGCCTCCCAATTTAGTGGCCAAATTTTGACATCATTAAACATATCTGACACAGAGATCTGAAAAACTATAGGTCCTAACAAGGACTCCTGTGGAACTCTACTCATCACTTGTCCAAGCTCAGAGAAATATTCCTGTATACAAACTCTTTGTGTCCTACCCAACAGCCATGATCTAATCCAATTTACAATGTATTTGTTTAGACCAATATTAGTTATTTTTTCTAGTATTGCCCAGTGTGGGATGGTATTGAAGGCCTTTGAGAAGTAAAAGGGGATGAATGTAGAAAGAAGTGGGAATGAATAAGGAAATAAGTTGTGTCAGTAAGATTCTGAGTAGGGAATCTTGGGACAGACTAGATGGACTGTTCAGATATTTTTCTATCACTCTCTTTTCTATGTTTCTATGTGATGCAGGGCAGACTGTTAGGTGTGAATGAGAACTTCTTGGTCAGTGGGTCAACTGACACCTCCTTTGGGGGAACATTCATGAAAAACGGCCATCATCGTTTGAAAGCCCATAAAAACCTGTATTAAATGAGGTGCTGGGCTTACACACATAGCAACAGTTCAAAGATATCAGTGACTAAGCCTGCCCTTTAATGATACTGCACTGCCACCATTTTTAGAACCTTGTGATGCCACTGAAAGAGAGGCTGTACTATACTGCAATGTGATAAGACACAGCTTTGCCCTAAATGACATCACAAGATTCTAAAAATGGTGGTGATGCAGATCCATAGAAGGTAGACTTAGTGCGCGATATCTCTGGACTGATGCCAGCTATAGCTATAGTCCATATATATATATATATACATACACTAGGGGGCTAAATGCAAAACTAGCCAGGACAGTCATAAATCATATGAAATTTCAATTTTTTTTCCACGTCGCACAGTTCCTGAGATATAAGCAATTTAGTATTCCAAGTGCTCATTTTCTGCTCTGAGGCCCATTATTATGCATACATTCTTTGTATTCACTGGGTGGGATATTCAGAGTGTTGCCATAGCGCCAACACAGTTGCCCATGCCAACCCACTGATGCGCCCAGCGTGATGTTTCAAAGGGAATGTGCTCTATTAAACTCCCGATGCTGACCGCATCAGTAACGTATGCGCCGCATAGTGTCGATACCCTCGCCGCACATCCCGATATTCAGCCCGGGATGTGCTGGAGTCCATGCATGTGCAACCCTACCTTGCGCTGCACACAGGTGAGCTGCCATATTGCAGGGTGCAACATGGCAGCTGCCAGCTGTGGGTGGCCACCCGAGCTCCAGCAGCAGCTGCGTGGTAGCGACCCCCCATGCCCGATCATGGGCATATGTAGTAATAGGGGAATGTCCTAAATCCCTGGTGGTCCAGTGGACCGCTCGCAGCCCGATCGTGGGCAGAAGTACAGTAATATTAACCCTCCCATATCCCTGGTGGTCCAGTGGACCGCTAGCAGCCCGATCGTGGGCGTCAGTAATAAAATATGGCAATCAATCCATCCTGGTGGTCAGCGGTATGCCCCTCCACCCACCACTGAGCCCCACCACCCCACTCCTCCCCCGGCAGCGCCAATGGCAGCCTCCCACCGCCAGCGCCCGCCTGCTGACTGACTCCGTGTGGTGGGGCTGTCGCCCATTGGTCCACAGTGTGGGCCAATGGGCATGCAACCCGATACCGTACTACACAGACCAGATATGTGAATGGATCCATTCACATTTCTGGACTGTGTAATCTGATGCGAGGCTGCATGCCCGAGATTGCGCCTATCAGACCAATGACACGCAATCGATCGGCGGTAACGTGGCGGCTGGCAGGTGGGAAGCTGCCGCCCGCTACTGCTGGGGGAGGCGGGATGGTGGGGCTCAGTGAGCGGGTTGGGAGGGGTACCGATGGACCACCAGGGATGGATTGGATTGCCATGTATTATTACTGGCAGCCAGCGACTGGGCTGTGGCGATCACTGGACCACCAGAAGATGGAGGATTAATATTACTGTGCTTCTGCCCGTGATTCTGCTGCGGGCAGTCCACTGGACCACCAGGGATAAAGGACATTCATTTACAATCCCTATGCCCACGATCAGGCAGTGGGGTACTTTGCATCTTGTGCAGGGGGCATTGGTCCCCGATGGCTGCAGCCTGGCAGGGCGCCAGGTGCAAGTCGCTGGGGATCAGCGCACCTGCATGCAAATGGGGCCATAACGACATGCAAATGGCCCCATTTGCACCTTGCATGCATTATGGCCCTATTTGCAGGTGCACTTTTGAATATCACTGTTACTGCACCTAGCGCAATGGCACTTGCGCTAGCGCATCCCCCTGCTCCACTCTGGCCACTTGTGCTGGCGCAGTGCCACTGTGCCATGCGCACTGCGGGTGGCTAAGGAGCGATATTCAACGATGCTGTGCCATGGCGCAGCTCCGTTGAATATCACCCTGTCAATGCCTTTGCACATCCCAGTTGTGCTGCGCCCAGGCTTGCACCACAGCCTGGCGCAGTCTGAATATCCCGCCCCCTGTGTTTCTCTATGCAACTGTTGGGCAAAAACAGGGTGTGCGCTTCCATTACTGTTACAGTTAGCATTCCCACTTGTGTTTCTGTACCCGTTTGTGTTAGTGTTCCCGTGTATGCCACCATGTACGTTTCGCTTTGCATTTTCATTTGCGGTTGCATTTGCGTTACTGTTACCATTTGCGTTTCCACTACTGTTTCTGTTTGCCTTTCTTTTTGGGTCACCATGTGCATTACCATTTGTGTTTGCGCACGAGCTTCCGTTTGCTTTTGTCTTTCCTTTGGCATCATCGTTGCTGTTACCGTTACCATTTGCGTTTCCAATTGCGTTATCATGACCGTGCGCATTACGGTTTGCATTTCCTTACCCGCTTGCATTTGCGTTTCTGTTTCCATTACCATTTGTGCTTGCATTTCTATTACCATTTGTATTATCATTTACATTTGCATCACCGTGTGCATTACCATTTGCGTTTGCGTTCATGCTTCTGTTTGCGTTTCTGTTTCCATTTGTGTTTCCTTTGACGTCATCGTTGGTGTTACCATCAGTGTTTGCATTACGATTTGCATTTGCATATGTGCTTGTGTTTGCATTTCTGTTTTCAGTAACATTTGCACTTGTGTTTCTATTACCATTTGCATTACCATTAATGTTTGCGTCACCATGTGCATTACCATTTGCACTTGTGTTTGCGTTACCGTTACATCACTATTTATAGTGCACATTCTCAAAAAGAAGGGAAATTCATGGCAAAAAAATCCATTTAATGCATCAGTTAAGGTTGTTCCACAGTGAACAAAGTGAGGAAATTTGATGTTAGGGTCCAACCCCCCTTGCACCCTGCCCCCACCAACAGGCATCGGGGTGTGCGTTGGGGTCATCGGTCCTAACTCTCATGATCCCGGTATTTTCCATTTTTCTCCTGCACCCACATCTGTGCAATGGGTGGGCAGGCCATCTCCACCTCCGTGGAGGCAGCTGATCACCCTAGATGCGGGCCTACCCCCTTGTGTGGCTGAAAAAGGCTGGAGGAGGTCATAGCCCCTGCCTGGTCTGCGGTGGCGGAGAAAAGAATAAAAAAAAATTTGCATTTCAGAACTTTATTCCTAAAAACCACAAGAGTTTACAATTTATCCTAAAAGATTCCTTCAAGCAGTCTGTTTTTGAATGCTGACCTGCATACTTCTTAGGAAGCACTTTTTATGGCTAATTAAGATTAAAAAGCCTTTGATGAAGTGAAGCTCAGTACATAATACTGTGAGCCTGAGATTCATGTCATGAGGGGATAAGCGATTGAAAGCCCTAAAAAGATACCAGCAGGTGTTTTTTTTTTGAGTGATCTATTTTTCCACCCCCGTGCTCGCTGGTCCTCCACTCCTTCGGGCTCTGTCAAGTTCCCTCTGACCCCTCCTATCCTTCCTCGGCCCGTCTCAGATCCCCAGATCGCAGCTGACCCCTGGGATAGCCCAGTGTATCCCTTCACTGGGTGGATCCCTCTCCTCCGAGGGGGGGGATAGCCCCAGTGCACACTTTCTATGGCCTGGGGATGCTGCTGGGGAACAGGAGGCACCAGGCAAGCACTGGAGGCCCTTAGGAACAGAAAGCCATCTTCTGGAGGCCAGCAAGTGATTTTCCTGGCTGTCTTAAGGTGCGTGACGTCTGGACGTCAAGGCAAGAGCCGATGTCTGTCACGCACCACCCCTAATGACCCCGACATTCTGCACTACCACCGGCCTCCACCAGTGGTCGCTTCGGCACCGGATTCACGATCCCTTCCCTCCCTGGAGACAGCGAGCAGTCGTGGGACGCTCAAGCTGCCTCCCCCCCGGCTGACCCTCCAGCGACCCAAACTCATTCCCGAACCCAGGTCGCTGGCGTCACAAGCGGAAATCCAACCGCTGCGCCGACGGGCCGGTGATACCAGCAGGTTTAATGCAAACATATGCAAGACGAAGTAAGTTCATAATTTTTTAGTAGTAATATGTAGGGTCCCTCATTTCAATAAAAAAGAGAGTAAAGTAAACATTATGTTTAATTGGAAGAGAAATCATCTCTGGATCATAGTTTTAATATAAAAGATTGTTCAGCACTGTAAGTTTCTCCCCTCTCAGGTGTATGCCCAAATTCCAACAACTAAAACCAGCTTAATTGTGAAGGAAAAGTGAATGAACCAGAGGTAATCTTATCAACTATAAGTTGTTAAACTCTTTGCTGAAAAGGTGGATCCACGTAGGAAGAAAAAACAGTTCAGGTACTTCATACCGAAAAATCAGAGTCCGGAGGAAAAAGCTGAAAAATAACTTCAACTACAGGCTTTCTTGAAATGAAAAGTCACTGAAGCTGCTACCTCTGAAGCTGTTAAAGGAATCTAAGGAAAGTGACAACTCACACTTTTCCTGAACTTTATGCTGAGAATGACAACCTGGCACTTGAAAGAGACTGTTTTTTCCAATTATTTTTCCCTTCGTTTGCCAGCTAGTGGGAACTCCCTTGGAAATAGCCCTGCCAGCTTTCTCTCACCTGGCCTGAGACTCTCCCAGCTCTAAGTTCCCCCTGGAACTCCGACCTACCACTCCTGTCCACATGTGACTTCCAGCTTGTACCCCCAAGGCAGGGCCACCATCCATTTACTTTGGTGCTCCTTGAAATCTAATCTTGCAGGCAGAGTGAAGGCCAAAGGATATCGGGGACTTCTGTGGGCAGGATCCAGAGGTGGGCATAGAGGCAGCTGCATGCTTGTTGTCATTCTCTCAGGCACTGGGGTGTTTCCTTTTGCTCCATGAACATGACCCCTGGAGACACAGATGTGCAGTGACATCCAGCATGAGACGAGCGCACACCGGCACCCATCCCATGGACGTTCACCATCACCTCCGCCTCTTCCCGATGTGACCCCCAGCTGTAGTACTCCCAGCCTCCACTGGGAGCCACTGATGCTGGGGAGCCACAACTCAAGCTCCACAGGAGAGGAGAGCAGTCCTCTGGATGCTCTATCTTCTCCTCCCCAGCCAACCCCCAACAACTTGAACTTGCTCTTCAGCCTGAGTCACTGGTGCTGTGTGAGGTGTAGCATCCAGTGCCTCAACCCTCTGTGCCACTGGGCCAGCTAAGAGACTTTTTATATTAACCTGACTGAGAAAACAACATATATTTGCCCTTATGCACCAATGGGCGGGTAATATGCACCATAGGCACGTTATTCACCTGCGGAGCTCTGCATCTGTGGACAGGTGCACACCAGTGACATTCATGACTGCCAGCCACCTGTCCATGGCCCCACTCCCCCGGCATGCAGGTCCATGCAGGGTGGGTGGGGACGGAGTCACAGACCCAGCCAGACATTCAATCGGATGCCCAGCATGGGGCCAACAGTGGATCCCTTACGCAGCTGGTCATGCATTGGCAATGGACCCTGGAGATGTCCAAGGGCCAGCGGCTGTGGTGGGTGGGAGGAGAGCAATGCCACTGGCCCTCCAATGGCACTGAAGCAGCACAGAGGGATGGGGGGTATGTTAGGTGGTGGAACAGTACCACTGGTAGTGGGGGCTGGACATGCGGTGCTGTTGTGGGAGCAGCATTCATGTGTCAGTGCCCCTGTGAGGGGTTTGGGTTGGGGGGAGGCTGCACACACCACTGTGTGCTGGGGCAGGTGGGTGGCACTGGGCTGCCATTTGCTGTGGCCCTGGAGGGTTGGTGGGCTGTTCGCCCTGTCCTGCAGCATGTCCCAGGGTGTGCACAGGGCTTATAAGGGGTTTACAGTAGGGTTCTCCCTGGTGTACCTGACCCACCATGCACCCCTGCAGTGTCAACCAATGCACTTTTAACATGCATGGTGAGTAGTGCTTTGCCCCCTGTGTGATGTGGACCCAGGACCTGGGGGATCGGGCACATCCTGTCTGTGTGCCCCCCTTTGGGCATCCCACATGGGGGCACAATGGGTGCAGAGTGGCTATGCACCCCAGATATGTGGCGTAGCCACTCCACTCCATTGGTGCATAGGACCCATTGTGATTCCTATTGCAAATAATTTATGCTGTGGATACATGCAATATGAAGAGCAGTTTGCCCTTGTAATTTGAAGTAGGGTGCATTGAGTTTTCTAAAGGAGATAGTAAATAAGTTTTACATAGTTAACTGCCCTGTCAGCTTCATTTCCATGTCATTTATGTATTCCGATATGCTTTAACCAATTTTCGAGAATTAAATAATTAAGCTTTGGGGTGCTTCTGAGATACATAGAGTTCCACTCCCCTAACCAGCTATGGTTCTTTCTTGTCATATTTCTAAGGCATTCTATTACATCAATAACACTGTTCCATGCTATTCATCTGAATGGCCTGGAACTTTGTTATTGATGTCAGAATGTTCGGACAATATGAAAAGAGAGAACAGTGACTGCTGAGGAAAGAGGGATTCAGGGTAGTCGCAGCAAAATAAAATTAGATTATTAATTTAACAAAAAAGTTCAGAAACATATCAAAATATTGGGTAGAGACTAAATGGACAACAGGAGGTCACACAGAGGTGTAGAAAACTGTTTCCTGTCACATTTAGCATACATTCTGTGTTTACCTATTCTAATAGCAATGCTCAACAGAAATGGTGGATAACTGATAAATATTGATCACGTTAAAGGGAAGAAAGCTCCAAAAGGGATACAATTGATTGATAAGCAGTCTTCAATAAATAGTTTGAAGACATCGACACCAATAAAAGCAAAGACCGCATTTGAATACATATCAAAATAGGCTAAAAAATACTGTAGTCATTAACTTGTTTGATAACTCCATTGATAATGGACATATAAAGTTGACTACTGTAGATCTGGCATACTTTATAAGAGAACAAGATGCTCCTGTTGAATATATTCTACAGTAAACAGGAATAATAAACTTAGACACCAATACAGTGTCAGAAGGCAATGGCAGTAAAAAGCAATTAAGGGAATTAAGTCAACGAACTATAGAGAATCAGTTACCAGCTAAACAAACTCTAGCCAGAGCCAATAGGGCTGTGATGAGCTGCCAAGTGACCAAAGTTACACATATGTGTGGAAATTATTGAACACCTGGGTGTAACTTGACCATTTTTTGGAGGTGTTGCACCAAATTTTCAACATGACCTTTTTGGGACTCCTCCTCATAAAGAGTGCCAGTGTAATTTTGTTCACTTGTCCTGAAAGGTGATTTTGCAGAGTGAAAGCACCATTCTGTGCCACAGGTGTGAAAACACATTTCGGGAGGGATGTGAAAAATGATAGCTGTACTGTTAAAAAAGAGGTGTGCAAACATGGCAATGCAGAAAATGTGGAGTGAAAATATTAACAATTGCAAAGTTAGCCACGTGCATAGAAACTGTGCAATGCACACTCACAATGCAGTAATGTTTTGGAATTTTTTCACTAAATTTGCAACGTGGGGTTCTTGGGAACCCACCTCATGAAAACTTTCACTGTCATTTCTTGACTCTGTCCCGAAAGGTGATTCCGCGCAGTGACCGCAAAATCATCTTTCGGGACTGAGTAATGAAATGACAGTGAAAGTTTTCAAGAGGTGGGGTACCAAGAATTCCATGTTGGGAATTTGGGGCCAAAATTCCAAAAACTGGCTGATTTATCTACAAAAGTTGAAAACCCCATTGAATGCCATTATAGCACGCTTACGTTTGATTCTTCAGTTTGCAGTTCGGCTTGGAAGAATGCAGATGTGTTCTGGTCCAGAGAAGAAGACAGTGCTGACCTCCAGAGGTAAGTATGGGGTAGGGGAGGTGCAGAGAGGTGTGTGCGCAGTGGGAGGGAGGGATGGGGGGAGACTAGGGCAATGAAGAGGGACAGTTTTCTTTATTTACAGGAAACAAAAAAAAAACATACATTTGGGCACACTGGGGTGGGCTCCCAGTGTGCCACATGAGTGGGGGTGGGTGGATACATGATGCTGACATGGGGATTGGGCACTCTGATGTCGTCAGGAGAGGGGGAAGAAAATAAAATATATTTGGGCACACTGGGATGGGCTCGCAGCATGCCACATGAGTGGGAGGGCTACATAATGCTGACATGGGGATTGGGGACCCCAATGTCAGCATGGAGATGGGAATGGAGGGAGCGGGGATGACAGTAGCAGTGGGATGGTGTGAGACAGTTTTCTTTGTTGCCAGTGCTGGCAGCGGTGATGCAACTGTGCATGCACAGCACTCACACATACATAGTTGCGGTGAATGGCATTTTGCCATTCACAACATGATGGCACTAGCTGAAACCAATGGGCAGCCTAGTTTAATTCAACATTCTACTCTGCTGGAAATTATACATGATCTAAAAAGTGAAGTACTGTAAATGAAGTTAAATCTTGCCTAACACAACAAACTGCACTGTTAAATTTGGCACTACAAAAACTGGAAAAAAAAACACATGGTAGACATGATCAATTATCTGAGATAATAATTCCAGATAATCCTCTGAAATTGAATAAAACAAACAAAAAGAACATAAATAAACATTAAAAAAAGAAGTTAATCCAAGAAAAGAAATGCCCACAGTTATAGATTTAATGAAAAAATCTTCAACTAACCTGAAAGCAACTCTATTAGAGTCACGGGGAAATGCAGAACCGAGGACTACATACCCCCCATCACAACAAAGTGACATTAAAGTACTGTAGTAAACAACAACTCAGAATCACACAATTATTAATGCAGATACACATGGAGAATGGCAACAGACTTAATCAGAGGAGTTTAACCTGCTCTTGTACTTCTGGGAATAAATGCCTGAGCAATAATAATGAAGGTATTAATCTGAGATAGCAAAGAACTGATTCCTAGAATAGTTGGAACATACAGACAAGTGTATGAAAACTCTGAATATCCTATTGGGGCAGAACTAGGCCTTCATTGCAGTAAGGAGAAAATCCTTTATTTACTGACAGATATAAATTCCCCAGATATTCCAGTTTATGTAATTATTAAAGATCAAGAATGCTATGGCTACGTGGGCATCAGTTAAGAGGTTAACAGAACTAGATCTAAGTACTGAATCTCCAGTTTCACGGCAATCCATTGTAAACTTTTCAATGAAAGGGGAATGCAGAATACAAAACATGAATTATGAGAACATAATTGCTGTTTTGATTTGTTCATTTGACTGGGAACTCTCAAGGCCTACTGGAGAATATAAGGGAAAACCTGGTGAAAATCCCAATATAATATTGGATTTGTTTGGTTTAGATCTTTCTTTGACAGACAGTGATACCTCTATATAAAATGGTAATGTTATCAATTACAAAGTTCCTGGAGATTGATTTGGGTATCAATGGAATTATTAAAACCCAAAGACCAAAAGAGATGGCTGGGAGGTCTCAAGTTAATATATGGGTCAAGGATGAAGCACTCACAAAACAATGTTAGGTGAAGTGAATGCCTTGATAAATTTGGCCTACATATAATTGACCTGGAGCAGATGTTTTAAAAAGGGAACAAACCCAGGCTTTCAGTAATTCAGGGGGCCTCTGGGGTACATATTTAACTCTAGAATGTGAAGGTATCTTAACCAACTCTGAGGGGGTTGGCTCTTATAAGAGCAACTGCCTAAATAAGTGACTGAATGTAACAGATAAGGGGCCCGATTCACAGAGATGGACACAAGGCTTGCATCAGGCCTGCTTCCACCCGGGTGCTGCGCCAACCACATCGGCGCACTGTGCACCCAATTCACAAAGGTCACATACCTTGCAACACTTACCCCATTTATGGTGGCTT
Source organism: Neoceratodus forsteri (assembly GCA_016271365.2). Taxonomy (NCBI): domain Eukaryota; kingdom Metazoa; phylum Chordata; order Ceratodontiformes; family Ceratodontidae; genus Neoceratodus; species Neoceratodus forsteri. The sequence goes on from CM057455.1 coordinate 301,106,155, forward strand.
GCATCAGACTTGTAACAAGCCCTGTATACTGGGCAGCAGCGGTAGACCAATGAAAGCTGATCAAATATCAGGCTGTGGTTGCACGGCTGTGAATCGCGATCCTGGCTGGGACCACCGAAAGCCCCATAAGCCCTGTGTTTGGTGCACCTGGTGCTTAAGCTTTTCCAAACCCTTTGTGAATCGGGCCCAAGGTACTCACAGAAGCATATCCAAAAACTCCCACAATTAACACACATTTCCAAATAATGTTGTGGAGCATTGCAGGCTTAGCTATGAAGCTCCTGGATACTGAATGGCAAGAGTATATAAATAAATGTCAAGTTCTAGCTTTGTGGGAAAGCTGGGTAAATGAAGGCTGCAAACTAAATGGTTATCAAGGAATATTTCCAGAAGCTAGGAAAATATCAAAGGATAGTAGGCCAGTGGAAGGTTTAGTCATATGTATTAAAATCTCCACAAAGATGAAGGATCTTACATTATTGCAACAAGACTCATCTCTAGCTTGTTAAAATTAAGTTAGTGGAATTAACACTTGTGATACTCAATCTATGTATTCTACAAAAGAATTCTATAAATATTATAGAGATGAAATCTGGACTTTATTGGAAGAATATTATACTTGAAGCAATGGATAAATCTATAGACTCAAAATTTCTGGTTATGGGAGATTTCAGTTCCCATTTGGCAACTGTAAGAATTTGCTGTGGATACCTGTAACTATATTTTCTTTTTTTTGTATTTGTATTTAACTCTTTCTGCACAAATATCAGTTGGAATGTAGCAGCTACAGGGACATTCCAGGGGAATAAAGTCAAGATTCTTATCAGAGCAGACCTACCGTCTCGGATGGCAATTTACTATCTGTGTAGTCCATTATTCATGGCAGGACACCTGGACAATTTATGGGTGGGCTTAAAAAGTGTGTTTTCATCTCAGGAAGCTGCTAGCTAAATCAAACATTCCTGCTGGGTTCAGGTCACAGGAGAAAAAAACAGATGTATTTGTGTAAAAGCCCAGATCAGACCAGTATTCCAACCGTAACCCAGCTCCTGACACAAAGAATGATGTCAGAGTGACATACTGGATGGGGCATCATGGTGGGGGCAGCTGCAGGGTTTTAAAGTTTAAGCTAAGTGGTGGCAGCTACTGAAGTGTTGAGAAAGCTGGTGACAGTGATGCAAGCTGAGTCTGGGATTGAGCACTTTGTCACAAACTGGTGGCAGCGGGTGGGATCTGAAACAGTTTTGGCAGTATAAAGGTTATCTGTCCAGTCACAGAACAGGATATACAAAAGGGGACTGTATATTCTGCCAGTTTTATTTTGTTGAGCAAGAGTAAATAGAAGTAATTTTGTCTGGGCCATATGAGAAGAACCTACTGCTACGCCTGCAGCAGCTGTGCTTGAAAGACATAATTGGCCTATAAGTAGGGCCAAATATGGGTGGAACTGATAACCATCCTCCAAAAAAGTGACCAAGAAAGTTATGTGAAAGGAGTCACTGCTAGCCAAAGTTGTGAGATGGAGGCTAGGAAGAAAGCAGATGAGCCAGATCCTTTGACTGGGAGAGCTGTCCAAGAAGACTGGGTACAGATGTTGGACAGATGTTGGAGCTGGAGCTTGCCCTGGTTAAGGAGAAGGCAGAAACTGAGAGACAAAAGGCATAGGTAGTACCGCAGAAGATGAGGCTGGAAGCAGAGGAGGAAAAGCAAAAGGCTGAGGAGTAAGAGAAAGCATGCCAGCATGAGATCCAGTGAGAAGTTCAACAGATTTAAGAGAAGGAGGAGAAGCAAAAGGCTGAGGAGGAGAAGGAGTGGTGAAGGGTTGAGGAACAAGAAAAGCAGTGCTAACATAAGATTCAAATAAAGAAGCATGAGCATGGGAGTCAGATGGAGATTCTGCACCAGAGGACATCATTACAAACTATTAGTAGTGGCATGAGTGATACAAACGCCAAAATTAATTCTAAAATATTTCTCAGATATCAGTAGGGGGATGATCTTGATTTGTTTTAAGGTCTTTTGAGAGAATTAGTGAACAACTGGAAATGGGCAGGGCTTCTTAGGCAACTTGCCTATTGCCACTGCTTACAGGCAGGATATTAGAAGTTTTTGCCCGAATGGATGGTGATGACTGCATGGACTATGATAAAGTGAAACATGCCCTGCTAATGCTTTTTGAGTTAACCCCTTCGGCCTATTGGCAACAAATTAGAGGGTTGAGGAAGGCAGCAGGGTACAGCTATGCTGAAATATGTGTGCAGCTAAGTAACTTGTTAGCACACTGGGTACAGGGTGCAAAAGCTCACTTTGTAGAAGAAATAAAATATTTATTTTTTTCTGGAACAGTTCTTACAAACTGTGCCTGAGGAACTGATAATGTGGTTGTTCGATACAGCTCCTAGCTCCATGGGGGAGGAAGCAGAGACGATTGATCAGTTCATATCTAGCCCACCATCCTCTAATCACAAAGGTAATGGGGGTGGGGCATCAGGTGGTTTTAGGGGAACCACAGTGGGGCAGCCTAAAGGAAGCCAGCTTTTGCCTGAACAAAAAGAGAAGCCATCTGGTCTCAAAAGCATGGAGATGGGTGAACGCAGGTGCTATATCTGCCAGAAACTGGGGCATTTGTCTTACGATCATCTGAAAAATGTGAAAAAAGATGCGAGTGCAGCTGAAGGTGTTAACTCAGGAAGTAACAAGCAGTTAGTAGCCTGTACACTGAGTGTGGTGCCCTCTAACGTCATTGCACTCATGCACACTGGGTGTGTAAACGGGATGGTAATTCAGGGATTGAGGGACACTAGGGCCTCCATTTCTTTGGTGAAGAAGGATTTGATTTAAGAGGAACAGGTTCTGCCAAGCCAGTGTTCTAGATTACAGGAGTGACAGATTCTGCAGTCTCAGTGCTACCGGCCTGGATCTTTCTAAGCTGGGAAGGTGATCAGGCATATGGATGGTGGGCATTGTACCAGAACTAAGTGTAGATATAATCATGGATAATGACTTCAATATCAGGGCCAATATTATGTGTGTCAGTATCTGTAACAAGGTGAGGGAACTGGCTTTTGAGGACCCAGAGGGAGGAGTGCATGAGGGAGAAACTTCTACATCAGTAGCAGGAGAAATTTTAGTTGAAGAACAAGGTGGGAGCAGCAGTTCTCAGCCACAGCTACAGACTGAGGACAGTCCAGCCATGGGTGATTCTCCCACAGCAGAGTATGTTTTGGGGAAAGTTGGGAATGCACAGCTAGAGAGAACTCAGCAATATAACCAATTCCTGCAAAAGGTCAGGAAGTTAGCCAACAGTGTGGAAGGTGACTCTCTGAGGTTTGGGAAAAGGGAAGTGTACTGGGAGAATGGACTCCGGTACTATGAGTGGGTTCCTAAGGGAGGACCAGATGAAGAGGGATTCCACCAAAGAGGCTTTCTAGGGAATATAGGAAGCAGCTTTTGGCCTTAGCCTATGACATATTATTTTAGGGGTCAGCCATACAAAAGGGTGGCTGACTAACAACTTTTACTGGCTCAATGTTTTTAAATATGTGGCAAACTACTGCCATACTTGTCTACCATCTGAGAGGGTGGGAGAGATTGGGGACAAGAGTAAAGCAGCTTTGATTCCCTTACCTGTAACTGAACGACCATTTTGGCAGGTTGCCATGGATATTGTGGGGACACAGCACACCAAGTTGCACTGTCAAAAGATACATTTTGGTGGTCATAGATTACATCACAAGGTACCCAGAAGCAATGCCCTTGTCCCTGATCGAGGCCGAGAAGGGGGTAGAAGAACTGCTTGGGATATTTAGCCAAATATATTAAGATAAACTGAAACTCGGTTCCCTGAGTTTCATTAGCCCGACACAGTTTGGCCAAAACACACTTGTCCGACATTCAAAGTTAACCTGCAGCGGAGGTAATTTTATGTTTCGGGGGGCTTTGCTCCCCGCACTCCCTTAGTTACTATAATCAACTCTGCCATGGGTGAATTTTGAATTTCGGGTAAGTGTGTTTTGGGTAAACTGTGTTGGGCTAATGAAACTCGAGGAACAAAGTTTCAGTTTATTGTAGTGCTACCATTAGCCAGGTATGTTTCCAGTAGGAGAGTCTTGTCAGTGCACAAATATGATGTCTGATCTGATGGTTAGTCTGTGGAACACATGTGGGGTAAGGAGGCTCAGGGCATCACCATACTATCTTCAGACAAATGCTCTGGTCGAGTGATGCAATTGGTCTAGGAAGAGTGATGAAATTGGTCTAGGAAGACTATGTTAGGGTCATTCATTGACCAGCATACAAGAGAGTGGGACAGATATCTACCCCATCCCTTAGTCGTGTATAGGGAAGTCTCACAGGAGTTCTCACTCTTCGAGTTCCTATTTGGCCATAGGATAAGGGCCCCACTTAATTTGGTAAGGAATGAATGGGAGGGCCAGCTTGTTCTCCAAGGGGAATCTGTTGTTGATTAAGTCCTGAATTTCAGGTCATGGTTCAAGGAGCTCATGGGGTTTGCCCATGAGTACCTAGCCACTGCACAACAGAGGCAGAAGATGATATGACCATGGGGCCAGAGCCCAGGAGTATGAAGTCGGATAATGGGTGATATTGCTTACAGGCAGTGGAGGGGTCTTACTTGGTAGTCAGAAGTGTAAATGATGTTGATTACATGGTGAAGCTACCAGACAGGAGGCACAAGCAATTAGTTTATCATGTAAACATGATTAAACCCTACAGTGACAGGGATGAGATGGTCCTGACTGTGTGCAGCTGTCCGGATGAGGGTGCAGAAGCAGACCCTCTGGTGGATCTCCTGGAAGAGGTTAAGGGAGAATCTTCAGTGGATGCTGTCACCCTTTCAGAATGGCTGATACCAGCCCAAGCTGCTGAAATGAGTGGGGTGTAGTGTACTTTTGGTAAAATGTTCACAGGAAAACCAGGGAATACCATGCTGGCAGAGCACCACGTGGATACAGGATCCCAAGCCCCACTGAGACAGCCACCCTTCAGAGTTACAAAATATATAAGGCATACCATAGAAGGGGAGATCAAGGAGATGCTGGCTTTCCATGTGGTCCATGAGTCCAGTAGTCCCTTGGCCTCACTAGTGGTACTGATTTCCAAAAAAGACTGGACCATGTGGTTCTGCATTGAGTAATGGAAGCTCAGCAGTTGCACAGAGCTGGACCCATACCTCATGTCCAGGACAGATAAGATCCTGGAGAAGATAGTGGTAGCCATTTACTTGTCCATCATAGACCTGACCAAGGGCTATTGGCAGGTACCCCTGATCCTTGAAGCCAAAGAATGGTCGGCCTTCATTACCCCATTTGGATTATGCAGTTCAGGGTAATGCCATTTGGGATAAAGAATGTGCCAGCCACCTTTCAGCGACTCGTGGACTGTATTCTTAATGGGGCAGGAGACTTCACTCTGCTGTGCATGGATGACATCGCCATCTATAGCCAGACCTGGGAGGATCACGTCAGGCATATGACTGAGGTGTTCTGCTGTCTACAGGCCGCTGAGCTGACAGTCAAGGTGGAGAAGTGCCAGACAGGAATGGCAGAAGTGTCATATCTTGGGCACAGGGTGAGGAGTGGGTATATCTGGCCTGAGCCAGTGAAAATTGAAACCATCCAGGGATGTGTTACACCCACAACCAAGAGGAAAGTTTATTCCATCCCAGGCATGGCCGGGTACTACCATAAGTTTGTGCTGAATTTCAACAGCATGACCAAACCTCTGTCTGATCTCACCAGAAGGAAAATGCCAGAAGAGGTTCAGTGGACAGAAACCTAGGATACCACAGGGGAATTCAGAATACAAAACATGAACTATGAGAACATAATTGCTGTTTTGATTTGTTCATTTGACTGGGAACTCTCAAGGCCTACTGAAGAATATAAGGGAAAACCTGGTGAAAATCCCAATATAATATTGGATTTGTTTGGTTTAGATCTCTCTTTGACAGAGAGTGATACCTCTATATAAAATGGTAATGTTATCAATTACAAAGATCCTGGAGATTGATTTGGGTATCAATGGAATTATTAAAACCCAAAGACTAAAAGAGATGGCTGGGAGGTCTCAAGTTAATATATGGGTCAAGGATGAAGCACTCACAAAACAGAATGTTAGGCGAAGTCAATGCCTTGATAAATTTGGCCTACATATAATTGACCTGGAGCAGATGTTTTAAAAAGGGAACAAACCCAGGCTTTCAGTAATTCAGGGGGCCTCTGGGGTACATATTTAACTCTAGAATGTGAAGGTATCGCAACCAACTCCGAGAGGGTTGGCTCTTATAAGAGCAACTACCTAAATAAGTGACTGAATGTAACAGATAAGGGGCCCGATTCACAGAGATGGACGCAAGGCTTGCATCAAGCCTGCTTCCATCTGGGTGGTGCGCAACCACATCGGTGCACTGTGCACCCAATTCACAAAGGTCACGTACCTTTGCAACACTTTACCCCATTTATGGTGGCTTGCATCAGACTTGTGGCACAAGCCCTGTATACTGGGCAGCAGTGGTAGACCAATGAAAAGCTGATCAAATATCAGGCTGTGGATGCACCGGCTGTGAATCGCGTCCTACAGCTGGGGACCACCGAAAGCCCCTTGCGCCCTGTGTTTGGTGCACCTGGTGCCTAAGCCTTTCCAAACCCTTTGTGAATCGGGCCCAAGGTACTCACAGGAGCATATCCAAAAACTCCCACAATTGACACACATTTCCAAATAATGTTGTGGAGCATTGCAGGCTTAGCTATGAAGCTCCTGGATACTGAATGGCAAGAGTATATAAATAAATTTCAAGTTCTAGCTTTGTGGGAAAGCTGGGTAAGTGAAGACTGCAAACTAAATGGTTATCAAGGAATATTTCCAGAAGCTAGAAAAATATCAAAGGATAGTAGGCCAGTGGAAGGTTTAGGTATATGTATGCCACCAGCTGAAGGAGGCATTGTGTCAGACTCCTATGCTCACCAGCCCAGACTATTTTCTTAGGTTCATTGTGCATGTAGATGCATCTCATCATAGGCTAAATGCAGTTCTGAGTCAGGTTACACACTCAGTAGAGGAGCACCCATTCGGGTACCTGAGCATGAAGCTGCTCCACAAAGAAGAGGCCTACACCACAATTAAGGGGGAGTGTCTAGGAATTGTCTGGGCTTTGCAGAAGCTGTAATCTTATCTGTATGGTAGGGAGTTCACCCTGGTTACTGATCACAACCTGAAATGCCAGAAAAAACAGGATGAACACCACTTACACTCCAAATATTCTTCTTTATCTTTAACTTCACACAATCTCGGGGCGGGCGACGTTTCGCAGTGTCATAACTTCCTCAGGCCCTCTGTGCTGTTACACTGTTAAAAAACCTTTTACAAAAAATATATCCTCAATAAGTTCTCTTATCATTTAAGTGTAACACCAGCACAGTGCTCACCATAATCCCATTGCATTTCTCTATTCACCCATGCGGTATCCCTTCACCAAAGCACTATTCAGTTCTCCTGTTGTTCATATATCCCCTAATAATCAGATGTGAGACTTCATCAATTTTTCAGTTCTCCACTATGTCACTTAATACCCTCCAAACAAAGGCTACCACTTCTACAATTGTTTCCATCCTTTATCACAATATATGATAATACATCCCAAATTCCTTAAAGATATTCAACTACGGCAGTTTGTCCTCCACCTCAGGCTTTAGCCAACCATACTTTTTAATTTTTGTATAATGAAAATAAGGCTCTCACAGCTGGATTACTAATATTAAAAAGCTTCTCAATTTTAAGTGTATGGAGTAAATTCTCTTAAAATAGAGGGTAGGAAGGAAGCAGTTCACAGAAAACCATACAGCTGTGACAAGGCAGTGTAGGACTATACTGAGATCATTTATCAGATCATCACAGCCCTGCATTGTGATACAGAACCTCTTAGCACTCTCTGCCAAAGTAATGTCCAGTCACTCTATTCATTTAGTCTGAATTCTTCAAGCAGTCCAACATGTATATCCAGTAGACCTCCCTTTTTAGTAGAAGTTTACCCCAATCTGCATCCTTCCTTGCTGGAGCTTGTACGTGTTCCAAAGCCCCAAATCTCAGGGAGGTCACACAATGACACGTGGTATTAAAATGTCTTGCCACTACAGAATTCTTATCTTTTGTCTAATGTCACTCTTATGTTCTCCAGTTCTCACTTTTAATTTTCTCTTTGTCTTTCCACATATAGTTTATCACATGGTCATTGAAGTAGATAATAATGTGATCCATGGAACAATTGATATGCTGTTTGATGGGAAACATCTTGTTGGTATAGAGATGTTCAAAAATATTTTCTTACTTGTATTGCCACAGTGGTAACAATGCCCACAGGGGAAGTTGCAACTGGTCAGTGGTCCCAGCAAAAAGTTGTTTTTGTCCCAATTGAGGGCACATAATGTGTTGCATGCACTAACCTGTCTATTATAGTATGATTCTTCTTGAATGCTGCTAGTGGTAAGTTTCAAAATAATGGATTAATCACACTTCTGGCCTACAGTATATGCCGGTTTTCCGTAACAATCTTTTAAATATCCCTACTTAGGTGACTATATGCCATAGGTAACACTATTCTGGGTGACATATGGAAACATCAAAATTTTTGCAGCAACACGTGAAAACAGCGAGTGGATTTGGGCGAGTGCAGATACAGCGATTCCTGTATCTCCGCACCCCCTCCCAATGTAGGGGCTTTGCTCCCCACACACTCCTTTTTAAATATACTAACTTTGGGGGGGTGCAATTCGGGGAAGATGGAAACCCCCAATCGCCGTAAGTGCCGTCGCCCAAATCTATTGCCATTTTTACAGTCACCGTTATTGCAGTCGCTGTCATCACGGGTCACCCTACTCTGTCACCTATCTCTTTTTTAGGTCATTGTTTAAAAAGGTATTTAATAGAGATCCTTGAAACTTCCTCAGCTGCATTCTGTACCAGTTTTTCATTGTATCCTCAGTCTCTAAATCTATTAATCATTTCCTCAGACACCCATCTATATTTTCTTTCTTCACTACAATTGCGCCTAGCCATAATCATCTGTGACTTTGAAATGCTCCTTTTTTAAATTTGGATCATGATATCTGTTATTATGTAAAGTAGTCCCAGCCTGCTCAGGCATGACTCAGACCCTCTAAGGCCTCTGGACCCTCCACAGCCCCTGGACAAACCCTAGCTCTACCTTCTAGGCAGTCCTGCTTGCAGGAGTCCGCCAGCCACCAGAAACTTACTTTAAGGACTCCCAGTCCGCTCGGGTGTGACTCGGACCCTCCACAGCCCCTGGACTCTCCACGGCCCCCGGGCAAGCCCTAGCTCTACCTACCAGGTGGACCTGCTTGCAGGAGACCGCCAGCCACCAGAAACTTACTTTAAGGACTCCCAGCCCACTCAGGCATGACTCAGACCCTCCATGGCCCCTGGCCCCTCCACGGCCCCCCGACAAGCCCTAGCTCTACCTACCAGGTTGTCCTGCTTGCAGGAGACTGCCAGCCACCAGAAATTTACTTTGAGGTAATTGTTAGGGATCCTTTGCACCGGGTCATAATGTTGTACACTTAATAGCGTACGCCATTATGGTGAAACGCAGACCTGTGTGCTCTCCAGTTAAGACCCCCAGAGTTGGAATCTTTAGTAGGGGGTCCGGGGATCTCAGAACAATAAATAAAAGAAATCGCACAATGCAATTTTTACCACATGGCATTCAGCCATGACATTATTACCTCGTGCCGGGAGCCTTGTCGCCAGCCCAGCTGGTTGTTGCTGCTACTGCTAAACTGAAGACATTTGAATTTTCACTTTGGCACCTTTTCTGCCCAGACGCTGGATCGCAATTGTAGCTGCTGTTGTGGATACTGTTGCTGAATCTCACTTTAATTTGCTACTAAATGCTGTTTTCAAGCTCACATTTATTTGCTACTAAATGCTGTTTTTAAGCTCCCGATGTGCATCAGTTTTTACTTAAAAGTAGCACAGTTTAAAACTGTCTGGGCTTTATTTCTGACCTACTGCAACAAGCTGTGCAAGCCCAATTTACTTTAAATCTAGCCATAATTGGCTGGGCTGTATTTTTTTTCTACCTACTGAAAAATTCTGTGCTAGCCAAATAGATCTGAAAGGTAGCCAAATTTATAAGGAAAAGTTTGGGGGCTGCATTTATTTATTTATTTATTTCAGTTGCAGATTAATATCTTTGAGCCATCAAGGCTCTTTTACAAAGGTTCCATGCCAGGTAGACTACAGACAAGAATTACAAAGGTTCCATAACAATAGGGCAAGGTTCAAACAATAAAATGATGCCAGACACAAACATAGGTTCCATGTCGGGTATGCTACAGACAAGAATTATAAAGGTTCCATAACAATAGGACAAGAGACAAAAATTACAGAGGAAGTTTGATGAACATTTCAGGAAGACACAATATGGACTGGCTGTACAAGCAGGCTTTCATAACAATAGGACAAGAGACTAAATAGCAGATGAAATTTGTTGAATATTGCAGGACGACAGAATATTGGCTGGCTATACAAGTAGGCGGGTTGGCTATTACATTGACTATAGTGTAGCAAGTACTAGAAGTGCATTTTGACATATGGGTCACTATATTGTTGAGGCCTCAAATGCATCAGGGGAGCAAGCCTAAGAAGGGGTGAGAAGTAACCTGAGGGGGCTTTGTCACAGGTAGAAAAGAGGGGGGGAAGGGTGGAACAAGAGTGGGGAGGACAGCCGCCCAGGGGCTTTGTCAGTAGGGGGCAGGAGCGAGGGGGAGTTGTGGGAGTGATGGGGAAATAACTCATGGTGGTGATAGCCGTCTGTGTTTAGTAGTTGCAGTCACATTGGTTATTTTGGGCCAGAAAGGTTTGCAGGTCTCTTTTAAATGGGCTAATTTTTGTGTGCTCCAGAGTGGTAGTAGGGAGTTCGTTATACCAGGTGGGGCCACAGCAGGAGAGTGATCGCTGAGCAAGGCACGTTCTTTTGAAGGGGACATGGAGCACTCCCCTTCTCCGTTCCTCTTGTGACCTTAGGGGAGAGGTTTCACTGGAACAAAGCTACGGTAGAGTCAGGAGTGAGTCCTAGTAGGGCTTTTTTGCCCATAAGGCAAGCCTGATACTTTGCCCTGAGGTGTAGCGGCAGCCAACCTGTACAGGAATAAAGGGTGCAAGTATGGGTACGCTTGCTGGTGCCAAGCACCAGATGGCAGGCCTCGTTGGCTAGTAATTTGACTCTTTTTAATGCTGAGTCAGTGGCAGCACTGTAAATGACTAGTGCGTAGTCGATGATAGACAGTGTAGAGCTTCCGAGTGACTAGGTTAAGAGCCTCGTGAGTTGTGGCTTGCCTATGCCTATAGAGGATACCTAGCTTAGTATTACCAGTTTTGACTATGTGGTCGTTATGGTGCACAAAGGAGAGTGTGTTATCAATATGTACTCCAAGATATTTGAAGGTGGAGACTTGTTCAATGCTATCCACTTTTTAGCTATAGATAGTTATGGGTTTAACATTCCGTTTGGTGTGTGGCAGGGTTAGGTGCATAGTTTTGTTTTTTTTATAGTTCAGAAGAAGTCAGTTTTGTGAGAACCATGCCTCAAGCATGTTAAAGCTACTCTGCATCTGCGAATAATTAATATGTTCTGGCATTTGCTTTCTCCTGCTACTTTAAACCCTGTCATTCAAGATTATACCCTCCTCATTTCTTTGTTTTTCTTAGCCCTGCCTACCTATCTCTCCATGCTTAAAACTGCTCTTTCTCCTCTCTTCCTAGGACTCCCAGCCCTCTTGGTCGTGACTCAGACCCTCCACGGCCCCAGGACAAGCCCTAGCTCAACCTACCAGGTGGTCCTGCTTGCAGGAGATCGCCAGCCACCAGAAAGTTACTTTAAGGTATTTGTTAAGGAGTCTTGCTGCCAGCCTGGCTGGTTGTTGCTGCTACTGCTAAACTGAAGCCCCGCTGTCACTTTGTGCCGGCTTCCCACCCACCTGCCCTATCTGGGCATTTAGTTATATAGGCTTATTTTGTCAGTTTCAGCTGACATCTAGCAGGCCACTTTGCCATTTGCTCCTTATCATATACTACCACTAGGGGCGTCGGCTTAACTCTTGTGCTCATTCGAATACCTCTTGTTGCTAATTGTAGCTGTACTGAGGCTGTTTTGGTGCTTTCATGCTTTTGCTACTGTATTGTTACAGCTCATCATAACACATGAAATTCTGACCTCTCTTGCAACAAGCCTGTTGCTTTGTTCACTTGCTAGACTATCCCTGCTCCCATGTTCCCACAGTAGTATCTGGCAGCAAAACCAGAATGATTATTTCAATTTCTCTAACATGCTGGTTAGACCTATTGACTATCTTGATCTCACTCCTGTATTGATCCTGAGATTCATCAACTTTTTTGTGACTGCCTACTTAGATTATAGACTCTTCTAAAATCAGTATGGTCACTCCTCTTATTCATCACAAGCTTTGGTATCTCATGCTGCTTGTAATCCTGTTGGTAGGTGGTGTGGAACTGAACCTTGGTCTCTAACATTCTCAGCCATGCAATAATGCCTCCTGGGCTACCACCTCAGGGCTCTGCATAGCCCATCTAAACATTAGGAGCCTTATGCATAATTTTACGGAGCTAGAGGCTTGGGTTGCCATCTACAACCCGGATATACTGTGCCTGTCTGAGACATGGCTAAAGCCCCCCTGATTCAATCTGCTCGCTACAAAACTATAGCCTTATCAGGAATGACAGGCTATCTCCTAAGTGGGGTGGGGAATTTGCACTATTTTACAAAGCTCATCTGAACATCCTGCAGAACACTATACCTCAATCCCCCACTTGTGAATCCCTTCATGCACTTCTCTGCTTGGGTTCTAAAAATCTACATATAGTTTTTGTTTATAACCCGCCCCAGGGAGGACTGTCTGCCTTCATTAATTTGCTGGAGGACTCGGTAAAACTGGTGGGCCAAAATGAGCTGCTTATTCTTAGAGACATGAATTAAACTGGCTTGGACAAACTCAAGGCTCACTTCTATCTGTAATCCAAAGCTATAGCCTGCGTCAAGTAATAACAGAGCCCACAAAGATCTCTTCTAAAGCAATGTCAAGCATGCTGCTGGATTGGGTGTTAACAAATAGGGTAGATAGAATTGTGGATGCAGGTACTCTGCCAGATACTATATCAGATCACGGCCCCATTTTTTGTGTGTGGCAACACTCTAGTTCCCAGTCCCTGCCCCCACGCTATATAACTTTCAGGAACTATGCTAATCTGAATCAGTGGAAGTTCTTCTATGAAGTCTTGTCTATTGACTGATCTTATCTTTCTCAGGCCCTGGATGCACAAACAGCTGTTGACTACTTTCTAGACAAATTTCATGCAGTTCAGAGTAGACATACACTCCTTGTGACCCAACGTGTTCGTGGGACACCCACAAAGTGGTTACATAAAGATCTCCTGGCTGCATTACATGTCAGGGATAAGAGCTGGAGACATTTCAGAAAATCTGCTGACTATCACACCTATAGGACCCAGAGAAGTGACGGTAAAAAGTGGATCAGACTTGCAAAAAGCGCATATTGCAAGGGGCTTCTGCTGGAAGCATCAGGTGACCCAAGGAAATTCTGGGCAGACGTGAAATCAGTCCTAGGTACAAAGAAAACTCTCTTGGCTGATGAAATGATTATTAGTGGAGTCCACTGCAACAACCCCAGGACCATTGCAGAAGCATTTAATAAGCAGTTCTCTGACCTGTCTAGCTTTACATCTGCCTTCCTCCATGGTCAGTCATTACCTCCACCCACTCCACCCACCCCTATTGTACTTCCCCCTCCTCTTTACTTTTAGGCAGTATTAAAAGCTGACATCCTGGGCCTGCTGAATACCATTTCTGACAACACTAGTGTAGGCTCTGATGGTATTGAACCCAAACTTCTAAAACTGGCCACACTATTTATTGCCCAACCTTTGGCAAGGATCTTTACCCTCTCTCTTTGTAATGGAGTTGTCCCAGATATCTGAAAAATGGCCAGAGTCATACTGGTCTTTAAGAAAGGGGATAAACAAAACTTAACTAACTATCAGCTGATAACTATACTATCAGCTCTGAGCAAAATAATGGAAAAGCTAGTATCAATACAAGTAACTGAATATAACCTCCTCTCACCAATCCAGTATGGCTTTTGCAAAGGTCATAGCACCTCCACGTCCTTGCTCCACCTGGCAAATGATAATCTAACTGCTATGGACAATGGCCACCTCATGGGTACAGTTTTTATTGACCTGACAAAGGCATTTGACCTTGTTGATCATCCTCTTCTTCTAGATAATCTCCTAGCTCTTGACTTCTCACTAACCTCAGTTGCCTGGTTTAGTAGCTATCCATCAAATAATAACTGGTGATGCCCAATAGCAACCCGTTTTCAGACACTTTCAAAAGTCATATCAACCCTCAGGTTGATATGAAAAAACTTGTATCAACCTGCGAGTTGATACGACTTTTACATCCTTGTGCCGAAAATCATGACAAACTAGCTGAGACAGTCACTGGCAGCATGAGACTGTTCTCCAATGGCAAACACACACAGGCAGTTCACATCAATAAAATCAAACAAATAAATCGGGAGTCCTAATCAAAAGGGCTAGCACAATAGAGAACCATTTAGTTTAAATAATAAAATACATTCACAATCCTAAAAAATGTTTCCCTAAACACATACTTTCACCACTATCCCTTACTATATCCCCAGGCTGGATGACCTTTCACCTCGGATCTGAGGAACAATGCTTGAGGATTTCTAAAAACGAATAATTTTCAGTTAATTTAAATGCAATTTACTAAATAATATTATAATTATTTGTTAGAAAGTAGGTTGTCTCCTGCTGATCTTATCAGAGAGAGTTTAGTTTAAGTGTCATGAACTTTCCCCTCAGACTGAAATTACCCAGACAGCTAGATGATGCAACCACGATGGATTTGAACTTTTCCACAAAACGAACATATAAGAAGGTAACATTAAATTGTTACTGAAGTCTGTTCTCTCCTCTGGATGTAAAACATGTAGTTACATCTTTTGTCTGCTTTGTATTATAAAAATAACATATATGTAGGTGCTTCATATAGAGTGATTTCTGCTATGTACAAATGAGAAGTAATTTTTTCTTGCACCAGTTATTATGTAAAATAAAACATATGTAGGTGGTTGACATGGAGTTTTTTTACAAACCCTCGATGTGTGATAATATTTAAACCTCTCGAGCTTCGCTCTTGAGGTTTACATATCATCACACATCTTTGGTGTGTAAAAAAAACTCCATATCAACCACCTACATATGCATTATTCTCTATATAAAACTCAGCTTGTTAGATTCAACTCTGCTGTGTCCAGCCCAATGACTACCTACCTAGGTGTTCCCCAGGGATCAATATTAGGGCCCCTTCTTTTCTCTATTTTTATTAACAATATCTCATCTTGTATGCCTGAATGCTTAGCAATCCTTTCTGCGGATGACCTGGTTTTGTACTGTAGTGATAAGAATATACACCGCATAAACCTGACTCTCACCACTGCTTTTAAGGCTATTCAATCCTGGCTCCTCCACCATAAGCTAATCCTTAATGCCGATAAGATGCATACTATGTTGTTTGGTTCTACAGTCATATTAAATAATAACTGGGATCTTTTTAAAGTTTCTGGTCAGGATGGGATGGTCCTTGAACCAGTTTGCTCTTTTAAGTATCTCAGAGTACTCCTTGACAAAAATCTTAACTTTGATAAGCACATAACAGCTCCTTGTAAATCAGTTAATGCTAAAATTGGTGTAGCCGACAAAACCAGCTACGTCCTTATGCAGTCAGCCAGATTAGCCATAGCCCATGGCATCTTGCTCCTGTCGTTATCCTATGGGGTAGTCACTTATAGCAACGCATCCATAAGTCTCATCAGGAAGTGGGATACTACTTATAACAGCATCTGCAGGTATGTGTCTGCCTCTCCCTGGTCAAAACACTGTTGTCAGCTTTATGCTGATCTAAATTGGCTACCTCCCGTTTCTGTTTGAACTCTTGCTCTTGCCTTCCTGACTGATAACGTTATTAGGTTAGGAAACACATCTCACTGGCCTCCCTACTAACTCTGCTGCCCTCCTACCACAGCCTTCTCTCATCTGATAAATCGCTGTTGCTAATACCAAGATGTAAGTCTAACAAAGAAACCCTTGCTTTCTCACACTCAGCAGCCAAACTCTGGAACTCCCTTCCTCTTGATGTTCGCCTAGCCCCCAGTTATGCCCAGTTCAAAAGAAATTGTCACTCCTTCCTCTTCAGCAAGGTCTCCTGTGTCTGCTTCAAACCCACCCTGAATCTACATTTTGGACTCTCTCTCACTTCACCTCTGCTGCAACTGCTCTCTGCTAAGCCCATCTAGTCATATTATTAGGCACTTATGACTCTTTTTGTCTGTGTTTCAACTGCTCTTAATCTAGTTGTTTGTTTAGCTACATGTCAATACTAGTCACTGAATTTATGTTTATGTTTATTGATCACTCTGATTTTGTGAAATTTTGATTGTATTTGTACTACTGTTAAAAATGTACTTCCCTGATTATCCCTACCTATTGTAATCTCCCGGGTCATGCCTGAAAATAGTCATGTCCTGGCTATGGTACTTACCCAGTAAACAAAAACTAAATAAAGTGTTCCTATCTGTCTTCATGCTATATAAGGTTGTTTCTAGTCCTCTCACCCCTTATAAATTATAAGGTCCGAAAAGGGAATTCTGTCACAAACGGCCGTCATGGTAAACATTAAGTTGGGGTTCCTGGTATTTATACAGTTCAAAAATCCATCCAGATCTGATCTCCCACCCTTCCACACCATCATTATTTCATTGATAACGCATTTCCAGTATATTATATTTTCGTGGAAGGGATTTGTGTTTATATCTAGCATGAAAGGCTTCTCAAAATCCCACATAAACAGACTGGCATAGGACAGGGCCATAGTACTGTCCATCGCTGTGCCTTTGATCTGTAGGAAAAACCTGTCCTCAAATGTGAAATTGCTTTTAGTCAAAGTAGCTCAGCCATTTGATTTAAACATTCACTAGGTGGGCATTGGTCCTCCCTGTCCACAGGGCATTTACTAAAGAATCCAAGCCTTTCAGCTGCTGTATACTGGTACATAAAATATTTAACATCAAAACTAACTAGTATAGTTTTCTCCCCATTCTAGGCCTTGTGTATTCAATTCCCTAATGACTTCTATCACATGTCCTGAATCCCTTATGTCTGTAGACATCTTATGTACTTCTGGTTGTACATGATAATTAACATATTTTGATGAAGGTTCGGAAACAGAGTCAATACCCGAGACTACTGGTCTTCCATAAGGTTTGACTGGATCTTTATGTACTTTGATTAGTACATATAAATCAGAATTCTCGGGCACCCATTTGTAAGCATGTCTTTCTCATCCTCTATCAACCACCCCATATCCACACTTAATGTTAACAAACTCTAGCAAGAGCCAATACAGCGGGCAAAATAATGGTATTGTGGGCAGTGAGAAATGTGTAAAGTAGCAATTTTTGCACTAACTACTGAGCCACCTAACTGCGCTTTCTAATTGTGGTGATAATACACACACACTGACTAATACATATACAGATAATTATTTATATTCCAGTGTAACATAGCAGTGCACTGTCTACACACATTTTTAGAGATAAAAATAAGACATTGAGGGATGGTTTTCTTCTTTTCAGGCTTTGAGGGACATCAGAGGGTGGAGGGCTACCACTAAATACCTCATTTAAATCAGCAATGGCATGTGTAAGGCTGAAACTTATCTAGATAGCAGGGAAATGTAGACTAGCAATGTTTGCACTAACCACTGAGTCACCTAGTTGCACTTTCTAATTATTGTGATACACACACACACTGACTAATACATATACACATACATGCATATATATTCCAGTATAACATAGCAGTGCACTGTCTACACACAGAGAGCATAGCCACATGCACACCAACACACATACTGTATGCTGCTTTATATGGCATTTATTTACTTATACATGTAACCCTAATTCTACTCAACAGCATGACTGGGTAACTAAGGTAGTTCAAGTTCAAGTTTTCAAGTTCAAGTTTGTTGCAGGAAAACTCCATTGAGCAAGCTCATTCACAAGGAGGTCCTGGGGAATGTATACAGACAGAAGAAATTGCATACATAAGTAGTGGAACAGGGAGATGCAGTGGATGTAGCCTGTCTGGACTTCAGAAAGGCCTTCAACACTGTCCCCCATAGAAGGCTGATTAACATACTGCCCGTCCTGGGGTGGATCCTAAAATAGTTCTGTGGGTGGAGAACTGGCTGAATGGCAGGAGTCAGAGAGATCTGGTAAACAGGGAGTACTCTGGTGAGGGAGAGGTGATGAGCAGGGTGCCGCAGGGTCGATGTTGGGGCCAGTTCTCTTCAACATTTTTGTTGGGGACATTGCAGAGGGACTGGAGGGGAAGGTATGCCTCTTTGCAGATGATAGAAATGTATGCAATAGGGTGGACACACTAGGGGGTGTTGAAAGAATGAGGGAAGACCTTAAAAAACTGGAGAAATGGTCTGAAGAATGGAAGCTGGGATTCAAAGCAAAGAAGTGCAGGATCATGCACATAGGGCACAAGAACCCAGGGACAAACTATAAACTAGCTGGGGGGTACTGACAGTCACAAAGCTGGAAAGGAACCTGGGAGTTATAATCTCAGAGGACCTAAGAGAAACTAGGCAATGCAAAAAGATGTCTGGAAAGGCCAGCCAGATTCTTGCATGCATATGAAGGGGTATCAGGAGTATAAAGGATGTCATTTTGCCACAGTATAAGACACTCATGAGAGACTGTACCTGGAATACTACATCCAGTTCTGGAGGCCCCATCTGAGAAAGAACATAGACAGGGAGGAGACAGTGCAGAGGAAGGCAACTAAAATTGTGCAGGGCGTGCAGGATAAGACCTATGAGGAAAGACTAAAGGAGTTAAATATGTATTCCTTGGAGGAAAGGGGGGGAGGCATGACTGAGACATACAAATATATCACCAGTATAAACAAAGTACAGGAAGGAAGCATCTTTCAAAGTAAGAGATGCTCCAAGTCAAGGGGGCACTAAATGAAGTTAGAGGATTGACGGCTCAGGGGAAAGGTGAGAAAATATTTTTTCATGGAGAGGGTGGTAGATTCCTGGAATAGCCTATCAGAGGGGGTGGTAAGGGCTAAAATGGTCACAGAATTTAAGAAGCAGTGAAGTGAATTACATTAACTGTCTGTATTGAATTTTTTTCATATTTAAAGAGTGGTATGATGAACTACATGTTTTTCTTTTGTGACAGCATTTAGCATAGTAACAGTGTTTTCAAAATTCAGCATGGCGAGATCTCCAGTGCTGACAGGAGAAATTTCACCTGTCAGACATTCTGAGTTTTCTATTAGGCTGTGCCCCACACCCCAACCTAAATATAACTCCAAGTCGGAGTTGATTTGAAGGGGGGGGGTGAAAGATGGCAAAAAAGTGAACTTGCACCCTCATGTCCCTCACAGTGACAATCTCAAAACCTGTTGAGATTGTCGTTGTGAGGAATTTTGCCGTTGGAGTTTCGTTGTTCAGTTGGCATACAATTTACAGGTTATAATAACATGTTTTAGTGATTTTTCAGTGTCCATACTGATATTTAGGAGCATAATTTAATACATGTTTATGCACACAGATGTTTTGAAAAAAATGTTTAAAGAAAGCAGATAAGGAAGTGCATACATTGTGGAACTACTGTATTAGGGTAATGTGGAGACTAATCCACTCTATATTACAATTGAGACTGGCACTATATCCCAGAGGTTAATAAGCTATAAATGAGCTTGATACATCCAGCAGACCTGGGTTTGAGTCCCACAACCTCCATTTGCATACTGTGTGACTATGAGCAAGTCACTTAACCACCCCAGTGCTCCCAGGTTGCCCTTGAAAACAAGCACAGAATAAAAATAAAATGATTATATGAATTATTGTGTTAGGTATGTTAGCAGTGAAACTTTGCATGCTAATTTTATGATTATTATGTGAATTTCAGACAATTCCCTGATGAAGTCTTTATGATCTTGAAATGTTGCATGATTTTGAATAAGGAAAATAGTGGCTGATAAAATATAAAACTACAGTATGCACTTCATGTGAAAGTAGTTCTCTGGTCTGGTTTCTTATTTATGCTTCAGTTTTTGCCTGACCTGTCTGAGGCCTTTCACCATAGCATTTAAAATCTGAAACCTCCTTCCTGACTCTCAGTTACCATTTATGCCTGGGAGTGACTTGACATCTTTATGAGCTATGAATCTTTCCTGAAAGAGAATTCTACCAGATTGAAGCTTAGCATACAAAATAGTGCATTGAAACACTCTGTAGCAGACTGCTTCAATTAATTAGCAAAGGGATAACACAAAACCACTATTTTTATCTAGTCCATTATGAATCCGGAGAGTTCCCTTTTTCTACTGAAACAACAACACATCTGCAGGGCAATGCCCACTGCAGCTGTAATGATGCCATTATATCCTGCTGAACCTCTCTAGTAAAATCTTGTGTCAATGCCAGATACCTGTTGGTATCCCCTAATTGCTTCAAACATTCTTCTTTGTGCAAATTATAGCCTCACAGGACTATTCCATCTCCTTTATCTGCAGCCTTAATTACCATTGATCTATCTTTCTCTAAGTCTTTCAAAATATCCCTTTTTACCTTTTTAAATGTTGATGTTTTGGAAACAAATCTCTTTTATTTTAAAGCTGCTTCATTTCCTTCTCTACCAGCTTGATATAACTTTCCATGGTGATCATCCATTTTGGGGGATTAAACTTTGAGTGTATCTCTAACACTTTCCTCAGTTGGTGTTTCTTAGTAATTGATTCTGGTGGTCTATTCCCAAACTAGTCTGCTAATCTGATTTTCCTATAAAATTGGTGAAGACTGATTGCTAAATTAAAGATATCCAAGCCTTTAGTTGGGAATTGGAAAGTCCCTTTCTCAAAACCTGTTTCTCCACTTCTGAGATGGTCCTTCCACTTAAATTAAAGCCTGGACCCTGCTCCTGTCCCTCACCCATTTCATCTGCCTCCTCTTCCACCTCCTCCACCCCTCCTCTTCTCTGAGATGTATATTCTTCCCTGTATGCTCCTTCTTGATGTCACCCCTTGTTCTTTCATTCATATCTCTGATCCTCTGGGCCTGTAGCTCCCCTCACCTCTTATATATCCTGATATGTTATACCTTCTTCTAAACAAGGTTCAGAGTCCTGCTATTCCTGTCTCTGGGGTAGATAAGCTGTGGTTACATAGCTGTTCCTGCTATTCTAGTCAGATAGTAGGATCCCCTATTAAAGTTCTGGAGTTTAAGATGCCATATATAATCTTTATTTTTCCTATAATCTACTATGTCTTGTTTGAATTTCTGAAGTTTTTATTGTTTAATAAAGTCCTCATATTCTAACGAATCTTTCTTGATTTTCTCTGATGAAACTGTAAATTCCTGATCTTGTACTCTGATGTTATATTCCTCCTTATCCTGCTGTATTTCTGGTGCCAATCTACTGCATTCCTTTACTACCACTTCTATTAAAGCTAATATGAACTCTGGTGAGCATTTATTTCTAATCCCTGACCATTTGTCATGTAATTCCACAGTCATGAACCCCAGATTGGGCTCAACAAGCACCCATAGTCCCCTGAGGATTCTTTTATTTTTTAGCATATTCCCCTAATGATAGAGCATGCCATTCTAAAATTATATCTCATTGTTCCAGATGTTCAATCATATTCAACAATGTTTTATTGCTAGCGGTTTTTGTCTGAGTTTTAGTTTGTTGTGGTAAACCTAATACAGTTCTTGTTCTTCTGCTGTAAAGTTATAAGAGAGCAATGCACTCTCAACCCCTTGTTGTGAAAAGCTCTTTTAATATTAGTAACTCAGATGTTTGAGTCTTTTATTAATATTTTCATTATACAAGAAATAAAAAATATTAAAGAGTGATTGGCTAAAGCCTAAGGTGGGGAGCGAACCACCACAGTTGGTGGGTAAAATGGTGCAGGAAGCTCCACTGAACACCTTTCCCCTGCACCATGGAACTCACACATTGCCTGAAATCTAGGGTTTTACCATGCTGAATCAGCAACAGTGTTGTCGAAGTTTGGCATGGCGAGATCCCCAATGTCGACAGGTGAAATTTCACCTGTCAGACATTGTGTGTTTTCTATCAGGGGGCTGTGCCCCCAAAACCCCCATGTGAGGGTCTGTGCCCCCCACATCACCTCTTCTAAAGATTATTAACTCCCAGTCGGAATTTGTTTGAAGATGGCGAAAGGGCAAAATTTCGGCCTCGGGTTCCCTCACAGCGACAGTCTTGAAACCTTTCGAGATTGTTGCTGTGAAGGATTTTGCCATTGAAGTTTTATTGTTCAGTCAGCATATGGCAATCTGGCAGGTAGCTGTGGCTCCACTGTGAGGTGGAGATAGTGGTGATGTCATTCCTGACATCTGTGTCCCTGCACCACCCACCAAATGTCGGTATGTGAACCTAGCAGGCATGAGCGGCTGGTCACTCCTATACATTATAGGAGTCTGCTGGTGGCTACATGCATATTCCCGTAGCTCAGAGTGAGTACTTAGTAAAACCTATAAAAGTACAGGAATAGGAAGGCACAGCAATGAATTAAAATTTGAGAGATTAACAATATGCTTTGTATGCTTCATAGGAGAGAGAAACTGAACAAAGAGCATTAAGAAGTTAAGGGCAATAGCCACTCGAGGAAAGTGTGATTTATTTGAGGTGAGACAAATTGTTAAATTAAAAGTTTAAATTGGCAACATTTCATTGCTTTGATCAAATAACAAATGTAAATGAACTTTTAGATTACTGTTTGGCTCTCTGTGTACTGCTTCCTTCCCACTCTCTTCTCAGGGGAGTTTACTCTGTTTGTTAAAAAATGTTTAGGAGCTTTTTAAATAGTTTACCAGTAGTGACTTTTATTTTTATTATTATTATTATTATTATTATTACCACCTTATAAGTTAATATAGAAAATAAAAAAGCATGTCTGGCAAAAGCCAGAGGCGGGGGGTTGGGAGGTGAATTGCCAAAATTGGTGAGTTAAACGGTTGCAGGGAGCTCCGTGAAACACCTTTCCCCTGCACAAAAGAACTTATACATTGCCTACAATATAGCAAACAGCTGTAGTACACTGTGAGACAGGGACAGTGATGACATCATTCATGATGTCTCCCCCCCACTGCAATGTGATACTTAAACCAGGCAAGTGTAGGTGGCCAGCCATTCCTATACAATGTAGGAGTTAGCTGGTGACATTGTACTTTATCCTACAGCTCTCAGAGAGTATAATAAGTAGGAACATTGAAATGGTAGTACAGAATAGAATATAATCTGAGCAGAGAGTAAGAATATGTTCTATATACATTATACAGGAGGGGGGAAACTGTCTGGACAACATGTATTAAGAAGCTAAGGGACAGAGCCACCCAGTAAGGGAAAATGCATTTTATTAGTGGTAAAATGAATTATTAAGCTGAAAGTTTAAATCTGAAGCACATATTTATTTATTTATTTAGATTTTGTTTACCGGGTAAGCCCACTGAGACCAGCGGTCCCTTTTTCAGGAGCGACCCGGAGTTAGTTACAGAAAAGGACATATTGAAAAACAGTTATATACAGTATACAGTAGTTACATTCATTACATATGTTACACAGTATTACATTTGCAATATTTATACGGGGGTAGTAATCTGGTTCACAAACAGACTCACATATTATATACAGTGCTCATGTATTCACACATTATGCACAAAATGTACATTATTTACATTAGTGTACATTGGAAGCAGTGTATAGGGAAGTAACCAGTTTACATATTATTGTCCATATTAGAATTCCATGACAAATTAAAGGGATTATTCAAAGCAGTGCAGCAGTCAAATGAAAATGGCCTGGGGAGCTAGCGGTTACAGCCACAGAGACTAAGGTTGAGAAGATATAGTTTGAGTCCATATTTGAACTGGGTGAGGGTGGTCGAGTTCATCAAGCTAGGTGGTAGGGAGTTCCATAGGTGGGGGGTGGCAAATTTGAAGGAATGATTGCCATAGTTGGAGCACATCCTAGGGATGTTGAGGAGGTGGTTTGCGGTTGATCTCAGGGTTCGGGTATGTCTTTTGGGAGAGAGTAGTCCTCGAAGATGGGAAGGGGGACCAAGATTAGTGAACTTGAAAGTTAGGCAAGCAACAGGATAGGCTAGTTTGTGCTGGAGAGTGGGCCAGTTAAGTTCCTTTAGGGCCTCACAATGATGTCTCCCGGGCAAGGAGTTTGTGGCAAAGCGAGCCACACGGTTATATAGTACGGAAAGTTTATTGTATTCTGACTCTCTGAGGGACTGCAACAGTGGGGCTCCATATAGGATGGAAGGGAGAAGATGGCAGCAGGCAATTGCATGGCGTGCAGTAGAGGATAGAGAGTTTCCCAGATGGTAAAGGAGGCCAATCTTTTGATGGGTGGACCTGGTTATGGAATCAATATGGGATCGGTAGGTCATATCCTGTTCTAGATGGATCCCAAGATATTTAAAACTGGGCATGACCTCAACTCTTTTTCTTTGGCTGGTGCTGATCTGGAGAAGCTGACTTCTGTCTGAGCCTAGTCGTCTAGAGCCAAACAGTACGGCTTTAGTTTTTTCATCATTGAGAATAAGGGAGTTTGAGGAGAACCAGGCCTCTAGAGTGGAGAGACTATCCTGAAGTTTTGTTGAAATGATGCTAGGTTGGGAGTCACTGCAGTATATGACAGTGTCATCAGCATATAGAATGAGATTGCTGTGAGGGCAGTTTCCCTCTATGTCATTGAGGAACAGTGGGAAGAGCAGAGGGCCCAGGATTGAGCCCTGGGGTACCCCGGCAGAGACTGATCTGGGTCCAGACTGTGTACTCTTCCAGCTGACTTTTTGGGAATGGTCACTCAGGTAGCTCTTAAACCAGGAGTGGGAGTGGCGATCCAGTCCTAGGAGCAGGAGTTTAGAGAGGAGGAGATTATGGTTAACCAGGTCAAAGGCCTTGGATAGTTCAATGAAGAGGGCGCCCGTTGGGGAGCCTTGGTCCATATGGGAGAGGATGTCTGTGGTGAGCCGGATGAGCACAGTGTTGGTACCATGACCCTTTCTAAAGCCATGCTGGACATTAGCCATGAGTAAGTGCTGCTCAAGGTAGTCCTGTAGCTGGTTTGAGACTAGTCTTTCCTGAACCTTCCCTAGGGGACTGAGAAGGGAGATTGGTCTGTAATTTCCCAATTTGTCTTGGGGCCCACTTTTGTGGACAGGTACAATGGTCGCTACCTTCCACATTTTTGGGACCAGGCCATCCTGAAGTGACCTATTTATGAGCACGGTGACAGGATGGGCGATGGCCAGGGCGGCAGCCCTCAGAATGCGAGGCTCAAGCTGGTCATGTCCTATGGAGGAAGAAGGGTTAATTTTGCATAAGAGAGGTAGTACCTCTGTCTGTTTGACCAGTTTTAGGTGGAATTGAGGTCGAGGGTGAAACCATGCGTCCTCTGTATAAGGGTTAGGCCTGGGGAGGACTGGGGAGGGAGACACACTCAGGTTAGAGAAGGAGGCATGGAATGCCTCAGCAATTTCTGCTGGGTCCTTTGTCAGAGAGTCCCCCTCCATGATGGAGTCCATTTGACTAGTTGAGGAGCCCTTAATAAGTTGGTTAATGTGTCCCCAGAATTTTTTGGGATCCCTTAGGTGCCTAGTTTGTAGGTCATTTAGGTATTGAGACTTGGCTTTTTTTGAGGATTTCTTGCACTGATTTCTCAGCTCTCTGTGCTTTTCCCAGTCTGTTGGGCTGCCAGAGGATTTGAAAGTACCCCATGCTCTATCCCGGAGGAGCATAGTATGCTTGAGGCATGGGCTCAGCCATTTATGACATTTTCCCTGTACCCTGAGCTTTTTAATGGGGCATGCATATTCGATGCAGACAAAAAGATCTGGGTGAAGTATTCAAGTGCCTCGTTGAGTGTGGGGAGAGAGAGAGATGATAGGGGCCCAGTCAGTGTGCCACAAATGGGAGCAGAAATCAGCAGGTACAAAACTACTGTAGTTTCTCACTTCAATGACCTTTGCAGCAATTTTTGGAGGCTTATTGGACCAAATGCAGAAAGTAGGCGAGTGATCACTTAAGGAGTCAGCCATAATCCCAGCTGACAGTATACAGCCCGGGCAGGAGACGAGGATCCAGTCAATGAGAGACTGGTTTCCAGTCTTGGGGTTATGCCTTGTGGGGAGGTCTATGACATGGGTAAATGCGGAGCCAAGTAATGAGTTTTTAGTAGGGGAGGAGAGCAGGGAAATAAATGTTTGTACACATGTATGTAAATGTATATTATAGGGGCCCTATAGTTAGGGTTGGTATGGCACTTCTATGTTAAGCTCCAATTTTTACACCTTAATAACTATGGCATTCTCTGATGAAAAAGCTCAAACTTTGGTATGCATGGGCACTCTGCCAGTGTTTCAAACATTGGAAAGTTTCATAATGACACCTCATATGGTTTCTGAGATATGGAGTGGTAAAAACTGTAAAATTGACACTTTTTTCCCCTATACTTAACATGGGATTTTTGGTTCTCATCTATAGCCCAGACTAAATTATTTTTTTTTCAGAAATTTTCAGGGATGATGGGTTCTGTGTAAGGGCATGCCTTTGGATACTTTGGTGAAAAGATATCTCACCATTTTTAAATGTTAATGTTTTTTGTGATAGTGGCTAGTCCAGCAGGTTATTGAAAACTGTTTGAACTGTTATTAGTAAAGGCCTTCTCTGAAAAACACTGTTTCTGCTGTCCGCCATCTTATTTTTCCGCCCTTTGAAATCTTGATTTTTAAGGAAATATTAGCTATTATGGAATGAGAAGACCTGTATTTAGATCTTGTTCACATAATTAGTTCTATTTTTTATATTATTATTTAACAATTTGCAGTGCAAGTATGTCTTTTGGGGACGAGAATCATATCAGCCATCACTTGCTTAGGTAAGGATTGTTTGATCTGAAAATAACCATTGGAACAGTAAATTTATTTTATTTTATTTATTTTAGCTTTTGTTAAATGGATGGGGTACACTAGACGTACATATGCCTATTTTCATGTACAACCTCGGAGAAATACAATACAGTATATAGGAGACAGCAGAGCAAACAACAGCTCAAGTGAACTATTGCAATCAAAAGAACAAGTAATAGGGAGGCATTGACAAGAATAAGTCATTACACAGGTAAGAGCAATACATTAATTCTACTAATATACCAAAAAAATATATACATGACTAGTAAGAAGAAAAGTAAGGCAAAGGCACATGTGTAAGACTGGAGGAGAGGAAAAGGTGACAGTGTGGAAGGGGCTCAGAGCTGAGTGTAGAGGGTAAGAAAATGGAGGGTGGTGGGGTAACTGCAAAGTAAGAGGCTAGCTGCACACCCAAGCAGACTTGATGGACCAAGTGGCCTATTTCTGCTGGTAAATTTGTATATTAGTATGAAAATGTTGGGTAGAAAAGGAATAGAATGGGGACATGGATATACATGCAAAAGTGCCGAAATGATTAGGGCCATATGTATGGAACAGCCTATCAAGAGGGAATGGAGTTGCCTTTTGAAAGTGCTAGGTTCTTGACAGGAGTACAGGGCAGCTGGAAACTATTCCACTGTGTAGAAGCAGCATAGGAGAAGGCCATGGGGCCATATTTGGAATGAGATCTGGGGACTGATAGCTGCTCAGCATCAGAGGACCTGAGAGCATAGTGTTGCGACCAAGGTACCAGGAGGGGGCTAAGGAGATCAGTTTCTGTGTTGAAAGGATGCTGTGCACCAACTTACCAAGAAAGAAGTGAAGTAGAGCAGTAGGGAAGGGCCATCCTAATTTGCTTTGGAGTAGGCAATGATGAGTGAAGCAATTGCAGGATAAGGTGAATCTTCAGATGTAACATACTGCCCATTTGCGGTGCAGGAGACTAGAGAAGTGAGCAAACACAGCTAGGGAGAAGGGCAGGGATAAATGGAGAAAAAGGCAAAGGCAGTAAGGACAGGGATGGGGCAAAAAGAAATAAAGCCATAAAAAAATGGGGAGTTATGAGTACCAATGCCCGTAGTCTAGGGAAAAAGCTCCCCAAAATGGTGGCCTTGATGGAAGAAGGATGCCTGCATATCATGGCATTCACAGAAACATGGTACACAGAGAACCATGACTGTGATGTCAACATACCAGGGTACACAATCTACAGGAGGGACAGTGAGGGAAGAAGAGGAGGAGGAGTAGCTCTCTATGTAAGGGAAGGGATCAAAGCAAAAGAACTAAAGAGTAAACAGGGAGGAAAGGAGGCATTGTGGGTCACCCTGGAGACTGGAAATGGCTCTACAATCCTCACAGGGGTTGTATACAGACCCCTGTCTCAGGTGGAGGAAATGGACAAGGAAATGACAGAAGGCATCCTTGGGATGGCAGAGAAAGGGGAGATATTGCTGATGGGGTACCTGAATATGCCAGATGTTAACTGGGGCACCTTTGCTGCAGCCACATCCAAGAGCAGAGCCATTCTCGATGCCCTACAGGGGGCATGCCTCAAACAGCTAATTTTGGAACCCATTCAGGAGAGAGCAATCTTAGACCTGGTACTCTCAAATGGGGACAGAGAGAGGATCTCTGATCTTGAAGTGTGTAGCCATCTGGGAACAAGCGACCACCAAACAGTGTGGTTCACGATAAACTTCGCTGTAGAGTCAAGCCACACAAAAGTGAAGGTACCGGACTTCAGGAGGGCTGATTTTGTCAAAATGGGAGAGTGCCTCAGAAAAGCACTAGCAAACAGGCAAGAAGGTGGGGTGGAGCAACAATTGGGAAACATCAAAACCGCCATCACAGAGGCATCAAGCCTTTGTGTGAAGCAAATAAACAAATCAAAATGAAAGAAAAACACTATGGTTCTCAAAAGAAGTGGTAGGGAAGGTAAGGGAGAAAAAGATAGCATTCAGAAAGTATAAGGAAACACAGAAGGAGCAGGACAGAGAACTGTACCAGTTAAAGCAGAAGGAAGCGGGGAAGGCAGTCAAAATAGCAAAGGCCCAAACCTAGGAAAAGATAGCCAACTCAGTTAAGAAGGGGGATAAAACCTTTTATATGTACATTAGGGAGCAAAGAAAGACTAAGGCAGGGATACTGAAGCTAAATAAAGAGGAAGGTGGTTGGGCAGAGAGTGACAGTGAAAAATCAGGGATACTGAACGAATACTTCTGCTCAGTATTCACAGTGGAAAAGCAGGGGGAGATACCTAATCCAGTCAATAGAAGCACTCTGGATAGGGGGTTGATATTAGTCTTTTCACAGAAGAAAGGGTTCTGAAAGAACTCTTAAAACTGAAGGTGGATAAAGCAATGGGGCCCGATGGGATTCACCCCAGAATTCTAAAAGAACTAAGGGAAGAACTAGTAACACCACTGACTACCCTTTTTAATAAATTATGGGAGGATAGTGTGGTACCTGAGGACTGGAGGAGGGCAGATGTGATTCCCCATCATAAAAGTGGGAGCAAGACAGAGGCAGGAAACTACAGACCTGTCAGTTTGACCTCAGTGGTAGGGAAAATGATGGATCATTTCTGAAGGAAAGAATTGTTGAGTACTAGAGTCCAGTGGGGCACAGGACCTGAGGCAGCATGGATTCACAGCAGGAAGGTCATGTCAGATCCATCTAACTGATTTCTTTGACTGGGTGACCAAAGTAGTAGACCAGGGAGGGGCTGTGGACATGGCTTACTTAGACTTTAGCAAGGCATTTGACACAGTCCCGCACAAAAGATTAATAAACAAATTAGCCAGCCTGGGAGTGGGTCCCAGGGTGGTAGCTTGGGTAAAACACTGGCTGGACAACAGAACACAGCGGGTAATAGTAAATGGAGTCCACAGTGAAGAAAGGGGGGTTACTAGTGTGGTACAGCAGGGTTCATTACTGGGGACGGTCCTTTTTAATGTCTTTATAAGTGACATTGCAGAGGGACTGGAAGGGATAGTATGTCTCTTTGCAGATGACACAAAGATCTGCAACAGGGTTGATACACAAGGTGGGGTGGAAAGGATGAAAAGGGACTTGGAAAGGTTGGAGGAATGGTCAAATTAATGGCAGCTTAGATTCAACACAAAGAAGTGCAGAGTAATGCACCTGGGAAACAAAAACCCAGGGGAACAGTACACAATGGGGGGTGAGATACTGACAGCAACAAAAATGGAAAGGGACCTGGGAGTAGTCATATCAGACAACCAAAAGGTGGGCCAGCAATGTGAGAAGGCAGCAAGGAGGGCTGGGGGGAAACTGGGATGCACAGGGAGAGACATCACCAGTAGAAAACAGGAAGTTGTTGGCCCTCTGTACAGACAGTTAGGAAGACCACATCTGGAGTACTGTGTACGGTTCTGGAGACCCCATCTCCACAAAGACACAGACAGGGTGGAGGCTGTTCAGAGGAGGGCAACCAAAATGGTGCAGGGTCTGCACCAGAAGACATATGAAGAAAGACTAAAGGAGCTTAAGATGTATAGCCTCGAGGAAAGGAGGGAGAGGGGGCATGATAGAAACTTTCAAATACCTCTAGGGAATCAGCAAAGTCCAAGAGGGTAGCATCTTTCAGAAAAAGAGATGTGCAAGAACAAGAGGGCACAATTTGCAGATAGAGGAGGGATAGCTCAGAGGTAATGTGATGAAGTATTTCTTTACAGAGAGGGTTGTAGATGCATGGAACGGCCTTCCTGAGGAGGTTGTAGGGTCAAAAACAGTGGGGGAATTCAAGAATGCATGGGACAGACATAAGGCAATTCTAGGGGGGTAGGAGGAAGTAAGCTGTTGGTTAACTAGGATCTGCAGCTTATTCGTTAGGTAGGGAAATGGGCAGGCTAGGTGGGACAAGCAGTCCTTATCTGCCATCAAGTTCTATGTTTCTATGTTTCTAGCCCATAAGACAGCTTAGGAAGAAGGAGTCATCCAGCAACTGTCATGTGTGCAGAAGGAGAGAGACTGTTTCTGGCCTAGTATGCAATGCCTAGATTGGAGTTGATGCCTTTACACACAGAGAATGTGAGAGGAGAAATCAAAGGAGGGGTTGAGTGTGATACCAAGATACTTATATGCGGTAACAGCATCCAGGGTGGTGCCATTCTCAGTTGCCACAGTTAGGAGGGGTGGGTAAATCTTTCAGTCTATGAGGGGTACTGAAAAGCATGGCTTGGGACTTGGAATAGTTCATAAGGAATTTATTGTCCTTGAGTCAGGACTGAACAGAGGTTTGGTCAGATGCAAGGTCATGGTTGATGTCAGTTATGTCGGAGGCATGACAGAAGAGCACCAGGTCATCTGCATAAAAGAGGGGAGTAGTATTTTTAAAACAATAAGTGATGGAATTAATGTGTAGTGAGAACAGCAAAGTGCTGAGGTTGGAACCCTGGGGGACACCCAGGGAGGTGGGAAGTTAATCCGAGTGGGTGCAGCTGACTCTGATCCACTGATGCCCACTAGAGATATAGCTGGGGAACCAGGGGATGGCATTACCTGAGACTCCAATGGTCCCAAGATTGTTTAGTAGTTTAGGGTGGTTTACTGTATCAAATGCCTTTGTTAGGTCTACAAAGACAGTACCAGTGAGGTTGCCATGATCCATCGCTGAGTAAATTGCATTTGATAGAGTAAGAAGTGCTGTGGTGGTGCTGTGGTTCTTATGAAAGCCTTGCTGGGCCAGGCATAAGAGATTGTACTTTTCCAGGTTTGTTGTTAATTGAATAGCTACAATTTTTTCCAACAGTTTACTGAGTGCTGGAAGTACAGCGATTGGTTGGCAGTTTGATAATAATATGGTGTTTCTTTTCTTAAGGATGGGCACGATTTTGGCTTTCTTTCAGGTTGATGGTACAACAATGCAGAGAGACAGATTGGCGATTCATGTTGGCGGTGTGTGAGCTCCCAAGCTACCAGTTTCAGATGTTTGGGTTCAAGGCCGTTGGGGCCTGCTGACTTGGATTCGGGGATAGAGAGGAGTTTGCGGGGCATGAGGTGGGAGGTGGAGCAGAAGAATGGGCGTTAGGGCCAGAGTGAGAGTTCAGGGCATCAATAACTGCAGAAAGGTCAGAGAATTATTGATTAAATGCATTAGATTGTGACTGGATTGTTGCAATTAATTCCATTTATTTCAAAGTCGGGAAGGGTGTCCGGATTTGAATATGACAGAGATTCTTTAAGGTTTTTCCAATATCTGCTGAAAGTTTTATATGAGGCCGTGAGCTTCTGTCTGTAAAATTTACTCTTACTTTGTCTGATGGCTGTCTTACACTTGTTTCTTTGGTGCTTACAGTTAGAACTTTACCATTTGAATGGTTATTTCGGATTGCACATCCTACCTAAGCTATTGAGGGTGATATGATTTTAGCCCCCACAAGACATAATTGTACTTACAATTGTTAAAATATACTCCCCGGTGTCTAGGGGCACTCCTCACCCTTCCATTGTGATCATTTTACTTCAGTTTTATTTCCCTGGTGTCTAGTGGCACCCCCTCCCAAATCATTGGCCCCATCATAGTCTTATTTTTCCCTTGTGTTTAGTGGCACCCCCTCCCCACTTGCAATCCCTGAAAGTTTATATTTGTTTCCCTGGTGTCTAGTGGCACCCCCCAATCACTGTCTCTGTCATCAGTTTATTTTTCCCTAGTGTCTAGTGGCAACCCTTCCCTGTTCACCATCCCCAAAAGTTTATATTTGTTTCTCTGGTGTCTAGTGGCACTCCTACCCAATCATTGTTTCATTGGTGTCTTTTTTGGCACTCCCCATCCTCAATCTGGCAATGCTGAAATAACGAAAATGGTCCTGACTTTTTACTTATTGTAAAACCTGTAAAAATAACTGATCCCTTGCCAATCTGATCCCCTCCCACTCAGCACCCCATAGCCCCCAGTACTCTCCCACACACCCTCACTCACCTGAACAGGTCCCAGGTTCGAGAGTCACTCTCCAGTCAAAGACATATCTTTCTGCTGGCTACCTGGCTGATCTCATGATGCCTGCTTCCTCAGTCCATTCCCTCTGCTCCTACACCAGGGTCCTCCTTGCAGTTCTGAGGACCAGGTTAAAAACATCCATTGATCAAGCTTTCGAAGTCACCAGACCAGCCCTCTGGAACTCACTTCCCACCTCTGTTAGGGGCCCCAATGGTGGAGTTTTTTAAAAGGGGTCTAAAGACTTTTCTTTTTAAGCGAGCCTATCCAGACTAATCAGAGCTATTTTTATGTTTTTAAGATAGTATTTATTTTATTGTGGGTTGTACAATATATTTTAATGTAAATGTATCTGTAACTTATTTATTTGCACTACCCTGCCTGTTTTTATTCAAGGTGCCCGGAGCCTCTGAGATCGGAGGCCATATAAATAAACATTGACTTGACTTGACTGATGACTGCAATATGAGAAACTAAAGTAAATGCAGTTCAATGTATTTCAATAAGGGTTTCAACTTTTATGCATAACTTTGCCATTTTTTTGACATTTTGACCCCACATTTTCAACTTGGCCTTTTGGAGACCTCACCTTATGAACAATAGGACTGTTGTTATGCAATTCTAGCCCAAAAGATGATTCTTGGCTGCTTGCCGAATCTATCTTTCAGGTGTGCTTTGCATAATGACAGTCATATTTTTCATGAGGTGGAATCATTTTATTTATTTATTTGAATCTACGATAACAAGTACCTTTGAGTCAAAGCTCTTTTATAAAGGTTCCACATCAGTTGAGGTACAATTCACACATGACATTGAATAACAGTATAACAGTGGGTTACAGGCAGTTGCATACAGTTTTATACATTCAATACAGTGGCAAAAATGCCAGAAGGAGGTCTGGTAACAGGGTTGACACGGTATGGAGGAGAGACACACTAAGTGGGGTGTGGCTATAGGCACTTGTCAAATATCAATTAAAGTGCTATAGGGGGGTAGGGAAGGAAGGTGGGAGGAGGGAAGGGTGAATGGGTGTATGTGAGAGGGAGTTGAGGGAGGAGATGGTTAAGTGCTAGGTGGAAAGAGCAAAGAGGAGAGGGGAGAACAATTAGGAAGGACAGTCACAGGAGCTAGATGCAGACAGGATGTGATGGAGACTGGATTTGAATGGACCAAGCCTTGGCATTGAGGCGATGTCAATGTTGAGACCATTGAACCAGCTGGGAGCTCTGTGCACAAATGATCTTTGCCCTTGTGTGGTGCAGAAATGCGGGATATGCAGAAGCTGTGATTCAGAGCCCCTATTGATGCGAGTAGTCCGCGCTGGGCAGAGGAGAGCTTGGACACCTGGGGGAGCAAGGCCTAGTGTTATTTTCTTTGTCATAAGGCAAGTTTGGTACTTGATCTGGTTTGAAAGTTGAAGCCACCCAGTCTGTGTGTAGAGAAGGCTATGTTGAAAATTTGGGGTCAAAATATGTAAAAATGGCAAAGTTATGACCATTTGTTGCAATTTCACTATGCATGCTCGTAACTTTTGAAATTTTAAATATTTTGGCACTACATTTTTAACATAGCTTATTACCCCACTTCATGTATGTCATGGCTGTCAGTTTTAAAATCATGACCAAAATGTATTTTTGCACCTGCAAAGTGGAATGGCCTTGCAGTTCTGCAGAATTACGTCTTGGCAGGATTAAAATATTTTCTGTACCAGGTACATGAGGTGGGGTAATAAGATGGCTATGCAGACAATTTCTTCATTGTTGTCCTATAAGTGGAAGTGCAAGGCTCTTCCAGAGTGATGTACATACATGCATCTATGAAGGGATGGGAGCGCAGAGCCCTGCAAATAAGGATATGATTACTCCATCTCAAAAACCAAACATGGGTGAGGGCACAGGGTCCAGTGGGCACAGAGGGCTCTGCATTCCCACAGGCAAATAAGGATCTGATTAGACTATCTCAAAAAGTAATGAAATTCATTGCAAAAAAATGCGTTAAAGCATCAGTTAGGGTTCAGGATAAAGTGCAAAAAGTTGGGAAATATGATGTTAGACAAATCAGGCGTGTCATGGGGTTGTCAAACCTAACTCACCCCATTTTCATTCAGTGTACACATATATGCTTATTTAGTGATGGAATGGGGTGAGCGTTTGCTGCCTCCAGGGTGGGAGTGGGGTGTTAGGGTTGAAAACTCTAACGTCATATTTCCTGACTTTTTGCACTTTATCCTGAATCCTAAGTGATGCATTAACACAGTTTTTTTTGTAATGAATATATATATATATATATATATATATATATATATATATATAGTACATACATACTATATATATATATTTTATGGATGACTTGAAATGAAAAAATAAATGAGAGAAACTCAAGGGTGAAAGTGCAACATGAAAGGAATAAAGACTGAGCTATAAGATTGAATATCTTGAAAGAATTTTGGATGTATCAATGTATATTGGGATAAAGGATGGAAACAATTGTAGAAGTGGTAGCCTTTGTCTGGAGGGTATTAAGTGACATAGTGGAGAACTGAACAATTGCTGAAGTCTCACATCTAATTATTAGGGATATGAACAACATAAGAACTGAACAGTGTTTTGGTGAAGGGCTACTGTATGGATGAATATAGAAATGCAATGATTTGTGGGACTGTGGAGAGCACTGTGCTGGTGTTACACCTAAATGATAAGAGAAGTTATTAGGGAGACATTTTTTGTAAAAATATTAACAGTGTAACAGCAGCACAGAGGGACTGAGGAAGTGGTGACGCCATGAAACAGTGCCCACCCTGAGACTGTATGAAGTTAAAAATAAAGAATATCTGGAGTATAAATGGTATTTATCCTACTTTTTCTTGCATTTTGGATCTGTCTATTGAGGATGACCCAAGACCTTGGATAGCACAGTACCTCAAAAGAGGAAGGGCAGCCTGAATGTTTATGCAGTATACTGATCACAACCTCCCAACATGGTTGCATAGGACCAGTGGCCAGAACTCAAAATTATTAAGATGGAGCCCGATGCTACATTCCTACAATATGGACATTATGTACTTCAGTGGGTCAAAGTATGGCAACACAGATGGGCTGTCCTGACAATAGTTAGTGCCCTTGGTTTTTTTTTTTTTTTAGTTGGGGAGATGCTAGGAGAAAGTAATATGGAGTTCATACAAAGCGTGAATATAGCATGTAGAGCCAGCTAGCTCATATGAAAAACAAACAATCTTTAAGTGCTGCTAGAAAGATTTGTTTTTCATTTTTATGGGGTGAGGGGGTAATAATTTGCTATGTATACCTGTAACTGTATTTTCTTTTTTTGTTTTTATTTGTATTCAAATATTTCTGCATGAGCATCAGTTGGAATGTAGCAACTACAAGAGCATTCCTAGGAAAAACATCAGGGGCCAGATATTCAAAACTTTGCCCTGGGGCTAAATTAGCACTGGCCGGTGGGCAAACTTAGCCCAGAATACAAAGCAAGCCATATTCAAAAGGAATTGCCCAGGGCAAACAGCTTCTGAATATAGTGTGGGAATGAGGCTGGGTAAACTGGGCTGGGAGTGCAGGGCAGACTTAGCCCTGGAGTAAGACAGCTCTGAATATGGCAACCAGGAAGTGCAAACCACAGCAGCAACACAGTGCACAGCAATGTGAAGGTAGGTAGAGGTGAACTACGTGGCCAATGTGTGTGCCAGCAAATGCGTGGACCCATTACAGCTGCAGCCAGCAGTGTATGTGAAAGTACAGTGTGCAAAACTGTAAAATATTCCCCAAACTGTCTGCGCAGCACAAACACATTTGTGTGGGTTTAGCACAGGGCTAAACCGTTAGCCCAGTGCAAACACGTTTGCCCGGCGTTAAACTTTGCCATATTCAAAAGTGACATGCAAATGAGCCTACATAGGTAGTCTGTGGGCAAACATCCAGATTAGCATCTCATTATGCCCTGATTTGCATGCAGTTTGCACTGAGCTAACAGTTTAGCCCTGCGCTAAACCCGCACAAACATGTTAGCGCTGCACAAACAGTTTGGGGAATATTGTAC
Source organism: Neoceratodus forsteri (assembly GCA_016271365.2). Classification (NCBI taxonomy): domain Eukaryota; kingdom Metazoa; phylum Chordata; order Ceratodontiformes; family Ceratodontidae; genus Neoceratodus; species Neoceratodus forsteri. The sequence continues at coordinate 301,143,356 of CM057455.1, forward strand.
AGTTTTGAACACTGTACTTCCACATGCACTGCTGCCTGCAGCTGTACTGGGCCAACACAGCATAAGCACAGATGGTGGTGGTGCTGCATGCAACTGTCACACTGTAGGTCATACTACAGTGTACAGCAGACACTACAGTAGCAAGGGGGCCAGTAGTGTGTGGACACAGCAATGCCTATGGTGTGTGCTGCAGTGATGATGACTGCACTATACACAGTGAGAGGCCCAACCTGCAGGTGTTTACTGACAGTTGTTATTACTGTTATGCTGTTGTGTGACCCACAGATGCTGCACCTCTGGCATGGGATGCTCACAGTGACATATACATGTCAGGCTTTGTGTGCTGTGGCAGTTGTACAGCTGTGCGGTATGTGGCCGGGGGGGCATATATTATCAGAAAGGCACAATGATGTTGGGGTATTCTTAATACTGGCTCATGTGCACTGCATGATATGTCCCAGCCTTGTGGCCACACCTGATCTGTGGCACAGTCTGGCCACCCAGACACTCTCCCTTCAACATCTGCCATACCCACAGTGCTGCATGTGTGTGCTGGCATCTGTTGGTGTCCACAGAAGAGTGGTCCACAGCTGTGTGCTGTATGGCCACACTACCATGCTGTCCACTGGTGGCAGGGTCACCACTTACTGCCTGGCATGGCTGGGACTGGTGGCAGATGATGGCATCATTGTGTTTTCATCAGTTAGCAGCATGTTTCCTCTATGTTTGGCTTTGTCTATGTGTCATATTTATTTGTTAGGGTTGCGCAAAGCCACGCAAAAGCCATGCAAACACTGTGTAAAGCCAAAGTGTCACGCAAAGCTGATAGCCCAGGGTTAAGACAAGCTTTTCCTGGGCCGTAATGTGCACCATGCTAAGTGTCACGCTAAGTCACGCAAAACCACTTTGCATGGTGCTAGTCACTGAATATAGCATTGTGCCTGTATTCATGTCAGTTTGCCCTTGCATACATTATGATTTTGCCCGGCACTAATGCAGTTTTCCCGTACTGTTTGGCCTTTTGAATATAGCAGACCCGCGCTAATCCCACGCTAAACCTGTGCAAACGGTTGTTGCCGGTGCAAAGTTTTGAATATCTGGCCCCAAGAGTCTTAGCAGAGCAGACCCACTGGCTCTGATAACAATTTACTATCTGTGCTGTCCATTATCATGACAGGACCCCTGGACAATATATGGGTGGGCTTAGAAAGAGTCTTTTCATCACAGAAAGCTGCTAGCTAAAGAAAAACAAAATAGTAATATTAAATGCATGCTGAAAATAGAAAATGAGTTAAAAAATTGGTGTTTCTACTTTAGGTCTTCTTTGGGACATATCTAAAAAGGAAAAAAAACAAAGTTAGTGTAGAGGGGAAATAAAATAATGGATATATATGTGGGGAGAGAAAAAAGGGGGAGGCTTTGGGAGAAGTGATAAATGACAAGATAAAGAGAGAATCTGGAAAACAAAAAGATGATGTTGAGAATAACAATAAGCTAGAGAAGTCCCCAGGTGGGGATTAATTAACAGGGCCCAGTAAGAAGGCTGAAAGATGACAAATGTGGGAGAAGGAGACAGAGATGTAGACATCTGGTGAAAATGAAAATAGATGTGTACAGATACAAACAGACTTTAGGAAAAACAAGGGGTGGCTGAAAGATGTTAGTAGAAAAAACAAACATTCCTGTTGGTTTGAGGTCTTGGGACAAAAAACAGATATATGTGCCCAAAAGTCCAGATCAGACCAGTTTTCCAACCCAGCTCAAGACACAGAAAATGTTGAATCTGTGACATCAGAGTGACATTCTGGATGAGATGTTATGGAGAACAGTTGGAAGATCTTAAGGTCTAGCAAAGCCTGGAAGAGAAGGTCAGGTTTTGCACTATGAACAAGCTACCACCATATTTGAATCTTTTCATTTCATTTTGTTTCATTTCATTTCATTTATTTGTAATTGCAGGTAGGTATGCTGAGAAGATCCCATTTTCAGGCACTACCTGACGTCAGTAGATTTAACAGACAAACTAACAACATAAAATACATTAATCAACCATTAGATACAATAAACAACACATCATTTTACACAAGAGCAAACATTATTTTTTTTTTTAATGAATAGAAGCAGCAGTGGAGAAAGTGGTGGTTGATAAAGACTTTACTTTATCAGGTAAAGGGTTCTACACTGTTGCAGCGCAATAAGTGAAGGACCTTTCCCCTGAGTTTGTACGGACCAAAGGAAGAGTCAGTTGAGTCTTTGTAGAGGAGCGTGAACTACATGGGGAACTATATATATCCAAAAGGGCTCAAGGTAATGTTGAAATACTTGTAAATAGTATTTTAAACATGAAATGTGACATAGACAATTTATAAGTATTTTGAATCGATAGCCATTCAAGGCTAGGCAAAATATTACAGTGATTTGTCTGAGAAGGTGACATTAATACAAACTTTCCAATTTTATATAACAATATTTCCTTCTGGTAAATAAAGGAAGAAGATGATGCATCAGTAATTAAATATGCATAATTTAGGACCAGTAACAAACAATGTTGTGCAATAGATTCACGAGAATCTTTGGTCAGAAATTTAGAAAGCTGATAAAGAGTGCCCATTTTAGAATGTAACTTGGCAGTAACCTTATCTATGTGTATGTTATATTTTAATGACAGGTCTAGATACACACGTAGATATTTAAGTGATTTAATAACTTCTATAAACCCCCCCCCCGCATGCTAAGAGCGAAATTACCAGAATGTTTTTTTTTAGTTTAGGTTGTGAGCCAAATATCATGGACTTGGTATTTAGCTTTTTAAACACTAGATTATTATGAGAAAGCCAGGATTGCATATTGTTAAATTCACTGTTCAATAATAGATTACTATCGGTAACATTACAATCAGGAGTGAATAAAACTGCATCATCTGCATATAATAACAGGTCACGAGGCTCTACCACTTTTGCCACTGGGTCTATAAACAGCGAAAAAAGTAGAGGGCCCAGTATGGAGCCCTGAGGGACCCCACACTGGACCTCTTGATATGAAGCCGCAATCCTTCAATCAGCCTTGAGTGAACTAGAGCAGTGGGCAATAATGAAGAAATCTACCTTCAATACTAACAAATGTATGGTCATGCACATGGACAAAAACAACATTCACCATAAGTATAGACTAAATGGAGTAGAGCTACTTTCAGTTCAGGATGAGAGGAATTTAGGCATACATATCAATAATGACCTCAGTTTTAAGTCTCACTGCAATCAAGCTATTAAGAAATCTAGCAGTATAATGTACTGCATTAATAAACATATTAAGTGTTGAGATAGGCAGGTTATGATTCCCCTTTACACAGTCCTGGTTCGCCTGCACGTTGGAGTGCTGTGCACAGCTCTGGGCATCAGGGGCAAAACTGAAACTAGAGCACTGGAGCGAGTGCAGAGGAGAACAACAAAGTGTATTAATGGACTAAATGGGCTAAGTTATCAGCAGAGAATTCAGTCATTGGGCCTTTATTCATTGGAGCATCGTAGACTGAGGGGTGATTTGTGCCTTGTCTATAGAGCCTTGTTTGATGATGAGCTATAGGCACAACTGGGTCTAGAGTTAAGAATGCAGGCATATGATACAAGAGCACACCTAGTACAACTAAAAGGTGCCACCTTTCAGACAAAAAAAGGAAATACTGGTTCAGTATCAGAGTCACAAAAATATGGAGTGATCTCCCACTCCAAGTAGTGGCTAGCAAGACAATGTCAGAATTTAAAAGATGAGTAGATGACTATTTGGTAGCAACTAGTACCTTGGATTATAATTAATATACTTGATGAGCTGAAATGGACCTATAAGTCTTATTAGCGCTGTAAAAAAAATGAACATATTCCATTTAACTTAACACACTGTAGCCTATTAGTGAAATAATTCCTAAACCAAGACAATGCAGGGCCGTCCACCCCCAGTCCAGATAGTCAGTCCAGTAAAATTGTGTGGTCAACAAGATCAAATGCCTCGGTTAGGTCCATGAACACTGCCCCTGTTAAATTACCACTCTTGGTGGCCCTGAGGACAGTGTCCATGAACCCAACCAAGGCAGTCTCAGTACAATGTTCCCCCCTAAAACCATGTTAGTTGGGAGAGATCAAGTTATGGATTTTGCTATAATCCCTAAACTGTTTGTATACCACTTTTTCTTGAAGTTTTGGTAAGGCAGATATAATTGTGATAGGGTAATAATTACAGAATTTAGTTTGGGACCCAGATATAAAGATTGGGACAATGTATGATTTGTTTTCCATAAATTTAGTATCCGGCATGTTTGAAAGGATAAATTAAAAAGACTAATTGGGTATGCAAGTTAAGAAGTGGCAAGTGCCAGGATTTTGGGTGGTAGTTCATCAAAGCCAGGAGCTTTGTCAGGCTTCAGGCTAGTTAGGAGTCTGAACACCTCAGAACTCCTGAAAGTTTTCAGGTAGAATTTCTGCCGGTTCATGTTAGGGTCAGTACAGCAGTTAGTTTGATCTTGTAAAGCAATGTGATTAGAATGGTCCAACATTTCCCTGTGGTATGAATCCAGATTAGAGAACTGGGAATTGAGTTCCTCTGCAATAAGGGCAGAGTCTGTTAGCAATTCTTCATTTTTCAGCATACAGGGGTCTCTGTCACTGGGGGGAGTAAATAAAGATTTGACTGAGCTCCAAAACTTTTGGGAGTTGGAAATATTGGTCTGTTGTTGTTTCTGAAAGTAATGCATTTTAGCTAACTTAACTTCCTTTTTACACAAATTCTGCCTTAACTGGTAAGTGTTTAAATCAATGGATGTCCCACTTTTCCTATACTTTCTGCAGGTGGTGTCTCTTTCCCTCATTAGTTGAATTAAATTTCTATCAAACCACTTGGTCTCCCTTCCACTAACTCTCCTTTTAACTAAAGGAACACATTTATTTACAATGTCCGTAAAGGTAGTGATAAAAAAATTCTAGGACACAGTCTACATTGGATATAAGATTTACATAAGACCAGTTGATTTCTGAGAGAGCAGTAAGAAAGCAGGGCACATCTCATTTAGAGTAACATCCAAACTCTAGATGTCTAAGTGGAGGTTTAAAAATTCTTCCACCCTTCCATATCCTGAAAACTGGGTGATGGTCACTGATGGAATCTGATGTCAGGCCACTAGATATATTATAGTCATTTCTATTGGGCAAAAAACAGTCAAGCAAAGTATGCTTGTTGGTTTTAAGATTAAGTCAGGTAGGGATGTTATTAACTGCTGTAGCCCTGAATTCATTAAAGTAGTTTAAAACAGAAGATTATTATCACTGCCCCAATTTAAATTAAAATCTCCCACTGCAATATTTTCACCTTTAATACTGTGTGACATCAAGTCTGAAAAATCTTGAAAACCATTTACTGTTTTTTGGGGGTTGTAAATACAGTAGATGGATAGTTTTTTTGAGGGTCCTATATTAAATCTAATAGCAAGATATTCAAAAGACGTCTGATTTTGATCAGGTTGTGGAAGGGCCTCAGCTGTAAACGTCTCTTATATAGAACAAGATCCTCCCCTTTACCGTTGGGCTTCTTTTCTGTGAATGTGATACCCTTGGAGTGTTATATCAGAATCAAGAATTGTGGGCCAAAGCCAAGTTTCAGAAATAGCCAAGACATCAGGGATATAATATTTCACCCAGGCTTCAATCGCTTGCATTTTTGTGTCTATGCTTCTCGCATTCATATGAAATATCTTCAGCCCCACTTTTACAGGCATGAAGTGGTCTAAGTTATTTTCAAAGGTTGAGGCAGGGGTCCAGGATTTAACTCCATGTCCCCAGAAAGCAACAATAAGCTAGTTAATACACAAGAGATGAGGCCAGGTATGTTAACTGGCCTCCTTACAAGGAGACCGGTACTACAGGCCAGATACCACATGCCAGACTTTTATAAATGGGCCAAGTTCCTGAAATAAATTCAGTTTAAAGGGGTTGGTAAAAATGAGGCAATGTTTTTTTTTTTTTTGCATCCCTTAATAGAGGGGCTTGCTTAACGCTTGAGGCAATGATGCTGTCTAATGTAAGAAAAACAAGATGTAAATAGAACTCAGACGAAGGCCCTTGTGAGCAATAATTCAACAAATGTAGGTAACAGAATTTAAAATAAGCCTATTAAATAGTTGCACACTGAGCAAGGGTAAAGGTTATTCTGCTCAGTATGTACATAAATGTCTAAAAGTAGATCATACCTACTAACATTTTAAAAATGTGTACCAGCCAAAACTTCCAGTTCAGGTTCTGGGGGTAGGAAGGGTAGGGTATGACAAGACAGATGACGGATGGGCAAACACATAAGATAGAAGAAGTAGATAACTGCACAACTATTATTGAACCTGGCAGGTACTGCAGTGGTAGGGTACATGCCTGTGAGGTGAAGGGTTGAAGGTTCAAAATCCCCAAATGGCAAATGGAAAAAAGTGTAGAAGTGAAGGAGAGGTGAAGAACAATCAGGCTCGGTAGTAAAATTGTGGAAAGGGATTGAGCTAAAAATGGTAGGGGAAAGTATAGAAAGGGATGTCCACTAGTGATCCCTAGTGGTCACAAAATATAACCAAGTAATGGAGAAAAGGGGATACTGAAGCAGTTGGTCACGTGATGTTAAGGATGGGATCGGGGGGAGGAACACAGACTGCACTAGGAAGCCAAGAATGTTGTGCCACTTGCTCTTTGTACCTGGGACAGTTTTAGAGGGTTCCTGCCACAGTGTCTATGCTGTTTGTGGGATAAATGAGCAGGTAAGCAGCATAGGTTCCTAAAGTACAGTCCACATGCACTGAAAATCTGTCATGATTCACAAAAGTGTCTTGTGGTAAGCTATTCTACCTTGCTAAAAAGACCGGGGGACTGAGAGAGTTTTTTGTTTTCTGTTTGTAACCCACTCTTCAGACAATTTTGCCTTAATTTCTGTAGAATTATTGTTCCCTACTGTCTATGTATAGAATCTTGTTTATATGTGTAACTATCTTGAAGCATTACAATTTATTTTCATGTACTTCATGTCTCTGTGATTGGGTCCTTTGAGGTGTAGCTAACTGATTTATAACTGACAATAGCTGTACTTCTGCCACTAAAGAGGAGGCTACAGTTACCATAATGTGTGTCTGAAGATAGGTGTTCTCAGCTGTGACAGAAAGGGATGGGTCATTTTTCCCATGAGCAAGGAGTGCTGTACTGTGTGAGCAGTGGCTCTGAAGGGATTCAGACCAGGAAATACCCAAAAGGAATCTCTAAGTTGAGTGATTGCAGCCACTGAAGTGTTGAGAAAGCTGGTAACGGTGATGTAGATTGAGCTGCGGAAAGATCAGTTTGCCACAACATATAACTATAAAGAAAATCTGCCTGTTTGCCTTTCTCATGTAAATTCACACAGAAATAGCAAAGATACAGTAATGAACGAAAATGGAAATAAATTGATTGCAGTGTTAGTGTCTCACAGCTTGGTTCTTATTAATAAGGGCACACAGTCACACATTGATGAGGAATGCACTTTTTTCACATGCATTGGTAAGCGCATGGTTGTTTTGAAAATTCCTCATTTTTTGGCTATAACTATAATTAAAAACTTAAAAATAAAAAACGCATATCAAAAGTGATTGTATACCTCTAGTTCTTGTGACTGGCATCTTAGGCATCTGCAGGCAGGCTTCTGCAGGAGGAAGCAGGGAAGCAGAGGACTGTCAGTCGTTAAAGGTAAGTCACCTGTTCATTGCTGTGTAACAGTCACTGCTGGGAAGGGTGGAAGGTCAAAGGTTGGCCAAAACTGGGACTACAAGCAATATCCTATCTAGGGTAGGAGTGTACAGAGAATTAAACAAGGCATAGGGGAACACAAGTAGAATCAAACAAAAGGGGAGAGCTAGAAACACCCTATCAGGGTAAGGGTACAAAAATATTTCCTGGTAACACAGGGAGAATCGAAGTTGGGAATGCTGGAAGTGGTGCAGTGCGGTGACTGTGGGGCCACAGTTTTCAGAGAGGCCTCCAGGAGACTATGATGCTCTTCCATTTGCACACACCTCTCTGGGTTGAGGGAGGAGGCTGCTAGAATCTAGGCCAAGCTGGCTGGGATTCGGGTGACCTCTTCCCCCACCTAGAAGCCATCAAGTCTGCTGCCATTGCCGCAGAGGATGCCAGGGAGGAGGATCGGCAGGACTGAGGTGGGCTCAGGAAGGGTGGGGGTAGTGGTTCAAAGGCACATTCCTCAGCTGGTATCTCTACACAATTTATATCATGTTCTGATGAGGCATGACAGCCAGGAAGAGTCACCCCATGGTAGAGGCCAGGGAGAATGTTGGGGTCCTCTGTAGTGGAAACCCTAAGGATGATAGAAGAGGACCCCAGAGGACGAGGAAGTAACTTCTGGTGGGGGACTCAATTGTGAGGGGGCTAGATTTGGGAATAGAAAAGGGAGGAGAAAGGGTGGTTAGGTGCCTAGGTGTCTCCACAGCCTGGAGGTATGGGAAGCAGATCATAAGGATCATTACAGCAGCAGGACAGGACGGAGAGCTGGATGTCATTGTCCACATGGGGACAAATGAGCTGGCTATGCATGGGGCTAGGATAGGGCAGGAGGAGTTTAGGGAGCTGGGGGAGAGGCCTTATTTATTTATTTATTGAATTTTTGTAACTGTGTGAGCCCACTGGAAACTGAGGTCCCTTTTTCAGGGGCGACCCAGAGTTAATTACAGGCATGAAGTCATATAACGAGGATACAATACACCATACAGCACGAGTTTAAAATACAAACATTTTACAGAGGATGGAGATAATGTGAACATGTTACATTTACGAGATTAGTTAAATGAACTAACTAAACACCATATTTGACAACAAGTAACTGGAGGGACATAACACAATACTTAACACACGGTGCACTAAGAAAAGTTGCAAGTATCAGTGCCAAAAGATAATAAAGGGAAATGATCAGTGATGCAGCCTCTACCAGGATTTGCACCTCCCCTCACTGCAGGATAGGAGGTTGTCCCACTGCGCCAGGCTCACGGCCAAGTGCTGGACACAGTCCCTGCCCCATACCTCTCTGGTGCCCTGTCCTCATCTACCCCACTTTTGCACACCCTCCAAAATTACAACACCCGCTCCCTGAGTGTCCCACATATGGCTACCACTGCAGGACAGGCAGCCTTCTCCTATCATATGCATAAACTGTGGAATTCCCTACCACTGGCCATTCAGCAAGCCAACTCTGCCCACAGACTAAACTCCCTCCTCAAAGCCTACTTCTGCACCTCCTGTGCATGCACCTAGTTGGCTGCTAACTCACAAAAGTGATTAGTCAATGAGGGCTAACCTCACTGTTGGTGTGCAGCTATGGTCCAGCAGTAAACTGGCTATCTCACTCCTCCTGGCTATATCCCAATTATACGCTCTTTAAGGCTATTGTTGTAGCCACATTCCTGACGTATTATGAGCTGTACCATCGTCATTTTAGCGGTAGGGTACATGCTGTGTTGTTATGTTCTGTGTTGCCCCCCTGCTTTCTTACCTGACTGTACTCTACCAGTATTTCCTTCCACGATGCAACTGACTGCCTGTATCTAATACTCTGGCTGCACTTCTGTACATAATGAAATTTGTACTCATGCATAACTGATGTATTTATACTCTGCATTGACTCCCCTGCTCCCCCCATTTCTGTACATATTGTATTTTTTGCAATCAAGCAGTTAACTGATATACAGTATTATGCTCTGTGTTTACTCCTATGCTCCCCTCCCCCCAGGACACGTCTGGAATCCTGCGGTAGTCTGCTCAGTACGCCTTCCTGGTAAAACTCTTAAATAAATAATAAATAAATAACAAGTGCAATGTGAGTTGTCGAGTAGAAAGATTTTTAACCCTTTCTTGAAGCACTCATGTGAGAGGGAGTTTTGCAGCTCAGGAGGTAGGGAGTTCCAGAGGAAGGGGGCAGAATAAGTGTAATACCTCATTCCTAAATTTGTTTTGAATCTGGGCACTTCAAGCAGTTGATGACTAGAGACCAGGAGGCGCATTTGAGGCTTGGGCCTAAGCAAGATACAGAGGTTAGGTGGAGTAAAAAGTGAAGTGAACTTGTAGGACAGGTATAACAGGGGATACATCATTAAGCCATCCAGAGAGGGCCAGTTCAGGGAGGACAGGACCTCACAGTGATGCTGTCTGGGAGGGGCCCCAGCAGCGAAATGGCTAATGTTATTGTAAAGAACCTTGATCCTACTGGTCCCAGAGCTCTTGAGGGACTGGAATATAGAAAAAGTAAAGTAAAATTTGTTTGTTTAGTGCTCTGGGAGCAGTACAGATAGGTAGGAATTTAAGAAATATATAACAATATAAAGCATAAAACAAAACAGTAATAATGAAACAATTGAGAAAAAATAACCCTAAAATTAAAAGAATAATGCAACAGTTACTAATTCTAAGTTATAAGTATTCTATAAATGCTTCTTTAAAAAGATATGCCTTCAGCTCCCCGCTTAAAAAGCTCCACCGATGGGGCCTCCCTCAAGGATCTTGGTAGAGAGTTCCACAATACTGGGCATGCCACCTCAAATGAACAATCTCCAGAGGACTTCAGGCGGGCCCTGGGAATGACTAGGAGGCCCTTGATGGAGGAGTGGATTTAGCGCACTGGACGGACAAGTGTCAGGTGATCACTCGGGTAGCCAGGGCCTGTAGAGCCTTGTAGGTGAGCAAGACCACCTTGAAGATGATTCTCCACCTAACCAGCAGCCAGTGCAGTTCGTACAGAACTGGGGTCACATGACAGGACCCTGGAAGGCTCATCAGCAGCCTGGCCACAGCTTTATGTACAAGCTGCAGGCACCAGAGAATCACTGCACTTACCCCAGGTACAGATGGTTGCAATAGTCAGTCACAATGCCAGAAATGCATGTACCAGCAAGGAAAGGTCATGGGGCGGAATCAAAGCTTTAATCTGGGAAACATTCCTCCAGTAGTAAAAACCACTCCTTTTGACAGATGACACCTGAGCCTCAAGTATTAATCCATCATCAAGGATGATGCCGAGATTTTTCATCTTGAGAGATGCCGCCAAGGGATTGGGGTCAAGGAATAACCCTGTGCCCCTCCCAGTAGCACCCACATTCCGCCGATAGCCAGGCTCAAACACTAGTACCTCTGTCTTGTCAGGACTAAGACTCAACCAGCTAGAGGACTTTCAGTTCTGGATGTCAGCCAGACATTTATTTAGTACCTCCTCGGTGTCACCCGTCCCGGGTGCAAATGACATGTACAGCTCGGTGTCATGTGCAAAACAGTGAAAAGACTAGCTGTACCATCTAATGATCTCACCCAGGGGCAGCATATACATTGTGAACAACACAGGTGACACTGGACAATCTTGACGAACACTGGCCCAACAGACTCAACACATCCCATTAAGAGATGAGTCAGGCCTGGGTCCAGTTCACAATAGGTGGGCCACAGCTTTGAAATCACCTCGCAAGCCTCAGCCACCCCAACTGGCCTGAATTTGCTCCAGACAATGCAAGTGCCTCTGGACACACACGACTCACCACAGTGGGGCTGCAGCTACCCTGTTGGGGAGATTCCAGCCCTAATGGAAGACACCCTGTTACAGAAAAACAGAGCAAACTCCTCACACTGAGTGACTGAAGATGCTTTTTTTGGCTGCAGACAGGCAGGATGGAGAAGCCTGTCTACAGCATGAAAAAGCAGAGCTGGTCTGCTTCTTCCTGCAGCAATCTTCGCAGACAGGTACTCTGCCTTCTTACAGTTGATTGCCTTTTGATATTCACTGTACTGAATTCTAAAAGTCAGTTTGTCCTCTTCAGACTGAGACCTCCGCCAACAATGCTTCAACTTCCAACCCCTGGTCTTCATCTCCTTGATAGCCCCATCATACTACGGGGGTCTCAAGTGAGAACTGGGTCATACACAGGCTTGTGCAATGGAGTTGAGTGTCTTGGTAACAGCCAGCCTGCCAATAGGCTGCAGCTGCCTCATGCTTACCCATTGGCCATGCAACACTCGCACTGGATAGATCCATTACTGCCATCAGTCCCTTTGGGATAACCCCTTCAAAGGGTGGTAACAGACCGTCTCCACAGGGGAAGGACTAACAGGGTGGGCCCTGGATGAAAACCTCACTGTGCAGCAATCTAAGTGACTGGATAATTCCTGAGATCAGAGACTGCAAGCCTCATTGAGAACACCAAGTCCAAGGCGTGACCATGGCTATGGGCTGCAGAAGCAACAGCTTGTGCAAGACCCAGTTAAGTCATTGATTGGAGGAAGTCATAACCAAAATGCGAATGTTTGCCCTCGATCCAGGCACTGAAGTCACCAAGAATCAAACAACTGGGCAACTCGAACACCTTCTCGGTGATGATGTCTGCAACTTCCTGCAGAAATGTTCCCTTTCACCCTGGAGGTAGGTACACAAGGAGGATTCTGCAGACAAAGTGGGACCTACCTGGTGCACAGAAAAGTTTAGGTTGGAAATAAAACAGATGGCCACACTCCCACCCCTGTGCTCCTTCCTCGGGTAGTGCACTACAGAAAACTTTGCCAGGAGAGATGCCTCCAAGATGCCTCCAATACCAGACCCATGTCATCCCCCAACCAGGTCTCCATGATGCAAGCCAGATCGACCGAGGAAATTACATCCACGAATAACTGCAGTCTTGTTCCTAATATGTCTATCATTGCATAGAACCACCCAAAGAGGACTGGTGGAGGCTGCCAACCCACTGACTTCCTGCCCACTCGATCCACTGGAAACCCTGGGAATGGGTATCAAATACATCTGGCCTCTCTCCAGGCCCCATTTAACCCCAGGGTGCCTCCTGGTCCTGATCACCCTAATGCTACTTACCCCAATGTACCTCCAGCATACCACTGCTCACCATCACACCCTCTTCTAATCCCAATCTCCCTACAGCACCTCAGTGCTGTATTTGACAACGGGAGGTCAATAAAAAGGTGAAGGTCATGCAGCAGGGACGCTGGATAAGTAATCCACAGGGGTTTGGAGCTGAGACAGCTCTTAACTACTGCATACAGTTTAAAACTACCTCAAATTTAATTACCCAAATAAATACCCCTCCCAACTAAGTCAATAAAATAATAAATAACCTTTACCCACCCCAAACCCAACAAACAAATTAGAATGAAATAAAATGATACAAGCACCCACAAATAATAAGATAGAAAACAATCATCCCACTCTATTATCCAAACTCTCCTGTACCCCCAATATACAATATTTATAAACAATAAATTAAAATATAACATAACTCAGTTAATACTAACAGGAGAATCCAAAAACAAGGCACTGTGGAGTAGTAAAGTCACAAAATCCAACTCCTTTCAAGGAGCAGTGTCCAGATAATCAACAGCAAGCAAGTGTTCCTGGGTTCATTTCCAAAACCGAACCTCAATAGCCTCTAGCAGAAGTTTGCGGTTCTTCAGTAGAGTGCCCACTGATGCTGAGGAAGTGATGACCCAATAGGAAGGTGGTACTCTCACCACCATACTCCAAAAGTGCAAATACAGATTATGAACTGCTTACAAACCTGAGGGTATATACATGCAGGGGATTTCAAGGAGCTGATTATTCTTTTACCCTCAGCACTGCTCTCACCAATGTTGAGATAACCAGTTAAACAGCAGTTCGATGTGCTTACACAACCTGATGAGATGATATAAGATGATGCTTGTGTAACTTGATTTGGTTTGTGGCTTTCCACCTCTCTATCAGTGGGATATACCACCCTGTAGGGGTACGACGCAAGGAACCCTAGAGGAGGGTTCTCCCTACAGGTGCTGCAGAAATGATTGCATCGGCTAAAGGTAGGTTAGAAAGAAGCCCAAAAAGAATACCTAAAGGTGTCAAACATCGAAGAGGCAAGGATGATGAATGAATGAATTCTGAGATGATAAGGGCTGACTTCCTAATGAGAGAGGGGGGAAAGCTGGAGCCACCATCCATCTCCATTTAACAGCAGAACCTAACTAACTAACCTAAGAAAGCACTAACTCTAACTAATATTATGACCATTGGCATGGAGGAGAGGAAAACCCCCCTTTGAGGAGGAAACCTCTGGGGATCCAAGGCTTAGGTCACTTTCCCTCCAGGCTGATGACGTTTGATTTGAGGATGTATGTCATTAAAAAGAAGGGTTCGGTAATGAAAGGAACATGAGTAGGGAGGATGATAGGGAAATTCCCCAAAAGAAAGCACAGATCAAAGAGGGAACATGAGGCTGAGAGAGAATGTGAGGCTGCGCACAGAGGATGGCAGGTCGATGAGGTAGCATAAGATCCAATGAGAGGTACGCCTGATTGAGCAAGGTGAGAAAGTAGACACTGAAGCCAATAAGGCAGGATTATGCGATGTGAATGAATAGACCCTAATGTTGTGGGTGATGAGATAGCATAGGATTCAACAGAATGATGCAAGTAATGAGGCTCCTCAAAAGGAGATATACTCCAAGGTCAAGAAGGCATGACTGGAATCAGAGAGTATACAGAATAGAGGGGACATGCTTGAGTGAGCAACTAGATGAAGTAGACTCCTCAAAAAGAGGTAGATTTGGAAATGAATAGAGCAATGAGAGTCAGTAGGCTCCTTGCAAGAGGTAGATTCGGAAATGAACTTGCAAAGGAACTTGAATGATGGGGAAGAGCCTCCAGCCAGCTCTTAGCAAAGGGCGATGGACAGGAAGGCATGTTGCTTGAGTGGAGATGGAGTCAATCGAGATAGCAGGGATAGATGAAGAGTGAATCCATGAGTGGAGTGAATCTGTGATGGCTGGCACGAGCAAAGGCATGAGGAGAGAGAGAAAAGCATGAGGAGAGATGGAAGCTATGATTGGAGAAATTCCTTGATGGCTGATGAGAGAGGATCATGAACATAGCCATGCTTGGAGAGAATTCTTGACTGGCTAGATGCAGGATAGGGGAAACCCCAAAAGAAGGTACTGGACAAGGAAGGAGGGAGAGGACCCACTAGAGGGAGTAATGAATGAAGGGACTCGGAGTGGCAGATTGAAGAAGCCAGCACATGAGACAGGATAGGCATGGTATGGAAGGATGAGGAAATTATGACTGGCTAGAACAGGTAGGGTAAGGCATGAGAGGGATGAGGCACAAGACTAGAAATTACCACTAGAAATGTAAATAGCAGACCAAGTTTCCCGACACAGTGCCAGAAGTTGTTGACAAGACACTTTTTTTTTGTTTGTATTTTTGATGTACCATACATTGTTTTGGACAGCTCACATCATTAAGCCAACAGCCCACTGACATAGACTTTCTACCTGGAGTCCACTCTCATTGGTTTTCAATAATACCTAATAATTACATTATAGAGCATACAGTGGTGTACAGTTTTCCTCCTATGTAATTGCCATGAAAGATTTAACAAGTGTTTAATGGCATAAAGAGCTTCTTACTGAATATGGCTGAGGTAAGCAAGCAATGGAGGAGTAGAGACAGCCAGAAATTGTATGTAAAAGTACTTACAGGAAGGCAGTTGGAATCTGCATGAGGAAAGTCCCAGGGAGCCGAAGGTAAGACGAGCATGATTGCAGGCTAAGCTATGCAGGGTAAGCAGGAGACGAACAATCAGGGTAGAAGGGTTGGAAGGCCGAAGTCTAGAATGAAACTGGGAGAGCAGAACAGAGACAGGACTGCTAAGAGAAAACAGCCCTTGGGAGCTGGGAAAGCAGTAGAAGAAGTGAGGTGCCAGACAGAGATTTGTGGTGCAAAATTGCTGCAAGTCAGTCCCAGCAAGCAGGAGGGAAAATGGGGGCCGTGATGCAGCTGGAGAGAGGAGCGGTGGATGGAAAAGACAGGCTCAGGGGGATGGCACACCTAGGTAGCCCTGCGGTAGAGGAGCAGAGGAGATGACCAGAGACAAGCACACAGAAGGATTGAAGCCCACAAAGATACAGGAGCAAAACGAACCTGCGATGGTACTTATCGGCGAGCCATGGCAGCGTCGGGGATGCAAGACACAGCCGGAAGGCAGCAGGGCAAGAAGAATGCAAGCAATGGAGGATAGATCAGGAGGTGGCACAGAGCAAACAATTGACCCCTGGGGAGAGTGCTGCACAAACACGGGCACAGTAAGCTGGACTCGGTGAAACAAGTAGCACTGGAGAAAGAGTGCAGCCAACAGAAGGGAAAGAGCGGGCCGCCAAAGTGGCAGACTGGAGGGGGGGGTGCGGTGAGAGAGCCACCGACAGTGGTGGGAGAGAAAACAAACAAAGGAAAACAGGAGATGGGAAGGGGACAGAATAGGTACAAGGATGACAAGCAGCAGCAGGATAGGGGAAAAGAAGACAGGAGGCTGGAATCGGGCGAGCATAGGGTGAGGTGCGCCGGAAAGCTCTGATGGATAAAGGACTAACCGAAAGAAGCAGCATGAGTGGCGCTGGTATAGAAGAATGAATGGGGCAGTCGGAGGCGGCAGGAAAAAGTTTAAAGAGGTAGAGGAGAGCAGCACCTCCAGTGTCAATGAAAAATTAATCCTGGATGCGCTCCAGGATGAGTGACCTTTTAAGCCCAATAGGGGAGTGACGTTGTTGCTCCACCCATTGAACCTCGGGTTTAAAGCCCTCCCATTTTAGATTTGTAAGCACATGGAGGGTTCTTACCCTAGGGTCCAGGGCATAGGAAGCATCTCCAGAAGTTCCCAGCAGGGCTATCACCAGTGTTGGGCCATTAACTGACAAAGATTGCAGGCAGGCGGGTAAATACAGACAGCTTCCTCCAACCAAGCCCCACAGAGCCCTTCAGACCATTCGGATCAAATGAGCAGCTAAAATATGGCCACTTCAGCTGCCAGTCTCACTCACCCACTGAGTCAGCTCCAGCCATGGGCTCACAGCCCAAAACCAATTCATGTGGTAGTGGTTCTTCTAACTAATCAGGGAACTTTTACCCCATGGACCATGAATTTGCCATCTCCAGATGGCTCTTCCTCCAACACCTTCCCGCACAATCAAGAGACGTGGAAACAGCAAATGCTAACACTGCAGCAGGCTCCTCCAGTCCTCTGCACTCCAAGAGCTCCTCCAGAGTGCTTTGAAAGTGGTCCTCCCTAAAAACAAAAATGTCAACTCCTAATGCTAAATTCACTGCCCAGCCCTACCTAGACCTTGTACCCTACACCTTACTGCTAACTGAAATAATGATTAAAAACTTGGCTGATAACACACTCTGGATGCAACAAGCAATCTCAGAGTTAAAGGAGTCTCCTGGTTGCAAAGATTAGAGAAAAACAAGGGAGGTGAGCAAAATGAAGAGAAGTTGGGCTCCTCTCAGAGCTTTTGTAGATGGCAGCCTAGCCTGGCTGCCATCTTGCTCTGCATCTGCATGTTGTCTCCACTGAGACAGCCTACAGTATATAGGGCCACTGCAGAGTAGGGTGGGGAACAGGACACAATTTGCGATGGCAGCCCTACATTCCAGAAAGAGGCATGCCCTAGGGGATATGATAGATCAATTTTCTGGTGTGATACCTTGGTAACCTGATCTTTATGGGGTCTAAAGATGAGTTCCTGGTCTATGAGGACCCCCCAAATAACATAGAAACATAGAAGTTGATGGCAGATAAGGACCACATGGCCCATACAGTCTGCCCATTTCTTTTTCTACCTTATGAATGTGCCATCGGCCTTTGCTCTGTCAATGGCCTATCTATTCATACTCATCCGTATAGCTCCCTTATACCTATCCCATGCCTGTTTGAAGCCCTGCACTACAGTGGCGTGAAAAAGTATTTGGCCCCTTCCTGATTTTCTCTATTATTGCATATTTGTCACACTGGATGTTTTCAGGTCTTTAGAGAAAATGTAATATTAGATAAAGGGAACCTGAGTGAACAAATAACACTTGTTTTTTTAATTTCACTTATTTAATGAAAAAAAGTTAACCAACACCAACTGGCACTGTGTGAAAAGTAATTGCCCCCTTACACTTAATAACTGGTTACGCCACATTTAGCTGCAATGACTGCAACCAAACACTTCCTATAATTCAATATCAGTCTTTCACATCGCTGTGGAGGAATTTTAACCCACTCTTCCTCGCAGAACTGCTTTAATTCAGTAACATTTGGTAGGTTTTCGAGCATGAACTGCTCGTTTCAGGTCCTGCCACAGCATCTCTATTGGGTTTAAGTCTGGACTTTGACTAGGCCACTCCAAAACTTTAATTTTACTTCTTTTAGCCATTCTGATGTGGACTTGCTTTTGTGTTTTGGATCATTGTCTTGCTGCATGACCCAACTACGCTTCAGCTTCAGCTGATGGAAGGATGACCGACATTCTCCTTAAGAATTTTCTGGTACAGAGCAGAATTCATGGTTCCTTTAATGGCAAGTCATCCAGGTCCTTAGGCAGCAAAGCATCCCCACCATCACACTACCACCACGTTTGACTGTTGGTATGGTGTTCTTACTGTGGAATGCTGTGTTTGCTTTACGCGAGACATTATGGGATCCATGTCGTCCAAAAAGTTCCACTTTGGACTCACCTGTCCATAGAGCATTTTCCCAAAAGGCTTGTGGATCATCCGGTGCTTCTTGGCAAATGAGAGACAGCGTTTATGTTCTTCTTGGTTAGCAGTGGTTTCGCCTTTGCTACTCTCACATGAAGCCCATTTTGCCCAGTCTCTTTCTGATTGTGGAGTCATGAACACTGACCTTAGCTGAGGCAAGAGAAGCCTGCAGTTCTTTAGATGTTGTTTTAGGATCCTTTGAGACTTCCTGGATGATTTTACGCTGCACCCTTGGAGTAATTTTGGCAGGCCGCCCACTCCTGGGAAGATTCATTACTGTTCCAAGTGTTCTGCATTTGGAGACTATGGCTCTCACTGTGGTTTGATGGAGTCCCAGAGCCTTAGAAATAGCTTTGTAACCCTTTCCAGACTGATAGAGGGCAACACATTTTTTTCTGATCTTTTCAGGAACTTCCTTTGATCATGGCATAATGTGCTTGTTGAATCTTTGTGCTGGCAAGGTGACTCTGATGGTTAAGGGTCAAAATAAGTGAGGTTTATATTGAGCAGGGCTGGCTGTAATCAAGCCTGGCTGTGTTCAATCAGCTGACTCTAATTATCCCTTTAATTGGGTTGATTTAACTAGGGGGCAATTACTTTTTCACACAGTGCCAGTTGGTGTTGGTTAACTTTTTTCATTAAATAAATGAAATAAGTAAAAAAAAAAAGTGTTATTTGTTCACTCAGGTTCCCTTTATCTAATATTATATTTTGTCTAAAGACCTGAAAACATCCAGTGTGACAAATATGCAATAATAGAGAAAATCAGGAAGGGGGCAAATACTTTTTCACGCCACTGTATATTCATATCCACCACTTCCTGAGGTAGGCCATCCCATGCATCCACCACCCTTTCTGTGACAAAGAACTTCCTCACATTGCCCCTTAATCGGCCTCCCTCTAATCTCATGCTGTGTCCTCTTGTCCTGATATTTTTCTTATATTGAAACATGTTAGACTCTTTCACCTTGTTAATGTCCTTAAGGTGTTTGAATGTTTTGATCATATCACCTCTCTCCCTATTTGCTCTAGGGTATACATATTGATCTCTGTTAATCTGTCCTCATATGTTTTCTGATGCAGTCCCTGCACCATTTTGGTTGCCCTTCTCTGGACTGTCTCAATTTGGTTAATGTCCTTGTGAAGGTGTGGCCTCCAGTACTGCATGCAGTACTCTAGATGGGGCCTAACCAGTGTCTTGTAAAAAGGGATTATTACCACCCTCTTACAACTTGTGATACCCCTACTAATACATCCCAACATCCCCCTAGCCTTACCTACTGCTTTATTAGTCTGCTTGGATGATTTCAGGTTATCTATGATGATGATGCCCAAGTCTCTTTCTTCTCTTATGACTGCCAGCAACTCCCTTCCCAGCCTATAGGTGGCTTCAGGGTTTCTCTTTCCTATGTGCATGATCTTGCACTTCTTTGTGTTAAACTGCAGTTGCCACTCTTCCGACCATTTTGCCAGTTTATCCAGATCTCTTCTCATTCTGTCCACCCCATCTGGATCATCTACTCTGTTGAAGATCTTGGTATTATCTGTAAACAGACAAACCTTACTCTCCAGTCCATCTGAAATGTCACTGATGAAGATATTGAAGAGGACTGGCACCAGGTGTGATCCCTGAGGTACCCCACTTGTGACTTGCACTCTTCTGACTGTATACTATTTACCACCACTGTCTGTTTTCTGCCCGTCAACCAGTTTGCCACCCAGTTGACCAACTTCTGACCCACCCTGAGCCTAGCCAGGTTATTAATCAATCTTTCAATCAAGTATTTTATCTTGTCCACCACTACATTTTATCATAGAATCATAGAATCATAGAACTCAATGGCAGAAAAAGACCCCATTGTCCATCCAGTCTGCTCTTACTCCCCCTAGACTCCTGCCTCCCTCCCTGAGAACCGACCCCTCCTCCTGTAGCCCTTTATGCCTGTCCCAAGCCATCTTGAATCCCAGCACTTTCCTCACCCCCACAACCTCCTCCAGAAGCCTGTTCCAGGCATCCACCACCCTCTCTGTAAAGAATTGTTCCCTCATGTTCCCCATGTAATGTCCCCCTTGCAGTCTCAGGATATGCCCTCTAGTAGCGGTGTCTTTCTTCAGTTGGAATAAGCACCCCAGGCCCCCTTTGTTTAACCACTTGACATATTTGAAGATCTCTATCTTGTCCCCTATCTCCCTTCTAGTCTCCAGGTGTGTAGCCCCAGTTCACAGCATCTCTGTGCGTATGGTTTGCCATTTAACCCTAGCACCATATTGGTTGCTCTTTGCTGAACCCTTTCAATCAGGTCTATGTCCTTTTGCAAGTGAGACCTCCAGAACTGGACTCAGTACTCCAGGTGCGGGTCTCAACATAGCTTGGTACAAGGGCACTAGGACTACTCTCCTCCAGCTGGTGATTCCCCTGCCAATACTAGCCAGCATCCCATAGGCTTTCCCCACTGCCCTAGTACACTGTTTCCCTACCTTAAGGTCGCTAGAGACTACTATACCCAGATCCTTCTTCTGCCCTGATTTCTTCCCCTCCCATTTTGTACTCTGTCCTCAGGTTACCATGTCCCAGGTACATAACCACGCACACTTACTGATCTTGAATTTTAGTTGCCAGGTCTCTGCTCACTCTTCTAGCACCCTTAGGTCCTGCCTCATGTCCTCCACCCTGCCCTCAGTGTCCAGCCTATTGCAGATTTTCATGTCATCTGCAGAGAGTACCACCTGTCCTTTCAATCCATCCGTAATGTCACATATACAGATACAGAAGAGGAGCGGCCCCAATACTGACCCCTGGGGTACCCTGCTCATCACTTGCCCCTAGCTAGAGTGCTCCCCCTTCACTACCACCCTCTGGGTGCTGTCAGCTAGTCTGCTTTGTGCCCATCAAGTTATTTTGTCCCCCCAACCCATACTTCCCAGTTTATTGACCAATCTTCTGTGGGGGACAGTGTCGAAGGCCTTACTGAAGTCCAGGTAGGTAACATCCACCGTCCCCCCCGGTCTATTTTCTGTGTCACCCAGTTGAAGAATTCAATAAGATTAGACCGGCATGAATCATGCACCGGTTGAGGTGACTAGCAAAAGATGGTGCTGTCTGGCCAGGCCAAGGTGCTTAGGACCAGAGTATCACCTTGGCTTTGGTAGTATTAAGGACAAGCCTATTGTCAAGGGACCAATTTTCCAGCATAGTGAAATCAGAAGCAACCTGGGAATTCATCAGGTTTAAATTGGCACAGCTTCAGTAGAGAGCTGCATCATCTGCATACAGAAGTAGGTTCCCTCCCCCACAGTGGTTGGGCAGGTCATTAATAAATATGGAAAAGAGCAGGGGCCAAGGATAGACCCCTGTGTGATGCCATCTCTAATAGGTCTCAAGCAGCAGTGAGCACCAAGCCATTTGACCTCCTGGTACCTATTGATTAAGTAATGCCTGAACCATTGTTGTAAGTGGCTGTCAAATCCCATGCATTGCAACTTGTGGAGGAGTAGATTATGATCAACCAAGTTGAACGCCTTGGCTAAATCAATAAAGACAGCCCCAGTTGGGGGGGGGGGCGCTAGAGAGCCAAGCTCAAAACAGGATGTGCTATCACAGGGTTCTAGCTCAGCTCTACTTAAATTCACAATTTGGCCCTTCTAATCTACAGGTTCAACATTTTTGTTGGCAGTCAGGAAGATCTCATGTCCTGGAGCAAGTGGATACCAAATCTGGTCATGGGACGACCAAAGGGAGTGACAGGAGGACAGGGGCAAAAGGTACCACCCGCAAACCAGGCCATGAAAAATGCATCAGACCCTACAGGATTCACAAGCAAGAGCGGGGTGGCAGAGGCCCCGCTTTGGGAAATGGTCCTGCAGGCAGTGTGCTCTATTGACCGAAAAGTTGAAAAAATCCTGGATTGTATGGGGGCTCAGGATGTTAAAATTGGAATGGCAGTATCGATGGTGAAGGAGGCGGAGGATCAATGACTCAAAACACAGGCAACCTTCAGCAAAATGACTGTGAAAACTACACACTTTAGATCCTGACTGGAAAATATGGAAAATGCCCAGGGGTGATGAATATTCAAATGGTTGGCCTACCGGAGGGCTCAGAGGAGGAAGATGCCCTTGCTTTTGTAAGATCCTGGTTGTCCACCTCTCTGCTGGAGGAAAATGCCCTTGACCCCTTCTCAATTCTCAAAGTGTACAGGGTCAACTTCCAATGGGTTTAGGGTTCCAGAGATGATCCACACACTCTGCTAATAATAACTATGGGTATGGAGGTACATGATTCGATTTTGGCCTGAGCCTGGGCTCTATTTCCAATTCAAGTGAAAGGGACTACATTAAACTTTTTCCGTATTGGTCATTTGCTAGTTACGGAGACTTGGTATAGCCCACTCCCTCTTAGCACCAGTGAGACTTTGAATCATCTATAGAAACAAAACCTTCCAGTTTAACGACCCAGCGGAGGCTAGAAAGTGTTTGTGGACCAGATCATTCAGGAGTTCCAGAGAGCAGAAGCGGCTGAGGCAATGCAGTAAGATGAATTGGACCAGAAGGTTTGAAGGGTTACATACCTTATTTTGGTTTTAAAACTTTGTTCTGGTTACTGACACTAGAATCCCCTTCCAGGAATAAACTTTACAATCCTTTATCCTTAAGTTATGGGGTGCAGTAATGATCCAAAATGGCCCGACCATGTGGCACTGAACTATGTGGCAACACAGGACTCTAACCACTCTATCATAGAATCATAGAAGCTTGATGGCAGAAAGGCCCATCCAGCCCATCTAGTCAGACCTTTTTTTCCCCTACACCTCCCCCTCCCTGCCAGCCCCCACCCTTCCCCCAATACTCAGCCCCATATGCTTGTCCCATGCCCTCTTGAATTCTTCCACCAATTTAGCCCCGACTGCTTCATCTGATAGTCTGTTCCAGGGCTCCACCACCCTCTCCATGAAGAAACACCCTCTCATATTGCCTCAGTATCTTTTTCCTTGCAGTCTGAGGCTGTGCCCTATAGTTCTGATCCTCTCCTTTCTCTTAAGTAAACCTTCTTCTCCCACTTTATTGAGCCCCTTTACATATTTAAAAGTTTCAATCTTGTCTTCTCTTTCCCCTCCTTGTCTCCAGCATGTACAGATCCAGCTCCTTACACCTCTACTCATATGACGTTCCCTGCATACCCTGCAGCATCTTGGTTTCCCTTCTCCAAACACTCTCCAATGCATCTATATCCCTGCGGAAATGTGGCCTCCAGAACTGAACCCCATACTCCAGGTGCAGCTTCACCATAGCTTTGTAAAGGGGCATTATTACCTCCCTCCTTCTGCTAGTAATGCCCCTGCCTATGCATGCCAACATTCCACTGGCCTTTCCCGACACCCTGCTACATAAGGTTCCTACTTTAAGGTCCAAGGAATCTATGATCCCCAGAGCCCCCTCCTGTTCTGTTACTCTGATTTCCTCCCCACCTAGGGTGTACCTTGCTCTTCTGTTCCTACTCCCCAAGTGCATCACAGCACACATCTTGGCATTAAATTTCAGCTGCAATGTCCCAGACCATTTTTTGAGCATCTTTAAGTCCTCCCCCATGTCCTCCACCCCCTAGGGTGTCCACCCTATTGCATATTTTCATATAATCAGCAAATAGGCACACCCTCCTTCTCAAACCCTCCACAATACCACTGATACAGATGTTGAAGAGAAGTGGACCCAAAGCTGACCCCCGTGGCACTCCACTCTTCACCCTCGCTGTCCCGGAGTGCACCTCATTTAGCACCACCCTCTGAGTTCTTCCTGCCAGCCAGGCCTCCACCCAGCTTGTTATTTTCCCACCCAACCCCAGGCTTTCCATCTTGCTCACTAGCATCCTATGGGGAACGGCGACGAAGGCCTTACTGAAGTCCAGATAGGCCATGTCCACTCCCCCCCCCGCTCAATCACCGGAGTCACTCAGTCAAAGAACTGAATTAGGTTTGTCTGGCAAAACTTCCCCTTCATGAAGCCATGCTGTCAGCTGTCCTGTAAGCCACTGTCCTCCAGGTAGTCCACCACCCTCTCCTTGACTAATGCCTCCATTACCTTCCCCACCACTGACGTGAGGCTGACAGGTCGGTAGTTTCCTTTCACCTCCTTACTACCTCTGTTGTGTAAAGGCACTATGTCCGCCCTCTTCCAGTCCTCCGGTACTCTCCCCATATCTAGGGACAAATTAAAGAGCCTTGTCAAGGGTGCAGCCAACTTCTCCTTCAATTCCCTGATCACCCTGGGGTGTAACCTCTCACTCCCCATTGCCTTGTCCACTCTCAATCTATCTAGTTCTGCCCTAACCCTATCCATAGTGAATGGGCTCAGATTCACTCATTTACCCTCCTTCCCCTTCGACTTTAGCTCAGGTCCCCTATCGTTCTCCTCCTCCTCCTCCTTGAATAACGAGCTAAAGTACTTATTTAATAACTCTGCTTTTTGCTGTCCCTTTCCAATTTTATTCCTTCCTCTCTCCTTAGCCTAGTAATCCCCTGCCTTGCCCTTCTCCTCTCCCTCTCATATGTAAAAAGGTTCCCCCTCTTGGCCTTTTTTTGCTCTTTTCTCCTCAATATCTGCATTTGTCCTTCTTATCTTCTTCACTGCCAGACTCCTCTTTTTCCTATACTCTTCCTTGTCTTCCTTGCTGAGTGTCCTCTTAAATTTTCAGAAAACCCTCATCCTTTCCCTGACTGCCCCACAACCTCCTTTGTAAACCAAAGCAGGCTCCTCCCCTTTTGCTCTTCCTAACCTTTTTTTGTGCACATTTCTGCAGTTTTCAGTACCCCTCCCTTTATAGCTTGCCATAACTCCTTCACTGCCCCTATATTCTCTGTACCCTCCATTGTCTCCCTTACTATCCTTCTCATCTTGTCAAAGTCTATGCATCTGAAGTCCATGACTGTAGTGCTGGTTTTACTTGTTTCACTTCCTGCCCTGACCCTGAACCTTCAGACTCCTCTAAGACTCCAGTTCTATGAACAATAATTATACTTGCATTAAACTTTTTCTACTGTATATTTAAAAGAGTTGCAGAAGGGTATTAACCAAATCCTCATTTTATAATGCCTTAATTTTGGTTACGTTAGTATGCACGCCTTAATAGAAATAACATAAGGGGATTTCTGGTAGAAGTTGATAACAGTATTCAAATATGAGTAGTTGATAGAGTTGAGTGGGGGAAGTGTTTATAGCACTGTTTTCTCTTCCTTAGTTAAAAGTTGTGGTAAATGTGGGAACAATGACTAGTTTAATGTCATTTTTGTACAGGTTGTAATCTTATACATGTTTTTTCAGTAATTCCACAGTCGTGGCATGGCTGGCATCCTAGGCATATTCGGTTTTGGTTTTGATGTAATGTCAGAATTTATTTAGGTGGTACCCCATGTGAAGTATCACAAATTGATGACTTGTACTTTCCTGAAGCAAACATATATTAGGTCATTAATGTATTGCAAAGGTGCGACTTTCTATGATGTCATTAATTGTATGCCATATTGGCTGGTTCAATGGAAAATTTTGCAAATAAAGTTTAAAAAAAAGGATAGCCCCAGTTGGCACCTTTTGTCTGTGGCATTCAGAAAATCTGCAGTCAGTTTAGTCTGGGTGGTGCTGGTGCCATGGGGCTTACTGAAGCTATGCTAATGATCAGTGAGTAGGTGGTGCAGCTCCAGATAGTCTTGGACTTGGTTGTAGACTAACCATTTATGTACCTTAGCCAATGGGCTAAGTAATGAGATGGACACCATTGTGGACAAGAATCACCATTGCCATATTCCATTTTTTGGGGATATTTTTCCTTCCAGGAATGCCCTGTTAATAAGGAGGGTAATGGGACAAGCAACGATTAGGGCAGTTAGTTTAAGTAGTCTGGGCTCCAGATTGTCAAACCCAGTTACATCATCCTATTTAATGCATTTTAGGAGGGTGTACCAGGGTTTTAAATAACTGATTAGCAGTTTTTTTCTTGGGACAATACTGACTATACAGAATGAATTTATATAGGTTTTCTGGAAGTGTTGTGTTAGTTAAACACAGTGAGGCAAGTGCTATGCATTTGCACAATGTTTTAGAACTTTTATTAGCAAAATGCTAATCAATTTTTAGAGTTAAATAAAACCCTGGTGTATACTTTCTGATTTCAGACAAGTAGCAGATGGATATGGGGGTTCTGAGCATTGATTACCTCTCGATCCATGGGTAGTAGAGGAGACCTGGAAGAGGCAGGTTTGAATCTCACTAAATACATAGATACATAGACAGTGTTGGCAGATAAGGGCCTATGGCCCACCCAGTCTGCCCATTTGAGCTTGTAAGTTCAGTTTATGTTTTCTTAGAAGTCTGTTGCCCCTTACCCCTGACCTCCAGAATTCCTTTATGTCTATCCCATGCATTCTTAAATCCTGTGATTGTTTCAGCCCCCACCACTTCCTCTGGCAGGGTGTTCCACTTGTCCACCACCAGTTCTGTGAAGAAATTCTTCTTCACTTTTCCTCTGAATCATCCTCCCTCCAACTTCATCCCATGCCCTCTAGTCCTGGAACATCTTTTTTGCTTAAAAATAGTGTATTCCTGTACCCTGTTCCTCCCTGTAAGATACTTGTATGTCTCTATCATATCCCCTCTCTCCCTCCTCTCCTCCAGGGAGTACATGTTCAGTTCCTTCAACCTGTCTTCATAGATGTGATAAATCTGTGAAAAAACACCAAGATGGCCTCACACATGCGGCAGCCTGGCTGGATGCACCACGGCGCATGTTCACCCACACAGCAAAGTGCTCTGCTGCAACCGGCTGCCAGGAGCTGCATAACAGCAGTGCAGGTTCTGACACCCGCCCCCAGGAGGAGAGCATCCAAGGGATGCTCTGAGTGCTCCCCTCTATCCTGTGCTCCTGTCATCCTGGACTTGGACACAAATCTGGGTCATCAGCATGCCAGACAATCCTCTATCATCTGGCACCATGAAGACAGCATTCAAGGATTCTAATCCCAGCCACATATCCATGCAACTAGGGAGGCTGGAAGCTCCCACAACAATGTCTTTAATTTTATCAATATTCAGCGTAGACCCCCAAAAGTTGGCAAACTTCAAAAATTCTGTAACTGCAAGAGTCCCTGCCTTGTCATCCTGTAACAAGAGACATGTTGTCTGCATAGGCTATACATTTTAAAGGCAATATACTGTACCTTCTTCAACTTGAATACATTTTATTTCTCTACATTGTTCCAAATTCCTGAAAACAGGATCAATGTACAGAATATATAACACACTGAGTTTAGGAGACATCACCGTCTGACACTCCTTCGGACACCCTTGCCAGCCATTTAGGGACTGCAGAGACAGACTAGGCAGGGACCATCTGTGCAGACTAAGTGGACCAAGTGGGCCTTTTCTGCTGACAAATTGTAGGTTTATACTAAAGGTGCTATAGTGACACATACATACAAAAACTATATCCAAGATACAACTTGCTCAAGTAGGCCACACACCTGCATAAAACAGCTAAAATGTTGTGGTGTTTTGTTGCTGGTCTGCAACTAGGACCCTTACCTGCTCTTGAGGTCTGCCTTGCCCATCTATTACTGCTCTGGCAGATGCCATCTTGATGGACAGTGTGAATAACTTAGTCATATATTTAAAATAAAAGTAGAAAAAGTCTTTATTCATCACAGGAAACTTCTGCACACCATGAGGCTATACCTGAGACTGAGGGGTTTTCCAAACTGTTCCTTTAATAACATGGCACTGCCAGGCAGTCCGAAATTTGTAACAACAGTGTTCTGAGTGCTCTTAAAGGGGTGGCAGGAAAACATTACGCCCCATGCTTAACTGTGAACTTCACATCACCCGGGGTAGTGAAAGTGAGCACTATTCAAACACGCAGTGCTATGACAGTACAAAATATGAAAACAGCTGAAAAATATCAAACATCACATGACATAACCTGACTAAAGGAGGACTCCACTGCTGGGGAGCGGGGCAGAAAGGATCTGGACTACAATGGTGACCACCCAGAGTAGTACTGGGGAAGGGAGCACACCATAGCTACCTAAAGCTTTTTCAGAGTGATGAGTGCCACAGTGCATAGAAAGGAGAAGGGAAGAGAGGGGTAGGGGTAGCAGCTGGTGATTACCTGGAACAAGACTATGCAAACATCTAATACACGGTTGCAGAATTGGAAAATAACATGCAACTGTCCTTTTGGAGAAGACATTCCTGTAGAGAAAAAAAGTTACTACAGCTTATTTACTTATTCATTTATGTATTCATTTTTTATTTTATACTGAATGGATCTGTGGGCATTGCCCATTTTCACAGATGTCCAGTTTCAATACATAAAATGCAAAACATTATAAAATACATTCACATATAAATATCAAAGACATTTAGATATCAGAGACATAGCTAGGACAATATAAAACAATTACATCAGTGTTTAAGACTAAGTAAAAGAGCTACAAACAGAGTTTACTAACACATTTCTCCTAAATACTGTCTTGAATGAGGAGTTTTTTTGGCAACAAGCAACATTACATGGTAAATTCTTATAAAGCTTTGAGGCAACAAACGTCAAAGACTTCTGAGCAAAAACAGTTCAAAAAAATGAAATCTGAAAATAATGTTTACTTTGAAGATGAGTATTTGAAATCATGGGAATAACTGGAAACATATTTGATACATTATTAGGAAAAAGTCCCAACTTAATTTTATGCAGAAAAATGAGGGACCTATACTTAAATCTTTCAATAAGTGAGAGAAATTTAAGAGTTGTATAATGTACAATGATGAGTTGATCTCAACTGTCCAGTTGCGAAATGTATAGCAGAATGGTAAGTTGCCTAAAGTTTATTTAACAACCTATCTGAAGTATAAGAGTAGACTAATGACCAATAGTCAATAATTGAAAATAAAAGACTATGGGTAAGCATGGTTATAGTCTCTACAGTGAGATATTTTCTTATTCGGAAAAGAAGGCCCAATCTTTTATGTAGTCTGTTAATTAAGTACACTAGATGGGCTTCAAATTAAAAATATGAATCTAACATTATCCCCAAATATTTAAATTCGCTAACATAATCAATAGGCCATCCTTGTCAAAAATATTAAAATCAGAAACAGTTTTTTTATATGAGTGGTAAAGACCATGGTCTTAGTTTTAAGAGAATTCATTACCATTTTATGTAGATCAAACCAATGATGCAGTAAAGTAAAATCCATTTGCAAGGACTCATTAAGAGTTGACAAATTAGCTCCTGAACAGAATAATACTGCATCATCTGCATAAAGAATTCATTCTGTTTTAGAAAAAATAGATGGCAATGAATTCACAATAACAGAATATAAAAATGGTCCAAATATGGAGCCCTGTGGGACTCCGGACTGTATAAATGCATGATCTGAATAAACCCCATATGCCATAGTTTTCTGACTTCTGCAAGGCAAATAGTTCCTAAACCAGGCAATTACCTCCCCAGAGCAAAAGACATCAGATAAACTGTTGAGAAGTTCAATATGATCCACAAGATCGAATGCCTTGGTGAGGTCCACAAATGGCACAGTCACATACTTTCCTTCATCAATAGCTCTAGTGACTCAGCTAGTGAACCTCACCAAGGCAGTCTCTGTAGTGTGGTAAGATCTAAAACCATGTTATGAATCTGCCCATAAATTACACTTTTCCAAGTGATTAGTAATTTGGTCTAGTACAATTTTTTCTAGTATTTTGGAAAGGGGAGCTAATAAAGAAATCAGACAATAGTTATTAATATTTGACCTAAGAACAGATTTAAAGATAGGTTTAATGATGGAACTCTTCCAAATCTCCAGATACACACCATTGCAAAGTGAAAAATTAAATAGAATAGTTGAGGGTTCTGCTATTGAATGTATACATTTTTTAACAATTCTAAAATCCAGTTGATCAGGACCAAAAACAGGCTTTGGATTCATCTTAAGGACATAATCTACTAAATCAGTAGTCTGCAAAAACTGAAAGTAAAAATTAGGCACTGTTTCATTTACTGTGTTCGATTTAAATCTCTGATGTGAAGTATCTGAATTATTACCCAACCTGTCCTTACTATTAAACCTTTCTCTGTAGTGATCAAGGTTAGAGAAATGTGAATTAAAGGATTCAGCAACTTTTTTAGCATCATTAACTAATAAACCATCAAGGCCAAGAACAAAATTATTCTGAACTTGCGTCTTTCCCATTATAGAATTTAAAATTTTCTATGTAGAAAATGAGTTACCATTGGTTTCTGTAAGTTTTTGCTTATAAAATTCAGTTTTAGCAGCTCTAACAGCTACCTGACATTTATTTCTTAATTCCCTATACTTTTGTTGATGTGGAAGGGATTATGTTTTCCTGAAAATTTTCCAAGCCTTATTTTTAGTCCTAATCAACTTTAGTAGGCCTGAAGTCATCCAGACTTTATTATCTCCTCTAACTCTAACTTTCTTAACCGGAAGAAGTGCTTATGCAGCACCACTTAGAATAATGTATGCAGAGAAACAGGTACTTTAGGATATTTATTGCAGAAGAACAATTAAGCACGGATGGAGTACAATGGTAATAGAAACTTTAGTCCCATGAACGACCGGTTCCAGTTGCACAAAAGTTCAAGACTTGCTTCGACTTTTCCAGTCAGTTAGAATGTTTTCATGATTTGCTCGAACTAGTTCTTGACAGGACAGGGTAAGGTCCACAGAAGCAACCCAAATATTCTAAGACTCACACCATTTGACTCTGTAAGTACTTTATCCATTGACAACATTTTTGCATAGAAACATCTTGATCTGGTACACAAGAGAGTGCTGAAAAGAAGAGAGCTGAGAAATCCCAGGAAGTTCATCTGAGTGAAAGTCGCATGCAAGAGAATCTGACTAGAGAGAGAGTTAGGAGAATGAGGCTCTGAAGGCACTGGTTGCAAGTTATCAGGAGGAAGTTCTGATTCTGGAAGGATGGCCGGCTCAAGTGCAACTTCATTACTGGGAGGACTGGGATTATCTGAAAGGGTGTTGTTTGGGTACCTCTGCTTCAGATAATTGATGTGGACTTTTCTGAGCACAAGAATGCTTTCCATTGGACTTGCATTGCAGACAGATATGAACTGCAGAATGCTATTCCAAAATGTAGAAAGAACCAGTCCAAGGGTGGAGCAGTTTCTCAGTAGTGTTCAGAACTAAGACAGGTTGAATCAAGTAGAAAGTATCCCCTTACAGAAACTTAAGGTTCATATGACTTGGCTGCTGGCATTTTCTTCATGGCAGATTTTCTCTGTCCCAGTGTGGTTAACACCTGGCAAGTTCAAGCTGTTCCAGTACAGGGATAATGTATGAAGAAGCTGATTTTGGAACTTCTAGTAGCAAAATATTTTAATTGAGTTATTTATTTAACAATTGGTAACTGAGAATGGTAGATTGAGCCAAGGCTGATTTCCAAGGGTAACCCTGGTGAGTGAGGACTTGGGAACAAATAAACAAATACAATAGGAAAGTTGTATACCATACAGATGAGGTGCAAACAAATGTACTGCAACATGGAAAAAGTGCAAAGTGTCAAATGAAGGTGTCTGGAACATGACATGCTCAGTATACTGAAATATAACAACTGGTAAAAACATATCAGTGCAATGACATTAGAAGACACGAAGTGAACTCTTAAAAGGAGGCATGAACTGGGGAGGGGGTAAAATCCATTTCTAATGGAATTCTTGGATGGTATCCATGTACCAAAGAAAAAATGGGGTGTATGCTGTACTGTCAACACAAAATAAGGAAAAGTAAACAAAAGGAACAAAGCAGTCCTAAGTGTTGTGAGTTTCATCCAGGTACTTGGAGAATGTGCTGAGAATGCTATCATTCTTTCCCTTTGTCCATTGCATTGCAGGCGATACCTTAGTGTGTGAGTCTTTTCTATGTTGAGGAGTTTGCAAATCTACCGAACAATAGTAGAAAGATAATTAGTGCAGCTGTCTGAATACAGGTACTAGGGGTAGCATGATAGCAAATAACTGTGTTGAGGAAGGCATTTGCTACTGCAGCAGGTTTGATGTCCTTTAGTGGGATTATCTGTAAGTATTTTGTATGGTAGTCAACAAAAACAAGAATGTATTTGTTGCCAGAGTCAGATCATGTTGGTAACCATAGAACCATAGAAACATAACATTTTACGGCAGATAAGGACCACTTCGACCACCTAGTCTGCCCATTTTCCTACCTAACAGATAAGCTGCAGATCCTAGTTAACCAACAGCTTACTTCCTCCTACCCCCACTAGGACTGCCTTATGTCTGTCCCATGCATTCTTGAATTCAGCCACTGTTCTTGACTCCACGACCTCCTCAGGGAGGCTGTTCCATGCATTCACAACCTTCTCCGTGAAAAAATACTTCCTCACATTACCTCTGAGCCATCCCCCCTCTATCTTCAAATTGTGCCCCCTTGTTCTTGCACATCTCTTTTTCTGAAAGATGCTGCCCTCTTGGACTTTGTTGATTCCCTTGAGATACTTGAAAATTTCTATCATGTCCCCTCTCTCCCTTCTTTCCTCAAGGGTATACATATTAAGCTCCTTTAGTCTTTCTTCATATGTCTTCTGGTGCAGACCCTGCACCATTTTGGTTGCCCTCCTCTGGACAGCCTCCACTTTGTCTATGTCTGCAGAGATGAGGTCTCCAGAACTACACACAGTATTCCAGATGGGGTCTCACCAACTGTCTGTACAGAGGGATAACAACTTCCTGTTTTCTACTATTGAAGCCTCTCCCTATGCATTCCAGTAGCCCCCCAGCCTTCCTTACTGCCTTCTCACATAGCTTTCCCACCTTTAGGTCGTCTGATATAATTACCCCCAGGTCCCTTTCCATTTTTACTGTTGTCAGTATCTCACCCTCCATTGTGTACTCTTCCCCTGGGTTTTTGTTTCCCAGGTTCATTACCTTGCACTTCTTTGTATTGAATCTGAGCTGCCATACATTTGACCATTTCTCCAAGCTTGCCAGGTCCCTTCTCATCTTTTCCACTCTATCTTGTGTATCAACCCTGTTGCAGATCTTTGTGTCATCTGCAAAGAGACATACTTTTCCTTCCAGTTCCTCTGCATTGTCACTTATAAAGACATTAAAAAGGACCGGTCCTAGTACTGAACCCTGCAGTACTCTGCTAGTAACCATCCTTTCTTCACTGTGGACTCTGTTTACTACTACCCTTTGTGTCCTGTTGTCTAGTCAATTTTTTATCCAGGCTACCACCTTGGGATCCATGCCAAGGCTGGCTAACTTGTGTATTAATCTTTTGTGTGGGACTGAATCAAATGCCTTGCTAAAATCTAGGTAGGCCATGTCCACAGCCCCTCCCTGGTCAACTACTTTGGTCACCCAGTCAAAGAAATCTATTAGATTCATCTGACATGACCTTCCCATCGTGAATCCATGCTGCCTTGGGTCCTGTGCCCCACTGGCCTCTAGGTGCTCAACAATTATTTCCTTCAGAAGTGATTCCATCATTTTCCCTACCACTGAGGTCAAACTAACTGGTCTATAGTTTCCTGCCTCTGTCCTGCTCCCACTTTTGTGAAGAGGAATCACATCCATCCTCTTCCAGTCCTCAGGTACCACCCCATCCTCCCTTGATTTGTTAAAAAGTGTAGTCAGCGTCACTAGTTCTACCCTTAGTTCTTTTAGAATTCTTGGGTGAATCCCATCAGGCCCATTGCTTTGTCCACCTTCAATTTTAAGAGTTCTTTCAGAACCCTTTCTTCTGTAAATGGACTGGTATCAACCCCTGTCTTCAGAGTGTTTCTCTTGTTTGGTTTAAGTACCTCCACCTCCTCTTCCTTTGTGAATACTGAGCAGAAATATTCTTTCAGTATCCCTGCTTTTTCACTGTCACCCTCTGCCCACATTCCCTTCCCTTTATTAAGCCTCCTTTGGTCCTTCTTCACTCCCAAATGTACCTATAAAAGGTCTTATCTCACTTCTCAACAGAGTTGGTCCAAAATGTCTATGCTAACTCATTGAAATGGTTCTATGACTACAGTGTGCCTTTGTCTGCTTGGCAGGAGGCTTTCTTTGGGTGCAGGGCTAGCAGGATTTGACAAACTGGACAATGTCATTGTTCATATGAGGCCAGAAAAAGTGGAGCCTTGTCTTTTCAAGAGTTCTGCATCATCCCATATTACCTCCACAAAGTGGAAACACATGAGTGGAGAGAAGAACTTCACGGATTATAAAGACAGGCACAACTAACTGTACATGAGATTTGTCCATGCGATGGCTCTTGCCTCCCTTGATCCAGATGTGAAAAACACACTGTCACTGAGGAAGTATTGTGGCAGCAGGAGAAGGACATCTTGGCAATGTTGCTTCTATTGTGGAAGATTTCCAGACTCTAAGTAAGTGATTATGTCTCAGAACTGAGGATCTGCACTTTGCTGAGTTTTGGCAGTTGCCAGGGAGAGTGCACATGCAGAGGAGATGAGAAGCTCTTTGGCAGATTACAGTAATTGAGGACTGGTGCTGCCTTCTGAAGAAGCATTAGAGAACAACAAAGCAATGCAGGTTGCTGTAGGAGTGTTTCCAGGAAGCACATCTGTAGCATAGAAAGGAAGAGCTTCCAAGCAGGATTCCTCATTTGTTAAGAGTGACGCAGAGAGATACTGTCATCAACTTACGCCATCCATATTCGAATGAACACAACCTGGTCTCTATTGAATTTCAAAGCTGTAGAATTGGAGCATGGTAATCCCATCAGGCAAACTTTCTTACTAGTTCCTTTATTTAAAACAATCACAAAATCTGAGGGCAGAGTGACAGCTGTGAATGAGGAGTAACAAAGATAGCTGTCAACTTTCTTTACAGCAAATACCATGGTTAGACATTCTTGTTTTGTGATGACATATTTGTACTCAGCTGAGGAAAGAGAGCACCTGGTGTAGGAAACAACCCATTCTGTTCTGTCTTGTACTTGACATAGCACAGAACCCACTACTAAAGAAAAAGCATCTGTGTAAAGTTTGAAGGGTTGGTCGAACCTTGGGTAGGTCAATACTAGAGTGGAGATCAATTTGTCTTTTAAAGTATCAAAGGCCTCTTTGCACTCAGACATCCATGTATGTTCACATCCATTTTTGGTGAAGGCGTACAGTGGAACTGAAATCTTGGCATAGTTACTGATGAAGTTTCTGTAATATCTAGACAGGCCTAGGAAAGCTCAGTATGCTAACCTCACGTCGACACCACCACTGCGAAGACCATCACAGCAACAGATTCTGATGAAAAGCATTAGGTTGCTGTGATGGTCCCCACAGACACCAATGGCACATCTCCCAGTGTTTCACCCTCTTCCCAAGACAACTCCAACTCAGAGTTGTATAAATAGAGACCAGGGGGTTTGGGGGGGTGTCGCAGCCCCCCGAAGAAAACACAACATCATCCCCAAGAGTACAATGCCAACACTCAGCATTGTGTCTGTCGCTGTCGGGGATGTAAACTGGAAAGCTCTGAGGTTTTTGAGGTTGTTAGGTTCTGGATAGTCTTTGATGGCTGAGAGATTGTCTGGATTTGGAAAGATGCCTTGAGAACTAATAGCATGTCTCAGGTAATTAATCTTGTGCTGTGTGAAACAACACTTCTCTGGACAAAGCTTGAGGTTGGCTTTTCTGAGGCATTCAAACACTTCTTTGAAGTGTTGGAAGTGTTCCAGAAAAGTTTGGCTGAAGACTATAATTATCATCCAGATAGACTAGGCAAGATTTCCAAGCCAACCCAGTTAGTATATTTTCCATAACATGCTGAAATGTGGTTGGACTGTTCTGAAGTCCCATAGGCTGTCATTTGAATTGGAAAAGTCCCAAGTGACAGTGCCAAGATGTATATGGACAAGAAGATGGATCAATGGAGACTTGGCTGACCTAGTTTGAAGATCCAATGTAGTGAAGTAGGCTGGGCTGGCCACACCAAGGCATCCTCTTCTGTGGGTCAAGTATGAGCATCCAGCATGATGTAGGCACTGAGCCTTCTGTAGTTCACCACAAAGTGATACCCCTTGTATTTCTTATCACCTGCAGATGTGGTTCACTTCAAGGACTTGTAGATTCATCAATGATGTGTTCTTCAAGTATGTCTTTAATCATGTCCTCTAGGACTTGTTTTTCTTTGTGTCCCACTTTGTAGGCTCACTGCCAGATGGGTTTCTGACTGGCTTGTAACTTGAAGGTGTGCTGCAGGTCATCATAATATTCAAACTTGTTGTCTGTACCAACAAAGAGATTGGGGTAGTCCACCAGGAAATGCAAATTCTGTTATTTCTGTGTTGAAGTTGCTGGAAGTTTGGAAGAGGATAGTTGCTTACTGAGGGATAACACAAGTGAAGCTGATGTGGTGGTGGTAGCACTGACAGGTGTAGAGATGGTGGAACCAGGCTGAGATTCTTACATGAGATAGAGCTGGTCTCCAGTAGATAGGCAAACAAACCCTTGGAGATGACAGTTGGCTCATCTGTAAGGTTGCGGCATTTCTGGAATATTGTGCAACCAATCACAGCAGACAAGGTGTTTCTCATGAGAACACCTGAAGAATGCAAAGGGTGGGATCCCATGCAAATGCCAATAACACCTTGTAGGAAAGGTTCACCTCTAATCTTGGCAATCAATACCTTCTCTGTCTTAGGAGGCACAGCGGCTGACTCTGTAGCTGTTATGCACCAAGGAGTGTGGTGAGATAGTTTTAATGTAGGCAAGGTCTTCCTAAATGGATTGCATAGCTGATGTTCCTTGTGACAAGATGGAGGATTGGTTGTCCTGCAGGATGGTTTCTATTTTGTTGCCCCATGCCCTCAACATGTGGGAAGGTAGGTCTCTGTACCCTCCTGTACCCATATACCTTTCTTCATTGGCTATGGTCATCATGGGAGATAATTAGTTGACAGAACAGAGGTTGTAAGGATGAAAAGGAGATGCCATCATGCAGATGGTGGGACATCATGGATTAGATGGAGTGCCACTGAGCAAATGTTATCATAGACAAAGCACAATTATTTATAAACAAAGTTCATTGAGTGATGTCTTAAACAATTCCAACCCCAATTCTTGTTGTTCTGTTATTTAAATATTTACTTGCAAAATTTAACTTTTTGTATCAATGTCCATACATTTCAATAGGACTTGCCCTTTCTAAAGATGGCCTCTAATAATTCCTAAGGAGTGAAGCTGTTTTGAAAAAACTGACACCCTTTGCAAAGATGGCCACCTGAACTTTGGCATACAGCTAGAAGCTTCCTGTTTCTAAGATGGCTGCTGACAAGTGCTAGAGAGTCTCTTCCTTCTTTGCAGTGTGTGCCCCATACAAAACTGGCTGCCGCTACCACAGTGTTGTCTGAGGAGATGCTTGCAAGTCACCATATGGTGATTTCCATGTGTTCATCCAGTTCCCTGAGCTGGCAGTGAAAAACTGGTGGAGTCTGGTTTGGGGTGAGTGGCACAAGGGTTTATTTTATTTAAGCTGCTGTAGTTCATGCAGTAACTCTGTTTGTTTGTTTTTTATTTGTTGTCAGTTATGCCTTTGGGCTACCCAGGTTATTTGTTATTTTCTTTATTGTCCTAGTCTCTGGCTGTCCCTCCATTTCTTTTATTTATGTGTTTATTTTTCCTTATTGCTGCTCTTGGGCTTCCTGGCCCCTGAAATTCATGTAATTCTGTATTTCCCCCCCTTCCTTTTGTAATTTATTGCCCTGCTTTGGCTCCTGAACTTCCTTGCAATCTTTTAATATACTTATTTTTGTTTGTTACGGCCTTCAGCAGCGTGGGTGAGTGTGGAGAGCATAGCTCCATGTGTCAGGTGTGCGTGAGAGAGTGCTGATCCATGGGTGTGCAGATGAAGTAGGTGTAGTGCTCAGCTATCTATCAGCAGTAGCTGGCAGGCAAGGGCGCAGAGCAAGAGAGGGCAGAATGGCTGGGAGAAGCCAGATGGCTGTCTGAATGCAATTGAAGGGATCTATTGCTGCTAATGCGATCCAGGTGAGAGGCAGAGTGGGGTCATAGTCCATTGCGACAGCTGCAGTAGTAGTAGGAGGGAGTGGAACCACTATGTGTGACTGGTTAGTTGTGCTAGTGAGCTGCAGTGCACAGGGACACAGCAGCTGTTGTAAAGTAGATCAGATAGGACAGAGTGTCCAGTTAAAATGTGACCGTGAGGAGCGACTGGCATTGTTGAATGGGCCTGCTGTGCCACAGATTGTTGTTTCCTTGTGGACATAGCTCCAGAATAGCTGGTTGCAGAATAGAGTGCATGTAGGAGGGATAGGTCCACACTGGTTGCATGTATTTAGTTATTTTCCAGTTTGGTTCCAGCACAGTGACAGAGACACCAGGTGCTGAGGTGGCAGTTGGCAGGCACAGACGGTAGTATTTGAGAAGCTGCAGACAAGGGGAGGTCCCAGTGCTGGAAGGGTTCAGGGCAGGGCTGTGGTGCCATGAGGGCTGGGGGGGGGGTGTTGCAATTTGAGGAGCTCTTGTAGTGCCTGAGCCTTGGGGAATTAATTGCTGACAGTTCATTTACTCCGGAGCAAGTCTAGCGTTGTCCCATATTTTTTTTCTTTCACTGTTCACAGGCTTAGTAAAGTAGGGCTGCAGGTTGCTGTAGAAGGAAGGAGACAATTATTTTTTTCTCTC
The DNA here is from genome assembly GCA_016271365.2 of Neoceratodus forsteri. NCBI lineage: Eukaryota > Metazoa > Chordata > Ceratodontiformes > Ceratodontidae > Neoceratodus > Neoceratodus forsteri. The sequence continues at coordinate 301,182,635 of CM057455.1, forward strand.
TGCAGCCAGGGCTGCATTGCAGGTACCAGGAGGTAAAAAGCATATAGTTGCTGGATTAGGCAGTGTGTGATTGAAACCAGCAATACATTTAGTGGTTGGGAAATGGCACAGGTGATCAAGAGAATGCCAGGGCAACAGAAGGGATGCATTCTCCACTATATGTGGCATTTTGGCGTTGGTTTGCCACTTTGACCCTTACTGTCTCTTCAGGTCTGCCATGCCCATCTCTTGCTGCTTTAGCAGATGCTATCTTGATGGACCGTGCGAATAACTGAGTCAGACGCATGGAGACTTCTGCACACCATGAGGCTATGCCTGAGACTGAAGGGTTTCCCAGACTGACCCTGGAATAACATGGCACTGCCAGGCAGTGCAACATTTGTGTCAACAACAGTGTTCTGAGTGCTCTTAAAAGGGTGGCAGCTAAACACTAAGCCCAATGCTTAATTGTCTACTTCACAATATATTTGTGCAAGACTCTGGGTATATATTAATAATAATAATAATAAATTTTATTTCGCCAAAGCACCTGTCAGGCCATCAAGGCGCTTTACAAAAAGATCAAAACAACCAAGATAAAAACAATGAACATACTAATAAAATAAATAACAAAGGATCCAAATTATTCGGTGCCACCAAAAGCATGACACCATAAAAAGGTTTTCAACGCCTATTTAAACCCTCCCACAGTTGTGCACTCCCGAAGCTGATGGGGTAGATAATTCCAAAGAGTCGCGTGCATAAATGCATGGGCTCCCGAAGATTTCAAAAACACCCTTGAAATCTCCAGCAACCCCTCATCAGCCAAATGCAACTGTCACATTAGGTGGTAAGGCACAAGAAGCTCTTTCAAGTAGTCGGGGCCCAGTCCATGTAGGGTTTTATAAGTCAGTAAACTAACTTTAAAGGCTATCCACCACCTAATCGGCAGCCAGTGCAGATCGCGCAGCACAGGAGTAATATGGGAAGCTCGAGAAGCCCCCATCAACAATCGTGCTGCTGTGTTCTGCATGAGCTGCAGGAGGTGGATATCAACCCCAGGTAGCCCTATGTACAGGGAGTTGCAATAATCATGGCATGAGGTCACAAAAGCATGGACCAATGTAGGTAAAACCCCCAGACGGAACCAGGTGCTTAATCCTGGAGATATTCCTAAGATGATAAAAGGAAGTCTTGACAACGGCCGACACTTGAGCTTGTAAAGTCAGCCCGTCATCAAGCACAACCCCCAGGTTTCTCACCCATTCAGAGGATAGGATCTGAGAGCCCCCAAGAAAAATTCCAGAGGGCTGATCAGCCCATAACCCCTCTATCCAGTGACCGGGTCCACTACCATCACCTCTGCCTTTCCGGCGTTCAACTTTAACCAGCTCGAGTTCATCCAGTTCTGGATTTCGGCAAGGCAGTTATTAAATACCGGGACAGCTCTATACTGGTCGGGAGCAACAGACAGGTAGAGCTGGATATCATCAGCATAGCAGTGAAACCTCAGCCCATACCATCTTACAATGTCTCTGAGGGGCAGCATATACACTGCAAACAGCATGGGGCACAGCACTGAACCGTGAGGTAACCCACATGGTCGGGAGTATGGGTCCAAGGAAAAAATCCCAGACACCACACTCTGACTCCTGCCACTGAGTAAAGATCTAAATCACCTGAGGACCATACCTGTTAGTCCACAGATGGACCTCAGACGTCCAGGCAACACCCCATGGTCTACAGTGTCAAAGGTTGAGGACAGATCAAGGAGCACCAAGATAGAACAGCTTCTCTGATCTCTCATCATCAGGAGATCATTGAGCACCTGAACCAGTGCCGTCTCAGTACTGTGCCTCTTTCGAAAACCGGACTGGAGAGGTTCATAGATGTTATGGATGGTCAGGTGGTCATCCAGCTGTACCGCTACTACTTTCTCAATCACCTTCCTTATAAATGGAAGGTTTGGGATCGGTCTGTAGTTGGCCAGAGAATCCAGGTCCAAAGAAGCTTTCTTTAGGAGGGTGGTTACCACCGTCTCCTTCAGGGAGCTTGGAAACTCACCAGATTCCAAGGAGCACTGGACTGTCTGCGCCAGGACTGGGCTGATCATATCCCAGCGACCCATAATCAAGGAAGTTAGGCCCGGATCCAAACTACAGCACATAGGGTGCATACCCTGGACACTCCGCATGACATCCGCGAGCTCGAGCAAGGCAAAGGTACTCAAGAAAGCTCGAAGTGAAGTGACCAAACACCGATCATCAGCAGCCCCCACAGAGCGAGTCGAAAAAATTTATGACCTGATGTTGGCCACCTTATCTGCAAAGAACTGAGCAAGTTCACTGTACTCCACTTGTGAAAAAGGTCTATGGAGCTGCAGACAGGTTGGGTTGCACAACCTGTTAACAGTTCGGAAGAGCTGAGCTGGTCGGTTCTGAGTGGCAGCAATCTCCCTGGACAGGAATTCTACCTTCTTACGGGAGATCACTGATTGGTAAGTCTGATAATGCTCAACCAATCTAAGGTGGTCAGCTTCGAGGGTGGATTTCCACCAATGCTGCTTTAACCTACGTCCTACTCGCCGCAACTCCCTCAAAGACCCATCAAACCAAAGGGCCCGAGGGTGAAGGGGGAGAGGACGAACAAGGATCGGAGCAATCAAGTCCAGGGTTACAGAAATGACCTTATTATAGGCCACAACTTAAGTCTCTGGACTCGATCAGGCCACAGGAAACTCCGAGAGATCAATCATCGCCACTAGGCCTTCAGGACTCACTTCTTGTAAAGGGCGGTAACTGACCATCTCCACAGAGGCAGGCCTTCGAAGGGGGGTGCAAAAGTTGAACCTCATGGTGTAGTGATTAGACCAACTGACAGGTTCCACCTCCAAGTCGGAAGCCTCGATCCACAGGAGGAAAACCAAATCAAGAGAGCAATCGTGTTTATGGGTGGCAGAGGTAACAACCTGTGTAAGGCCCAGAGATGTCATAAGCTGGAGAAAGTGTTGTCCAAACTGCGAGAGTTCATCATCGACCCAGGCATTGAAGTCACCTAGTACCATCAATCTGGGTGACCCCAATGCCATGTTGGCGACGAAATCCACTACTTCCTGCAGGAATCGCGTCTCGTCCCTGGGTGGATGGTAGACGAGAGCTAACCTACAACCTACACCAACCACCACGGTACACTCAAATGATTTGGCTTCCTTAGCTGGTATACTCATGAGGCCCAACTCGGTCTTAAAACAGACTACCACCCCCCCCCCCGCGATCCAGTCTCGAGCAGTGTATCACCGAGTACCCAGCTGGAATTGCAGCATCCAAAATAGGGCCAGCATTTTCATCCAACCAGGTCTTGGTGATGCAAGCCAGATCAGTTGTTCCAACAAGATTGGCAATAATTGCAGTCTTATTTTTAATAGATCTGGCATTGCATAACACGTCTCGGGTTGGATGGGCTTCAAGGTCTGCCCCGGCTACTTGCCTGTCACAAAAGGCAGTGCCCTTGGGTATGGAGACTAGACATGGAGCACCCCATTCCAGACTCCATTTCGCCCCAGGTCGTCTTCTAGGCCTAACCACACCAATGTGAGAGGTGCGTTCATTCATCCTCCAATGTCCACACCCCCATGAACAATGCCTAGAGCATGACTGCTGGTAAGTTTACCACAACAAAGGAGGGGGGCAGGGGCGGAGGGAGGGTGGAGGAAAAGCGCACGACTGGGGGGGAAAACTTATACAATTTACAATTGAAACCAATACCAAAGTACGCATCATTCAGGCACTCAACCTAAAAAAGAACCCCCAAGACAACAATAATAAGATTAAACAACAATACCCACCCAACTAAAAATACAAATAAAATGCCGTCCTATCCCACACTATTTGGATGATTTCTATCACAGAAAGACTACTGCAATCCCATCTCACAGGATACAAAACACAGATAAAAATTCACCCCCCAGCCCTCTCATGGCCTAGGAGTAGGGGGAATTCCAGGCACTCTCACTGCCCAAAATGAAAGCAAAATCTAATCAGATAAGGCCCAAAGAATAAAATAAAATAAACATAGGCATAACATTCAGTCAGAAAGTAAATAAAGCAATAAAAGTGTGGACGCCCAGGTCCTCTCACCACTGGGGAGACCACATTGAAGCAGTTAAATCGTAAGTCATGGACAAAGTAAAAGGTAATCCAAAAGAAGGAAATCATCCAGAAGTACAGTTTAACCCAAGAGGTAAATCCAATCCGGGACAAATCCAGCCGAGGAATACGAGCTGGCAGATAGCGACAAAACAAGGCCTATCAAACTCCACACCTAAAAGACCCTGGCTAGGCATAATCTGTGGCACCACCACAACACCCAGATAGTGGCCACTCAGCAGCCACTCCTGAGAGTCTAGGGGCACCGTAGGTACATCAGCCAGCTCCCTGACTGAATAAGCACCCTAGCCCCCATGAAGCAGCAAAATCTAGCCAGTGATCCCCAATGAAGTCGGGGCTGTTCTGGTTGCAAATGGCCAGTCTCAATCAGCGTAGTTTCAGGTCCATCAAAATAGCCAACAGGGCCCACCACTTAATTCCAGCTTCAGTACAGAAACTAGCAGCTCTCACAAAAATTCTCTCACTCCTCACAACTCACGGATCAATTTGTCCAGTTAATTCTTCCTCAGCCTTTACAGTTTGGGCTTACTCACAGTCACCTCAATAATGTTTCCAAAGCAGAATAACAACTCCACTCATCAGCTGCAACAGTCCTACCTAGACTAACTCCATGTTGAAACAGGACTCCAACAAGACAGGGCACCAAAGCTCCCAAACTCGATCGCAGTACTCCTGAGTCGTTCTCCATGGCAGCTGGCCACCAACATGCACCAGGTGATAGCTCCCAAATCAGCTCAGGACCAGACCTCTCTGGTGCTATGCAGGCACCTTAATACAAAGTTCTGTACACTGTGCCAATTAGATGCCAGCAACCAGAAAGCACAAGCAATCCCAACAGATAAAGATGCCGGGCAGACCACTATTATACCAGAGCCAGCAGTCGGAAATAAAAATGAAGCCTGCCATGAGTTTCACTATTCCCGTTACAGATGTTTAGCTGCCAGGTTGACAAATACTGTCAAACAAATAAATTAAAACAAACAAAGCATAGTAAAAACATTTAAAAACAGCATGGTACAGAGCTAAATTGATGGCTGACCCAGCGTGGTCGCCATCTTGAAAAAGGGGGCTGTAGTTTTGTTCTTACAGGGGATAATGATGGTATCTGTAAGTCTGCAGCAAAGGTTTTCAATCCACCATTGTCATCATATGAAGTCCTAGGAGTCTGTGCCACATGTGAGACAAACTCAGAGTGTTCCCTTTTAGATTTATAAGATGTGCCACATGAGTCAATTAATTCCATTGTCACCCTTTTATTAATCTGATCAGTAAAGTCATGAAACGGACTGGTATGCATTTTTGTACCCTGCATCCCAAATTGTTGTTCCTGGACAAGGGATGACAACCTGATATATTGATATTGGCACATCTTTTTCCTTATTATTTTGATCTGTGCTGAAAAGTACGGTGGCCCTGAAGTGCAAAACACAAACAAAAAAATTAAAATGTAATCAAATAAGTTAAGCAACAATCAAAAAATGGTATCCAAAAAAAATGTAAAGCAACAAAACCAAATATAAAGTGTGATGCTACGAAAACAAAGTAACATAACAAAAAAATGTAAAGTGCAACCATAAGAAAAGGACAAATACAAAAATCAGTTCAAATCAAAACAGTAAAGTGCATCTAAAAATGACGAATTTAACAAAATATATTGGCATGGAATAACTTACAAGTTAACATAAACAAAAAAGCACAACACAACTAAAAAGTGAATGCCAACAAAAAACACAGCACAATAGAAAAGTGAATGTAACCAAAAAGCACAACACAACAAAAAAGTAAATGCAAACAAAAAAGCAAAGCACAACAAAAATGTGAATGCCAAGAAAAAGCACAACACAGCAAAGAAGTGAACGTCAACAAAAAAGCACAGCACAACAAAAAAGTGAATGCCAACAAAAAAGTACAACACAGCAGAAAAGTGAATGCCAACAAAAAAGCACAACAAAAAAGTGAATGCCAACAAACAAGTGAATGCCAACAAAAAAACACAACAAAAAAGTGAATGCCAACAAAAAAGTACAATACAGCAAAAAAGTGAATGCCAACAAAAAAAGCATAACAAAAAAGTGAATGCCAACAAAAAAGTACAACACAGCAGAAAAGTGAATGCCAACAAAAAAGCACAACAAAAAAGTGAATACCAACAAAAAAGTACAACACAGCAAAAAAGTGAATACCAACAAACAAGTGAATGCCAACAAAAAAGCACAACAAAAAAGTGAATGCCAACAAAAAAGTACAACACAGCAAAAAAGTGAATGCCAACAAAAAAGCACAGCACAACAAAAAAGTGAATGCCAACAAAAAGGGACAACACAGAAGAAAAGTGAATGCCAACAAAAAAGCACAACAAAAAAGTGAATGCCAACAAACAAGTGAATGCCAACAAAAAAGCACAAAAAAGTGAATGCCAACAAAAAAGTACAACACAGCAAAAAAGTGAATGCCAACAAAAAAGCACAGCACGACAAAAATGTGAATGCAAACAAAAAAGTGAAGAACTTAAAATCCAAGAGTTGGCTGGTGCCATAAATAGCTGGCCTAAAAGGGTAATTGCAAATTAATGCATCTAGTACCAAGCATTCCCTGGTGTCCATTGGCACCCTCCTCCCTTCCCTGATCCCTTGCCAAGGATTTCCTAACACCAAGAACTCTGTAGTATCCAAAGGCAATCAGTTCCTGCCACATCATTCCCTGGTGTCTGGTGGCACCCCCCCTTTCACCACCCCAACTCCATGCCAAGCAATTTCAGATGCCCAGTGACATACTCCTACCACATCTCAATCCTGTATTAATCAGTTCCTGGTGTTCAGTAGTACCCCCTCCCTCTTTCTATTCTCTGCCAGTCATGCCCTTGGATCATAGGCCTCCTCCCTCAGACTGTTCCAAGCCAAGCACACCTTGGGGTCTGTTGGCAGCCCCCTTCTCTCATCCCACCCTGTGCCAAATGGCCTGTGGTGTCCAGAGATACTGCCTTTGCTCACTCTATACCTTGCTAAACATTCCATAGTTTCCAACGCCACCTCCTTCCTAACCCCACCCTGAGCCAAGCAGTCTGTAGTGTCTAGTTTGCACCCAAACCCAGGACATCAGAAGCGGACGCCAGCAAAGAGGGTGACAGAGCATCTATGCAGACATTCTCCTTCCACTCTTGAATTGGCTCCTGGTGGTTGCATGAAGTAGTGTGCATGATGTGAGTCACCACCTGTTGAGTGCAGTCCCACCCGAGGGTGTCATGGTAGATGTGTCTTGGGAAGGAAGGCTGTGTCACAATAATGTGGGAAAATGACTGGCTCAGCTTTTCTGGATGATTGTCTCCACACAGCCAAGCCACCAGACCCCAAACCAGGTTGTGCCACATTTTACAAGTGGGTTGCTGCTGACAGACCCATGTATTTTGTATGCATTCACTTGTAAGGAGGAGTAGATTATACACTACTCTTGTATATGGGTTCCATTCATCTCATCTCATCTCATATACTGACAACAGCACAGTGCACCCCTCCCCCCCAAGTACCAGCTATCAAATGGTTGGATGTCAAAGTGATAAAACATTGCCACCCATATGCACACATTCACACACAGTCAAATTTTGTAGTACATGCACTATTCTCCACCACCCTACCCCCCACAATCAAGCCACAAACACACGGCTATCCACAAAATACTAAGGACACACACACCTGAAAAGAAACAGCTATTGCCCATAGCACTGCCCTTGCAAGACAGCAGCTGTTTAAGTATAATACAAATGTGGTGTGTGCACCCTAGACTACCAACACACACACACACACACACACACCCACACACACAGTCTTCCATGGCAGGTATTGAAAACGGACCCCCCCCCCCCCATCACAGTTAAAAATCTACTGGCTATTAACAAATCTTTGCTGACTACCTGTGACAACTGTTGATCATAGCATACATCCTACCTAACAGCTAGCAAACTAAAAATTGCTGCAGTATAAGGCTGGCCTAGTGGCATGGAGCGTGGAGGTGCTACATGCTGACTTGGCCCTAGGCTTCCCCCAGGTGGAGGCCTGGGAGGTAGCACCGGAAGTGTGAGCAACATGGAAGGGAGTGGCCGCAGTTCTGATGTATGTGGGCACCACCATGCATGCACTGTTATGTGCTGCAATTTCAATGGATCCAAGTGAGGAAAGTGGAACCATGGCTGACACAGGCTTCATGAAGCCCTGCTCACCTACATCTGTTCCCCACCACCACTTGGAGCACCAAGCCAATTCTGACTGTGAGTCACTGGGAGTTGGGAAGCACATCCCTCCCCTTCTTGGCTCTGCCATGGGAGGGCAATCTGTGGGGGACTTCGGGTACAGTGGTTCTGGTGAGGTGGGAACAAGGCTGACAGCCTGCCTGAATCAACCCTCCAAGACAAACAGCTTTATTAAAAAAAAAAAAAAAATGCTGCAGTATGTGTCACCTTAACACACACACACACACACACTATAACAGGCGGCCACACTATTACAGTAAACCTAACAAGTGCTGGAAACATGTAAATGGTCTCTTGCATGGATTCTAGGGATCCTGATGTGTAAATGGTCTCTTACCTAGGTACCAGGGATCCTGATGTAGGTGTCTTGAAAGGAAGATATCCATCGGACCTGTAAAATAAAATTTAGGAATAGGATCACAAAGGATCTGTAGTTCTTAGGGAGTAAATAGGAAGGATAGGACAGGTTAGATGTAGAGTATTACTTATCTGATGGGGAAGGAGTCAGCATTCTGTCTGACCTGCAAAGAGAAAAATTGGTTAATATGGAGAAAATACTGTAGCGAGAGCAGAGACAGAGAGCAGAAAAGGGGTATAGGACAGCATAGGATTTAAAAATAAAAGGGAACTTTAGATAAAAAGTTACAGTTATGGCAAAACAGGAAGATACAGATACAGAGAAGGAGATAAGAGATTTATGAAAAGAAATAAAATGAATAGACAGGAAAGGAGAAGAAAAAGTGTTGTTGGGGGGGGCACAGCAAAACCACTTACCACTCCTCCCAGATGGCCTAGTGGCCAGTAAAGTAGTAGCACAGCTGCCATGCTGATGACACAGATTCAGAAGCAAGCCCAAGAAGTCATGTCAGAAGGCCATAACCGAGACAGCTGCCACTCTGTAGTGCATCTCGGTCGGGAAGGGTTGGCATCTCACTCCCACACTACAGGGACCACTGTGACTGGACCAGAGAGCTTGCTCCTGCTGCATGGGGGACACTGTGGCTGTGCACATCCATAACAGGCACTCATTCCTGAAAGGGGTGGAAGGAGGAAGTTAAAAGAGAACAAAAAATCCAGTATCCATCTGAATGACGATCAGGTTTGACCTCACCAGGGTATATCCTTGCACTGATGAGCTACTAGCCAGAAAGAAATATCTCTTGGGGGGAAAAAAACAAAACAAAACTGTAGCCCAGGTGGGCTACTGGGAACTCTTTTGGGCTAGTGGCCAGGCATTATTAAAATAATTTAGCATTAGTGATGGTGGGGTGGCAGAGTTGTCCCACAGAAGTCAGGGATTTCTATAATACCCCTGGTGGGCTAGTTTCCCAGGTGGCCATGACTAATTTGTTTAAACGAGATAGGAATCTATTCCATGGGGTCTGGTGGTGATGGGAAGGGTGGGTCACTGGGCCCCAATATTGTTTTGGCAGGCAGCTAGGAGGTGACAAGTTAGCCAGGACTGTAAGAGGACAAGCTGGGGTTGCTGCTGTAGATAGCACAAGCGATCACGCAAATAGTAAAAGTGCCATGTGGCGCTTTCTGCTCCCAACCCCTATGTAGCTTGGCAGGCAGCTGGGAGGTGGATTGTTATCCAGGAGTGTAAGAGGATGAGCTGGGGCTGCTGCTGCAGGTAGCGCGAGTGACCATGCTAAAAGTAAAAGTGCCATGAGGCACTTTCTGCTCCTAGCCCCTAGGAAGCTCTAGCTGTGTCCTGCTCCATACAAACAGGAGATGGAGAGGCAGGAGCTTATCAGGAGGTGAAGAAGGCCAGTGCAAGCGTACTTCCCGCCACCTACCCGAGCTGTCACTACCAGCCGTAATTGCCCTAAGGGGCCTGGGAGCTGGACAGACGTTGGAAGGCTGCCAGATAGTAGCCGCACTCATGGTTGTTTAAAGCTCCCAGTTGTGAGCAGCAGGTGCACTAGGCAGCTGAGCTGCACCACAGCTTCTAGTTGAATAGCTCTGTGGGCTTCAGATAGAGGTTCGAGCAGGGGTGACGCCAACCATGGGGTTTTTGAAGCAAGTACAGGGGCGGGTGGCAGGAGTGTAGCCAGCAAATTCAGTTTTGAATACAGTACTCCAAAATGTTACCCCCTCACTACTTTTCTTATTTGCCCCATCCCCTGCTCATGAAGCCATACACAGTGAGGTTGCTTGGTCTCAACAACCAGTATTGGATTTATCAGATTCCAAGCCTTTTTGTTTTCAGAATGTGGAATTTCAGCACTGAAAGCCAAAACTCCAAATTCCAAAAATCCTCTTCCGATGTAAAAGTGGAATTAGATTCTGATTCAGAATCAGCATCAGAGTGTAGTAAAAGCTCTCCCTCTCTTATTGCTGCTACTGGGGTCCTTCCTGACTCCTGTTTAGCGTGGAAGAGGCTCATGTGGCTGTAAAGAAGTGGCAGTCTGGGTTGGTTCAGCTGGCAAGTACCTGACGGCTTCATTATCAGTTATTTTCTTGACAGAGATAAATCCATTCATAACATTGGACAAATGACCCCTCCCTGAGTCCCACATCAAATCTCCATAAGCACAAGAGCTTAGAACTCTCCCAACCAAGGTCCATCAGCCCCTTTATCCTGACTCCCCCAGTCACCCCTAGTCCAATTGCAGCTGGCCCCTTAGAGTCTCCCTCAGTTCCAAAGCAAAGTACAAGATGTGCTCCATTAACTAACAAGTGCTTTAGCACATTATAGAGAACAGTGGATGGGCAACTATACGCAACCAGTGTGTTGTGCCACCGAGGGGCTCTGATTCTGTGTGTGACCTCGAGAGGTCCGTGGGAATCAGAACCCCAAGGTGGCACAATGCAGAGATTGGGCATAGAGTTGCCCATCCACTATTTTTTATAGTGTATAGTGTCCCTAAAATAATTTCAAGTTAACATTTTAATTTGTTTTAAAGTGTTAAAAGAAATGCGTCTTAGTCCGGGATTGAAGTCTGGTTGCCAGGGTCAGTGCTGTGGTTGTTAAGGACCAAATGTTATAGTAGAAAAGCAAAGTATTAAAAATAACCTTGGGAATAGACATGGCTAGACCACCTTGTTTGATGGGGTAGTAGGTGATATTATTTTTGATAGGGTTAAGTCTACTACCCCATACAGCCTGAAACAGTATGCTCAACAGGGCAGATTCCAATGCAACTGGGGGGATTTGATTAATAAACAACAACAACAATAAAAACAGATACTAAATCGTCTTTATCAAATAAATTATTTTCATTTGACCTAATCATCACTTATGTCAATAATTCACTTTCTGTTTTTCCAGTGCAATTTTGTCTTCCCAGTTTAGTCTGGCCAAATCTCATGAGTCAAATTTAATTCCTATAGTTGCTAAAGGTTCAGATGTAAGCTAAATTTTCCTGACAGAAGATCGTCGAGAAATTTCACCTAGGGTCCTCCCAATACATTTGTTAATGTTAAGGGCACCCCGCAAAAGCAACCAAACATAAACCACTTTAAAGTATGTGCAACAGAAGTTTCATCATGCACTAACAGGCACACATTGTCTGCATAAGCAGTAACTTAATTGTGAATTGTACCTTCTTCATTCTGTAAAGGAAGTATGAGAGGATCTATCTCCAGTTTTTGTAGTAGGGAGTCTAAACTCAGGATATATAATAAAGGATTTAGGGGCATACTTACATACAAACATATGAACATGTGAGGAAGCCAGCAGAAGAAGGCCAGTTGGTCTACATAGTCTGCTCTTATTGCAGGGTCCAAAGCTTGAGCTACTGACCTTGCCCCCCACTCCACTCCACTCCTCCCGTCCTTTCCATCCTCCCGAACCATGATCCTTACTTTCCCCCATGCCTATCCCAGCGTCTCTTGAAGCTGCCCACTGTCTTCAACAAGACCACCTCTTCCAGCACTGCATTCCAAGTGTCCACCACCCTCTCTGTGAAGAAATGCTTCCTGACCTCCCTCCTAAACTCCTCCCTCCAGCTTAAGATTGTGCCAGCGCGTGTAATGGTTGTCACTTAGCTTAAAGAGACCCTCCTTATCTACCTTATTTATCCCTTTCAAGTACTTGAAGGTTTCAGCCATGTCTCCCCTCTCTCTCCTGTCCCCCAGAGAATACATGGTCAGTGCCCTCAAACTCTCCTTGTATGCCTTACCCTGCTGACCCACTTTCATCTTTGTAGCCCTCTTCTGGACCTTCTCCAGCATGTTAATGTCGTTTTTTATTTATTTTATTTATTTATTTAGTCTTTGGTAACTGGGTATGTGCACTGATCCAGATGACCATTTTCATGTCATGGTGGCACAGTAAGTTAAGTACAATACAAGTGAAAAAAAAGTATCCAGGTGGCAGGGAAATTTTACAAGTATAGGTGAAAAAGAAACTACTTACAAGCTGAGCATGGTACAGAGCATTCCCATTCCCAAGGGAAAAAAACCATACCATAAATAAACATATCAAATAGATGAATAGATGGTAACAGCTGAATCCATAAACAACGCCTGATGTCAATAACAGTATCTGCAGTCAGGAAAACAAATACATTGGGGAGGTAAACAAAAGGGAAGGGCTGAGGGAAAGGGACAAAAAGTACAACATGTGGTATGTGCACTATTTCAAGTAGTGGTAAGGAAGGGATGAAAACTAGTGACAGAGAGAGGAATCCTGAGAAAGCTGAGGTCCCAAGAAGCTGAGGGAGAAAGGTAAGGAAGGAGTGGCAAAAAGACCAGCAGTGGGGTAGGAGTGGAGATGCTAGCGAGTAGAGCAGGCACATCTGTATTTATGGATTAGCTAGGCTTTGAGGCTGTGCTTGAAAGTGGGGTGGGATTCAGATGAGCGAAAGGTAGAGGGTAGACTATTCCACATGGAGGGGGCCGTGATAGAGAGAGCTTTGTCACCCATGGTGGTGGTGGTGGTGGTGGTCTTTGGTTCCTGGAGGGACGGAGCAGAGGAGCAGTGCTTGTTCCTAGTAGGGGCCCTAAAATTGAAGAGGGTGGCGAGAGGGGAGGTGTGGTACCAGTACTGAACTCCGTACTCTAGACATGGCCTCATCAGTGAGCTGTACAAGGGCAGTATAACCTCCTTTTTCCTACAACTGATCCCCTTAGCTATGCATCCCAGCATCTTGTTTGCTCTTGTTGCTGCCTTCTTGCACTGTGTAGAGTGAATCAGGTCACTAGTGATCATCATTCCCAGGTACTTAATGTACACCTTTATAAACTGGGCAAGGCATGCCAAGCCAACGATTATAACTTGTGTGACAAATGTGTCCCTATATATGCCTGTACATTGCAGCCAATGTATGAAACTATCTGGGAAACCACATTTGCTAAGCACATACAGTATCACAAAAAATCATGGTAAACGTAATAAAAGGCTTTATGCTGCTCTAGAGATAATAAGTTTACAGTTAGCCTATTTGTGTCCCCTTTCCACCACCCCTCAAAGGAGGATCAGGTGGTCCTGGATAGCTCTCCTCAGAACTGAGCAAGCCTGTCACTAGGCTATCAGATGCCCAACCACATGGGAAAGTCGAGATGCTAGAATTTATTTATTTATTTATGTCTTTGATAACCAGGTGAGCAAACTGATCCCGAGGACCGTTTTCAGTTGTGACCCGGGCCACCAGGGTGGCAAACACAACAAACATCAATACAATACAGAGATACAATTAGAACTAAACAGGAACAAATATTTCAGAGAAATCAGTACATACTGGTGTAGTGACATACATTAAGTGGCTATGCAATATAAAAGGCTTAACATGGGGATTTTGGTAAGTATTACATGCAGTGTACGTACAGTACAGTCACCAGGGAGCCAAGGAAGAAAATACAGTTAAAACAAAGGTTCAGTCTATCATCAGGCATGGTATAGGCACAAGTCATAGGCAGAAATGCAACATAAGTTAAGTTGCAGAACCTGCTAACAGTTCAGAATAAAACAGGTAGTCATATCCAGATTGAACAGAGGAGCAGAACAGTACAAGATGGTAGGGGCACTGGAGGTAGGGTGAGGGCACAAAAAGGCACTATGCCAGGATACGGGCCCTGGTACCACCTGGGGAACAGCTGCTCATACAAGCAGCCTCAGTCAGGAGCCACGCCCTTAAGTTTGCGTTGAAAGACTGATAGGAGGGGTACGATCGGATTGACAAATGAAGTCTATTCCAGAGGGAAGGGGCAGAGACAGAAAAGGATTTACTACCCATGGTAGAAGTAACGTGATGGACTTTCAGTGGGGGAATGGAGGAGGCCCAGAGACTCCGTGAGATCACTCTGTCAGTGAGTAGGGAGGTGTAGGGGGACAGCTGATGGTTCCTGAGTGCACTGAGTGCACTGTCAATGAGGCTGCCCATAGCAAAGTCAAAACCTACCTGTATATGACTTGGATGTTTGGATTTTTCTCTGTTTGATTAGCAGGGTATTTTCTCTGTCAAATTGTTGTGTATGGCATCTTGCTGACAGGAAGGCACTCATTGCAGCAGTAGGTCAGAGCTTTTAGCTGATTGTTTCGTGAGGGCACAGTTTAGGCCCATTTATACCTGGGGTTCTGACATCATTTCCTCAAGAGGGCAATGTGCATATGACTGTCATATCCTCTCTAGCACACTGCACTGACAATATAAGCATACACATTATATAAATACATATATTTCTATATAACACACCAATCACACACACACACACACACACACACACAAAAAAAAACTAAACAAGGTAGACAGTTATGTGGGGAGTAGTACATTGTAATGGCTGTGGGGCAGCAGTCTTCTGGGAGTCTTTCTGGAGGCTGAGATGCTGCCCTGTTTGCAGACATCTATCTGCCCTGAGGGAGGAAGCTGCCCGTCTTCAGGCCGCACTGGACAGTAGCAAGGGAACCTCCTCCATCCAGGGAGCACCAGAGCCACCACCACTACCTCACAGGTTGCAAAGAAAGCACAGCAGTTGGACCACAGAGGGCTCAGGGAGGGTAAGGGTGGTGGAACAGAGGCACACCGAGTCAGTTGTTCCACTTCACAATCCATACACCATTCTGGGGGAGCATAGTTTCCCTATGGATGTACCGCAGAGAGCGAAGGAGGTGCAGACAACAATCACAAGGAGGCCCTCAGGAAGGAGGCAGGGCACCACAGGAAAGAAGCAGCTCCTGGTGGGGGACTCAATTATTAGGGGGATAGAACTGGGGGGAGCAGGGAAAACTGAAGTAAGGTGCCTGCCTGGTGCCATGGCTTGGAGGGACAGGAAGCGCATCCTTAGGATCATGAGAACAGTTGCACGGGAGTCTGAGCTGGACATCATTGTCCACCTAGGGACAAATGACTTGGCTCATCATGAGATTAGAACAGTGCAGAAGGACTTTGTAGAGTTGGAGAGGGGCTTAAGACAAGTAGCACACACAGTATCCTTCTCAGAGGTGCTGCATGTCAGTGGCATGGGTGAGGTGAGGGTACTTTGCACCATGCATTTTAACAAATGGTTGAAAAAATGGTGTGGAGCACAGGGGTTTGGCTTCGCTGGGGACTGGGGTTCCACCTGGAGGGACACCAGCCTATACTGGCAGGATGGTCTGCATCTGTCCAGGAAGGGAACAAGTCTTTTGGGCAATTGGTTTAAATGCTTCATTGACAAGCTTTTAAACTAGTCAAGGGGAGAGGCACTGATAAGCAGCAGGAAAATCCCAGCCTCCCCCTACAAAACAGGGTACTAAATGAGAAAAAGACCAAGGTAGAAAGGTCAGTGGGAGATGCTGCTACACAAGGTAAAGCCATCAAAAAATGGAGAGTAATGAGTACCAATGCCCGTAGTCTGGGTAACAAGCTTCCTGAATTAGTGGCCTTGATGGAGGAAGAACATCTGGATATCGTGGCAGTCACAGAAACATGGTACACACAGAACCATGACTGGGACATAAACATACCACGATACAGTATCTACAGGAGGGACAGGAAGGGTAAAAGAGGAGGAGGAGTAGCTCTCTACATAAGAGAAAGAATCAAAGCAACAGAACAAAAGGGTAAACAGGGAGGAGAAAAAGCACTGTGGGTCAATTTGTAGGCAGACAATGGCACCACAATCCGCACAGGGGTTGTATACAGACCCCCTTCTCAGAGGGAGGAAATGGACAAGGAAATGATATAAAGTATACTTAGAATGGCAGAAAAAGGGGAGATATTGCTGATGGGTGATCTGAATATGCCAGATGTTAAGTGGAGTGCAGTTGCAGCAGCCACTTCAAAGAGTGGGGTTATTCTAGATGCCCTATAGGGGGCATGCCTTAGACAACTAGTATTGAAACCACTCAAGAAGGAGCAATCTTAGACCTGGTCCTCTCAAATGGAGATGGAGAGGATCACGGATGTAGAAAGTGGGTAGCCATCTGGGAACTAGCGACCATCGAACAGTATGGTTCACAATAAACACAGCAATAGAGTCAAGCCATACAAAGGCAAAAGTACTGGACTTCAGGAGGCTGACTTTACAAAATGGGTGAGTGCCTAAGGAATGCACTAGCAAATGGGCAGGAAGAAGGGGTGGAAGAACAATGGGGAATAATAAAAACTGACATCACAGAGGTAACAAGCCTTTGTGTGAAGCAAATAAACAAAACAAAATGATGTAAGAAACCACTGTTGTTCTCAAAGGAGGTGGCAATGAAGGTTCAAGAGAAAAAGAAAGCATTCAGAAAGTACAAGGAATCACAGAAGGAGCAGGACAGAGAATTGTATCAGTTAAAGCAAAAGGAAGCTGGGAAGGCAGTCAGAACAGCAAAGGCCCTAACTGAGGAAAAGATAGCCAACTCAGTTAAGAAGGGGGATAAAACCTTTTTTGGTACATCAGGGAGTGAAGGAAGACTGAGGGAGGGATAGTGAGGCTTAATAAAGGGGAGGAGGGAGGTGGGCAGAGGGTGACTGTGAAAAGGCAGAAATACTAAACAAATATTTTTGCTCAGTATTTACAAATGAAGAGGGGGAGGTACCTAAAACAAACAATAGAAACACTCTGGATACAGAAGTTGATACCAGCCCATTTACAGAAGAAAGGGTTCTGAAAGAACTCTTAAAACTGAAGGTGGACAAAGCAATGGGGCCTGATGGGATTCATTCCAGAATTCTAAAAGAACTAAGGGTAGAACTAGTGACACTACTGACTACCCTCTTTAACAAATCATGGGAGGATGGTCTGGTACCTGAGGACTGGAGGAGGGCTGATGTGATTCCCCTTCACAAAAGTGGGAGCAGGGCAGAAGCGGGAAACTACAGGCCAGTTAGTTTAACCTCAGTGATAGGGAAAATTATGGAATCACTTCTGAAGGAAAGAACTGTCGAGTACCTAGAGGCCAGAAGGGCACAGGGCCCAAGGCAGCGTGGATTCACAGTAGGAAGGTCATGCCAGACGAATCTAATAGATTTCTTTGGCTGGGTGACCAAAGTAGTAGATCAGGGAGGGGCTGTGGACATGGCCTACCTAGACTTTAGCAAGGCATTTGACTCAGTCCCACACAAAAGATTAATATACAAGTTAGCCAGCCTGGGAGTGGGTCCCAAGATGATAGCCTGGGTAAAGAATTGGCTGGAGAATAGGACACAGAGGGTAATAGTAAATGGAGTCCACTCTGAAGAAAGGGGGGTTACTAGTGGGGAGCCACAGGGTTCAGTATTAGAACAGGATCCTCTTCAATGTCTTTGTGTTTACATTGCTGAGGGACTATAAGGAAAAGTATGTCTCTTTGCAGATGACACAAAGATCTGCAACAGAGTTGATGCACAAGGTGGGGTGGAAAGGATGAGAAGGACTTGGCAAGGTTAAAAGAATGGTCAAATGTATGGCAGCTTAGATTTAATGCTAAGAAGTGCAAGGTAATGCACCTGGGAAACAAAAACCCAGGGAAGAGTACACAATGGGGGTGATACTGACAACAACAAAAATGGAAATGGACCTGGGGTAGTCATATCAGATGACATAAAGGTGGGCAAGCAATGTGAAAGGGCAGTAAGGAGGGTTGGGGATACTGGGATGCATAGGGAGAGGCATCACCAGTAGAAAACAGGAAGTTGTTATCCCTCTGTACAGACAGCTGGTGAGACCCCATCTGGAGTACTGTGTGCAGTTCTGGAGACCCAATCTCCGCAAGGACATAGACAAGATGGAAGCTGTCCAGAGGAGGGCAACTAAAATGGTGTTGGGTCTGCACCGGAAGACATATGAGAAGAGACTAAAGGAGCTTAATATGTATACCCTTGAGGAAAGGGGGGGGACATGATAGAAACTTTCAAGTACCTCAAGGGAATCAACAAAGTCCAAGAGGGTAGCATCTTTCAAAAAAAGAGGTGTGCAAGAACAAGGGGGCACAATTTGAAGACAGAGGGAGGGCAGCTCAGAGATAATGTAAGGAAGTATTTTTTCACAGAGAGGGTTGTGGATGCATGGAACGGCCTTCCGGAGGAGGTTGTGGAGTCAAAAACAGTGATTGAATTCAAGCATGCATGGGACAGCCATAAGGCAATTCTAGGTGGTGGGGGTAGAAAGAAGTAGGCTGCTGGTTAACTAGGATCTGCAGCTTATCCATTAGGTGGGGAAATGGGCAGACTGGGTGGGCCAAGCGGTCCTTATCTGCCGTCAAATTCTATGTTTCTATGTAAAACAACCCTGCAGAGAGAGCCACCCTAGGGACTGGTATAGCGAGCAGTGGTGTGTGGTAAATGGGGCTTGAAGGACAAAGCGGCAGATGGAGTTATGTGTGGTATGTAAGTGGGTCTGTAGGGAGGAGGATGTAGTAGAGTATTTGGGGGAGCACTAGTCAAGGAGGGGCAGGGGGTTTCCTTGAGCAATGGCTAGGCAAGCTTCAGGGGACAGAAATTGATTATGGCAGTAGGCAGCGCCTAATTTTTGGTGGATTTTCATCACAGTGTTGCTGATGTGTTAGTTGAAAGTAAGGGAGGGGTCTAGGGTGACACCTAGATATTTAAAGGCAGGGACAGTTTTGAGTGGAGGGCCAGCGGGGGTAGTGATCAAGAGTGGAGTTTTTGACCTGGTTACCTTTGCTAGGAATGGCTTAGAGGCAAAGAGTATTGCCTTTGTCTTTTTCTCATTAATGAGAAATTATCTGGAGAAGAGCCAGCTCTGTGTGGCCCCAATGTTTGCTGTGAGGGCTGTGGATAAGGACTGTATGGAATTATCGCTGTGGTATATGACAGAATTTTGGATAAGATTTTAAGGTCTGAGTTTAGGAGACAAATGGGTCTTCTGTTTGTCAGGTTGCGTTTGTCTCTGGCCTTATGCAAGAAAATCAGTAACCTTTCTTTCATACTAGGGACAAGAGACTGCTCATGAAGAATGCAATTATAGACTTGGGCCAGTTCTGTCACTATAGAAGGGGTTTTCAATTTGTAGAGTTCACCAGTGAGCCCATCTTTCCCTGGAGCAGTGCAATTTTTTCATAAAGATTTTTATTGGAATTATATAATACAACATACAGCATAATGCATACATCAAAGTCCAAACATGTTGAGCAATCTTTCAATAACTTCTCATAGCAATTTTATTGCAATTAAGTAATTTGTTAAGAAGTGTGCTCAAGGCTTAAATAATGCATGGCCTTGGGCCTATCCTGTATTATTTCTAATGCCTATTAGACTAAGAGAAGTACTATCTGCCACATGGAGGTGATCAGTACAAGTGGCTCTACTTTCCTTCTTTTGAAGTCAATCTGTGGTCACTGGTTCCATGACTGTTGCGGGAAGGTCCCCACAAGTGGGGAAGAACACCCCATTGTCAATGACAATAAGCTTCCTGTGTGAGTGTGATATTGTAATATGTGTGTGTTATTTTGTAACTTAAATTAGTAGTATTAAAAATATGTGATGCAGACCTGAGGGTGGCCTTTTTCAACTATTAGAAGTGGATGCGATGAAGTTTGCCCTTTCTTTTCTACTGGGGGGTGGGTAGTGGTAGTGGGGGGGGGTTGGGGGCAACACAGCAGCCAAAGGGCTGGGTAAGAGCAACTTGAGATAGTCCATAGATTTAAAGTACTTCCAGATAGCATTGATACAATAGGCTATAAGCGAAGAGCAAAACAAAGAACCTCTTTGGTACTCATTCACCTTTCTGGGGGGAGGTTGGGGTAGGGTGCCCTCATCTGAGCTAGGTATGATCCATAAATGTTGTCATATTTGGCAATTTTCTCCACAGTCAGTTGGGCTACTCTTTTATGCCCTGCCATCAGGAAAATCAAGTTTTCCCACACTCATAGGCCGAGAGGCACATGGTCTCTCCTATGTTTCAATAGGACACATTTAGCAGCCATCAGAACACTGTTTGGCCAGAGGATATGATGGAGAGTTAGAGTATGACTAGAGAAGCAATGCCCAGTATACCCATAACAGGATCTCTAATGAGGCTAGAGGGGTTAGAAGGCTACAATGGTGCCACACTACTTCCCAGTAGGAATCAATGTGAAGACAAAACCAAAGGATATGTGTGAGGGAGGCCTGGGAGAGCTGCATCTCCAACAATCACTGCCTGCTGTTAGTCCTGCCCTGTAAGGTAACTGTGAAGTCTGGTAAGCCCCATGTATTGCAGTATTTTGGCTTGTAATTCACGGTTAGTGACATATGCATTTGGCCACACTTGGGCCCACTTTTGTAGCAGAATGTGTTTGCTTAGTTCCACCTCCCGTCATTCCCTAGGTGTCAGGACCTGAGGGTTAGGGATCTCCGCTGCTCGGAAATCCAAAAATCTTCTGCCAATTATTGGGCAGTCGAGTTGCTGTAGCCAGGTCTCTGCTGACCTCTCTGGGGGAGGGTGTGTTTAGGGAAAATTTTAACCAGGAGGCGGTCCTGTAGTTGTAGGTATTTCTAGAAATGGGTCTTGAGGAGACAGTACTCCCGCTGCAACTGTGTGAAGGATTTCAGTACCCCCATGCTGATATGAATGTCTCCCAAGATATGTATACCACTCTGTATCTAGAGGGAACACTGCAATGTCTTATCCTCTATGGGCAGCTCTGGATTATTCCACAATGATCTTAATCTAGAGCATTTACATGTCCATTTCAGTTTTGCCATGTGAATTTTCCAAGTGGTCCTAGTGTGAATAACACAAGGAGACACATTCTGGTGCAGCTTCCAATCAAGGAGAATAAGTGCCCGAGTATGAGGGGCAACCACAATGTTCATTCACTTCGGGGGGGAGACAGAAGTTCTGGCCTACAGCATAGAACAGCCTCTCGGAGTAACATAGAAACATAGACTTTGACGGCAGATAAGGACCGCTTGGCCCACCCCTTCATGAAGCAATTTCAAGTTAGGGAGACCAAACCCTCCAGATCTCCAGTGTATCTGGAGGACTTGCATCTTGATTTTAGTGGCTCTGTTATCCCATATGAATAGGGACATTTTGGAGTTTACTTAAAAACTGAACTCAGAAGCACTAGTGGGAGATTCGCTAAGATGTACTGGAGTTTGGAAAAAGCTACCATTTTACGGGCACTCACTCTTCCCTAAAGTGAAAGGTGGGCATGTCCCCAGTTTCTTAGGTCAGAGTCCAGCTTGGACAGCATGACACTGATGCTCACCTGTATCATGTCTTTTATGTTAGGGCAAACCCAGCACGTGACCCCCTCTGGCCCTCACCAGTATGGGTATGCAGTAAACAGGCTCTGAGTGCAGGTGGGATTGAGGGGCATAACATGGGATGTAGCTCCATTAGGTTTATACCCTAAAAGGGATAAGTAGTCACAAATTGTTGCACTCAGGGTCCAGAGAGAAAGCAGAATGCTAGTCAAAAACAGAGTGATGTCATCTGCAGCCAGTAGTGCTGTAGCTTAGGTGTGCATGAACCCACTGTTATACCTGGGAATTCAGGGCTTGCCCTTATTTTGTCCACCGGCAGTTCCACCACTAGAAGGAATAGGAAGGGGGAAAAGGACAACTCTGGTGGGTTTCATGCCCCAAGGATAGCACAGTCGAAATGATGGAGTTAGTAGGACCAAGACTGTGGAAGCTTGATAGAGGAACTTAATCAAGGCAATGAATTATGCTGGGAATCCAAATCTTGTCAGGGCATCAAAGATGTAGTCCCACTCCACCCTGTCAAAGGAATTCTCAGCTTCCAATGACAGGGTGGCTATGAGCTAAGTCTGTGTCCTAGCTTCCCACAGCAAATCTAGGGTTCTGCAGATGTTATCAGGGCCCAAACAACTGGACAAAATCTCCACTTTGTCTAATCAAATCAATCTTTATTTATCCAGGTGAAAACACTGTTGAGACAACTCATTTGCAAGGTGGACCTGGTACAGGTATGGGTATATATATAAAAAGTAGATGCACGTATATGTGAGGCACAATAAAATACAATTTTGCACATAGGTTATAGTTAGTATAGTTTGCTGAGCATATAATATGTGACACAATCAATACAAGCTTGCAATTAGGATATAGTTTGTGCAACATATTCAAGAGAAAATAAGAACGTGGTTATACAACAAATACGTGAAAAGAAAAGAAACCAGATGAGATCAGCAGGATGCATGAGTCAATTAATACAAAACATGTCACCCTGTACCCACAATTTCCAGATAGTAGAAGCCATAAGAGATCTGGACACTGGGAGAAGAGGAAGAGATCCAGTGCAGTTTAACTAGTGAGGGCAGTTGCATAATTCTTTAAAGGTTGTAGCAAAGAGAGTTTTGAAGAAGGGTACTTTCACTGGGAGGGCTATTTTTTTTTTGTGTAATCTTTTTTTTCCCCTCCGTCGCGCACTGGGACCTGCTATTCCTTCAAGCCACCTAGTACCACCAGCGACCCCTTCCTGCAATTCCCCCAGAGCTGCCTACCTCATATTTGCAGCCTTCCTTCGGGTTAGCCCGGCATATCCCTTTGCCAGAAGGGTCCCCTCCTTCAAGAGGGAGGGCACCAGCCAGGGGGACTCCAGCACATTATTTTCTTTCTTGCCCGGGTGCTGCTGAGGCGGACGTAACTCTGCCGGGATTGCTCGAGGGCATCGTCAGGGTCATCCGCCGTCATCCAGCCGATCCCAGTGCAGTTTCTGCTTTTTCTGTGGTGTTCCCCTTAGTACAATCCCTCTGCTGTGCTCCCGGTCTCCACCGGGGTTCGCTGCAGAGCGACCATGTATCCCTAACCCACCCCAGGGGGGAGAGCAGTCCCATGGACGCTCAATCCTACCCCTTCCCCTGCCGACCCCCGGCACCCAAGCCCGTTCCCGAACCCGGGTCGCCAGTGTGGTTTGAGGTGTGGTGTCCAGTGCCTCAGCCCTCTGCATGGGAGGGCTATTTTTAAGGTTTTTTGCACAGTGTTCCAAATGGAGGGGAAAAAGTGACTTATGGCCACTTTGCCAAAGCGTGTGTTTACCTTAAGAATAACAAGAGAGGAATGTGAAAAGCTTCTTAGAAGATAACTCACTGGTTGATAAAGAGGTAGACAGTCAGAGATGTATTTAGGAAGCTTATTTGTCAATGCTCGAAGTATCCAAAGGATAGCGTTTTTATGCCGTCTGTAACTAGGTGAGTTCCAGCCAAGCATAGAATAAAGGGTGCAGTGATGAGTGGAGTATAGTGCATTTGTGATGAATCTAATTGCCCAATGATAGAGGGTGTCAAGTTTCCCTAAAGCCACACTAGTCCCATGACCATACAGGATATCGGCGTAGTCTAGGAGCGGTATGAACGTTGTTTGTACTAGACATTTTTTTGCCTCCTGTGTTAGTAGATGCTTTATGTGAAAGAATATACCAAGCCTTTGTCTTAATCTTTTGGTTAGGTTTTCAATGTGAATTGAGAATGACAGCCTGTCATCAACCCAGACCCCCAAGTACTTGAAGACTGATACGAACTCTAGGGATTCACCAAGCAGTGACTGTAAGACAGAAAAGGTAAGGGTACCCTTTGTAGTATATATACATGCAGTTGGAGCAAAAAGCATAGCTTTGGTTTTTTTTAGCATTTAAGAGCAACTTCAGATGCAGAAGGTTTTCCTGTAGACGGTTAAATTCAAGTTGGAGGTCTTTGCAGGTCTGGTCTGGAGAAGGCCTGGTTAGTATAGCACAGTGTCATACGCAAACAGATGAATACTAGCATCTGAGATTCCATCATTTAAGTTGTTAATATAGACAGCAAACAACAAGGGTCCTAAAATGGATCCTTGGGGCACTCCTCTTTGCACAGTTTTCAGTGTAGAGAAATAGCCATCAGCTTTGACTTGTTGGTGGCATCCAGTGAGATAGCTAGTAAACCACTCGATAGACAACGGGTCTGCTCCAACAATATGCAGGGTGGTAATAAGAAGGTCATGGTCCACCGTATCGAAGGCTTTACTCAGGTCAAGGAATAAGCTGCATACATATTTTCTGTTATCTAATGCCATCTGCCAATCATTTGTGACTTTGGCAAGCGCAGAGATTGTGCTATGATTAGGTCTAAAGCCAGATTGGACCTCGTTAAGAAAGTTGTGCATATCAAGGTGTTGTCTTAGCTGTAAAGTCACTACTTTCTCCAGTACCTTTGACAAAATAGGGAGTAACGAAATGGAGCGATAGTTGTTTAAGTCGCAAGTGTTGCCAGATTTAAAGAGTGGAATCACCTGAGCCATCTTCCACACTGTTGGGATGGAACCCTGCATGAGGGACAAGTTAAATAGATGAGCTATCGGAGTGGCTAGAGCATAATATCCTAACTTTAGGTAATACGGCTCTATTTGATCTGCACCAGCACTTTTTCTAGTATCTAGAGCCAGGAGAAGGTCCTCAATTTGCTTTACAGTGATGGATTTGAAGGTAAAGGTTGCCTTTTGCGTTAATAGGCAATGGTTAAGCCAATCCGGTTTTGGAGCACCTAACCGAGATCGGAGCGAGCTGGCCAGTGAGGCATCAAAGGCTATTCCTGCTGTAGCAAAATGGTTGTTTAGAAGTTTGAGAATAAATTGTTTGTCGGTAAAGGAATCATCATCCTTAGTGATTTTTTGCAGGAGGGAGCAGAGGAATACCCTTTGATGTCCTTTAGAGTTTTCCAAAATTTCTTGGAGTCATTAGTGGCATTGTCAATTTCTGATTGGAAGTACTTTGCTTTCTCAGTTCTGGTAAACTTGGTGCACCAATTCCTAGCTGCCCTGAAGGCTGTCCAGTCAGCTGGGAGTTTAGTTTCCCTTGCTTTTTTCCACAAGGAGTCTCTGTGCAATAACGCGGCTTTCAATCCACCAGTGAACCATGGACAAGTTTTCCTTTTGGTTCTGATTTTAACTAGAGGAGCGTGTTTGTCTAGAGCCCTGAGCACTATTTTATAAAATTCCTCATAGGCCTCGTCCACAGTTTGGGCCAGATGGAAGTCCTGCCAGATAGCATGCTGTAGATCTGAGCAGAAGGCCATCTGGTCAAAATTCCTTCGGCATCTCTTGAGGACAAGCTTGGAGGATGACACTGCCTTAGGATTAGACCTCACACAGGCTATTGCACAGCGATCATTGACATCGCTGAAGAATGCACTGCATGAGTAAATAAGTGTGATTTATTGACTAATATTACATCAAGCAACGTACTTTTCTCCGGACTTTTGATGTTAGGCCTAGTGGTTTTAGTTATGATTTGTGTAAGACTAAAGGTGTCACATAACTCTTTTAGCAGTTTAGATACTGCAGAAAGTCAGTCCAGATTCAGATCACCCAGTAATATGACTTCAGTGGACATTATTTCAAGAACATCACTTAGGCGGTTCAGTAATTTGAAACCTGCAGGAGGGGGCCTGTAACAGCCAATAATGTGCATAGCGGTTGTGTTGGTAAGCTGCACTTTTAATATGAGACATTTGAATTCCTTATGCAGAGTAGTAGAGTTTACTACGGAGGTGACATATTTGTCCCGGATGTAAATTGCTACACCCCCGCCTCTCGAGGGTCTGTCTGTTCTGAACAATTTATATGAAGGAATGGTAATTTTGTGATCCTGAGTCGTAGGCTTAAGCCAAGTTTCAGTGACCACTAGCACATCAGGGCAGGTGTGATTTATCCACGTCTGAATTGTTTCAAATTTCCTAAGCAGGCTACAGGCATTGATATGGATTAGGCACATTCCATTCCGTTGACTAATTTGGGATGGGGTTGCAATTGGAAGAATGGGTCCGGGGTTGAGCTCAATGTTACCTGCACAAATGAGCAGTAATAAAATAAGTTTTTTGATGGCTTCCAAGAGTAGCCTTGTTAGGCGACTTTTGTCTCTTTTGTAACATCCTGGTTCCATGCGAGAAGAGGATGTAGTTCTGGCTAGCCGTGGATTGGCAGGAAGGTATAAGAGTGCCCGTGTGGAGAGCAAGAGCGGGTATCTAAGGATAAAAGATACCAGCAATTGATTATCGAGCCTCATGTGTGATAGCGTACCCGTGCTATTTGGGATATTTAATATATTGCCCTGCATAGCGAGGTATATTCTAAGATTTGACAGGACCTCGGGGCTTGCAATTTGTTGCAAGGCTGTATTTGCAAATATGTCAGTACAGTATTTCTGTTGGAATCCAAGGAAGCCAATTGCATATGAAGTTAGGGACCCTTCCATCTTGGTCTGGACACAAGAAGGGGGACTAGGAGGCCCAGTAGGATAAGGATTTGGTATACCATAATATGTACTATGATCTTCCAGATCCAATAAAAGAGCAAAAAAGATAGAATTATCATGTAGTGGGATACTCAAATAATATGAGTGTCACCCTTCATCACAGTAGACGGTGAGCAAGGCTAAGTGGTAATACAGCACAGTAGTGAATAGTGATTGACTTAGACAGATTTTTCACTTGGTATAAGGGACTTAGTAGATTTTCCACTCGATTAAGGGGCTTAATAGGGCACACAGTATCCATGTGGGAATCCTTTTCAGGGGATTTTGCAAGTTAGGTCAGCGCTCAATAGCACAGATAAGGATTCATCAAGCAAGGGTTAGACATGGCACAAGAAATTTGCTTAACTGCTTTGAAAAGCTTGACCCACCCTGCCCTACCATAGAGGAGGTTAGCCAAATTTTAGCCCAGAAATAAGATTGCTGATTGTGCAAGCAACTGTATTGCAAGTTGTGATGACACACTGGATAAGTCAATAGTAAGAGGTATGGGTGGAGCCAACATCTATTTAATAGAGGCCGGGGTCGGAGCGGGCGGTGTGGGACAAAATAACCCCAGTAGGAAAGGCTAGACTAAGAAACTGGTGCTTAAGGCACTGAAAAATAGCAGCTGAAAGCCGCACCAATCAGCAGAATCCTGGGCAAGAACCATCCAATCAGGGGCTCACAGGGACATGGTGCCAATTTTCAGACTACAGCTGTGTAGCGGGCGAACCTGGCAATGCAGTCCGGGAAGGAGAGCGCCGGCCGCATCTGGAACAGGCCTGCTGGTCCACTGGCTGGAAGGGGCTCTGGCGGCCTGCAGAGAATCAGAGAAGAGATAGGAGATTAACTTACTTTTGAAACAGTGGGTGGGGGCAGACAGAACAGCAGACAGCTTCTCAGCAGGGGGGGATTAGTAAGAAGGAAGCAAAAGAAAAGAATCTAACACATGCAGAATTACTGAGGGAGTAGCAGGTGAGAAGAGAAATTTGCAGGCCAAAGAATTTGGTGAAGTGTTTAGCAGAATAGTGCAGAACAAAAAACTGTGAGGTGTAGGGCTATAGCAGTGCAATTTCAGTGAAGGAATCTAAGCAATACAGCTTTTAAGCACCTAACAATATATTTTCATGTAACAAGTATTCCTAGAGGAGCTGCACAGAGTCAGATATAAAATATGCACAACATATTTCACAAAATAACCCCAGTAGGAAAGGCTAGGCTAAGAAACTGGTGCTTAAGGCACTGAAAAATAGCAGCCAAAAGCCACACCTATCAGCAGAGTCCTGGGCAAGAACCATCCAATCAGGGGTTCACAGGAACATGGCACTGTTTTTCAGACCACTGACGTGTAGCGGGTGTACCTGGCAGTGCAGTCTAGGAAGGAGAGCGTGGGTAGCGGTTGGAAGAGGCCCGCTGGTCTGCTATCTGGAAGGGGCTCCGGTTATTTTCAGCGCCCCAAGGTCGGGTGACCTGGCAGTGCAGTCCGGGAAGGAGAGCACGGGTGGCAGCTGGAAGAGGCCTGCCAGCCTGCTGGCTGGAAGGGACTCCAGCGGTTTTCGGCGCCCAAGGTCGGGCGACCTTGCAATGCAGTCCAGGAAGGAGAGCGCAGGCAGTGGCTGGAAGAGGCCCACCGGTCTGCTGGGGGAAGGGGCTCTGGCACTTTTCCGCACCCAAGGTCGATCTAGGTGGATGAGAGTCACTATGATGGGCTCCAAGAGCTTTGCTATGACTTTTGCAAATATTTTTGCTTCAACATTGATAAGAGAAATAGATCTAAATTGAGAGCATAGAATGTTGTCTTTTCCCTTCTTGGGTAAGAGGGTAATCAAAGCTTGATGGAAGGATGGTGGTAGAGCTCCCTTTTCCCATGCCTCATTAAACACTTGGGTAAGCCTTGTGGTTAGAAGGTAGTAGAACACTGAAAATTCACCAGGAAATCTGTCCAGCTCAGGAAGTCTGCCTTTGGACTTAGACTAGATTGCCTGTTCCAGTTCCTTTTTGGAGACAAGATTAAGGAGGTCCAGGGTGTTTGATGGCGGTAGATGAGGGAGCTGGATATCGAATGGCTCAAACTGGAGGGGATCAGGGAACCTCCGAAGCACAAAGGATAGTGTAAAAAGACTGAAATTCCTGGTTTATTTGGGTTGGGGAAGATACTATTTGACCCCTCACAATATGTATTAAGAGGATCACCTTCATTGCTTCCCATTGTGTAGCTACTGATGTGTCTAGGGTGTCATTTAGGAAAAAATACTACTCTCTTTCTTGCAACAGCCACTTGACCATCTCCTCTTTTTGAAGCAGGGTAGTGTTCAGCCACCACTTATTTCTAGGGTCAGTTACCCTCTCCCAGGCCAGAGAAAGTGACACCGACACATGGTCAGACACCAAGATGTTTCCCTGTATCACTTCCCCTGTCCTCTGTACTAATTCAGAGGAAACCCACAAAATGTCAGTTCTAGTGTGAGTCATGTACAGAAGAGTAATAGCAAAAGTTGTGCTCAAGTTCAAGTTCAAGTTCAAGTTCAAGTTTATTGCAGGAAAACTCCATTGAGCAAGCTCATTCACAAGGAGGTCCTGTGACATAAACACTTAAAGTACAAACACAAATAGGTAATAACAGTATATACATGAAATACACGTTACGTGATACAGGCTGGATATACATACAAGGGTACCACATAGGGTGGCATGGTGTAAGCAGTAATATAAGACAGAGCGACTTACAGGTGGCATACTGATAAACGAAACATGATGACTGGTGTGTGCAATACATATACAGTATTTTGGCAGCTAGAACAAGCAACAGTCTACAACTGATATGGGGGGGAGGAGAAATTTGATAGAGTAGCAGTGGAGCGTAAGCAAAGATAAAGCCAGGAGTAGAAGGGGAATGGAAAGCAGTTAATATGACAAATCAATTATACCTTACCAGTGGATAAATATGGCACACATGGGGAAGGAAGAGACTTAATGACAGTTACAGGTGTCTTTTATTTTGGCTGAACTTAGCGATTTGTAGAAGTTTATTGAAACTGTGCTAGTTAGTTTCAATACGGTTTGTAATTGGTTCCAAAAGGAGGGAAGGGCATATGCAATAGCATCGTTTACCAAAGGAAGTCCGCGTCCTTGGTATGTCAAGCATAATAAAGTCAGATTTTCTTAACGAGTATGCACTATGTGAGATACTAATAAGGGAAGAGAGAGAGCTTGGCAATTTCTGCAGGAGCAGTTTAAGAGTCCATAGCCCAGCATGGAGCAGGCGTCTAGTAGTAAGGGATGTCCAACCAACAGCTGCATATAAGTCACAGTGGTGCGAAAGGTAAGGGGAGTTGGTAATGAACCGTAACGCACGATGATAAAGGATGTCCAGTTTACTTAGATTTGCAAGAGTGGTGGAGGAATAGATTACATCGCCATAGTCGAGTAGGGGGAGAAAAGTGGCCTGTACAAGCTTGTTTCGAGTTTCAAGGGGGAAAAGGGGCCTATTTCTGTAGAAGAAACCTAACCTTGCTTTTAACCTTCTAGAGACATCTTCAATGTGGTCACTGAAAGATAATTTATTGTCGATCCAGATACCTAGATATTTAAATTTGGTTACAACTTCCAGAGGCCCGTTTAGCGTGGTGACAATGAAGTCTTGGGCAAGAGTATTGGGGGGGGCCTGAGACAGCACTGCTGGAGAATATCATTGCTTTAGTCTTCTTAGCATTGAGCAGAAGCTTTGCCTTTATTAGATTATGCTCAAGTTGTGTGAAGTCCGCTAGAAGCACTCCCTTGACTTCAGATAACGATGAGCCAGAAGTATAACAACACAGTATCATCTGCAAAAAAGTGCAGATTGGACGTAGATATGTTAGCATCTAAGTCATTGATGTACAGAGAAAACAAGATAGGGCCTAAGATGGATCCTTGGGGGACTCCTCTTGCAACTGGCAAAGCAGCAGAAAAAAAACCTTCTGCCTTTACTTTTGGAATCTTCCAGTTAGGTAGCTAGAGAACCACTGGGTGGTATGGTATGTGGCACCCAACTTTGCAAGGCAATTGACTAATAGTTTGTGATCAACAGTATCAAAAGCTTTGCTGAGGTCCAAAAAGACTGCACCAGTTACCTTCTTAGCATCTATAGCAGAGATCCAATCATTGGTTACTTTGCTAGTGCAGTGATTGTGCTATGATTAGCCCGGAAGCCAGATTGAGCTGGGTTAATGAGAGAGAAGGTTTCCAAGTGAGATTTTAACTGAATATGGATCAGTTTTTCGAGAACTTTAGAAAGGATAGGCAATATGGAGATAGGCCTATAGTTGTTTACATCGCATGGGTCACCAGATTTAAATAGAGGGAGGATATGTGCTGATTTCCAGCAGGACGGCACAGCAGCAGATGTAATGGAAAGATTGAAGATGTGGAGAATTGGGGCAGTGAGATGGGCATAGCCTGACCTTAGGAAAAAGGGTTCCAAGCCATCGTCCAATGTGCTTTTTTTTGGTGTCTAAGTTAAGAAGAGAATCTTCTACTTCTTTATAAGTTATCTCGCGCAGTTGGAAGGGACTGGGTGCAGGACTAGATGTGGCAGGAGAGGTATGCTGGCTCACCGCAGCACCAGCATAAGGTGACGAGTCAAAAGCTAATCCAGCTGTGGCAAAGTGGGAGTTAAGTTCCTCCAGGATTAGGGACTTGTTTTCCACAATCTTGCCACTTGCAACTATCTTTGTTGGGACAGAGGGGGGCCATGGGCCGTCCTTCTATAGCTTTGATAGTCTTCCATATTTTATGAGGGTTACCTTTAGCTTGTTTGAGAGTAAAAATATAATAGTTAGTTTTAGCAGAGCAAAGTTTTTTCACACAGTTATTCCTGGCTGTTCTAAAGGCCTGCCAATCCGAAGATTCTTTGGAATGTCTAGCTTTAGCCCAGAGCTTATCTCAAGCTATAAGGGCTGCCTTGAGATCCGAGGTGAACCAGGGATTGGAATTGTTCCGTACCCTTACTTTGATGAAAGGGGCATGCTTATTTATTATTGTAGTGAGTTTGTCATTAAGGATGCAAGCTGCCTTGTTGACATCTTTGGCTAGGTAAAGCTCTTGCCATCTGATCATGCTCAGGTCAGAGAGGAAGTTTACTGCACTGAATTTATGAAGGATCTTTTTGTTATAAGAGGTTGCGGACGGGCCTTAATTTGAGATCTTATGCAAGCAACAATTCCATGATCGCTCATGTCGTTGAGAACACTGCCAAATGAGATATTTTGTGTGGATGGGTGGTTAGTACCACATCTAGAATGGAACTGTTGGCAGTATTTAGAGTGTTGTTCCTAGTAGGTTCTCTGACTAATTGCCCAAGACCTAGCTCGTCACAAAGGGATTTGAGGCCGTGTGGATTTAGGTGACAGCCAGTCCATATTTAGATCTCCTAGAAATATTGTTTCAGTTTTGCATCTGAACGTGGATTTCAAAGATTAAGGACTTCATCACCACCAGACGGGGTCTATAGCCACCTAGGATAGTGATACATTCCGAGGAGGAGATGAAGGCTCAGCGAAACTAACTCAAATTCCTTGGCTAGAGATTTGCAACTAATATTGGTGACCAAGTACTTAGATTTGGCATAGATAACCACACCCCGCCCTAGACTGTCTATCTGCTCTAAATAAATTGTAGCCCTGCAGTGATATTTGTTGATCAGTGTTCGTCTTTTTTAACCACGACTCAGTAATTATGATAAGGTCTGGGTTAACGTGTGCAGCCCAGGCTTGCAGCTGTACAAGTTTTTAGAGCGAGCTTGAAATGTTGACCATCATCATTTTGAGACCTGTAGCCTCAACAAAATCGATGAAGCGAGGTAAGCTGTGAGGGGTGGAGCCAGGGTTGAGCTCTCATTTCCTGAGCAGAGAAGAAGCAGAAGTATAACTTTCTTTAAGGAGCTTATAAGAATGGAGACTGCTTTTTATTTCTTGTGACAACCCATATCGGTACTTCTGAAGGCGAGCCCACTGTAATGACATTTGATTGTGATCAATGTAAGTGCTTGGGTAGACATAGGTGAGGACAGTAGCAAAGGGGTGTAGGCTAACCGGGGGGAATAGGCTAAAAGGGGAGAGGAGAATGACAGAGTGTCTGCACGGTAGACTGTTATAACATTAGGTATTAGGTAACAAAAGTTGTGCTCCTGTAGGTGTAAGACGTGTCAAATGTCCCTGAGGCCCACTTCTTGACATGTGCTACTGACGTGTGTAGCCACCTGGGCCTCCTCTCTAGTCCCAGGACCTGTGTGGTCTAGGAGTCATTGTAATGCTAGGTTGAGCCCCCCACCAAGAATGATATGAAGTGGACCTCTGCGTAGCTGTTGGAGAATGTAGTCAAAGAAACCATGGTCAGGGACGCTGGTAGTATAGGCTAGAGATTAATGAGTCAGGGCTGGCAGTATAGCCTATAGGTTAGAGTAATGAGCTTGGCACATTCAGCAAACCTGAATTATTTTTTTTTTTTCAGTTGTTTAACCAAGAGTAGCACACTAAGCTGAAAGCTTTTTTACAGGAGAGACCTAGGAGCACAGGGAAGTTAAGTGACTTGCTCAGGGTCACACAGTATGCAAGTGGAAGCTGTGGGATTCAAACCCAGGTCTAGTCTGCTGGATGTCAACAGATTTGCAGCTCAGAGCTTTAAACCACTGCGCTATACTGCCTCCCCAGATTTGGGTTTGATTCCCACAATCTCCACTTGCATACTGTGTGACTCTGAGCAAATCATTTAAACACCCCAGTGCTCCCGGGTCACCAGTGAAAATGTGCACTTGTGCCTAGTGAACCTTACCCCATTACCAAAAGAATAAAATAAAAATAAAATACAATAAACGTTGGGCGTGTACACACTGTCCAGTATTATAGGCTCACCCTGGTAGGCACCCTTGATTATGAGAAGCCTGTCTTTGATATCTCTTGTCTCTCTACAAACCCCTAGTTGGATTCCCCGGTGGCACAATATTGCCATGCCCTTCTGATTAGTGGAGTAGGCATTATGGAATACCTGACTCACCCAGCTGCACTTAAGCTGGCAGCCTTCATGGGATGAGAGGTGCATCACTTGTATGAGGGCAATGTCACAATCTATCTCTTTCAATTTAATAAAAATGTTTCTGCATTTCTGAGTGCAGTTCAAGACCCTAGTATTCCGTGTTATAATTTTTAAACTGCTGTAGGTTGACATGGTAGAGTCCCACACGTCAGATTTACCCAGACTGCGGATACAGTTCCCCTCAGAACTAGTTTCAATCCCCCCCCACACTGTTCCCATCACCATTCATCAACAGAATGACAACCCAGTGTATGAAATGTAATATAAAACAAGCATTTGTCAATGCCGAATGTTTGCTTTCTGGCATTGGCATTGGTAGTGTAGAAGTTACAGAGCTGCATAATAGAAATGGCAGTGAAGTATTGAACTGAAGGCAACCCCACCACCACCCTGCAAAGAGTGACAGGCATTGGGGTGTGCCTATGGGTCATCATGCATAATGGCCACACCATTTCACCACACCCTACCTTGCAGACACTGACAAGTGTCACGGTGTGCCTTGGGGTCTTTGGTCCTTATGCACACCCCATTCCATCAGGAAATATGGTGAGATGAGTGCGGTATAGGAGAATGGGGTGAACTTTGGAGCCGAAGAGTCCAAGGCATACCTCGATGCCTCTCACTGGCTGCAGGATGTGGAATGGCATGACCATTACAGGCAAGAATCCCAAGTCACACCCCTGATGCCTGTCATTCTCTACAGGGTGAGGCGTTATGGTTGGAAACCCCAACACCTCAGGCATTCATTGGTATTTTCACTCCAAATTTTCAACATGGTTTTTTTGTGACCCCCACCTTATGAACAGTGGCAATATCAGTTTGTTAGCCGAAAGCTGCTTATACACAGCGACTACGCATTTAGCACCACAGGTACAAAACACATTCTGAACAGGATGTGAAATGACAGCTGTACTGTTCATGGGGAGGTGTAAAATGGCAATGTTGCAAATCTGCAGTAAAATATTAAAAAAACTGGTGAAGTCACGAGCGTGTATAGAAACTGTGCAACGCACACCTGTAATGTAATTAGGTTGGGGATTTTTTACAGCAGATTGTCAACACAGGCATTTTGGGACCTCCGATCATGAACAGTGTCACTGTGATTTTCTTTATCTGTCCCGAACAATGATTTCCCACGGCGACCACGCATCTCTGCACTGAAAGTATGAAAACACATTTTGGCCATGTTGTGAAAAATGTCAGCTGTACTGTGCATAAGGAGGTGTGGAAAAATGCCACTGGTGAAAATCTGGACTGAAAATATTACAAAGTCATGAACTTACGAGGGTGCGTGGAAACTGCACAATGCTCACTCGTAACACAGTCATTTTATGGACTTTTGTCACCAAATTTTCAACATAGCCATTTTAAGACCTCTGCTTATGAACAGTGTAACTGATTTCCTTAATCTGTCCCAAACATTGCTTTCGCACACCGACTGCACCATTGTGCGCTACATGTGCGGAAACACATTTAGGGCGACGTGAAAAATGGCAGCTGTACTGTTCATAAAGAAGTGTAATAAAATGGCAATGTGGAAAATCTGGAGTGTAAATATAGAAAATTCACAAACTTATGAGTGTGCGTAGGAACTGCACAACGCATGCTCGTAAAACAGTCATTTTTAGGAATTTTTTCACCAAATTTTTAACATAGCCATTGTAAGACCTCTGCTCATGAACAGTGTCACTGTGATTTTCTTAATGTGTCCATACATTGATTTCGCACACCAACTGCGCCATTATGTGCTATATGGGTGGAATCATGTTTTGGGCAAAATGTGAAAAATGACAGCTGTACTGCTCATAAGGAGGTGTGGTAAAATGGCAATGTTGAAAATCTGGAGTGAAAATATTGAAAATTCGCGAACTTACGAGCGTGCGTAGGAACTGTGCAATGCACGCTCGTAAAACAGTCATTTTTAGAAATTTTTCCACCAAATTTTCAACATAGGCTTTTTGATAGCCCACCTTATGAACTGTGGCAGTGTTGTTTCGTTACTTGGTCCTGAAAGGTGATTTTACGCAGTGACTGTGAAATCACCCTTTGGGCCCAATGAACGCCATGACAGTGAGAGCATTCATGAGAAGGGGTCCCAAAAACCCCATGTTGAAAATTTGGTGCAAAAATTCCAAAAAATGGCTGAGATATGCAGCAAAGTTGAAAAAACCCTATTCATCACATTATACAGCTTACCGGCATTTCCTCAGTTCGCAGTCGGCTTTGAAGAGTACAGACGTGTTCCCGGTCCGCTGGAGTCCGGAGGTAAGTAAGGGTGAGGGGTGGGGAGGCAGGGTGCGAGGGTGGGTGCGTGGGGGCAGAGACTGCGAGGGACCATTTTTAAGTTACAGATTTTTTGTTTTGTTTACATGACGACGCGGGACGCTTTGCCACGCTGGGGTGGGCTCCCACTGTGGCACAAGGATGGCTGGTGGGGGCGTGGAGCTGACGGGGGATTGGGCACCCCCGTTGGCAATAGCATTTGTTGCCATGCTGGGGTGGGCTCCCAGCGTGGCACCCTGTACTGGGGGGGGGACAGTGGAGCCGACGGGGGATTGGGCACCCCCATTGGCTACACAATGTGCGGCCACGCTGGGGTGGGCACCCAGCGTGGCATATGTAACTGTGCTTGGGGGGAGCGCAGCACAGCCGAAGGGGGATTGGGCACCCCCATCGGCTACGCAGTGGGTGTGTGGGGGGGGACAAGCATGCATTGTGCATGTGTGTGTGTGTGTGTGTGTGTGTGTAAGGGGAGCGCGCATGAGCAGGCAATATCTGATCGCTGCTCACTGAAGCGTAGCTCCCCCTTTCAACTGTACTCCACTGCATTTTGGAGCTGTCATAAACAGCTCCAGCAGGCACTGGAGAACTGTGTCCGCGCCTGCCAACACACTGACTGAATTGGAAGAGGGCTGCCACACCTCCGAAAACTCGGATGATGGCACTATGTTTCTTGCACATGCATGCAAGCAAACATAAAAACCTTGAAGACACAATATTCATTTACCTGAAAAGAGATGTCCCAAACAGACATATCTGGGTAGGTAAGTCTTTCCAGCTGAGAAAAGCTGGGAATCTACTAATTAGTGACAGAAGTGGCAGTTATAACCTCACCAACATGGAACCTGGAACCAGTGATCAACAAAGCACTTGCCGACTGGCCTCCTCATCCTTCCCTATACGCAAAGTAAGTGGCAGTGAGCAGAGTAGATAGCAAGAGAGCCCTTTAAGGATTGGGAGGAAGAGCAGGTGTTTCCCCTCCTCCCTCCCACAAAATGCTAGGGATATGGGTGATGTGATGGGAGGCTGAATTAGGAAGCAAATAGTGAGCAGGGGAAAAAGGGGGGTTGTGGATCAGGGTTCAAAGGGAGCCATTCTGTATACGCTACATGGCACCCAGTATCTCATTGCCCCACATGGCCCACCCCTTCAACTATCATCACAACGCATTGTGTAGGATAGTGGGTATGGTTGTACCTGGAGAGAAGTGGACTTCCCATCTCAGAGAGGGAAGGGAAGGGAGATTGTTGGAAGAGGAGCACTCATTTGCTTTTTAGACTATTTGCACTACCATGCCCCTGTAATAGGCATGCTCTGTGACAGCCCCCTCAAATGTAGTCCTACTCCACACAATGTTGCATTGCAGAGAAAGGTATGAGTGTGGGGAGGGGAGAGAAAGGACCCCACCAATAGGGGAGCTTACTGGGATCATTCAAAGAAATGTAAACTTTTCCCCAACCTGTCCCTAATACTGTACATGCAATGTTATACAGCTGTTCATAAGCCAAATAAAACTCTGCATTAATGAAATATTTCGGAAAGGCAACAAGTGCATGACAGCATTGGCAAAGGATAGTCCTGGGAAGTGTCTGTGGAACTGTCAGTGGGATGACAATGATGCTGCACCCCACAGACTAAGGCCTGATTCTGTGTCCCTCGGCAAAGATAGAAGGACCAAACCGGAGTGGCTGTGGCTTTTGTGCTCA
Organism: Neoceratodus forsteri; assembly: GCA_016271365.2. NCBI lineage: Eukaryota > Metazoa > Chordata > Ceratodontiformes > Ceratodontidae > Neoceratodus > Neoceratodus forsteri. The sequence goes on from CM057455.1 coordinate 301,220,647, forward strand.
TAGTTCCTGGTTGTACAACAGCTTGGCATGCCTTCTATGTCCAGCCTGAGACTGAGATTGAGTCTAGTAGTTGGGGGGGGTGGATAACGTTCATTTAACCTCACCATCCAGATGGAGAGTATCAACTCTTGGGTTAGTACTATAGGTTAGAAGGACAGCTGTTACCTGGTCTGGCATAGTGAATCACATTAGCTGTGTTGATTTGAGGGCATTGTCCGAGGAATGGTCATTGAAACAAAAAAGAAAAGTTTCAGCCTTTTTAGTGACCTACCAGTAGTTGCCCAAGGGATGGTCAGAATGAACAAGCCTACTGCAACAGTTAAATCAGGGCCAGTCTTGTAGTTCAATGGGCAATTTAACAGGCGTTTTATTCTCTGTAGGCCATCTCTGCTCAAGTGGTGTTTCCTGTTGTGGAGTGCTGATGTGGTCCTGTCTCCATGCCCCCTGTACCTTGGGACTTGATGGATTACAATGGGTGCCGGCAGGCCAAGGTTTTCATGGAAGTATCGGTCAGCTTCTTCTGGGGTGCTGAATTGAAGCACTCTTCCCTGGAATGTGACTTGGAGAACACCAGGATAGAGCAACAACTAAGGTATATTCCTGTTTTAGAGGCCCTTAATCTTATCAAAAGTCTGCCTCTCTTCAAATCCGACTGGTAATAGTCTGGGTAAAAGGAGATTCTGCTGCCTGCCATCTCTATCTGATGAAAGTCCCAGGCTACTTTTAAGATAAGTTCTTTGTCCATGAATTGGAGGCGTTTGAAGATTACAGGATGAGGTTAAGTGTTGTTTGGAGTGGAGAGGGCTCAGTGACTCCTATGGGCCCACTCTATTTTGAAGTCCATGCTCCTCTGGATTTAATTTCAGCAAGATGGGGAGGTGAATCCAGAGATACTCTACTGGGTTCTTGCCTCTGCTCCCCTCCAACAGACGTATTATGCATAGATGTTTAGTTTTTTGCATCAGCTACAGCCTTCCAGGTCCTTGAGCTTCTAGGTCAGCCAATCAGTTTGTCATTCAGCTGCCATGAGGTGCTGATCACGGGCCACCTCATTAATGGTAAGTGCCTTGAGTTTAGTTTGTTTCTGTAACCCTGCTGGTGAGGGTGCTTATGGTGGCTTGAGTGTCAACCACCATAACTCAGATAGTCCCAATAGAGGTTGCTAGTTTGTCGAGCCAGGCGGGCTGTTCTTCTGGAAGAACTGTTAGGTTTTGGCGGATCACTTCAGCCATCTTGGCAACGGGAAGACTCAGTGCTGACATTGCTACTGTAAGCCCTTTTTCAGATTAAGCAGAGAGGATGATGCTTCCAGATTGATGCTGTCAGTCCATGTTCCCCTAAGCCCACTTATGACAGATATAGTGAGCCCAGGAAGCTGCTTAAATCACTGGATGGAGTTAGACGAGGTCAGGTCCAGCCTGGAGCAGAAAGATTAAGTGGCCATCTTGGGGTAGGTGCTCATGTGACCTCAGAGCAGTGCCATTTTTAAGGGACTGGATAGTAGAAAGAATCTCAGCTGTGTCCTTTCATGGACAGCTGCCTGTGTGACATAGCACCCCACTGCACCAGGTGCATCTGTGGATGGGGGGAGCCTGTCCACATATGACACCTGTTGGGGTCCAGCACACTGGGTTAAACCTACTGCACAACTGTGCTGAGTGGCCATGCTGCCAGTGATGGACTATGTTGGCTGTGCCGTATCATCGCCATGACACACAGCCTGGCAGTGCCCCAGATCTACCATGGCCACTGGCTGTTGTGCCATACCAAGGTAACTGAAGCCCACTGGGAGGGGGGCTGGACACCTTCTGGCTGTCATAGTCCCATGGGATGTCTGTGGCACCTGTGCAGTGCAGGGCTCTCGCACAAGCACGCTGTCAGTGGACACCATGGGTGGTGGTACGCTAATATCATGTTGGCACAGCCAGTGCACGTGGGAGGAGGGGTGGTACAGGTCTAGGGTGCAAGGCTGCACATTAAGGTTCAGACATCTCACATTTTTCTCTTCCTACAGCTCAAGCAGTCAAGGATGGTGACAGAGGCTGGAGAACCCTAGAAAGTCAGGACCAAGTGCAGTTCCTGGGCTGTGATGGGGCCCCTTCTGAGTCTGGTGGGACACAGAAATCATGTGAGTATGAGGTATTATTTGTTTATCCCCTGGGGCACACTGTATGCTCGGACAATGCTGATGTTGCACTACCTCACCATGCTATACCACATACCCTCATGATGCGCAGTTGTGCCACCCCTTGGCACAGACGGCAGTGACTGCAGCATGGGAGGCTATTCCCTGCCACCATCACACATACTACCATAGGACACCTGTTTGCACACCCAGTTCTGATGCCCTGTCACATGGTGGCACCAATGGTGGCCCCAGGACCCAGGACACCTCTAAAAGTCATCTAGCATGCCTCTGCACTGTCTCCAGGCACCTTGTCCAGCCAGGGGCATGGGTTGGGACCCCTGGGTGCTCAGCAGGATCCCTGTGCACAGTGTACAGGTGCACCTTGTCCTCAGGCTCTTAACCTCTGGTGTCTAATATCCAATGGCCATGTGGGCATTCAATGGGGGCCTTGCTTCCTGTGGGCTGCTTGGTAGGCGCAGCTCTTGGTGGGCCTGCCAGCTGCACCCTGCAGCCAGCCCTCCTGTGGGCTTGCCAGCATGCCTGGGAATGGCCTGTGTGTTGCCCGTGTGCCCCCAGGTCATCTCAGTGCCAGGCATTGTCCCTGCTTCCCCAGCAGGGGGGGATGTCTACAGGATGCCCTGTGTGGCTTCATTGCACAGGTGCTGGCATCACCACCATTGAGTCCTCCCAGGCCACTCATAGGTATGCTACTGGCCACACACACTCGGCTCACGACACTCATGGTTACAGTGGAAGACACACCTCTCCACCTTCCTACCTCTGGTTGTGTCACATTGTGCATCACAGTGCAGTCATGCTGACCAATATGTGGAACATCTCCTGAGGTCACAAAGCTATAGGCTGTGGACACTGTGTACAGATATGTTAGTTGTTCACAAGGCTTTTTTCTTTTTGTTGAATTCACACATGTCAGTCTATTTCATAGCTCTGTGCCTTACACTTTCAGTGTACCTGCAAGCCGGTTCTTGGGTTTTGTGACAAGGAGTGCTTTTCTGTGGTGATAGGGGAGGTTCCATGTCATCAAATCGACAACGATGTTGTTGACATGCCCAACAGCGACAGGAACAATGCTGACAGTCGGCATTGTTCCTGTTTTTAACTAAGTCCCCACACACCCCCATCTCTAGATAACTAACTCCAAGTTGGAATTAGTTCGGGTGGGGGCACAGCACCCGGAAAGAGAGCAGCGGTGTGAAGCGAGACCACCACAGTGACCTGACGAGAGTTGTTGCTGTGGTGGTCTTCACTATCGAAATGTTGTTCTGATGGCATACCAATAGGGGACACTGTGTTATGCCCTGTGTTACAGTTCACATGTATGGTGGTGGCCCGGAGCAGCATCCAACCCCACCTGCAGCACAGATTCCTTGGCCACTGTGATGGCACAATGGCATGCATTCTGCACCGTGTCACAGCATACTCAGCTATAGCAGTGTTCACCACACTCTGCATTGGCTTGCCATCATCCTCTCCCTGCCCTGGTGTCTGTTGTTGTGTCACCGTCAAAATGCTGCATGGCATCCCTGGCCAGACTGTCCAGCAGTCACCTTCTAGCAGCCAGTGTGTTGGCACCATTGCATCTGCCTATCCCAAACATGTGTCAGTACCATGCCACTGTTCCAGTACACACATGCCTGCCCTGAGCAGCCATGCTACTCTGTTTTGACCTCCGTGACTGTGTGGCCCAGTAGCACTCGCCTTGATGCAGTGGTGGAACTATGGGGTACACATGGGGTGTCAGTCCTGCCCATGCCCCCCCAAGCCCCACAGCTGTGTGCTGTCCCAGGGTGCTGCACTGCTCTTCCTTGCCGCAGATGTGGTCATGCACAAATTATACACAGATGGCCAGTCCACCCCCGTTCACAGGGTCCTTGAACTTTGGCCCTTGTTGCACCCACCAGACCACCCTATGCCCCCTGGGCAGCATTCCACTGAATGTATGGCAGTCAAACATGGCCAGATGTCCAGGTGGGGTGGTGTGTCTCCCCTCAAATGGGTACCTGTGCCACCCATGTCACCCTAGTTCCATATTGTTGGCAGTGTTTTCTGGGGGGGGGATAGCTATGTGTGCTAGCATACCTTACATGATCCACCGTATCTGCACAATTCATTTATGACATATTCTTTCTCCTTATAAGTGCCTGTCAATATGTGGTGGACCGATGCCATCCAGAAGCCACAGAGGGGAGAGATGACCTCCTGAGGCAGATTGTCCAACAACAGTGACTGATGTGCCACTGGATAGAACAACATCATGGCCAGCTCCACGAGGTCCTCTGTCATGTGGCCCATAACACCAGCCCACCTCCTCCACCTACAGCCTAAGTGTGTCCCCAATCTAAGTTGCACCACCCCACACCTGCCTTCAAATATTCTCCCTTGTTTTTGCCCTGTTTCCACCCCAGTTTATTGAACATAGTTCTTCAGTTTGTTTGTTCTTGTTATTGTTGTGGTTTTACATTTATTTTATTGTAAAATATTGATTAATTCTGATGGTCCTGTGTCCTGCACCTTTTGTGCTGTGTTGCCATCGTGTTGCCATTGTACTGTGGTTTGATGAAGTGCCCTCCCTGCCCACCTGTGACAAGCTCCTGGAGTCATCCATCCCCATCCTCTACCGCAGAGTTTACCCTGGTGGTCCCGTGGGTGTCTATGGTGGATCTCCATCCTGTGCAGGGTTCCACATCTGACAGGCATGCTACCTTGTTGGCTATCATGTTCCATCCCACAGGTGTCATCTTGCACATAACTGCCTGTTCCTGTCCTTGCCGTCGGGCAATACATGTTGTTTTGGCTACCACCTTCCTGTGTTGCTAGCCATGGCTACCTCTGTCTTGCACATGTCTGTTGTTGTGTCCATGTGGGTATCACTGCCTTCCATCCCCTTAGTCCCTGTGCTGGCTGCCATTTTGTGTGCAGTCACATGGTCCACATCGGGGTTTTCTGTGTCCCGCCCTTGTGAGCAAGGCTGATGTGATGCTTTGCACTGCCTGCATGTTGTATTCAGTGCTGTGCAATCTTTGCACTGTGCTCTGGCCTGTGCTTTGCAGACCTGCACTTTCACCCTATATTCAGTGGTATTTGCACCGGCGCTATGCCTTTGAATATTGCATGCTATGGGCTTTGCGCTAGCACTATCTGCTAGGCAGTGCAAACTTTGCTCATGGGCAATCTTGTGAATATTAGGCCCCAGAAGTCTGAACAATTGTTCATCTTGATCAGGTCTTCCTGAACTTTGTCATCAAGGGAGTCCACCACCCTGGCCAGCTTGGTGTCATCAGTGAATTTAAAGAAGCAGTATTTGTAAGCCACCATGTCAATTATTTTAGCAATAATGATTTTTCTGGCAAAAAAAACCAACAGACCCATTTCTCTTTTTTGCTTGCTTTCATTTCTGGACTGAGAAATTGGATTTTGAAGTTTTTAAAACATTTCCACTCCTCTGACATGCTGTGCTGTTTAGCATCAAAAATATATAGTGACAGCACACTAATAAGGCCTCAGTAAGACTCTAGTATATACATTTAGCAGTTGGGATTTTAACAAATTGTGATTGGCAGCTATCTTTAATGATGTAAGTCATTAAATTTAAAATCAGCTTTGAAACAGGTTTTAAAAATATCTGAGAAAATTAAAAATACACTGAGGAGAAATCTAAGGATGCCAGAAATACATTTTGGTTAATAAACTACACCATATGGTGAAACTCCCTGCTGGCTAACAAATACTGCTGCTGTATGCAGCCTGTTGGAGACCCTGGCATTCAGATCATTAAATAAAACATTGAACAGCAGTGGCCTCAGCAGTGATGGTGGAGGGATACTGCTGAGCAACCCTCTCCAATCATAGTAATTCCTGTCCACCACAAGGCACTAACACAGAGTAGAACCAGCATCCAGAAACAGGCGATGTGGCTAACAGGGGGTTAATGTCAGCACAAAACACCAATACGTCAGCACAATCTGAAGATAAGATATTGTAAATGCAAGGCTGGACCACCAACATAGCAGTAGTGCTACTGCTTGCAATGCTGGTGGCCCCGGTATAGGAGACAGCCTGCATCCTTGGGGCTGGCTGGGGGGATGAGGATTTAACACCCCATAGGACATGTGCATGCTCCCCTGTGATACCACCGCCCAGGTGGCCACAAGTGATGGTGCAAGCAGGATTCTCAGTGGATAAATGGATGCCTCCTGACAGCAGTGTGAACATGCTCTGCATGGGTGTGCCACTGCCATTCTAGCCCATAAGGAGTCTGGGGAAACAGGGGAGAAAAAGTGGAAAACACCACCTGACAACAGCCAGATGAAGTGGTGATCCACTGCAGGCCCCATACCACCTACTGGGCAACAACCTAGCACCAAGTGTGATATCTCAAGGGGATAGGAAAGCTCAGTGGCCCGCCACAGGGGTAAACTGTGGAGGAACTGAGGTAAGGAAACAAGCCACAATGTCAGGGGGTGATGGGTCTGGGGGACTGATCACAGATGGGGGCTGGTTGGGCAAAATGGAGAAAACTGAAAATAAAAAGATTAATACTGTAAATGCAGAAAGCTCCTCAGTGCTTCGTGACGCATGACCACTTCCTTAGGGGTTGGAGTTGCAGGAACACGGCGACTTTAAATATTCCTCTTTTAAAGCCAGGTTTTATCATTTTTTCACAGAATGTCAGTTTTTATCCATGCTGAATAAACTGAAACACGTAAAATTGCTAACAGTGTAATTACCAGGAGGAAAGACAAGTAGACAAGAGGTATCAAGGATGAAAAGAAATTCTCTCCTTTAGAGTGATTTTCCAGTTTCCCACAAAACAAAACAGAGTGCATCAGCAGGACTCAAATCCCATAGTATTCTGAGCAATCAGAATTTCAGAATATTCCTTTCTTTATCAGTGTCCCTGCTGCTTTTCCTGCCCTGAAGTTATATTCCTCTACTTGTGACATTAGAATCATTTTCTGGGTAGCAGGTTATGATGTCAAAAGCAGACGATTCTGACTTCTTAGCAGGTATTAGGAATGTGAACTCAAACAGATGAAGTCCAAACGGAACAAGCATTTGTCAACGCTAAATGTTTGCTTGTACGTATGTGCTGTGCAGGTGTTTGCTACTGATAGTTCATGAAAGCAGATGCTCTGTGCCAAGGGAAGACTCAATCCATGGGCCCTGCACTTCAGTGCAGTGATGGATGTGAAGAATTCATGGGTCTGTCTGGTGAGCTGTGGAAGTGCAGGGCCCTGTGGTCCCTGCACTTCCATGTGGCCACAGATACAGATGCACAGGGCAAAAAGTGCATCTGTCAGGCAATGCACAAGGCACTCAGCCACTCACAGGTGGAGAAGTGCAGGGCCATATGCCAAGAGGACAGTTGTCTTCATTATATGGTACCCAGACCCATGCGGGCAACCCTGCACCTTTCATTCCCTGGCTGGGGGGGTATCGTGTAACAGTGACATTCCCCCACCCTCACCCCATCCAGCTGGGTCAATGACCTCACCCTCAAACTAAGCTCACTGGGACAGGATCACAAAGCATGGCCACTGGGGTTAAGACTGGCACTACACATAAAGGTTGTTAAACTATTATAATTTTATTTTATTTTGACCCCAACTTTTTGAGATACTTGTTTTATGATTTGTCTTATAAACATGACATGCACCTGTAACCCCTAGGTGGTGCTATTTCTAAGGTTACTGCCCCTGTACTTTTAACCACAGGTTGAGGGGCCTGGATTCGATATTACAGTGCCTCCACCCATAGTAACAATAGCAGGGGTAGCTATCTAGCCTGCTATAGCCCTCTGGGAAGCTATAACCATCCATAAACCCACCTAGTGACCTTACTTTTGGCAACAGTTAACACACAGTCAGCAATTAGCATTAATAATATGCACACACCCTTCACACTTACCACCAGGGTCTGGCCCTCAGCAAATTCCCTGGAAATCCCCTGTAAAGGCAAGGTTAGCAAAGCAAGTATACACTTTCAGTACTGTAACCCAACTAATATTATGCTCATAAGCCAGATTAAACGTGAAACAACAATCAGATTTATTAAGGGGGTCATGAACAAGGAAGGGGCATGGATTTAGATAAACAATTACTATACTGATTAGATTCAGTTTACTTTGCGTGCACTTTTAGTCCCAAATAATCAGTCTTACAACACTGGGTACCCAGGATGTTATACTGGCTAGCCAGAGGTGTTGCCCAGGGTGGCCGGAGTTGTAGCTGTCATTGGGGCTCTTGATGGAAGAAAAAGGCAGTTAACATGCACAAACCGAGCTTTGATTATTTGTAATCCAGACTGGTTGGCCCAGTCTCTTGTAACCCAGAAAATCACAGAAGCAATTAGATGATGCCACAGATTATTAAATAATTTGTTGCAGGGAGCTACCCTGGATTTGCTCATGCTACCGGTTGACTGTGATGAGTCTGGTGATATGGAGACCTCATGTAGATCACGAAAGAGCATGGGGAAGCAGGGCCAACACGACACACCTCCACTTCACAGCCTTTCCCTCCAGGTGGCCGCAACCTGCGAGTTGTCTCTGCGCTGGGGCTGGACCCCCAAAACCAGTCTCTCACCGAGGACAGTCTATGGTGCAACACAGTTGGTCTGGGCCAGATTGGCAAGGGCCCAGGCTTAATGAACACTTCAGCAAAGTTTAGTTTGTTTTGCTGGTGACGCTTCCAGCTGGCATAACAATCAGGTCACTGGCAAAACAAGCCTTGACCCATGAATACCATTCAGCACATTTAACAAGAACAGCATTAACGTCTCTAATTCCCAAGTAAGTAATTAGGCTGGTTGCTATTTCATAGTTTCACTCAGCAAATCTCTTAATTCAATAAAGCAGTCTCTCTTACTCTCTTGGGCTGATCACTTCACAGGGGCTTCTCATCAGTCCAAAATCTCAAGCTGCACTTTTAAATATCTTGGAGCTTTGTGCCGCAACTAAAGGTTCCTTTTTGGATTATTCCACTTACTGCAATCAGGCAGTCCATAGCAGAAGAAATACAGCAGAAAGGCGAGTCAGGCCTCTCCCCCCGATTCTCCTAGGCTCCTTCCTAGAGCAGCTTCTTGATAGCTCGAGCTGCTCACTCTTCAAGCTCTAACTCCAACTGAATCACTGTCCTCTAACAGTGCTGGGCTTTCCCAGGGTCTTCTGTGTTCTTGCTGGATGGAGGAGCTGTCAGTCACAGTTTGGATGCTCCCATCAGTTCAGTTTAGGAGCCAACCTAAAAACGACAAAAAGTACAGTTTTCCCTTCAACAAGGCATCTGAGCTAAGGACCCGTCGAGGTCCCCTTAGTTCTATTGATCCAAATTGTGGAAGTCCCGGACCAAACATGGTGGCTTCTATCCAGATAAACAAAGCTGCAAGAAGGCAGTTTAGCACAAACCGGGGCACAAACAGTCTATTTCAAATATAACAGCAAGTTTGAAGTAAATAATCACAGTACTATTTAAGAGTTCCCTCTGCTTTACTATCGACAGCAGAGTGGAGCAAATTTAAGTGGTGTCTGGCCAGTCACAAGCCTTAAAGCACTTGGATCCAGCCCAGACCATTCACTGTACACACTCTGGATAATGACTTAAAGGGACAGGCGCAGAGACACATCATGGCACTCTCACAGGAATCAACAGGATCAAACAAACAACCTTGGATTTACCCGAGAAGCGGAGGTCGCGAGGCGCTCTCTGAGCAGCCCTCCCCCCACGGAGCAGCACCGGTTCTTCCCCCATGAAAACCGGAGAAGCAGAGGTCGCAAGGGCAAACTGAGTAACCCTTCCCCAAGCGAGGCACCCCTCCCCTTACCTGCACCGGAGCCCCGAAAACGAATTAAAGCTTCACCCGAGAAGCGGAGGTCATGAGGCGCTATCTGAGCAGTCCTCCCCCCACGGAGAAGCACCGGTCCTTCCCCCACGAAAACTGGAGAAGCGGAGGTCGCGAGGGCAAACTGAGTAACCCTCTCCCAAGCAGAGCACCCCTCCCCTTACCTGCACCGGAGCCCCGAAAACGAATTAAAGGTACATCCTAAGAACTCTTTCTTGTCTGGCTAACAATGTGCCTGGGCAAACATCCTATGCCTCTCAAAAGCTTCTCAGATGGACAAACAATAGAGATTGCTGACTTTGGGCCATTTGCAATATTTAAAACTCGGTGCAGCAGTGGAGATAGTCTCTGGCCACTCCGATTTTCTGCCCAAAAGCCTGCCATTATGTGATATCCGACTGTTACCTTAATGAAACCTGCTTCATATCATAGTTTTAAATTATTGAGTTAATTTGCTGCTTAAGGTTTAAGGTGTCCCAGCATGGCTTGCCACTTCATGTTTTACTGAAAAGCATTGCCCCCAGCTAAACCTGGCTATTACCTTAATTTGAAAAAAAAAATAAAATGCTGACTGCTTAGATTGATTTAACATTAGCAACTACAGTTTAAATTCTCTGTGTCCCAGCCTAACTCCATATCGTGGTTTTAAATAATCAAGTTCATCTGCTGTTTTAAGGTTTAAGGTGTACCAGCATGGCTTGCCACTACCTGCTTTACTGCTTTACTGAAAAGCACTGCCCCCAGTTAAACCTGGTGGTTACCTTAATTTGAAAAAAAAAAAAAAATTCTGCCTGCTCAGATTGATTTAACTTTTGCAACTGCTCTTTTAAATTCTCTGTGTCCCAGCCAAGCTCCCTATCGTAGTTTTAAATTATCAAGTCCATTTGCTGTTTAAGGTTTAAGGTGTCCCAGCACGGCTTGCCACTACCTTTTTTACTGAAAAACACGCTGCCTGCTCAGATTGATTTGCTGTTTGACTACTTTAGCAACTTCTATATAAATTCCCTGTTGTCCCAGCTCAGCTCTACCCCTGTATTTCTGCTCTCTGCCTGTATAGCCTGTCCGAGGACATACACAGCTGCAATTAGCTGAAGTAAGCTAATCCTACAATTTCTGTAACCTGAGCACTCAACTACTGCTTCTACCTCCTCACCCCTACTTAAGTCCCCTTCTCTCCTCTCCCTCCACAGATTCACCCGAGAAGTGGAGGTCGCGAGGTGCTCTCTGAGCAGCCCTCCCCCCATGGAGCAGCACCGGTCCTTCCTCCATGTACATTGGAGAAACGGAGGTTGCGAGGGCAAACTGAGTAACCCTTCCCCAAGCGGAGCACCCCTTCCCTTACCTGCACCGGAGCCCCGAAAATGAATTAAAGGTACATCCTAAGAACTCCTTCTTGTCTGGCAGACGATGTGCCTGGGCAAACATCCTATGCCTCTCAAAAGCTTCTCAGATGGAGCCCCGCCACCCCCCCCCACCGCCCTTGGTGAACATCTGCTTATATAGCAGTGGTCACGTGAGCTGTATGACCTATTAGCTCACTTTCCCAACTGCAGGTTATCAGACCTCTCCACTAGAGGTCGTAACAAAAACTGCACTGTCAGCCTCCTACCCATTAAAATGGATTAAATCCCTGCTGCCAGCTGACAGTTGTAGGAACTTAAAATCATATCCCCCCCTCCTCTGAGCTAAAAACCCACAACAAAACTACAATCCTGATGTGCTCCCTACACTTCGGCCCTAAATTTCAACTAACAGAACAGAATTTTTCCCCCATGCAGGGACCCCTACCCAAGTCAGAGAATTTACTTTGAAACTTCCTTATCCCCAACTGCTGGGAAGAGCCATTCCCTCAAAAAACTAAATCCCTACTTCCCTTTAATTCTAAATCATCCTATACATGAGAGGCTAAACAAGCCTATACCAATCATACAAGGACCTCCCCCGACCACTCCCAGTTATAATCCTGCCCCTGACCTTAATCTATACGGCCCACTTACCCCCCCTCCAAACTCCACGGGCCCCTCGACTAGGCTTAAGCTAATGCTTGGGGGGACATTGAATCCACCCTGGTCCCTTTTCTCCTAACCTCATCCTTAGTGACCCCACAAACCACCTCTGGGCTAACACCGGTGGGCTCAAGCTGGTGCACATGAACATTGGGAGCCTAAGGCACAAAATGCCTGACCTTGAGGCTTGGACCCTACTTTATAAACCGGACATACTAGCAGTGATAGAGACATTGCTAAAGCCTCGCATCCTCCCCCATGAAGTCGAGTTGGCCGGCTATCAGACCATAAGAAAGGACAGAGCAGGAAAAAAAAGAGGGGATCTTATCTACCTCAACTCCTTCCTGAATGCAACCCTGATTGATCTCCCCTCTCCAAATGGATCTCTGGGTGAGGTACTATTTGTCAAAATACTCCTGGGAGATACCAAGCCTCTCTTTATTGGGTGTGCCTACCTCCCACCCCAAACTGCCGCCTCCTCCCTAGAATCCCTTACAAATGCCCTCCACAATCACCCCCTGGGTGAGACCATCCTCCTCAGGGATTTCAACCTAAATTGGCTTTCCCCAAGTGCCTCCAAAATCAAGAATCTAATATTGGACTCATCACTTACCCAAGTGATTGATTTGCCAACCAGGCTTAATACCAAGTCTGGCAATCACACACTACTGGACTGGGCGCTCGTCTCCTGCCCCGACCGAATACTGACTGCTGGGATTATGTCCGACTTCCTGAGTGACCACTCCCCTATTTTCTGTACCTGGTCCAATAAACCTCCTAAGGTCTCCGCCAGAGTGATTGAAGCAAGGAACTTTAGCCGGTTTGTGCCCGCTGACCTCTGTTCCGACCTTTGGAAAGTCGACTGGGACCCCATTGTCTCCCTCCCCACACTCGACGAGGCACTGGAATACTTCACTAAAATGTTTCTGTCCTTAGCTTACCTACATGCCCCCTGGAAAAAGCTCAGAGTACAGGAAAATGCCACAAATGGCTAAACCCTAAACTAAAGCATACCATGCGACTCCGAGACAAAGCATGAGGACTCTACACATCTTCTGGCTGTAAACCAGACTGGGAGAAGTACTGATGCCTGAGGAACCAATGCAAAAAATCTGCAAAACAGGCCAAATCCAAATTCCTTAGGGACCTCCAAACTGGCCATTTACGTGACCCAAAGAAATTCTGGGGCCACATAAACTCTCTCCTCAAAGGCCCCTCAAAAGAACATGATGATTCACTCCTAATCAGGGACTCATTTACCAACGACCCGACTAAAGTGGTGGACGCATTCTGTGCCTCCTTTACAAACCCTAACGGCTGCCTCCCATCAGTGTCTGGGAACCCCTTTCTCCCCTATGCAGACAGGGTGCTACCTTGCCCCTTATTCCACCTGAAACTAGTTGAGCCTGGAACAGTACTCATCCTTCTGTGCAAAATAAACCCAGACTCCTCTCCTGGAAATGACCTTTTAGAACCTCGGCTATTGAGGGCTGCAGCCTCGGCCATCACCTATCCCGTCAACCTGCTCATCAATAGGTCCCTCCAAGAAGGGATGGTCCCCAGTAAATGGAAAGTTGCGACCATTGTCCCCATCCACAAAAAAGGAACTCTGAATAGAGTGGGGAACTACAGGCCCATCTCTCTTCTCTGTCCCCTGGGGAAAATTCAGGAAAGACTTGTCTATGATCAACTCCAAGACTACTAGAACAACACCTACTCCTCTCCAAAGTACAGCACAGCTTTAGGAAAGGCCATGGCACCGACACCACTCTCATCCGTCTAACATCTGACATTCTTAAGGCCATGGACCAAGGCATCCCAACGGGCACCCTATTCATTGACCTATCCATGCTTTTGACCTGGTCAACCATGAGCTTCTCCTTACCAAACTTCATCATCTTGGTCTGGATCAGCTCTCACTCTCCTGGTTCACGAGCTATCTGACAAACAGATCCCAAAAAGTCCGCTGGCGAGGAGCACAATCTAACCCCAGACCTATGATCTCTGGGGTACCCCAGAGCTCCATCCTGGGCCCCCTACTATTCTCACTATTCCTAAATGACACTGAAGAGGATTGTGCTCCCTTCAACCTTATCCTCTATGCGGATGACACCGTAATCTACTTCAGTGACCCCCCAACCCTCTGTTTTCTCCTCCAAACTTCAGGCCAGCCTCCCAGCTCTTGAAGTTTGGTTCACTGCAAACTCCCTAAAATAAATAAAGAAAAAACAAAAGCAGTCCTCTTTGGGACTCGACGCCTGGGCAGTGACTGTAGTGGGCTACTCCAACTCTCATCAGCCCTAGGAAGGCAAGTAGATGTCTCAGACCAGTTCAGGTGTCTTGGGGTTCTCCTTGACCAGGAGTTAACCTACAAACTACATATCGATGCCTTAACTAGATCCATACATCAGAGGCTTGGCCTCTTATACCGTCTGGGAAACTTCCTCCTCGGAGAAGCACGACTAGCCATAGCAAACTGTAACCTCCTTCCTTCATTGCTATATGGCTCCTCCCTACTTCAGTCTCTCTGGAAGACAGAGTTAATCAAGCTTAACACTCTCTATCACCGAATAGCCCGCTTTGGAACCAATTCCTCCCCAAGGAGACATCACTGTGATGCCCTTACTGACCTTCACTGGTCTACCCGAAGGCTTAAATTATCCTATACTACTGCCTGCCTAACCTATAAATTCACATCCCTAGGCCACCTACCTCACCTGAGTGGCCTGCTCACTCCCAAAGTCCCCTGCTGAACCCTCCAGTCTACAACAAGTCGTCTCCTTGACATCCCCCATATTCGGACCAACCAAGGAAAGCGTTCTTTTCAGTATGCGGCCTCCCACTTGTGGAACTCACTCCCAGCAAGCTTACTTGACAAGCCTTCAATCTCCGGGTTCAAATCTGGACTCAAAGTGTACCTTCTTGAGCTGAGCCTCTGTGGCTGTAACCGCTAGATCATGTCCTAAACCTAACCCTATTCTACGACAACTGACTAATACTCTTCTCTCCTTGGATTGCCTATAGTTAATGTTAATAACGCTGTTGACCTGATGTAATGAAACTGTTTCTACCAACTTTTGGCTAAATGTACCCCACTGACTATGTATGTGCTCTGAAACTGAGATATTGTATTCCACTAGAATCCTCACCTAATGTAAAGTGGTTGGTGTACTCAACCCCGGGTCACCCCAGAAAAATGGATCTCTGGTCTCAGAGGGCTTACCTGGTCACCAAAATCTAAATAAATAAATAAATAATCTATGCAGGATGATTGCCTGGCAGTGGGCATTACTGGAGCCCAGGAAGACATTAAGGTAAACCCCAAATTGGTGGGGGGGGTTACACTCTTCCCTGCCTAGGAATACTTTGTGTCCATGTCAAGTCTATACTTTATAAACATTTCCACTTAGGAAAATACTATTCGTGAATATGTACTGGTGGCAACCATAGACTAATATATACATACTACGTAGCTTCATATTTGATACATCAGTATAATAAGCGTGCTTTGTTCATAACCAATATTTGCTCATATGTAATAATATTGCTTAAACATTCTACAGTTTCATATTAAACAGTTTATCTTTTCATTGGTAAACCAATTCAAGTGGCTATACATTACCCTTGTCTGTATCTCTCTCTGCACACTAACCCACAGAGATGAGTGTCTCACCTGGTCAGCTAACTTTGGGCTATCAGTAGAATGATCCCTAGAGTACTGACTGGAGGGTTTTATTGCTAGCTTAGAGGTTGCAATGTAACCTATTTTTTGGAGGGAATTAACTGTAATGTACACCTCTTTATGGACTACATTCATGGGGAAGTCTACAGGCTTTCCTGGGGAATCATACGTAAGGCATACCACAGGTTTAACAGCTCTTCCAGATCTTCTGGGTGTAGCAGGCACAGGCTCAGTGCTTTCAACATTAGCATTTGCTTTCACAACTCCCGGCTTATTGTCCAGCAGTAAAGCAGCTTCTGATGAATGGGGTACCTCTGCACTTACAGTTTGTTCAGAACTAGAAGTAGCACTTGCATCTATAGTAGTACTTGAATTTGTTTGTTCTGTAGACTTGGATTCATCATTGAGGAGGAACTCCATAGAGTTTAAATCATGTAACACATTGCTGATACTTTCAGAATTAGCATTTGAACTAGCATTATGGTCCAACATGAGATCAGATTTATCAGTTTCCAATATTTCAGCTTCGTCTGGCAAAATTCACCATTCTTGCTCTCACTTTCATGGTCAGGGCTTGCCTCTTGGGGTTCTGACAGCTCCACAAGACATAAAGAACCTGCTACTTTGGAAGTTACACAGTGCACCTCACTGTTAGGTGCTATGGGGGTAGTTGAGAGGGTTAGATAACCAGACAGTCCCGACGGTGTTGCCTTGCAACAACTGGGCTAGCTCGAAAGAGGGATAATAGGTAGCCCCATATTCATCATCATCAGACTCAAAATAGTTATCAGCATTGGCTGCAGAAGGACACACTGGAGGCTCTGGCTATGGATTAGCAGGGGGCTGGACTGATTGTTTCTTCTTGGCAGCAGACCGGGTCACAGGCCCAGTAAGAACAGTATCTTTAGGTACAGACTGTATGATAATTTGACAGTCGGTAACAGATGATTTCTGTGCATTGTCTTTACAGTTTGTGAGTCATTCTCTGGATGCACCTTGTAGACTGATAGATCATCCAGCTTGCTGATAACAATGTACGGGGTGTGATTCCACCTGCCAGCTATCTTGAGTTTCCCTTGCAGTCCCAAAATTCTCAGTAATATATGATCTCCTGGTTGTAACTCCTGGGCTTTGACACGTTTGTCATGTCTCTCTTTATTAGCTAAGTTTCTCTTGGCAGTCATTGTGTGAGGCAGCTGACAGGCATTATTAAACTAGGCTTTGAGCTTTTGTATGTACTGGAGATAATTTTCTGCTTGGATTCCATCTGGTGATAGGGCAAAACAAATGTCAACTGGTAACCGTGCTTCTTGACCAAACATCAGCTTATATGGGGAAAACCCAGTTGCATCATTATGAGTACAATTATAAGCGTGTACCAAAGTGCTTATTTGCTGGTTTCACCTCTGTTTATCTTTGACATGAAGTGTGCCGAGCATGTCCAACAACATTCTATTGAATCTTTTGGGTTGCGGATCTCCTTGAGGGTGATAGGAGGTGGTCCTTGACTTTCTTACACCTCAGAGTGAGAGCATCTCCTTGATTAGATGGTTTTCAAAGTCCCTCCTCTGGTCGAAATGGATCCATTGTGGGGCACCGTAGTGAACAAAGAATTTCTCAGCAAGCACTTTTGCTACAGTGGCTGCTTTCTGGTCCTTCATTGGATAGGACTGGGTATAATGAATGAAATGATCTGCCACAACAAGCACATTGCCAATGGTTTTTTTTTTTTTTTTGCATCAGGCTCCAAGCACAAAATGTCAATACATATGAGCGCCATGGGTGCACTAGTGGAGATAGTTACCAAGGGCACTGCTCTCTGTGGCAGAGCTTTTCTTTGAAGGCAGTGGCTACATGTTTTGATATAGGCATCAATATCAGCACCTGTCTTGGGCCAATAGAAGTGGGCATGGGCTAAGTCCAAAGTTGTCTCATAGTCCAAATGTCCCATCTGCTCAGGGAGGGCTTATAGAACCACACATTTAAATGTAGAAGGCAGCACCAGTTGTTGTTTAATGACTTGGCCTTGTCCATTCATCGTCTCTCGGTAAAGTAACTTGTTACACAACTTGAGCCTAGGCTATTCTCAGAATAGTAGAGCAGTTCTCTGGTCTTTCGATCAAAGCTTGGAAACACTCTTTCCGATATTTATGGCATCCAATACAAGCTTAATTATGGGACTGTGATACTGCTCCCTCTAGATATCAGCTAGAGTAAGTTGAGGCAAGGTGCTCGGTTTAGTGCTGCAAAGTTGCAATAAGCTGCAGGGATACAGGTTTCTGAGGGCCCCAGGCAATCAACCAGACAGTCTACAGTCTCAGAAGGCAGGTATTCATCTTTATCAAACTTCTGGTATAGATCTTTAACAGATTGTTCTGACATTCTTACCCACTCAGAATTTGGTGCAGGCCTCCTGGATAGGGCATCAGCGTCGATGTGATTCAGACTGGGATGGTACTCCACTGAATAATCGTATGTTGAGAGTGCTGATAACCAACGGTGTCCAGTTGCATCTAATTTGGCTGAAGTTTGGACATACGTGAGGAGGTTATTGTCGGTCTTTACCAGCATTTTAGCACTGCAGAGGTATTCATGAAATGGTCTACTATCGCCCACTTTAATGCGAGAAATTCAAGCTTATGCACAGGGTAATTTTTCTCAGAAGGTGTCAAGCTCCTACTAGCAAATGCCACTGGGTGTAACCCTTCCTCATACTCCTGATAGAGCATGGCCACATGTCCTTTCAAGCTGGCATCTGATTGCAACACATATGGCTTAGTTGGATCTGCCTAAGCGAGTACAGGGGCATGGGTAAGCTGATGAATAATATCGTGAAAAGCTGTATCACATTCCTTGGTCCACCTGGCACCAAAAGATTCATTAGTCTTGAAATAGGGTTTATTCTCTACTTTTACAGCACTCTTTTTATATTTCCAGTTTGTAGGTGGGTACTCTTGAGTTACATTTAGTAGGGAACGAAAGACTTCAGTGTAATCTTTTAAAAAATGGCGATAGTATGCGCAGAAACCCAATAACCTTTGCAGCTCTTTGAGATTGTTAGGCCATGACCAAATAGTTAAGGCTTCCACTTTGCTTGGATCAGTTTGAATGCCCTAAGAGGATACAATGTGGCCCACATATTTTACAGACTGTTGGAAAAATTGGCATTTGTCGATGGGCAATTTTAATCCAAGTTCTTCTAACCAGTCCAGGACCTTGAACAAACGAGTCTCATGCTCTTCAAGTGTTTTTCTGAACACAATGATACTGTCCAGATAAACTAAGCATTCAAGTAGGTTCATGTCTCCAACAGCTCGCTCCATTCATCTTTGGAAGGTGGTGGGCACTCCGGAGATGCCCTGGGGTATGCGCAAGAATTCGTGAAAACCCAGGGGACAGATGAATGAAGTTTTTTCTCTTTTCTCAGATGTCCTCAAGATTTGGTAATACCCACTTCTGAGATCTAAGATGGAAAACCACTGCTCACATTAAGACAATCGAGGGCATCCTGGATGTGAGGCATTGTGTACTGGTTGGGTATGGTTCTTCTGTTAAGGGTCCTGTAGTCCATGCACATCCTCACTGACCCATTTTTCTTTTGGACTACTACAATAGGGAGTGCATAAGGGCTACGTGATTCCTGGATAATTCCAGCTGCTAACCTATCCTGCAGATGGTGTAGAACATCATCAATGTCAGCAGGTGCCAGCCTGCGGGACCTCTCTCGAAATGGCCTCTCATTGTGGAGCCTGATATGGTGTTCAGCACCAGTGACACATCCGACATCCCATTCTTTCACAGAAAACACTTTACTCCACTGGGCCAGCTTGTGATTAACTTTATCCTTCCACTCTGCAGGAATGGGGGACTCTCCAAAATCAAACAAGTCAGAAGTTACTTCAACATCCTCATTGATACAGCACTTGCTGGGTAGCACTGCAGTATCTGCACAATAGACAGTAGCCAGGGTGCAACTTCTGTTGATTCTAATGTCCCAGTCAGACACATTCTGAATTTGGACCACCACTCTCCGGGCATATGCGTAAGCACGGGCAGGCAATATACTAGGTTTAATTAGGAACCCATCTGGCAGCTTTCCGTCCTTTGGGGCATGCAGCATAAGGATCTTGTTGGTGACATCCTTCTTCATTTGCACTTCGCCGCTGATGGTACACTGAGCATTGGGTGGCAATACCAAAGGCACTGGGTCTTTTCTTGGGCCTGGATTACCTGAAAGAGCTTCTGGTGCCTTACCGACCGACGCGACCACTCCGCTCAACCAACGAGGGGTTGCTAGAGATCCTGAGGGTCATTTTAAAATCTTCTGGCGCCTGAGCTTTTATGTTCATGGCACCGACCCTCTGGAATTCTCTACCACATTGGATTTGAGAGTACATGACGGTGGAAGGTTTTAAAAAGGGCCTAAAGTCTTTTTTATGGAACAAGGCATTTTTAGATACTGCTGATGCCTATTAATTGTCCTGCTGTTAATTCAGTTATATGAAGTTTTGTATGGTTTTAGTATGTTTTATTTTGTATTTTATTGTAATGCACCTTGGTTTTAAGAAATGTGTAGATAAATAAAGTTTATTATTATTATTTATTATTTCCTCCATACAACTTCCACTGGCTCATCCTTTTCAGCTTCCTTAGCCTGCATCTGTAGATCATATGCTCTCCATACGATGGCATGGATGTGTAATGCTCATCTAGTTTTTTGAGCTTGTTTCTCCTGACACAGTTGGGCTAGTCAGCCGAACATGTGGGTGTTAGTACTGAGTAGCAAAGTAATACCGTCATACAGGCTGGTTCGCGGGCAGACCAAGGCCAGAGTCTCCATGGATTCATCCACGCAAGCAACAGTAGAGGGGAAAGACAACCACAGTCATACATAAGAAAGGTAAGGGTAAGATTTATCGCTTAAACCCCATACATGCAGTCCTTCAAGGGGTTGGGATGAGAGGTCAGAAAGGTACTGGTCATACGACTCTTTGAATACAATAGTGACCTGAGATCTACTGTCCAATATGGCTCGGGTCAGGATACCATTAATGTACACTGTAGTTTTCATAGAAGGACCCACCATCTCTGACCAGTCCGGAGGAGCAGATTTAGCAGGTTTTTCCACTGCATGCTTAGAGGAGAAAAATTTGCGTGATGGCCTACGCTGCAGAAGTATGTTGCTTTGCAGAACCTGATTGAACAATTTGGCCATGTCTCGGCGCAGCTCCTCAGGAGCATTACAAGATTTTTTGGTGTGTCCATCTTCCCCACACTGGTAACAAAACACTTTAGTTCTGGGTTCAGCAGTATGAGCTGAATCCTCATGGGACTTAGGGTTGTCAGGAGGTGGTGGCCTATACTCTTCCTTGGACCTAGATTCAGACTCAGCTCCCCTGTAGTTTCTCCAGGACACAGAGGGTAGGGCTGCGCAGATATGGTCCTGCACCATAGCTCACAACTCCCTAATTTCTTTCACTACATTACTGTCAGATCTGGGCTCCACAGCATGGGTGCAGGCTCCTTTCAGGGCAGGGGGAGTCTCACCAGCAGTCTCAGCACTGGAGAGACAGGGGCCATGGATTTTTGCACGGTCTGTAGCAGTTTGATTGTTGGGCCACAGCTCTTTGAGTTCCTTAAACAGTTCACTGATTTGCTGCAACTCTAGGGTGGCCTCCTTCTCATGGGTTCTCTCAGAGGTAGGGACAGTTCATGCAATACCAGTATACAGGTCCCAATAATCATCTTCAGCCTCAGCTTCCCTAATTCCCTTCATTAGCCATCAGTATTCAGTGGGATTATCTTTGTGATCCTGAAATTTTAAATTCAATAAGCTCACTTGATTAGCGAGCAGACTTAATGACATGTTCTACTCTCACTCAGTTTAGCTCACTAGCCGGGATGCCCCCTTTTCAGTGCACCCTGTGCAAGACCCTCTCTACTCGAGTCACATAAGCAGATAATCATTAATTCTTTCATTGTTTGGTGGACTTGAACTTCCACATCAAATCCTCCCCACACTCAGTACTACCAAACACTCCCTAAAAGGTAGACAAGTATTCAGCAGCAGAGGCCTCTGAGCTGGTGAACCAGAGAAATTAAATAGCTTCAAGTGCAGGGCCCCTTAAACTCTCCATAAGTCTCTTACATTTTTTCCCCCTCAGAGCATTGCCACCCTTGGACCAGTGGGGTGACACAGTCCACCCAAGTCTCTAAATCTTCTTCCCCCACAGGGACAGGGATGGTACCTGAAAACAGTCTGAGCCTGCAATAAGAGTCCAGATCTACAGAGGGTACCACTATAGAGGGCACTGCAATGGGAAATGGCATAGGCAGGGGTGTAGAGGCTGGAGGGGAGTGTACTGGAGTAACCCCCCAGAATTCTCTAGGGCCCTCTGCAAATCCTCAACAGTCTGTCCCTCAGCAGCTAACAGTTTTAATAACTTCTCCCTAAATCCTTCCACTTTGGGGGATCCCTCAGGAGGAGACAGCACACTATGCACGTGAATGACCCTCCTCCCCATCTGGGATCCTTCAGGCATAATGACAGGGGGTACTTTCTCTTGGTTAATAGGAGCACTACATTCAATGAGGGCCATTATTGTCTCTTCAAACAGGTCAGCGTTCTGCCCTAGCACTAAAATTTTTCTCAAACACTTAACCTTACCCACAGTTTCCTCTATAATAGCATTAGTGGTCTCTAAGGGAATATCAAACAACAGCAAATCATGGTGGGGATCAACCCCTTCTGCCTTGTTCCACCCCAACATACGATGCACAACCATTTTGTGGGGTGGAATATTCAATTTAGCTACAGTGAGGCTTTCTATTTTAAATTTGGCACTAAATTTGCAACTGACTGCAATTTTGTATTTTGGTCGATAGGAGGCACTAATGTAATAACTGCAATTTTTGTATTTTGGCTATAAGGGAGCACTAATCCCAGCGGTGCTTCCAAGATGTAACCCCTAGGTGGTACTATTCTTAGGGTTACTACCCCTGCCTGTACTTTTAACCACAGGTTGAGGGGCCTGGATTCGATATTAAGGTGCCTCCACCCATAGTAACAATAGCAGGGGTAGCTATCTAGCTTGTTATAGCCCTCTGGGAAGCTATAACCATTCATAAACCCACCTAGTGACCTTACTTTTGGCAACAGTTAACACACAGTCAGCAATTAGCATTAATAATATGCACACACCCTTCACACTTACCACCAGGGTCTGGCTCTCAGAAAATTCCCTGGAAACCCCCTGGAAAGGCAAGGTTAGCAAAGCAAGTACAGTATACACTTTCAGTACTGTAACCCAACTAATATTATGCTCATAAGCCAGATTAAACGTGAAACAACAATCAGATTTATTAAGGGGGTCATGAACAAGGAAGGGGCATGAATTTAGATGAACGATTACTATACTGATTAGATTCAGATTACTTTACATGCACTTTTAGCCCAAATAATCAGTCTTACAACACTGGGTACCTGGGATATTATACTGGCTAGCCAGAGGTGTTGCCCGGGGTGGCCATCATTGCAGCTGTTGTTGGGGCCCTTGATGGAAGAAAAGGCAGTTAGCATGCACAAACCGAGCTTTGATTATTTCTAATTCTGACTGGTTGGCCCAGTCTCTTGTAACCCAGAAAATCACTGAAGCAGTTAGATGGTGCCACAGATTATTAAATGATTTGTTGCAGGGAGCTACCCTGGATTTACTCATGCTACCAGTTGATTGTGACAAGTCGGGTGATATGGAGACCTCATGTAGATCACCAAAGTGTATGGGGACGCAGGGCCAACACGACACACCTCCACTTCACGGCCTTTCCCTCCAGGTGGCCACAACCTGCGAGTTGTCTCTGTACAGGGGCTGGATTCCCAAAGCCAGTCTCTCGCCGAGAACAGTCTCTGGTGCAACACAGTTGGTCTGGGCCAGGTTGGCAAAAGCCCAGGCTTGATGAACACTTCAGCAAAGTTCAGTTTGTTTTGCTGGTGAAGGCTCCAGCTGGCATAACAATCAGGTCTCTGGCAAAAAAAGACCTTGACTCACGATTACCATTCAGCACATTTAACAAGAACAGCATTAACTTCTCCAACACTCAATTTGATAATTTGGCTGGTTACTATTTCAGTAGTTTCTCTTAACAAACCTCTTAATTCAATAAAGCAGTCTCTCTCACTCTCTTGGGCCGATTGCTTCACAGGAGCTTCTCGTCGATCCAAAATCTCAAGCTGCACTTTTAAATATCTTGGAGCTTTCTGCCACAAGTAAGAGCTCCTTTTTGGATTATTCCAATTACTGCAGTCAGGCAGTCCAAAGCAGAAGAATTACAGGGGAAAGGTGAAATACAGATTTAGTATTTGCCGTATTGGGCCTTGTAAGAACAGATTCAGAAGCAAATGATTTAATACCTTTTATTGGACCAACATAGATGTAACAAAAAGAACAAAGTGCTTTAGCTTTCAGATAAACAAGTCCTTCGTCGGAAGTGTAATAACAGTTATTTAGAAAAGCCAGTATTTTTAACACCCAGATCATGCAGAAAAAAGGCAGAAAAAATCTCCATTGGTTCAAAATACTCATTTAAAAAACAAAAGGCGATATCAGAGAAGCTTAATAATATCATTTCACCTTCAGCTGAGAGGGTCTAAAGGTCAGAGGTGCTTAATGCAGAAGACATACAAAGGATTCCACTATATATAAATTAAATTGACTTAGAGATATTTTCCGAATAAGATAACTACTTGAGCAGAGGGCTCTTAAATCAAATTATGAGTGTCACAATGTGTATAAGAATGCAGTTACTGAAAAGCAACCCCCTTCCGGATTAAAGACATATTAAAATTGTAAGTTAAAAACAAGCACCACAAGATAGGACTACAAGGAGCATCTATACATGGCATACAAAGAGTAACCAGTACATTTTTCCTAAAAAGAGCAATAGTTACACACTGTATGGAATGTAAAACGTAGCTGGACCCATTACCCAACTATACTCTCCCGCTAGATATTATGTCCCATAAACTTCAAAAGCCTATAGTGTAGTAACAGGAGTTTATAAATGATAATATATATATATAAATTGGCAGTAAAAGTGTCAAACAAAAAAACTACTTGTCAAGGACCACCAAGAAATTAAGACCATGCAGCCTGATATGTACAGAGTTCAATAAATTCTTAGTGTATAATATAACAACTTGATGTACCCAAAATGTCTAAGGAATCTGAATAAGAAATCATAGTAATTACATTCTCTCACCCCCCCATAAAACAACCCACCCCACCACCCCATATCCGGGGGGGGGGGATAATTAGTTTTAAGGAGATATATGTAGATATACATACACACACACAAGCACACATACACACACACGTGCGCAAAAACACACACACACACACACACAACTAATGCACCATCATTCACATCAATCACTGCAATTGTTACCCAAAGGAATTCAACTTCTCATGAAATTCGAAGTGAAAGGGATCATGTATCCTAATATGTACAGAGTAGAATTGTGACACTATGTAACCATACTACCATCTGCGCAGTAACAGTCCAAGGATTCTGAATAAAACCACAATGAAATAAAACTTCCACCCTCCCCCAGGTTAAGGTAACTAGAAGTAAATGTACAGTATGTATATAAGATGAGAGTCTTAACATACCTATGTTTCCACAAATCACTACAATATTAGCCCAATGTAATTAGATCTGTCAAGGACCCCCATGAAAATGAGATCTCACACCCCAATATGCTCAGAGTTAAAAATTGTGACAGTATATAATAAAACTACTGTATGTACAGTAACAGGCTAGGGAATCTGAATAAGACCCAATGGAATCAACCCCACCCCCAAGGAAGGTAAATGGTAAGAAGGACTTAATATTTATTATGTGTGTGAACTAAGAGTAATAACACACTGTAACTCCATGAATCTGAATAGAAGCCTAACTCAATGTAACAGCAAACCCCACACCTGCCATATTCATATACCCCCCAAACACATACACACACACACACACACACACACACACACACACACACACGCTGAAGTCCTATAATATGTCTATCCTAAGAAGAAAAGGTCTGTGAATGTTAAATCCTTTAATGTGCCATGAACCCCAAATCTGTGTTCATCCCATCTGCTACCATACTGAGATGTAAAATAAGTTTGATCTCAAAAGCTCATCTCTGTTGTGTTCTTTTGAGATTTCCTTTTAAGACCATTGCTGACATATCTGAAATTGAGTGGTCAGGCCTAGAGAAATGTCGCCCCACTGGTTTTTCAGTCATCTTCCATTTAATATTATGTCTGTGCGAGTTCATCCTAGTGCAGAGTGGTTGGCTTGTCTCTCCAACATATAAGGTGTCAGCGTGGCTCAGTTGGTAGCACATCTGCCTCTGGACCAGAAGGCTGTGGGTTCTCGTCCCACACCGGGATTGGACTTGCACCTAAAAATCGCTGGCATCTGAGTGCAGTATTGGGGGGTGCTGTACTGCTGGGGTGTGCCATCCTTCGGATGAGACGTTAAACCGAGGTCCCTTCTACCTGTCCTGGTGGGTGTCCAGGTGGAAGTAAAAGAACCCAGGGCACTCTTTGCAAAGAGCAAGGAACATACCCAGTGTCCTGGCCAACATTCCCATTCCCATAAACCGGTTCATGCAATTATCCAGGCTGTGTGTAGGTGATGATGTGCGATATGGCTGCCACCACACATTCAGTCACTTCACTACCAGTCTAGCATTGCTTGTAAAGCGCTTTGGGATACTGTGTATGAAAAGCGCTATATAAATGCTGATTCTTCTTCTTCTAACCTGTTTGTGGACATCTCTTGCATTGACTAAAATAAACAACATGCTGTGATGTACATGTATAACTCCCATATACCTTAAATTGTCTGTTTTGTGATGTAACCACACAGCCCAAAGTGGATCTGTGCTCCCAAGTCTTACAGGTGCGTTGATTGCAGGGTCGTGTACCATTTAGTGTCATGGTATTCTGTTCTGGCAAAACTTCTTCCTAATAACTAGGCTGGCTAAGTTTGGTGGTTGTTTAAAAGATAGTAGTGGTAGTTCCTTAAAATACAAATAAGGGTCTCATCCTCACTAAATATTGGATGAAGGTCCTTAATAATCTTAAGCAGAAGTTCAAGGTCTGGATGATATGTGACTACTAAGGGTTTTCTGTCAGTAGCTGTCCTTTCTTTATACTGAAGTAGTTGTTGTCTTGGCACTTGTGTTGCTCGTTCTATTGTCCTGTCAATTTCTCTGGAAGAGTGTCCCTGCTCAATAAAGGTGTTTTTCAAAATAGGAGTTTTTCAACATAGGAGGAAGGTGAGTCAGGCCTCTCCCCACTGATTCTCCTAGACTCCTTCCTGGAGCAGCTTCGCGATAGCTCGAGCTGCTCACTCTTCAAGCTCTAACTCCAACTGAACCACTGTCCTCTAACAGTTCCAGGCTTTCCTAGTGTCTTCTTTGTTCTGGTTGACTGGGGGGAGCTGTCAATCACAGTTTGGATGCTCCCATCAGTTCAGTTTAGGTGCCATCCTAAAAACTACAAAAACTACAGTTTTCCTTCCCACAAGGCACTTGAGCTAAGGACCCTTAGAGGTCCCCTTAGTCCTGTTGGTCCAAACTGTGGAAGTCCCAGACCAAACATGGTGGCTTCCATCCAGATAAACAAAGCTGCAAGAAGGCAGGTTAGCACACTCTGTTTCAAATATAACAGCAAGTTAGAAGTAAATAATCACAGTACTAGTTAGAGCTCCCTCTGCTTTACTATTGACAACAGAGTGGAGCAAATTTAAGTGGTGTCTGGCCGGTCACAAGACTTAAAGCACTTGGACCCGGCCCAGACCATTTACTATACACACACTGGATAATGACTGGAAGGGACAGGTGTGGAGACACATCATGGCACTCTCACAGGAATCAACAGGATCAAACAAACAACCTTGGACTTACCATCTATTCCAGATGACTGCCTGGCAGTGGGCATTACTGGAGCCCGGGAAGACATTAAGGTAAACCCCAAATTGGGGGGGGTGACATACCATTAATAGTATATCGTCCAAAACATAATTTCGCACCAGAAGAACAAAAAGATACTGTATCTCATCCAGGATTTTAAAAATGGCATGTCACGTTTATGATGTGGTGTGCAAAAATGGTTATGTTGAAAGTCTGGAGTAAAAAAATTGAAAATTAGTGAAGGTATGAAAGAATGTTGAAATAGTATAACGTTCAGTCATAACCTGGTCATTTTACCTTATTTGTACACCAAATTTTCAGCATAGCCTTCTTATTACCCCTCTTCATGAGCCTGGAAGGTGAACATTTTCAAATCCCTACCAAAACGTCATTCTTCACAAGCGGAACACCATTCCAGGCCACAGGTACAAAAACAGATTTTGGCCAGGATTTGAAAAATGACAGCTTCATGTTCATGAGGTGGTGTGGAAAAATGGCTATGTAGAAAATTTGGGGTCAAAATATTTAAAATTACCAATGTTACTAGAGAGCGTAGAAAGGTTTCAACGTATGCACATAACGTTGCCATTTTTACATATTTTGACCCTAAATTTTCAACATAGCCTTCTTATGACCCTACCTCATGAACAAGAGTGGTGAAAATATTTAAATCTTACCAGAAAGGTGATTTTGTAACACGACCGCAAAATCACCTTTTGGGCCTAATTTGCATAATTCCATTGATCATGAGCGGCGTCCCAAAAAGGCAATGTTAAAAACTTGGGGCCAAAATATGCAAAAATGACACAAAGTTATGCATCAAAGTTCAAAACCCCATTGAAATACATTGAATTGCACTTACCTTAGTTTCTCATATTGCCTTTGGTGGGTCCAGCAGCAAGATGTGTCTTAAATCAGAGAGTGGATCTTCAACCTGTGACCAGTTCAGGTGAGTGAGGGTATTTAGGGGTGTATGGGGGTGTGGGGTGGGGTGGTGACTGCTGAGTGGGAGGCTTGGGTAGGTGGGTGGGATGTTTGTGTGGGGGAGATCAGTAAAGGATTTTTATTTTACAGGTTAAAAAACACAGAAGGATGGATTTCTTTATTTCAAGGGTATTCCGACACTGGGATTGGACACCCCAGTGTCGGGCTCATTGGGGTATGGGGTGGGTGACCTGAAGGGGAGGATGATCAAAAGAAGAGGTAACTGGGGTGAGCACCCCAGTCCGCTTATATTTTAAACATATTTATAAAGATTTGGTTGGGTGGGGGGGTGAGCAACCTGGAGGGAACGGGGAGAAAGAGGTGGTACTGATGGTGGGCACCCTGGTCCACTTAATAGAGACAGATAGACAAATAGTCAGACAGGTAAACAGGCAGATAGACAGATAGCTAGACAGTCAGACAGACAGACAGACAGACAGACAGACAGACAGACAGATAGATAGATAGATAGATAGATAGATAGATAGATAGATAGATAGATAGTACAGTCACTCAGGCTCCTAATTCTGAAAGCTGATCAGCTGTTTGCTGACCGGCTTCATGCAAATGAAAGGACTGAAGCCTCCTGTGATTGGAGTGGCTTCGGTCCTTTTAACTACCTGAAGTTTCCACCCAGCAAGCAGAGAGTGGCATCAAGACCACAGTGCTTGGTCATTGGTCTGGACTACCAAGCCCCTTCCAGTTTGAGCTGCCATGGGCTTGGCAGTGACACACCTCTGAAATGCCGTTAAGTGTAACAAAACATTTCCTATGCATGCACAAACAAATGTAAAAACCTTGTTTAATGAAAATGTCTTTCATAATATGAATGAAAGAGTCTGAAATTAAACAAGTTTTGGTGGAGTTTTGTGTAACCAAGTTCTGCTGATGCCAATTGTAGGTATTTTTGTTGTAAACCAGACAATCTCTTTAAATAACCAGTTAATAGTCACAACATTTGTGAAAGTGCCTAAATGTGCTAATACTACTTACTGAAATAAAGAAGAAATAGATGAACACCAAATACAGTTATTATTTATTTACAATTGGCATCAATTATAAGTAGGAAGATCGACAGGTGACCCTTAACATGTTTATGTGTGGAAGGACTTTCTCCTATTGAAACCCATTTCCTTCCTCTTTGAAAGCTAAAATTAAAGCCATTTGAATGTTAATACCGACGTTGAGCTAACTCTTATGGTTCTAAGAGGTCTCGTGCATATTCTTAGGGCACAAGAACCACGAACTGAAAGAGAGACATTTCCAGGGCAGTTGTACATACGAACATATGAAGAAGCCAGCAGAGGAAGGTCATTTGATCTATCAAGTCTGCTTGTATTGCAGGGTCCACAGCTTGAGCTAATGTCCCTGCCTCCCCTCCCGCTCCTCCCATTCTCCCTACCCATGATCCTTTACTTCTCCCTATGCCTATCCCAGCCTCTCTTAAAGCTGCCCACTTTCTTCAGCGAGATGACCTCTTCCAGCAGTGCATTCCAAGTATCCACTGTCACAAACCCACTCAGCAGGTCAGGCCCTCTACTCCCAAAGTGCCAACCTCTGAGCGCAGTCTTGTGAACAGTGTAACAGACAAGGTAACCCTCTTGTCTGTTTTGTGAGTTCGGATCAACCTTTGGTCTCACGTTCTGGAGGGTTTCAAACTGTTAACCTCTTGTTAGCATACTCAATGCACAGGCTCAGATATATCTGTCTTCAGGTGGCCAGATATCTTTGCCTACGGGCACCTAACCAGGTAATACAGAGATGAACCCTTTCAAAACTTTAATAAAGACCTCAGATTTAAAATGCTTCTCTTTCCAGTTTGGTATCACCATTCAAGCTTATGTCTATTGTCTGCTATAACTATGTACTTTTCTTACAAATAAAAAAAGAAGTCAAAGACAGACCAAGTAAGTTCTAAAAAGAATTTTACTATAATAGATAAGAATATGTAAAACAGAACAATACAGAACTGTTATATCACAAGACATACAAATCTATTAAAAGAACAAGGTTTTAAACAGTGCAATTCCTGCTACAGTACTTAGTCTCTAAATTATTGCTTAAAAGTGCTCCCAAGATGTTTCGTGGTCAGAGTCTAGGTAAAAATGTGTCTCTGTGAAGTAAAACAGACTAAATTAAATTCTGGCTTTTACCCCACCTCTTTTCAGGAGGTCACCTAGCTTCTCCCCCCTGTCAGGATATATGAAAATATATATCTTATACAAAAGTATTACATTCTGCAGCTTCAGCATAATTCATGTCCTTCAAATGACACTTCTTTTGATCTCATAATAAGCTTCCCGCTTCCAGGACAGGAAAGCATCTTTATGATTTTGCACTTCTATGTAATAACCTGGGTTTTCCTTCCAACGTCATAAAATGGCTTTGTTATAGCAACTACGGTTGTAATTAACCCAGACCAACAGGATCCTTAATTAAGGCCTTACATGTAACACATGGTTTCTAAAACTGAGTGTGTGAACTCACATGCTGTCAGTATTTTTCTCATGGCTTCCATCTCTCAGCTGAAATCTGGGGGTGAGTGAGGTCACTCCTAGAGCATTTGATTTTCAGCAGGAGACATTCAGTAATACATTTTATATTAAAAAGAAATGATACAGCACTCAGAACAGGCTGTCTATGTCACACTCCTCCCCACCTAGACTGAATTTTGGGGATCTATCCCCTACATGGGATAAGCTTCCCAAATCAGTTCACTCCTCATAGACCCTAGACAGTCCATCTGAGTTCTGATTCTTTGCTCCAGCCCTATGTATGATTTTTAAATCATACCCTTGTAAAGCAAGACTCCATCTTAGTAGTCTACCATTGTTTTTCCCCATCTGTGTTAGCCAAACCAGGGGGTGGTGATCAGTCTGCACCACAAAATGCTGCCCATACAAGTATGGCTGTAATTTCTTTAGGGCCCACACTATGGCAAGACACTCCTTTTCCACCGTGCAGTACGCTTGCTCCCTGGGAAGCAGCTTTCTGCTCAGGTACACTACTGGGTGATCTGTCCCTTGGCTGGACATTTGGCTCAGTACTGCCCCAATACCCACATCTGAAGCATCTGTCTGAACTATAAAGGTTTTGCTATAGTCAGGACTTGTCTAAACAGGAGCACTGCACAGTGCCTCCTTCAGTCTGGTAAAGGCTTCCTCACAGGCTGGGCCCCAGGTGATTTTCTTTGGCATCTTTTACTTTGTCAGGTCATATAGGGGAACAGCCAGGGCACTGTAATTGAGTACAAATTTCCTGTAGTACCCTACTGTCCCTAGAAAGCTCCCGACCTGCTTCTGGGTTTCTGGTCTAGGCCATGCCTGGATCACCTCTATCTTTATTTGGTTAGGATGGAGCTGTCCCCGACCTACCACATGCCCAAGGTATGCCACTTCCCCCATGGCCACCTGGCACTTCTCGGCTTTGACAGTGAACCCGGCCCTCTGTATCCTGTCCAGCACTTCCCTAAGGTGGGAGAGGTGTTCCTCCCAGCTGGTACTAAAGATGGCAATGTCACCCAGGTACACCATGGCGTACTCCTCAGCACCATTTAACACCTGGTTCACCAGCCTTTGGAAAGTGGCTGGGGTGTTCTTCATTCTGAAAGGCATTACTTTAAACTGAAATAAGCTTATTGGAGTAATGAAGGCCGACCTCTTCCTAGCTCTGTCTGTCAATTCTACCTGCCAATACCCCTTTGTCAGATCAATAGACGTAAGGTAGGTCATCCCTCCCAACTTGTCCAGACATTTGTCTGTCCAGGGCATCGAGTGGGCGTTGGACTTTGTGACTGCATTCAATCCACGATAGTCCACACAGAAATGAGTTAAGCCATCTGGCTTGGGCACAAGGACTACGGGTGAGGCCCAGGGGCAGTGAGATCTCTGGATTACCCCTAAGTCCAGCATATCCTCCACTTCCCTCCTAATGTCCTTTCGGACAGCTTCTGACACCCGATATGCTGTCCGCCATATGGGTGTCTGTGTCCCTGTCTCCACATTGTGTGTCTCTAAGGGGGTTAGTCCAGGCTTGGCGCTAAACAAGGGGGTAAAGTCTGCTAAAACCTCCCTTACTTTCCCTTACTTTCTTGACCTGGTCTGGGGCCAGCTGGGGAGACAATTTTACTGCCTCCACAGAGGACTTCTGCTTACTTTCTTCCAGCAAATCCAAAAGGGGGTCTCCTTCGTCTGTCCCCTTCCCATGACTACACACTGCAAACACCATGTCAGCCCTATTTGCATATGGCTTCATCATGCTGACATGGTACATCCTTTCAGTCTGTCCTCTGTCAGGTAACTCCACAATGTAGTTCACGTCATTTACCTTCCTAACCACTTTGTACAGTCCTGCCCGCTCAGCTTGCAGCTTGTCTTTCCAGACTGGAATAAGGACCATGACTTAGTGACCCACCATGTACGAGCAAGCTCTGGCTCTGTGGTTGTACCACATTTTTTGTTTCTGTTCGGCAGCTGCCAGGTTGCTCTGGGCTGTCCCCATATGCTCCTTCAGCCTTTCCCTAAACCTAAGGACGTAATCCACAAGGGGAGTTCTCTGGGTGGTGTGCTTGCCTTCCCAGTCCTCCCGGATCAAGTCTAGAGGCCCATGTACCTGGCGTCCATACAAGAGTTTGAAGGGGGAAAATCCTGTTGACTCTTGGGGCACCTCCCTGTATGCAAACAACGGGTGGGGCAGGTATTTCTCCAAGTCCATCCCATGCTGTTCAGCAAAAGCCCGGAGCATTGACTTTAGGGTACCATT
Source organism: Neoceratodus forsteri (assembly GCA_016271365.2). Classification (NCBI taxonomy): domain Eukaryota; kingdom Metazoa; phylum Chordata; order Ceratodontiformes; family Ceratodontidae; genus Neoceratodus; species Neoceratodus forsteri. The sequence goes on from CM057455.1 coordinate 301,254,039, forward strand.
GAATCGTTCCACAAGTCCATTGGCTTGTGGGTGATACAGTGTCATGCATCTCTGCACCACCCCACACTTCTCCCATAAACATTTCATTAGGTCTGACATGAAGGAACCCCCTCGATCGGTGATTACCTCCTGCAGAAACCCAACACGGGAGAAAATCCCATGTAAGGTATCTGCCACTTTGTCTGTTCTCAGAGAGGATAGGGCGACTGCCTCTGGGTACCGGGTGGCATAATCCACCACAGTCAGGATGAATCTCTTCCCTGAGGAGCTGGGGATATTTAAAGGCCCCACAATATCCATTCCCACCCTCTGGAATGGCTCCTCCACTATGGGCAAGGGTATCAGGGCTGCTTGGGTTTTCTTGCCCACCTTCCCTATTTCCTGGCACCGGTGACAAGACCTGCAATACTCCTTCACCTGCTGGGTGAAGTTAGGCCAGTAGAAATTCTGGGCTAACCGCTGCATTGTGTGCGCGATTCCCAGATGACCAGACAAGAGAATATCATGTGCAATTTTGAGCAACTGCTCACAATACCCCTGGGGAACGACAAGCTGCCTGCCTAGCATCCCTCCCTCTGTCTATACTGCCTGAGTATACATAAGTCCATTTTCCCAATAAACCTTATGTCTGCCGTCACCTCCCTGTGTGCCATCCGAGTCTGCCCAAGCCCTCAGCTTCTCTAAGCTAGGATCACCCCCTCTGAGCAGCTGCAAACCCCTCACACAGTCCTAAGGCATGGGACAGGTCCCCTTCTGTTGCTAAACTAGGGTCCCTAGCACTAGCGTCAGGACCCTCAGGATCACTGTCAATCCCAACCCTCTGACAACAGGTCACCCCTCCCTCTTCAGAGTAATGTTCCGTAGCTGTGTGGTCACTTGCTACTGGGGAAATTTCTACCCCTTCTCTATCAGTCTCAATATCAGGAGACACAGGCTGGGGAACCAGCCTCTCAGTGGTTTCCACACTGGTTTCTGTGGGGTTCAGGGAACTACTATTTTCTCTTGCCGCTTGGCTACGGGTAACTGCACATACCATCCACTGCTGGAGATTGTTACCCAGGATCACATCCACTGCTAATGTGTTGGCTACAGCCACCTGTTGCACAGTTCCCCCTGTTTCACCCCAGTCCAGGAGAACACTAGCGAGTGGCAATGTTTTCTCTTCACCAGTAAACCCTTGTACAGTTACGTATTTATTGGGTATAAGCTGGCCAGGCTGTACCAGATCCCCCTTTACCAATGTCAGGGATGCCCAGGTCCCTTAACCCCTGCGTCTGTACATCATTTACTATGACTGGGTGCATGTGTTCCCTCATGTTCACTGGCATGCTCTCAGGGACACACAAACAACCCACTTCTTTTCTAGCACCCTGTTGTGTATTTTGGCTCGCCTTTTTGGGCCACTGTCTGGCAATATGCCCAGTTTCCTTACATAGCCAACATGCATTTCTTACTTCAGATAAATATTTTCGTTGAAACCTGGGGCTAACTGGTTTCGGTGGAGGCAGTGAGGGTTTTAGCTGCCCTGAAGGTGCACTTTTCCCTTTCTGAACTGCCACACCCACCCGATTCACTGTCAAAGCAGGTCTGCTCTTGGCATAGCGGTCCGAGAGTTCAGCAGACTCTTGCACTGTTTTTGGATCTCGGTCCTCTAGCCAGGTTTTTAGCTCTGCTGGACATGCCCAATAAAACTGTTCTAATGAAATCACATTTTCAATTTTATCAACAGAGTTTGCCTCAATTTCTTCCCACCAACGTTTTAAAAACTGGCGTTGTTTCGTGGCTAGCTCCTCATAGCTTATATCAGGGCTTCTCCTGAGCTTATGGAATTTAGCTCTGTATGATTCAGCAGTTAATTCAAACTTTTTTAACAGTGCAGCTTTTAACTTGCTGTAATCATCACTGTCCTCATTGTTCATTTGACCCAATGTATCCCAAGCTTTCCCGGTAAGGTGCGGGGATAGCTGGAAGCTCCAGGACTCTCTAGAAATTTTAGCCTGAATACAAACTTTTTCAAAAGAATTTAAAAAGACATCCATGTCCTCCCCTTCCTTAAACTCAGCTATTAATTTGGAGTTCAATTTGTAACCCAGTCCTGCCATCCCAGTTAAACCCAAGCCACTTACCTGCTTGGGTGCCACTGGTTGGAGTCGTATCTTGTCCAGTTTGTGTTGCCTCTGGTGCTCCTTCTCCTCATGGTCTGTGTCTCGGCATTCTCATTCTCTCTTCTCCTCGGCAGCTGCCTGGTGCTCACGCTTCTCATGTACTGCCTCCCTCTGTTGTCACTCTGCCTCATGGTCCGCCTCCCTCTGTTCTTGCTCTGCTTCCAGTTCCATCCTGCACAACTCAATTTGCAGTTTGAGTACCTCTGGATTCAGGATACTGGTGACCATCCCCTGCTGCTGTGGCCCTTCACTGACAGTGGCCCTGCTGTTCTTTTCAGTCACGGTCGGTGACTCACTGCTCTGGGTATCTGCTACCATCAGGGCCTCTAAGAGGTTCTGCTTTTTGGCTGTCACCTCGAACGGGACTCCCCTGTACCTGCACAACTGCTTCAAGTAATCTACAGTGTGCCTGCTGTAGTCAGAAACCATCTTCTTCTTCCCTGACTACGGCTACTCTGACTTGTACTTTGGAAAAAAAAAATAAAATGGGTAGGAACTGGACTGTATGCCAAGTGACATATAGTTCTGTTTCCTTTTTAAAATAAAACTCTGCCTTTTTTCTTTCTTTGTAAAAGAGTTTACCGTCTCAGCTGACACAGAACAATAAAGCTTGGGATACCAAAATAATGCCACTGTTACCAACCAATCTGTCACAAACCCACTCAGCATGTCAGGCCCTCTACTCCCAAAGTGCCAACCTCTGAGCGCAGTCTTGTGAACAGTGTAACAGACAAGGTAACCCTCTTGTCTGTTTTGTGAGTTCGGATCAACCTTTGGTCTCAAGTTCTGGAGGGATTCAAACTGTTAACCTCTTGTTAGCATACCCAATGCACAGGCTCAGATATATCTGTCTTCAGGGGGCCAGATATCTTTGCCTATGGGCACCTAACCAGGTAATACAGAGATGAACCTTTTAAAACTTTAATAAAGACCTCAGATTTAAAATGCTTCTCTTTCCAGTTTGGTATCACCATTCAAGCTTATGTCTATTGTCTGCTATAACCATGTACTTTTCTTACAAATAAAAAAAGAAGTCAAAGACAGACCAAGTAAGTTCTAAAAAGAATTTTACTATAATAGATAAGAATATGTAAAACACAACAATACAGAACTGTTATATCACAAGACATACAAATCTATTAAAAGAACAAGGTTTTAAATAGTGCAATTCCCACTACAGTACTTAGTCTCTAAAATACTTGCTTAAAAGTGCTCCCAAGATGTTTCATGGTCAGAATCTAGGTAAAAATGTGTCTCTGTGAAGTAAAACAGACTAAATTAAATTCTGGCTTTTACCCTACCTCTTTTCAGGAGGTCACCTAGCTCCTCCCCCCTGTCAGGATATATGAAAATATATATCTTATACAAAAGTATTACATTCTGCAACTTCAGCATAATTCATGTCCTATAAATGACACTTCTTTTGATCTCATAATAAGCTTCCCACTTCCAGGACAGGAAAGCATCTTTATGATTTCGCACTTCTATGTAATAACCTGGGTTTTCCTTCCAACGTCATAAAATGGCTATGTTATACAACTACGGTTGTAATTAACTCAGACCAACAGGATCCTTAATTAAGGCCTTACATGTAACACATGGTCTCTAAAAACTGAGTGTGTGTGAACTCACATGCTGTCAGCATTTTTCTCATGGCTTCCATCTCTCAGCTGAAATCTGGGGGGGGGGTGAGAGTAAGTGAGATCACTCCTAGAGCATTTGATTTTCAGCAGGAGACATTCAGTAATACATTTTATATTAAAAAGAAATGCTACAGCACTCAGAACAGGCTGTCTACATCACATCCACCCTCTCTGTGAAGAAATGCTTCCTGACCTCCCTCCTAAACCTCCCACCCTCCAGCTTAAGACTATGCCCCCTAGTGTTACGGTTGCTACTCAGCTTAAAGAGACTCTCCTTATCAACCTTTTTTATCCCTTTCAAGTACTTGAAGGTCCCAATCATGTCCCTTCTCTCTCTCTCCTGTCTTTCAGGGAGTTCATGTTCAGTGCCCTTAACCTCTCCTCGTACTCCTTATCCTGCTGACCACTATCATCTTTGTAGCCCTCCTCCGGACCTTCTCCAGCAGGTTAATATCCTTTTTGAAGTGTGGGCACCAGTACTGAACTCCATACTCTAGATGCGGCCTTATCAGTGATCTGTACAAGGGCAGTATAACCTCCTCTCTCCTACTACTGTTCCCCCTAGATATGCATCTCAGCATATGTTTGCCTTTGCTGCTGCTTGTTGTGTGTGAGACACTCTTAAAAGATTAAGAGTGTCTCTCATGCAGAGGACAGGAGCACTCCAAATGGTCAGGAGTACTCCCTTTATCTGTAATGTAAATAAATAATAAATTTATTTAGTGCATCTCTATAACTTGGTATGTGTTTGCACAATATACTTATTTCATCCCTACTTGTGAAGCAGGGGTGGAGATGATGGGCCTGGAGTCCCTTTCTAACCTTAAATTATAATGTAGCTATGGCAATATGATTAGGATGGATAAAACAAATGTTTTTAGCACTTTGTGAAACAGTTGTAAAAAGTAACCCTGTGACTTTAAAAGCAAAATATTTCAAGGTGCTGTTTTTCTATAGTTCCATTCCCTGCAGAAGTGGTAGTGAATTACAAAGTCCATGGAGTTAGTATGATAATTATGCCAAATAAAATATGCAACTTTCTGCATTTATTTTAGTTTCAGAGTACATGTGCAGTCTGGCCCATCACAACCCTCTGCTTCCTGCTTCCAAGGCAGTTAACAATCCATCTCCTTTAAGCTTCAAGTATGCTGAGGCAGTGTATATTGCCCAGATACTTAAGTTGGCATGGGCCACAGTGTGCTGAAGTCCACACTTTACAGCCCTGCCTCTGTCTGCCTCCCTGCTCACTCCTTTACAAAGATGCCAATCACATTAGTTTGTCAGATCTGCCCATCAGGAAGCCACCTGAAAAAGGGAAAGAACCTTGATTTCTATCAAGTGCTCCATTATTTTTTTCCTTCATAATATCTTCCAGGACTTTGCTCATCACTGATGTCAGGCTGACGAACCTGTAGTTGCCCAGGTCTGGCCTTACCCCTTTATTGAAGATAGGGACCACATTGTAAACTTTCCAGTTTTCCAACACCACACCTGTGTAGGCAGACTCTTGAAAGAGCACTGCAAGCGGCCCCATCAGTTGTTCTCTTACACACATACAAAAATAATAAGTTGAAGAAAGCCTTGTGGTCTATCTAGGCTGCTTGATTTGCAGTGCCTCTTTTCCAGCAACTGCTGTGGACTCTTCCCCCTCCCCGTCAACCCCGACCTTCCACTTCACACTTTTCTGGCCCCCTTCCCCATCTAACCTGACCTTCCCTTTCACCCTATCCCATACCCTCTTGAATTCATCATCCGTCCTCTTTTTTTTTCCACATTTAAACATTTTTTTTTATTGAAAGACAGACAAAATTACAAAGATACAACAATCAATAGTGAAATAACCATCAACAAGGAGGGTGCTCGACAAGAAAGCGACCTCAATTCCTGTACAGAGACATTGAGGATCATAGTCTATAATCTTCCTGAAAATGACACCAAGATCCAAATTTTACAAGCAAAATAGCTAACATACTACTGGAAGCATCTACCTTCCCTTCAGAAAAAATAAAATCTAAAGCATATTAAGAAGTGCAATCTAGCAAATCCCCATTTGTATAACCCACCGAGGTCAACCACGATCCCCAAGTCTGATAAAACAGGGGGAGGGCATTCCTCCTCCGGTAAGTCAGCAGATAAAAAGATGCTGCTTTAGCCTAAGCTTGCTTCCACTGTGATAGAGATGGCACTTCAGTAGACTTCCAATTCAAAAGCAAAAGTCTCTTAGCCTCTAAAGCAGCAGCAAAAAGAAACCCTTTATAAACCAAAACCCGCATTCCCAAAATTTGAAAGTCCCACAAAATCCATAGTAAAGGGGACCGTGAAATGATGAATTGTAGAGTGCCCTCTAAAGTCCTAATAGTATTGTCCCACCAATCTTTCACTAAAGGACAATCCCACAAAATATGACCTATCATACCAGTGCTCCACAGACACCACCAACATAAATCTGAGCTCAACACACCCAGTTTCATCACATGCACCGGAGTATGATGCCAACGGCTTAGCACCTTCTTCTGTACTAACTGGAGTTTGGGACCGGGGAGGTCTTATGCGCAGCTACCCAACACTGTAATATCCATCATCTTCTGAGAGACAATCTCCGCTGGGAGTTCATTCCACACCATTACCACTCACTCTGGGAAGAAGTGTCTTCTAACTTCCTTCTTGAACCTCCCCCAGCCAGCTTATAGCAGTGCTCCCTTGTGGCCCTGTTCCCACTGAGACAAAAAAGGTCCCCCTTATTCATCTTGTTGATACCTTCTAAGTGCTTGAAGGTTTCAATCATGCCCCCCACTCCTCTCATTGAGTGAGTACATGTTGAGGCCTTTCAGCTTGTCCTCATAAGCCTTGTCCTGCTGTCCCCTGACCATTTACATCACCCTCCTCGGGAATGCCTCATACATGTTGATATCCTTTTTTGAGTAGAGTCTCTAGTACTACACACCATACTCCAGGTACTGCTGCACCAAAAGTCTGTACAGTGACAATATAATCTCCTCCTGTCTGCTTGTGATCCCCCTTACAATACACCCAAGTATTCTGTTTGCTCTGGCTCCTACCTTTCTACACTGTGTTGTTTGTTTTAGGTCACTGGTTATGGCTACCCCAAGTTCTTTTCCTCCTTCAGTTTGGTTACCCAGGCTGTAGTCAGTCCTCGGGTTCTTACCTCCTGTGTGCATGACTTTGCATTTCCTTGCATTGAACCCAAGCTGCCATACACCAGACTACATTTCTAGCCTTGCTAGGTCTTCTTTAAGGTCCTGTACCCCCTCATCTGTATCTGTCCTCCCAAAGAGCTTGGTGTCTTCCACAAAGAGGTAGATTTTGCCCTTTATGCCATCTCCAATGTCACTTATGAACACGTTGAACAACACCGGACCGAGCACTGGGCTTTGTGGTACCTCTGGTAACTTCCCTCAATCTGGAAGCTCCCCCACCATCACCAGCTTCTGAGTACTACCTCTTAACCATTTTTCCACCCACCTAGTTAATTTATCTCCTACCCCTAGGTACTCCAACTTCCTGATCAACTTTTTGTGGGGCACTGAGTCAAAGACCTTGCTGAAATCGAAGTAACATATGTCAACCTCTTGGCCCTTGTCTACTGTTTTTGTTAATCAATCGAAGAAGTTGATCAGGTTGGTTTGACAGGATCTTCCTGCCATGAACCCATGTTGCCTCTTGTCTTGGAGGTCAGCTGCCTCCAGGAACCCAACCAGTCTTTCTTTTAGGATGGGCTCCGTTAGGTTACCAACAATAGACATCGGGATGACCACCCTGTAGTTACCAGGGTTATTTTGGGGCTACTTTTGTGGAGTGGAACCACATGTGTGGTTCTTGACTCTGGCAGAACCAACCTCATATTCAGTGAGCTGTTGAAGTTTTCCACCATTGGAAATACAAAGTCCTCCACCAGCTCCCTCAGTACCCTTGGGCAAATACCATCCAGATCTGGGAACTTGTTTACTTTGAGGGCCATGAGTCCTCTTTTCACCCTTTATTCTGGAATCCTATCTTCTGCCCTATCCCTCCTCCCTCACCACCACCACCCTTCCTTCCTTGAGGCACAGGTCCATCCTTTTCTTTTGTAAAGACAGAGCAGTAGTATTTGTTCAAAACCTCTGCCTTCTGTGCACTACTTTCGACTCCCCTTTTCAACTTCACTCTTCCCTCCTTTTTGTCCCTTTTCTCCCTGATATACTGGAAAAATGCTTTTCCCCCTCCTTGATCCCTGCTGCAATTTTTAACACCTTTCTGGCCTTGGCTTACCTGACCAACCTGATTGCTTCCTTAGCTTTCTCCAAGCATTCCACTCTATTTACATCCCTTTGGGACTTCCAAATTTTCTGTATGTGGCCCTCTTTTCCCTTACTGCCTGGCCCACTTCACTGTCATATCAACTTGATCTCTTGGTTTTTAAGTTCTTACCTTTCTGTTTATTGCATATCTTAGTGGTAGCTGCTATCCCTTCCTTGAAGACTGTCGACTTCTGATCCACTCCCATGCCTTCCTTGATGTTAGCTAGGTGTCCCCACAGTACCTCCCCCATCTCCCTAAAATTGGCCTTCCTGAAATTTAACACCTTCATCTGAGTAGTTAGGGGCTCCTTACCCATAACGACTCTGAACCACAGTTTGGTGGCCATGGCTTCACAGGGGTTTCTTCACCCCGATGTTCTGGACATTCTCTCCATTAGTTAGTGCCAGATCCAGGGTGGCCCATCTTGTGTGGGTTTGGTAACTCCCTCAACCAGGAACCTCCTCTGGACTCTGCCCAGGATCAACTGGCTATGCACTGGACCCTTCAATCCACCTTGGGCAGATTGAAATCCTCCACTATAACAACCTCACCCCTACCCACTGCCATCAGGATCATGTTATTCAATTCCTTGTCCTTTTCGTTATCCTGTTTGGTGGTCTATATAATACCCCTAGCCTTACTTAACTTCCTTTTGCTGTTTGAATTTGCACCCTCAGCCCCTCTACCTTCCCTTTCCTGGTTTCCTACCATGTGGCAGTAATGCCTTCCATAACATAGAATGCCACATCACCCCATTTCCCTTTCTCCCTGTCCCTTCCATATATCTTACACCCTGGAACAGAGAGGTCCCAGCCATGGTCTGAAGTAGACCATTTCTCTGTGATTGCCTATAGATCCACTTTCCTTTCTGCCATCAGTGCCTGTAGGTCATCCGTCTTGTTCCCTAGACTTCTAGCAGCCAGGTTCCTTTCCAGTTCCCTATACCTAAATACTTCCTCCCTGCACCATTCCCTCAGCCAACTATTAAAGTCCTTTATCCTTGCTGTGCTGGCCCTCGGCAGTGGCAGCACTTCCAAGAATGCTACTGACCTAGCCCCCCTACAAATCTGCCGTACTTCCCTGCACCCCTCCAGCACTGTCCCTACCTCACATCTCCCTAGGTCATTTTTACCTAGGTGTACTATCTCTTGGGGTTCCCTTCTAACCACTGTGTGAGTGTACCTATCATAGGGCATATACAGTCTAGCATCATTCTCAGCATACACACCACCTTCCTGCTTTGAAATTCCCCTTTCTTCCATCTCATCCCCCTTCACCATTGAAACTCCCTAGTACTATGACCCTACTGCTTCTTTTCTCCTTCTCCTATCCCCCCACCTGCTGACACTACTATATCCCGTTTTACACACTTTACTACCCAGCTCCCCTCTGCTAATCCCCCATTCCTTCCTTCTGTGCTCTGACACCTGTCTGCTTTTCTTCTGCATCAGTTACCTCAGTATAATCCCCTCTCTAAATTGTACGCTGACTTCCCCGTGTCTCTCTGCTTCATCTTCCTCCCTATTCCCCCCGACACCCCTTCCTACTCCAGTTTCCCCCTGCTTTGGGCCCTTCTACCCTCTTCATCCCTTGTAACCTCCCTTGACCCCCCTCCATAGGCTGATTTTCCTTCTCTTACCTGCATCCCTCCTCACTGGTGTTCCTGTGGGTACGCCCACTCTCTCCTTCCTCTGCTGAATTCCCCCATCCCACAGTTCTCCAACCAACCTCTCTAGGCTTCCTCTCAATCTGGGGTATAGGTACCCAGTGCATCTGGACACCCCCTGCCCCTGCCCTCCCACTACAGCATATTCCTCTCCCTTGCTCTGTCCCATTACACATTTTCCACCCAACTATTCAGTCCTTCTTTCCCTTCTCTCTACCAGTATTCCCACCTCCCTCCTTAATCTGTATTTCAAGCATCAAGAAACTTAATTTTCTGCACAGTAGACAACCCCCTGCCTCCCACTTAGTCCACAGGAAAACTGCTGCCCCACAGCCCATACAGGACACTACACTGTCCCTTCCCTCTTGCTGTCTGTATGTGTTACCTTGCTCCCCACAGTTTTGTGGGACTAGCCCCTGACATGTGTATTAGTACTCCTATGATGTGTCTTACCTTTCCCTAGGTAGTGAGTAGTAGTACATTTCCCTCTTGGCCTCCTTCCCCAGCTATGGAGCAGTTACATTGTCTGAGTTACACTCTCCTATTTAATCTCCTTCTGCAGGCCTACCCTAGGTAAGGGTAGCTAGTATCCCTTAGTGCCACTGCCTCCACAGGTCTATCCCAGTTAAGGAAGAGTTTCAGTCCCCTATATCCCTGATGTCTCAGTCTCACCCAAGATAGGCAGCAGGCCCAGTCCTTGTGTTTATCTTTCTTTGCAGGTCTACCCTAGATAGGGAGTAATTCCAGTCCCTAATTATTCTGCCTCTGCAGGTCTAACCTAGATAGGGAGCAGCTATAGTCTCTAAATATTCTGGTTTTGCAGTCCTATCCCTGTTAGGGAGTAGTTCCAGTCCCTTAGTATTCTGTCTCTGCCAGCCTACCTGAGAAAGGGAGTAACTATAGGCTTATAAATATCCTGCCTCTACAGGCTTTCCCCAGATAGGGAGTAGTTACTGTTACTTATTAACCTGTCTCTGCAGGTCTACCCCAGAGAGAGAGTAGTTACTATTATTCCATAGTATTCTGTCTCTGCCATCCTACCCCAGATAGTGAATCGCTATAGTCTCAAAATATCCTGCCTCTGCAGGTCTACCCCAGATAGGGAGTAGATACTAGGCCCTGGTTCTATGTGATAATGGTGATTGCAGAAAGGTGATCACCGTTAGGGTGAATGTACATCGGTGAAAATCAATTTCGCAGATGTACACTTGTGGCGCAAACTGAAAGGGCACCCATAACATAGTTTTTTTGGTTTTTGCGGGGGGGCTGCAGATTCTGCACCCCATACTAAAGGATTCTCAACTCCAAGGGGGTGCATGCCAGGGGGTGAAAACAACAACATAAAATTACCATGGACCAGTGCAAAAAATACTGATACACCCAGCATCCTCCAAACCCTAGCTTGTCATGAACCCACCATGCCACATGGCCAGCTTGGCAACCAACCCCTGCACTACACCTCACAAACCCTCCCTCCCCTTCTGCCCATCACACAGCGTGCTTGCTCCTCCCCCCATGTGCACACATATACATATAGCAACAGGATGTTGCTATACCTGCATTCGCCCCCCTGTCCAGTAGCCCTGTGAACAGATGCTGCTATTGAGTCACCCTTTTTGTAAGTGCTCAATAGTGGACTCCCTTATCATGGGATACCCTATCCCCTAGAACCTCTGCAGGCCTATCCCAGATAGGGAGTAGTTTTTAATGCCTTGCAATCCTGCTTCAATTGGCCTACCCTGTTGTTATTCTGTCTTCACTCTTCTACTCTATCCTGTTCACCTCCCCCTTTCAGCCCTATAGGCTTACTTTACCACCTCACCTGTACCCTCCTGGGCAGAACCCCGTATGGCCTGATGTCTGCTCTGTGGACATCCCAGATACCACTTAGCAAGATGCCACACCCCTGCTTCATGGCACTCACACTTCGGGGTCACTTGAATTCTGGGTAATTTATATGGAACCCAGCCACAATGGTGCTGCGATCAGCAGCCTGTTCTTCACCCCTCACCTCCCCACAAGGCCCCACCTCCTCCCCTCCAAGCAAACACACAGCTCACTATAGGTAAAATGCAAAGCATCACAGAAAAAAATGTTGTATCAAGGAAAAAATGACCTGAGAAGCTTGGCAACTGCTTTGCTTCTCAGGCTCCATTCCTGAAATGCTGCAAATTAAGCTTTCAATCACTTTTAATTACTTGGACTGCAACCACGTGATTGGCTGCCTGTGGTCACATTGTCTGCCCACCACCACAATGGCACTGAGATTGGGTGTCTGTCATCCCACCCTTCAGCCTTCCACTAGACCCCTGCCTTCCTCCTCTCTGCTACCTCAAGCAAAGACATAGCTCATTATAGGTACAATACAAAGCAGCACAGAAAAAACTGTATCCGGAAGAAAAGACCTGAGCTACTTGATGGCTGCTTTGCTCCTCTGGCTCTGCTTCTGAAATGCTGCAAACTAAACCTTCACTGACTTTTAATTACCAGGACTGCAGTGCAGCTGCATGATTGGCTGGCTGCAGTCACGCGATTTGTCCACCACCACAATGGCGCCGAGATCAGCTGCCTATTCTCCCACCCTCACCCTCCCACAAGGTCCCTACCTCCCTCCTCCCCCACTGTCAAGCAAATACACAGCTCATTACAGGTAAAATGCAAAGCAGCATAGAAAAAAGTTTGTATCAGGAAGAAATTACCTGAGCAGCTTGGCAGCTGCTTCGCTCCATCTGCTTTGCTTTAGCGCGACTACAGTCTTGTAGTGTATCCCGTACACCCTTTGAGACTTTCCTGGCTTGATTTTCACCAAATAGTCAGCTACCTGGCAGGTGTCACGTCCACAGGCTGCATCCTGGCTACTCCTGATGACAGGGGCGCTCCCAATGAGCGCCTTCCCTTTCCATGAAGCCCCGTGGTGAACACCGAAACAGAGTATTCATTCAGCATCCCTGCAAAGTTGTACCCTACTGCATATGTTTAGCTCTGTTTTTTCTTACGTATTGTATTATTTAACTGAATGGTATTGTGCATCTGTACATGTGTACCTCTGCTTTAGTGTGCTGTTCATTGTTCTTTCTTGTATTTCTGCACTATTTTATATGCCTATTCTGTGCATCCAAATTTAACCGCCTTCCCTTGGTAACTCAGTGCCTGAAAATGTCCTTTGGTTCCATGCATCTTTCCAAGTCAACAGTTCAAAATAATTAAAGAAATAAATGAACAGAGGATTTAGTTGTCCTTTAGTGGTTTGTTCTGGGTAGATGGGAAACCTATTCCAGGCATGCGAGGCCCTAAATGCAAATAAATCTAGTCCATGCAAGTCCTGGGCACCTTTAAACAGATGGATTCAGAGAAGCAGAGCAAAGCTTTGGAAAAATGCTCTTCCTATCACCAGGGATCATAATTTCCTACATCTCCAGTTGAGGTTTGTGACATGAGACTAGCTAAACAAGATTTGATGTTGCGATCTCCAGCCCAGTGCCCATTGAAAAAATGAGAACAGTATATCTGTACGAAATAACTAGGTACCACTGGTCTGTTGGAGCAGATTAGTTAGCAGGGCGTTTAAATGTCAACCAGTCACAACTTATCATTCTGATCAGCAGTGATCAAAGAGCATTTTCTTTTTCAGTAGGCTGATAAAGCCCTTCTGATTCTGAAGCCTCTGCTGTAGGAATTAGCAACATCACACCAAGGAGATTCTCGGCTGTCCTTGATATCAAAAACACATACTGTATGAAAAAAGCAAAACAAAACAATGTTCAATAACATACATTCTTCCAGACCCTCTCCTGTAATCCTCTAAGTGCTGTTTCGTGCTATTTTTCTTTTTTTTTTTTTATTTCTTAGGGTTCCGTAGGACTCTTGGCACCAAGCATTTATCTCAAACTGCTATTGATCCCAGCTCTATAAAAATGATTACACTTGACCCTGGCCTGCACTCTATTCACTGTGTCTCTCTGCTAGATAGGAAATAGGTGGGTGAAAAAAGAGAAACCTGCATGATGGATCGTGAGATGAAATGCAGGGCTGAGTGCAATTTTTCTTACCAAAAGAGACGGAAAAAAATTAACAGGCACTTTTGTTCTCACAATGTCACACACTCCTGTTTTTTTCTGGAATAAATTGCGTTGGATCCTCCATGGCTGCATGTGGGCTGGTTGTACTAAGATTTGTGCTGGCTAGTGTTTTGGAACACTAGCTTGGGACAGAAGGGATCCAGTTTCTTCAACAGCCAAGTGAGGCAGCAAATCTGGCATCTCAGGAAAATTTGGAGATTGGGATGGCAAGACCTGACTCATCTTTGTTTACTTCTGTCCTCACTAACCATCCCACTCCTGGATTTCTTTCAGTGCTACCACATGCCTGGGCACTACCGCTGGAGGGGTCATCACTATTCTCACCCACCCCCTACGAAGCTCCACCCTCTCCCTGAACTCATAGGCATAACGCTATGTCCCAGTTAGCACAATAGAAGAACCTCCCCATCCCTATATTTAAGTTCCTTGGCCATGCCCCTTAAGGGAGAGATATTATAAAAGAGAGGGAGGAGCAAGAGCCATGGAATCTGGGTGCTGGGGTGCACGAATGCCTTCGGGTGAATAAGCAGTGAATATTTGTATTTGAGGGCCAAAAGTATTTGGATACCCATTATACTATTCTTTCCAAAATAGTAAAACAAATAAAAAAATTGTATTAAAATGCTGTTTCACTTCCCCAAGTGACCTCCAACTCTGCTCTCAGTAGTTTCCTACCGTCAACCCCACAACCCCCATCCTCTTCTATACAATTCTATTCAGACTGTGTACTGAAAGTGGAGCTTACATAGTGCCAGGTTCCAGATACTTTACTTTCTGTGTTAAATTTCCCCTCCCTAACCTGAATTCTACCAATTTCTATAGGTCCATGTTTGTTAGTTAGCCCCCCTGGCCCCCAAGATGACTGGGCAGGCAATAGTAGGAAATATACTGGCTAGTCAGTGGTACCCTCTCATAAGCCCATACCACACTACTTTATCAGTGTCTAATATGCTGTCATCTGCCCACCTGTAGTGCACCCAGAGTGCTGTGAGTTAGGAAGGGGGACCAATGAGCAGCTGCTAAGTTTCCTACTACTACCCCTCAGTCATGGAGAGCAGGGGTCAGGAGCTACTTAACAAATATGGATCTTTGGGCTGGGGAGAAGCTAGACTAGGAATGGGGATGTCTCTTTTTTATTAGTTGACTGATTTTTATATGCAATACCAGCTGTGCAAGTTACACGGCAGCCAGGCTTGGAGGTGAGCGGACGGTTTGTACTGGCTGCCATCTGTGATCAGGGTGGTAGGGTTGGGGTGGCTGGGGGTGCATGGGTGGGTGTGCCACTGGACACCAGGGAGAACTTATAGGGATGGGGTGCCATGGGACATCAAGGAGAAGTTTTGGGGAAGAGGAGAGGCAGGGGATGTCACTGGACACCAGGGAAAAGGAAAGGATACTCATCACAGTATCTTTCCTTCTTCTAAATAATTAGAACAGCTAGTACAACTCTTGCATCATCTGCACCTGTGCAATGATGTCCCAGAACTTAGAATGCTTTTAAATGAAAACTCTCTCTCTCTCTCTCTCTCTGTGTGCTGGTTTCATGCTGGCTGCCTTTTCCTAATAGATCATTAGCTGAAGAGTCCAGCTGTAGCTGAAACCTAGTTTAAAACACAATGACAGTATTAGAGAACTCTGGTCAGAGCCGACATGGCTGTGCAGAGCTTTTGGGATGCTTTTACATAGACTTTGAAACATAGACTTTGACGGCAGATAAGGACTGCTAGGCCCATCTAGTCTGCCCATTTCCCTACCTACAGGATAGGCCACAGATCCTAGTTAACCAACAGCCTTTATCTTCCTGCCCCCCACAAGAATTGCCTTATGTCTGTCCCATGCATTCTTGAATTCTCCCACAGTTTTAGACCCCACAACTTCCTCAGGAAGGCTGTTCCATGCATCCACTACCATCTCTGTGAAATAATACTTCCTCACATTGCCCCTGAACCGCCCTCCTTCTATTTTTAAATTGTGTCTCCTTGTTCTTGCAAGTCTCTTTTTCTGAAAGATGCTACCCTCTTGGACTTTGTTGATTCCCTTGAGGTGCTTGAAAGTTTCTATCATATCCCCCCTCTCCCTTCTTTCCTCAAGGGTATACATATTAAGCTCCTTAGTCTCTCCTCATACGGCTTCTCTTGCAGACCCTGCACCATTTTAGTTGCCCTCCTCTGGACTGCCTCTATCCTGTCTATGTCCTTGCGAAGATGGGGTCTCCAGAACTGGACACAGTATTCCAGATGGGGTCTCACCAACTGTCTGTACAGAGGGATAACAACTTCCTGTTTTCTGCTGCTGATGCCTCCCTATACATCCCAGTATACCCCGGCCTCCCTACTGCCTTCTCACATTGCTTGCTAACCTTAAGGTCATCTGATATGATTACCCCAGGTCCCTTTCCTGTTTTGTTGTTGTTACTAGCTCCCCACCCATTGTGTATTCTTCCCCTGGGTTCTTGTTTCCCAGGTGCATTATTTTGCACTTTTTGCATTGAATCCTAGCTGCCATACGTCTGACCATTCCTCCAACCTTGCTAAGTCCCTTTTCATCCTTTCCACGCCTCCTGTGTATCAACCCTGTTGCAGATCTTTGTGTCATCTGCAAAAGGCATACTTTTTCCTTCCAGTCCTCTGCAATGTCACTGATGAAGACATTAAAAGGACTGGACCCAATACTGAACCCTGCGGTACCCCACTAGTAACTGCCTTTCTTCAGAGTGTACTCATTTACAATTACCTTCTGTGTCCTGTTGTCCAGCCAATGTTTTACCCAGGCTACCACCCTGGGACCCACTCCCAGGCTGGTTAATTTGACTATCAATCTTTTGTGTGGGACTGTGTCAAATGCTAAAGTCTAGGTAGGCCATGTCCACAGCACCTCCCTGGTCTACTACTTTGGTCACCCAGTCAAAGAAATCTATTAGATTCGTCTGACATGACCTTCCCCTGTGAACCCATGCTGCCTTGGATCCTGTGCTCCACTGACCTCTAGGTACTCAACTATTCTTTCCTTCAGAAGTGACTCATCACTTTCCCTACCACAGAGGTCAGACTGACAGGTCTGTAGTTTCCTGCCTCTGTCTTGGTCCCACTTTTGTGAAGGGGAATCACATCCGCCTTCCTCCAGTCCTCGGGTACCACACCATCCTCCCATGATTTATTAAAAAGAGTAGCCAGTGGTTTCACTAGTTCCTTCCTTAATTCTTTTAGAATTCTGGGGTGAATTCCATCAGGACCCATTGCTTTGTCCACCTTCAGTTTTAGGAGTTCTTGCAGAACCCTTTCTTCTGTGAATTGACTGGGATCGATTTATTAAAAAGAGTACCCATTATTTCTAATGAATTTGTACAATGCAGATCTGTTGAGAGGCAGTTTCAATGTGATCTTCCTTTTACACATTTTTACTGTGTGTTTTCAGAGAATATGCCTGCTGATTGCTATTTGTTTAGCCTGGACAGTTCACAGAAGACATGCCATCTTATTTTCAGTGTGGCTGTGCATCTACACAATATTATGCTGCATTGCATAAAATCAGAACACACTAAAAACAATATTTTACATCCGGAATAGACTACCCTGAATAACTAAATTATAAAAGTGGTAAAATCACGACCCCACTGAAAACAAGATATTACATCTAATCTGGGACATCCTGAGTAAATACAGTGCCAAAAATGTGTAAAATGAAGATCCCAGTGACAATGATTTGTAGCATCTCCCCAACACTATCCAGCATACAAAATGCAGGATAAGAAATATTTAAAGGGCTAGTGGAGCCAAAACAGGCAGACAGGAAAATAATACAAATTTTAGGTTGTAGTCAGCTGTAACTTTTTATTTCTGAAGTATTTTTCTTCTTTTTTCCTTTCCTCATCAGAAAGTATTCCATGTGATAATATTGTGCTGGAAGTGTGGAACAGCTCTTGGCCTGGCAGCTGACATAGCTTTTCCTATTGCCCCACACTACATCATCAGCATTGCGATCTCACTGACTGTGACATCACTGGTGAACAACCTGGCAGTCACTCACTTGCTGTTGCTAAGTAGCAGTGATGTCACAGTCATTGAGGTCACAATGCTGATAATGTAGTGTGAGGCACTAGAGTAAGATACGTCAGCTGCCAGGTTAAGAGCTGTTCCACTCATCACACCCATTAACATCAGGTAAACAATCTTCTAATTAAACAAAGGGAAAAAAGAAAAGTACCTCAGATATAACAGGCAATAGCTGGCTGCTTTTAAAATCTAACATTAGTTTTAGGCAGTACACTAGCTCTTCAAAGGAACTTAACTGTGTTCACTGACATAAACAAACAGTTTCTTTATTGTTTTAAAATATATTAGATTGCAATATTTATTTTGAATGTTGTGGCCATGAGGATGGTGTGCACAGTGCATGTGTGTGTGTGTTTGTTGTAGCTCAATATATTTTTCTCCCACAATGCATAGTAAAAC
Source organism: Neoceratodus forsteri (assembly GCA_016271365.2). Classification (NCBI taxonomy): domain Eukaryota; kingdom Metazoa; phylum Chordata; order Ceratodontiformes; family Ceratodontidae; genus Neoceratodus; species Neoceratodus forsteri. The sequence continues at coordinate 301,272,342 of CM057455.1, forward strand.
AAGCATTTGTCAATGCCGAATGTTGAGTGCGTTGGTCTGTTGAGCTCGTTCAGTGGCCCTCTGTCACTGGCTCAGTCTGTTTGTCCCGGTGCTGCAGGCTGCTCCTTTGTACTGGGCTGCTGCCTGCGTTAGCACTTTGTTCTGCTGAGGAAGAAATCCGCAGCTGTCCCGACAGAGCTCCACTGAGGTGGCTCACTTCCCCTCTCTCACTCGCTCATTCTGTTTCTCCTGGCGCTGCAGGCTGCCCTTTTGTATTGGGCTCCTGCCTGTGTTGGTGGCTTTTTCCACCCACAAAGAATTCCACAGCTGTCCGGACAGAGCTCCGTTGAGGTTACTTACTCCCCCTATCTCACTCACTCAGTCTGGTTCTCCTGACACTGCAGACTGTCCTTTTGTACTGGCCTCCTGCCTCTGTTGGCACCTTTTTCTGCCCACAAAGAAATCTGCAGCAGTCCTGACAAAGCTGCATTGAGCTCGCTCACTGCCCTTCTCTCACTCGCTCATTCTGTTCTGCCGGCGCTGCAGGCTGCCCTTTTCTACTGGGCTCCTGCCTGCGTTGCTGCCTTCTTATGCCTACAAAGAAATCTGCAGCAGTTACAATGCAGCTCTGTTGAGCTCACTCACTCACTCATTATGGTTTTCCTGTCACTGCAGGCTGCCCTTTTGTACTGAGCCCCTGCATGCATTGCTGCCTTTTTCTGCCCACAAACAAATCTGCAGCAGTCCCAACACAGCCCTGTTGAGCTCACTGACTCCCCCTCCCTCACTCGCTCGTTCTGTGTCTCCTGGCGCTGCAGACTGCCCTTTTGTACTGGGCTCCTGCCTGCATTGGCGTCTTTTTCTGGCCAGAAAGAAATCTGAAGCAGTCCTGACACAGTTCCACTGAGCTTGCTCACTCACCCTCTGTCACTCTCGCATTCCGTTTCTGCTGGGGGTGCAAGCTGACCTTTTGTACTAGGCTCCTGCCTGCGTTGCCACATTTTCTGATCACAAAGAAATCTGCAGCAGTCACACTACAGCTCCACTGAGGTTGCTCAGTACCACTCTTTCAATCACTCGTTCTGTTTCTCTTGGCGCCGCAAACTGCACTTTTGTATGGGGCTCCTGGCTGCGTTGGCACCTTTGTCTGTCCACAAAGAAATCCGCAGCTGTCCTGACAGAGCTAAGTTGAGGTCGCTCAGTCTCTCTCTCTCATCGCTCATTCTGTTTGTCCTGGTGCTGCAAGCTGACCTTTTGTACGGGGCTCCTGCCTGCATTGGCGTCTTTTTCTGCTCACAAAGAAATCCCAGCAGTCCTGATAGAGCTCCGTTGAGCTCATTAAGTCCCCTTGTGTCACTCGCTCATACTGTTTCTCCCACCACTGCAGGTTGGCCTTTTGTACTGGGCCCCTGCCTGTATTGACACCTTTTTCTGCCCACAAAGAAATCCGCAGCAGTCCCGACAGCGTTTGGTGAGTTCACTCACTCCCCCTCCATCACTCGTTCTGTTTCTCCCAGTGCTGCATGCTGCCCTTTTGTACTGGGCTCTTGTGTTGGGGCCTTTGTCTGTCCACAAACAAATCTGCAGCAGTCCCGACAGAGCTCAGTTGAGCTCGGTCACGCCCCCCCCCCGTGACTCAGTCCATCTTAATCTGTCCCAAACACTGATTTCCCAGAGTGACCATGCTATTGTCTGGCAGGAGTGCAAAAGCATATTTTAGCCAGGATGTGAAAAATGACAGCTGTAGTGTTCATAGGGAGTTGTGAAAAAATGCCACTGTTGAAAATGTGGCGTGACAGTATTACAAATTTGTGAAGTTACAAGGGTGCGTGGAAACAGTTCAATACACGCTTATAACACAGTCATGGTATGGAGTTTTGTCACCAAATTTTCAACATAGGGATTTTAGGACCTCTGCTCATGAACAGTGCCACTGTCATTTTCTTAATCTGTCCCGAACACTGACTTCCCACAGTGACCACGTTATTCTGCACTGGAACTGTGAAAACACATTTCGGTCAGGATGTGAAAAATGACAGCTATACTGCTTATAAAGAGGTGTGTAAAAATGGCACTGTTGAAAATCTGGTGTGACAATATTACAAATCTGTGACGTTACAAGAGTGCGTGGAAAGTGCGCAACGCACAATTGTAACACAGTCAATTGATGGGCTATCATCACCAAATTTTCAACATAGGCATTTTAGGACCTCTGCTTATGAACAGTATCATTGTCATTTTCTTAATCTGCCCCGAATTGTGATTTCCCACAGCCACCGCTCTATTCTGCACCAGAAGTTTGAAAACACATTTCGTCCAGGATGAGAAACATGACAGCTGCACTGTTCATAAGTAGGTCTGAGAAATTGGCAATATTGAAAATCTGGAGTGAAAATATTATAAATTTGCGTAGCTACGTGCGTGCGTGCCAACTGCGCAATGCATGCTCGTAACACGGTCATTTTATGGAGTATCATTACCAAATTTTCAGCATAGGCATTTTAGGACCTCTACTCATGAACAGTGTGACTGTCATTTTCTTAATCTGTCCTGAACACTGATTTCCCACAGTGACCGCGCTATTCTGCGCCGGAAGTGCGAAAACACATTTTGGCCTGGATGTGAACAATGACAGCTGTACTGCTCACAAGGAGGTGTGACAAAATGCCAATGTTGAAAATCTGGTGTAAAAATATTTTAAATTCACAAGTTACGAGCGTATGCAGCAACTGCACAATGCACACTCGTAAAACAGTCATTTTTTGGATTTTTTCCACCAAATTTGCAACATAGGCTTTTTGAGAGCCCACCTCATGAACACTAGCACTGTCATTTCGTTAATCAGCCTGGAAGGGTGATTCCACACAGTGACAGAGAAACCACCTTTCCGGGTTGAGTAACGGCATGACAGTTCAAGAATTCATGAGACGGGGTCCCAAAAACCCCACGTTGAAAATTTGGTGAAAAAATTCCCAAAAATGCCCAAGATATGAACTAAAGTTGAAAAAACCCTATTCATTACATTATACAGATTACCGGCATTTCCTCAGTTCGCGGTCGGCTTTGAAGAGTGCAGACCTGTTCCTGGTCCACAGAAGATAGTCACACCAAGTTCCGGAGGTAAGTATGGGGTGAGGGAGGTGTGGGGAGGCAGGGTGAGCAATGGGTGGGTGCGGGTTGTGGGAGGGGGCCCGGAGACTAGGACAGTTTCCTTTTTCAGGTAAAAAAAAACGTTGTGGGATCATTTTAACTTTCCAGGGGCGTATGTCGTGCCACCAGAGTCTTGCTGGGGGGATAGCTATAGCGGCGGGGGATTGGGCAACCCCGTTGGCAAACAACAAAGGGGATTAGTTTCTGCCGGGATTGGGCACCCGTCGGCAGACAATAAAATGGGGTTACAGTATGCCGACGGGGAGTGGGCTCCCATCGGCAAATAAACATGGGGGGGTAGATATTGTTTGAGAATACGGTGGCAAGCCACCACCATGTTCACAAACAATATCAGACATCCTACATCCCGCCCTGCAATGACAGGTCGCTCCCTCATTGCAACAGATGGCTGACGCTGCAATGACGAGGCGGCCCCTGATTGCAGCGGCTGATTTTTTAGAAAGTTGTGGCACACTGGCTGAACTAGTGTCAGCAGCAGTGTGCCACGGCACTGGGGGACCGGACAAGCCTTTGCAGGCTGTGGGGGCATTGGGCACAACAGTGCCACGCCTCCACAACCTGCTTGTGGAGAAAGCTGATACAGCATGTTTCTTGCGCATGCGCGCAATCAACATAAAAAATGCCTGCTGATTTCTATATAATTACTGTAGCTCAAATAGGTCACACAAGACCTGGCATATGTCTGAGGCAGGACTCATCAGACAGTGTCTTTAGAGGTTAAAAAAAACAGTATAAATCTTTATACATTTGTTCCTGAGAAAAGGTGACATTTATAAGGTATGAATCTTTCTTGAAAGACAATACTTGCCCAACTGAAGCTAGTAGGAATAAAATGTTTAAATGCTAAGTATTTAAATGTGCAAGTTGTTGTATTTCAAAGGGGGTAAACAAATCTCCAGTTTAATAGGCAACCAATATTTAACAAGCTGTTTCAATTTTCTAATGGCCATCTGATAAGCAGCTTTAGTGCTGTCTCCAACATTCTAAACAGAAAGAAGGGAGTATTTTATTTAATTTGGCATAGTGATTTATAGTTCTGGAAGGATACATTGAAATGTCCAAAAAAAAAAAAGTGTTGCACATTCCTCCATTTTTCCAGCTACAGACAGCAAGATGGCTGTAGGCTCCACTCACAGCCATAAAAATTACCAATTTGAATTAGGTAGAAATAGTAAATTAACAAAGCATGTGTTAGGAAACTTCAAGTAAAAAGTAAAACACATACGTAGAAACAGGCAAAGCCTTACAGTAAAGCTCAAGCTGGAGTGGCCATGTAACACTTAACAGAGAAATAGAAACATAGACTTTGATGGCAGATAAGGACCACTTGGCCCACCTAGACTGCCGGTTTCCCTACCTATTGGATAAGCTGCAGATCCTAGTTAACCAACAGCCTACTTCTTCCTACTCCCCACCAGTATTGCCTTACGTCTGTCCCATGCATTCTTGAATTCCCACACTGTTTTTGACTCCACTACCTCCTCAGGAAGGCCGTTTCATGCATCCACCACCACCCTATCTGTGAAAAAAATACTTCCTCACATTGCCCCTGAGCCATCCCCCCTTTATCTTCAAATTGTGTCCCCTTGTTCTTGCACATCTCTTTTTCTGAAAGATGCTACCTTCTTGGACTTTGTTGATTCCCTTAAGGTACTTGAATGTTTCTATCATATCTCCCCCCCTTTCCTCAAGGGTATACATATTAAGCTCCTTTAGTCTCTCTTCGTGTGGCTTCTGTTGCAGACCCTGCACCATTTTATTTGCCCTCCTCTGGACTGCCTCCATCCTGTCTAAGTCCTTGTGGAGATGGGATCCCCAGAACTGCACACAGTATTCCAGATGGGGTCTCACCAACCATCTGAACAGAGGGATAACAACTTCTTGTTTTCTACTGGTGATGCCTCTCCCTATACATCCCAGTATTCCCCCAGCTATCCTTACTGCCTTCTCACATTGCTTGCTTACCTTAAGGTCATCTGATATGACTACCCCAGGTTCCTTTCCATTTGTGTTGTTGTTAATATTGCTCCCCCCCCCAATTGTGTACTCTTCCCTTGGGTTTTTGTTTCCCAGGTGCATTACTTTGCACTTCTTTGCATTGAATCTAAGCTGCCATACTTTTAACCATTCCTCCAACCTTACCAGGTCCCTTCTCATCCTTTCCACCCCCCCTTGTGTATCAACCCTGTTGCAGATATTTGTGTCATCTGCAAAGAGGCATATGTTTCCTTCCAGGCCCTCTGCAATGTCACTTATAAAGACATTAAAAAAGGACCAAACCCAGTACTGAACCCTGTGGTACCCTGCTACAGTAGTAGCCCCCTTTCTTTGGTGTGGACTCCGTTTACTATTACTCTCTGTGTCCTGTTGTCCAGCCAATTTTTACCCAGGCTACTACCCTGGGACCCACTATCAGGCTGGCTAATTTGTTTATTAATCTTTTGTGTGGGACTGTGTCAAATACATTGCTAAAGTCTAGGTAGGCCATGTCCACAGCCCCTTCCTGGTCTACTACTTTGGTCACCCAGTCAAAGAAATCAATTAGATTCATCTGACATGGCCTTCCCACTGTGAATCCATGCTACCTTGGGTCCTGTGTCCTGCTGGCCTCTAGGTACTCAATAATTCTCTTTTTTTCAGAAGTGATTCCATCATTTTCCCTACCACTGAGGTCAAGCTAACAGGTCTGTAGTTTCCTGCCTCTGCTTTGATCCCACTTTTGTGAAGGAGGATCACATCTGCCCTCTTCCAGTCCTTAGGTACCACACCATCCTCCCATGATTTGTTAAAAAGGGTAGTCAGTGGTGTCACTAATTCTCCCCTTAGCTTTTTTAGAATTCTGAGGTGAATCCCATCAGGCCCCATTGCTTTGTCCACCTTCAGTTTTAGGAGTTCTTTCAGAACCCTTGCTTCTGTGAAAGGACTTGTATTGACCTCCCCCTCCCATCCAGAGTGCACTTACTGTAACCTATCTATAGTAATCCTAACAAGCATTTGTCGATGCCGAACATTCACTTGCAGGTATTTGCAGAGGTGTTTGGTGCTGGTAGTAGCTTCAGAGGAGAGAGGAGGCAGCAGTGAGTGCCGCAGGTACCGCATGGTGGAAGCTGCACCATAAATGCTCCCAGGACTGATCCCTGAGGTACCCCAATGGTTACCCCCTCTCTCCATAGATTGGATCCCATTACCACCACCCACTGCCTCCTGTCCGTCAGCCAGTTTATAGCCCAGTTTATCAGCTTGTGCCTCATGGCCAGACTGCTTAGCTTGTTAATCAGCCTTCTATGTTGGATGTTGTCAAAGGCTTTGCTGAAATCAAGGTAGGTGACATCAGCCATTTCCCCCTGATTTACTTCCTTAATGAGGCATTAGGGTTTCCAACCCTAACACCCTACCCCCACCCTGCTGAGACTTGACAGGCATTGGAGGTGTGCCTTTGGGTCATCGGCCATAACACTCATGCCATTCCACCCCTTCCCCACCCTGCAGACACTGACAGGTGTTGGGGTGTGCCTTGGGGTCTTCAGCCCTAACGCTCACCCCATTCCATAAGGAAATAAGCTGAGATGGGTGCAGTATTGGAAATTGGGGTGAACGTTAGGGCTGAAGACCCCGGGCACACCCCCATGCCTGTCACAGGCTGCAGAGTGGGGGTGGAGGTGGAATGGCAAGAACATTATGGCCGATGACCCAAGGCACACCCCAACACCTGTCAGACTCTACAGGGTGGGGGTGGGTGTTATGGTTGAAAACCCAACATCCCAGGTGTTTGTTGGTGTTTTCACTCCAAAGTTTCAACATGGGCTATTTGGGAACCCACCTCATGAATAGTGGCATTATCATTTCATTACTCAGTCCTGAAAGGTGATTTTGCACAGTGACGGTGCCATTTGGCACCACAGGTGCGAAAACACATTTCAGGCAGCATGTGAAAAAATGACAGCTATACTGCTAATGAGGTGGTGTGAAAAACTGGCAATGTTGAATATTTGGAGTGAAAATATAAAAATTTACCAAAGTTACATGCATGCATAGCAAACTTTCAATGACCGCATGTAACTTGAGTGTTTTGGGATATTTTTGTACCAAATTTTCAACATGGCCTTTTTGGGATCCCACCTCATGAACAGTGACACTGTGATTTCATTATTCTGTCCCAAAAGTTGATTTCACACTGCAATCATGCCATTCTTCATCACAGGTGCGAAAACACATTTTGGGCAGCATGTGAAAAATGACAGCTATACTGTTCATGAAGAGGTGTGAAAATATGGCAATGTGGGAAATCTGGATTGAAAATATTAAACGTTGACGAAGTTATGAGCGTGTGTAGAAATTGTGCAATGCACGCTCATGATGTAGTCATTTTTGTGTTTTTTTTTCCACCAAATTTTCAGCATGGGCTTTTTGGGGCCTCTCCTCATGAACACTGGCACTGTCATTTTGTTAATCAGTCCCGAAAGGTGATTCCGCACAGTGATCACGAAATCACCTTTTGGGAATGAGTAACGAAATGACAGTGCCAGTGTTTATGAGGTGGGGTCCCAAAAAGGCTATGTTGAAAATTTGGGACAAAAATTCAAAAAAATGGCTGAGATATCAAATTAAGTTGAAACCCAATTGACAGCCATTATACTGTGATTACCTTGATTCTTCAGTTCGTGGTTCAGCTTTGCAGAGTGCAGATGTGTCCTGGTCCAAAGAGGACTGCAGCCACCAACCTCCAGAGGTAAGTATGGTGTAAGAGGGGTGCGGGGAGTTGAGTGCACAGTGGTAGGGCTGGGATGGGGGAGGGGGACGAGGGAGATGATGAGGGGCTGTTTTCTTTTTTCAGGTATAAAAAAAAAACGTCAGTAGACCGCTTTCTTTTTTACAGGGAACATAGACTTTGACAGCAGATAAAGACCACTTGGCCTACCCAGTCTGGCCATTTCTGAAGGTGGGTATAGAAATGGGGCTACTGGGAGTGGGCTCCCCAGTATCCTGAATTTTGGGGGATACAGATATGGGGACACTGGGAGTGGGTTTCCTAGTATCCCTCAGTGGCAGTGCTGTTTTTTTATTGCTGACATAGGGATTGGGCACCCCAATTTTGGCTTTAACATTTTAACAGAAAGCCACACCGCAATCAATGTTGAGGCGGGGGGGGGGGCAGAGAAGCGAGCACCATGTTTTTTTTTTATTGCTGATACAGGGATAGAGCACCCCACATGTCAGCTTTAACAGAAAGTTGCACCACAGGTAATGTTGAGGTGGGGGGGAGAAGCAAGCACTGGGAGAGAGGGAGATAAAGTTGCACCGTGGCTAGTGTTGAGACAGGGGGGCCTGATAAGTGAACACTGGCAGAGAAAGCTGCACCGCAGCTAATGTTGAAGCCTTTGGGGGAGGAGTCAGAGGAGCGAAGATGGGGGGAGAGAGAATAAACTGGCCATAACTCTGGCCATGCGCATTAGTGTGCACTCTAATGCATATAGCCAGAGTTCGGGCTACAGAAAGAAATGAAGTGCTCCCATCAGAGCGATTAATTTCTTCCAAGTCCAGCAAGCACCACGTCAGCAAAGCTGATCTGTTGTCATGACCAGAGTGCCTGGCCATTGGTATACACTGCCAAACCCATTGCAGTTTCAGCTATAATTGGCTTGGCAGTGACACATCTCTCATTTGCCGTATAGTCCCAAGACTGTCCTTGTGCACACGCAAGCGAATGCAAAAAATGGAGATTGGAGAAGAATGAGTTGCACTAGCTGTTCTAATTATTGAGAAGAAAGACAGATACTATGGTGAGTATTCTTTCCTCTTACTATAGCTTAGAACAGCTAGTCCAACTCTTGCAGACTCTGAGCAGCAGTACCATGAGTTGGAGGGTTTTAAGATTACTTGGGAAATAGATTTTCTGAAACACCAAAACTGACATCCTGTCTGACCTGTTTATCCAATCTATAGTGTGTAATAAATATGTGGGCAAAAGCGCAGGTTGCACCCTACAGATTTCATCCAGAGGCATGCTCCTTCTGGCAGCAGCAGCAGCTGCTGTTCCTCTTGTAGAATGTGCCCTGATTCCTTCAGTTGGCACTTTACCTGCTGTCACATAACAGTATTGGATAGCGGATACTATCCATCTCGATAATATCTTTTTGTTAGCTGGGTGTCCCTGTGACACTTCTCCATAACTGATGAGCAGTTGCCTGTTGTCACCCCTTATTTCCTCAGTCCTACTCTTATAGAAACTGATTGCTCTTTTATCACCCAGAGAATGTAATGTCCTTTCACCTTCATATGTGTGTGTGTGTGTGTGTGTGTGTGCTTTTTAATAAACAGACAATGTAACAGATTGGTTCGGAGGTGTTGTGGGACCTCCCTCTGAGTCACTCCACCAGCACCCTCTTAATCCCCTGGGGCTCTCTGCCCACAGAGCTGCTGTGGGACCTCCCTCCGAGTCACTCCACCAGGTATTGGAAACGGATGGCCTCAGCCCCAGATTTTGAATTTGGCGCCTTTTTGTCAGCTTTGTGTGACTGCTATTTTTGCCAACTGAACTGTTTCTCATCTGCCTAGCTAGCCCAGCACATCGGTGGTCTTTGTGGGATCACTGTATTTAATGTACCTGGCGCCTATGAACAAAGTTTAGCAATTAATTTGCTTGCTCTAATTCTCCGTGGCTGCTGCTCAGTCTCTCAGTGGAGCTTCACTTCACTGTGCCTGCGAGTGGTACAATCGCCGTTCCCCAGTCCCTTAGAGGGCTCGCTCAAACAGCCAGTGAATCTCACCATAGACTTAAGATTTCAATTCTGGTGCTGCTGCTACTACCTGCAACTGCTACAGCAGAACAACGCAGGGTAGGCGCCATCGGGGAGATCGGACTGAGCCTGTGCTAATCTGCCTTCAGTGAACCACTCTCTCCACTGCATCTGCTTTGGGATTGTATACCCACAGCCACTATGCGCGCTGCTCCCCACCCGCCTCAATACCCTCCCACCCTTAGCCATGTTTCTTTATATAGGTAGTGCATATCAAGTGTGACTCGTGTTCTTTTTATTTTTTTTCTATCAGTCTACTTTCTCACCCACAGGTTATACTCTCTCACCTCTAGGTGTCATCCTTACTTAAAGACAACCTACCTCTCTTACGGTAGTTTAGTTTCTGTCACTCTTTCTGTTCCTCTGACTGAAACTTATAGCCTTTCCAGTAATTTCCTCCTCTACTCCCCAACTTGACTACCCCTCTTCTCTCTAAGGCTTCCCCTCTCAGGTTGGTCAATCCCTTGTTAACATCTTACTCCACACCAATATGCTACGTTTAGCTCTGAACCTCCTTGTACCTTTGCTAATTCCCCTACTTGCCCTCAACTCCCTATCCCTCCTCACTGACACCCCCCTCCATCAGTGGTGTCTCCTGGTAACTTTATCTACTCTAACATGATACCTGATTGTTCCTCCACATTGTTGCCTCTAGTTTACCTTAGCTATAAACTCCTCGGGGCCCTGCTAAGGCATATGGTGAGTAAGAGGCTTACCTCCCCAACTACAGTCTCCTACGCTATAGCACTTGCTTTTCTATGGGTCATTTCATTAACTCGCACTCTAGCTGGGGATATTGAAACTAACCCTGGCCCCTTGGTCTCTCCTAGCTCCTCCAACCCCCTGCCTCCAATCTCCTTCCACATACTCTGGGCCTGTCTTTTGTGGACCTTAACATCCATAGCTTACTTGCCAACCTGCCAGAGCTGGAAGCCTGGGTTACGGTAAATAACCCTGATATTCTTGTGATATCTGAAACCTGGTTAAAACCCACTACTCTGGACAATAGCTGTGCTCTACCAGGAAATAACATGTACTGAGCTGACCAGTCTTCATCCAACAGAGGGGGTGGCCTTGCTCTTTATTATAAGTCTCACCTGAATGTCACGCTGATGCCATCCCCCTGCCTAAACAACACTGAGGTACTGCACTCACTGTTGCTACTTGGGGGAGCCAAGAAGCTGCACATATTTGGGGTATATTCACCTCCCCGTAATAGTAAACTTGGCCTTGAGGAGCTCACTGGACTGATACCTGCCCTAATTAAGAACAATGAGGTGATCTGTCGGGGAGATTTTAATCTGGATTGGCTTCATCTCAACTCCTCTTCACTTGCTTCAATAGTCAGTAAGGCCAACCTTGGGCAACTCATCTCTACCCACACTTGAATAACTAAGAACAACCTCAGTCGCTCACTGATTGACAGGATCCTTACCAATCACAAGGACTGCTACTCCCCTACCGGGGTTCTACCTGACACTATCAGTGACCATTGCCCTGTTTACTGTATTAGGGGTCCCTCCTCTGTCACACCTCCTCCTAAATTACTGTCCTTTGCTAATTTTTCCAATCTGGACACCACCAAGTTCCTTCATGATCTAAAACTTGCCGACTGGTCCCCACTGTTTCACACCGATGACATCAACTTGGCTACTGATCACTTCAATGCCACTCTGCTAGCCCTTCAGGCTAAACATTTCCCAGTCTCTACGCACAGGGTCAGAGGGAAGGCATCCAAATGGCTGAAGCAGCCTCTCCTGCAACTACTCAAAGAATGAGATAGACTGTGGACCAAATGGAAAACATCCTCTCTTCAGACAGACTTTGCTGCTTACCGTATGCTATGAAACTCCTGCAAGAAGGAAATTCAGGCTGCCAAGAGTTGCTATTACCGAAAACTCCTCCAGTCCCTTGGCCTTAGACCCCAAGAAGTATTGGAGCCAGATTAATGAAATCTTGGGGAACACCAAACCTATGGCTCCCAATGAGATGCTAATTAATCATACACTGTGCAACAACCCCCGTACTATAGCCAATGCTTTTAACTCCCTTTTTTCTGAATCTCCTAAAATCTCCTCTTGGGCATCTCACTGCCCCATCTCCCCCTCTTCTGCTCCTCCGCCACTTGTTCTCTCTTGTATTGCTCAGTTGGATGTTCTCAGGTTACTTCAGTCCATTCCACCTCGTGGGAGCCCCGGTCCTGACGGAATCGAACCCCAGATACTTAGAATTGGGGCTCATCTCCTCGCCACACTTATCACTAGGCTGTTAAATCTGTCCATCTGTACCTCAACAGTGCCTGCAGCCTGGAAGGCTGCCAGGGTTATTCCGGTCTTCAAAAAAGGTGACCCTAAAGTCCTTACTAATTATCGGCCTATAGCCTTACTACCAACCCTTCAGTAAGATCTTAGAGAAACATATTCATCGCCAGGTCTCAACTCATCTATTGAACTTTAATTTTCAGTCTCCTGCTCAACATGGTTTCAGAGCTGGACATAGCACCACTACTGTCCTCACTTTACTCACCAGTGAGGTTAAATCCAACATGGATAATGGTTTACTCACTGGTGCTATGTTCATAGATCTCACCAAGGCATTTGACCTAGTAAACCAGCCTCTGCTCCTGCATAAACTACATTCTTTAGGTGCTGCTGGACCCACCCTATCATGGTTCAGTGGCTATCTCACTAATTGATCCCAATCCATCTCCTTTGGAAAAGTTCTCTCTTCCCCTGCTACTACCTCATGTGATGTACCCCAAGGCTCCATTCTGGGACCTCTACTCTTTTCCATCTTCATCAATGACACTCCCTCATCCTTCCCCCACTGTCGGTCCATCATGTATGCTGATGACCTAGTACTCTACGCTGCCTCGCGTTCTGTCCTGGACATTAACTCCCATCTCTCTTTCGTATTCCAACAGATACAACTCTGTCTGTCCTCCAACTCATGCCTACTAAACCTACCTAAGTCCCAGGCCATGCTTTTTGGGTCCAATAGGAAAGTATCAGCTGAGGCTACCAAACTCTGCGTGATTAGCTGTGATGGATCAGAAATCAGGTCTACTAGCTCCTTCAAATACCTAGGTGTGACTCTTGATCCTGTCCTTGATTTCTCTTCACATATATACGAGGTTTGCAGGTCGGTTAACATCAAGTTAGGAGTTTCCTACTGTGTGTGTCATTCCCTAACTCCTTCTGCCAGAATCTCTGTAGCATGGGGCGTACTGCTTCCCAGACTTCTGTATGCTCTCCCTATTCTCTCTCATGCCAATGTGGGTATCCTCCATCACTGGGACACCATATATAACAACATCTGCAGATTTGCACTCTCTGTTCCTCACCTTACCCACCACTGTGTACTATACTCCACATCGAACTGGCTGTCCCCTAAAGCCCAGCACTCCTTCTCTCTAGGTTGTTTTATTGACTCCATGAACAGATCCCCCATCCTGATAGCATTGGGGCCATGCTTATCCCTGTGATTCAGTCCTGCACCCTGAGGTCCTCTAACTCTCATCTGTTCTCTGTTCCCCACTGCTCGACCAAAATGGGGGAAGAAACCATTCTCCCATTCTGCCCCCAAATTCTGGAACACATTACCGGCCACCTTGAAGGGCTCCTCATCTCACCCTACCTTTAAATCTGCACTCTTTTCCCACCTCCAAGCACTTGACTCCTGTGTATGTCCCTAACCCCATGCACTCTGCTTTCCTGCTTTCCCTTCCCAGTTCCTCTGGTCTCCCCAACCAAATTTTATTGTGTGACTGTATCAAATGTACTATTTTTCCATCCCTGCATGGATGGTTACTACCTGTTGTTACAAGGTGACTCTCTCTGAGGTGGTCACTATTGGTATTCCTTCTGAATATTGTGTATCTGATCAATTTCTCATATGTACTTGTTCATCTGGCTATTTGCAGCCCTGTAACTTACAACGGTTTGCATCTGTTCTTGTTGATTGTCATTGATTGTTCTGTACCCTCCCGGGTCGTGCTTGAAAATAGGCAGGACTAATGCCTAATGCACTTACCCGGTTACCAAAAGCTAATAAATAAATAAATGAAACTCTGACACCACTTTTGGAAGGAAAGTATTAATTGTTCTTAATAAAATACAAAAAATCACACATGCCCCCACAATGCAAAGCATCATGGGCTGCATATGCAAATCACCACAGAATGTTATGCTGGTCCAACTTTAAGCAGAATTGCATGGTGCCGAAAGGCCTCTCACACAGTTTGCAAAGGGTGCTAACAGAAGACATAGACATGTGTTTCGTCCTACCAGGACTCATCAGTATGCCTCCGTCTGTTTGACACCCCAGTGGAATGGACCAGCTACCCTTAAGGCAGTGTCCCTTGGATATATTGTTCTTAATGTTACCTTTTGTTTGAGGAGCACTAAAAATGCAGGCTCTATACTGAGTGCCTGGAGTTCACTGAGCCTTCTGACGAGGTTATGGCCACCAGGAATATTGTTTTTCATGTGACAAGCTTTAAATCTGTTGTGGTCATTGGCTCAAAGGGTGGAAGATCAGCCTTGAAGTTACCAAGGATAGATCCCATGCAGGAACAAGTGGGTCTATGTGGTTTAACCCTTTAAAGAGCCTTTTGAACACTGGGTGTGACAGTAAGGGCTATTTGTTTGTCTTGGACAAATATTCTGCAATTGCAGATATATGCAGTTTTAGAGATGGTTTTTTAGGACACGTGATTTCAAGTGCATTATATAGTTGAGTATTTGCTCTGTATATGTTTTCCTCATGGAATGTTTTCTGGTTACCTTAAAGACTTCTAGTGCCTGTGTTGACAGGATTAGCTCTGAGAATTGCATGGTTTCAGGTACCAGGCTCTCAAGAAAAAAGATGCCAGACTTGGATGTGTCACCTGACCCTTGGATTGTATTAGCAGATCTCTGCATATTGGCAGAAGATAATTTTTCTTGGACATTTGCAGGAGGAGAGAGTACAAAGGCTATCTTGGTCAGTCTGGTGTTGTCAGAATCATTGTGGCTATGTCTGACTTTGCCTTTAGGAACAATCTCTGTAGCAAAGGGAACGGAGGAAAAGCATATAGAAACTTGCCTCCCCAGTGGGAAGCTTAGGGCATCAAGAGTCCCAAAGGACTGAGTGCTTTTGTTTTTTTTTCACACTTACTTTATACTCCCTACTCACCTGACTCCTGGCCTCTCTCCATTGTAGTCACTCGGGTACCTGCCTTCTCCTGCACTCCTGAAGCCATCTTACTGACTCCTGGCTTGGGCTCATCTCCCTCCAACTCCTATGGCCATCCAACCCCCTGGCTCTGAGCCCCTCCAGGGTGGAACCACCAACTCCTACTGGTGCTTTATCTAGAATCTAGCAGAGAGACCAGGAAGTGGAGGGAGAGCCAATTGTCAGTCAGCAGGACCTAGAACTGTGCATGGGGGCCATCCCACTGGACCCACCTTCACCTACCAGGCGAACAGGGTTTTTTCTGCTTTTTCTGTCCGCTCATTGGCTTGGCTGTGCAATGTGCACCAGCATGAGATGTGCGTGCTCCTGTGCATGCTCATAGGAGCATTGCTGCAGCCATTCCCCTTGTTAGAGACCCCGACTGCTGCTACACCCCAAGTCTCCACTGGGGGTCACCAGACAGCGAGATCTGCTACCCCCCTCCGACAAAGGAGCGCTGTCCTTCAGACGTGCAATCCTTTCCTTCCCTGCAAACCCCCATTGACCCGAGTCCACTCCCGAACCTGGGTTGCCAGCGTGGCTCAAGGTAAGGCATCCAGTGCCTCAGCCCTCTGTGCTACCGGGCCAGCCCAGACTGAATGCTTTTGATATACATATCAAGTGTTTTTGATATACAGTACATATCAGCTTCACATTTAATGGTAGGCATTTTTTGACAAATCAAACAAATCATGAGGACAGCAATGGGCACAAAATGCCACCACAATATGCTAGTCTTTTCATGGCCATTAAGAAGATTTTTTTAAATACCACCCCTGTGAACCATTAGTCTAACTCCTATATGTAGATGACATATTCTTCATCTGGACAGAAGGTAAACACTTTCTTAAAAAGTTTCATCAGGATTTCAACAACTTTCACCCCTCTGTAAAACTCACCATTGAATACTCTACCACCAGTATAAATTTCCTGCTACCACAGTCAAAATCACATACATATACAAACTGCTATTTACAGGAAACCCACTGACAGACTCAATGCCTGCATAGTTCCAGCTTCCACCAAAGGCAAGCAAAAAAATCTGTGATATACAGTTAGGCAAATTGATACCATCGTATCTGCTCAGATGAGATAACCGGAAAGAGGGAGCTCACCTTACTTTGTAATTTCTTCATCCAGCAAGGCCACTCCCCAAGACAAGTTGACAAAGAAATAATCGCTTGCAAGCAGCCCACTAACCTTTCTAATGTAATAATTCATTGTAGACTCGCAGCTGCTCAAAATAATTGTAAAACAAGCATTTGTCAATGTCGAATGTTTGCTTGCTGGCATTGGCATTAGTAGTGTAGGAGTTACAGAGCTGCATAATAGGAATGGCAGTGAAGTATTGAACTGAAGCCTACCCCATCACCACCCTGCAGATAGTGACAGGCATTGGGGTGTGCCTTTGGGTCATCAAGCATAACAGCCATGCCATTTCACCACACCCTACCGTGCAGACACTGACAAGTGTCACGGTGTGCCTTGGGGTCTTTGGCCTTATCGCACCCATTCCATCAGGAAATATTGTGAGATGGGTGCGGTATGGAGAATGGGGTGAACGTGGGGTCGAAGAGTTCAAGGCACACCCCGATGCCTCTCAGTGGCTGCAGGGTGTGGGTGGGGGTGGAATGGTATGAGCATTGCAGGTGACAATCCCAAGTCACAGCCCTGATGCCTGTCATTCTCTACAGGGTGGGGTGTTATGGTCGGAAACCCTAACGCCTCAGGCATTCGTTGGTATTTTCACTCCAAATTTTCAACATGGGTTTTTGTGACCCCCACCTCATGAACAGTGGCAATATCAGTTTGTTACAAAGCTGCTTTTGCACAGCGACTATGGCATTTGTCACCACAGGTGCAAAAACACATTCTGAACAGGATGTGAAAAATGACAGCTGTACTGTTCATGGGGAGGAGTAAAAATGACAATGTTGAAAATCTGCAGTGAAAATGTTAAAAACTGGTGAAGTCACAGCGCATGTAGAAACTGTGCAACGGCACCAGTAATGTAATTAGTTTGGGAATTGTTTACAGCAGATTGTCAACACAAGCATTTTGGGACCTCCGTCATGAACAGTGTCACTGTGATTTTCTTTATCTGTCCCAAACAATGATTTCCCACAGCGACCACGCATTTCTGTGCTGAAAATGTGAAAACACATTTCGGCCATGTGGTGAAAAATGACAGCTGTACTGTTCATGAGGAAGTGTGGAAAAATGCCACTGGTGAAAATGGGGACTGAAAATATTACAAATTCATGAACTTACGAGGGTGCGTGGAAACTGCACAATGCTCACTCATAACACAGTCATTTTTAGGAATTTTTTCACCAAAATTTCAAAATAGCCATTTTAAGACCTCTGCTCATGAACAGTGTCACAGTGATTTTCTTAATGTGTCCCATACATTGATTTCGCACACCGACTGCGCCATTGTGCACTACATGGGCAGAAACATGTTTTGGGCAAGATGTGAAAAATGACAGCTGTACTGCTCATAAGGAGGTGTGGTAAAATGGCAATGTTGAAAATCTGGAGTGAAAATATTGAAAATTTGCGAACTTATGAGCATGCGAGGATCAGCGCACAAACGCCGTAAAATAGTCATTTTGGGAATTTTTTCACCAAATTTTTAACATAGCCATTATAACACCTCTGCTCATGAACAGTGTCACTGTGATTTTCTTAATGTGTCCTGAACATTGATTTTGCACACCGACTGCACCATTGTGCGCTACATGCTGAAACACATTTTAGGTGAGATGTGAAAATGACAGCTGTACTACTCATAAGGAAGTGTGGTCAAATGGCAATGTTGGAAAATCCAGAGTGAAAATATTATTGAAAATTGCGAACCTATGAGCTGCAAGGAACAGCGCACACCATCGCCGTAAAACAGTCATTTTAGAATTTTTTCACCAAATCTTCAACATAGGCTTTTGAGAGCCCAGCTTATGAATATTGGCATCAAAGTCATTTCATTAATCGTCCCAAAAGGTGATTTCATGCAGTGACTGCGAAATCATCCTTCGGGCCCGATTAATGCCATGACAGTGACAGAATTTATGAGGAGGGGTCCCAAAAACCCCATGTTGAAAATTTGGTGCCAAAATTACAAAAAATGCCTGAGATACGCAGCAAAGTTGAAAAAACCCTATTCATTACATTATACAGCTTACCGGCATTTCCTCAGTTTGCAGTCGGCTTTGAAGAGTGCAGACGTGTTCCCGGTCCACCGAAGATCATCGCACCGGAGTCCGGAGGTAAGTATGGTGTGGGGGGTGTGGGGAGGCAGGGTGCACAGTGAGTGGGCAAGGGTGGGGGCAGAGACAGCGAGGGACCGTTTTTCTGTTGCAGTTTTTTTTTTTTTTAACAAAGGAGGAGACGACGCGGGACGTTTACCACGCTGGGTTGGGCTCCAAGTGTGGCACAAGGATGGCTTGTGGTGGGGGTGTGGAGCTGAAGGGGGATTGGGCACCCCCGTCGGTGACAGCATCTGTTGCCATGCTGGGGTGGGCTCCCAGCGTGGCATCCTGTACTCTAAGGGGGGGACAGTGGAGCCGATGGGATTGGCCACCCCATCGGCTACTACATGTGTGTAGCCATGCTGGGGTGGGCACCCAGCGCTGGCATGTACAACTCTGTTTGGGGCGCGCACAGCCGACGGATTGGGCACCACGGCGCTATACATGGGTGCGAAGAGCACGCAGTCTGCGTGCGTGTTTGTGTGTGTAGGGGGAGCGCACATGAGCAGGCGATATCTTATCACTGTTCACTGAAGCGTAGCTCCCCCTTTCAACTGTACGCCACTGCATTTTGGACTGCTGTCATAGACAGCTCCAGCATTCATTGGCGAACTGCGGCCGTGCCTGCAAACACACTGACTGAATTGGAAGAGGGCTGCCACACCTCCGAAAACTCGGATGATGGCACTATGTTTCTTGCACATGCGTGCAAGCAAACATAATGAGAGGAACACCATCCAACAACACAGGATGTAAGACTTGCATGCACATATGTACACAGACCCCCATAAAAACAGGACACAATAGTAGGGTTGCCACCTGTCAGGTTTTTTATCTGGTGATCAGGTTTTCAGGGTCCCTATCAGGTAATTGGGTTTTGCTCTGTGCTGGTCAGGTTTTTGAGCCATCTTGAATGCTCACATAATTTTGAAACAGATTTTGTCATATCATTCATTGTTTCGGCTACATATCCAGGGTAGAAACAAGTTCTGTTGTCAATATAGCCTTTTATTTGTGAAAGCAGTCAACCTGGCAGGTGTAAAGTATGGCCATTAACACCACTTACTTAACCTAATCTTTCCCACTGCATTTTAAAGTGGCTTAGCAGCAATGTGGATTAGCAGCAAAGCTGCCCCTACCTTTTCAATAACAAAGCCAGTTATCTTCCACTTTTCATTTGCTGGTAAACATTTTCATTTGTAACAGAATTTAGGCATTTTTAAATGTTTTAATTTTTTTTTCCTCAAGAAAAAAGTATGGTCACCTCTTTGGCTTTGCAATAGTACTGTGGACATGAAAAGGAAATGGAACCAGAAAAAGAAAATAGAGTACACAATGTAGGAAACCATTTCTTTGTTATGTATTATTACATACCATGCATACTGTTGTATGGTATTTACAGTGTTTTCCTTGTCTCCCCCAGATCATACCTGTAAATAAGATTTATTTTATCTCTGTATGTTTATCTGGTAAACCAATGTCAATAAATAAATTAAATACATAAGTAAATAAATAACTAGGAAGAACCTAGGAAAGTAACTTTAACAGGTACAGTACAGTAGCTTAACATTTTTGTTGAACTCCTGCTTTAAGCATTGTCTTTTATTGATATAACAAATGGCTTTCCAGGAGGAGCAATGCACGATGAGTCATGAAAAGGGGTGGGGTTAGGGACGACGCTTAGGATCTGGTTTTTGCCTCATCCAAAGGTGGCAACCCTACACAATAACAATAAATGCATCAAACACATGTCAATCAAGCAATGTGGTTCACCTAAGGCAATGCAAAATGTGCACAAATGGATGCTACTTGGGCCAAACAAGGCAACCATCTCAAAACAGGATGAAACACCACCAACGTACAATAGTAAACCAAATTATTAGCACACCAGTAGGACAGCATTTTTCTAACTAGGCCATTCCCTTTTAGACCTCTCTGTCCTAATACTAAGAGGCAACTTCAGAAACACACAAGAAAGAAGGACATGGGAATTAAAACATATCAAACAATTTAAATCGAACCATAATGGGCTCAGTTGGGACACTGGATTTATGACACATTATGGAAAACTCTAATAGTTGTGTATGTTACTTTACACACATGTTTTTTTTCAGTCTGCAAACCCCTCCTTTACCTTTGTGTATCAAAGATTACTACTATCATCACAGGTCATTACTATCATGTGTTCCTGTCAGGATAACTTTCAGATTAACACTTCAAGCCATCCATTCAGCCTCTACGAATATCTTACCTAATCCTGCTAAATATCTCCTCACAGCTGTAGACCTGTTCCTTCATTGCCCATCCACCCTTCCTTTTAAGTTATTTTTGGATTTCAGCAAGGTTTTTTTTCCTATATAGATTTTTTCTCCTCGTCCGGCGGGGCAGGCAGGCAGCTCTGGCCCCTCCCTCAGAGGGGCTCGTCTTCCAGTCCCCTGACTCTCCTCTGCCTCACTCTCCCAGTAGGTCCTCTACAGGTTGCCCCCCCCATGGCAGGGCTGAGGCAAAGGGTGTCAACTTTCCTTCCCCCGGAGCCCAACTTCGAGACTCCAGGGGCCGGCACTGGCTCTGTGGGGGCCACCATACAGCCTGCCAGCTCCAGTTTCATTTTTTCTTTTCTTCCCCTTGCTGCGGCCACTTAGGTGCATGTGGAGGCATGCACACACAGCAATCTGCAGCACCCTCCCGACTCTTGCCACTCCCATCAGCACTACCCTCAGGCACCCACCCAGGGGCAGCCCTGCAGCAGTCATGACTGAGTCTCCACCCAGGAGAGGATAGCTGACTAGCAGCCATGCAATCCATTACCCAGCCTCACCCTCATGCTGACCCCCACTGACCCAGGCTCATCCCCGAACCTGGGTTGCCGGCGTGATACGAGGTGTAGTATCCAGCACCTCAACCCTCAGTGCCACTGGGCCAGCTCAACAAGGCATTTGACCTTATGCCTCACTGGGCATTATCAGAAAAAATAAGGTCATATAGTATTAATCAAAATATTATTTTATGTATTTCAGAATGGCTAGAGGACAGAAAACAATGAGTCACTATTAACGGAGAATTATGTGAGTTAGGTGAGGTTACAAGTGGGGTATTGTAGGGCTCAGTCCTTAGGCCATCACTTTTTCAAATATTTATCTCTGATGTAACAAATAATATCCTTAATTATACAGTCAAATACACAGATTTCATTAAAATTGGAGGCCCATTCTGTTCTTTAAAACAGGCACTAGAGCTTCAGGAGGCTCTAGATTGCATATGTGAATGGGTTGACAAAAGAGCAATGAAACTAAACTCAGATAAGTGCATAATAATGCACTTGGGAAAATCCAACCCATGCACTGATTATAAATTATATAGTAAACCTTTAGGCAAAACTATTAATGAAAAAGATCTGAGCATACATATATGTGACAACTTATCTTTTACTCAAAAACTTAATTCTGCAATAAGTACATACAGTAAAGTGATCTGGTCAATAAAGCGCAACATAAAATCCAGGAAACCAGAGGTGCAGATGTCACTATTCAGAGCATATATCAGGCCACATCTTGAATACGCCGCTCAGGTATGGTGCCTATATAAAACAATCTGACAACACTGCACTGGAAAGAATTCAGTGTAAATTTACAAAACACATCTGTCTAATTCAGGATAAACCATATGAAGAAGACTGGATTATTTGAAATTAATGACCCTAGAAACAAGAAGACTACGTGGGGACCTATTATTATTTATCTATCTATTTATTGAGAAAATTGGAATTACAGCCCTTTGAGTCATAGACTCTTTCGCAAAGGCTCCTCGTTGGAATATCAAAGAATACAGGCATAACAGAGAGAAATTAACATGGTGCATATAGGAATCAAACAAGATATAGTACATAGAGAATAACAGAGGAGAAAATAACCTCTACATAGAGGTTCTGTGGTTAGAAATAGCCCAGGGTCAAGTGAGACCAAAAAATCCAGTAATATGACAATGAACCATAGTAGTAAATATATTAGATATTTGTACAGTAAAATAAGTACATACAAATTTAATGCAGTAGGTTGGTTTGTCCCATAATATTAAATACATACAATGATTAGTACAGAAGGTAGACTTGTTGAGAAACAAAGCAGATTACACAGACCAATAGTATTGCACATAATGAGTTGGGGGGGAGAAGACAGGAGCTGTGACAGTGGAAGGATCCTAGTTGCAGTCACAGGCAGAGCTTTCTGATAGAAACTCCCTGAGGGTGATTTTGAAAGGGCCAATCTTAGTCAAGGCAGAGACTGCAACAGGCAGGCCATTCAGCCAGTGTGGGGCCCTATGAAAAAAGGCTCTTTGACCTATCGAGGTCCTGCAGCAGGGAACCGTGAGGGTGGCCTTAGCGGTATTCCTGGAGGTCCTTGTAATGGGGAGGGCTGGATCAGGCAGAGAGAGTTTACAATTAATTTTTTTGGCCAGAAGACAGGTTTGATATTTAAGATGGCAGTCAAAATTAAGCCAGTTTGATTGAGAGTAGAGATCACACATGTGGGTGCATCTATCACAGCCTGTCACCAGGCAAAAGGCTTTGTTCACTGCAGTCTTTATTCGGCAAAGGGCAGACTTGTCGGCAGAGTCATAAAACACAATCCCATAGACCAGTACTGAGAGGACTGAGGATGATACAGCCAGTCAAAGTGTATCAGGGGGCAGGCAGTGTTTGTGCCAGTGTAGAAGTCCAATTTTGACATTAAGGGTGGTGCAGAAGAGGTTAATATGTGTCCAATATGAGAGGTAGGAGCCAAGGGTAATACCCAAATATTTTAATATGTTCACCTGCTCAATCGGGGAGCCTAAAGTAGTGTGGACTGGCAAAGTAGAGTCACTGAGTGGGTTCTGGCGGTGGGAAAAAATCATTGCTGTGGTTTTTTTATAGTTTAGAACTAGACGGTGCTCAGAAAACCAAGTTTCAGCTTCAGAGAAGGACTTCTGGAGGGCATGCTGGAGGGGTAAAGGTTGGGGGTGGCTCCAGAAGAGGACCACTTCATCAGCATATAGAAGTACTCAACCAGAGCAGACATCGGGTAGGGAGTTTAGAAAAAGGCTGAATAGGAGGGGCCCAGGATGGAACCCTGGGGGACCCCAGAATGAACTGGGAGGCTAGCTGGCTGGCTGAGAGGGTGGAGTCAATTTTGACTTGCTGGGTCCTATTACTTAGGTAGCTCCCAAACCAGGATGTAGTTTCTGAGGTTATCCCTGTGGTGTGGCCAGGGAGTTAAGGAGGAGGGCATGATGGACAGTATCAAATGCCTTAGTTAGGTTGATGTAGACAGACCCAACTAAGTGTCTGAGATCTAGTGCCTTATGGATGAAGGTAGTGTATTCCAATAGGGCCATAGTGGTACTGTGCCCCTTGCAGAACCCATGCTGCTTCAGACACAGGAGATTATAATTTGAGAGGTGTTCAGAGAGCTGGTTGACTACTATTTTTTTGAGAACTTTGGAGAGTGGGGGAAGAATGGAGATGGGCTGATAGTTATATGGGGAAGTATGATCTCCTTCTTTGAGGATAGGGGTTATGACAGCCCTTTTCCAAGAGGTGGGGAGCTCTCCTCGACAGAGGGATAGGTTAAGGATTTTGGTGAGGGGGCAAGGATAGTGTCGAGACAGAGGTGAAGGAGTTTTAAATCCAGGGTGTCCCCCCTGTGGTGAGTCTTATCTAGGACTCTGGAGAGGTAGGTTTTGGCCTCTCTAGGTAAAACAATCCAAAGTCTGAAAGGCGGGGACTTGGCAGGTGGGGGGGGTGGGGGCAAGTGGAGGAGAGGAGGGGTGAAGAAGTTTGGGGGAAGCACACTGCTGAGGTCTGCAAAAGCAGAGTTTAATGCATTGGCAATTTGCTGTGGGTGATTGGTTAGTGAATCATTTACCAGGAGTAGAGAGGGTGGGGGGGTATTGTTTTACCATTGAGTTCTTTGATTGAATCCCAGAATTTACGACTATTATCCCAGGAGGCAGAGAGGGCATTTCAATAATAGTTAGCCTTAGCCAGGTGCAGGATCCAGGTGCAATTGTTTCTGGCTTACCTGTACCTTTGTCTGTCCTGAGGCAGTCCTGTGGCAAGGGCTTTATGCCAGAGACTGTCATGGCACAGCATGAGGCTGAGAAGTGACTTGGTTAGCCAGGGTGTCTCACGATCTTTTAATACTTGTTTGGAGACCGGGGCAAAGAGGTCACATGCCACATTGAAGGTGTTGATGAAGTAGTAGGCAAGGGCACTATCAGTCTTCCAGCAGTATCGAGGGGTGTCCAGTCACAGTTTGAGAGGTGGTTTTTGAGGTGGGTTAATGTACCCCTTTTTAGGTGCTGGCAGTAAATGGTTTTGGGTGGGTTGGGAACCTTGCAGGACCACCAGCACAGAACAGGTGAGTGATCGCTGAGAGCATTGGGGAGCACTGTGACCCATGAAATTCTTTTTGGGGCAGTTTGTAAAGATTAGGTCCAGTAGAGCTGATGTCCCTGTTTTGTGGTTGAGTCTCATGGGGGAGTTGATGACTTGTGTAACTTCTATAGCTGTGGTAGAGCCCTTGTAGGGGACTGCAGATGGCGACATCCAGTTAGTGTTGAAGTCACCCATAACTAGGGCCTCACAATTAGGAGGGAGTTGTGAGATGCAGTTGGTGACAGCAGCAAAGGCCAGATTTTGATTATGTGATGCTGTGTAGACCACCATAACATAAAGGGTTTTGCTGGGGTTGCCCAGTACTAGCTTTACTGGGAGTACTTGGGCTCCGTGTGGGGAAGGAAGGACGGGGACAACCATTGCTTGAAAAGAGTCCCATATGTAGAGTGCACAGCCGCCACCCCGTTTGTCTTGTCTATCTGTCCGAAGAATAGAGCAACTGTTCAGGGCCACTTGGGAGTCTTTTATGCCAGGGGAGAGCCAGGTTTCTATCAAGGCCAGGATGTCAGGGTTATGCCTCACCATCCATCCTTGTATGATGTCATACTTTTTTTGCAGGCTGCAGATATTTAGGGAGGCAAATAAAATGCCCCTCTTTTTGTCACTAGGGGAGGGTGAGTGGGTATGTGGTATGGGGTTTAGGTGTACATTCCCTGAGAGTAAAAGGAGGAGGAGGACATGGCAGAGTAGAGAAGTTTCAAGCAGTTGGCATTCCTGGGTGCCAGACAGAAGGGGAGGTTTTAGTTTAGAGCCATGAATGGGAACGGGGAGTGAAAGTATGTGTGCCGCCAAAAGGAGTGCAGAGGTGAGGTGAGAGGAGTTTGGGTGTACAGCATAGCAAGGAAGTTGGTGATGGAGGGAGGAACTAGTGCCACCAAAATAAGTACTAATGGGGGGGAGGAGATAGGGAGCAGAGGGCAGAGGGGGCAGGCCCACAACAAGAGGGAAGGAGAGGAGGGGTATAAATCCAAAAGGGATGAGGAAAACTAGGAGGAGGAGCATTGTGGGTGGGAGAGAAAGTACAGCTAAGAGGGAGTCAGGTGGGCTCACCTTGGCAAGTGTCTAGGTTGAGGATATAGGGTACAGTAAGGAGAAAGGCTAGGATACAATTGTTGGATCCAGTGGCGCAGTGTAAAGGAGACTGACTGGGGTGAAGAAGGTTGCAGGTTCAAAACCCGAAAAGAGAAACAGTGAGATGTCCTGGGAGGGTGTGGGCAGGAAGATATGGACTTAAGATAGCAAGTCCTGGGGATATTAAAGTTTAAGGGTGGGATAGAGGAGGAGGAGAAGCTAGGATTCAGTCAGCACAAGCCTTACCCCTAGTGGTTAGAGAATATAATTTGCCTATGGGAAATTAGACACTTGGCAAGTAGATGGGTCATGTGACCTAGTGACGAAGCACAAAAGGAGGGTTGAGCTTGGTTGGGGTGGGGAGTCGATGTGAAGCATCAATGGGTAAACACCCCTGGAAAGGCTGTGCAGGTTCAAGGAATCTGTCTTTACCTTTCCGTGTGGCCCAGGCTGTCCACTCCTGTCTTTGTGAAAGTGAAAGATCCATATTTAATGTGTGAATTAGGAATGGAATTCTTGGATAGAAAATATGACTTTAGAGGTCACTCATTACAGTTAAAAGGCCTGACCATCAGTTCTACTCTAAGGAAAAACTTCTTTACTCTATGAACAATTGGACTGTGGAATAGCCTTATGTTGCAAATTATTATTAGTAATACTAAGGAAGACTAAACAGCGATTGGATGCATATATATTATCTGATGCTAACCTTAAGTATTACATATACTAGAACAGAAATACAAACAGATCACTTCTCAGTGCAGCTAAGCCCCTGCCAGGCATATTTTAAATCAAGGATGGAAATGAGAAAGGAAAAGTGTGGCCCACCAGGAATTGAACCCAGACCCCTGGTAATACCATTCGAGTACCATTAAGCTATGAGCTCACATGGTTAGCAGGCCTTAGGTTTTCCTTAAATCCACATAAATTTCTTTCTCAAGTGTTGCACAATTCTGCAACTTAGGAATATATCAGAAATACAAACAGACCACTTCTCAGTGCAATTAATCCCCTGCCAGGCATATTTTAAATCAATCCACCCAAAGGAGGCTCTCCACTATCTCCACAGATTTTTGTGAGGTGGTGCACTAGGAAAATAAATGTAAATCCAAACAACACTAGATGCACCTGCTTACTCAGTTCATCCCCATGCTGAAACTATGAGACATTTCTTTTACTGTTGTACCAGAAATTGAATGGAAGCCAGTCTAGTATCCAAAAAAACTAATATCTTTTGTTTAATATTGATAAAAATCCATCACAGTACTATACAAATCGACAAAAAAACACTTCAGAACAGTACACAATAAATGCAAGAGTAGTGCAAAAAGCTTTACATTTCACCACAACTCAGTGTGGTTTCATCAGAGGCATACAAAACACAACCAGTACAGGGTGTGTGTATATATATATATTAGAGGCAAAAAACTCCGTTTAATGCATTAGTTAGGGTTGTTCCACAGCGACAAAAAGTGAGAAATTGATTGTAGGGTTGAAAACCCCCTTGGACCCCAGCCCACCCCCACCGGCATTGGGGTACATTTTGGGAGTCGTCGGCCCTAACTCTCACTCCATCACATGTGTAAAGCAGCAGAAGTATAGGAGAATGGGGTGATAGTTAGGACCGATGACTCCAATGCGCACCCCAATGCTGGCTGGGGGTGGGCTGGGGTCCAAGGGTTTTCAACCTAACACTGAATTTTCTCACTTTTTTTGCTGTGGAACAACCCTAACTAATGCATTAAATGGAGTTTTTTGCCTCTAATTTCCCTTCTTTTTGAGAATGATAATGAGAAATAGTGAATGTAATGCAGCAGCGGGAGCGCGGGGCCCACTGGGTCCCACGCTCCCACCACGTGATGTCTTGTGGCATAGTAACAGCAACAGCAACGCAAACAGAAGTGCTAACAGTGGCACACATGGTAACACAAGCGAATGAGAACAGAAAGGGTAATGCACTCGGTGGAGTAGATGGGAATGGTCTGCCACATGATGTGTTGTCACATAGTAACATGGTGCCTGGAAACGGAAATGTCAATGGGCATGGTGATGCAAAGTGAAACAGAAAGAGAAACAGTACTGTAGACACAAATGACAAAAAATAACAGAAATGCAAGTGCAAATGAAAACGCAAAGGATAACGCACATGGTGGCGTAGACGTCAACGGTAACTGAAACAGGTACGGAACCGCAAGCAGAAAGGGCAATGGTAACAGTAATGTAAGTGCACAGGCTGGTTTTCCCCAAAAGCTGCATAGAGAAAGACAGTGAGTACAAAGAATGTATGCATAATAATGGGTCTCAGAGCAGAAAACGAGGACTTGGAATACTAAATAGGTTATATCTCAGGAACCGTACCACGTAGAAAAAAAATGTAAAAGTCATATGATTTGTGACTGTCCTGGCTAGTTTATGGGGGCTAAGTATTTTTCTGATGAAAAGTCTGTATCTCGCACCATTTCCAAGATACGGGCCCTGAAAGGCACGGCGTACGCCATAATGTTATCCTAAGGGAAAAAAAGAGAAGTTCTGAGTGCCATAACTTTTCCTCCCTGTAATATTTTTTCACCAAACCACTGAAAGGCACATCTGTGGGCTGTTGCCTGTCTTTCCTCCAAATTTCAGGGAAAAAAGACCAAACCGTTATTTTGCAGCAGGGTGCCAAAGGATTCCTGTACTGCGTCGGGCACCGTAATGTTATCCTATGGGAAAAAATGTCAACTTTGGAGTTCCGTAACTTTGCCGCCATGTAATATTTTTTCAACACAACACTGAAAAGCACATCTGTTAGATGTCGGCTGCGTTCCCTCCAAAGTTCAGCCCCAAAACTCCAAACCGTTCTTTTGCAGCAGAGTGCCAAAGAATCACTGTTATTTTGGACATAGTGTCGCAAAGTAGTGTCGTGATTTGCGAAAGCTTTCGAAAAAAATTTGTGACACTTTCGTGAGTTCGACACTACTTTGCGAAAGCACTTTTTCCAGAAATCTGAAAAACATATTTCTGGGGTGTTTTACCCCAAAATAAAGACATGGCTAGCATCCTCAGGGCCCGACTAGGTGAATACAAAAATAATTAGGTTGCTAGAGGGTCCCAAATTTAAATGGCAAGCATTTTTCTGATCACTAACTGAAAACAAAATGGTGGATTTGTGAAAGTAACAGGGCCATTTGTGAAAGTAAAAATGCATTTGCGAAAGTGTTGAACTTTTTGTTAACTTTTCCCATTGACTTATAATGGGAAATTGTTTTTTGAATAACTTTTGAACCGTTTAATATTTTTTCACCAAATCTTTGAAAGGCACATCAGGGACCCAGCTGCATATTCCTGAAGATTTTGGCCAGTCGACACAACCTGAGCGACCTGTAGGCGCGACCGTAGAATTCCAGAAAAAGCGTAAACGCGCGCAGATCACGCTTAATAACTCCACAGCTGTATATCCAACTGGTATGAAACTTGGCAGATCCCAAGGTCTATGGCTCTTGATCATGTATTCCAAATTTCAGGCAAATCCGTCAAATGATTGCAAAGTTATTAAGGTGCAAAATGTTGGGTTTAACATAGAAATGGTTCCTCAACCCTAACTATGGTAGCACTACCGTGCTACCATAATATATATATATATATATATATATATATATATATGTGTGCAATTACAAACAAGGCCATTACAGTGCAATAAAATCGAACCATTAAAGTGCACGGGAAAAGTGTGACCAGTTAATGATACCCTTCTCAACAATGATACCAATACACATACATTCAAAAACCTGTTCGTCACTATACAGATTACTTAAACAAAATAAACACAATCTATTTAATTTAATTCAATCAAGTCCCAGATATCCCTTTATATGAGTCCAAGACATCTTTATTTTCTTCTCATTAGCAGATCTTGTATATCCATTCTTCATGGCAATTTGTAATGTAATTATGCCTGCAAATTAAAGGTGAAATGTTAAGTTCCCAAGCCCAATACTAATGTTAATGTTATTTTATATTATTGACACTTTATAATTTAAAAACAAATATAAAAGACCAATATTTTCTGTTCATATTTTACATTCCTTTAGTTAGTATTATTTTCATTGAAACCCGCTAAATAGTAATTGTCACACACTTAATTATATGTTTGAAAAAAAAAAATACATATATACATACAACTACCTTAGTTCTCATTGCACATATTATAGACCACTACAAAGATAGAAAATAGACAGAATGAACATATCGCACATAACGAATGGAGAATCTTTTATTGTTTTGATAAATCTGCAACTATATTTACTAGAAATAAAAACTAACTGCTGTCTCCAAAGACCCATTATTGATATAATCAATTAAATGAAAAATGGAGGTGGGGAGAGGGAATTTTATAAATACTGAAAACAATGTTTATCTTTCTTATATGCCAAAATCAATTAATTAAACTGGGTTTTGTTTATATAATTCATTATAATATTTCTGTTTATTTTTATTGTTTTTTTAACAAATGTTTAACTTCCACTGAGTCATTTAAGCCAGGTGGAAAACAAGCCCAAGTGAGATAACTCCAAATACTCTCTTTTTGGCTCAGCAAGCTTTCACAATCTCCCCCCTCATATTCTGCCAGACCTTCTCAATCCCCCAAAAAACAATCATATGTTCTATCTTTTTTTTGTTTTGTATGTGTCTCCCAATTACATATTTAGTATTGCTATCTCTCCAAGCCTATACATGATCCTCAATTAATTGTTTAAAATTCCTCACAGTTCTCCCAATGTAAAAGGCATTGCATTTGCATTTCAAAATATATACCACCCCTCAGTATTACAATTTATGAATGCATTACAAAATATGTTCTTTTTACCCTGAGGATGACTGATTTCCCTTCCTTGAGTAATATAACTACAATAAACACAATTGCCACACTGTTTATTCACATTGAGTACCTTCCAAAATATTGTATTTCTTTCAGGTGAGACATAGTGGCTTTTTACCACCATGTTTCTGATACTTGTAGCTTTCCAATATGTTACCTCCAGTTTATCAGGCAAAATATTTTGCAATCTTGAATCTCTCAATAAAATGGGCCATTATTTATTAATTATATCTCTAACTTCAGTGGCCCTCTGTGTGAATGTAGTTATAAACCTTGAAAAATCCGAATTATGTACCTGTATTAATTTTCTAGGTGGCTTATTTTCTATCAGAATTTTTCTGCCCATCTGGTTCACTTGTTGTAAAGCTGTATCTACCAAAACACAGTCATACCCCCTAACACATTTATTTGCCATTTCCTGAGCTCTTACATTATATTTGTCAGGGTCACTGCAATTTCGTTTAGTCAGAATGAACTGGCCTTTTGGGATAGCATTTTTCACATGTAAAGGATGGCAGCTGGTAGCTTGTAACAAAATGTTACAATCTGTAGTCTTAACAAACAAATCAGATGCAATACTCCCTCACCATCTTTGTATAGGATCACATCAAGAAATTCTATGTGATACAGATTTGTAGTTAGCTTGAATTTTAAAGTACCATTCGTTGTTTCCAAATACGGTACAAACGAAATTAAATCAACCTCAGTACCTTTCCATATAATTAATATGCCATCTATAAAATGCCTCCACAAATCCACACACCAAAAGTGTGGATTTGTGGAGGCTTTCCTGATATAGAAATGTTCCCAACATGCAAGATACAAATTTGCAGAGTTGGGGGCAAAAGTACCCCCCATAGCTGTGCCCCTAATCTGTAAATAATAAATCCCCTTAAACATAAACATAATGAGGGTTAACACTAATTGTGCCAGATCTAATAACAATTCTGTTGGGGGAGGAGTTTCAATGGGTCTCTGATCTAAAAAGAATTTCATTGCAGACAAGCCCTCACTGTGAGGGATCAAAGTGTATAAGTACTGTACATCCAAAATTGCAAAAAAACAGTCCTCATTCATTGCTACATCATGCACAGTGTTCAATATATCTGCAGTATCACGGATATATTTGTACTATAGGCCTAATAAAATTGTCGACGAATTGAGACAAAGGCTCAGTGATCCAACCCTTACCGGAAATAATAGGACATCCTGGAGAGTTTGATAGACTTTTGTGCACTTTGGGCAAAATATAAATTGGGGAACAACTGGATGATTAGTTGTTAAAAAACTGTGTTCTTCTTTACTAATCCAGTTTTGATCTACTGCCCACTTTAAGTACTCGTCAATTCTCTTTTTAAAAGCCTTTGTCAAATTTCTCATCAATTTTCTATAGTAATCAGCATCATTCAGCTGTCTTAAAACTTCCCCTTCATATTTATCAATGTCAAATATAACAATAGCACCCTTCTTGTCTGCTGGTTTCACAATTACAGATTTGTCACAAGCTAGATTATGCAATGCGTCTTTTTCTTGAACTGTTAAACTGCTGGTTACCTTCCTTTTAATTGTGGGGTTCATATCCATATGCATCAGATCTACTTCGCATTGTCTCAGGAAAGACATCACGGCTGGTCCATGGGGAGAACAATAGGTTGATCTCGGTCACAGAGTATTTACTGCTGTTTCACTACAACAGGATTCAATTTCAATTCCCGGTGAGCCACACTTTTCCTTTCTCATTTCAGTCCTTAATTTAAAATATGCTTGGCAGGTGCTTAGCTGCACTGAGAAGTGGTCTGTTTGTATTTCTGATATATTCCTAAGTTGCAGAATTGTGCAACACTTAAGAAAGGAATTTGAGTGGATTTAAGGAAAGGCTAAGGCCTGCTAACCATGTGAGCCCATAGCTTAATGGTTAGAGCACTGGAACGGTATTGCCAGGGGTCTGGGATAAATTTCCAGTGGTTCACACTTTTTCTTTCTCATTTCCATCCTTGATATACTAGAATAGGAGCACTTATGGGCATTCATGCCTTCTCACTCCTTTATACCTTTAGTATGAACCTTTTCTCACCCTTCCTTTCAAGTCTTCTCATTATCATGTCATAAATTATTTTGGCATGATTATCGCAGTATATATAACTTCAGCTTCTTTTGCTTAGTTTGCTGTTCACCTGAAGAAGGCACCTGTGGGTCCCTGAAAGGTTGTGTACTATACCATTTTTGTATAAGACATATGTTGGTCCAATAAAAGGTTTTAAACTATCCAGCAACTCATATAAATATCATGAGTCTGCTCCCTAAGCACCACCAGCTAACATCGTGGGCCATACATAACAGCTCTGATGTGCTGATTGCTCCTGAAACCTGGCTCTGTGAATGAATGAATGAATGGTAACAAACAAAAAAGTTTAAAGTACCCATAGCACAGAAAGCAGGCATCTGACTCACCACTGAAAACCACTAATGTTTCCCCTGGCATGCTGACAGGCTTCCTCAGAGTGACCTGAAGCCAACCATGATAAAGTGGCTAATTTATACTAAAATGGGGAAGGGGCTAACCCTTGCTCCCACCAAGAACAGTGCAAATATATACATTATGTAATGTGTTTTAAAATATGTAAACATACACACTATACTTTTTTCATGAGCTTCAAAATGCACCTCTATATATCCTTTTTCAAAGACTATTGTATTGGGGATTATTTTTATCAAATCACTTTATTAAATATATTTAACCCCCTACTAAATCAGTGGTGTACTGAGGTTCAGGCACATTATTCATTTAAAAGCTTGAGCATTACACCATCCAGCAATATTCCAATTCCTTCTCAAACTAAATAAAGTGCATGAACAGTATATCTCTGGCCAGAAGCCTGGCAGCATGCCAGGAGAAACGTTAGTGGTCTTTAGTGGCCAGTTGGCTACCATGTGTTTGTTTTATTTCACTAAACAGTGTTAAAATTTAGTATTCAAAAGTTATGCGAGTCAGATGGTTGCTTTCTGTGCTACGGATGCTTTAAATTTTCTCATTTGTTACTTGCTTGACATTTAATAGCACCATAGCCTAGGTACCTTGTGCTCTACTCAGTACAGTGGAGTGAATGAATGGTGCAGAAATCAGGCTTTCTGGATACACAGTTCACAGACAGAACCATGGGAAGTGTGGTGGCGGAGTTCTTCAATACACACATCACAGACTGAACTGTGACATTGTGCATTGTTGTGCTGTCCCCTCTTCCCATGAACTCCTCCTATGCAGGCTCTCTTTCCCCATTTACACTGGTGGAATTTACTCCTCCCCTATAGCCAAGCCTGTCACCTGTCCTGTCACCTTCTTATTCATCTGATCCCTTTCATTTTCATGTGAACACTTAGTCACTGGGGATCTAAATAAAAGTTGACAGTCCGTCTTGGCAAAAAATGCCATTCACCAAACTAAGATCCTCAGTCTCACACAGCTCATCACTCAGCCCACCTGTCTCAACCCTAACTCCTCAAATTTTTCCCTCTTTGATTGGATTCTGTTCTCACACCCCCAGGTATTATTTTTGCTGGAACACTGCAGGATGCTTTTGGTGACCATCGCTGCCCCAAAACTCTGGAATAGCTTTCCTGCCCCACTCCTCTCTATGGGCTTCACATCTGCCTTCACTTCCAACCTGTTAAATTTTATGCAGTCAGCATTAGCTTGCAAAGCCCTCCCTCATCTCGGTATACTCACTGCGCGATTCTTCCCTATTCTGAATATCCAGCTGCAGTCTAGGTTCTAGAAAGTTATTACTATGTTTTTTTTATACAGTTCTGCATAGGCTGTTATCGACTCTAGCTTTGTTTACTATGGCGGTGCTAGATCCCCAGTTGTTTACTTGCTCGCCTAATCCTGTTAATGTTATTCTGTCTTACCGCACATTTTCTGCTATCTCACGCCTATGTACCATTAGACTGTACCAACTATACTTTCGAAATTATTTGTATTGCAAGTTTTGCATTTGCCCTCTAAATGCACTGCGTGTTCCTCAGGACTCTTGTATAGTTTCACACGTTCACACTCCGATGCAATGCATGTTATTTAGGACCGCTGTACTGTATTCTATATGTCAGCACTTGATTGCACTGTATGTTCTCTCTACTCATGTCTTGTTGCTTTTTGTCATTGTATATGCCATCTTTATAGCCCGGGTTTTGCCTGAAAATGGTCCCTGGAATCAGTGTAAGTAAGTAAGACTTTATTTGTAAGAGCCGCCCTTCCAAAACTCAAGGCACCTTAACAACATTAATAAAACCAGATAAAAAACACATAATCTCCATCTTACATTAAAACAGCAATAATATCCATCCTGTTTTACAGTAATTTACTAAGTCACTTCGAAGGGCTGTTGAAACAGGTATGCCTTTAAAGATTTTTTAAAACCTTCCACGGATAGGCTCTCTCATATCCAGCGTGGTAGAGAATTCCACAGGGTAAGAGCCATAAAGGCAAATGATCTTCCTCCTGATGTTTTCAAGGATACCCTGGAAATCTCTAGCAATCCCTCACCGGAGGATTGGAGTGAGCGGGTGGGGCAGTAGGAAGACAGGAGTTCTTTCAGGTAGAGGGGTCCCTGGTCATGTAGACCATATAGGTCAGCAATGGGACCTTGAAGGTGATTCACCTTTGTATTGGCAACCAGTGCAGTTCATGCAGCACAGGTGTTATCTGACTGGATCTAGGGGTTCCAGTTAACAACCTGGCCATCGCGTTCTGCACTAGCTGAAAACGGCGGATGTCCACCCCCAGTAGCCTTAGGTAAATGGCATTGCAGTAATCAAAACGACTGGTGACAAAGGCATGGACCAAGGTACGAAGATCTTTGGGCAGGACCAGGTGCTTCACCCTGGCTATATTCCTAAGGTGATAAAAGTAAGATTTGACCGTGGCCGAAACCTGTGCCCTCAGGGTCAGGCCTTCATCAAACATCACACCAAGGTTATGCATCTGGCCTGAGGCATTAAGTGGGACTTCTCCAAGATGTAAACCCGAGGGTTGTCCCACCCATGCCCCAGTTGTCCTATGACCAAGGTCCACTACCAATACCTCAGTTTTTCCTGAGTTCAACCTCAGTCAACTAGCACTCATCCAATTCTGTATCTTCGACAGGCAGTTGTTAAACAGTGAGACAGAATCTAATTCCTGTTTGGGCGCAAAAGACATGTACAGCTGAGAGTCATCTGCCCAGCAGTGAAAATTCAGTCCACACCATCTTATAACATCCCCCAATGGCAGCATATACAGTACAAACAACATGGGGGACAGCACCAAGCCCTGCAGTACCCCGCAGGGCAGCCAGTGAGGGGCTGAGGAATGAATTCCTAACACCACTCTCTGAAATCTGCCCTCAAGGAAAGATTGAAACCAATTGAGGACTGCCCCTCTCAGTCCAAAGAAAAACTGCAGGCGCTCAAGCAGCACCCCATGGTCCACAGTGCCAAATGCCACTGAAAGATCCAGGAGAACCAAGATGGAATGGGCTCTCTGATTCCTCTCCATTAGAAGATCATTTAGCACCTATACTAGGGCAGTCTCAGTGCTATACCTCTTTCTGAAGCCAGACTGGAAAGGGTCATAGATATTGTGGATTGTTAAATGATCTTCCAGTTGCAAAGCGACCACCTTCTCGATGACATTCCCTATAAAGGTTAAGTTCGAGACTGGTCTGTAGTTGGCTGGGCAGTCGGGGTCAAGGGAGAGCTTTTGTAGGAGGGGCTGCACTATTGCCTCCTTTAGGAGATCTGGGAAGATCCCTTTCTTCAGTGAAACTCCCACTATCCCAGCAAGGACCGGGCTGATGACCTCAACACACCCCACTAGGAGGTGGGTTGGGCCCAGATCCAAACTACAGCAAATTGGCCACAGAGTCTGGATGATCTTCACTATATCTGAGACTACCAGTTGGCCAAAGGTGGACCAGGTCAACTGGGCATTAGTACCACCCGATTAATCAATGCAAGGTCCAATGGGGAGGCACTGGCTGATCTCGTTTCTGATGGAGGACACCTTATCAGTGAAAAACAGTGCAAACTCCTCACACTTTTCCTGTGATAAAGCTCGACCAGAGTGTAGACAGGCTGGATTGCACATTCTGTCCATGGTCCAGAAGAGCTGGGCTGGCCTATTTTTCGCTGCCTCAATTTCCTTGGACAAGAAGTCTGCCTTCTTATGGAAAATTGCAGATTGGTAGGTCTTACAATGATCTAGCAATCTAAGTCTGTCCTCACCAGGTGAGTTTTCCACCAGTGTCTCTCCAACCTTCGAGCTTGCCTCTTCAATTCCCGGAGTGCCCCATCAAACCAAGGGGCACCTGGGCAAAGGGTAAGAGGGTGAACATGTACCAGATCAATGACATTCAGGGCCTCAGCAACAGCCCTGTCATAGGCTAATACCAGGGGCCCAGGGTCAGTGCTATCCATTGGAATTCTCAAGAAGTCCAGTACCGCCGTTAGGCCTTCTGAGGTAACTCTTCTTAATAGACGATACTGAACAAGCTCCTTTGGGGCAGGCCTATTTTGGGGGGCTGTGAAACTGAATCTCAGGGAGTGATGGTCAGACCACCCACTAGGCTCCACATCCATATCAGAGATTTACCTACCCGGTCAATAAAAAAATAAATAAAATGTACCTCGAGATGGGGCTCTGCAGCCCCATATGGAAAATACATATATTTTAGATATAGTTATAAAGGTATACAGTAACCCCTTGCTACAGTGAATCCTGCTATAGTGAAATCTCTGACCTTGGCTCCCGAGATCATCAGCAGTTTTACAGTTCTGACCGTATTACCAACACCCTACAAGTGCAAAATTGTATAGTAAATAAAATAAAATCACAACTATTTGGTGAAAAATGAAATAAAATCCTGCTGTACTGTAATGTACTTCTGAGAGTGGTGCTAGAGATCGAAACAGAGAATCTGCCTTTGGAAGCACGGAACACAGTGACACACATACCATCTCCAACACTCACTGTAACACAGTTTGGGCCATCATGATAGGGCACTCAAAAAAAAAAAACACCTGCTGTGGAAATTTGGCAAGAAAAGGAAACAAAAAAACTGCAACTGTATTTATTTTTCTCAATTTGGGCCGGCTGAGCACTGGGTGGGTGAGTGCAAGAAAAACAAAGCCAAATGTAAAATGATTTATTTCTTTGCATTTGTTCAGAGTACCTTTTACTGATCAAGCCTCACAGTTTATCAAAGGCAACAAGGTGCAGCAAAATGGAATAGGACCATGTTTCATGTTAGTTGCACAGCAGAATGGGCAGGGGCGGGGGAGAGTATGTGGATGGCATGGATAGCTGTGTTCTCAGAAGCTGATGTATTTTTCTTATTTAAACGTGTCGCAAAACAAATAATACCCAGGAAAGAAGCAAATAATTATGATGGCACATACAGTATTGTGACTGTGAGGATACAAGGGTACACTGGCTTCTGCTATGCTACATTAGTGCTATATAACTGCTATGTAACGGATTTTCAGGACTGTTGCTGGCTGGCAGGGGGGAAGGGATTCTTTGCTCAGAGAAAGAGCAGCCAATCAAGTTTGTTTGGAATCCAATTTGAACCTCTATTTAAAGATTCACAGGGCCATTTTGCCTGCTCATTCTGCTTGTTGTGGAGAAACAGAGGAGGGTGAGTTTTGCTGTTGATCTGGGATTAGTTTAAATCTTTATTTAACTCTGTAACTGATTTGTTGTGAGTTTACTGTGGGTTTAGAATTAGCTTAAATCTTTATTTAACCCTGTAACTGATTTTTTGCAAGTTTGCTGTTGGCTTGGGAGCAGCTTAAAGCTTCTTTAAAGTCTCTAGCTGATTTTCAGGACTGTTGCTGGCTGACTGGGGGAAAGGATTCTTTGCCCAGAGACAGAGAAGCCACCCCCTCCAGCAGCCTTTCTTAAATACTGGAAAGCCACTGAGGGTTGGGCTTGAAGACTATGATTGGGAGGAGCTCTGGGAGTTGCAAACTGCCCATAGGAACTAACTCCTAAAGCTAACAGTCAAGTGGTGAAAAGTTCTGTCACTCAAGCTTTTTACTAGTTGAATTTCAGATTTAAATTTTTTTTTTAATGTAACGTGCAGGTAGGACTGGCAGAGGTTTAGGGAAGAGAGGTCAGCACGCACATTGATGCTCTGAGTAGTACTGGATAGTCAAAGGAAGGCTCGGTACATTTTGTGGCTGAGTATCATGACAGAGATGGGGGCATGTCATAGGAGGGGAGATGCGGACACCAGGGGGACATAGGAGTAGAGATGCAGTGAATTTAAATTTTGATGATGAAGTGCCCATGAAGTGGGCACTTCGTATTGTCATTCCGCTACATGGAGTGGCCAATATGAAAGGCTCACTTCACCCTGTAATTATTACTTCGCCTTGCCATTCCGCCTTAATGCGAAGTAAGGTGAAGTGACAACAATACTGGCACCCCCACACACACACACACAGTCACCAGAATTAATGTGCATCCCCAAAGTGCTACTGTCTTGTGTCCAGAAAATTCCCCAGTGCTGATGAAGTGAAATGAGAGCACAACAAGAAATACAAAGTCTCCCAGAATTAATGGCACACTCAGTCATACATGCAGTGGTCACATACAGTAACCAGAATTAATGTGCATCCCCAAAATGCTACTGTCTTGTGTCCAGAAAATTCCCAAGTGCTGATGAAGTGAAATGAGAGCGTATCAAGAAATGCAAAGTTTCCCAGAATTATTGGTGCACTCAGTCATGCACACAGTGGTCACACACAGTCACCAAAATTAATGTGCATCCCCAAATTGCTACTGTCTTGTGTCCAGAAAATTCCCCAGTGCTGACGAAGTGAAATGAGAGCATAACAAGAAATGCAAAGTCTTCCAGAATTAATGGCGCACTTAATCATGCACACAGTGGTCACACACAGTCACCAGAATTAATGTGCACCCCCAAAATGCTACTGTCTTGTGTCCAGAAAGTTCCCGACTCCAGATGAAGAGAAATAAGAGCATAAACTGGAAAGAAAAGTCTCCATTAATTCATGCCACACTCAGTCATGCGTGCACACACTCCAATAAGAACTACAGTATGTCCCCTGTTGCTGCTTTTGCAATTTCATGTAATGCTTCTTGACCTGACTGGACTGATGCACAGTGTCTTGCTAAATGATGTACTAGAAGGATGACCCGACCATTGAGTTAACCGTCCATGATGATGTGATAATGCTGTTGCTTGCCCAATGTCTGCTGCACTGACCCCCAACAGGAAGAATGCCCTCTGTGTGTTCACTAATACTACCCTTGGTAAGTTAATGTATCTGGCACCATCATGGTTTTCCACAGAACCTCAGTTGACCTTAAATGTTCATATCCACTATATATATATATATATATATATATATATATATATATATATATATATATATATATATATATATATATATATATATATTAGGCAAAAAACTCCATTTAATGCATTAGTTAGGGTTGTTCCACAGCAACAAAGTGAGGAAATTAGGTGTTAGGGTTGAAAGTCCTCTTGACGCCCACACACCCCAACTGGCATTGGGGTGCGCATTAGGGTTGTGGGCGTAACTCTCACCCCATCAGATGTGTGAAGAAGCAGAGGTATAGGAGAATGGGGTGAGAGTTAGGACTGACAACCCCAATCGCATCCCGATGCCAGTTGGGGGTGTGGGCGGGGGTAAGGGGGCTTTCAACCCTAACACTGAATTCCTCGCTTTTATCACTGTGGAACAACCCTAACTAATGCATTAAATGGAGTTTTTGCCTCTAATTTCCCTTCTTTGAGAAAGATAATGAGAAATAGTGAAATGTAATGTGGGGTGGAGGCGCTGGGCGCCCGCCAA
Source organism: Neoceratodus forsteri (assembly GCA_016271365.2). Classification (NCBI taxonomy): domain Eukaryota; kingdom Metazoa; phylum Chordata; order Ceratodontiformes; family Ceratodontidae; genus Neoceratodus; species Neoceratodus forsteri. The sequence goes on from CM057455.1 coordinate 301,312,995, forward strand.
TGATTATGTCACATAGTAACGTGCCCAAACACAAATGGTAATGCGTGGTGGCGCAAAGTGAAACAGAAAGATAAACAGTACTGTAGACACAAATGGTTAAAATAATGCAAGCGCAAGCACAAATGAAAATGCAATGGGTAGCGCATGATGCTGTAGATGGGAACGGTAGGCGAAACAGGTACGGAACAGCAAGCGGAAGCGGTAAGGGTAACAGTAATGTAAGAGCACAGGCTGGTTTTCCCCAAAAGCTGCATAGAGAAAGACAGTGAGTGCAAAGAATGTATGCATAATAATGGATCTCGGAGCAGAAAAATGAGGAGTTGGAATACTAAATTGCTTATATCTCAGGAACCGTACAATGCAGAAAAAATTTTAAAGTCATATGATGTATGACTTTCCTGGCTAGTTTTGTACTTAGCCCTAATTAGGGGGCTAAGCATATTTCCGATGAAAAGTCCGTATCTCGCACTGTTTCCGAGATACGGGCCCTGAAAGGAGTGGTGAACGCCGTAATGTTATCCTATCGGAAAAAAAGAGAAGTTCGGAGTGCAATAACTTTGGCTCCCTGTAATATTTTTTCACAAAACCACTGAAAGGCACATCTGTAGGATGTTGGCTTTCTTCCCTCCAAATTTTAGCCCAAAAGACCAAACCGTTCTTTTGCAGCAGGGTGGCTAAGAATTGCTGTCATTTTGCCATAGCCTGGAAAAGTAGCGTCACAATTTGCGCAAGCTTTCACAAAAATTTGCGACACTTTCGTGAGTGCGACACTACTTTGCGAAAGTACTTTTTCCATAAACTTGAAAAACATATTTCTAGGGTGTTTAACCTCAAAATAAAGACATGCCTAGCATCCTCAGGGTCCGACTAGGTAAACACAAAATAATTGTGTTGCTAGAGGGTCCCAAATTTAAATGCCAAGCATTTTTCTGATCACCAACTGAAAACAAAATGGTGGATTTGCGAAAGTAAAAAGGCCATTTGCGAAAGTAAAAACTGCATTTGCGAAAGTGTTGAACTTCTTATTAACTTTTCCCATTGACTTATAATGGGAAACTGTTTTTTGAATAACTTTTGAACCGTTTAATATTTTTTCATGAAATCTTCAAAAGGCACATCGGGGACCCTGGCTGCATGTTTCCTGAAGATTTTGCACTGGTCACACAAACCGTGCGACCTGTAGAGATGACCAAAGAATTGCAAAAAAGCGTAAACGTGCACACAGATCACGCTTCATAACTCCGCAGCTGTATATCCGAACAGTACGAAAGTTGGCAGATTCCAAGATGTGTGGTTCTTGATTGTGTATTCAAAATTTCAGGTAAATCTATTAAACGGTTGCAAAGTTATTAAGGTGCAACATTTTAGGTTTAACATGTAACTGGCTCCTCTACCATAATATATATATATATATATATATATATATATCATATTTTATATATATATATATACATGTAATCATTGCTTATTTTTTGTATCACAGGTCATATAATCAAACTTGGGATGTGCATTTCTTGGCTTGATGAGGAATTTTGGCGTTGGAATACTGTCAAGCCAGTGAAGGTAAGTATTTTTTTTTGGAGGGGGACATTACTTAAAAAAAGTTAAAAAAGATTCAGCAATGTTTTAGTCATCTTTACAGGTTTACAGCATATCATCAGAACTGAAAAAAAAATTTAACTGCTGTGATTCTTGAAGAACGTGATTTGTCTCGTGATGAGTGTCTGGTGTGACATGACAATGATAATAAACTGTATGGGAATATGAATACCTACGGCTGTACTTCCCTGACCTGTACCACATAAAACTACCTGATTTGAAAACTCATATCAACGAGTACAATGGTGATTGAAGCTGAGACCTGAGATACTATGAAACAGGCTTACATGGAACTAACTACAAAAAAAGTACAGTTTTGTGATTCATGAATCATGACCGTGAGCATAAAGAAAGTGATTTGTATCGTGAGTGACTCGTGATGATTGCCCTGACTTAAAAACGTACATCAATGAGTACAATGTTCATGCAGAGACATGCACCACACCAGTACTCTGAAGGGAAGCCAAACAAACAACTGTGATTTAAGTTACAGATGGAGATTGGGCCCTAAGGAGATGCAAACACACAGACAGATTAAGATTGAGCTGCGCACTCAAGAGATGCAGATGCAAAGGCACAACGACACCTAACCAGTGCTCACAAGTCACAAATCCAAATCTGGAAAAGAATACCTTTTGCTGGTTGGGGGGGGGGTAGTGCACGGCAGTAACAGTCCACTACCAGTAAAGATACCACAAAGCAGTACAAAAAATTCATGGAGGTGCGGTGGATAGCAGGTTCACACTGCTGCAGTTACTCTGTGGCACAATAAAATGAGTCTGATTTGATGACACGCATCTCACACATACACACACACTACACTACAAGTAATGCGTAGCAAACTGAAACTTCAGTAATATAACCAAATATTTTAAACAAACTGAAATTATGCACTGCTGCACCACAACAATCAGCAAAAAAAAGTCAAGAATTACCTAAAATATTAATGTGTGTACATTAACACAGTTATATAAGAAAAATATAACCAAAACAGAAAGACTGCCTTTTTCTTCCAGTTTTAACCTGCCTCCACCACAGATACACCCCTCCCTCAAAGCACACTTCAAACTGTCTGTCAGTACACAGACTGAATGTTCTAAATTAACATTCAAAATCCACACACAAACAATAAACACTCGATGATATGAGCACAGGAGGGTTTCCTGCAATCAATGTACAAAATTTTGAGCAAAAAAATGGCTCAGAAAGGCTTTTTTAACAGCTTTTAGAGGATTTGAATCACAGATCTCTGACAGGAAACTGTCTCCATCTTCCACTACACACACTACACAGAACTGAGGCTGTGCAGAACAATGAAGAAGAAGAAGAAGAAGAAGAAGAAGAAGAATCAGCATTTATATAGTGCTTTTCATACATCCAAAGCGCTTTACAAGCAATGCTAGACTGGTAGAGCCCATGTGACCTGCAATCCTGTGAATCACTGCAAAATTCACCTTGGAGCTCAATAACAAGATAAAGCGATGCAAAGTGAAGCAAAGTACATTGAAATCAATGTACTTTGCCCTTAAAATTGGTGGATAAGTGGTTTTCGGAAGGCAGAATAACAAGAAGTCATTGGTTTCAATGGACTTTGCGTTCCACATTATGACATGAAGTACTCCGGTTCACGTTATGGATTACTTTGCCCAATTCGCGTACTCATGAATCACTCTCTTGGAGCAATTTTGCCACTTAGCTCATCACTGCATAGGAGGAGGAAGGGTTGCGGTTGGCAGGACGGAGGTAGTGAGGTTGAGAGGGAAGGGTGGCCAGACTCCAGGGGTGTGGGGGTAGAAGTAGAAACAGGGGGGACAGGCTAGTAATCTGCAATGGATATGGGTCAACAATCTGGATGGGCACATTATGGAGGCTACGGGAATGTCCTATATGTTGAAGGAAAAGAGACCTACAGGCAGAGATCCAGTGGATGGAGGTGGAGATAGGGAGGTTGAGGAACATGGTCAGAGAGGGTGGGGTAGGTAGGCATAAGGGGAGGGATAGGATGCCAAGGAAAGATATAGAGCAGGAGCAAAGACACAGCAGGGGATGGGGTGGGGACTGGGGTCATGCAACAGGTACAAGGTACTGGCAACTGAAGTATAAGGTGGGAGTGAGATGCTTGGGAGAGGGGAAGAGGGGGGCCCAGGGGCCAGCACTATAGAGAGGGACATTGGTACATGAGGGAGAGGAGGCAATGCCATGCAATTGCAGGAGGGAGCACCCAGGAGAAAGGGGACATGGTGCATAGGTTGATGGGGTGGACCACAGGGGGAGAACAGACGCTTAGGAAAGAGGGCGCAAGTGTGGACAGGAGGCTGGACAGGAGGGGAGGAGAAGAAGTAAGTAGAACAGCTCCAGAAATTAAGGGACAGGAAGGAGCAGAGGCCATGAGGAAGGGTGGGGGAGGGGCAAGGTGCAGCCAGAAGGGGAGTGTGGAAGGGCGAGAGTTATATTGATAGGAGATTTGATCCTGAAAGGGATCAGGTGGGGGGAAGGGTGAAAGATGTAGTTGGATTTGGGTGGAACCTGTACCGGGCCTGACAGCAGACAGGGCAGGCCAGGCTCTGAGGAAGTGTGTTAGGGGAGGATGGTAGGAACCTCACATGGTGGTACATGTGGGCACAAATGACCTGGGGAGCTACATGGTGGATTTGGTACAGGAGAGGTTTGAGGAACTGGGGAAGCTATGCTTGGAAATAGGGAGGTCCATGGCATTCTCAGAAGTGCTACCGGTCCCAAGGGCGAGCAGGGCAAGAAAGGAAAGGATAGTGGAGTTCAAATTTTGTTTTTCGGGTAAAATGTTTAGGAGATTCTTTGTCTTTATCTAAATTAATTGTAGCAAAAGATCATGGTAGGGGTACAAGAGAAAACTGTATAAATCAATATGTTATTCCTGTTTTCAGGTTACAAATGAGTAGGAAAGCATTTTCCTGGTATGCACCTTCATTTTTAAATGAATTTGGAGAACTGATTCAAAAAACACATTCAGAATCTCATTTTAAACATTTATTGTTAAAGAAATTATATTGTGATACTGTTTGCAGTTGTGATTAATTTTTGTATTCTGTGCAAATGTAATTTTGTATTGTAATGTTGTGTGTCAGGCGTGGCTGAAAAAGGGCTGTGCCCAGTCCACTTCCTGGTTAAAAATAAAACAAACAAACAAATCCTGGCTGAAAGACTGGTGTAAAGCACAAGGGTATGGGTTGGTAGGAGGATGGGGAGATACATGGACTAACAGAGAACTGTACTCAAGGGATGGTTTACACCTGAATGGGGCAGGCATAGGGTGTTAAACAGCAAATTAGAGGATTATATTGTTTCAAGAGGCTATTTAAACTAGATGGGGAGGCTAATGCGCAGCTAGCATTCAGGGTTGCCAGGCTGGAGTGCAAAACGCACTGCCCCCCCTTGATAACATTGAGGGTAAGGGGAGGGGACCACTGAGAGGAAGGAGGGTAGACTAAGGAGCCGATGGGGGGAGGAGGGATGGGAACGGGTGGCAGGTGGTCTCCCTAAATGTAAGAGGCTGGGTAATAAAACAGTGGAGCTTCAGGAACTTCTTGTGGAGGAGAGTGTGGACCTCACTGCAGTGACTGAGACTTGGGCCACCCAGTACCATGATTTGGATCTGGCAATCCCGGGGTATAAAATTTACAGGAAAGATTGGGGGGTTGGGAGAGGGGGTAGGGTAGCACTCTATGTGAGGGAAGGTATCAGATGTATGAGGAAGGAGGGTGAGGAAGGGCGGACAGAGGCACTATGGATGCAGCGTCTGGACTCCAAGGGTAGAAAGCTGAGGCTGGGGAAGGTGCACAGAGCACCAGCCCAATCAGTGGCACTGGACAGGGAGATAGTGGAGCAAATGAGGGTGTGTAGAAAGGAGAGTGTGGTGATTGTGGGGAATTTCAATCTGCCGGGGGTAGATTGGAGCTCCTTTCCCACTTTGAGTGCCAGGGAGCAGGTGCTCCTGAACATGATCCAGGATGGTCTCCTGACACAGCTGGTCAGTGGCCAACATGACTAAGTAACATGCTGGACTCGGTGCTGTCAAATGGAGAGGCAGCGAGGGAAATAAGGGTGGAAGACCCACTAGCTGGTAGTGACTACCAAACAGTGTGGTCCACTCTCAAGTTGGGCAGAGAGTCTGGAGGCACAGTAACAAAGGTGGTGGATTTTAGGAGGGCAGACTTCACAAGGATGAGAGAAATACTGCAAGGGAGACTTCAGGGTATTAGGCCAGAAATGGATGCACAGCAAAAGTGGGAAATTATTAAAGTTGGGCTAACAGAGGCTACAGATGCTTGCACCAGGACTAAGAGCATGAAATGTAGAGCCCAGGAAACTGTGCTGGCTGAACAGAGAAGTGTTGGAGGGGGTGAGGGTGAAGAGAGCTGAGTACCAGAAGTTCAGGAGATTGAGGAAGGAAGAGGACAGGGAGGCTTATGAGTTGATCCAAGGAGGTGACCAAGCGAGTGAGAGTAGCCAAGGTCTCCAGGGAGCTATGGTTACTGCAGGGCATCAAAGGATGGGAGAAGGACATTTATATATATATGTATATGTCAGGGAAAAAGGAAGTGCAGAGATCATATAGTGAAGATAAAGTGGAGAGGGGAGTGGGTGGAAAAGGGAGAGGAACAAGTGGAAGTACTAAATGAATACTTTTGCTCCATTTTCACAAAGAAGAAGGAAGGTCCACTACCACCATGGACTGGGAGGGTGGGGGTGGGGGTGGGAGGGAGGAGATGACAAATGGAATGATTCAGGGGAGTAGAGTACTAGAGGTTCTGAGGGCATTAAGGGTGGACAAGGCACCAGGTCCTGATGGCATCCACCCCAGGGTGCTGAGAGAAATGGTGGAGGTGTTGGCTGAGCCACTGGCAGACCTATTCAGCACCTCCCTGGACACAGAATTGGTGCCTCAGGACTGCAGGGTGGCCCATGTGGTGCCCATACACAAGAGTGGCCCTAGGGAAGACCCAGTCTCACTTCCATAGTGGGTAAACTTATGGAGATGATACTGAAGGAGAGGTTGGTGTCATTCCTCAAGGGTAATGACCTCCAGGATGGGTGGCAGCATCGGTTCATCTCGGGAAGGTCTTGTCAGACCAATCTAACAGAACATTACGCCGTGTTCACAAACAATATTAATCTCCCCTGCCGAGGGGGTGCCCAATCCCCCTCAGCAGTATGTGCCTCCCACCGTGTTTATTTGCTAATGGGGGCCACAATCCCCATCGGCTGCAGGGCCCCAATATTTATGTTGCTGATGGGGGAGCCCACTCCCCGTCGGCATTATGTAACCCTCTCACTTTTGTTGTGTGCCGACAGGGGTGCCCAATCCCAGTCGGCATAATGTAATAACCCACCCCCCCCTTTTGTTGTGTACCGATGGGGGTGCCCAATCCCCATCGGCTACAGCTTCCCCCAAAGAAAGACTCTGTTGACACGCTGGGAGCCCACCCCAGTGTGCCACATGCCCCTCAAAATAAAAAAGCGATCCCTGATGTCTTTCTTTAATTTTTTGTAACCTGTAAAAAGGAAAGCGGTCCTCGGCGGTCTCCTGCCCCACCTTCCACAACCTCGCCCACCCACTGTGCACCCTGCCTCCCCACCCCCCTCACCTCATACTTACCTCTGGAGTCGGCGTGACGATCTGTGGTGGACGGGAACACGTCTGCACTCTTCAAAGCCAACCGTGAACTGAGGAAATGCCGGTAAGCTGTATAATGGAATAAATAGGGTTTTTCAACTTTGATACATATCTCAGGCATTTTTGGAATGTTGGCACAAATTCCCAACATGGGGTTTTGGGACCCCTCCTCATGAATTCTATCACTGTCATGGCATTAATCGGCCCTGAAAGGTGATTTGCAGTAGCTGCCGGAATCACCTTTCTGGACCAGTAATAGCTGACAGTGCCAATGTTCATGAGGTGGGCTCTCAAAAAGCCTGTGTTGCAAATTTGGTGGGAAAAATCCAAAAAAATTACTGTTTTATGAGCGTGTGTTGCGCAGTTGCTATGTACGCTCGTAACTTTGTGAATTTGCAATATTTTCACCCCAGATTTTGAACATTGCCATTTTTTCAGACCTCCTTGTGAACAGTACACCTTTCATTTTTCACACCCTGGTCAAAATGTGTTTTCGCACTTCTGGCACAGAATAGCATGGTCGGTGTGGGAAATCAGTGTTCCGCACAGATTAAGAAACTGACAGTGGCACTGTTCATGAGCAGAGGTCCTAAAATGCCTATGTTGAAGATCTGGTGATGATACTCTATAAAATGACTGTGTTACGAGTGTTCATTGTGCAGTTTGCGTGCACGCTCATAAGTTCACGAATTTATAATATTTTCACTCCAGATTTTCAATATTGCCATTCTTCTGCTCCTCCTTATGAACAGTGCAGCTGTCTTTTTTCACATCCTGGCCGAAATGTGTTTTCGCAATTCTGGTGCAGAATAGAGTGGTCGCTGTGGGAAATCCATGTTCGGGACACATTATGAAAATGACAGTGACACTGTTCATTGCAGAGGTCCTAAAATGCCTATGTTGAAAATTTGGTGGCGAAAGTCCATAAAATGAGTGTGTTACGAATGTGCATTGCGCAGTTTCCACGCACAGTCGTACCTTGCAAATTTGCAATATTTTCATTCCAAATTTTCAGCATTGCCATTTTGCCACACCTCCTTATGAACAGTGCAGCTGTCATTTTTCACATCCTGGCCAAAATATGTTTTCGCTCTTCTGGCGCACAATAGTGTGGTTGCTGTGGGAAATCAGTGTTCAGGACATATTAAGAAAATCACACTGACATTGTTCGTGAGCAGAGGTCCTAAAATGCCTATGTTAAAAATTTTGTGATGAAACTCCATAAAATGTCTGTGTTATGAGCGTGTGTTGTGCAGGTGCCACGCACCCTTATAAGTTTGCAAATTAGTAATATTTTCATGCCAGATTTTCAACACTGCCATTTGTTCACACCTCCTTATGAACAGTACAGCTGTCATTTTTCACATCCTGGCCAAAATGTGTTTCTGCGCTTCCGGTGCAGAATACCGCAGTCGCTGTCAGAAATCAGTGTTTGGGACAGATTAGGATCGAGCGACTGGTGGGGGGGGAGTGGCCGAGCTCAACTGAGCTCTGTCAGGACTGCTGCGGATGTTTTTGTGGTCAGGAAAAGGCGACAATGCAGGCAGAAGCCCAGTACAAAAGGGCAGCCTGCAGCACCAGGAGACACAGAACAAGCAAGTGAGGGAGGGGGAGTGAGTGAGCTTAACAGAACTCTGTTGGGACTGCTGCGGATTTGTTTGTGGGCAGGAAAAGGCAGCAATGCATGCAGGGCCTGAGTACAAAAGGGCAGCCTGCAGCGGTGGGACAAACAGAATGAGCAAGCGAGAGAGGGGGACTGAGCGAACTCAACAGAGCTCTATCATCACTGCTGCGTGTTTCTTTGTGGGCAGATAAGGGTGGCTACACTGGCAGCAGCCCAGAACAGAAGGGCAGCCTGCAGCGCCGGCAGAAACGGAATGAGTAAGTGAGACAGTGGGAGTGAATGAGGCCAACAGAGCTATATCAGGACTGCTGCAGATTTCTGTGTGGGCAGACAAAAATGCCGACAGAGGCAGGAGCCCAGTGCAAAAGGGCAGCCTGCAGCTCCAGGAGAAACAGAATGAGCGAATGAGACAGGGGGAGTGAGCGAGTGACCTCAATGGAGCTCTGTCAAGGCAGCTGCAGATTTCTTTGTGGGCAGGAAAAGGTGGCAACGCAGGCAGGAGCACAGTACAAAAGGGCAGCCTGCAGACCCTGGACAAACAGAATGAGCAAATGAGAGAGGGGGAGTGAGCGAGCTCAACGGAGGTGTATCATGACTGCTGCAGATTTCTTTCTGGCCAGGAAAAGGCGGCAATGCAGGCAGGAGCCCAATACAAAAGGCCAGCCTGCAGCGCTGGCAGAAATGGAATGAGAGACTGAGAGAGGGGGAGTGAGCGAGCTCAATGGAGCTCTCTCGGGACTGCTGCAGATGTGTTTGTGGGCAGAAAAAGTCATCAACGCAGGCAGGAACCCAGTACAAAAGGGCAGCCTGCAGCAGTGGGAGACACAGAATGAGCGAGTGAGGGAGGGGGAGTGAGTGAGCTCAATGGAGCTCAGTTGGGACTGCTGCTGATTCCTTTGTTGGCAGAAAAAGGCAGCAATGCACGCAGGTGCCAGAATAAAAGGGCAACCTGCAGTGGCGGGAGAAACAGAACGAACAAGTGAGAGAGGGGGAGTGAGTCAGCGAGCTCTATGGAGCTCTATCATGACTGCTGCAGATTTCTTTGTGGGCAGAAAAGGGCAGCAATGCAGGCAGGAGCGCAGTAGAAAAGGGCAGCTTGCACCGTGGGCATAAACGGAGCGAGCAAGTGAGACGGGGAAATGAGTGAGGCCAACGGAGCTGTCGAAACTGCTGCAGGCTTCTTTGTGGGCAGAAAAAAATGCCAACAGAGGCAGAAGCCCAATACAAAAGGGCAGTCTGCAGCGCCATGAGAAACAGAATGAGCAAGTGAGACAGGGAGAGTGAATGACCTCAACGGAGGTCTGTCGGGGCAGCTGCGAATTTCTTTGTGGGCAGGAAAAGGTGCCAACGCAGCCAGGAGGCCAGTACAAAAGGGCAGCCTGCAGCATTGGGAGAAACAGAATGAGTGAGTGACAGAGGGGGAGTGAGCGAGCTCAACGGAGGTTTATCGTCACTGCTGTGGATTTCTTTGTGGGCAGGAAAAGGCGGCAATGCAGGCAGGAGCCCAGTACAAAAGGCCAGCTTGCAGCCCCCACAGAAACGAAATGAGCGAATGACAAAGGTCGAGTGAGCGACCTCAATGGAGCTGTGTCAGGACTGCTGCATGTCTCTTTGTGGGCAGAAAAAGCCGCCAATGCAGGCAGGAACCCAGTACAAAAAGGCAGCCTGCAACAGTGGGAGGCACAGAACAAGTGAGTGAGGGAGGGAGAGTGAGTGAGCTCAACGGAGCTCTGCTGGGTCTACTGTGGATTTCTTTGTTGGCAGAAAAAGGCAGCAATGCACGCAGGTGCCAGAATAAAAGGGCAACCTGCAGTGGCGAGAGAAACAGAACGAACAAGTGAGAGAGGGGGAGTGAGTCAGCGAGCTCTATGGAGCTCTATGGTGACTGCTGCAGATTTCTTTGTGGGCAGGAAAGGGCAGCAATGCAGGCAGGAGCCCAGTAGAAAAGGGCAGCTTGCACCGTGGGCATAAACGGAGCGAGCAAGTGAGACGGGGGAGTGAGTGAGGCCAACAGGGCTCTGTCGAAACTGCTGCAGGCTTCTTTGTGGGCAGAACAAAATGCCAACAGAGGCAGAAGCCCAGTACAAAAGGGCAGCCTGCAACGCCACGAGAAACAGAATGAGCAAGTGAGACAGGGAGAGTGATTGACCTCAATGGAGGTCTGTCAGGGCAGCTGCGAATTTCTTTGTGGGCAGGAAAAGGTGCCAACGCAGCCAGGAGGCCAGTACAAAAGGGCAGCCTGCAGCGTCGGGAGAAACAGAATGAGTGAGTGACAGAGGGGGAGTGAGCGAGCTCAACGGAGGTCTATAGTCACTGCTGTGGATTTCTTTGTGGGCAGGAAAAGGCGGCAATGCAGGCAGGAGCCCAGTACAAAAGGCCAGCTTGCAGCCCCCACAGAAACGAAATGAGCGAGTGACAAAGGTCGAGTGAGCGACCTCAATGGAGCTGTGTCAGGACTGCTGCATATCTCTTTGTGGGCAGAAAAAGCCACCAACGCAGGCAGGAACCCAGTACAAAAGGGCAGCCTGCAACAATGGGAGGCACAGAACAAGCGAGTGAGGGAGGGGGGGTGAGTGAGCTCAACGGAGCTCTGTTGGGTCTACTGTGGATTTCTTTGTTGGCAGAAAAAGGCAGCAATGCACGCAGGGGCCCAGTACAAAACAGCAGCCTGCAGCAGCAGGAGAAACAGAACGAACAAGTGAGAGAGAGGGGGAGTGAGTGAGAGAGCTCAATGGAGCTCTATCATGACTGCTGCAGATTTCTTTGTGCCCAGAAGAAGGCGGCAATGCAGGCAGGAGCCCAGTAGGAAAGGGCAGCCTGCAGCACTGACAGAAACGGCACGAGCGAGTGAGAGAGGGGGACTGAGCGAGCTCAACGGAGCTCTGTCGGGACTGCTGCAGATTTGTTTGTGGGCAGAAAAAGGTGCCAACAGAGGCAGGAGACCACTACAAAATGGCAGCCTGCAGTGCCAGGAGAAACAGAATGAGCAAGTGAGACAGGTGGAGTGAGCCACCTCAACAGAGCTCTGTCAGGACAGCTGCGGATTTCTTTGTGAGCAGAAAAAGGTGCCAACGCAGGCAGAAGCCCAGTACAAAAGGGCAGCCTGCAGCGCCGGGAGAAACACAATGAGCGAGTGAGAGAGGGGCAGTGAGCAAGCTCAACTGAGCTCTATCATGACTGCTGTGGATTTCTTTGTGGGCAGAAAAAGGGCAATGCAGGAAGAAGCCCAGTACAAAAGGCCAGCCTGCAGCGCCGACAGAAACGGAATGAGCGAGTGAGAGTGAGCTACCTCAACGGACCTGTGTCAGGACTGCTGCAGATTTCTTTGTGGGCAGAAAAAGGTGCCAACGCAGGCAGAAGCATAGTACAAAAGGGCAGCCTTTAGTGCTGGGAGAAACACAACGAGTGAGTGAGAGGGGGCAGTGAGCAAGCTCAACTGAGCTCTATTGTGACTGCTGTGGATTTCTTTGTGGGCAGAAAAAGGTGGCAACACAGGCAGGAGCCCTGTACAAAAGGCCAGCCTGCAGCACTGGCAGAAATGGAATGAGCGAGAGAGGGGAAGTGAGGTAGCTCAATGGACCTGTGTCAGGACTGCTGCACATTTCTCTGTGGGCAGAAAAAGCCGCCAACAGAGACGGGAGCCCAGTACAAAAGGGCAGTCTGCAGTGCCAGCAGAAACAGAATGAGAGACCGAGAGAGGACTAGTGACCCACCTCAACACAGCTCTGTCAGGACAGCTGCAGATTTCTTTGTGGGCAGAAAAAACGTGCCAACGCAGCCAGGAGCCCCGTACAAAGGTGCAGTCTGCAGCACCGGGAGAAACAGAACAAGCGAGTGACACAGGGCCACTGAGTGAGCTTAACAGACCAACGCAATCAACATTCGGCATTGACAAATGTTTGTTAATTAAAGAGTCAATAAAAACAATAAAAAATAAAACAAAATATTTTCTTTAATAATATAACAAAATATATATATTTAGTATATCAATGCCAAGTACTAGACATATCTCATTGAATTATGCAAACATCTAAAATATAACTGGAAAATGGATGTATATCTGAAATACGTGATATATTTAGGCATATTCAGATATAGTCTACAGATTAACAAAATATAGTTGTTTTCCATATGGGTGTAATTTAAAACTACGTTATGAATATATTTTTTTTTATAGATTTAGCATCTCGCAAGGGAAATCAAAAATGAAAAGGTATCAGTAACTCAGAATATGTATGTTGGATAGATTCAAAATGTATGTTTGTCTAAAATGCTAAATATGTAGAAACTGCAATAACGTGTATGCACAAATAAGTACTTTTAATTTTGTGCGAGGACATAGCATTGAAAGAACAAAAACTTTAAAGGTTGAAATACTATAGCAAAAATATACTTCAAATATATACATCAAAGATGTTTTCCAAATATGATACATCTTGGCTCATTCTGTGAATATCTACAATATACAGTATCTTGAAATATATCTGAAAAGAGTAAATGTATCTGACATATGATTGAAAATGTTTGGAGATACAAGGATATATTTCAGATATTTAAAAATTTAAATCTTTTCCATATGGGGCAAAACTGTGGCAGCTTCTTATTCCACCAAGAGGCAAACCGATTCACTTCTGGAAGTCCTCAGTATTTGAATACTGTCAGGGCTACTGAATGTTTTAGCAGATTTAAAGTGAAAGGGTATTACTCTGTAGTGGAACGGTTGAGTTCTTACATTGAATCTCAGATATTTTCTGTTTGAGTCTCTTACGGGAATGTGAAAACAGGCATCTTTCAGATCCAGTGATGTTAGCCAGTCTTCCTGCTGTAGTGACAGGATCACTTCCAGCAGGGTTACCACTCAGGTCGACTACAGGCCACCACCCCCCTAATTTTTATGTTTGCTTGCACACATGTGCAAGAAACATAGTGCCACCACATGAGAATTTGTAGGTGTGCCTTCCTGCTTCCAATGCCCTGCTGCCTTTTGCAGGTGCAGCCCCACCGTGCCAATGAATATAGGAGCTGTCTATGACAGCATTTGCAAATGCAGCAGCCTACAGTTCAAAGAAAGGCACTGCAGCGTGTAGGCAATTTGCATACTGTGTCGGCAGTATGCAAAGTGCCTAACGTCGGCTACACTGAAAGAGCTGTCATAGACAGCTCTCTCCCCAAACAAGTAACTGCGCTGGGAGCCCACCCCAAGCGTGCTACGCCTCCCCACATACAGTATGTCCGATCAGTGTCCCAATCCCTATCCGGCTGCGCTGTGCTCCCCCAACAGCCTTCCAGGTGCCATGCTGGGATCCCACCCCAGCGTGGCAAGCGTCCGTCTGCTGCCCCCTCCAACACACTTCCAGATGCCATGCTGGGGCCCACCCCAGCATGGCAAACATCCGATGTCATCTTCCTAAAGAAAAAAAACCTACAAAGAAAAACGTTCCCTCGCTGACTGTCTTGACCTCCTCCCCACCTGCCCATCCTCTGTGCACCCTGCCTCCCCACACCCCTCACCCCATACTTACCTCCGAGTCTGGCGCAACGATCTTGTGGACCGGAACACGCTCTGCACTCTTCAAAGCTGACCATGAACTGAAGAAATGCCAATAAGCTGTATAATGGAATAAATAGGGTTTTCAACTTTGATGCATATCTCAGGCAATTTTGGGAATTTTTCACCAAATTTTCAACATGGGGTTTTGGGACCCCACCTTATGAATTCTTGCACTGTCATTTTGTTATTCAGTCCTGAAAGGTGATTTCACAGTCACTGCAGGGAACACCTTTCGGGACCGATATCTAAAAGCAACAGTGTCACAGTTCATGGTGAGCCCCAAAAACCCTATGTTAATTACAGGAAAAAAATTCAAAAAACTGTTCTGGCGTGTGTTGTGCAATTCCTATGTACTCTCATAAGTTCGCAAATTTTAATATTTGCATTCCAGATTTTCAACATTGCCGTTTTACCACACCTCCTTATGAGCAGTATAGCTGTCATTCTTCACATCTTGCCCAAAATGTGTTTCCGCGCATGTAGCGCACAATGGCGCAGTCGGTGTGCAAAATCAATGTTTACGACACATTAAGAAAAGCACAGTGACACTGTTCATTAGCAGATGTCTTAAAATGGCTATGTTAAAAATTTGGTGAAAAAATTCCCAAAAATGACAGTTTTACAAGCATGTATTGCGCAGTTCCTAAGCACGCTTGTAAGTTTGTGAATTTTTAATATTTGCACTCCAGATTTTCAACATTGCCATTTTACCACACCTCCTTATGAGCAGTACAGCTGTCATTTTTCACATCTCCTCCAAAATGTGTTTCCGTGCATGTAGCACACAATGGCACAGTCGGTGTGCGAAATCAATGTTCGGGACAGATTAAGAAAATCACAGTGACATTGCTCATGAGCAGAAGTCTTAAAATGGCTATGTTGAAAATCTGGCAAAAAAATTCCCAAAAATGGCTGTTTTACAAGCGTGCGTTGTGCAGTTCCTACGCACGCTCGTAAGTTTGCGAATTTTTAATATTCGCACTCCAGATTTTCAACATTGCCATTTTACCACACCTCCTTATGAGCAGTACAGCTGTCATTTTTCACATCTCCCCAAAATGTGTTTCCGGGCATGTAGCGCACAATGGCGCAGTAGGTGTGCGAAATCAATGTTTGGGACAGATTAAGAAAATCACAGTGACACTGTTCATGAGCAGAGGTCTTAAAATGGCTATGTTGAAAATTTGGTGACAAAAGTCCATAAAATGACTGTGTTACGAGCGAGCATTGCGCTGTTTCCACGCACCCTCGTGAGTTCATGAATTTGTAATATTTTCAGTCAGATTTTCACCACTGGCATTTTCCATACTTCTTTTTGAACAGTACAGTTGTAATTTTTCACAACGTGGCCGAAATGTGTTTTCACACTTTCTCCGAAGAAATGCGTGGTCACTGTGGGAAATCACTGTTCAGAACAGATTAAGAAAATGACAGTGACACTGTTCATGAGCGGAGGTCCCAAAATGCCTGTGTTGACAATCTGCCATAAAAAATCCCCAAAGTAATTACATTAAGGGTGTGCATTGCACAGTTTCTACGCACACTCATGACTTCAACCGTTTTTTTACTATTTTCACTGCAGATTTTCAACATTGCCATTTTTTACACCTCCCCATGAACAGTACAGCTGTCATTTTTCACATCCTGTTTGAAATGTGTTTTCGCACCTGTGGTGCCAAATGCTATAGTCACTGCAAAATCAGTTTTCAGCTAACAAACTGATATTACCACTGTTCATAAGGTGGGGGTCATAAAAAAACCATGTTGAAAATTTGGAGTGAAAATACCAACGAACGCCTGAGGCGTCAGGGTTTTCGACCACAAAGCCCCACCCTGTAGAGACTGACAGGCATCATGGGTGTGACTTGGGATTGTCACCTGTAATGCTCATACCATTCCACCCCCACCCACACCCTGCAGCCAGTGAGAGGCATCAAGGTGTGCCTTGGACTCTTCTGCCCCAAAGTTCACCCCATTCTCCTATACTGCACCCATCTGACCGTTTTTCCTGATGGAATGGGGTGAGCATAAGGGCCGAAGACCCCAAGGCACACCGTAACACTTGTCGGTGTCTGCAGGGTAGGCTGTGGTGAAATGGCATGGATGTTATGCCTGACGACCCAAAGGCACACCCCACCAATGCCAATGCCAGCAGGCAAACATTCGGCATTGACAAATGCTTGTTTTTCTTGTCAGAATGTACCTGGAGAAGAATTCCTTCTCCTTTTTTACTGGTATTTCCTCTATTGCATTGTAAGATAGCGTTTTCTAAATGCCCAGTTGTAATTGCTGCCGTTCTTCCTCTGAATTAGCTTTGGATTTTTTTTTACTTTCTCTGCTTTGGCTGTTTTTGAAAGGCCAGAGAGAGACCCTTCCCCACCACTTCCATTACCCACCTGTCTATTGTTACTGATTGCCAGTGTTGGAGGTGCTAGGAGAGACATCCCCCTACAGGTTCCTGGGGATTGATGACCTTTAACTTGTCAGGGATTAGTTTTTAGCTGGGAGGAGCTAGTGGTAGTGGGTTGCCTCCTTGCCTCTTTAAACTCTTGCTTTTTCTGGTAGGGCCCCTTTGAGTCTGGTATGGCTGAGGGTTGTACTGTCTGGTAAATATTTTTTCCCATACCTATCTTTCCATAGGGTCTGTTGTAGCCCCTGTTTTCTTTTTCCATTAGGTTTTTGTAAGTTGTATGTTTTTAATCAGCTTGATCCATGCGACTCTCTGTCTGATCCTTAAAGACTGATTTTCCCTCAAATGGGAAATCATCAGCTTTGCTTTGCATGTCTAGGGATAAATAAATATGATGATGATGATGATAAACCAGTGCTTCTTAACCAGGCAGACCTCTTGGTGGCCACTGCATTAGCTGAACCCCTTTATGGCTGTGTCAGTAATGTTCACTGACATTTGCAGTTGGTGCTTTACAGCCTTCCGATCATTGTTGATTATATGCAATGTCTGTGACCTGTCATTAGAGGGAAAACCATCACAGAATGTCAGCATTTCTTTTTGTAGTGTTTCCTGGTAAAGAGCAGTATAGCTCAGGAAAGCAGCCTGTCTCATAATCAGGGATTATGACAAATAGAAACATTTTCCTAATGAATCCGTTTTTCTCAGAACCTTTTTCAGGGAGTGCTGTGGAAAAGATAGTTTTTGCTTCTTCCCAGGCAGCAGCTTAGATAAGCCCCTCAGGACTTGGGTGTTTGTAAAGAAAATCCAAGCCAGATTTGGTGACCTGATGTCTTTTCTTCATCTTTTTGCCAATAGACATGTGAGCGGATGGCATTTCCAAATTTTTTGTACTCAGTTCCTTAAATGTATGTATGGGCATGCTAATTCTCTTTTTCAAAGTTAGACCCAGAATACTGAGGAATGCTGTTTCACCATCATCCTCATGAGATTCTTCAGTGGGGATAGTAATGGTCTCAGCCATATCTCTGAGTGAAGCACTCTGAGTAAGGAGTGAATATCCTCATCCCCAGTCACATCAGATGATATAGGTTCCTCCTCTTCCTCCTCCTCTGGAGTATACTCTGCCAGACTGGGAGACACTGAGGGAGGCAGTCTATCTGCCCGCGGCTTCATTGTTTGGAAACAAATTGCATACCCATGGATCTGGGCAGAAGGCATCACTGTTTCCTTTCATTCAGGTTCAGTGTGCTTCTTCTTTCTTTAGACTGGTTGATGATGCTGGAGTAACAGCATGTTTTTTTTTCTCCTTATCTGAATGAGCATCAGATGTGGATTTTGGGTCCTTTGAATGCTTGCTTGACAATTATGCCTAACAAGTTGTAGATTTAGCAAACATTTTAACCAAAAGGTTTGCTACCTTTACAGGGGGACATTCCTTAGAGCTGGACAGAGACGAAGAAACAGAGAGAGAAAGCCTTTTTGCCTGTCTTCTCCTTTGTGTTTTAGGACAAAATACTTTGCACAGCTCACAGTTCTCCTAATTGTGAGCAGTGCCCAAACACTTGTAACACTCTGCATGCCTGTTAGCCTTAGGCAAACTGGTGCCACACTGTGAACACCTTTTAAAACTTATGGGCCCAGCTTTGGATTTCCCACCTTAGACATGAGACCAGGAAGGGCACCACTGTAAGCTGTCTGACCTCAGTCCTTGGGAGCCAGTTTAAATCTCTGTGGAGAAGGGGCTGGGAAGATGGTGGAGGTAGAAGCATGATAGGTAGTAGCTTCCAGACCTGTCTCTGATACTGAAAGTATTGGGATGCTACAGAACTAGCTAGTTTAAAAGGATTATTTGAGTAGCCTTTTCATGACGCTGAGGGATTTATGTTTCACTCACATTAGAACTCAGAAGCCCAGCAACTTACAAAGGAAGTGAAGGCTTTTTGCTCTTTTGGTATCAATCAATCAATCAATCAAAATCTTTATTTTTCCAGGCAAACATCATTGAGCAGAGCTCTTTTACAAGATAGGTATAATGACCCTGCTAAAAGAGAGGTAAAGAAACCTATTGTGAAAAAAAGCGACTTCTAAAATGGTAACAACTCTTTCAGTTAATAGTAAAACTTCACACAACTTTAATATAAAAGATAAAAACATGACAGTGAAAACTGGCAAACCTTCAAGACAAAATAAAGATTTAAAACTTAGTAATGAAAATACAGATAGAGTGGAATTTGTATACACTGCTATGGGACAAGCTCCCTTTGTGGGTCAGGATGATAGTCTGGTGATATTTAAAAGAGATGAAGTTACAAATTCATGATCAGGGAAGATAATTTTTTAGCATTTGGCGTCATCAAGGAAATGCCAACTACACTACATTCTGGAGGTCAGGGGTAAGGGGCAACAGACTTCTAGGAAAACATAAACTGAACTTACAGGCTTAAATGGGCAGACTGGGTGGGCCATAGGCCCTTATCTGCCGACACTGTCTATGTACAGTATCTATGTATGTATCTTTATCTTTTCAAGTAAATGCGGCAATGCTGTCAGAAGCAATGGACAATACTGGCCTACAGGTGACAGTGGTTGAAAATGAGCTAACCTCCTCACAAACTTTGTGCCCAGCTAAATTAAGTGAGGTACAAGAATTTTAGCTGGAAAGTAATGATCCTGGCTCACTTTGCTCTCATGAACTTTTTCGTCTTGGGAGTAAACCTCTGAGCTGCCGAAGCAATCCAAGATTGTTCTGATTTCATCTTCAGCTACTTCAGGGGAGCTACCAATCAAGCAAAAGCTCCAGACAGATTTAGATTCATCTTATTTACAAGCAGCTTTTCCACCGAGGGAGTCGACCTGTGAGTTGCCAAAGCAAAATATTCAGTTTTGAAAAGCTACTGGACTTGTTACAGATTTAAAGGGGAAAGACCCTATAACTGTCACTCAAACACCCTCAGTGAAGGAAAGAGATGAGAGATCTAAGATTATCATGACTTTATTTCCATCTATTTCAGGAGAATTACAAACAGAACAAAAGCTTCAGAAAGATTTAGAACTAGCTCATCCCTAAGATGCTTTACTACTGAGGGAGTCAACCTATAAGTCACCGAAGCAAAATAACTAACTTCAAAAAGCTACTGGACTTTCCATAGATACACAGACAAAAGGGACTGTAATTTCCACACAAATGCTCCCAGTGAAGAAGAGAGAGATAACCAAGGGGGTAAGCTATCTTTATTTAAAATGAAAATTGCAATGCTTACTATCATTCTACTACATGCTCAGAATCTCTAATTCAACAAAAAACGGGATGCTATGCGAGATGAAAACCGACAGCTGTATGAGAAGTGCATAGGCAACGGAATAATAAGAAAGTACAGTAATTAGTGATCCAATTAATTGAGCAGAGGACCAAGCAACAAGAATTAAAAGGTGGCCACTCAGTCTTTCAAGAAGTCACTTCAGAACACCAAGACGAAGAGCTTCAACAAAAAAACTACAGCCAAGATAATTACTGAATTTTCTTATGTACAATATGCTAATGGTGGGAAGGAAAATGAAGATGTGGGGGAAGGTAGTGGCACTCAAACTATTCAAAAGATTACCATTAAAACAATTAAAGCTTTACACTATCAGAACATATTAATGTGTAATGCTAAATAGGAGAAAACTGGCCCAGGGGATCCAGAAAGTGAGAGTGAGGAGTGCGATAGTGCACGTAAAGAAATGCCACCATGGGGACATTAAAGTTTTGATAAAATACACATAATGGACAGTAAAATAACCAAATTGTGAAGGGAGAATAATCTGTGGGAGAACTCTTTCCAGCCAGGTTGCTAGGATTTTAGCCAATAACTTGGCACCTGCACAGATCAAGGAGATGGGCCTGTAACTGTCAGGAAGTAGTGGGTCTTTGCCCTTCTCAGGCAGGACTATAATGGCCTCTCTCATGGTGGGTGGCAGGAGTGTTTGAGAAAGGGAGTGTGAGTATAGCCGTAGAAGCAGAGGTACTATTTCATCATGACAGGCCTGGTAGAGCTCTATGGGGAGCCCATCACCTCTGGGGGATTTGTTCTTATTCATGAATAAGATGACTTCTTTAATTTTCACCTGAGTAAGGGGGTTTTCTAGTTCCTGCATTTATTCCATACAGAGTTGTGGAAGATGAAGGGATTTAAGATATAGTGGGGCTTGCTTGATATTAGGTGGGGATGTGGAAGAGTAGAGCTTTGAATAAAATCCTAGATATGTCTTCCTGGGATGTTTTTAATGTTTCCCTGTTCATCTTGCAACCCTGATATATGCCTTTCGGCTCTAGGTTTGCAGAGCCTATATGATAGTATCTTACTTGCTGTCTCTCCCCCTTCCCAGTATGTATGGTGCAGTCTAAATAGAACTAGTTCAGCTTTCCTGGTGTAATCTGAATTTAATTTTGCTTGAGCTATGAGCATCTCACAAGGATCTGCCAGAGGATCAGCTTTGAATTTGCTCTCTAGGGTTGTCAACTGGGATTCTGTTTCTCATTTCAAGTGCTCTTTTATGCCTTCCATGGACTGCATAGCCAGTTGTGTTCCCCTGTAAGTATGCCTTGAGGGCCTCCCATAGTGTGCTATCTGAAACATTGTGGTTGTCATTATTTGCCATATATTCCTGTATCTCCTGTCATACCCACACTATGAATTTGGATCTTTTAACAGAAGAGGATCTAGCCTCCATGTTGTAGATTTCGGAGATGGGGACCCTGTGTGATGGGGCATAATCTGATATAACTATCGGGTGTATGATATGGTGATAGGTGTGGTCTGGGGTTTAATAAGCCAAATATCTATTTGTCTTAAAGGGTGATTAACCCCAGAAAGACATGTATAACCTCTGACATTGGGGTTAGCTAGTCTTCAAACACTGGTGAGAGAGTATTCCTTGACTAGGTGTGTGAAGGCCACAGCAGCTCTAGGATGTGTCTCATGGAGACCAGATGACCTGTCTAAGGCTGAATTCAGGGCAATATTAAAATCACCATCTACCACCATTGGGTTTTGTGAGGGGGTTAAAAAATGCTAATTCATCAGAGAGTTGAGAGAAGAATTTGGGGTCATCTATGTTTGGGGCATAAATGCTGTACAATATCAAGTGCCCCACTGGGGTAGTTATTTTGACCATGACCCATCTGCCTTCTTTATTGGTTCATGATGATTGGCATTTTCATTTCAATGCCTTGTGGATGAGTATGGATACTCCTCTTTTTGTGGAGGTGAAGGAGCTGTAAACCTCCAATCCTACCTATTCTCTTTGTAGCTTACATGCCTCTGTATGTGTTAGTTTCATCTCCTGGAGAAAGGCCACCTTGTTGTGTAGTTTTTTTTAAGATTGTTTAAAACTTGTTTCTGTTTTATGGGAAAATTTAGACCCCTAATGTTCCATGAGGTAAAAATAATGTCATCCATCCTGTATGATGAGGTGAAATGGTGATACCCAGGACTGACCAAAGAATGGGTGATCTTTACCCCAGGGGTTTTGCCCCGAGTAAGCTCCTTTTGTAGTATCTTAACTTGAAAAGAGTTGCTAGTGTGTATTATACATAAACATTTAAAACATCCCAACAGGGGGCAACATTTTAAAACAGTATAGCTCACATGACCTGAAGAAAATACATGAAACAAATCAGTATCCAGAAGATCACTTTTAGACTTTGCATCCAATCCTGTGGTGTCTTACTTAGGCACCAAGCAAAGATGCAAATCTGGTACATGGCATTCCCCCTCCCCCCACACAACTTTTTATTGTTTATAGTTGTTTGTTCATTAATATTTAGCATACTATTTATCTGAACCTCGAAAAAGAACATAACTTGGTATTAGTTGAGTGTAGATCTGCTGTTTAGTTTATCAAGACAGATTACAGAGTGTGATTTCCCCCCGGAGATCTGGCCTTTGCTGGCAGGAGGAAGGGGATGAGACAGAGAAAACACAGGATAAGATATAATCCCTGCATAATTATATAGGTACAGTATATGATGTAGTCCGTACCCAGCTTTGAGCAGGTGATGTCATTCTGTTCCTATAGGGGTTTGACCCAGAGACCTATACATCACAGGATCCCAACTGGGAGCACTCCACTGCTGTTTATTGCCCAGGAGGTCCTAGCATCTGTCCTACCTGGTAGCCAGCAGCCCATCCACTAGGGAGTATTAATGTACCTTCTAAATTGATACTGAGTACTGTACTATATATATACAATAATGGATGGGGAAGTGTGCTTAATGAGAAATTAATGGTTGCTCGAGGTGTGGGATGCTACATAAACCCCAAGGGCGAAGCCTGAGGGTTTATTAAGGCATCCCACACCGAGGGCAACTATTAATTTCAAATTTAATACACTTCCCCGTCCCTTATTAACTATAATTGCTGGTCAGCAATTTTTTGTTTTACATTTTTCATTTCTTTTGCATTTGCGGTCTTACCGCAGTTGTCTTCATGTTGCTACTTCCTGTTCTGTGTGGTCGCCAAACGGCAGGATCATCCAGATAGTGAATCGCCAAATGGCAGGATCATCCAGATACCGAGTGAGACTCAGACATGCTGCCATTTCTAAATGGTAGCATCAACAAGATACATCCTTTATTTTTTAAAAAAGCGATGAGAACGCTTGCTTTGGCAGCTCCTCGTTAAGTGAGTGAGGAGCCCTCATGTTTTTCAAACTGAAATCCTGCCCCAGACCACACGAAGAGCCAATCAGTGAGTGGATTTTCATGACTGACTCAGCGCGTGTTCCCCGTTATAACTCGCGAGTTATAATGGGTAATTATTACATGGTCAGGCAATGTAAAAAATTGCTGATCAGTTATTGTAAAGTTATAACAGGAAAGGTAGCTAAGAAATTATATTCATTGTGCTGCCATCTTATATGACAATGACAATGCATTAGACCTTGGGTACAGCAATACAGCCCTATGTTTGTGTTCCTAAAGATAATTCCTCCGTGGGTAGTTTAGTGTGTTAGCATGATTACCTTTCCACAATATGTTATATAAGTTGTAAATAGGTTACTGATAGTAGTCTAGCATTAGTGTTAGCTAGACCTTAAAGGGGCTCCTTGTAAACTGAAAAGAATACCTTACTTAAAAAATCATTAAAAACACATCTTTTTGTGACAGCTTTTATGGGGACATAAGTGATTTTATAACTATATATTTTTATGCTGTTTGTGAATTGTTTTGAATGTGCTATGGTGTTTTATTGTACAGGCACTTTGAATCCAGGAAAAGCACCTTTCATAAATAAAATTTGCTTGCTTTGCTTGCCTGCTTAAGGCAGTAACATGCCTGGAGGTGAGCTTATGATATGCACAAATTGACGACTCAGTTTTGGCCCCATTAAAAGGTTCATTGCAGCTTTCCAGAGGTAATCAATGATACTCAGAAGGACTCCACCAATTGGTGTTCTTGACAAATTATGGCCACATCAGAAGTCAAGTGTCATAGGTTCATAGGTACAATTACAAGTCCATGAGCAGCTACTGCCATTTAAGAACTCGCCACATCTTATTCCCCATGTGAAGGTCCAGCAGATGCTTAAAAGTAGATAAATTATTTGCTGTAACTACTGCTGCTGGAAGCGAATTCCAAATACCTACAGTACAATTCTTTGGTTGAACCACCTAGCTCTTTTTACAGTCCTGTATTGTTCCCCTTTTAGCTGAAATGGGTGGGCCCTGGTTGCCCTATCTGGATTTTCTTTTCTACACAGCCCTACAGACTTCCAAAGTATACTATCTGTTAGGGCTTTGAACACGAAACATAAATCCCCCCTGGCCTTCAGATATGCCATAGAAAAGACTCTCAAGTCACGCAGCCTAACACTATAAGGTTTATCTCTCAATTTAAACATGTTTTGTTAGTCTCCTCTGTACTATTTCAGTCTGCCTACTACTGGAAACACTCTGAGGTGTACAAAAAGGTGCATCATGTTCTAATACGGGCCTGGCCAAAAGTCAGTTTGGGCAGGAGGGCTCCATCAGCCATTGCCCGAAGAGACTTCTCAATGTTTGGTGGAGCCACAGCTACAGCTGCTGCATAGGAGCTTGGTCATGGATCCT
Source organism: Neoceratodus forsteri (assembly GCA_016271365.2). Classification (NCBI taxonomy): domain Eukaryota; kingdom Metazoa; phylum Chordata; order Ceratodontiformes; family Ceratodontidae; genus Neoceratodus; species Neoceratodus forsteri. Next base: position 301,337,926 of record CM057455.1, read on the forward strand.
CGGGGTATGATGGATTGCACGGTGAAGGTTGGGTAAGTTCGGGAGATGTACTATGTGCAGTGAGATGTGAGGTTGTTTTTTGGCAAGACTTGTGGTACAATGGCATTGTGGTTTTGGTGCATTCTTTTTGTATTGTTCCAATTGGTACAAAGGCAGGAAACAACTGCCAAAGGGCTCAGTATATGAGCTGTCAGGAGAAGATACATGCTTCCTGCTTTGACTGCAGCTTCTGAGGAGCCACACTGGATGTGCAACCTACTGAATTCTTTTGTTTAGCAGCACCTCGGCTGCGTTTCTTGGAATTAGATATCCAGGGGTTGGCAGGTGTAGACTGAGTTTGTTGTGGGGGTACTGCTGGGTGAGTATCACACTCATGAAGTATTTGAGGAGTGTCAGTTGTGGTGTCTATATCTTCCCCCCATTGTGTCAACTGTACTCCCAAAATTAAGCAGTGGGCCATGAATGGCAAATGAAATCTTCCACAGCTTTGGGATCAGAAAATGAATGAATGATGTGTGCTGTTTCTTGTGATCCTTAGTGTAGCAGGGTACCATAGGTTGTAAGGTAGCTGGAGATCCACTAACCCAAGGCAGGCCCGATTCACGGTGCCTGTCTGTGAGTGCCAGGAAGAAGTCAGGGAACACTTGAATCCGGTGACCCTGCCATGTATGAGGCTCCCGTTCACGGGCCAGCTGCATTATGCTGTCCTTTACAGGAAATCTCAAAACATTTGACCAGGATGGGTCTAGGGTATTGTCTGGGTTCAGGAGGAGGGGTCAGCGAATGATGGGATCTCTCTATTTCAAGTGGGATAGGCCACTGGTGCTTCAATATAGATGGTAAGGCATTTTGCAAAAATAAATTCATGTCGTGGCCCTCTACCCCTTCTGGAAAACCAACCAGTCAGAGATTTTTCCTCCAACCTCTGTTTTTAAGGTCCTCAACTTTGTCCCATAGTAGTCGGATCACCCAGTTCTGCTCTTGTAACTGGGTCGAGATGCAGTCAGTAGTTGAGTCTTGTTTAGATAACTGCTACTCATTCTGTGTAATTCGCTGAGACAGGGATACTATGTTCTGCCCAGTTTTTAAGTTTTGGTCTTTTAGGTCACTGACTTCATGTAAAAGTTGTGAAAACTTGTCTCGTATCTCTTGCAGGTCATCCGGGGCCTGGCCCGGGGCTGCAAGACTGGCAGTAGCCATTATCTAGTGAAGTACCACGTTTCTTTGTGGCTACAGGACAGGACCATAGATTGCTGGATTTCCAGGTGAATCTTTCTCCTGCACCAGATATAAAGAAGTTTTAAAATTCTGCTAACCTTATTGAGTTATATTGTTCTTTCAATTTTGAGGTAGAAGTGTTAGCATCAGGATTTTCTAGGATAAGTGGGGAAGAGTTGGAGCTCGATGAATCACGTCACCATTACATTGGCTGCCGACTACCCCCCCCCACCCAAAGACGGTCTGAGCTAAGTCTTTTCTTTAAGAACCTTTAAGAAAAGCCACGTGCAAAGCAAGTTAGAAGTCAGATCCTATTTACTAAATGTGCAACTACAGCACCACGAAGGCTGCAGATGGCAAGCAACTGTAGAAAGATGTGCACTCCATTCTCGAGTGATGGTGTGAACATTTTAACATCCTGCTTAACTGACCATCAGCTGCGGCCTGGTGTCATTGATGGTCTGCCACAAGCAAGTGTTGTCAATGAAATGAAAAATCCTCCAGATCCTTCCAAGATCAGCAATGCGATATGCCAGACAAAATCTGGGAAAGCGCCTGGCCCAGATGGAATACCACCACCAGTAATTTCAAAGTCACAAAGAAACATAGAAACATAGAAGTTGATGGCAGATAAGGATCACAAGACCCATCCAGTCTGACCATTTTTTCTACCTTATGAATGTGCCATAGGCCTTTACCCTGTCAATGGCCTATCTATTCATACTCATCTGTATTGCTCCCTTATGCCTATCCCATGCCTGTTTGAAGCCCTGCACTGTATTCATATCCACCACTTCCTGAGGTAGGCCATTCCATGCATCCACCACCCTTTCTGTGAAAAAGAACTTCCTCACATTACCCCTGAATCGACCTCCCTCTAATCTCATGCTGTGTCCTCTTGTCCTGCTATTTTTCTTATATTGAAACATGCTAGACTCTTTTACCTTGCTAATGCCCTTAGGATATTTGAATGTTTCGTTCATATCTCCTCTCTCCTTCTTTGCTCTAGGGTATACATATTGGGCTCCGTTAATCTGTCCTTAAAGGTTTTCTGATGCAGTCCCTGCACCATTTTGGTTGCCGTTCTCTGGACTGTCTCCATTTTGTTAATGTCCTTGTGCAGGTGCAGCCTCCAGTACTGCACGCAGTACTCCAGGTGGGGCCTAACCAATGTCTTGTAAACAGGGATTATTACCTCCCTCTTACAACTTGTGATACCCCTACTAGTACACCCCAACATCCCTCTAGCCTTAGCTACTGCTTTAGTGGTCTGCTTGGATGATTTCAGGTCATCTGTGATGATGTTGCCCAAGTCTCTTTCTTCCCTTGTGATTACCAGCAACTCCCCTCCCAACCTATACATGGCTTCAAGGTTTCTTTTCCCTATGTGCATGATCTTGCATTTCTTTGTATTAAACCACAGTTGCCACTCTTCCAACCATTTTGCCAGTTTATCCAGATCTCTTCTTATTCTGCCCACTCCATCTGGTTCATCTACTCTGTTGCAGATCTTGGTGTCATCTGCAAACAGACAAACCTTACCCTCCAGTCCATCTGCAATGTCACTGACGAAGATATTGAAGAGGACTGGCCCCAGGACTGATCCCTGAGGAATCCCACTTGTGACTTGCATCTCTTCTGACTGTATACCATTTACCACCACTCTCTGTTTTCTGCCCGCTAACCAGTTTTCCTCCCAGTTGTCCAACTTCTGACCAACCCCGAGCTTACCCTGCTTATTAATCAATCTTCTATGTGGAACAGTATCGAAAGCTTTGCTGAAGTCAAGGTAGGCGACATCAACTGCACCCCCTTGGTCCGCCACTCTGGTTACCCTGTCAAAGAAATCTATGAGATTAGTTTGACAGGATCCCCTGTTGTAAACCCATGCTGTCTTGGATCCTGTGCGCCTATGGATTCCAGGTGTTGCACTATCCTTTTCTTAAGGAGTGCCTCCATAATCTTACCCACTACTGAGGTAAGACTGACTGGTCTGTAGTTCCCTACCTCCTCCCTGCTACCACTCTTGTGGAGTGGGATCACATGAGCCCTTCTCCAGTCTTCTGGGACCTCTCCTGTGTTCAGAGACTCACTAAACAGTTCTGATAATGGCTCTGCTAGTTCCACCCTTAGCCCCTTTAGTACCCTGGGATACATGCCATCAGATCCTTTTGCCTTGTCCACCCTGAGCTTAGCGAGCTCTTGTAGGACCCTTTCTTTTGTGAAGGGACTTGTGCACACCTCCCTCCCCCCTTTGTCCATGGTGCTGAGCTGTGGGCCCTGCCCTACCATCTCCTCAGTAAATACTGAGCAGAAGTATCTATTTAGGATAGATGCCTTTCCTTGGTCCTCCTCCACACACTCCCCCTTATCCCCTCTGATCTTAGCAATAGCCCCTCTGGACTTTCTCCTTTCACTAATGTATCTATAGAAAGTCTTGTCACCTTCTTTTACTGTTCATGCTAGTGTTTCCTCAGTTTGGGCCTTTGCCTGCCTTACTGCCTTCCCTGCTTCCCTTAGGGAAGTTTGGTATGCCTCCCTATCTTTGTCCCGCTGTGTTCCCTTATATTTGTTGAAGGCCAACCTTTTGGCTCTGACCTTTTCTTCTACTGTTTTTGAGAACCGAAGTGCTTTCCTCCTTCTTTTGCGCTTGCTTTTCTCCCTAACACAATGGGAGGTTACTTAAAGTATTGCATCCTTAATGCTTGCACACTTTGCCTGTACCACCTCACCTGTATTTCTTCTTTCCAGGGCTAGATTAACTATGTTGGCCATCATATCAAAGTCAGCTCCTCTGAAGTCTCATAGTTTGCCTTGGAATGGGATGATTTAGTTCTAGTGGCCAAATTGAACCATACCATGTGATGGTCACTGGCCCCCAGGTGACCTTCTACCTGGAGATCTGAGATCCTTTCCCCATTAGTCGGTACTAGATCTAGAATAGCCCTGTCTCTTGTGGGTTGTTGTAGCAGTTGTTTGAGGCCCTCCCTCTGGAGGTACTCCACTATGTGTCTAGTTCTGGTGGATGTTCCTGCTGGTATTGACCAATCCGTATCTGGCATGTTGAAGTCTCCCATTATCAGAACCTTCCCTTTAGCTGTCATGTTTTGTACATCTTCTAACAGTAATGTGTTTATGTCCTTCCCCTGATCTGGAGGCCTGTAGACAACCCTAGTTTGTATGGCTGTCCCATTTCCTGTTTCTAGGGTTCCAGGGTGACCCACAGTTCTTCTGGGTCCTTATGTGTATTCTGAATTTCTGTAGCCTTGCTATTCTCATTAACATAAAAGGCCATTCCCCCCTCTTTTGCACCTCGGTCTCTTCTGAACAGTACATTGCTGGGTACTGAAGTCTCCCAAGTGTGGTTACTGGTGAACCATGTCTCACTAATGGCTACTATGTCCAGTTTAGTCTCTGTCATTGTAGCCTGCAGGTCTGGGATCTTGTTTCCCAGACTGCGGGAATTTGTGTACATGATTTTCCATTGGCCAGATTTTGGTGTGTTAGTTGTTGGGCGAGGTCCGACATTTTCTCTGCGTGTCATATGGAGAGCTGGACCTTTTTCCTTACCTGGTGATGCAAATGAACTACAAACATGCTGAACTTCTGTTTGATCACTAGCTGGGGGGAGGGGTGTTCTTCCCGATCTATGTATTGGGTGTTGCACCCCGCTCCCCATTTGCTAGTTTAAATATTCTGCAAAGACATCAAACTTCTGCCCCAATGCACCGACTCCCTCCTTAGTCAGATGCACTCCATCAAATTTAAAGAACCTTCGCTCCCAAAACTGTTGCCAGTTACCTAAAAATTTGTGTCCTTTTTCCTGGCACCAACCCTTAAGCCACATATTTAGCTCCCCTATCTCCCCTTCTTTGACCTTCCGTCCATCTGCCTCCCTCTCCCAGACTGGCAGGATCTCAGAGAAGGAGATGCCAGATGAAATGGATGACAGTAGGCATTCCCTGGTCTCCACAACTGACAGGCTGGTGAGATTGTTAGTCCCCATGTGTACCAGGACGTCAATGTTTTCTCCTGCTTCCTGCATGATTTTAGCTATGTTGTCAGTGTCTTTCCACTCTGATATACCTGGGAGACATCTGACCATTACCCCAGGCTGGAGGTAGGTATTAACTCCCCAAATCATGGAGTCTCCTAAGATCAGAAGTGTTTTGGATTTCTTTTTTGCTTTTTTTATTTTGGTCCCTGTTTTGGGTGAGTTCTGTTGTGCTAGCTCCTGTGCGGTGGTGTCCTGCTCTGCAGTGTCCTCTGCCCCTTTGTTTGATTTCAGAGATAGAGGCAGTCACTGAACTGTGTCATTGAGGCACAGGTCAGGAAGCATAGGAAAACCAGGAGCAGTTTTAAAATTCACAAATAGCATTTTATTTTTCTCAGTAACAGCAAAATAAAAAATAAGAATTATTCAGTATAACTATTTACAATGGCAGTACAAACATAGAAAGCAGAGTCCTTCTTCTGAGTTTTGCTTCTCAATTGCCAGTCTCAGTCTCTCAGTCTCTCAGTCTCTGCCTCTCCCTCTTGCAAAATATTGTAGCTCTTTTTATAACAAGTTTTTGTAGGGAGCTCATCAAGACAGCCTGCTTCTCACAGCATGTTCTTGTAAGTTTACAGAATGTTCTTGTAAGTTTCATCCCTTGCAGATGCAGCAAAACAGTACATAGTGACCCAGAACTGACCTCTTGTTGCCAGCATCTCAGAAAGTTTGCAGACCAGCTTCTCATGTTAACCTCTTGAGTTCCAAATAGGTTTTTGCAATCATTTCAACAGTATAACTATATACAATTTTAAACAAAGGGATCACAGTATCACTTACAGTTTCACTAAAAGATTCACATATCTTTTATAACTGCAGATATGCAAGGGGGAAGAAAAGACAGAAGTAACAAGGGAAGGCAGAGAGATAGCAAGAGGCGGAGAATTACAAAACCATCAGAGTGATTAGTTCCTAGGTCTCACAAGAAAATTTGGTTGCGCAACCAGACAGAGAAGAGACAGAACAGGAGAAGATAGAACAGACCCTTGCATTTAAACTATTTCTGCATAACAGCTGGGACAAGGCCTTATTCAACCCTGTCACAAACTGGGTCTGTTGAGCAGGCTTTGCTCACTATTTAAAGGGATACTTTCAATCTATTTTTCATCATACTATTTCTAGTTAAAAACCTACATCTTATGATTGCTTTTCTTCTCTAAAAGTCATTGATGTTGCTATTTGTTTTGTCTGTCTCCTTGTTTAGCAGAACTGAAATATATGCTATTGTATATTTATAAACAACCTTGCTTTGTTTACAATCCTGGATCTGTTCTTTCTGCATACTTCCTTTTTTTATCATATAAGATTTTATTGATTTTTATCTTTTCCAATACAGCCAAGATGAAAGCAACAATGTGTCAAACACACATATATATCAAACCATTGGTACAGAGACTGTCAAGTACTATTTAGCAGAATATCACATCAGATGCCAATAGCTAATAAATCATGGATATGTTACACAGCTGATATCTAGTCATCATTCACATTCTAATTGTAACAATGGATATCTGACCAAAAGCAATGTGTAGGCTCTGAATTGGCTCAAAATAAAGTACTGAGGTAGAGCAGCTTATTACTCAGCATTGCTCCCCTTGCACATCCTAAAGTAGATGAACAGGCTCTTAAATCACTAATAAGAAGAAAGGTTAAAAGGAAAAGACAGATAGGGTGTAGGAAAAATTCTAAGGAGGTAAAGGATTCCATTTCTAGCAGGAGGGACAGAAGTGGAGGGGGTGGAGGAGATCACTGCATTGGGGGGTTGCTTGGAAAGGGGAGGCGGGACTGCACAAATGTGCAAGTGCAGGTATGTATCCCATTTTTTGTGGTATCTAGAGAGATGACCTTTTCCTGTCACAGTGAGCCTCTCAAAGATAGCTAGCCTAGCCAAGGCTACCCACCAGGCAGGGACCAAGGGGGTGGTGGGTTGCCTCCATCTCATCAGGATAGCTCTTTTAGCCTCCATTACTGCAGAAAGAGTCCATGCTTTTAGAGGGACAGGTAGTGGGTCCAGTGTGGAATCATCTCCTAACAGAAGAGAGTCATAAGAGTGGAAAATCCTTTTGCCCGCAATCCTTGAGCAGTCATTCAATACTATAGACCAGAATTCTTGAAGAGCGGAAGCACCACAGAGCAGCGCCAACCACCTGACCGACATCCCCCACAGCGATACTTTGGGAACGCAATAAACCGCCCCAACATAGTGGAGATCGACAGACAGGCCAACAGCACAGCACCCGATGGAGACACCCTGACAACAACTGACATGACAAGCCATGGAACGGCACACCACAGACTACCTCCAGCAGGAGCACTACAGCAAGGCAAATGACCCCCCCGACGCATGGTACCCAACAGTGCACATGCCAATAGGGATGGAGGCAGGTGGACAGCAGCTCAGAGTACCATAGGGTGAGGACACAGAGCTGACAGGTGCACAGCTAGGCAGGGGAACACACAGCACCACCCATGGAATGACCGAATACTGATGGTGCGATGCCTGCAAACACGGCGGTGCAGCAATACAAATGAATGGCTGGGATGCCACAGTGCACAGATCCCAGAGCCCTGCTAATACACAGTGGTGGTGATGCCATGAACCCCGCCTCAGGCTGGGATGGGGTGCCATGGGCTGGCGCTGACGATGGGGCAGGCGACGGCTGGGTGGTGGTACACAGTTGGGCGGTGCCAGTGGCCCCAAATCCCTGCCTCATTGGTCAGACCTGGAGGCTAATGTTGAGCTCCAGCCCCATTAGATAGTCCCTGCAGCTTTGGGTGCCATACTGGGCGATGAGGTCAGTGACCTGGCAGACACATTACCACCAATGCCTATGGGACCACCCCACAGGCTACCCAGACACCATCTGTTGCTTCTTAATTTCAGTCAACCACTGCTCCCCCTGCAGGACCTCCAGGAACTGCCATAGGGTGGTATGCACAGCACCCAGCAGGGCACTGAAGGCTCTGTGCCAGCCCTCGATTGCGTTGTTCATGCAGGGCATCCCCTCAGACAGAGAGGCATGGCAGTTCCACACTGGTAATAGGAACAGTGGTTTGCGCCGGTGGCCACTGCGGACAGGTCGCCTCAGCCATGTGTCCTCGAAATAATTGAGGACTGGCACCAGGAGCTCCTCATACTCTGTGAAGTAGAGCCAGCCACGGAGCTCCTCATAGGTGGCCATGACATCAGTGGGGGGCAGGAAGGCCAGTGCAGGCAGCATGTGGAGGTGCATTGTACAGACGTTGTCATCCCCATACAGGCAGACCAGCTCTTCCGTCTGCTGGATGTGCCACCACACACTCTGGCAGAGGTGGAAGAAACAGCCATGCACCTCCACCAGTGGAAATACCATCTGCAGTGCCCTGTAGGCACACATCTCAAAATCAATGAGCATATGCTGTGGTCCACCCGCTGGACAGAGCTCTGCCACCTTCGTGAATATCGCAGTGTAGGCAGCCACAGTCTTCCTAGTCATTAGCACATACAAGATGGGTAGAACCGTGGTGCTATTGACCCCATGCAGGGTGTAGAGCTGCTGGAAGAGGCATGGGCAGCACTTGAAGGTGCCATCACTAAGCCAGGTGCAGCAATGGGCCAGGTACTCCATGTTACCTGCGGTGCTGTACAACAGATACCTAAGGGCACCAGTGCCCTCCAAATCATACAACAGGAAGGGCTCCCCCCTTCTGTCATGCGGAACTCCTCCGATATCATGAGCTCCGCCAACATCTGGGGGTCCACCGGTGCTCTGCAGGCACCACACTGCATGTGTTGGGTGGCTTATTTCAGGAGGGGTACGGGCGGTAGGCTGACCCCCTCTACCTTGTTCATGCCTGAGCAGCAGGTGACAATGATCTGTTGGGATGTCTTGTTGGTGTCCCTGGCCTGGCCTGCCTCTTGACAGCTGCACATACCCTTCAGACACCCACTGAGGCTAAATCCAGGACATGGCTGTGGGTGCTCGATACAGTGGTGTCACTCTCCATGACGGTGACCGCCCGGCATTTGCACCAGATTGCTGCATAGTCGCAGCACTTCCAATATGTTTTGTCTCCACGGCTCCTCTTCTGCTGATAGATGAAGCCCCCCACTACCAGCAGCTTGTTTCATTTCACTCTCTTAACATATCCCACTATGTTAGACCCCATAACCGCCCCAGGAAGGTGGTTCCATGCGTCCACCACTCTCTCCTTAAAAAAAAAATTCCTCACATTGCCCCTGAGCTGTCCCCTATTATCTTTAAATTGTGCCCCCTTGGTCTTGCACATCTCTTTTTCTGAAAGATGTTACCCTCCTGGACTTTGTTAATTCCCTTGAGGTACTTGAAAGTTTCTATCATGTCCCCCCATCCCTCGTTTCAACAAGGGTATACATATTAAGCTCTTTCAGTCTCCCTTCATATAGTTTCTGATGCAGACTCTGCACCATTTTAGTTGCCCTCCTCTGGACTGCCTCCATCCTGTCTATGTTCTTGAGGAGATGGAGTCTCCAAAACTGCATACAGTACTCCAGATGGGGTCTCACCAACTGTCTGTACAGAGGGATAACCACTTCCCTTTTCCTACTTGTGGTGCCTCTCCCTATGCGTCCTAGTATCCCCCCCGACTCTCCTTACTGACCTCTCACATTGCTTGCCCACCTTTAGGTCATCTAATATGACTACCCCCAGGTCCCTTTCCATTATTGTTGTTGTTAGTATCTCCCTTGCCATTGTGTACTCTTCTCCTGGGTTTTTATCTCCCAGGTACATTACTTTGGACTTCTTTGCATTGAATCTAAGTTGACATACGTCTGACCATTCCTCCAACCTTGCCAAGTCCCTTCTCACCCTTTCCACCACCCTCATTGTGTATCAACTCTGTTACAGATCTTTGTGTCAGAACCCTCTTCAATGCCACCTATAAAGACATAAAAGAGGACTGGACTCAATATTGATCCCTGAGGTACTCCACTAGTAACCCCTCTTTCTTCTGAGTGAGTTCCATTCACTATTACCTTCTGTGTCCTGTTGTGCAGCCAGTTTGCTACCCAGGCTACCAACCAGAGACCCACTCCCAGGCTGGCTAACTTGATTACTAATCTTTTGTGGGGGACTGTGTCAAATGCTTTGCTAAAGTCTAGGTAGGCCATATCCACAGCCCCTCCCTGGTGTATTACTTTTATCACCCAGTCAAAGAAATCGGTTAGATTTGTCTGACATGACCTTCCTGCTGTGAATCCATGCTGCCTTGGGTCCTGTGCTCCACTGGCCTCTAGGTACTCAACAATTCTTTCTTTCAGAAGTGATTCCATCATTGTCCCTACAACTGAGGTCAAACTAACAGGTCTGTAGATTCCTGCTTCTGCCTTGCTCCCACTTCTATCTATCTATCTATCTATCTATCTATCTATCTATCTATCTATCTGTCTGTCTGTCTGTCTGTCTGTCTGTCTGTCTCTTGACCTATCTAAATGTCTGTCTGTCTATCTGTCTGTCTGCCTATCTATCTATCTATCTATCTATTTATCTATCTATCTATCTATCTCCCGACCTGTCTCTCTGTCTGCCTGTCTGTCTGCCTGCCTGCCTGTCTGTCTGTCTGTCTGTCTGTCTGTCTATCTATCTATCTATCTATCTATCTATCTATCTATCTATCTCCCAATCTATGTAATCTATCTGTGTGATCTGTCTTTCTGTCTTCTGATCTATCTATCTATCTATCTATCTATCTATCTATCTATCACCTGACCTGTCTGTCTATCTCCTGACCTGTCTGTCTGTCTGTCTGTTTATCTATCTGATCTATCTATCTGATCTATCTCCCAATCTATCTGTCTCTATCTACCTGCCTACCTAGCTGTCTTTCTGTCTATCTATATAATCTATCTGTCTGATCTGTCTGTCTGACTCCTGATCTATCTATCTATCTATCTATCTATCTATCTATCTATCTATCCATCTATCTATCTATCTATATATCTGTCTCCCGACCTATGTGTTTGTCTGTCTATCTGTCTCCCGACCTATGTATCTGTCTGTCTGTCTAACTATCTATCTCCTGGTGTGTCTGCCTGTCTGCCTGCCTGTCTGTCTGTCTGTCTATCTATCTATCTATCTATCTATCTATCTATCTATCTATCTATCTATCTATCTATCTATCTTCTGACCTATCTAACTGTCAGTCTGTCTGTCTGTCTATCTATCTATCTCTCTATCTCCTGACCTATCTGTGTGTCTGTCTATGTCTGACTTATCTATATCTGTCTGTCTGTCTGTCTGTCTATCTATCTATCTATCTATCTACAGTGGCGTGAAAAAGTATTTGCCCCCTTCCTGATTTTCTCTATTATTGCATATTTGTCACACTGGATGTTTTCAGGTCTTTAAACAAAATATAATATCAGATAAAGGGAACCTGAGTGGACAAATAACACTTTTTTTTTTTTACTTATTTCATTTATTTAATGAAAAAAGTTAACCAACACCAACTGGCACTGTGTGAAAAAGTAATTGCCCCCTAGTTAAATCAACCCAATTAAAGGGATAATTAGAGTCAGCTGACTGAACACAGCCAGGCTTGATTACAGCCAGCCCTGCTCAATATAAACTCACTTATTTGGCCCTACCATCAGAGTCACATTGCCAGCACAAAGATTCAACAAGCACATTATGCCATGATCAAAGGAAGTTCCTGAAAAGATCAGAAAACATTTTGTTGCCCTCTATCAGTCTGGAAAGGGTTACAAAGCTATTTCTAAGGCTCTGAACTCCATTGAACCACAGTGAGCCATAATCTCCAAATGGAGAACACTCGAACAGTAGTGAACCTTCCCAGGAGTGGGCGGCCTGCCAAAATTACTCCAAGGGCGAGTGTAAAATCATCCAAGAAGTCTAAAGGATCCCAAAACAACATCCAAAGAACTGCAGGCTTCTCTTGCCTCAGCTAAGGTCAGTGTTCACGACTCCACAATCAGAAAGAGACTGGGCAAAATGGGCTTCATGTGAGGTAGCAAGGCGGAAACCACTGCTAACCAAGAAGAACATAAATGCTCATCTCTCATTTGCCAGAAGCACCTGGATGATCCACAAGCCTTTTGGGAAAATGTTCTATGGACATATGAGTCCAAAGTGGAACTTTTTGGACAACATGGATCCATAATGTCTCGCGTAAAGCAAACACAGCATTCCGTAGTAAGAACACCATACCAACAGTCAAACATGGTGGTGGTATGTGATGGTGTGGGATGCTTGCTGCCTAAGGACCTGGATGACTTGCCATAATTAAAGGAACCATGACTTCTGCTCTGTACCAGAAAATTCTTGAGAGAATGTCCAGTCATCCTTCCGTCAGCTGAAGCTGAAGCGTGGTTGGGTCATGCAGCAAGACAATGATCCAAAACACAAAAGCAAATCCACATCAGAATGGCTAAAAAGTAAAATTAAAGTTTTGGAGTGGCCTAGTCAAAGTCCAGACTTAAACCCAATAGAATGTGTGGCAGGACCTGAAACAGAGCAGTTCATGCTCGAAAACCCACCAAATGTTACTGAATTAAAGCAGTTCTGCGAGGAAGAGTGGTTAAAATTACTCCCAGCGATGTGAAAGACTGATATTGAATTATAGGAAGTGTTTGGTTGCAGTCATTGCAGCTAAATGTGGGTAATCAGTTATTAAGTGTAGAGGGGCAATTACTTTTTCACAGTGCCAATGGTGTTGGTTAACTTTTTCATTAAATAAGTGAAATAAAAAAAAAACAAGTGTTATTTGTTCACTCAGGTTCCCTTTATCTAATATTACATTTTGTCTAAAGACCTGAAAACATCCAGTGTGACAAATATGCAATAATAGAGAAAATCAGGAAGGGGGCAAATACTTTTTCACGCCACTGTATCTATCTATCTATCTATCTCCTGACCTGTCTGACTGTTTATCTGTCTGTCTGTCTATCTATTTATCTGGCAGAACTATCTATCTGTCTGTCTCTATGTCTGTCTGTGTGTCTGTGTGTCTGTCTGTCTATCTCCTGATCTATCTCCTGATCTATCTATCTATCTATCGATCGATTTACCAATCTCCCGAACTATCTGTCTTTCTTTCTGTCTGTCTATGTCCAATCTATCTATCTATCTATCTATCTATCTATCTATCTATCTATCTATCTATCTATCTATCTATCTATCACCTGACCTGTCTATCTCCTGACTTAACTATCTGTCTGTCTGTCTGTCTGTCTGTCTATCTATCTATCTATCTGATCTATCTATCTCCTGATCTATCAATAAATATATCTCTCTCTCTATCTACCTGCCTACCTAGCTGTCTGTCTGTCAATCAATATAATCTATCTGTCTGATCTGACTGTCTGTCTCCTGATCCACCTCTCTATCTATCTATCTATCTATCTATCTATCTATCTATCTATCTATCTATCTATCTATCTCCTGGTCTGTCTGTCTGTCTGTCTGTCTGTCTGTCTATCTATCTATCTATCTATCTATCTATCTATCTATCTATCTATCTATCTATCTATCTATCTAATCTCCTGACCTATCTAACTGTCTGTCTGTCTATCTCTCTCCTGACCTGTCTATCTGTCTATCTATCTGATCTATCTGTCTGCTCTATCTCCCGATCTATCTATCTATAAATCTATCTCTCACTCTATCTATCTACCTGCCTACCTAGCTGTCTGTCTGTTTGTCTATCTATCTATCTCCTGACCTATGTGTCTGTCTATCCATCTATCTGTCTCTCAATCTGTCACCCAACCTATGTACCTGTCTTTCTGTCTGTCTGTCTGTCTGTCTGTCTATCTATCTGTCTATCTATCTATCTATCTATCTATCTATGTAATCTATCTGTGTGATCTCTGTCTGTCTGTCTTCTGATCTATCTATCTATCTATCTATCTATCTATCTATCTATCTGTCTCTGTCTGTCTGTGTCTCCTGATCTATCTATCTATCTATCTATCTATCTATCTATCTATCTATCTATCTATCTATCAATCTATCTTCTGACCTGTCTGTCTGTCTGTCTATCTCCTGACCTATCTAACTATCTGTCTGTCTGTCTATCTATCCCCGACCTGTCTGCCTATCTATCTATCTATTTATCTATCTATCTATCTATCTAATCTATCTGGCTGAACTATCTATCTATCTATCTATCTATCTATCTATCTATCTATCTATCTATCTATCTATCACCTGACCTGTCTGTCTATCTCTTGTCCTAACTATCTGTCTGTCTATCTATCTATCTATCTATCTATCTATCTATCTATCTATCTATCTATCTGATCTGTCTGATCAATCTCCTGATCTACCTGCCTACCTAGCTGCCTGTCTATCTATATAATCTATCTGTCTGATCTGTCTGTCTGTCTCCTGATCTATCTATCTATCTATCTATCTATCTATCTATCTATCTATCTATCTCCCGATCTATCTACCTATGTAATCTATCTGTGTGACCTCTCTGTCTGTCTGTCTTCTGATCTATCTATCTTTCTATATGTCTCTGTCTGTCTGTGTCTCCTGATCGATCTATCTTTCTATCTATCTATCTATCTATCTATCTATCTATCTATCTATCTATCTATCTATCTATCTATCTATCTATCTATCTATCTATCCTGACCTGTCTGTCTATCTGTCTGTCTGTCTGTCTATCTCTCTGTTTATCTATCTATCTATCTAGCTATCTATCTACAGTATCTGGCTGAACTATCTATCTATCTGTCTGTCTGTCTCTATGTCTGTCTGTCTGTCTATCTCCTGATCTATCTATCTATCTATCTATCTATCTATCTATCTATCTATCTCCTGACCTAACTGTCTGTCTGTCTGTTTATCTATCTGATCTATTTCCCAATCTATCTCTCTCTATCTACCTGCCTAGCTAGCTGTCTTTCTGTCTATCTATATAATCTATCTTTCTGATCTGTCTGTCTCCTGATCTATCTATCTATCTATCTATCTATCTATCTATCTATCTATCTATCTATCTATCTATCTATATCCTGACCTGTCTGTCTATCTGTCTGTCTGTCTGTCTGTCTATCTATCTATCTATCTATCTATCTATCTATCTATCTATCTATCTACAGTATCTGGCTGAACTATCTATCTATCTGTCTGCCTGTCTTTATGTCTGTCTGTCTATCTCCTGATCTATCTATCTATCTATCTATCTATCTATCTATCTATCTATCACCTGACCTGTCTGTCTATCTCCTGACCTGTCTGTCTGTCTGTCTGTTTATCTATCTGATCTATCTATCTGATCTATCTCCCAATCTATCTCTCTCTATCTACCTGCCTACCTAGCTGTCTTTCTGTCTATCTATATAATCTATCTGTCTGATCTGTCTGTCTGACTCCTGATCCATCTATCTATCTATCTATCTATCTATCTATCTATCTATCTATCTATATATCTGTCTCCCGACCTATGTGTCTGTCTGTCTATCTGTCTCCCGACCTATGTATCTGTCTGTCTATCTATCTAGCTCCTGGTGTGTCTGCCTGTCTGCCTGCCTGTCTGTCTGTCTATCTATCTATCTATTTATCTTTCTTCTGACCTGTCTGTCTGTTTATCTATCTATCTATCTATCTATCTATCTATCTATCTATCTATCTATCTATCTGTCTGTCTGTCTGTCTGTCTGTCTGTCTGTCTGTCTGTCTCCTGACCTATCTAACTGTCTGTCTGTCTATCTATCTATCTATCTATCTATCTATCTATCTATCTATCTATCTATCTATCTCCCGACCTGTCTCTCTGTCTGCCTGTCTGTCTGCCTGCCTGCCTGTCTGTCTGTCTGTCTGTTCATCTATCTATCTATCTATCTATCTATCTATCTATCTATCTATCACCTGTACTGTATGTCTGTCTCTGTCTGTCTGTCTATCTATTTATCTATCGATCTCCTGACCTATCTGTCTGTCTGTCTGTCTGTCAATCAATCTATCTATCTATCTATCTATCTATCTATCTATCTATCTATCTGATTTATCTCCTGATCTATCTATCCATCTATCTATCTATCTATCTATCTCCCGACCTATATGTCTATATGTCTATGTCTGACCTATCTATCTATCTATCTATCTATCTATCTATCTATCTATCTATCTATCTGTCTTTCTCTGTTTGTGTGTCTGTCTCCTGACCTATCTATCTATCTATCTATCTATCTATCTATCTATCTATCTATCTATCGGTCTGTCTGTCTATCTATCTTCTGATCTATCTATCTATATGTATATCTATCTATCTCCTGGTCTGTCTGTCTATCTTTCTGTCTGTCTATCCTCTATCTATCCTATCGCACGTACCTGCATAACCATGTCTCTGTCTGTCTGTATCTATCTCTTCTGTCCTGTCTGTCTGCTTATCTATCTATCCTATCTGTCTATCTATGTCACTCTGTCTATGCTAATCTATCTATTGTGATCGTCTGTCATGTCTTCAGTCTATCTATAATACATTAGATCCTATGTAATCTATCTGTGTGATCTGTCCATTCTACAGATCTATCTATCTGTCTATCTATCTATCTATCTATCTATCAATCATCTATCCTATCTATCTATCTGTCTCCCGACCTGTAATAAATGCAATACTGCAATGCAATGTCTATCTATCTATCTCCTGGTCTGTCTGCCTGCCTGTCTGTCTGTCTATCTATCTATTTATTTATCTACCTTCTGACCTGTCTGACTGTCTATCTGTCTGTCTGTCTGTCTATCTATCTATCTATCTATCTATCTATCTATCTATCTATCTATCTATCTATCTATCTCTAATCTCCTGACCTATCTATCTGTGTGTCCGTCTGTCTTTCTCTCTCCCGACCTGTCTATCTATCTGATCTATCTATCTGCTCTATCTCCTGATCTATCTGTAAATCTATCTCTCTCTCTATCTACCTGCCTACCTAGCTGTCTGTCTGTCTAGTTATCTATATAATCTATCTGTCTGACCTGTCTGTTTGTCTGTCTCCTGATCTATCTATCTCCTGACCAGTCTAATACCAATGTAACTATCTCTCCTTTATCATAAGCCTGACCTGCCTGTCTGTCTCTGTCACCAATACTATCTATCTCTCGACCTGTCCCAGTCCTGTCTGCACCTATCTATCTATCTGTCTGTCTGTCTGCCTATTTATCTGTCTGACTGTCTATCTATCTATCTATCTATCAATCAACTATCTATCTATCTATCTATCTATCTATCTATCTATCTATCTATCTCCCAATCTATGTAATGTATCTGTGTGATCTGTCTTTCTCTCTTCTGATCTATCTATCTATCTATCTATCTATCTATCTATCTATCTATCTATCTATCTATCTATCTACCTGACCTGTCTGTCTGTCTGTCTCAATCTGTCTATCTATCTATCTATCTATTCCATCAGTGTGATCTTCTGTCTGTCTGTCTCTGATCCATCCATCTGTATATATGTCTCTATCCATCTATCTATCTCATCTATCTATCTATCTATCTATCTTCTGACCGTCTGTCCGTCTCAATCATCTCCCCTGACCCATCTAACTATCTGTCTGGTTCATCTCATCCCCGGACCGTCTGTCTGTCTATTCATCTATCTATCTATCTATCTATCTATCTATCCATCTATCTCTATCTATCTATCCATCTCCTGACCCTATCTATCTGTCTGTTCTCTCTCTCCTGACCTGTCTCATCTATCTGATCTATCTATCTGCTCCATCTCCCGATCCATCTGTAACCCATCTCTCCCCCATCTATCCACCCGCTTACCCAGTAGCTGTCTGTCTGTCTATCTATCTATATAATCCATTCATTGATCTGTCTGTCTGTCTCCCGACACCCATCTACTCATTTATCCATATATTCATTTATCCATCTATCTATTCTATCTATCCATTCATCTATCTCATCCGATCTATATATGTAATCTATATGTGTGATCTCTGTCTGTCTGTCTCTGATATATCCATCTATATATATGTCCTGTCTGTCTGTGTCTCCTGATTTATCTATCATCTATCTATCTATCTATCCATTCATCTATCCATCCATCTATCTATCTATCTATCTATTCATCTATCTGTCTTCTGTCTGTCTGTTCATCGATCTCCTGACCTATCTAACTATCTGTCTATCTATCCCTGACCAGTCTGTCTGTCTATCTATCTATCTATCTATCTATCTATCTATCTATCTCCTGAACTATCTGTGTGTCTGTCTATGTCTGACTTATCTATCTATCTATCTATCTATCTATCTATCTATCTATCTATCTATCTATCTATCTATCTATCTGAACTATCTATCTATCTATCTATCTATCTATCTATCTATCTATCTATCTATCTATCTATCTATCTATCTATCTATTTATCACCTGACCTGTCTGTCTATCTCTTGCCCTAACTATCTGTCTGTCTGTCTGTCTATCTATCTATCTATCTATCTGATCTATCTGTCTGATCTATCTCCTGATCTACCTGCCTACCTAGCTGTCTGTCTATCTATATAATCTATCTGTCTGATCTGTCTGTCTGTCTCCTGATCTATCTATCTATCTATCTATCTATCTATCTATCTATCGCTCTATCACTCTATCTCCCGACCTATGTGTCTGTCTATTGTCTGTCTATCTGTCTCCTGACCTATGTATCTGTCTGTCTGTCTGTCTGTCTGTCTATCTATCTATCTATCTATCTATCTATCTATCTATCTATCTATCTCTCTATCTATCTATCTATCTCTCTCCTGGTCTGTCTGTCTGTCTATCGATCTATTTATATATCTACCAATCTATCTATCTAATCTCCTGACCTATCTATCTGTCTGTCTGTCTTTCTCTCTCCCGACCTGTCTGTCTGTCTATCTATCTGATCTATCTATCTGCTCTATCTCCCGATCTATCTATCTTATCTATCTCTATCTATCTGCCTACCTAGCTGTCTGTCTGTTTGTCTATCTATCTATATAATCTATCTGTCTGATCTGTCTGTCTGTCTGACTCCTGATCGATCTATCTACCTATTCATCTATCTATCTATCTATCTATCTATCTATCTATCTATCTATCTATCTCCCAACCAATGTGTCTGTCTGTCTGTCTATCTATCTGTCTGTCTATCTGTCTCCCAACCTATGTATCTGTCTGTCTGTCTGTCTAGATATCTATCTACGTCCCGATCTATGTAATCTATCTGTGTGATCTGAGTGTCTGTCTTCTGATCTATCTATCTATCAATCTATCTACCTATCTATCTGTCTCTGTCTGTCTGCCTCCTGATCTATCTATCTATCTATCTATCTATCTATCTATCTATCTATTTATCTATCTCTCACCTGACCTGTCTGTCCGTCTATCTATCTATCTATCTATCTATCTACCTATCTATCTATCTATCTATCTCCTGATCTATCTAACTATCTGTTTGTCTATCCCGACCTGTCTGTCTGTCTGTCTGTCTATCTATCTATCTCCTGACCTACCTAACTATCTGTCTGTCTGTCTATCTATCCCTGACCTGTCTGTCTGTCTATCTATCTATCTATCTATCTATCTATCTATCTATCTATCTCCTGACCTATCAGTGTGTCTGTCTATGTCTGACTTATCTATCTATCTATCTATCTATCTATCTATCTATCTATCTATCTATCTATCTATCTATCTATCTACCTATCTATCTCCTGACCTGTCTGTCTGTCTATCTTTCTGTCTGTCTATCTATCTATCTGATCTATCTGTCTGATCTATCTATCTCCTGATCTGCCTGCCTACCTAGCTGTCTGTCTGTCTATCTATATAATTTATCTGTCTGATCTGTCTGTCTGTCTCCTGGTCTGTCTGTCTGTCTGTCTGTCTATCTATCTATCTATCTATCTATCTATCTATCTATCTATCTATCTCTTGATCTGTCTGACTGTCTGTTTATCTGTCTTTCTGTCTATCTATCTCTCTATCTATCTATCTATCTATCTATCTATCTATCTATCTATCTATCTATCTATCCATCTCACCATCTCTATCTCCACCTCATCTGTCTGTCTGTCTGTGTGTCTGTCTGTCTGTCTGTCTGTCTGTCTGTCTGTCTTGTTCATCTATCCATCCATCTATCTATCCATCTATCCTCCTGACCTGTGTGACTGTTTATCTGTCTGTCTGTCTATCATCCATCATCATCTTCTGAACCATCCATCTGTCTGTCTCTATGTCTGTCTTCTGTCTGTCTATCTCTGATCTATCTCCTGATCTATCCATCTATCAATCCATCGACGACTCACTCAATCTCCCGAACCATCTGGTCTTCTGTCTGTCAATGTCCGACCTACCTATCTATCTATCTATCTATCTATCTATCTATCTATCTATCTATCTATCGATCTATCTATCTATCTATCTATTTAGCTATCTATCACCTGACCTGTCTATCTCCCGACTTAACTATCTGTCTGTCCGTCTGTCTATCATATCATCTGATCTATCTGTCTGATCTATCTATCTCCCGATCTATAACTAAATATATCTCTCTCTCTATCTACCTGCCTACCTAGCTGTCTGTCTGTCTATCTATATAATCTATCTGTCTGATCTGTCTGTCTCCTGATCCACCTATCTATCTATCTATCTATCTATCTATCTATCTATCTATCTATCTCCCAACCAATGTGTCTGTCTGTCTGTCTGTCTCCCGACCTATGTATCTGTCTCTCTGTCTGTCTGTCTATCTATCTATCTATCTATCTATCTATCTATCTATCTATCTATCTATCTATCATCTATCTACCAATCTATCTAATCTCCTGACCTATCCATCTGTCTGTCTGTCTATCTCTCCTGACCTGTCTATCTGTCTCATCTATATGATCAATCTGTCTGCTCTATCTCCTGATCTATCTATAACCTATCTCTCTCTATCTACCTGCCTATCTAGCTGTCTGTCTGTTTGTCTATCTATCTATCTCCCGACCTATGTGTCTGTCTATCTATCTATCTGTCTCTCTGTCTGTCTCCCAACCTTTGTACATCTCTGTCTGTCTGTCTGTCTATCTATCTATCTATCTATCTATCTATCTATCTATGTAATCTATCTGTGTGATCTCTGTTTGTCTGTCTTCTGATCTATCTATCTATCTATCTATCTATCTATCTATCTATCTATCTATCTATCAATCTGTCTCCTGACCTATGTGTCTGTCTGTCTATCTGTCTCCCGACCTATGTATCTGTCTGTCTGTCTATCTATCTATCTCCTGGTGTGTCTGCCTGTCAGCCTGCCTGTCTGTCTATCTATCTATCTATTTATCTATCTTCTGACCTGTCTGTCTGTCTACCTATCTATCTATCTATCTATCTATCTATCTATCTATCTATCTATCTATCTATCTATCTATCTGTCAATCTCCTGACCTATCTATCTGTCTGTCTGTCTGTCTCTCTCTCTCCCGACCTGTCTATCTATCTGATCTATCTATCTGCTCTATCTCCCGATCTATCTATCTGTAAATCTATTTCTCTCTCTCTTTCTATCTACCTGCCTACCTAGCTGTCTGTCTGTCTATCTATCTATATAATCAATCTGTCTGATCTGTCTGTTTGTCTGTCTGTCTCCTGATCTATCTATCTATCTCCTGACATGTCTGTCTGTCTTTCTGTCTATCTCTCTATCGCCTGACCTGCCTGTCTGTCTCTGTCTGTCTATCGATCTATCTCCTGACCTGTCACGTCTGTCTATCTCACCATCTATCTATTCCATCTATCTATCAATCTATCTATCCATCTATCCATCTATCGATCTGTTTGTCTCGCTCATTTCATCTGTCTGTTCATCTATCTGTCTGTCTGTCCATCTATCTATCATCCATCTATCTCCCAATCCATCTAATGTAATCTATCCAAGATCTGTCTTCTGTCTCTGATCTATCAATCCATCAATCTATCTATCTATCTATCTATCTATCTATCTGTCTCTGTCTGTCTGTCTGTCTCCTTATCTATCTATCTATCTATCTATCTATCTATCTATCTATCAATCTATCTATCTATCTATCTATCTGTCTGTCTGTCTGTCTGTCTGTCTGTCTGTCTATCTATCTATCTATCTATCTATCTCTCTATCTCCTGACCTATCTGTGTGTCTGTCTATGTCTGACTTATCTATCTATCTGTCTGTCTGTCTGTCTGTCTGTCTATCTATCTATCTATCTATCTATCTATCTATCTATCTATCTATCTATCTCCTGACCTGTGTGACTGTTTATCTGTCTGTCTGTCTATCTATCTATCTTGCTGAGCTGTCTATCTGTCTGTCTCTATGTCTGTCCGTCTGTCTATCTCCTGATCTATCTATCTAACTATTGATCGATTTACCAATCTCCGGAACTATCTGTCTTTCTTTCTGTCTGTCAATGTCCGATCTATCTATCTATCTATCTATCTATCTATCTATCTATCTATCTATCTATCTATCTATTTATCTATCACCTGACCTGTCTATCTCCCGACTTAACTATCTGTCTGTCTGTCTGTTCATCTCATCTATCTGATCTATCTGTCTGATTCATCTCCGACCCATCAATAAATATCTCCTCTCTATCTACTCCTCCCACCTAGCTGTCTGTCCGTTCATTCCATATAATCCATCTGTCTGATCTGTCTGTCTGTCTCCTGATCCACCCATTCATCTATCTATCATCATCTATCCATCTATCCATCCATCTATCTATCTATCTATCTAATCTCCTGACCCATCTATCTGTCTGTCTGTCTATCTCTCCTGACCTGTCTATCTGTCTGTTCATCTGATCTATCTGTCTGTTTCATCTCCGATCCATCCATCTATAAATCCATCTCTCTATCTACCTGCCTTCCTAGCTGTCTGTCTGTTTGTCCATCTCATCCATCTCCGACCTATGTGTTCTATCTCATCTATCTGTCTCTCTATCTGTCTCCCAACCTATGTACATGTCTGTCTGTCTATCTATCTATCTATGTAATCTATCTGTGTGATCTCTGTCTGTCTGTCTTCCGATCTATCTATCTATCTATCTATCTATCTATCTATCTATCTATCTATCTGTCTCTGTCTGTCTGTGTTCCTGATTGATCATCTATTCATATTTCTATCTATCTCTCAATTGACCTGCTCATCTATCTATCTATCCATCTATCTATCTATCTATCTATCATCTATCTATCTCATCCATCCATCTATCTATCTATCTATCTATCCATCTATCTTCTGACCTGTCTGTCTGTCCGTTCATTCATCCTGACCCAGATTCCATCTATCCATCTATCTCATCCATTCATCTATCTATCCATCTATTCATCTGTCTGTCTGTCTGTCTGTCTGTCTATCTAGCTATCTATCCATCTATCTGGCTGAACTATCTATCTATCTATCTATCTATCTATCTATCTATCTATCTATCTATCTATCTATCACCTGACCTGTCTGTCTATCTATCTCTTGCCCTAGCTATCTGTCTGTCTGTCTATCTATCTATCTGATCTATCTGTCTGATCTATCTCCTGATCTACCTGCCTACCTAGCTGTCTGTCTATCTTTATAATCTATCTGTCTGATCTGTCTGTCTCCTGATCGATCTATCTATCTATCTATCTATCTATCTATCTATCTCCTGATCTATCTATCTATGTAATCTATCTGTGTGATCTCTCTATCTGTCTGTCTTCATATCCATCTATATATGTCTCTCTGTCTGTGTCAGTCGCCTGATTCATCTATCTATCTATCTATCTATCTATCTATCTATCTATCTATCATCTATCTATCTTCACCTGACCTCATCTATCTATCATTCATCTATCTATTCATTCATCTTCATCTATCTATCTATCTATTCATCTATCTATTCATCTATCGATCTGTCTTATCTATCCATCTTATCTATCTGTCGTCTGTCTATCTATCTATCCTGACTCTATCTATCATCTGTCTGTCTGTCTGTCTATCTATCCCCGACCTATCTATCTATCTATCTGTCTGTCTGTCTGTCTGTCTGTCTGTCTGTCTATCTAGCTATCTATCTATCTGGCTGATCTATCTATCTATCTATCTATCTATCTATCTATCTATCTATCTATCTGGATATCTCTCTATCTGGCTGAACTATCTATCTATCTATCTATCTATCTATCTATCTATCTATCTATCTATCACCAGACCTGTCTGTCTATCTATCTCTTGCCCTAACTATCTGTCTGTCTGTCTATCTATCTGATCTATCTGTCTGATCTATCTCCTGATCTACCTGCCTACCTAGCTGTCTGTCTATCTCTATAATGTATCTGTCTGATCTGTCTGTCTGTCTCCTGATTGATCTATCTATCTATCTATCTATCTATCTATCTATCTATCTCCTGATCCATCTATCTATGTAATCTATCTGTGTGATCTCTCTGTCTGTGTCTCCTGATTTATCTATCTATCTATCTGTCTGTCTGTCTGTCTGTCTGTCTGTCTAGCTATCTATCTGGCTGAACTATCTATCTATCTATCCATTCTATGTATCCATCTATCTCATCCATCTGATATCTCTATCTGGCTGAATCCAATTCATCTATCTATCTATCTATCTATCTATCTATCTATATCTATCTCATCCATCTGTCTCTGTCTGTCTGTGTCTCCTGATTGATCTATCTATCTATCTGGCTATCTATCTATCTATCTCTCACCTGACCTGTCTGTCTGTCTGTCTATCTATCTATCTATCTATCTATCTATCTATCTATCTATCTATCTATCTATCTCCTGATCTATCTTTCTATGTAATCTATCTATGTGATCTCTCTATCTGTCTGTCTTCTGATCTATCTATCTATATATATGTCTCTGTCTGTCTGTGTCTCCTGATCTATCTATCTATCTATCTCTATCTATCTATCTATCTATCTATCTATCTATCTATCTATCTATCCATCTATCTATTCTTCTCACCTGACCCATCCATCTATCTATCCATATCCATTCATCTATCCATCTATCTATCTATCTATCTGACCTGTCGGTCTGTCTGTCCATCTATCTCCTGACCCATTCCATCTGTCTGTCTGTCTATCTATCCCCGACCCATCTATCTGTCTGTCTGTCTGTCTGTCTATCCATCTAGCCATCTATCCATCCATTGATCCATCTATCTATCTATCTATCTATCCATCTATCCATCTATCATCTATCTATCTATCTATCCATCATCTGATATCTCATCTGGCTGAACCATTCATCTATCTATCTATCTATCTATCATCATCTATCTATCTATCTATCACCTGACCTGTCTGTCTATCTATCTCTTGCCCTAACTATCTGTCTGTTTGTCTATCTATCTATCTGATCTATCTGTCTGATCTATCTCCTGATCTACCTGCCTACCTTGCTGTCTGTCTAGCAATATAATCTATCTGTCTGATCTGTCTGTCTGTCTCCTGATCTATCTATCTATCTATCTATCTATCTATCTATCTATCTATCTATCTCCTGATCCATTTATCTATGTAATCTATCTGTGTGATCTCTCTGTCTGTCTGTCTTCTGATCTATCTATCTATCTATATATATATATGTCTCTGTCTGTCTGTGTCTCCTGATTTATCTATCTATCTATCTATCTGTCTGTCTGTCTGTCTGTCTGTCTGTCGTCTGTCTGTCTAGCTATCTATCCATTGAACCATTCATATCATCTATCTATTCATCTATCTATCTATCTATCTATCTATCCATCTATCTGATTATCTCTATCTGGTGAACCATCCATCTATCTATCTCATCTATCTATCTATCTATCCATTCATCTATCTATTCATCTATCCATCTATCCATCTATCTATCTATCCATCACCTGACCTGTCTATCTATCTCTGTCCTAACTATCTGTCTGTCTGTCTATCTATCTATCTGATCTATCTGTCTGATCTATCTCCTGATCTACCTGCTCTACCTAGCTGTCTGTCTATCTATATAATCTATCTGTCTGATCTGTCTGTCTGTCTCCGATCTATGTATCTATCTATCTATTTATCTATCTATCTATCTATCTATCTATTCTATCTATCTATCTATCTCCTGATCTTTACCATCTATGTAATTCATCTGTGTGGATCTCTGTCTGTCTGTCTCTGATCTCATCCATCTATATATATGTCCTGTCTGTCTGTGTCCCTGACGTCTATCTATCTATCTTATCTATCTATCTATCTATCTCATCTATCCATCTATCCATCTATCTATCTATCTATCTATCTCACACCTGACCTGTCTATCTATCTATCTATCTATCTATCTATCTATCTATCTATCTATCTATCTATCTATCTATCTATCTATCTTCTGACCTGTCGGTCTGTCTGTCTATCTATCTCCTGACCTATCTATCTGTCTGTCTGTCTGTCTATCTATCCCCGACCTATCTATCTGCCTGTCTGTCTGTCTGTCTGTCTGTCTGTCTATCTAGCTATCTATCTATCTGGCTGATCTATCTATCTATCTATCTATCTATCTATCTATCTATCTATCTGGATATCTCTCTATCTGGCTGAACTATTCATCTATCTATCTATCTATCTATCTATCTATCTATCTATCACCAGACCTGTCTGTCTATCTCATCTCTCTGTCCTAACCTATCTGTCTGTCTGTTCATTCATCTATCTGATCTGTCTGATCTATCTCCTGATCTACCTGCCTACCCAGCTGTCTGTCTATCTATAATCTATCTGTCTGATCTGTCTGTCTGTCTCCCTGATCTATCTATCTATTCATCTATCTATCCATCTATCTCATCTATCCATCTCATCTATCTATCTCCCCATCTGATCTGTCTCATCCATCCATCCATCTATCCATCTATCCATCCATCTATCTATCCATCTATCTATCTATCTCCTGATCTATCTATCTATGTAATCTATCTGTGATCTCTGTCTGTCTGTCTCGATCCATCTATCTATATATGTCTCTGTCTGTCTGTGTCTCCTGATTTATCTATCTATCTATTCATCTATCTATCTATCTATCTATCTATTCTCATCTATCCATCCATCCATCTATCCATCTCTCACCTGACCTGTCTATCTATCTATCTATCTATCTATCTATCTATCTATCTATCTATCTATCTATCTATCTATCTATCTATCTTCTGACCTGTCGGTCTGTCTGTCTATCTATCTCCTGACCTATCTAAATATCTGTCTATCTATCCCTGACCTGTCTGTTCATCTATCTATCAATCTATCTATCTATCTATCTATCTATCTATCTTCTCCTGACCCATCTGTGTGTCTGTCCATGTCTGACTTATCATCATCTTCTATCTCATCCATCTATCATTCATCCATCTATCCATCTATCCATCTATCTATCTCATCCATCCATCCATCCATCTCATCCTAGCCAGCTAGCCATCTCCATCCATCTGGCTGAACCATTCATCCATCCATCTCATCTATCCATCCATTCATCCATCTATCTATCCATCCATCTATTTATCACCTGACCTGTCTGTCTATCTCTTGCCCAAACTATCTGTCTGTCTGTCTATCTATCTATCTGACCTATCTGTCTGATCTATCTCCTGATCTACCTGCCTACCTAGCTGTCTGTCTATCTATATAATCTATCTGTCTGATCTGTCTGTCTGTCTCCTGATCTATCTATCTATCTATCTATCTATCTATCTATCCATCTATCTATCTATCACTCTATCTCCCGACCTATGTGTCTGTCTATATGTCTGTCTATCTGTCTCCTGACCTATGTATCTGTCTGTCTGTCTGTCTTTCTGTCTGTCTGTCTGTCTATCTATCTATCTATCTATCTATCTATCTATCTATCTATCTATCTATCTATCTATCTCCTGGTCTGTCTGTCTGTCTATCGATCTATTTATATATCCACCAATCCATCTAATCTCCTGACCCATCTATCTGTCTGTCTGTCTCTCTCCTCGTCTGTCTGTCTGTCTATCCATCTGATCTATCTATCTGCTCTATCTCCCAATCTATCTTTAAATCTATCTCTCTCTATCTATCTACCTGCCTAACTATCTGTCTGTCTGTTTGTCTATCTATCTATATAATCTATCTGTCTGATCTGTCTGTCTGTCTGACTCCTGATCGATCTATCTACCTTTCTATCTATCTATCTATCTATCTATCTATCTATCTATCTATCTATCTATCTCCCAACCAATGTGTCTGTCTGTCTGTCTATCTATCTGTCTGTCTATCTGTCTCCCAACCTATGTATCTGTCTGTCTGTCTGTCTAGCTATCTATCTATCTACGTCCCGATCTATCTATGTAATCTATCTGTGGATCTGTATGTCTGTCTCCTGATCTATCTCATCTATCCATCTCATCTATCTATCTATCTCATCTACCCATTCATCTGTCCTGTCTGTCTGTCTCCTGATCTATCCATCTATCCATCTATCCATCTATCTATTATCCATCTATCTATCCATCTCTCACCTGATCTGTCTGTCTGTCTGTCTGTCTATCTATCTATCTATCTATCTATCTATCTATCTATCTATTTATCTATCTATCTATCTATCTATCTATCTATCTCCTGACCTATCTAACTATCTGTTTGTCTATTCCGACCTGTCTGTCTGTCTATCTATCTATCTATCTATCTCCTGACCTACATAACTATCTGTCTGTCTGTCTATCTATCCCTGACATGTCTGTCTCAATCTATCTATCTATCTATCTCATCTCATCTATCTATCTATCTCCTGACCCATCTGTGTGTCTGTCTATGTCTGTCTATCTATCTCATCTATCATCTATCTATCTATTCATCTATCTATCTATCCATTCCATCATCTATCTATCTATCTGTTCTACTATCTATCTCCTGACCTGT
Source organism: Neoceratodus forsteri (assembly GCA_016271365.2). NCBI lineage: Eukaryota > Metazoa > Chordata > Ceratodontiformes > Ceratodontidae > Neoceratodus > Neoceratodus forsteri. Next base: position 301,367,088 of record CM057455.1, read on the forward strand.
CTGTCTGTCTATCTTCTGTCTGTCTATCTATCTATCTGATCTATCTGTCTGATCTATCTATCTCCTGATCTGCCTGCCTACCCAGCTGTCTGTCTGTTCATCTATATATTTATCTGTCTGATCTGTCTGTCTGTCTCCTGGTCTGTCTGTCTGTCTATCTATCTATCTATCTATCTATCTATCTATCTATCTATCTATCTATCTATCTATCTATCTATCTATCTCCTGACCTGTCTGACAGTCTATCTATCTATCTATCTATCTATCTATCTATCTATCTATCTATCTATCTATCTCCTAACCTGTCTGTCTGTCTGTCTGTCTGTCTGTCTGTCTATCCATCTATCTATCTATCTATCTATCTATCTATCTATCTATCTATCTATCTATCTATCTATCTGTCTACCTATTTT